>CP088206.1:5032500-6400086 GCA_021117315.1 Immersiporthe knoxdaviesiana
GGGAGGACGGATTCTGGTCGTCTTGAAAGTGCACATGTCTGTGGAGTAGTACCAAGAGACAGTATGCGTACAGGAAAACTTGCTGCGCAGGTTCACCAGGCTGGGTGATGTTTCCTTTCCTCCCGAGTTTGCGATACAATATGATTTTGTTTTATATATGTATAAATATTATGAGTTAATTTTGTTTCATTCTGTCCCGGATCCGCGAGAACAGCTAGAGTGATGGTAGTAGTGGTGGTGGTGGCGGCCGTGATGGTTGGTATGTTGTATGTGTGTGTGTGTGTGTGTGTGTTTGAATCCTCTCTCTCTTCCTTTACTTTGTCTCTCTCTCTCCCTCCTCCCTCCCCCTCTCTGAGGAGCCGTTTGATCTCTCGGGGGAAAAATGGCCAGCCCGTGTCCTACCAATGATAACAACAAAACATACTCCGCCGCAAATCTCTTCACACAGCTCTGATAAAATGGCCCGAAGGAAAAAAAAGAAGAAAAAAAAGAAAAAGAAACAGATCTCTATCCCGCCGCCACCGCGATGGACTCCGATCCTGAAAATGTGTTGCTAGGTGTGGTGCTGGTCATTCGTTTCGTCGTTAAGAAGAATATAAATCTCAAAAACGACATGCTCAAGAACACCACCGTGAAAAAAAAAAAAAAAAGGTCACCGAAAAACCTTCGCCCCAAACAATGCTTTCAAAAAACGATGGACTTTGGCCAGGTGGGCCGCTCGGGTGCGATCCGCCTCGAGTACCCAAACCCAGCGGAGAGGTAAAGAAAGACTGAGGGAGGGGGAAAATAAAAAAATATGAGTTGGTGTACAGCCTTTTGAGGGCGTCGTGTTCGGGAGGTTTGATATGTGCTTGCTCTGTCTTCTTCGGCAAGACAAAACGACCGTGAGGGATGGGGTTTTTTTGGTTTTTTTTCACTCTGCAACCGAGAACATCCCATCCGCGCCTAGACTTCCCCGCCCACCAGACGCGGTCAGCGTATTTGGCGTCGTCTGGCTGCTGGCACTGGACTCGCTGGGCGTGCTGGGCTCCACCACGCTCCTGCGTATCGTCATGATCCACTCGTGCTGCAGGAGCTCAACCGCCGTCGCCCTCTTCCTGCTGTCCTTGTTAAAGCAGCGTTTCAGGAAGTCGATGCCCTCAGGGGACAGCTGGTCGGGCGTCGGCAGCTGCGGCGGGTTGCCCTGGGCGATGTTATACATGATGGCCCACTCGTTGTCCAGGTTGGCCCACGGGCGACGACCGGTAGCCATCTCGAGGATCACGCAGCCCAGCGACCAGATGTCCACGGCGCCAAAGTGCCCAGGGTTGTCGCCCTTGATGACCTCGGGAGACATGTACATTGGCGTGCCCGTCATGGACTTGTTGGGTTCCGAAGACGACATGTCTTGCACAAGAGTTTTCCCCTGCCGCGCGATGACTTTAGCAGCGCCAAAGTCAACGTACTTGATGATGCCATTGTGGTCAAGGAGGACATCTGTGCGGCTCCTGGTTAGCTGACATCCCCCATCAAGTAAGAAGTAGAAAAGGATGGAATAGGAGGAGGGAACTCACTTTCTGGTTTGATATCGCGATGGGCAATCTTGACTTCATGGAGGTAGGCGAGACCCTCCAAGAGCTGCAGCGCGTAAACCATGATGACTTGTTCATCCTCGATGCGACCATGCTCGAGCAGGTTGGCCAGGGAGCCCCCGAGCAGAACTCCATAAAGATGTAGACCCTGTCTCTGTGGACCTCGATACCAAAGTAAGACACAACGTTGGGGTGGTCGACAGACTCCAGCACGCGCATCTCGTCCTTGATCTGTGTGGCGATCATGGGGATCAGCTTCGGGTCCTGCAGCCGGATCTCCTTGACAGCCATCAGCTGTCCGGTGTCCAGGTTCATGGCCTTGTAGACGTTGCCAAACGTTCCGCCGCCGACAAAGTGGCCCTGCTGCCACCGCATCGTAAAGTTGGTGGCCGTGGACGAGAGGAACGCGAGGGAGCGGTCGACCTCGTTGGAGGCCTCGAGGACGCGGCCCAGGGCGGACCGCTCCAGCATGATCTGCTTCCGCGCCTCGTCGATCTTGAAGAGCTCCTGCATCCTGTGGTCGAGCACAAACTGCGAGGCGGTCTGGTCGTCGACGTTCTTGCCCTTGTCCAGCCTCCTGAACTGGCCCACCAGGGCCTCCAGCCTCTGCTTCTCGGCCTGGGCCGCGACGGTCGACCGCGCGCCCATGATGTCGAAGTGGGAGATGAGCAGGGACATGCACCCTGCGACCTTCTCCCGCAGCTTGGCATACTCATCCTCGCCGAGCGCCAGGATGTGTCTGCCGCGGGTCATGCCCATCGCAAACTCAAGAGCCAGGACGGCCCACCGGAACGTCTTGCGGTCAGACGAGACGCAGTCGTCGCAGATGAAGCTGACCCAGTCCAGCGCGAGCTTCGTCAGCTTGATGTTGTTCATCTGCCGGCGGTTGCTGTCCATGAACAGCAGCGACCGCTGTCCAAACTCTGTGGCGAAGATGAAACACGTCTGGATGAGGTCCTGCACGTCCAGGTCCTTGGTCTGCGAGCGGATCGTCTCCACGCTGTCCATGAAGGTGTGCGACAGCTTGTAGGCCACCCGCTTGATGTCGCCCAGCTTCATGTTGACCTTCTTGAGGTTGGACCGCTGCTCCACGACGAGGTCGAGGTGCGCGTCGATGAGCTCTATAAACGACCTCCTCGCGGCCGTGAGCCGGGCCTGCGACCCACCGGCGATCAGCCTCAGGTGGCCCGTCTTCAGGTCCAGCGGCTCCTCCCGCACAGTCATCGACACCTTGGGCCCATACCAGTGCGGTTCGTTCTCTGCCCGAATGATCAGTATATAGGGGTTGGTCGGATCCTCTGTGGCGTTGGCGTGCTCGTATGAAGCGGTCCCGATGATGGACTGTATCTCATCCGGGCGGTTGTGCAGTGACGGCGAAGCCACTAGGATCACGCCCTCATGCTCGATGCTCCCCGTGTAAATCTGAAAGTGGCCGGATTCCACAAGCCGCGCGAATAAGTCGTGTAGCTGTTCGGGCCCGAAGGCGATGCTGAAGTCGCATGCGTTTTCGTAGCACCCGCTCAGCATCCTCGAGAAGCGCTGCAGCATTCTCTGGCGCACCCGGACCGAGTCCAGGATCTGCTTGTACCTCTTGCTCATCTCGGAGGCACTCTCTTTGGCTTTCTCTGCAGTTCCCTCTCGAACGTGTCGCTCAGACGCCGGAAGGCCTTGAACGTCAGGTTGCTAAACTGCTCCGCGACCTCGACGTCACCATGGTCTAGGTGACTCCCGATCTCGTTGATGAACTCCCACTCCTGAAAGAGGAGCTCTGCCTCCTTGAATGTGTTCTTGTTGCCGCTCAGCTTCCAGTTCAGCATCTTGAAGTAATACTTGAGGGCCTCCAGTACTGCCTGGTCAAAGGCCTCGTCGATGCAGGGCGGCAGCTCCCAGCCGGGCTCTGGCTGCGAGATGCCGAGGTACTCAGCCTTGATACCGATGGCGAGGTTCAGCAGGACCTGGAACTGCGAGATCATCTGGTCCTGGAGCATCGGGTTCTGCTGCGCCGACTCCTTCATCCTCTTCGCGTAGGCCAGCCGGACTTTGATGATCTCCTCGATAAGCCGAGAGGGAAAACTGATCAGGGTGAGAAGATCCTCGATGTACGGAGGCAGATGGCGCTTCTTGAATGCTTCGGCGTTGAGAATAAGTGTCTCCTTGGCCTTGAGTATCGTGTTGGTGATGGCTGTCAGCATGCTCTGGCGCTTGCTCTTATTGCCGCCGACGTCCTCTTCCCAGTGCTCGTGTAACGACTTGAGGCCGTCCTCCTTCAGCAGCTTATCGAGAAACGACGCCTCGTCGCCGATCCCGTTCGTGATGGAGGACCGCTCCCTGGTGCGCAGGAAGTCGAGCTCGTCGTTTCCGACCCAGCTCCTCAGCACGAGCAGCTCGGTGTTGATCAGCTCGTTGATGTTGTACCAGGATATTATGGCCTCGCAGGCCTCGGTGAAGAGCTGTGACCTGGCCGAGGAGTGTGCCTGCAGCATCGCCTCCCTCGACGGGTATAAGCTCTCCAGCTTGTCGATCTTGGCGACCATATCGCGGACCTGCTCCGCCGGGGGCTTGCCGGCCTCGCTCTCGCCGGCGATCCGGAAATTGATGACCTCCTCGATGACCCGGTCCATCGTGCCCCGTGCATCTTCGACCATCCTGCGCTGCACAGGCAGGTGCCTCCCGCATATCCGCGAGCGGATGCCCAGCCACAGCTCTGCCTTTTGCGCATTCTTGCCCACCTCCTGCTCGGAGGAGCCGATCAGCCGCTTCTTCTCCTGCCGGAAGACATCGCCGGTGAGCACGGCAGCCAGCATCCCGTGCCATTCCAGCCGCTCTCGGCTGTCTGGGTCTCTGATGTCTTCCTCTGTCGGCTCGATGTCCTCCTCCTCGTCTCCCTCGAACAGCCTCCTCGCGTCGTCGTGGTCTGACTCGATGTTGTTTGGCGCCTCCGACCCGGGTGTCTCGCCCTCCGAGTCGCTGTCGGCATCGCCGGCCGTGGTGAAGCTCATCGGATCGTACTCGGAGGGGAAAGGGTAGTCCTGCTTGCGCGCATTGTTCAACCGCTGCACGTAGGCCCTCTCCTGTCGCGCAAAGGTCGAGTTCGAGGGCAGCGCCCGCGAGCGCGACCCAGACCGCGGGTCGTTGTAGCCGACGGGGGTGGGCTGAGGTCTTCGGATGGGGCGATAGGTGTTGGAGGGCTGCCTTGCCGGGCCGGTGGGGCGCTGAGGTCTCGCAGCAGAGGTGCCGTTGCTGTGGATGGAGCCGGCGTCCGAGGAGCCATGATGTCGAGTGGTGACGGCGCTGCCCATGCCGTCCGAGAGCAGCGACGCCATGGAGCCGGCGTGGCTGGCTGGGACTGCATAGTGACCCAACGAGCCCAGATCGTCCTGGGGCTCAAAGTTGTCGTCGAAGCCGTTGGGCTCGAGGTTGGTGTCGCCCGAGGAGCCGGACTCGCCAGAATCGACTGTAACGGGCGGCGGTCGGAAGGGCAAGGACGCCTGATCAGGGCGCGGCAGGTCGTCGTCGCCATTCGAGAAGCGCACCGCCTGTGGGGAGGTCTTGGCTGACATGATTGGGGGCGTCGATGTCTGTATGCGCGCGTGCGTGCAGGTTTGCTCGATTCGCGGCGACAGAGACTTCTGAGAGGGGCTGAAGTATCGTTGCCTTAATGCTTGCTACTGCCTCTTCTCTCTCTTTCTCTCTCTCTCTCCGCTGTCGCCAAATCGATCCAGTCCCTTCCCACGCCACGACCCCAAGGGCGCACCACCAGGGGAGGGGGAATGGAGGGGCAGATTCAGCCCAGTCCTCTCTAAAAGTGACCAAATTGGGCTTGAGGATGACAGGGGAGAAGGGGGAGGGGAGAAAAAAAAGAAAGGGAAGAAAAGAAAAGAAGGCGACAGGACCCAAGAGAGAGAGCCTCGGATCCGTCGCGCTCCCTATTAAAAAAAAAAAAAAAAAAAAAAAAAAAAGGTCGGCGCACAGGGGGACCGATTTTCGTCAGACCTGAGCAGCGAGATATACTGTAAGCGCTCAAAAGGTAAGTGGTCTCGGTAGGATCATGCGGCGTTCTGGCCCGCGGGAGGTAGCATCTGGCTAACGGTTACTGCCGGTAATTGAGGCTTGTGAGTGTGGCGAGAGCTTGAACCTTGCTTGTGCCCCAGCAGATGTGAGCAGCAGAGAGCATCAAAGGGTGGGTGGGACTGGTAGCCGGTTGCAGCTTTCGGAGGCCGTCGCAAACGTCTTGCCAGACTGTAGATTCCAGACCCCAAGCCCTTGAAGCAGCAACCTTCTTTGTATACTCTGTGCCCTGTGGCTTGTGAGAAGGAATATGATGAGACGATAATAAAATTAAGATTTCACGTGGGTGGGCGTACAAGAGCCCAGAGAAAGAGGCCAGTCGATCGAATCAGATTGGAGGGAAAAGGCGCAACCTGCTGGGACCCCCTTCACGAGTAGTGCTGGGGCAGCTGATGCAGGCTTTATGGCGGACCAATTAGTCCGGCAGCTGGCCCAGGAGTTAATTTAAGGAGAGAGAAAAAAATAAAAAAATAAAGAGGCTTCGATCTCGAGATCTCGATGGCTGTAGCTTGAATCGACGATGCCCAAGGCGACGGCTGATTGACCATTTCAAGGCCAGGTGCGAGTTCTTAGCATATCGTGCTATTGAGTTGCCGCCGCCTGCGCTATTGGGTAATTACCTGCTGTAGTAGTAGGTATGTACTATAGCACTATGCTAGCAGCAGCACGGAGCACAGGACCTGTTGACTCGGAAATTTGGTCGCACTCTGGTTGGTGTCCTCTCTGCCCACCTTCCCACCTTTCCATTATATATAAAGGGATATGCGGGTGCGACGATTTTCAAGAATCGTCAAGAGAGACATGGAGGGGTGGCAATCTGGTCACCAGGTCATATCTGCACGACATGAAGCATCCTGATGCAGATCGTAACCACTCTGCTGGTTGGTTGGCATTCGACGTCCAACACACTGTCGCAGCTACTTGTACAGACCAAGACAGGGGGGAGGGCCGTACGGGGGGGCCTCGTACAGGGGGAAGGGCCTAGAACACAGCATTAGCCACGCCTGCCACGCCTGAGCCACCAGCCCTGCTATGCCCTGTAACTTAGTAGTGGTGGTAATCCTAGCATCCTGGCACTTTCTGACTCCCGGCCCTGAACCCTGGGAAACCCTGAGCACTACATAGTACAGTAGCAGTGAAACCGCGTCTCTGCTGCACGGTAACGCGTTTCTCCAGTTTAGCAGCCAATTCTGGCTGACCACACTGCCTTGACTGTAACACCAGCTACTAGGCTCAGTGTCGGGCAAGACCTGGCTCCTAATCCATCCACTGCTACGTATTATCAACATAGATCTTCGACATCTCCTCTTATGTCTTCTTCACATGGCGGATAGCCGCCCCATTCTGTCATGTCCATTCGAGGCTCGGACGCGTCGTCGCGTCCTCGTTCAAGATCATCCAATAAGCCCGCCGCCGCCCACGTCCACGGTCACCGCTCCTCCGATCCGAACAGCTCCCACCACCCTCCACTCATAGGTGACAATGAGGCCCTTGCCCCTAAGGTCCGTGAGAGGAAGCACGACTTTGCCTCTATCTCTATGGAGCAGCTCCTCAAACCTCTCATCACCCTCAAAGTCAGTCCCCCCTCCCCTCCCCCAAAACGTTGTCGATCAACCAGGCTGTTTTTATATTGACAGCTCAACAGCCTGAATTCTCCCTCGCCGGCGTTTCAGAAAACACGGTGCTGTTGAAACCGCTCATGCTGTTGTCCCGCGAATGTCTCACGCTGTCCAGCCTGGATCTGGTCACACCAGCTGGCGAGCTGCCAAGTGGTGCAGGTCGCTTCTTTGAGTCCCACATCCGCATCCTCGAGCTCGAAGGACGACTGCGACAGGCCCCGAGCGTCCTGATAGCACGGTCAGACGCCACTGGTTATGTGTATGCTGTGGAGCGCGCCCAGGCAGGTCGTTATGTCGTGTGCAAGCTCGGGAGCTGGGTGCGCATGGAGAAGCTGGGCCTCCTGGCAGAGGCTTGCTATGAGCCCAGGTGCCATCCCGCCCGTGCCGCGCAGGCCGTGGATGTGTTGGAGGCACCGGCAATCACTCTCAACCAGCACAAGGACAACAAGAAGAAGAGAGCCGCCATCGAAGAGCTGCGGTCCATGGTCTCGAAACGCCCCAGGGCCATGTCGGTCGCACTATCGGAGTCTCAGGTAGCGCAGAGCCAAGTGCCTGATCCGTCCCAGACTCCAGGCCAAGGAACACACAGTGTTGCGGACCCTCAAGGATCCCAACCTGGCCCCCTGGACTCCAACGCCGATGCGCAGGCAACCCCCGAAGAGATACTGCAGACGATCCGATCACAGTATGCGCAGGCCCTCTATCATTCCAAAGGGTCTCTGGCATACTTTGCAAAAGGCCCTCTCTCCAAGGCCCGGTCAGCATTTCAGTTTGACTGTGAGACAAACCTGGACATGAACGATCTGGTTGATTTCTTGAAAGGTCTTGTGATTGGGATTCAACAGATCGACAAGAAGTACAAGGAAACAGTGCCGGCACTGATCGACGACATGAAGGTACTGGTGGAGAGCAATGACGAGGAGGAGGAGGAGCCCAGACCAAAACGCAGGAAGGCCAAGAAGATGAAGCTGGGCAAGGACGGCCTGTGGACCAACGAGGTCGACCACGTGAAGAAGTGGTGGAGGTGCAACAAGCCTGAACTGCGAGACGACGAGCCGTCAGTGAACCCTCAAGAGATCAGATACCACGTTGCCTTCCTGCGTACTCGCGAGACGCAGCTGCAGATGATTCTACTCCTCGAGATATTGGCATTGGAGGCCGTGCGTCCAGCCCAGGATGCCCAGGACAGTCTGCTTCCTGGTATGCCGGTTGAGGACCTGCCCAAGGAAAAGTCGGTCGGACCTGCGCCCAAGAAAAAAGATAAGCACGATTATTCTCTGCTGGTCAACCTACACGCGGATCGCATGAGCATCTGGCAGTCTACCACTCTAGATGAGATGAAAATGATTGCGGCGGAAGCGGAAGCAAAGCGCGGCCAGGGCTCCCGAGGGGTGGACAGGGCAGATTCAGATCCGCTCAAAGACTTTTGCATAGACATCATCGTGCCATTGTAAGTTGTTGACCTGGAAAAACCTGGTTCTGGCGCAGATGAGCTGACCATCTCCCAGCTTCGTCGGACGACTTCCCGACCTGTGTGCAGACCTCAACAAGAAGCTAGGAGGACCGGTCGCTGCATCTCCGCCAAGGCTGAAGAGCACTGCGGCCCCCGCTGCTGCGAAGCCCAAAGCGAAACCCGGCTCGGCCGCCAAACGGCCTGCGCCGGTCCCAGCTCCCAAGTCACTTGAGATGATATTCGAAAGCGATCAGCAGAAACGGAAAGCATCCCGTCGACCGATCGACGTGCTGGCAAGGATGCGATCAGCCACACCTGCCGCCATTCCAGGCCTCAAGCGTGAGGCAAGCGAGCCGCTGGGCCTCGACCGGATTGCGCCCTGCGACAGCTCCTTGAGGGAGAGGTCGCGCAATGCCCTCTCGAGGAGTGTATCTAGCGCTGGGGCCGAGGAGCTCAAGGCGCAGAAGAAGATGAAGCTGGAGGCAGAGCTGAAGGAGGCCATCTCGGCACTGAAGAAGCCTAACAGGCAGCTGGCCGGCAAATCCATTGTGGAAGAAGTAGAAAAACGTGTCGGGGTCTCGAGCTCGACTCATCCACGGAGTAAGTCCACGGCTCATCTTTGTCACCCTTGGATTTTTCTCTTTCTCTCAATACTGATGAGAAGTGCAGAACAAAAGAAGCCCGTCCGCAATGCTGCGGCTGCCAACAGGGTTCAGGTCAAAGCAACCCCGGCAAACTTCCGCTTCAGAGACGCTGTGGCGGGAGACCCTCGAGGTTGCGGCAGCTTCAACGCGCCAATGCAGAGAGCAGGGTTCGATGTGGTCCCATCGTCCAGCTCCGTCATCCCTGCCACAGCACCCAGACAAAGCTTTCGTGATGACCTGCGGGATGACCTCGCAGCCTTTCATCTGGCCAGCACGCCGGATCAAGTGTGCGCGACACCGGCGGCAGCTCGGACACGCGCACCCCAGCTCGTGTTATCAGTAGCCGCCAACGATACATGCATCCCGCCATCATCCCCGATCATGTCCAGGAGGAAAGCGACGCCTGCTCAAACCCATCTCTCCATCCCAGAAGAGCCCGACACTGGGCCCTCGTCTCCACTCCTGCCCCGAATCTTTGAGACTCCCGCAAAACAGCGCTCAACCCCCTTTCCGACTTCTATGGACGACGAGAACATCACATCGACACCCCCGAGACCCGGCCTAGTACGAATATCCTCTTCGCCACGCCCGCCAAGAAGAACAATACTGCTTCTGTCCCTGCTGAGACTGCATGGACGACCCAGAACGACACGATCAGCGTCACCACCACCACCACCAACAACAACAACAACAATCATGCTGCTCCGACATTATATGAGCAGATGGGCTGGAATAGTGACTATGACGACCTATTTTGATGATGATCTTGCTCGGCGCTTGGCGAACCAACTTGACTCATAGCGAATGGCACGGCATTGGGGTTTACTTGATTAGCTGCACAGGAAGCGATTCAACCCACTCAGCTCGGCGAACTCTCCGTGTGAAACCACATTTGCGTCACCAGAGACCACGTGCAGACGTGTCAATCTCGAGTGTGATAGACGACAGATATGGCTGGCGGCAGTGGCGCCCTGCTTTTTTCATCAAGTCACTTGAACTCGGAAGCGCAGAGTAGACTTGAGACGATTTGATGAAGGACGCGCATAATATTTTTTTATTGGCCCACGGCGTTGTCGGGGGAGTTTGCACAGCCTGTTATTAGAGCAGAAGAGCATGGCTAAGGGATAACATACATAAGTAGATTATATGGCATACGAGATACCCCCGGTCTTTGGCATCAAAATCGTGCTGAATTGACTAGCAAGACACAGAGAAGTAAAATAAAAATATGAAATAAAAAGAACAACAAGAGAATTCCGCATGGTGATACACTAAAATTCCTTGGGATGAGGCCGTACAATGAGATGTTAGCAATGAAATTGGTACTTCGCCCTCGTTCTCGCTTCTCTTCTATTACATACAATGTCTGATATAGTTTGGTTGCACATAACTCGGCCATGCCAAGGACGCACCGCATCAGCAGCGCCCCGTCTCGTAACACCTACCCACCTCTACATGCCCCCAACTCCTCATCTCGTTCGTCTCGTTTGCACACACACACACACACACACACACACACACACACACGCGTGTTTTGGAAAGCCTCATCATTCAAAGTCTACTCTCTCTTCTCTACAACCATAACCGGCAGCTCCCTGATATCCACATGCTCCTGACTTCCCAGGTCTACTACCCGTACGCACTCGATCCCAACAATACCCTCCTTGAGGGCCAGGAACCGCAGCTCGACGACGTGGCACGCGTTGGGCGCCAGCGGGCCCACACGCACGTCTGCAGACAGACATACCACATCCGTGCTGTCCACGAGGCTGCTGTGCTGCATGGCGTGCACGATATTCTCGTCGAGGACCGCGTCTGCTACCTCGAGAGAAGCGGTGTCCACGTCAGGGTCGGGACCACCATGGCCGTGGCCGTGACTGTGACTGTGACCGTGACCGTGGTGCGTGTTGCTGTGCACCACGGCAGCGACGGACTTGCGCCGTGCGCCGGCTGTGGAGGGCGGTCGCATGACGCGCATGTCGTTCCGCCGCCGCTTGGGGACTGCTACGAGGCCGAGCTTGCGTGGTGGCGACTGGGCGGCGGCAGCGGGCCCGACGGGTGTCGCAGCAGCCGAGGCCCGGTTCACGACGAAGACCGTCCAGACAAACTCGTCGCCTGGGTAGATGGGCCCCGGCTGAGAGGTGAAGGTCATGGTGATGCCGAACTCTGGAATGACGTTGTCAATGGTTAACGAGCGGTCGGTAGCGGCCTCGAGGCTCGGGATCGAGTCCGGGCGTGCGACAGACGGCAGGACGAAGCTCGCGCCGTCGCCGATGGAGAGCTGCGCGGGGCGATGGTTCCTCTGGAAGGGCTTTGTCACGCCTGTGCCGAAGCCGGGGTTCACGGGGGAGGGTGAAGTCCAGCACCGTGGACCATGCCATGCGGATCTTTGGCTTGCAGGCTTCGGGCTCGACGAGCGCTGTGCACTCAATCGAGATAAACAGGTCGCGGTTCGGGGTCTTGGAGGGAATGTCGCTGCCCTTGGGTGCAAGCCGGTACATCAAGGTGAGGTGGTCATGCGCAACGCACTGGAGGGGAAGATCGAGCCCGGTGCTGTCGTTGAGGTCCTGCACCTGACCGTCTGGTATGTTCAGCTCGATCTTGTCCACGGTGACGACACAGTCGAAATACGGCGTGAAGTCGATCTCCAGCAGCGCTATTATCGCCGGACTGGGAGGTAGAGCGTTTGGCCGTGAGAAGCGCACCCGCGTGTGGACTGCGGGATAGATCTTCCTGGACAGGTTCTGCAGGCCCCTGAGCATGGGAAAGGAGTCCTTGGTGACCTGCGTGGCCGGCGCGACCCGCGACACGCGTACTGCAGACAGCCGAGGCTTGACGCCTCCAAGCGAGGGGTCTCGGGCAAAGGACTCGAGAAGGTTGAGCCCAGCAGGCACGCCGCTCTCGAGGTACCCATTCTGCTGCTCTCCGCCAAAGTGCGCCGGATCAGGCTTCAGGCTTGCTGTCGCCGTGAACACGACCAGAGGCCCAAAGAGCCGCAGCCTCGGCCTCGTCAGGAAGACGGACGTCTTCCAGATCGTGTATTTGGAAAACCCCTCCTCGGTAATGTTGCCTTCGCCGTCGACTGTAGCAATTGGGTTTTCTACAGCCTCGACCTCCCCATTGTAGATGACCTCGGAAGGAGGCGTCGTATCGGTTCTGTCGGACGAAGGGGTGTTGAGCACCTGAGCCTGGATCGACAGCAGGAGTCGTTTCGAGTAGTGTTGTAAGGTCTCGTCGGTCAATCCGTGCGTCTTGAGGATCAGAAAGATGTCGACAGTTTCATCTGGCATCTATGGATGAGTATTGTGAGACGCGAGAAACTTCAGGGGCCGACCAAGCAGTTGCCAGGAGGTCTTCATACCGAAGAGGAACCATGGCCGGGACGCTATCTCCGCCAGAGGACGACTGGTAGTGATGGCGTTCTCTACCTCCTGCCTCACGTCGACATTGGTCCCAAAAGGTATTATGTAGGTCAGATATGATTGTGCCAGGAAGGCAGAATCCCCAGCCTCTATGGCAGTGTCTTGGGTTTTGGAGGAGGGCACTGCCATTTTGCAGTTTCTCCAGGTTGCGCCGACTCTAGACCATGATCATAAATTCCTGGGCCCGTTGCAAAATATCTGACCAGCCTCCAGGCGTTTATGGAGGAGGTCCTGGTGTGGAAAAACAATCACTTGTATATAGAGAGGGAGAGTCTCGGCATTGTTGTTGCCAGGAGGGACGAGTATCAAGAGGATGAAGTCCGCAGTAGTTATCGCATCGAATCGTCAGGCCAGGGATCAAAGAGCTCCTGGGGTGGGGCTGTTCAGGGGGGTGGTACTAAGTACTGTGATACATAGTATGTATCCTGGAAGTAAGCACTGTACTGTTCAATACTACTATAAGTGGTACACAGTAGGGTCAGAGGTACAATGGTACACGAGATGGTGTGTATGGGCCCGTGCACCCTCCCTGCTCCTGGCTTTTCAGTATTTGCTGCAAACCCTTCATCTTTTTTTGTCTTTTTCCTTCGCCTGGCGTCAACAGATCAACCAAACCTCCAGTACAGCACACCTCACAGCTCGCCCTGTCGACTGTCAAGAGCACTGCTGGTCTCTGTGCTGCTGACTTTATACTTGCCAGCACATCCACCTGCATTCTCTTTTCGCATCTTGGTTCTTGCTCGGGACCAAACAGCTGAAAAGTGGCCACGATGAATGGCATGCGCGCACCATTTCCCAGCCCTGGAGCTGTGGCCTGGCAGGAACATCGCACTGCCGACAATCGCGTGTATTACTACAATAACATCACAAAGCAGACGCAATGGACAAAGCCCGAAGACATGATGAATCCGGCGGAGGTGAGTGCAAGCAACTAAAACATCCCCACAGGCAGACACAACCCTTTCTAACACCTAAACAACAGCGCGCCCTCTCGAATCAGCCGTGGAAAGAGTACACTGCCGAGGGCGGTAGGAAGTACTGGTATAACACCGAGACTAAGACAAGCTCATGGGAGATGCCAGATGCCTATAAGCGGGCTCTTGGGCCGACCGATACACCGACGACTCCTGCCACTCCAGGCCCCTTTCCTACACCCACAACCGGTGGCCCTGGCGGTCAGGGCTTCGACCGATTCCGCGATCAACGCGAGCCGATCGGCGAATCACGTCAGCTGGGCTTCGGAAACGACCTACGAGCTCAGCAGTTTGTGCCCGCCAGCGAGGAGCCTGAGTTTGCCACGCCTGAGGAGGCCGAGGCTGCCTTCGTCAAGCTTCTCCGCCGCAGCGGCGTGCAGCCCGACTGGACCTGGGAGCAGACGCTTCGCGCCATCCTGAAAGATCCCCAGTACAGGGCCATCAAGGACCCCCGGGAGAGGAAGCTCGCCTTCGAGAGGTACTGCAGCGACGTGATCACCCAGGACAAGGAGAAGGCCAAGGAGAGACTGACCAAGCTCCGGGCTGATTTTGCCACGCTGCTGAGGAGCCACCCCGAGATCAAGTACTATACGAGGTGGAAGACGGCCCGGCCCATGATCGAGGGCGAGACCATCTTCCGCTCGACAAACGACGAGGGAGAGCGCCGCCAGCTCTTTGAGGACTACATCGTTGATCTCAAGAAGGCGCACCGAGAACACAAGACGTCCCTGCGTAAGAGCGCCATGGATGGCCTGATTGATCTCCTGCCGAAGCTCAACCTGGAGCCGTACACACGCTGGTCTGAGGCCCAGGAGATCATCTCCGGCACAGAGCCGTTCCGAAATGACGAGAAGTACCAGACCTTGAGCAAATTTGATGTCCTGACTGTCTTTCAAAACCACATGAAGGCCGTGGAGCGCACATTCAACGACACGCGACAGGCTCAGAAGGCGAGAAAGCAAAGGAAGGAGCGTCAAAACCGTGATGGCTTCCGGAGCGTCCTCCGAGAACTCAAAAAGGACGCCAAGATCAAGGCTGGCACCAAATGGAGCCAGATCTTGCCTCTGGTCGAGAACGATCCTCGTTATGCAGCCATGATCGGCCAGAACGGATCGACCCCACAGGAATTGTTCTGGGACCTGGTAGAAGAAGAGGAGCGCGGCCTGCGAGGAACGCGTAACGACGTCGCGGATGTGGTGCATGTGAGTGTCTTGGAGATATTTTCCAGATGTGGTCCCCAGACTCTGACAAGGTACGCAGGACAAACGGTTCGAGATCACTCCCAAGACCGACTTCCAGGACTTCCTTGCAGTGATGAAGGAAGATCGCCGTACTGCTAACATTGACCGGGACATATTGAAGTTCATCTTTGAGAAAGTGAGTTTGATTCTGGTTCTTTTTCATACTTATTGGATTATTAGCTACAGCCACTGACGGTATGCCTGCAGCTCCAGGAGAAGAAGGCGAAGCCGGAGGAGAACCGGCAGGTCGATCGCCAGCACCAGCGTCGGCCGGTCGACGATCTAAAGACCCTCCTGAAACGTCTGGAACCCCTATCACCCTGAAAGACACTTACGAAAAGGTCAAAGCCCGCCTCGAGAACGCTCCCGAGTTTCAGGCAGTTTCTTCGGAGGACGCGCGCCGTAGCACCTTTGACAGGCACATGCGCCGGCTCCGAGAGAAGGAAGAAGATCTAGAGAAGGAGAGAGACCGACAGCGGCGGCGCGAGCGGTCGCGCGATCGGTACCGAGACAAGGACAGAGAGCGTGAGAGAGACAGAGGTGAGCGATCTCATCGCAGGGGACACACCAGATCCCGGAGCCCAGAACCCGATCTCTACGAGGCCGATCGCCGCAAGGCTATTGCCGAACGTGAACGGAACTACCGCAAGTCTAGCATGGCCGAGACACTGCTGTCAGACCACAGGTCGTCAGGCGGGCACGATGATCGTGAGTATCGGGAGAGGGAGAGAGACCGTGACCGAGACCGGGACCGGGACCGGGACCGCTACAGAGACCGCGACCGCGAGCGAGAACGGGAGCGAGACCGTGATCGGGACCGCGACCGGGACCGTGACCGTGGTGATCGTGGTGATCGCGAGCGAGATCGGGAACGGGAGCGAGACCGTGATTACGACCGCCCTCCACGCTCTCGCCGAGAGGAGCCTCTGAGTCATTACGAACGCGAGCGGCGTGATCGCGAGGAAGAGCGTGAGCGGTCTTACCGCCGTCGCGTCGTTGAACGCGACGTTGACGGCCTGAACTATGGCGACGAAAAGCCGAGCCTGCCCAGAAGGCGCCGTGCAGATGACGAAGACGACCGCCGTCCGGACTCCAGGGACTCCAAGGTATGTTATCTACCGGTTCTTGTCCGTCTGCGCATCAGTACTAACACCAGATACAGAGATTGAAGACTGATATTTCACCTCGTGAGCGTACCCCCGTCGTGATGGCCGTCTCAAAACTAGATCTCCCCAGCCGCTACCCAAGGAAGAGCCCTCAGGTGTCCATTCTGGCAGCGAGGAGGGCGAAATCGAGGAGGACTAAAAGCTCTTTCTCGCATCTGGCTGGGAACGTAGGCAGGGAGTCCAAGAAGAGTTTTAAACACCCTCTACTCCAGCACCAAGCAGGGCGGGAGGGTGGACGCGCCAATCCTTCACGTGCCCAAACTCAAAATGTTCTTGCAGCGATCATCCAGAACGCCCTCCGCTTCATCAACGCAGATGGTCCCCAACCCCACACACAACACCTCTAGGCATATGTGCGGTCAGGCTGCCGATGACAGTATCGCATACGAATTGAGGATCACTGCATAATAAAAGCACCGAGGGCGGAATCACGGGACGGCGCGGCGTCTTCTCTTCTAGCGATAAGTCGACCGACCCACCGTCGAGGCATGGCAAAGGGCTGCGGAATGGCATGCTTTGAAGGCATTCGTGTCGCCACAAGTACGTACGGCAATCGTCTCCGACTTACTGTCGTGGTGGGCAAGATGACACACTCCGGACCAAACAGGCAACCTGACAGCCTCGTCGCGCTCATTTACGACATTCTCGGCGCTGAACGTCCTTTCCTTTTTTTTCCCCCTGACTTTTCTCTCTCTCTCTTTTTTTTTCCCTTTCACAAGGAGGGCCGGCACATCAACTAAGTCAAATGACTCCCAAAAAGGAAGGAAAACTTCGACGTGGTTGAACGTTCGAGCACTAGCGTTGGGTGGTCGAGCGTCAGCCTTTCATATTTACCTAAGACGAAGAATCTTGGCGTCTGAGCGACTGATGCCTGGTTGTGTACGTGTACCTACCTATCCCACCGCCTCTCACCCGACTTTAGCTCCCGAAAAAGGAAAATGTCGATGGTCACAGAATCTATCTTTTTACCGCAAGCTTTCCCTCCTATCTATTATTTTTCTTCTCTCGCCACGGCTGCACCACATTCGTGCACCGTCTTAATAGAAACCATAAACTAGTTTTCCGGGATTTCGTGGAAGAAAGAATGATTTAATTTATTTTGTAAAGACTCGCATGGGCGACTTTTAGAATTTGAGCACGTTGCTATCTCTCTGTCTTGTGCCTATGTTTTCACTTTCATGTGCTCTCTCTCTCTCTCTCTCTCTGGCTCTCAACCTTGTGCGCAAAGACATGTTCGCAAGGCACATTCTCCGTTATATGCCCTAGACGGCGGTCACCCTCTTGACCCATTGCCCCTCAATCTACGAAGACAGATGCAGTTCTCAGTCCCACTTTCTTTCAAAGGAGCAGTAACGACTTCCAGCTATTGAGAAGGCTGGAGAAACAATAAATCCTCAGACAAGGAAAGAAAGAAACGAATAAAAAAGCATCGTGTCTCGTAGGACCAGGCAACAGGGGATAGACCGCCGTCGCCGTCATCAGATGTCGGGGTCGTCGTCCTCGCTCGAGCCGGCCTCCTCAAAACCCAGTTCACCGGAAGAGCCACCCTTGCCTCGGCCAGTACCTTTCCTTTTTGGACACCTAGAACGCCTTGGCCTGATGATGGTGATGATGCATTGTAGCGGTTATGGTGATTATGTGGTGGTGGTGGCGGGGGAAGGTGTCCTTCTTGTCGCCCTGTCTGTGGTTGTAGAAGAACACTGCTTCAAGCACTGGTCTTGTCGTTGTCCTCGAGGAAGAAGTAGTTGCCGCTGAGCTTCTGCTCCTGGTCGAGCTGGGAGCCTCCCTTGTTGATACGCGGGCGGTAGTTGACGGGGTCGCGGCGGAAGGTCACGTCGAGGTTCTTGAGGAAGCTGTTGCAGCCGGTGAGCAGCGACTCGGGCTTGTTGGCGTGGGAGTCGACACCGGGCTGGCCGTCAAAGACAATGACACGGTCAGCCAGGTACGTGGCCATGATGAAGTCGTGCTCGACGATGAAGGCTGTCTTCTTGGCGTGCATGATGAAGCGCTTGATGACGCGGGCGGCAATGATACGCTGCTCCGAGTCCAGGTAGGCGGATGGCTCGTCGATGACATAGATGTCGGCAGGGAGACCCAGGGCCAGGACAATGGCGACACGCTGCAGTTCACCACCAGACAGGTGCTTGACCTCCTGGTCAATGAAATCGTCAAGCTTGAGCGGCTTCACGACATCGGTCTGGAACTGAGGAGACAGGACTACAAAAAGGGCGGGTTAGCGGAAACAACTTCCAGCAGAAAGGACACAGATTTAGCTGGTGACCATGTCACTCACAAGAGGCCCTGATCTTCTTGAAGAACAGCTGGCGGACAGTTCCCTCAAACTTGGGCGTGATGGTCTGCGGCTTCATGCTGATCTTCATCTCTGGCACCTTGGCGGTTCCATCGGGCTTCAGAGCGCCGGCGAGAAGGCGACAGAAGGTGGTCTTTCCCGTGCCGTTCTCACCCATCATGACGAGGATCCTATTGCGACGCCGTTAGTTGGGTCGCCCTCCCGGAGCTTCTTATATGAAGTGGCTTGCAATAGACATACTCTGAGTCAGTGAAGTTGCCAGAATCGATCTGGAGGTGGAAGTCGCCCATGGTCTTCTCCATGCGCGGGTAGGTGAAGGCACGTGTCTGGTCGTTGTCGAACTGATCGGAGGCTTCGGCGATCCGGAAGGTGAGGGATTCATCGCGGAACCGCAGGTTCTCGGTTGGGATGTGTCCATCGAGGAAGATGTTGATACCCTCGCGAACACTGTGGGGCAGAGAGACGACACCGTACACTGCCGGCTGACCATAGAGAACGCAGACGTAGTCTGAGAGGTAGTCCAGGACGCTGAGATCGTGCTCGACAACTGCAAAGCCGGTTAGCTTGTGGCATGCAAGGCGTCGGTGGTCATCGCGAGGTTTACAAGGAGACACATCACGTACCGATGATATAGTTGTTGTGCTTGGATAGCGACCTGATCATCCTGGCAGCTGCCAGACGCTGCTTGACATCGAGATACGAGGAAGGCTCGTCGAACATGTACACATCCTTGTCTTGGACCTGTGAGAGGAGGGGTGTCAGCGTGGATGATTTTCTTCTATGGCATAATTAGGGGGAGCGGGGAGGAGAAACTTACGCAAGTCAGTCCGATGGCAAACCGCTGAAGCTCACCACCAGACAGCTTGGTGACTTCACGCTCGTAGATATGTCGCAGCTCCAGGACATCGAGGACCTCGTCCAGGTTGTCAAGCTGCTTCTGCTTGTTGATGAGAGCCTTGACGCTCTTCTCGGGGCCCTTGATGGCCCTAGGCAGCTGGTCGACATACTGGGGCTTGACAACAGACGTGAGGTCGTCCTCCAGCAGCTTGGTGAAGTAGTTCTGCAGCTCCGAGCCTCTGAAGTATTTTATGACATCTTCCCAGTCCGGCGGGTTGTCGTACCTCCCCAGGTTGGGCTTCAGTTTACCGCTGAGGATCTTGAGCGCAGTACTCTTTCCGATACCGTTTGTTCCGACGAGACCAAGCACATTTCCGGGTCTCGGCATCGGCCTATAAACCTCCCATATTAGTTCCTAGTATGGGGACCAACACTTGATGCCTTCATCGTCGACTCACAATCTGTGGAGCTTGAAGCTGTTGGCAGAGTAACGGTGGGTGACCTGGGTCTCGAGGTTCGTAGGCAGGTTGATGATGGTGATGGCGCCGAAGGGACACTTCTTGGGGCAGATACCGCACCCTATGCAGAGGGATTCGGAGAGGAAAGCAAGTCGAGAATCAGGAGTGACCTCGATGCCTGTTTCGTAAAGGGTCAGCAGGCGAAAGCGTTGAGAAGAGAGGAGAGAGGAGGATCGGTGTGGTCGGGGACTAACAAAGCTTGCCGCTGCGCACGACAGGACACGACTTCTTGCATTCTTGACGGCATTTCTGAGCGAATCCAAATGTCAGCACACCTGACTTGACTGTTCTTTAGAGGCACAGGAGTCATGGAGATTGAATCCATACCTTCGGCTTGCACTGTTGCGCCCGCAATGTATCATCATAGTCAGTCCAGCGTTCTCTTAGTATTGTGTATGGCGGGGTAGCGGGGCGGGGGTGCGGGCATGCCTTGTCGCTATTCACAATAGCGATACTGTTGAAGAGCGTTTGTCAGCAGGCTGTCCAGGAGGGGCGCTGGCACCAAAGGAGTGTCTTGCTGCATACCGAGTGAGTTTGTCGGCCATGATGACAGCGACGTTGAGGGTGTGGTGTGGTGGTTTGGCTGTAGAGGTGGCGGACAGGTTTGTCTTTGGGGTGGGTTCAGAAAATCCTTGAGGAGACTGAGATGGGCCGTCGCAGGCACTGCCCAGCCTATTGTGGTTTGGTAATGAATGAATAGCGATAGGCCAGTTTCCACCAAGGGTTGGAAGGGGTTAGAACAAAGGCGGCCACGTAGGAAGTACGTTTCAGTGGGCGGCGGTGGTATGGTTAGGACTTTTTCCTCTTCTTTTTTTTTCTTTTTTTTTTTCTTCCTTGGTCAGACCAGGTGCTGGGCGGGCGATGGGAATTTGTGGCCCTTTTACCGTACGTGGGACCAGCTAGTACATAGTAGCCTGCCCGTGCAGCGCGGGGCAGGTCAATAATCACAGGGCCGCTGATAGGTGGACATCAGTCGGGCAGGGGTGCTCAGTACCACCTGCGGCCATCGCGCGCTAGCCCCTGTAGCCCCTGTAGCGCAGCCCATCTCGAGGCCACCTAGTCCTGGATGCTACCAAGTATGATGCAAGGTCTGCTCAAAGGTTGGTCAATCATTCAGCCTTACAACCTAACAGTGCCACTCCTCGAGGAAATCCATGCAGCACATGCCGCAGGTTAATCAAAGCTGTGTAACAACAGAATGCAGCTACTGTGTAGATCTAGCAGGTACCATGCAGGTTTACAGGTGTGGCCTCACTAGCCTTGTGGGCTCAAGAGGAGTTTTGGCTTTGATGCCATCCATGATGAATGAGTGGCATGGTCCAAGAAAGAGAAGAAGAGTGGGGGACCAGCAAGGCTGCCGCGAAGCTGTACATGGCATCTACTGTGAATACAATCAAGCCATCCACATCTCTCAGCCCCTGCCTTTTCAACCTGGTCAGATGCAGCAGCCCTTGGTTCTCTTTGTTGGCAGTGTTGTCATCATTGTTGATGCTGACAGTAATATACACAGATGACTCTTTGGAGCATCATTAAGCACCTCTAAAGGCTGTCTGCCTATATGAGACAGCTGAAAGAATTCATTCTTAGTAATCTGATAGTAACACTGTGGCTCCTTGATGTTTTACAAGTAAAGTCCTGAACTACAGGCACTTCTTCTGGTGTGGCATTGCGTCCCTCTGTCAGGTGCATATTTTCTTTTGATACAGCTTGTGGCTGATCACCACCCACAGTAGTCAAACCCCCCTGCACTCGGCCCAGGGTGACATTCAAAGGATCATCATATATTGAAGATTGGTTTGGTGGATGCTCTATGCTATTGGTCTAGAATGACAGTCTACATAGGCATACAACGCAGAACAAATACCTGATTGCTTGTTGTGTGCCCTCTTCCATTCTTGTATGTTTGGTATGAATGTGCTACAGCCTGTCCATTTCTTTCTTCTTTGGGCACTCTCCTTGCTTCTTTGGCCTCCTAACATTGTAACAAATATCCCTCCCCATCAAAAGCCGAAGACATGGCCCTTGCCAGCTTGGATAGATTAGATCATTCAGTATACACAAGCCAAGCCAAGGCAAGGGAGCAAACTAGGCTTCAAAGGCGTCTTGTTAGGTGTTGTGAGCTAGCAGGACCATGCAGGCAAAGGTTTTCTTCCTTCTCTTGTCAAGCCGAGGGTGCTCCTTTTTCTTCCATTGACTTCCGCGGTTTGGCAGCTGGCAAACAGCCCGCTATTGTTGTTGTGAAAGCATCTGCCATTGTGCCTCCTGGTGGGGCTGCCTCAATAGCCAGCCATTCTAAGTAAAGTTGAGAATAAGAAAATTGAAAAAAAAAACCCCCCAAAAAAACCAGAACCTCCATGATGACAACAGTATAAAGAAGGTCAGCAAGGTTAAAGATGGCCTGCAGCTGAGAACACTTACTTTACTTGGAAAAACTGTAAGTACCTGCTGTCTCTTGTCTCAGCCCCCGCTAGTCACACCCAGGCCTGTGCCACTAACAGATTCACAGCGTGGCTCCACCGGAAGCTCGTTAGGCGCCCCCAAGCAGTCAAGTACTTAGTTCAGCTCAGACCACCTGGACCCCAACTTTCCTGCGACCTAACCCGCTGTCCCTCTGGTACTGGATCTGCCCACCACTGCCCTTGGTCGCTCTTTGAAATTTACCGACTTCTGCCTTCCTTTCCCTCATCCACCCGCACGCAAGTAACCCTCCAGACACCAATACCGCGCTCCCCAACCCACATCACCACCAACCTTTTTCCCCTCTACTGACCAGAACAATCTCGTTCAATACTCTATTTTCCTGTTGCCTGGAGGTCTGTCAGTTTTATGAATGACTTGTAAGTCCCTCCAACCCACCCTCCCGTCGCCGGTGGGAGCTGCCGCGTCTTGCCTGTCCTCCGCCTCGTGTCTTGCCCATCAAGTCCCCCATCCAATACGGACACATGCCCCCTGATATTCAACCATATATCTCGGGGAAATGCCCTCGGAACACCTGTGATCGATGGGCCTGCGCCTCGTCGATGATGCCGACGCATCTGCGACCTCGTCACAGCCGTCTGGCCTCAGGTCCGACCCCAATTGATCTGCATCGCCCTCCAGCCTCGTCACCATCAGTGACATCCGGGGAGGGCGATGCGACAAGCACGGTATCTAGCTGGCTGCCGGTTGTTCCAAGGCGGCCTGCTTGTTTTCGGGGTCGCCTATGCCACCTGCAACGTGTCCTCTGGCCGCGTCTCAGTCCGTCAAGAGAGTCATCACTGACATCGCCGTCTCACAGCAGCCAGCCTCGCCAGCCTCGGTGACCATGTCTTCCTCACCGGAATCCAGTCCGGTTAACGGACATGCCTCGCCGGTCGCTAATCACGCCTCTGTACAACTCCTCGACCCCGAGCCGAGCGACAGCGATCTGTCCGACGCCCCAGCTCCCGACCTTGGCTCTCCCGCCTCTGCTTCGCGCGACGAGCTCGACCAGGCCGACACGAACGGCCGTGCCGATGATTTCGACGACCCCCGAGTTCCAGTGACGAAGATGCTCCCAACGACGGCGACTTCGATGACGCTGCAGAGGCTGCCTCCCCCGTCAGCAACGGCGACGAGGTCGAGGCTGCCTCTTCAGACGACTCGCGGACGGCCTCGAAGCGGAAAGCAGGCGCCGGCCTGGAGGAGGAGTACATCAGAGAGAATCCCGAGCTCTACGGCTTGAGAAGAAGCGTAGGTCGCCGCCGCCGCCGCTGCCCCGCACTTTGAGAGATAAGACCGCTAATCAGTCACCACAGTCTCGCCCACAACAGCGTCGCAAGATCGTAGGTTTGCCCCTACCGCCAGCTGTGTCGTCCTCCTCGAGCGGACCTGCTGACCACCTGGAATCTAGGTTGAAGAGGATGATGAGTCTGAGTCCGACTCCATTGTTGCCAGCCGACGAGTTGTCAAGAAGCGACGGACGGAGCGATCATTGCCATGTAAGCTTTCTCATTCCTTGTCGGCCGTTCTGCCTGAAGCTTCGCTGACGAGGTAGCCTCATCAGCCTCCAAGCGCGCTACCCCTCTGCGTCAGACGCCAATCGATGACTCCGACAGCGATACATATGGCGGTGCTCGGGCCAAGAGCTTCCAGAAGAGGGCTCGTCGGCAAGCCGAAGCTCAGCCCGCCGTGGCGCTGGCAGAGAAGCGCTGGAACAGCCGCAGGGCTGCTCGCGTCTCGGCTGGAGCATACCAGGAGAGCGACGTCGAGCTGGATGATGACTCTGACCTCACCCCCAACTACTGGGCCGCGGCCGAGTACGAGGATACCTCGCCCTACATCGAGAAGATCATCCGGCACAAGCTGAAGCCCGACTACGAGATGACCCGAGAGACGACTCGACACGACTTCGAGTACCTGATCAAGTGGCAAGGCCAGTCTCACATGCACAACTCGTGGGAGACCACAGAGTCTGTTGTTGGCTACCGAGGAATCCGCCGCCTTGAGAACTACTACAAGAAGGTTGTTGAGTTCGAGATCAGCCTGCACTTCGAAAGCGACGACATCACCCCCGAACAGAGAGAAGAGTATCTTCTCGACCGCGAGCGACAGCAAGAAGCGGTCGAGGATTATACCAAGGTCGAGCGCGTCGTAGCTGTCCGGGACGGTGACGACGGCGACGAGTATCTGATCAAGTGGAAAGGCTTGCAGTACGACGAGTGCACCTGGGAGACTGCCAGTGCTGTCAGCAAGAATGATCAAGACAAGATCGATCTGTTCCTGAACCGTTCGTCGCGTTCCTGGCAGTCAGACCGGACCGAGTCCAACGTCGACACGCGCACCCCAATGCGCAAGATTGAGCACCAGCCATCGTACATCCAGAACGGTGAGCTTCGAGAGTTCCAGATGAAGGGCCTGAACTTCCTGGCCCTCAACTGGACCCGCGCAAACAACGTCATCCTGGCAGACGAGATGGGTCTGGGCAAGACTGTCCAGAGCGTGTCTTTCCTCAGCTGGCTGCGCAATGACCGTGGTCAGGAGGGCCCGTTTCTGGTGGTGGCACCGCTCAGTGTCATTCCGGCCTGGTGCGATACCTTTAATCACTGGGCTCCAGACCTGAACTACGTCGTCTACCTTGGCCCTGAGGCCGCGCGGTCCACCATCCGCGAGCATGAGCTCCTGGCCAACAACAACCCTAAGAAGCCCAAGTTCAATGTTCTCGTCACCTCATATGACTACATCCTCCTTGACTCGGACTTCCTGAGGACTATCAAGTGGCAGGTTCTGGCCGTGGATGAGGCCCACCGGCTCAAGAACCGCGACTCCCAGCTATATGGAAAGCTTGTCAGCTTCAACGTGCCCTGCAAGGTGCTCATCACCGGCACCCCTATCCAAAACAACCTGGCCGAGTTGTCAGCCCTGCTCGACTTTCTCAACCCCGGCAAGGTCATCATCGATGCAGACCTAGAGCACCTGGGGCAGTCGGACAAGAATGAAGTAGTGGATGAGGAAAAGGACCAAGAGCAGCGAAAAGCAACGCAGGAGAAGCTCGCCCAGCTACACCGCGCCATTGCGCCCTTCATCATCCGCCGGACCAAGGAGACAGTCGAGTCTGACCTGCCACCCAAGACCGAGAAGATCATCCGCGTGGAGTTGTCCGACGTACAGTTGGAATACTACAAGAACATCCTCACCCGCAACTACGCGGCCCTGAAGGATGCCAATGGCCAGAAGCAGTCCCTTCTCAACATCATGATGGAGCTGAAGAAGATCAGCAACCACCCGTACATGTTCCATGGCGTCGAGGAGAGGGTCCTGAACGGCAGCACGCGTCGTGAGGACGGCATCAAGGGCTTGATCACGAGCAGTGGCAAGATGATGCTTCTCGACCAGCTTCTCACCAAGCTGAGGAAGGACGGCCACCGCGTGCTCATATTCAGCCAGATGGTCAAGATGCTTGACATCCTCGGAGATTACCTCCGCATACGCGGCTATCAGTTCCAGAGGCTCGATGGTACCATTCCCGCTGGCCCCCGCCGCATGGCCATTAATCACTTCAATGCCGAGGGCAGCGAGGACTTTTGCTTTTTGTTGTCAACTCGTGCTGGTGGTTTGGGCATCAACCTCATGACTGCCGACACCGTCATCATCTATGATTCCGACTGGAACCCGCAGGCTGACCTCCAGGCCATGGCGCGGGCCCACCGTATCGGTCAGAAGAAACCGGTCAGCGTCTACCGGCTCGTTGCGAAACAGACCATCGAGGAAGAAGTTGTTAAGAGAGCTCGCAACAAGCTGTTCCTGGAGTACCTCACGATCCAGGCCGGCGTCACGGACGAAGGCAAAGCGCTTCGTGAGCAGTTCAAGGACCGAGGACTCAAGGTGGACGAGGCCAAGACGGCCGAGGACATCCAGATGATCCTCAAGATGCGGTCCCAGAACCTGTTCGAGCAGTCAGGCAATCAGGAGAAGCTAGAGCAGCTCGACATCGATGCCATCCTGGAGCAGGCCGAGGAGACCAAGACCGCCGTTGACGATAAGCTCAACCTGAGCACGGGCGGCATTGACTGGGACAACTGGATGCAGGTGACTGATGTCAAGGTTGACGAGACGGCTCTTGATTGGGACCAGATCATCCCTGCCGACCAGCTTGCCGTTGTCAAGGCTGAGGAGGAGAAGAAGCAGCATGATGCATTCCTCGCCAAGGCCAGAGAAGAAAATGCTCCTCGAAAGGCAACACTGAAAAATATCAAAAAGACTACCGACAATGATCGGGCTGACCGCCTGGCGAAGAAGCGCGAGAGGGAGAGACAGGAACTCGCCGAGCTCGAAGAGCAGCGGGCTCTCCTGTCTGACCCACGACGGCCTCTCAACGAGAAGGAAACGCGGAACCTCATCCGCGCCTTCTTCCGTTACGGCTCTATGAACGACCGCTCAGAGGAGGTGATCCACGAGGCTCGGCTGTCCGACCGCGACCCTGACTTCCTCCAGGGTATTGTCGACAGGCTTGTGGCTGATTGCCAGGCCGCTGTCGATATCAGCAATGACAAGGTTCGTGAGGAAGAGGAACGGACCGGCAAGCAGCTCGCGAAGAAGGACAAGAAGGCTGTGCTCGTCGACTTTGGCGAGGTCAGAAAGGTCAATGCGGAGACAGTCCTGGAGAGACCACCGCAGATGAGACTTTTGCGCCAGATCCTGCAGGCACAGGCAAACCCACTTAATTTCCGGCTGCCAGAGGCAGCCAAAGCCGCACACTACACCTGCGAGTGGGGAGCTCGCGAGGACGGCATGCTGCTGATCGGCATAGACAAGTACGGTTTCGGCGCCTGGACTCAGATCAGAGACGACAAGGAGCTGAACATGGCCGACAAGTTCTTCCTGGAGGAGCACCGTGTGGACAAGAAGGAGGAGCGCAAGAATGCTTCAGAGAAGAACATTCAGTCTCCCGGCGCTGTGCACCTGGTCCGTCGGTCCGAGTATCTCCTGTCTGTCTTGATGGCTAAGCACTCAGACGACGCGAATTACAAGAAGGCCGTCGAGAATCACCACCGCAGCAAAAAGAATCTTGTCAACGGCCACCGCCGCAGCGATGCCAACTCTGCATCTGCTTCGCCCGCGCCCGGATATACCAAGAAGTCAGCACAGAACAGGGAGCGCAACCGGGAGCGCATGGGAGCGCACCTTAGCGACACATACCGGTCTCGCAGCCTGGCAGATGACCGCGGAACGCCGCGCCCCGAGCACAAGAGGAAGCACCTGGACGACCACTTGGATCGGCACAACAAGCACCGACGCACCGAGCACGGTCACGGCGAGGCGCGACACAAGGACGACAAGGCTCGTGCGAAGCTCGGCCCCGACGCCCTCGAGCGCCTCAAGAAGGCCCGCGAGGATGCTGTGCAGCGCTTCAACCGCCTGATGGAGCTCGACGATGAGAAGCTAGACTTGGCTAACAACGAGCACCTCATCTGGTCGCTGCTGAAGCCTGTGCGGGGGCAACTTTGAGCGCATCATGCTCACGACGGCCGAACACATGCCCTCGGCCAAAGAACGTGCGAGGACGATGGGCTCCGAGCTGCGACAGATCGGCAATCACCTTATCGGCCTTAGAGATGCCGGACTTCCCCGTGAGCAGCTGGAGGGTCTGATGCCACAATTCTGGTAAGAGAGAGAGAGAGAGAGAACTGTTTTTTTACACTCGTGCCAAAGCTCCAAGTACTAATCGCAGTCTTAGGGATTTCCTGGCCACCGTATGGCCCATTGGTGAAGTCGAAGTCACGGGCAAGAGGCTCTCCAGAATGTACCGCGACCTCCGAGAGAAGGACAAGAAGGTAGATGACGAGAAGCTGCAGGCCAAGAGGCGAGAAGACCTCGAGGATGGAGAGATCGATGTCGAAGACGACCGACGTCGCCGGGAGCGAAGAGAGGCTCGACGAGAGCCAAGCGAAGACACGCGCCGTGACTACCGCCGCGATGATAGGCATCGCGCCTACGAGAACGGCGACCGCCTGAGCTTCCGCAGGGATCGCGATCGTGGCCAGTCGTTGGTTGACCGGCCGAGACCGTCGTGGAGCCCCAGCACCCAACAGCACCGACACAGCCCCTACTAGGTTGCTCGAGCCATTAGAGAAGTCAAAACATACTTCACATCACACGAGCGCCGCTCCGCCGAGAGAGAGCGGACAGCACTGTCGGCTGCTTCCACCTGTTGGCGGCAACAATCACCGTGTCTCACAATGGAGACAGCATCATTCTGGCGTTCTGGAAACATGAACTGGCGTTACTTGGCTGTGGTGTCAACAAAACCACATCATCCAGAGAGGGTCACATAAATCAGATAAATTGGTTTGGGTGTGGCTAAATTGCTTTATTTTTATTTCCCTCTTCTTCTTTTTTAAACAAAGAAATACAGCGTTTCTGTGTAGGGAGCGAGTGCTTCCTCACTCAGCGAGAGAAGAGAAGAAAAAAAGGGGAGAAGAATTGGGTTTCGACGTTATCGCAGTTGGCAGACACAACCCTTGGGGAGGTTCTGCTTCCCTCACATGGAACATTCAGCTGGCTACGTTGAGACAATGGGAGTGTCGGGTGGGTTGTGTGGTCTGGAGTCCAAAGTTTACGGGAGGAGGGAGGTCTTTTCAGTGCACTGGGATGGTGTTCAGTTTGGCGGCGTGACCATCACAGGTGATGGTGGTCACAACAGTTGTATCAGTTATTCTGAGATTTTACGAAGTGAAGTGGGCGGGCCGTTTGCAGAGCCCGCCACCTGAGAGAGCCTATTCTATCCTGTGGCCCGGGGGAGAGAGGGAGTTTAAGCTATCTGCCCATGTAGCTTCACCCCAGGCCCGGGATTCATTGAACGATGGCTCACCGAGAATCCAAAAAAAAATTAAAATTAAAAAAATTCAAAGTTGAGGCTTGGTGAGTGTGGATGTGTGATGTCTTACGTGCCTGTCTATTACAAGTCACACCCTCACAGCTTCTTGCCCATCCCGTCCCCGTCCTCCTCCCCCCACCCTCTCCTTTGGTGGATTTTAGTGGGAGACATGTTATGAGATAGCAAGAGACAGCAGCCAAACCAGCTCAGCGCGCAGCAGGAACCCCGTTCAAGTAGGTCCCTTGTGTCATGTCACAAATCAGAAGCCAATCACAATGATATCGGGACAGAAAATTGATTTGAAACGGATATCAGTTACTGTGAACACCGTGACATCAAGAATCTCCTCCCTGGTGTGTATGTGTGTGTATGGGTGTGTATTTTATGTCACGAGGAACTGTTTAAGTTATGTTCACAAACTTGTAATACCTGGCCCATGAGGCAAGGCAACAACAACGCCCCACACAACCTCTCTCAAACGTAATCATGATCCGCATGACCTTCATTACGGTCTTTCCCCCCTCCCTCTAGAAACGCCTCGCTGGCATGTGTGTGAAAATTTCTAAAGGTATAATCCGTCTACCATCAAAGTCCACCCGGACCATGAAAGCCCAATGAATATCCGGAAGCAAACCAAAGCGAAAGGGCAACAATGCCTCTCGGTTCCGTGCAGACCGTAGTGAGGCGCAGTTCCATACAAGTCGGAGGGGGAAGGTGTTGACATGGTTGAGGTGTGTAGTAGAGTTTCCCGAACAGGAGTCTCTGCTTTCGGGTGATGCTCGAGTTGAAGATATTGTCTGGTCTCGCCTTCTGTGCCGTTCTATATCGAGAAACTCTGGTTTTTCAACACCTGTTTTCTCTTCCCAGGTACCTGGAAGCAACCCGAGTCTGATTCGTACTTCTCTGGTTCACTGCTTCTTGGCCTTTGGTATCCACATACGCTATCGACAGGCAAAAAAAACCAAAAAACCACCAAAACCGGCAGCAGTGGCTACGCTGCGAGGCTTCTGGTTGACCAATTGAGCTTTTCCTTCCGGGTGGGCTTAGGTGGGCTCGGTGGTCGTGGGATCACCCAGTTCGATCGACACGGTCTGAGGGCTCGAGTTGCTGTACGAAGCATCTGCTCGCTGGTAAACAAAGTTGTCCACGGCCTTGATATCGGGTCGCAGCTCGGGTAGCCACCCGCACAGGTTCTCTGATTCTTTGTACATCTTTTCGATGGGCTCGTACTCTTGCTCGTGCTTGATCAGCTGCAGCGGCTCCTTGGTTGTCCGTTCTGTCGTGGGTGGCTCCTTGATCGTCCGTTCTGCCTTGGATAGCTCCTTGGTCGCCTGTCCTGCCTTGGATGCCCCCTTGGTCGCCCTGAAGGCCCTGGTGATGTCATTCTTGGGCTTTGTATCCTTCCGCGGCCTACCCCTCTTCCTGGTCGTCTTGGGTGCGCTGACCTCCTTGGCACCGGCCGCTGCACCAAATGTAAGTGTGCTCTGCTTGGTCTTGCCCTTTGGCAGCGTCTTGCGAGGTAGAGGCGAGCCCTGGCGAGGGCTCACGCTTGGGGTGGGCAGGGATTTCTCGACGACCTTGTCCACAAGCTTCGACCTGAAGTCGAGAATGTTGATGGGCTTATTCTCGTCTGCATCGCCAGAAGAGTCAAGGTAGGAGGAGGAGCGCTTCTTGCCGTCGAGAACCACATCGATCTTGTCGCGGCTCAAACGCTGCTCGCACCGCTCCTCCTTCTCGGCCGAACCGGAGACCATATACTCCTCTTTGTCGGCACCAACGTCCTCACAGTCCCAGTGAGGGAGATTCAACAGGCTGGCTATGTCATCCGACTTGCCGCGGACGACCAGGTCCCATAGATCCTTCACGTCGGGGTTCTGAGGCTCCGGGTCCAGGTTGACCCAAGCAGTGAACCCACTCTGTGTCGAGCGCGTCGCGCGGCACAGGACCTGGACGATGCGTCTCACGCCTGGGATCTTGAGGCTCGTGCCCACCACAATGACGGCGTCGGGCACTTTTTGAGGTCGGCCTCGGAGACGCTCCCGATAGCATCACCGTCGGGGTTGAACTCGTTGTAGAGAACCATGCGCGGCCTTAGCCGCCCGACGCCGTGGCTCCGCTTCCCGGCGAATTTCGTGCGCACGTCATCCTGCTCCTTGCACACTAAACAAAGGGGGGTTCTGGTCCCTGGAAGAGGTTCCCGTCGAACTTAGCGACATGGTTGCACTTGGTGCACTGCATCTTCTGCAGTCCGCCGTGGACCTGGATCGTGACGGGCCAGGGCTTCTTTGGGGGCAGCGGTATGCTGGTCGCCAGAGGCTCCAGGGAGGTGTCCAGACAGTCGACATTCTGGGTGTAGAGGCGCAGCAGGCGGCCCTCGTGCGCAATGGTGGCCAGCATGTGGTGGAAGGCGGTGGGTTTGGCCTCCTTGGTAAGGCGTGACAGGTCGCGAACCATCTTATGAAATTCTGCCGTGGACTTGTCGTCCTTGTAGACCGAAGCGTCGAAGAGGGCCTTGCCGCCGCCCTTGATCTTGTGCTTGTCCTTGAGCGTCCTGAAGAGGCCCTCGCTGGATCGGAAGTCGGGGACTAAGGGCGGTCATCTCAACGTCAGCAAGCCACCCATGATACTAAGTACTGGACCAAAAAGGAAGATATCCACAGGCACGAACGCCATAGCAGGCGCCACCAAAAGAAGAAGAAAAAAAGTACAGACTTACTTCCTGCCGAGACAGAGATGCCAGCGCCGGCAATGACGACGATCTTTTTCTTCGTGCGGAGGACATGCAGCAGGCGGTCCAGGTGTGCCTCGCCGGCTTCATCGCGGTTGTCGAGATCCAGATACTCGGTAGTCCGGGGCTTGCGCTGGGCGATCCTCCGCCTCTTGGCTGGGGGCTGGCCGTCAGTGCGGACCTGGATCTCGCCAGCCTCAACCTCGACGGCGTCCGGCAGCTTGAGCGGGGAGGCGCATCCGGAGGGGACAGCAGAGGAGGAGGGCGAAGGGTACCGGCTCGATGCGTCCATGGTGGATGTGTTGGCCGAGCTGATGTGCGGCGGCAACGAGGGCGACCGTGAGAGGGCCGACAGTGGTGACGAAGGGGAGAGCATAGAGGGGGGTAGAGGAGAGGTCGGAGAGAGGCGACGAGGGGGTGGGCGAGGCGATCTTGCCGGAGGGCGTATCCATTGTGAGGCCCACCTAAGCGAGAGAGAAAGAAAAGAGGGAGGAGAGACAAGGATTTGGGCGTGTCGCGAAAGGTGCGCGTAGAGGTGGGTACCTCGATCGGGCCCTGGGTGAGTTCAGGGAGGAGATTCAAGCCAGCAGGTGTACTTTGAGGCTTGCGCGAAGGGAGGAAGGGGAAGGAAAGTCTAGTCTGAAATGAGGGAAAGGAGAGGAGAGAGAGGAGGAGAGGGAAGGCGTGTGTGTCGCGCGTCAGCAGGGATTGGCGCCTGACTGTGTTCTTCTTGTTCAGGCCATTGTGCCGGCTTTCTTGTATCTCTTCTGCCTTTTTTTTTCTTTTCTTTTTGCTCTTTTGTGACTGTAGGGCTTTTTGAAATTTCTTGTTGCAGTAAATTGGTCTGATGTGTGTGTGTGTGTGTGTGTGTGGCGAGTGGCAGAAGGGAGGATGAGGAGGATCTGAGGACTGAGACCTTTTTTTCCGGGATGGGTCGCAGGCCAAGGAAACTGAATGAGCGACGAGAAGAGGTGAAAGTAAAGCTTGCGTCTGCAGGCCGGGGCGGGCGGGTACCTACCCTGCGTACATAGTACTAAGTACCTTCCTTCTGCAGTCCCTCAACTTCAGGTGCGAAGGCCAGGGCCTGTTCGATGTTGCTTTTGTACTAGGGCCACTAAAAGAATTGTTTTGGCCCACAATCATCAAGCTCATTAAGTATGTACAAACAGTACACTGTGGTGGTGTAGTCATGATAATAGGAAGGTGGCAACTGAGAGATGATGTGAAAGAAGAAAATAAATGAATGGTCAGAAAATTTATGACAGGCAGCAGTTGCAGTACAGTGCTGTACAATGTGCAGAGTACCGCAGGAGCCATGATGTCCTCGCAAGCTTGTTTCGCCTTGCAAAGTCAACTTAACATCGATATTGAGCAAAATTGGAAACAGACTACATTTTACCCAAGTTGCAGGATGTATTCCTTGTATGGTCTCAACATGAGATCAAAAAACAATAAATCATAATGCGGTGTGACTGTTCTACTACTGTGTTTTGTCGGGAATACTTTGCAGTGGTCTTTGAGAGAAAAGAGTGTCTCAGCTGCACACTGCCACACCCAGCCTCGATGCAGATTGTCATCAGAGCTCCACTGCACCGGTATAGTACTTGTATGTACTATGGTATGCATGCAGCCGATGGAGCCTGAACCACCAACAAAGAGCCTTGGACACAGTATAAACAGCATCTAAATCTCAGCACTGGCTTGGAGGTATGATTGCCCCTACATGCCCATCTGTAATTGTGTAAACATCTCTATACTTGAGGTGCAATGTCACTAAGAGGAAGCAGAAGAAATAACTGAACTTTTTGGCTTCATTGTTGGAGGGTTGCATTGTGACAGAGTCGCTGGTTGGTACTTGGTACTTTGGCAGTGGCCCTGACCTCATGCAGTAGCAGGCTCCGCATGAACATGGGGCAGATCGGCGGTTGCTAGGAAACACGGGTGCCTTGTGGGGCAAAGGATTACTATGTATTTGCAGGGGCTAGGCTCTACTATGTACTTTGATAGTAAGTCCGGAGTACTAACATAGCACAGATGGTACTATGGTACAAGTACGGAGTGAGTATATGCTATAGACATACTATACTAAGTAGTAGCACTGCATTATCTCCTATGTACGGAGTAGTACATCCGTACTGTACAGTAACCACCTGCCACAGTACTGGAGTACTTTTTATTGTATGTACATAGTAATTCATTACCGTCTCACGCCGAACCCCCGACCCCCTCACACGCATCCGCACGGGAAATCCATCCCTGATGTCGCCCGTGATGTCGCCCACGCCCACCACCGGATGCGCTTTGTGGATTGTCCTTTCCATGGTCACAGCTGCACTTGTCCGGCTGGCCTGGATGGATATACATACCCTTGAGCACCTCAATCTCTTCAAGAAAGGCAAGCAGCAGTGCGGTCAGGTCCTTGGCCGAGAATCCCTACAGGATATTATGTCAGTCCACATTCTCGAGAGGATACATGTAGGTAAGAGACACAACAGGCTGCACTTCAATTCCTGGTATGGCACACTCCAAGCTTGGTGCTTAAGCTGGGTCCAGGAAATGGTAATTAATTGTCTTGGTTGGTTGGTTGGTTGGGCAGACGGTCCACTCTTATATGTGATGTTGTTGCTACCTGGTACAGCTGCTTGGGGAGTGTCTCTCTCTCCAGCGGCCTCGAGATGTGCTCGGAGATACCGTAATACCCAGGAAACATGATGGAATAGACTAGAATTAGAGAGAAAGGTGGTCCAATTTAGGGTGAAGGCTTCACTGTTTCCTCCGCCCTAAACACCGGAAATAGGACAGGAGCATCTGAAAATGGGACTTGTAACTTGTCACATTATTAATACACGGATTTGTATATAGTATGAAAACCGGGGGCTCCTTCCAGTGGGATTATGGACAGGCTCAACACCTGAACAGATGATCCAGAGCGAACTTATAGAGGCTCTTGCCAATTTGTGTGTGTGTGTGTGTGTGTGTGTGTGTGTGTGTGTGTGTATGTGTGTGTGTCAGCCCTCAATGATTGATTGTGGCAGGCTAAAGGCTAACCTCGAAGCATCTCGACATCGATGATAGATTGAGCCTCTGCAGGGAGATGGCCTGTTGCAACCCGCGCTTTTTCCCTGCTTAGTCACACGTGCCAAGACGTTCTCTCCACACCTTCTTCTTCCACCCAAGGAAGCCCTTTCCTCTGCTCTTCAGAAATGTCATTGGTGACAGCCTCTAAGGTGCAACTTTGGAGAATATCACTTACTTTCACCAAACAACAATATCGATCGCCGGACAAACAAATTTTCTTCATCCCTGAATCAGAATTGAATCTGAATATTGATACAGCGAACCCTGGCTTTTTTGGATATGGAAATTCGCTAGCTGGAAATCAGTACAAGTCCTGTCAGCCACCAGTGCTGAGCCCCCGACAAGCCGTTTGGTGCAGGCTATGGCTTAGAGCTTCAGCCTTTGTCCCCGCCCCAAAACACACCTCACACCTCGGCCACAACATTCGCCTCTGAACATAGCTCGGCTGGCAAATGACCTCTTCAAAGATGCCTATGATGTCGGACGAACATATGGATCCTCTAGGTGAGGGTATCACGTCCATAGATGATGACCTGTTCGGAGATGAGGTCTTGCCCATCCCGCCTCGACCTCCCAGCAAGCAGCTACAACAGCGCGTGGATGAGATGCGAAGTCGCGGGTGCTGCAGGTAAAACCACAAGAGTGCCCCTCCTCCGTCTTCCCCCCCCCCCCCTTCTTGCAGCTGTACAGTGGGTGGCTGACACAAGCGAGCACCTCAGGACCATCGCGTACTCCAAGCACGGCATCATCGCGTCCATCTCGCCAGACGGCACACGCATCAACTTCTCATGTCCTCACGCCAGACCTGAGGATGGCCGGTGGGAGCTGAACGAACCCTTGCAGTGCTCCATCCTTCCCGCTCCTCTCGCAGGAGGACCGATTGTCCATCTGGCCTGGGCTCCAACAGCGGCGCCCGAGCTGGCCGTCATAGATGCCTTTGGCCGCATCTGTCTGCTCGGCTTCCCGATCCACTTCAACAAGGCCGCCTTCGCCAGGAAGTGGGATGAAGATGCTCCGGACGACCTCCACTCTGTCGTCGGCTGCTACTGGCTACCTCTTGTGCTGCCTAGGATGGTAAGCCGGCCGGCTACCCCCTCACAGCTCTGTCAAGAGTACAAAGTTGGTTGCACAGTAACTGACGTCACTGCAGGTCAACATCATATGCGGGCCAGTCGTGAAGGAGGACGATAAGTATCAGTTCAACAATAGCTATAATCAGACCTTTGGCCCGTGGCATCCCAACCCGCAGAAGAGTGCGCTGGTCTGCGTCACCGCCAGCGGGCTGCTCAAGCTGTTCTTCTCCCAGAACAACAATCAGATCCAGCAAGTACATCTAGAGATGGAGAGCGTGGCCTCGTCCGATGATCTCATCACGCACGCCGCCATCTGCTCTGAACGAGGTATATCTCTCTCTCTCTCTCGTGTGCACACACACAAGGTAGACCTGGGTTTTGAACTGGAAGAGCTGACACATTTTTATCATCAAAAAAAAAAAAAAAAGGCAGACTCCTGATCGTGCTGGCCACCGCCGCAAAACAGCTAAAGGTGATCATCGCCGAGATCAACTGGGGACTCCCGCAACCACCACAAGATAAGCAGATCCCGCCTGGGAGCCTCCCTCTCAGGCCCTCGCTCAAGGTCGAGCACGTACACACCACAAGCTGGCTTCAGCAGGGCTCGGCCGACTCCCACCTCGACGCGTCCATGGACCAGATATCGCACCTGGAAGTACTGCCCCCGGTCTTGGATATCAGGACCAAGGCCATAACTCCCGCCATGATATTAGCCGTGAGGCTGCACCTGCCCACCGCGCAGTCGCACTATAACCATGAACCTCAGAGCATAATAGACCGCTGGAGCGTCTCACTGGACCAGCCCCAGCAGCTGCACCCGGCATTTGAGCAGCGCGGCTCAAGGGCCGGGGCGGCTTCATCCCCGGGCAATCTTGCCATGCTGCACAAGGGTGATCCGATCGTCATCAACAAGATCATCGTCTCCATCGAGACGACCCTGAACGGCAGGATCATCTGCATCGGATTCAGCGATGGTACTGTGCAGTACCGAGATCGTATAACCATGGCTGAGATCTACCAGGAAGAAAACGACAAGCAGATCACAATCATGCAGCACGCCGGCCTTCACTTCACGGACGAGAAGCCCAGCCTGCACACGAGCTTCTCGTCAAACACCTGCTCGTACGCCCAGATATGCGAGAACGGCAAGGTTCGCTGGAGCAGTCTTCAGTATCCGGTGGAAACGTTTCGTGCGTCGTCCAAGGCCGATCCTCGGCACGACGCTGTGCTGGCCAGCTTCGTGATGGCCTTTGCCAACTCTATCCACCAGAACAGCAACTGTGATGACATCCTCGCCATCGCAAGACCATTTGTCGAGAAACAGCCCCTGTTCATCAGCGAGCTGATCAAGGCAGTTGTTGTCACGCTGGGCGTCAATATCGATTATTCCGAGGGCAACCTCCAGGAGCAGCTCCCCAGGAACGGGCACCTCCACTTCATAATGAGCGTGCTCAACCATTTCGGTTTTCAAGGAGACTTCCGGCCGAGATCTTTTGACGGGAGGTTCATCGGGCTGGGCGTAAGCCTACGAAACGTCATCATCCTCACCACGATGGCGATCAATGCACCTAACGAGCGGATGAGGGAGAAAATTAACCCGCTTGATGACCCCGGTAGGTATCTTCTCTTCCTCTCCCACCGAAGCGAGGAAGCTAACACAACTTCTCAGAGGTCGTCATTGCCCTTTCGAGCAACATGAAGTGGGTCATCGACCTGATGTCGTGGATCACAGACGGCCTGTTTAGCCTGCGAGATGACCCAAAATTCATGGAGCTCCTCGACAACCCTCAAAGGTTTTCTGAGATGGCCCAGTATCTCAAGTCCAAGAACAACGTGTCTCTGCACCTCTTGCTCTGCTCCTCCACGAGGTGGCTGCTGGCCTCGGTCGTCCGGCGCTTTCCCTATCTCCAGACTATCTGCCAAAAGGCCATGGAGGCGCTGGACTCTCGGCTTCCCGCAGAGACACCCGGCAATACAGGCGTCCAGTCTCTGTACCAGGCCTACGCAACGCTCCAGCACTGCATATACACGGATCTCATCAAGGTCGAGGAGTTTGAAAAGCTCCTCGCCAGCGTGTCCGCCGACATCCGACAGATGTACCAGGTCTCGCTGGCCCACCTTCAACAGAAACAGCAGCAGAAGCCGGGCCAGCCGAACGCGGCCGAGCACGCCATGAGGAAGGCCCAGGGGCACTTCGAGCTGCTGATCCTGCTGGCCGAACAGCCGCCACCAAGCTTCCACGGCCTTATCAAGAAGCTGATCGAGACAGACCTCAAGGCCACCATGAGCTCGACGAACCGCTCCGAGCTCTTCTTCACGGACTTTCCGCTCCTGGACATCGAGGATAACGTCAACAGGCTGGCCAGGCGGAAGGCCGACGGGAGATACGTGGACATCTTCAGGAGGACAGAACACAAGGCACCTCACCTTGTCAACGGCGGGGCCGCTGCCGCCGCCGCCGCCACCACCACCACCAGTAATGGCGGGAGCTCTGCCGTCTCCAAGCTGCTGCTCCAGCTACCAGGGCAGGAAACGCAGCAGAACGGAGAGGCGTCTAAATCCGCCGAGCAGACATTATTTCGCAGGTGCACACGGTGCTGCAGCGTCATGGAGGAACTTTATGCGATGCGTCCCGGGCTCAACTTCGTAGTGGGCCTGCAGAGAAAGTGTGTCTGCGGTGGAAGCTGGGCTGCCTTGTGTTGACCACGCAGCCACTAATGTACGATCTACGGGGTTGAGAGGGCAAAGAGAGAAGATATCCATGTCAGAGAGAGAAGGCCTTGGGATCGAGATGCAGAAGGTTTCTGGGTATCACCGCCTTTCCTAACTATAATCGAACCCAGATCTTATTGAACCGTGGTCCATGTTCTAGTGCAAGTCGCCTAGCCTATCCATCCATATTCGCCTCGCACGCATTGCTACTTTGGCTGGCTCTCGATTTAGCCGCGGGCGTCTTCTCTCCATCCTCCCAACCAGCCCTACACCAAGAAGATCTTCTACATTTGACGCAAGGGTATAAATACAACAGGCCTCGCTCTCTTGAAAAGATACCACAAGAAACCAGGACATTACCTTATGTCGACAGACGAAGATGGGCTGCGGCCAAGTGACAACTGAGCTTCCTTTGTCCAGAGTTTTTGCCCGCGTCTCCCATTTTGTGCCAGTTTCCCCTTCCCTCTTCCTCTCTCTCGAAAATTCATGCAAGTCGGCGTCATTTCACCCGGTCACTAGCCTACTGACGATGCTGCGATAGGCTCAGTATAGTGTATGTATATACATTATATAAATATGTATATATGTATATATATACTAACGGGCGACCCAGCTGGACACTATATACGTCTCAATCCTCCTCCAGCTTCGGCTTCCTCTCCAAAGCAGCAATCACCCTCCATCTCCATCATCATCATCATAATGAAAAGGGCCGTCAGTACCGACTCTCCTGACCGTGCTGGCGATCGCGGCCCAGCCGTCCTCGCAGAGCCAGTGTGCCACCACCTGTGACACGCCCTCCACCACCACCACCACAACAGACCTGCGCGGCCTACCCATCACCCGCCGAGGCCCACAGCTCTTCCTAGCCGACAAGGCATGGCGCGCCGTGGGCCCCAACGTATACTGGCTCGGCCTCGACGAAAATGTGATCCCACCGCCGGGCGAGCCCTTGTACGCGCCCTCCAGCGCAAGCTATCCTGCGAGGGGGCGCACGACGGAGATGATGGCGACGGTGAGGGCGCTGGGCGGGACCATGGTGCGGGCGCACACTCTGGGGGTCAGCATGGGGAATCCTCTGAGCATATGGCCTGAGGAAGGGGTGGTGAACGAGGAGGCGTTTGAGAGTGTGGACTGGGCGGTTGCAGAGGCGAGGGCGTATGGGGTGAGGCTCTTGGTGCCGTTGACGGATGACTATGTGAGTTTGATGTGTATGTGTGTGTGTGTGTGTGGAGAGAGAGAGACCACCACCCTCCCAAAAATTGGCGAATCCTGTCTGACTTATTTTTTTTAATCTTCTTTTTATTCCCAATTATGCATCTCAGAGATCATTGCGAGCATGGAAAGAATGTTGGTGAAAGTAAGTGTAGAGCGAAACACGGTACACAGCAGTCCTCAACAAAAGTCTTGGTGGCAGGTGCGGAGGGTAGACCGAACCTTCCCATTGTGAGAGTCAATGCATAAACTCCTCCTACTTCCCCCAAACACCAAAACACTTCTGTTGTTTTCTCTTCCCCCTTCTTCCAACATCCACCACAAATCTCAATCCATCCACAATCATTCAATCTCAAGCTCCCAAGAAGAGAAAAAAACAAATCCCAATTCCCAGTCTCTCACCTTCCCTCCACCAGAGATACACCAAACCATACACACATTGCCTCGAAAAGAAGCTCAGCACAACCAAGATGCCGTCCAACAAGAACCAGCCAACCAATTCCTCCTCCTCTGGTCAGAGCCAGAGCCAGAGCCAGACCTCCGCGTCTAATGGCAAGTCCAACTACGCCATGATCAAGGAAGGGTGGGGTGACAGGCCTAGCTTCCAGCAGTCGTACGGGTTGGACATGTCCTCTGAGGGCATCGAAGAGGGTAATGCGATTCTGGATGGGTTTCGCGAGATGGATGCTCAGCAGCAACAGTACCAGCAGGGTGGAAACGGCAAGAAGTAGGGGGTTAAGTGGTCGGAGGCTGTGCAGCACACGGAACATGTGTGTTCAGGCAGTAATCCAGGAGGGACCTCCTTCGCCATCGAGAACAGCGGATTGATTGGAGCTGGTATTTTTTGGGGGGGGACGGGGAGCCATTGTATCGATTAGAACTTACTGCAATTCGGACTGATCAAGTTGCTCCCCCTTCGCCAGTGGTCTACGGATCTCTTTCAGCTCCACGAGTAAACCGCTGTTGCTTTTTATCGAGCAAGCTCAATGGTGGCTAAGCCGCTCCCTGCCTCTTGAGCCAGTCCTCGTGTAACTTCTTCTGTCTCTGCCAGTCCTTCTGCAGCTTCTTCTGCTTGCTCTTGGTCACCTCCTCGCCCTTAGCATCCTTGGTCGGTATGCCGTTCTCGTCCCAGGCCGAGAACTCGGCCGTCCTGAACATGTCCGTGTGGCTGACCTTGGCCTTCTCATCTGCCTGCCGCTTCTTCTCGGCCTCCTCCGCCTCCCTCCTAGCCTTGGCGGCTGCCTTCTCGGCCGCAGCACGCTCGCGCTCCAGCCGGGCCTCCTTGACTGTCTTGTCCACAGGCCGGACCAGGGCAGGCTGTCTGTCGCGGTCCTCCAGGTAGATGTCGAGCTCCCAGAGGTGGGTGTCGCGGAGCTGATCGCAGAGGGCAAGAAGGTCCTTGGCGGGCGCCTTCTCGCCTGCGAGCTTCTTGACATCCGTCTGGAACTGCGTAAAGACCTGCTCGTACTTGGCCCCAGCCCCGCCGCTGGGCACTGGCGCCGCGGTGGTGGCGGGCTTCGCCTTGTCCGCTATCTGCATCAGCTGTGCGTGGTCCAGGGCGCCGGAGCGAGATTTCTCGCGGACCTCGTCGCGCAGCTGGGAGACGGGATAGATAAAAGGTTGCGCCTCGGATGGTATGTCGACGCCGGACCAAGCCACCCGGGACAGGTCCTTCACATCGCCCTTGGCATCCAGCCCCAGGATCGTCAATATTCTCGTGATCCACCGCGCGATCGCCAGGGTTGCGTCGTCAGGCACGTCCGCCATGACATTGTATTTGGTCACGAGATCGGATATGGCCCTCATTGCCGCAGGCGTGTTGAACGAGTCGCGGAAGGCTGCGTCGACCTCCTCCTCGGCCTTCTTGTGGACGTCCAAGATCTGTTGTCTGGCCCCCTCAGCCTTGGCCTTGGCCTCCTGGATCTTCTCCTCAGTGTCGGCACCAGCAGCGTTGTAGGTGGCTTCTGCTCCTCTCTGCGCTGCATTCCTCGCAGCGTCCGAGGCCTTGTAGAAAAAGTTGTTGATCTTGTCCTCAAACGAGGTGGTCGCACGAATGATCTCATCAGTAACCTCAATGCCGCTCTCCCATGCGCCGAGCAGGAAGGCAATGCGAAGGCTGCGGTAGGTCCACTCTTCGCGCTCGAGAGCTTTTCGGATGGTGGTGAAGTTCTTCAGGGACTTGCTCATCTTTGCACCTGCGATGCTGAGGTGGCCCATGTGCAGGAAGTAGTTTGTCCACTGGTCCTTGCTCCCCCAGTATGCCTCGGACTGGGCCAGCTCGTTATCGTGATGTGGGAAGCGGAGGTCGACACCGCCAGAGTGAATGTCCAGCTTCTCTCCCAGGACCTCAGAGGCCATGACTGAGCACTCGATGTGCCAGCCCGGCCGTCCCTCACCCCACGGGCTCGGCCAGGAGGGCTCACCTGCCTTGCTTGCCTTCCACAGCGCAAAATCGGCATCGTTGCGCTTTGTGGTGGTCTTGCTGGCCAGCGAGCCCTCTCCGTCGGCCTGTAGGGCCTTGTCGTTCCGGCTCCAGGGCTCGAGCCGGGCATAAGGACTAGCAAAACAGGTGTCAGCAGAAATCCCATTCATATATGTAAACTTTATTCAACCTCGTCACATACTGGCCAGCCTCCTCGAAAGAAGATATGTCAAAGTAGACAGATCCATCGGGAGTCGCATAGGCGAAGCCGTTTGTGATGATCTTGTCGATAAAATTCACAACCTCGGGCACGTATTCCGTAACCCGCGTGAGAACATCAGGGTCGAGGACATTGAGGGCGTGCATATCCTCAAAGAAACGATTCTCAAATTTCTGCGTCAATTTTGTGAAGATGGTGTAGTCTTTCGAGTCCACAGATGTGCCGTGCAATGAGTCCAGGTATGGCAGCAGTATATCCTCGGCATCGGCGTAGAACTGCTCAGGCCCGATGGACAGCTGCAGGGCAGTGGCGGCAGACTTGGCAGTGTTCATGTGCATCTTGAGCTTGGCCTCCTTGTCGCCGGGCGTCTCATTGTCCCCCTCAAGGGCCTTCCCCTCTAGAACCCTTGTATAGGCCTTGTTCTTCTCCAGCTCGTAGGATTCTGGCTTGGTGTCCTCGGGGATCAGGGGAGGTTCTTCAGGAGGTAGGCCTTGAAGGCTGCCTTGGTCGTGGAGAGAACGTTCTCGTCGACTTCGGGGTGGTCGCTGCGGAAGTTTGCCAGGAGATGCTGTTGCCTGGCCCGGAGGATGATTTTGTCATCAATGTCGGTGATGTTCATGACGAACTTGACGTTGAAGCCGAAGTAGTATTGAACGATACGCCTTACCACGTCTGTCGAGACGTAGTTGCGGGCACTTGGACGACGTCTTGTCAGCAAGAACGATTCTAGTAGAGAATGCGTGTGCACCTCGCCCCGCCCCCTCTCTCACCCGCCATTGTGTCGCTTTCGGCAGATATTCACACGTCCTGCACAGGTAACGAGATACTTACTGGCCAAGGTGTGCATCGTCGTAGACGGTCGGGCCGCAGGTGTACCACAGGACAGTCTTGCCATCAGCACTGACAGGGACGAACTTGTCCTTCCTCCTGGTCAACGAATTGTAGATGGCGAGGTCTGGGACGGTGACATTGTCAGGGGAGGGTTTAGGAGCAGCCCAGGCTGGCTGCTGTCGGGTAGTCGAGGCCATTCTGGCGGCGAAAGGTACGAAAATGAGTGTGGTGACGGCGGAACTATGCGACGGCGATGCGCATTGCCAGCTGGCCTTGGATGTCAGCCTGGTCCCGCGGAAGGGAGAGTCTTGCCTGAGTGGGCTGGGTAAGTCTTGTTTTAATTTACCGGAGAAGAGAGTGAGGGCGGGATTGAATTCTAGCGCTGGACCATCTGAAGAGGTGATTCATCCGTGGCTTGGACTTTTGAGTCACATCACATGTAGCGAAGGGTGTTGTTTTGTGACGCGGAAGGCAGGGCAGTTTTGAACAAGGTGGGGTGTTCCTTTTGGCCGGGTTTGGTTGCTACTAAGGTCGACTTTCTGCACTTCGTGACAGTACTTCCTTACCCCACAGCCCTCGGGCGCTAGTTAAAGTACCACACAGCAGCACAAGGGAACGGCTAACCCCTCGTTAACCACTACTTATACCACTGAAGTTGACCTCGCAGTATGATTTCTCTGGACTACATTTTTCAGTATTTGTGAGGAAATATCCTACAATCATCAGATCAAGGCATCACGAGACATATGTTGATTCTTACCTTCAGCTTCAATGGCGAAGAAGAACGAAAGGCCACAAAAAAAAAAAAAAAAAGAAGCGGTCGAGTGCTGCTAAGGTCTGCTGTGCAGGTCTCTGACTCTCAACATACCAGAGTTGAGGTGACTCCTTCAGTTGGCAGAACGTATCTGACCAATGTGCAGCCCATGAAACATACTTGAGTAGGTTCGGCTTCTATAGAAACCCTGCAGAAGGTCCCGTGGAGGCTGACACTCCGAGGTGGTCATCAGGAATAGGGCTGTCGAGATACTTTCCCTACTTAAGTACTCACTGTAGCGCTGCCGAGAACGGCTCCGAGGATATTGGCAGTAGGGTTCAACGTTCCAGCAGTAGGGAACCCCTCAACCCCTCTATTTGATACTGAAGTACCCTGTAGCTCAGTGCAGCCCCACCACAGGTCCGGGCGCATCACACTACGTACTTGCATGAGAGCCTCTACAAGCAAGTGTCTATGATGACAAACTCTCTCATCCAACTTTCTTATTTGATCCAACCCAACCTTTGAAGAAGAAAAAAAAAAAAAGAGTACAACACCCACTTCCTACGTAGTACAGTCATAACCTCGCACGTCTTATTTCATACATGGGAAAAAGATCATCTGAAAATAAATAAACAATGTTCACCGGCATCGTCGAAGAGATAGGAGGTAAGGAGATTCACATGTCACACACACCCACCCCGCCTCCTTGGTGCGGGCTCCCTCAATACAATAATAACCCTTGAGACACTGACTGACATGCACCACTTCAACAGTCGTCGCCGAGCTCAACCCCTCGGACGCCACAGGGGGCACCTCCCTCACCATCGCCCTCCCCAGCACCTCCACCCTCCTCTCAGACTGCCACGAGGGCGACTCCATCGCCGTCAACGGCGTCTGCCTCACCGTGGTGACCTTCACCACCACCACTACCGCCGCCGCCCCATCCTTCACCGTCGGCGTGGCCCCCGAGACCCTGCGCGTCACCGACCTTGGCGCCCTCGTCAAGGACTCGCGGGTGAACCTGGAGCGGGCCGTCCGCGCCGACACCCGCATGGGCGGCCACTTTGTCCAGGGCCACGTCGACACCACCGCCACCATCGTCAAGAAGGAGCCCGACGGCAACGCCGTGACCATCCGGTTTGCGCCCGCCAAGAAAGATGTCCTGCGCTATGTCGTCTACAAGGGCTACGTGGCGCTGGACGGCACCAGCCTGACCGTCACCAAGGTGGACGACGAGGAAGGGTGGTGGGAGGTGATGCTCATCGCCTACACCCAGGAGAAGGTGGTGATTGCCGGCAAGAGCGTGGGCGACTCAGTCAATGTCGAGGTGGATATGATGGCCAAGTATGCCGAGAAGAGTATGCTGTGGTTAGGCGAGGGTGGGTCGCTGCCTTTTGTGAAGGAGCTTGAGAAGACGGTGCAGAAGATTGTGGCCCAGGGACTCGGTGGCCATACCTCATAAGACCGTTTTTCTTGTTGGATGAGGGTTACATAATGTTTCATTGCAGTCAAAGCTAGTTGGTGGTTCAGAAAATTGTGTACACGAACTTGCCGCCAAATACAAACGGCGTAAGATACCCAACCCCCTCCCAATGGATGCGTTGAAAATACAACCAAGGACATCCCCACCCCCTCTCAGGCGTCGCCCCATACCTCGGCGATCTTAGCACTCAATGCCTTACCAACCTGCTTGCTCTTGACCTTGTTCCCCAGCTGGCCTGACACCAGCTCTCGCCTCCTCTTCTTGCCCTCCTCACCACGGCCGCAGCGGTCAAACGCCTTGATAAAGTCATTAGGCGTCCTCCAGATGTTTTGTATCTCCATTGCCTTCTCGCCCGTGACGCCTCTGGTGCACATGAGCATCTTGAGATACACATCTCGCAAGGTAAGCATGTCTGACTTGGACACCAGGGATGCGAATGCTGGGTAGGTAATGTAGTAGTCTGATCCAGGCTCCTCTGCCCGGAGGTGATGCACGAGGGGCAGGTAGTTCTGTGCCGTGATGACATTCGTCGGTATGACCTTTAGAGGTCTGCCTTCGTATTTCTTCTTGAGTGCCTCCGTCATCCTCGCAATGTATCGTATCGAGTCGTCCATCTTGTGCGTCTTCTTCACGGTAAAGCCGTTCACCACCTGTGTCGACGCGATGGCAGACTGCACAGACTCCTCGTACTTCTGGAAGTGGTGCTGGTCGAGTGACATCTCCTCGACAAGGTAGGTGACATGTTTCACCCCTGATCTCTTGAGCCGAAATTTTTGTTCGTGGAAACGGCCGTCCTTGATACTACCGATCAAATCATCAAGACGTTTCCGTTCAATAATATAGTCCAGCACGACTTCGTCGCCTTCCGCACCCGACCGCCGCAGGAGATCCTGGTCGTGGCACTTGGCAACCCACTGGGCATCACCAAGCTCCAGAGCCCGCATGATGGGCCGAACGCCTTTCTTGGTTAACTCCTCTTGCATGTAGTCCCGATCGGTCTTGGCTCGTACCTCTCGTACGTCTAATACGAGATGCACCGTGAACGAGCCCGGCCTAAGTATGATTGGTGTAAAAGTCGGCAGAGAAGAATCGCCCGAGATGAGTGTGCCCTTCGTGACCACATCGGCATAATCTGGTTTGCTGCCAAGCGACCCATCGCCGACTTCATCCCCTTCAAGACCGTCGAGATTCGCCTGTCGAGGCTCTGATGCCTGACCTGTGACCGGATCGATGCTTCTGTCGACATCGCCCCTCCTCCCCTGTCTGGTGCCACCAGCAGCCATCGCGGCTCGGATCTTTCGGGCAACCTCCCAGCCCTCGTCCGTCAGCGCATATCTCTTTGTAGGTCTGCCGCGTTCGTACACCATTTCGTGTTGTAATAGCGTCTTCATCGAATTCCAGGCTGTATAATACTTGCCAGGCTCGCTAGGCGCTGTAAACGACGAGTCCGAGTATGCTTGTGCCGCCTCGACCAAGTCCTGCTTCGCCATCCCTACAGGCGCGTCTGGGTCCATCTCTGATAATGCGACTACCAAGCCGTATGCGCCTGACCGGTATGCAGGGACGTACTGCTTGATCTTCCTCGGCTTCTTTGCCGGCGGCGCTGACGGCCCAGCTTCGTTGTCGTCGTCGTCGTCGTCGTCACCGTCCCCGTCGGTCCGTCCCTCCCCTCCTGCAGTCGTTTTGCTGGGTCTCGTTCGTTTTTTCAACGCCATCGGGTGCTCTGGCATGGGCAGTCCATTTTCGTCGCAGTGTTTTTGAAGCAAGACTGTGAGCCTCTCGCATAGCTTGGGGCCGAAGCCCTTGAGCTGCTGCAGCTGGGACGGATGGCCAAAAGCGATGGGGCAAGCCTTGAGACTTTTGTAGGCCTGCCTATATGTAGTGACGCCCTTGGTGTTCCGTTCTCTTGCTGTGTCATACCAATCCTTCACCCACGAGAGGAGGAGTGGGTTGGCGCACTCGTCATCTTCGGCAGGCATGGCGTAGTGTGTGTGTGTTGATCAAGAGAACGGGTGAGCATGGATGGTCGTGAAGAAAGCCAGACGACAGGCTGCAGGCAAAACCATTGATCCAAAAAGGAAAAAAAGAATCCCAAGGTTGAGGGGGGTGGCAGGCATGAGTGAACAACAGTGACGATTACCGAAGTGAACAAAACCTTTAATTGTTTTGTACTATGTAGAACGCGTCTGGTCGCGTTGACGTCAATTATCGAATTCAACAGAGGAAGGCAGGGGTGGTAAGTAAAAGGCCACTAATCTTGCATGGGCCAGCAAACAAAGGCCGCTGGCTGCGAGGATTTGTTAGGGGGACACGTTGTACTTGCGCGCGACAGTACTAAGCACAAGGAATCCGTTGCTGCTTGCGGACGCCACAGACCATTTGACCCGAATCAGATTTTTTCTCCCCTGAATACGAGATCCAATGCAAACAGACCCAGCCAGCCCTTGCATTTCTATTCTGATCATTGCTGGATTCGGTCAGCCTTGCGGTGGTCAATACGATGGATGGCTACAGTGTGACAGCGCTAAAGCCTAAACCTCTTGCCTCTACGGACCGCACTTGTACTGAGCAGCTGCACCACCTACTTCATTGGGTACAAAGCTGAAATGTCTGGGAGTACTGAGTAGCAGGTTTTTTCCTGTATTATCGCGCATGGGTACAAAGTATCAGTACATCCTACCATAAGTACTGCGGCGCTGCTATGTATAGCTTGCCACAGGAGGAACAGCGGGGTAGCTTGCAGAGGATGCCTGGTCCCGAGCACACAATGGAGGGGGAGCTTCTTCAGGGTTCTCAGGGGGAGGGAGGCTTGGACCATGTGTGTTGGCCTGGACAGCTCAGCAGCCTCAGCTCCCCCTCCCCCATTTATATATAAGTACCGGTTGCAATCCCAACTATAGATCCCTTGCTCTACCAGCCGTTGCTCTTGTCATCTTTCCCCTCCCCCACTTGTTGTTATATTCTGGTTTCCTCCCACAACAACCCTCCTCCAACCATGGCTGCCAATGACGACAAGATCCTTGCCGCCTCGGCGAAGCACCCCATTGTGCCTCTTCCCTCTGGCAGTGTCTACAAGTATGGCACCGCCGGATTCCGCATGTCCTCGGACCTCCTCGACGGCGTGACCTTTCGGGTTGGTCTTCTGGCGGCCCTGCGCAGCCGCAAGCTGGGCGGCGCCACCATCGGCGTCATGGTCACGGCCAGCCACAACCCGGCCAAGGACAACGGAGTCAAGGTAGTCGACCCGATGGGTGAGATGCTCGAGCAGGAGTGGGAGTCTCACGCCACTAGGCTGGTCAACAGCCCCTCCGACAAGGACCTCCTTGAGGCGTACAAGGCCCTGACGGCCCAGCTCAAGATCGACCTCAAGGCCCCCGCCAAGGTCGTGTACGGCCGCGACACCCGCCCCTCAGGCCACACCCTCGCTGCCGCCCTTGCCGACGCCCTTGAGGCCACCGGCACCGAGTTCGTCGACTACAAGATCCTGACCACGCCCCAGCTCCACTACCTGACCAGGGCCACCAACACAGAGGGCACCCCCGAGTCCTATGGAGAGGTCAGCGAGGCCGGATACTACAAGAAGTTTGCTGATGCGTTCGTGCATGCCCTGAAGGGCCGAAAGATCAAGGGCACCCTGTCTGTCGACTGCGCCAACGGGGTAGGAGGCCCCAAGCTGAGCGAGTTCCTCAGGTACATCCCCAAGGACAAGGTCCCCTTCGACGTCAAGGTGGTCAACGACGATGTCCTGCGGCCTGAGGTGTTGAACCTCGAGGTGGGCACTTCCCCCTTCCTGGGCCCTGACTGCCAAGTCGATATGCTGATCTGCTCTCTTTCCCCCTCTCTCAGTGCGGTGCCGACTTCGTCAAGACCAAACAGCGAGCCCCTCCACACCCCAAACCCGAGCCCGAGCTGCGATGCTGCTCCCTGGACGGCGACGCCGACCGCCTGATCTATTACTGCAACAAGAGCGATGGGAGCTTCGCCATGCTGGACGGCGACCGCATTGCCACCCTGGCCGCGTCCTTCATTGCCGATCTGGCCCGCTCTGCCGGCATCGAGGACGATCTGCGCGTTGGCGTCGTCCAGACCGCCTACGCCAACGGGGCCAGCACACGATATATCCAGGAGAACCTGCGGCTGCCGGTCGTCTGCACGCCTACGGGTGTGAAGCACCTGCACCACGCCGCGTGCAACTTCGACGTGGGCGTCTACTTCGAGGCCAACGGACACGGCACCGTGCTCTTCTCCAACGACGCCATGCGCACGTTCCGCGAGAAGGAGCCCCAGTCTCCCGCCCAGAAGGATGCCCTCGAGACGCTTGCCGCCGTGGGCGACCTCGTCAACCAGACGGTGGGCGACGCCATCTCCGACATGCTGCTGGTGGAGGTCATCCTGGCGCACAAGGACTGGACCCTCCAGGACTGGGAGAACACCTACACCGACCTCCCCAACCGGCTGGTGCGCGTCGAGGTGGGCGACAAGGACCTGTTCCAGACCACAGACGCGGAGCGCCGGCTCTCGCACCCGCCCAGGGCGCAGGACGAGATCGACGAGCTGGTCAGGAAATACACCAACGGGCGGTCCTTTGCCCGGGCCTCGGGCACCGAGAACGCATGCCGCGTCTACGCCGAGGCCGCCACCCGCGTCGAGGCGGACGAGCTGGCCAAGAAGGTCGCGGTCGTGGTAGAGCACTACGGAGGCGGGCGGGCACCTGCGGCGGCGCCGTCGGTGTAGAGCAGTGACGGGTCACGGCTGATCTCGCCGCTTCCGTCTGGGACCCCACGCGGCGAGGCCCTGGACCGGTGGCATGGGCCTTACAGCAACGCCAGGGCCGTCCAGGGGCGGTTCAGACAGATCTCATGGAACTTCTATGAGCAGGATATCATTGCGGCGGCAGAGGCACGGGGATGTGGTGATGGTGCGCAGTTCGGGCGGTCGCCGAGGCTGCTGCCGTTTAACACCCCCTCCGATCGATCTCGGAGAGGGGGTGTATGATGACGATGATGATTTTGTAGAGTGCTGCTCATCGGACGACGATGCTGAGCCCACGATGTTTCAGATGGAGGACATGTTTTGAGCACAAAGAGACGCATGTTTCTTGCCTTTTCTTCTTCTTTTTTTTTTCCCCCTTTTTTCATTTTATGCTTTTTCATCACGAAAGAAAGAAAGAAAGGTTAAAATGGTGGCTGAGGGCTGTTGGGGATGGTGAAAACAAAAACTGGTGTGAGGAATGCCCTTGAGGGGCTGGTTCCGGGGATGGCCTCCCTCCTTTTCTTTCAAGAGAAAAAAAAAAAGAGTTCAAGTATCGGTATTGCCTGGGAGAAGGGAGAAAGAAGCGTTTTCATGACCCGAATGCCGATAAAGAGATGAACATTCTTTTTATACAGGCAGATAGACTACTGTTTTTGGCGAGCATGAGAAAAACATAAAATAGCACAGGCAAGCAGCATCAGTAACGATACAAGGAAGACCATCTGGAATCAAAGCAACGTATTCTGCGATTTCAGTAACGTGACATTACATATATTCACATGTATGTATATATACATTCCTTGCATGTGATTTCTTTTCTTCCTCGTCGTGTTTGGACCTTTCCGCGTGGGTAGTAAGTATCTCATACAGGGAAATCAGCAAAAGACTTGTCTCGGTCCCATCCAAACCTTCTCGTGTATGCTAAAGGTCCGCCCGCCCCCATCTATGGTTGCCCACCTGTGTGCTCGCTTCCCATGAGATGCTAATGCTTGGAAAAAAAAAAAAAAAGGGGGGTACAAATAATAAAAGGCAAGGAGAGAAAAGAAAAATCCCTACTCCTATATCGTTTTGTCCTATTGTATGTGTAGACTTGGGGGGTATCGACATTCATCGTGATCTGATCAGCTCTTCACACATTCGACTTGCTTCCCCTCGTGACCGTCATCATAGCCCAACATTATTATGCTTCGAAAGGGTGATGATGCTCCAAATTTTGCGCCCAGCTCCGACTCGGGTTACCGTATGTGACTCGTCAACTGCAGCCTCGTCGACACTCCTCTACGCCTTGATGCTGTGGCGTGAAAAGTCGCGAAGACATGTTTGCTTCTCAGCCCTCATCTTCTCGCTCCGGGCACTCTTATTAAACAAGGTGGTCCTGTTTCTCCCCCCCCCCCCCCCCATGCTCTCTCTCTCTCCCGCGCGAGTCTCGCCGTGATCGAGCCAACCCCCTTAACACATCTTGTAGACACAGACGCCCTCGCCGGTCCGGGTGGGGTCTGTGGTCTCGAGCTTGTACTCGACCTTGATGTCCAGATCGCGGCGGTTCTTGTCGTTGGGGCCGCTGGTCAGCCTGCAGTGCAGCTTCTCACCAGCCTGGACGGTCAGGGCGTCCTTGATGTAGAAGACGGTCTGCTTCCAGTGGGTGTACTTGGTGTGGGGGCCGGTGGAGAACGCGATGGTCTTGTGGCATGCGGTGAACTCAATGTCGAACCATGCCACCAGGGCATGGACGAAGTCGTCGCGCCGGGCGGTCAGGTCGAACGGTATGCTGAAGGCCAGGTCGGCTGTCGTGCACTTGTAGAGGTCGAGGGTCAGGACGCTGGCCGGGTCGGTGGCGACAGCCTTCATCTCGACGGTGTCGACGAGGGGCTCGGAGAGGGCGGTTTCTTTCAGCGGGCTGTAGTCGAAGCCGTAGACATTGTCCCAGACTGAACCAGCAATGTCAGCAAGGTAGAACTCATAACAAGATAAACCAGCAACCCGCCCTCGCCTTAGGGAAGGATGCCACTCACATCCGATCTTCTCCTCCTTGTACTCGCCATCCTCGATGCCGGCCACGAAGATGGTGGCCTTGTCAGGGAAGATGAGGCCGTCCTCGGCCAGGTACTTGTCGCGTGCGTAGAGCACGGTGTCGAGCATGGACTCGTAGAGGAGGAAGTAGCCCATCCACTCAGAGATGATGATGTCGATCTTGGGGAAGGGGATCTCGATCTCCTCCATCTTGCCCTGGATCAGGGTGATCTTGTCCGCCATACCGTTGGCTGCGACGATCTCGCGGGCCTTGAAGATGATGGTGGACATGTCCACACCGACGACATGTTTTGCGCCAGCCTTGACAGCGAACCTATTTCAAGAGAAAAAAGAGAAAAAGACGGTCAGTCCTCTGCAGCAAAGGGCCACCAGCAGCAGGGCGCGCTGGTGGGAGCGTCAGACTTGACTCTAGGACCCTAAAGGGCAGGCTGAGCGCAACGCAATTCCGTTTCAGCAGGAGGGGCAGGGTTGTCTTACATGGAGAGAATACCTGTGCCACAGCCGACATCGAGTACAACCTTGTCCTTGAACAGATGCTTGTTCTGGACAATGGCGTTCATGTAGGACCGGGTTCGGACCTCATCTTTCTGCGAGCGACAAGCGACAGAGAGAGAAAATGATCAGTAAGATATTCCTAGCCAACTCTGCACAAGGAGGGGAAAGAATGATGCATACCAGCATTTCCTCATGGATGCCTTGTGAGATAGAGCCTCTGTCAGCAAGATTTACTCAACAAATGAGTACAAGATCACAAGTCTGCCTGACATACCATGGTGGTTGTAGCTGTGTGGAATTGGGTGTTAGAAAAAATCAGTCTGTCGGGCACAGTTGATGCATCCAGCAGCATGCATGTGACACCAAAAAAAAAAAAAAATCAAGGCTCACCTGTTGAAGTAGTGCTGCTCGGAGTGAGCCATCTCCTTGAGCTGCAGCTCAGCCTTCTCGACGTCCATCTTTTCTCCTGCCATGATGAGGATACTCTCTGAGATGTGAGAGGTGAGAGAGGGAGGAGAGAGAGAGAGTATGCAGAAGGGGGAAGGGGACCAGCAAGACAGGAAGAAGTTGGGCTGCGGACAACACTTTGAATCAAGAACTGCGGTTTGGGGCTTTTGGAGGGTCTCCCTTTCAGGGTCCGAATTTTTCTCACAGCAGAATGCACCTCGACCCCTGTCAGTGGTGTCTACCGCCTTCCACTAGCGCCTTTCCAGAAGAAATTCTAGGCCCTGGATCCTTGGAAGGCAAACTGTTTCCTTTTCTTCTCTTTTTTTTCTTCTTCTTTCTTTCTCTCTCTCTTCTTTTTCTTTGTTTGTTTAGGTAGGTGCACTCATTGGACCTCTGATTTCTAGGGATATGCAATAGTGGTTTGCACGATGCAGCACCAACAACTAACTGTCACTTGTCAAATGTACCCTTGATCACAGCATTCATCATCAGCTCTTGTACAGGCCTGTGTGGGCTTGCAGTCCAACTGACTGCACTGAGCCAATGAAAGATGTCAACCAACATCACATCCTGCCAATCAGAGGCCGTCTCTTGCTGCAGCCCTCAGGGACTTGATTTGCTGATGTGCCCAACTATCAAGACTTTCCTATATGTCCATTGGCTTAGATCTACTAGGACCAAGGGCAGTGGTTGCCCAGCCTGTCTGTCCTTTGGAGATACAGTGATGGTGCATGTGTGCCTGTGGTATCTCAGGGCGCATCACCTTGGGCAGGTGTGACTGACTACTCAAACAAGCATGACCCTGATTATGGCTCTTTCGGACACAATGTACTCTACGAGCCACAGAGGCCACCCAGTCTCGCTGCTCCAGGCTCTGTTTGTCTGTTCGACGGGCTTGTCTCTGCTGGACACCCAGGAATTTCTCTTGGCATGCCATATATGTGCGTCCGGAGACAGAACACCACAGCGGGGTCCTCTTGCCCGTCTCTTAGTAGAAAAGTTACTGATCGAAAAGTTTCGTTTTTGCGGGCCGAGCATGAAAACTCGATCGCCCCTCTGCCAAGGTGGACTTGGTCCCACAGCATGACGAAATAAACCAGCATCTGCCATCTTCTTTGATTTTATTCTCTCTTCCTATTTTTTCCCTCTTTTTTTGTCCCTTCTCTGGGTTCACCATGCCCTTGCTATGACACCATCAAGTCGGCCAAGCATATACGATCGATGGTCCTAGATTGCACACACACGCCGGAAAGGGTGTATCCCACCCGCTCCCAAGCAAGCCAGCCTCCCCCATTTATTGTCTTGTCTCAGGACCGCCCGCTGGCACATTTAGCACTCGGCAGTTTGGCGGTGGCCGCCGAGGCTGTTTTCATTACGTTTTCGTTGCCTTATACTATGTAGACCACCAGAGGAAGGCCAGCTCAGCCCAGGCCCTCCCAGAAACTTGATCCCATGTGGGAAGAAGAAAAAGTATTTTTTTTCCCCCTTTCTCTCAGGGCGACTTTGTCAGGTTTAGGCTGGGCGTGACCCATTTCCCCGGACTCGGATGGGTCACCACCAGCGTACTTAAAAGAGGGCAAGACCAGAAGCCTTCAGAGTCCATCCTCCATAGATGTTTGCGCTCGTGACGACAAATAAATAGAGCAAAGAGTTTTTATTCTTCTCTCTTTTCTTTTCCCACCTGTTTACGACTTCCTCTTCCTCTCCCTTCTCTACTCTCTATCTCTCTGTCTTACTTTTTATCTCCTCTCCCTCTCTCTCTCCTCTTGTTGTGACGTCGACCTGTCTTTGAATCATCTCGAAAGCAGAGAGAGAACTTCCAAGTTTTGTCTCGCCAAGTCCCCAGCGCCAACTAGCCTGAGGATCAACTCTTTGTCTCATAGATAACAAGCCGAATACCGCACCTTCCCACGACTCAAGCCTTGACTGGCGAAGGCAATTGAAGAGAGAAAAAGGAGAAAGAAAAAAATCGAGCGGACCTTGAAAAAAAAAAAAAGGTAGCAGCGCAAGCCCTGACATCACTCGAGACCCAGCCGCGCATCCTTTCCCTCTCTACCTCTCTCTCGAAGCAGATATAAGAAGGCAGCACCCCTCGAGAAGAATTTCCCATACAGAAAACGTCTTCTGCTACGCTCAGCAACAAGAACAACAAAAACCGAAATCGTATCAGAACATAGTTCCTACCACCACAACGATGGGCGGAGGCGGACAGCAATACGCGAGCAGCGGGCGCGGGGGCGCGGGCAACTTTGTCGACAGCACCAAGTCGCCCAAGCTGCAGCCACAGGACCTCCAGACGCCCACCCTCAAGACGGGCATGGTCACGACGGGGCGGGGAGGCTCTGGGAATATGGCTCCGAACACAGACCCGGCTGAGACCAGGGCCAGGCAGGACGTCGAACCGTAAGTTCTTGAATGTCCCGACCTTTCTCTTCATCTTCTCCTTCCTTCCTCCTTTCCTTCCTCTACTGTGTCGGCCACGCTCGGTCGCAGACATCTCTACTCAGTCAGTATGCTGATCAGCTGGATCTGGACAACAGCGTGACGCGCCGCGAGAGCCAGGGTGCGCAGCACAGCGGACGAGGTGGCGCGGGCAATGTCTTCAAGGGCGACGAGGCGGAGCAGGCCAGGAAGGCCGCCAACACCCATGCCATCGCTGATGAGAAGGACGAGCACAAGGGGCTGGCGGCCAAGGGAAAGGCTCTGCTGGGCATCGGAAAGAAGGACTAGGGATTCTCGAGATTGTCGCAGGGGGCACAAACACCAAAATAAAAGAGAAGAACTGTTGTCGCGGAGGTCGGCAGGTGACCCGAAGGCAAGAGAGAGGAGAAAAAGGACAAGGAATCAGCAGTCCACAGAAAGGAGGGAGGCTGACGAGGATATGAATACCCAAGTGTGATTTTTCTGGTTTTATCTTATAGGACTGGTGTTTTTGGTCAGGACTGTTTGAGGGTCGCTACTGCTACTGCTGTCACTGCTGCTGCTACTGTTGCTGCAGAGTTGCAGGCTGCAACAGGACCGCCCAATTTTGGGAAAATGCAATAAGGACGAAAGAGTCAATTATCTCAAGATGTGTTACTGGAAAAAGGGATAGAATATGGATTTGCAAAGATTGAAACAGAGAGGGGGTAGGGAGAAAGGTCGCCTCCAGTGGTCTCTACTCTAATCCAGCCCTGACGATTTTCCCGCCGTACAAGTCGTCCTCCAAACCTGTCTGCCACTTTCAGAACAGCCTCGTAGTAATTTTATGGGACGACGCGCATGACACTCCTACTTATAATGCTTTCCCCTGGACCATTATTGTACGAATTTGCGCATGATAAACCTGTGCAGATAGGATATGCCCCTCCTGGCGTTGTCGATGAGGACGAGGTCCCTTTTCCGCAAGATGCTCCGCGATAGGATGAAGTCGACCCACCACCGGACAAGACATTCTTGCCGGTTTATGACTCTTCTTTATATGACTCTTTGAACTGGACAATAACTCCAGTTTATCACCGCGTGATATACACACATATATGATGATCATCCAGAAGATATAATTTTGCCTAGTCATTTATTTGTTGCCAAGAGCAAGTTCTCTTCGCTCACGCACACCAGAGGCCGAAATAGTCGCCTTCATTTCAAGTACTTGATATACAACAGCGCTGCAACAGCAATGGCACCCACCGTAACAGACACAACAGGACCCGTCCCGCTGGACCTCCTCGCTCCGCTCCAAGAGCACCTCCCACACTCCTTCTCGGTCCTCAGGCGCGGGCAGTTCACACACCGCCCAGGAGGCACATCCGAACACGCCCACTTCCTCTTCGCGACCGACGACGGCGATGACGATGAGGCCAGGAGGAAGGGGATGAGGCCAGGGGGCAGCAGCAGCAGACGACCCCAAAGCACTTCGCCGCCGCCTACTTGGACCTCTTCCAGCACCCCAGCACCGAGATGTTCTTCTACTCCACACTGCAGGATGCCGGCGACAGTGCAGACCCGGCGTCCTCGTCCCTGACACCCACAGAGGTCGACCTCATCCTCGACCTCACCGTCGCCATCTTCCAGCGCGCACGCGACATCGCCTCCGCCACGGCCGCCGAGAACCGCCACGTCCTGGGTCGGCCCGGAGGCACCATGGTCGGGAACCTGCACGAGGGCACCTACCGCCTCCTGGTGGAGCGGCGCGGCTTCACCAGCAGCTACTGGAACCCGCACGACGTGTGGCTGTTCCGCGTGGACGAGCTGCCTGTGCTCCCCACAGAGCTGATGGCGCTCGAGAGGCCAGAGTTTGCGAGGGATGGGCTGCGGTGGGCCGCAGTGGCGAGGGAGGATGTCCCCCTGATCGCGTCGCGGACCACGATTCCCAAGGTCGCGGACCACTTGATGTGTGAGCCTAACGTGGGTGTCCGGGATCGGGATGGGGTGCTTGTCGCTTGGGGGTTTATGGGGAATGCTGGGACGCTGAGCACTCTGCACGTCGAGGTGAGTAGGGAGAAGGGGGAGAGAGAGGTGCTGCCTACCTCTTGGGGGGGAGGGGTGTTCCAAGGTAACTAACAACGAAGACAGGAGCCGTATCGTGGGAAGGGTCTCGCAAAGGCTGTTGCGACAAAGGTACTGCGCCAACACAATTTTGGTGATGATGGTTGGGGTAAGTCATGGGAAGCAGCCTCTGCTGTTGTTGTCGTTGTTGCTGTAGAATATGAGAGTGCTGATACAGTCATACATCGTATAGGATCCGCTGATGTTCATATCGACAACGCCCAGAGTCAGGGGCTCTGTAAGAGCATTGGTGGTAAGAAGGGACTGAGAACTTGTTGGTAAGCCCGGTGCTCTCTCCCACGTCGCTGTTGCTTCTCTCTCTGACAATTGATTGCACAGGACGGTCATCGACTTCAATAGTATACCCTAGATGCTTCACACAAGATCAGAACCATCTCTATTCGATCGTGTCGCCTTTTGACTCTGCATAGCATGGACGAGTATCCTCTTTTACGTCTTTGTATAATAATAATATACAGTGGAGGACACGGCTGTCTACGCAGCTAGTGTTTGACGGTGAATCTCTTGCAGGAAGAACCTCAAGTCGTCCGGCTTGACAAACGGTGTGATGCCATGACCCAGGTTCACGATCCAGCCTTTCTTCTTCTGTGCCCAGCCAAAACCCTCCACCATGTTCTTCACGGTCTTGGTGATCGACTCATGTGAGCCGTACAAGACGCCAGGATCAGCGTTGCCTTGCAGCACAGTGTTTCTGTCGCCGCGGACCTTGGACGCCTCAGCCGGGTCGTACAGCCAGTCGAGGCCGACGATGTCGTAGCCTGAGTCGCACATCGAGTCCAGGGCATACCAGGCGCCCTTGGGAAAGACTACCATGGGCACTGGGTCCAGCTGCATAGACTTCAGCTTCTTGGGCAGGTTCTCAGATATGTATCGTAGGTACGGCTCCGAGAACTCCTTGAATGTGGTCGGTGACAACTCGCCTGCCCATGAGTCGAAGACCTGAACGATCTAGAGTGTGTTTCGTCAGCTCACGAGAACTAAAGACAGAAGCCTGCGTTTTCCATCGTATCTAAAGCTCACCTGAGCGCCAGCCTCGACCTGCAGCGCAAGGTAGTCGACGCAGAGCTCCGCAATCTTCTGCAAAAGAGCCTTGGCCTGCTCCGGGTACTTGTAGATCCAGGTCTTGCTGTGTACGAACAGCTTCGTACCGCCGCCCTCAACCATATAGCACAGAAGGGTCCACGGCGCACCGCAGAAACCGAACAGGGGGACCCGTCCCTGCAGCTTCTTGCGCGTGAGCGTGATGGCCTTGTACACATAGTCCAGCTCCTTGGACACATCGACGTGCCGCTCCATGACCTCCTTGTACTGCTTGTCTTCCGGCGTCTGGAGCGGGTCCGGAAAGTGCGGGCCCTTCTTGTCCACCATCTCGACCACCATGCCCATCGCCTGCGGTATGACGAGAATATCCGAGAAGATAATGGCGGCGTCGAGGAGCCCGGCGAAGCGCTCGATGGGCTGCAGGGTCAGGGTGGAGGCCACCTCCGGGTCGCGGCAGCATTCGAAGAAATCGCGGGTGCCCTTGGCCTCATGGTACTCGGGGAGATAGCGACCAGCTGGGTTGTACATTGTTTCAACAATCAGCCAACAGTCCAATGTCATCGAAAGGGGCCGGCTCAGCAGCTTGGAGTCTGTAATTCCAATGTACCTTGGCGCATCACCCAGATGGGCGGTCGCTCAACCTTCTCGCCTGTACATATTGGGAGGTTAGTCGCCTTCAGAATCACAAAATTGGATCAGAAATAAGCACGCAATCCAGGAATGACTTGCCCCGTGCTGCTCTGAGGAGCAGGTCATTCTGCAGCGGCTCGAATTGGCCCATATTTGCTTGTTGGTTGAGGGTAGAGGTCGTGAGAAATGTACCCCACCATTGTGAGGCTCAGAAACGGCGAGAGCTCCTACAGGCAAGCTACAGTAGAAAAGCTGCATGTGGAGGGGGCAGGGGGCTGTCGTCAGTGAGGTGCTAGGGTGCCTGACCCTGGGGCCCTGTCAGGCAGCCCCTAGAACCTGTAGCACGTACCTACCCAGTAGCGCCAGGTACGCACAGCACAGGCCCTTAGGGCTTGGCAGGCCAAAGCTCCAACTTTGTCGCTGCCCCTCCGACATGATCTTCAACAACATCAAATCGCACACCCTCGCCCAGCTGGTCCGAACCACCATCCCCTCCCCAAGACACCACCAATTGGCCGATGCCGACGGCCTCGAGAGATCACTCAAAGGACAGCCCGTCAGCGGCAAGGTTCTGCTGAGGGAACTGCCATGACTTGGAGGCGCATACGGCCCGATAAGAGCAATGCCTCCACGACCGACGATACAATGCTGCCGAGCACTGCAAGGCCGCAAGAATGCGTCTGTCGATGCTGTCTGGGTGACAGATGACGTCCTCAGCCGAGCCTTTCAGCGGTATCTCGACATTTCAGTGGCAAATAGGCGCGCCGTCAGTTCGGCCCCGGGGCCCATGTATCACCGCAAGCGATTCGGGAGAAGACAGATGACGGAGCTCAATGCCATACAATCATCCATCGGCTCGTTGCCAGTATGGGCACTGCCAAACGCACCGGACATGACGAACTGGCGGTGGCAGCCACCTAAGTCAGACCTCTGGTCGCCGTCACCGCCAAAGGCCACCGCCATCCGACGACCCCCTGAGCCGCCCGCTCCCCCAAAAACAACAACTGTGCGAAAGGGTAGAAAGGAAGTCGAAAAGCCGCCGCCGATTCGAATCGACTTCGAAGCGCAACCCGTTGCGCCCTTTATAAAGAAACTGAAAATGTTGCACATCGGCAGTTTCAGCACTGATGACGAGTACCGCGCCGAGTTCATTGGCCTCATTCGCCAGGTCACGAAAATTGTGTCGAGAGGAGGATTCACCGGCTCAGGCGTCGGCGAGATATACTTTGCGGCCTTCGAACACCTCGAGGTAGCACGACGGGTGTATCCAGAGCTGCAGCCACTCTTCCCTCATCTCATGACCACCGCCGCCCGAGGCATTACGGGTGCGAAGTCACTGGATGGCAACTTCTTCGTCCCCACGCCACGGTTCTGGGAGAAGTGGCTGGAACAGCTGAAGGATTGCGAGATCAGCATAGAGAACACGAAGCTGTTGGTGTTTGTCATGGACAACCTCCGTCCGCGACAAGTTCGAAGATCGAGCAACCTGATCCTCTCTGTGCTCTACCGCTATTTCGACCTGTGGAGCAGCAGTGATCTCCACGGAGAGCCGGAACACTGGCAACACGCTGAAATATCCAGACTCTCATCGAACGCTTCGATCTGGTCTGGGCGGATCGAAAAGCTGCTCAGGGCCATCGAAGCCGATTTGGCAGGCGGTCAAATCCAGAGAGCACGCTCCCACATCCGTCTTGCCGAGAGAACCCTCTCTCGAGTACAGCGGCTTGCGCTCAAGCAGGCTCACCTGATGTCACATGATGTGCGGCTGACTGAGCTGCTCGCGGAGGCCCTGACGGCCACGGATCCGGGATCTCATCGGCACTTGTACCTGAGGCTCGTAGTGCACTCAGGTGCGCCTACCGCTTGGTCCAGAATGCGCTACAACTGGCTCCAGATTCTCGCCCGGCTGCCCAACGTACAGACAGACGAGTTCAAGCAGCTGCTGTGTATGTTTGCGCCCAACGGCCATGCTGCGCTCTTGTACATGGAACTGTGCGACCTGTTTCTGCTTCACTGGTCCAGCCAGGGCATGCTCGCAGATCCAGATTGGACTCGCCGCGTTTGGAACAACCTTCGAGGCAAGGATGACCACTCTGCCATAGCTGCTTTGGCTCTTGCTGTCAACAAGACGAATACGCCGACGCAGTGCACGGCCGTCTTCTGGAATCTTTGGGGTCTGCTCCGCTTTCGAGGCGGGCCAAAGAAGCTCCTGCGACAGCTCTCTCTGCTGTCTGACAGCCGCACCCTCAGCTCTGCATTCCTACAAAGGCTGGCCTGGACTTCGGGTGATCACCGGATCGCTCTACTCCTCCACTTCATCCTCTGCAAGCAGGAAGGTAGAGTCCGCAACTTTTGGTGGCCGGCCTTCTGGGACAAGTTTGCAGCAAAGCAAGTGGCGAGCTGGAAATACCCACAGATCGACCCGATCCTGCTGGCTCGAAAAATGACGATCCACATCTCGGGCAAGCAGCCGTTGAACCCACTGGCGAATCAGACCGTGGAGAGCTCCTATGAGCAGCAGCTGGCGGAGGTAGAATCTGAGGGCGTGGAACGCCAACTTGACACATATGAGCCCGTGACTTGCGGTCCCAGGACGAAAGCCTGGGCTCGCCAGGTCAAGAGGACCAAATGGAGCCTCAAGCTTCTACTTCAGGCCCGACAGCTCACGGACCGGCAGGCCCTACACTACGTGACAGCCTTCACTGGCGTCCTGGCCAACAAGCAAGGCCACCTCTCTGCTCGCGACTTGGCGACACTGACCTCTGTCATTATGCGGACCTTGGACCAAGGCAAGCCCGGGAGCGTGGAGCGCCTGAGATGGTACCTCGGGATCGTCTACAGACACCTCGGCGAACAGTCTTGCATCAGGGTGGGCGTAATCCTGAAACGGCGCCGCGAGGCCAACTGGCAGGTGTGGCAGAGAAGCCTCAGAGAGGCGGTGGACAAAGGGACCCCAACGACATCGACATCCATCGCTGAGATGTTCAACCTCCAGAAAGGCCTGCATCTTGCCAAACTGCGTGCGCTCTGGAGGTCATACATCCACCGCCACTCAGGAAGACTTGCCAGAAAACGCAGGGTTCGACGAACCACCCAGAGTCATCATCACGCAGGCCAGGACGATGGGTCCGTCTGTAGGGAGCGAGTACTTCATACGGCCTTAAGAGGGTTAGAGGAGGTATGAAGCTGGAGGTGAGGCTGCTGGCATATGTTCCTTGTTGGCATTCGAAGGCCATTGGGGGCTATGGGGGCAGTTTTGGATATACTGTCAGGGGTACCGAGAGGCAAGGTCGAACGGCTGACGACAAAACACGTTTTGTTTCGAGCCTCTGATGATGGAGAGAGCTTGATAGGAAACCTAAAAAAAGAAAAAGAAAATCAACCGCAAGGTCTTATTCTAGATGAAGGATCGAGTCAATGAACCCAGTTTGACTGTGTATGGCAAGAGTGACTTGACAGTGGAGTCCTCCTGCCGTTTATGTGTGTGTCGCTCCTGGCGGTGGTGCAGGTTGCACACACAAGCTGAAAACGCTCTGCATGCGAAGTTCGAACTAACAAAATCTATGACAATCGTGACAAATAAAAAGACTTATCTATACATGATCAACAGACAGGAGCGATGGCCACAGCAGACCACCTCAGATCCAACCAGCTCTGCAGAGACAGACCGCTCGTCAAACCACGTCCTCCTCTTCCATCCCCTCATGCACTTTTCGAGAGAAGGAGGCCGACTTCGCAACTCTTTCTCTTCGCAGCAGCCCCAGTCACATCACACAGTCGCAACGTCACACAGCATCTGTTGGGGTTCGCCAGATGCTCCCGATCCCATGTTGCCCCGACATTGTTTGTGCCCAGCTCGCCAGCTGAAGCCAACCACACCACAGGATCTCGGTTTGGCCGTGGAGCTGAAAGAACAGAGAAAAGGGAAGGGGAAAAAGAAAGACTGACCAGGGATGCGAGCACGACGCGATACACCCTGCTTGTGCCTCTCCATCTGGCTATCCACAGGACCAGAGGTTTGGCTCTCAGTTTATCTGAGATGAGGCGGACCATGACAGTTCTCGATCTCGCCAAGGAGGGCGTTTTTCTACCCCCTCCCCCCTTTCTATTTCTGTGCTCTCCCAAAACCATCAAGCGGGTCTGAGGCATATGGTCGCCGCCCACGTCGGACAGACTAAAAATAAAAATAAAAACATGGAGGAGACAGAGAGAGAGAGCGACTTCAGCACGCGCGCGGAGCATCGAGAAGTCGACGTGCACTGCCTTGACAGAAAAAGAAATCTCAGCATTTGGAATTTATTGTGGCGCAAGGACAAGACAACACCAACCCCCACAGCTGGACAGGCTGGGACGCCACGTGCATGTTCTGAGGCACGTCGCCCCTTGCGGACTCGTCACCGGTCGACCGTTGATATTCTCGGCAGTGCCCGTCTCTCAAACGTGGTGGCGGCTCCTCTTCTGGATGTTTTCCCCGCCATAACCTTGTGCTGCCATGCTGCTCATGGAGTCGGTCCGAGATGCAGCGGGTAGCCTTCCGCACGACGAAAAGAAACCCCAGCGAGATCGCAGTTAGCTCTTGAGGGGGACATCAAGCAAGCCACGGGCAATGCGTACTAGGAGAAAATTTGGAATAACCCCGTTGACCGCTGTGGTGCTCGACGACCTCATCGCCCCCAACTTCAAGGCTGGGTTTTGTTTGGCGTCTCTCCTCCTGACCGCCTGGCACAGAGCTGAGAGCATGGCAGTGATCGTGACACGACAGAACTGATGTATATCTTTTTAGGCAAAAGATGGGCTTGTGTTGCCGTTCTCGAATAACCCAAGATTTTGAACATGAAAGCACAAGGTCCCAGACACATCAGGCCTTCCCTCCTGCTGTCTCATGGGCTTGGCTTGTTCCCTCCCCTCTCAGTTTCTCACCCGTCACCTTACCAGCATCTTCTGTTTCACCTCACATGTCAGCCGACGACATTATAGTTGTGTTGATTTTTCTCAGTGGGATCGAATTCGCATCTCACGTCCACCATTTTGAGACTTAAGTCCTACCATACCAAAGTCAGAACAAGCTGCCGATCGATTCGCCTTTGTTGCAAAGCAGGCACATGCTAGTATCGGCCGCCTATCATCGACGGCTTTACTAGAACGTCCTTTCGCAGAAAGAAGCTCGGCGCCTCGGACTACCCGGTCGTGATCGGTCAATCACCTGCAGACGTCACAGCTTGCACCTTTATTAGCGACAAGACAGCACAAGCACAAGCAGACGGCTATCGCAGCGAATCTCTCTCTGTTCTGGCAGATTGTCGATGTGACAAGGGTGCCCCTTCGTGTTCTGGGTTCCGGGGACGACAGACGAGAGAGAGACATTGTACAGTTGCATTTGGCACCTTGCTGCTTGTGCATGCTGACTGCCCGTCTTTTTTAATTTCCAGCAGACGGATCCTTCCAACTCGACTCGTCACCTTTGTGCTGGTCAACGGCCAACAGACACACAGGTCCTCGGGTTAAAATCCTAATCAGTCTTGTTTTTGTTTTTTTCCCCCTTCTTCTTCAACTTACGGCGCGCAGTAGGAAGGGGACGAGAAGAAGAACAAGAAGAAGATATGATCAACCTTACGGACCATCGTTAATCGAAAACGTTGGACTTCATACTTTTTGCTCGCTCGACTTTGAGGAAGAAAACCTTGGGCGACGAGTTGGATCGATCGATCCTCTTGCTGGATCTGGGATCCTATACTACTCTACCTGGATTTCTCATCTCCCACCTCCCCTCTCCCCATTCGCTCCAGAAGGAAAAAAAACAGGGGTTGTCGTCGTCAGATGGCTAGCTCGGATCCTTCTCTCGCACATCGATACGTCGCCCCGCCGCCCATGCCGCCAAGGTTGTCGCTGTGCCACTCGAGATCAGACCTGCTCTTGCGTCCAAGCAGCGTACATTATCAGCCCCCGGATGGCGGCGCTTCCGGCGCACTCGCGGGCACTATGGATACATCAAACGGCCGTAACAACAACAGATCCTTATCTGCAGGCGGCGCAGAGTTCAGCGGCGTGAATGCCGAACTCGGCTTAGGAGCCAACTCAGGACGAGGCAGTGGTCTTTATCACCAACAGCAGCCCGACTTCTCCGCACAGCAGCACCAGCAGCAGCAGCAGCCGTCGTCAGAATTACAGCAACAGCAACAGCAACAACAACAACAAGAGTCACAATACCAATCACAACAACCTCAGCCAAACTCCACGAGGGGTGGTGGTAGTGGTGGTAGCGGCGGCGGCGGAGGTGGGACCACCAGGCCAATCAGGCGTCGGATGCGCATGATCACCTCGTGCCTGGAGTGCCGCCGCCGTAAGCTCAAATGCAACAAGTCAAACCCGTGTACGAACTGCTCCAAGTTCGCGCGCGAGTGCCTGTACCTGGGTCCCAGGCTCGACGAGGCCAGCCAGCTGCGCCTGACGGAGATCAAGGAAAAGGTCGGCTCGCTGGAGCGGCAGCTGGAGAGGGACGTGGCCAAATCTGGGCCGAGCGGCAGCGGGGGTTCTACCAACAGCGGATCCTAGCAGATGATGTCGAGGGGGAGTTTGACGAGGAGAGGGACCTGGAGATCACGCCCATGGTCGCACTGGACCTGACCTATGAGGATGACGCCGATGGCACGGATGATATCCTGGACCTGGGCGTCCAGGTGGGCAAGATGAGGCTGACGGAGAAGATTGGCGGGCTGAATCGGCCAAGGATATCGGAAGAGGTAGGTGTCTGTTGTTTGCTTTATGGCATTGGTCCGCCCCGAGAGAAGAGGAGGAAGAACAGGAAGAACAAGAACAAGAACAAGATAGCTGACAAGGCTCGATCAGATCCAAGCTGGACTCTCGGGCAGTGCGCCTCAAGGACCTCCTGGCTTCCCGTCGGGGATGATGCCGCCCCTTGGTGCTGAGCCACCGAGTCAAGCAGGACCGGGACCAGGACCGGGACCGGGACCAGGACCATTCTCCGACTCGGCCGGACCCGATCAGTCATTACCAGACTTCCTCCGGCCGAGTGCCTCTTATATTCCGCCTACGAGCGGAGTCTTCTTCGGACAGGTTGGGGAGCTGCCCTCTCTGCTCAGCCTTCTCCCCTTTCAAGACGCTGCCGATCGACTCCTCGAGCATTACTTTGAGGCCGTCCACCCGATAGCGCGCTGTGTTCACCGGCCATCCCTCGAGCTGCAGTATAAGTCCTTTTGGGACGAGGTTCGTGCAAACTATGAGCCTCGTGCGTCGGTCCAGGCCGTCTTGTTCGCTGCCTGGTTCAGTGCTGCTGTGGCCATGGACGAGGAGACCGTGAACCGGGACTTCAGGACGACCAAGGCAAACCTGGTTGAGAGGATGAAGATGAGCACAGAAGTCGCGCTGAGCAAGGCGAATTTTCTGAGGACCACAAGGATAGAGACAATGCAGGCTTTTGTCATGTACATGGTCAGTCTCACTCTTTCTCTTGGTCCCCCCTTCCTTCTTTCCCCTTCCCTTTCTCCTTTCTTTCTTGTCCTTCAAACATTCTCTTCTCTCTGCACAGTCAGGCTGATGATGATATAACTAGATCCCCCTGTGCCGCGAGGAGGTCTCTCGAGCCCACTCGGTGCTGGTCGGTGCCGCAGTCCGCATGGCAGAGTGCATGGGCCTTCACCGCGATGGCTACAAGGCGTACAATCTGAATCCCCTGGAGACGCACATCCGCCGCCTGATCTGGCATCAGCTATGCTTTCTAGACATACGCACCTGCGAGGCACAGGGGCCCAAACCCGCCATACGCAGAGACGACTACGACACGTGTCTGCCCGACAACTGCGAGGAGGACCGGCTCACCCACGCAGCCTACCCGCCGCAGCCCTCGGCGGGCTTCACCTCGACCCTCTTCTCGCTCATCCGCTTCGAGGTCAACGAGATGATGCGCATCCTATGGGCGGACCGGCGCAAGCTCGACTCGCGCAAGATCACCCTGACGCAGGTCCTCACCAAGATCGAGACCTTTCGCAAGCGCATGCTGCACAACTACGACGGCATGCTCGACGAGCGGGTCGCCTTCCAGCGCTATGCCAAGCTCGTCATGCACCTCCTCCTATACAGACTGCACGTCATGATCCTCCACCCTTTCTACGCCAACACAGCCAACCCGATGCCCCAGCGCCTGCGGTCTGTGCTAATCAGGAGCGGCATCATGATCATCGAGCTAGCCATGCAGCTAGACACGGACCCGGCCTTTTGCACCTGGAAGTGGTACGGCGGCGCATACCAGCAATACCAGGCGGCGCTCATCCTGGCCACCGACATGTTCTACCACCCGGACCACAAGGAGGCCGCCAGGATCTGGACCTGTCTGGATTATGTGTTTGGGCTGGAGCGCGACATGCCCACGGAGGAGAAGAGCAAGAAGATCCTGACTGAGATCATGGGAAAGATGGGTATGTACATGGGCATGCGCAAGATGAGGGCGCCGACCCAGACAGCGAGCGCCAGCCCCGCCAAGCAGGCTGTGAGGACGGAGGAGGCTGTCCCTCCTGGTGGTGATGGTGGTGGTGGTGTTGGAGGTGGTGAGACTCATGGGAGGACCTCAGCAGCAAGATCACCAGCAGGCCCGTCTACTTCGCAGTATCCTCCAGCGTCGGGGTATCCATCATCATCATCGTCTGGGGGCAATTTCCACCCGCCCATGATGGAAGAATTGAGTGTGGCCCGGTCACTGTCGCCAGGGCAAATGCCACAAGTCTCCTCTATGCAGACAACAGGCGGGCTAGGCATGCAGACATCCATCCCGCCTCGCCACCATCACCATCACCATCAGCAGCAGCAGCAGCAGCAGCAGCAGCAGCAGCAGCAGATGCTACCAGGAACTGGGACCAAACAGCCGCCAATGTTCACCACCTCCATGTCGGCCATGATACCGCCCGCCATCGCCGTAGGTGATCCGCAGCAGCAGCTGTGGAACTTAGCGCCGCCACCGCTGGTCAGCCACGACAGTCCGGAGAACTCGAGCAGTGACGGCAGTTCGGTGGTCGGTGTTGGATACAGACAGCCCGGCATGGGAGGAGCCTCGATGCCGCCCGGTCTGGAGAATGCGTCTGGCAACAATATGGTTGATGACTGGGTGAGTTTTTTTAGTTTTTTTTTCGCTCTCTTTTCTCTCTTTCCCCTCTTTTAGCAGCCTCGATTTGTCTCTTTTGCTTGTTCGTCTTCTTTTTTTCTCTCCTACTAACCTATACATCGTTAAAAAAAACAAAAAAACAGTCCAACTATCGTGAGGATATCATCAACGTCCTCTTCTCAGTTGATCCGCAGACCGGAGAGTTTGCCGGGTTTGGGGTCCCCATGACTGGATTGAACTATACAGGGAGCTGGGCGCAGCAGCAGCAGCCTCACAGCGGACCCATGTGAGTGAGTGAATGTACTTGTAAGCGGTTCCATATCGAATATCGAGGTTTGGAGAAGGGAAATAAGTCGAGACAAGTCAGACAGAGAGTCCTGTAGGAGTATTTACAAGAGGGGACAGGGGGAGGGAGGGTTGGATACGGCAGTGACCTTCTAGTTTACTCCAAAAAACATTCCTTGATACAATAGATTCATAGTACTTAATACTACTTTACTACACTTGGATCCGAAACCTATAAGAAAACAAATGTTCATTCCGTCATTAAACAATTCTTTTACATCATAAGACTGTTTGTCTACTGAGGCCTTTTTTTTTTCTTCTCTTGTCCAAAAAGATGGGGCAGATGATACCCTTCCCAAAGAAAACAGCACCAAAAAAACAAGCCATCTGGTGCGTAGTGAGTAGAGGTAGAAAAAAAATGAAAAAGGCCAAAATGTGTAGTAGATATTTGAAATCATGAACTCCACCAGTCTGTGTGTGAAGAAGGAAAGAGAAGAGAGGAAAAAATAGGTATCTCGAAGAAAAACCCCAAGCCCTCATCATACATCATGCATAATCAAAACCCTCCAAACCCGTCAATCATTATCTCGGCCGTTGAAATACGCTCATGCTGTGTGCATGCTGCCACTACTTTGCTGCTGTGTCGCTGTTGTCTGGATGCTTGTCCTTTTTCATTCTTCATTCATTCTTCTTCTTCTTCTTCTTCTCTCTCCTGTCCACCTCAAAATAAATCATCATTTCTTTTCCAAGAATTATTTCATCTTGTTTCAGATTCCGCCCTCAATGTATTCTGCCTCCTGCATGCTCACATTGCTCCTGTTTGGAGCAGTCGACGGGCTGGCTCCTCCCCGGAGGAGGCTCACACCGCCGGCGTCCGAGGACGGGGCCCTCATGGAACGCCTGCTGGGGCTTCTCGGCTTGGAGACAATAACCAGAGCAGGGCAGACGACAATCTCATCATCGCCCACGCCGTCGTCGTCTCCCTTCTTGACGACGAGGGGGAAGAGCACGGCGCGCACGATGGCGCCCTCGGCCTGGAGGTCCTCGCCGTCGGCGTCCTTGTTATTTTTGTGGAGCGCTCCGTCATCATGGTCGGGTTGAAATGGTGCGGCTCGGCCAGGTCTCCGTTGGCGTCGTACTCGGGCTGCAGCGGCGGCAGCATCATGTACTCGGCGCGCTGGGTGCGCATCTGGATGGAGAGGTCGACGGCCTCGCGCATGACCTTGCGCAGCTGGCCCTGGATCTGGTCCTCGAGGTTGGACGGCGGCGGGAGGATCACGGACAGGGTCTGGAAGACAGCCTGGACGACCGCCTCCGTGTCTTGGTCCCGCTGGTCCTCGAAGGCGTCCCTCTTGGCGAGGAGGGTCAGGGTCACGGCGCGCCACTGGCGCACCGCCCGCGGGGGCCGACCTCGAGGAGCAGCTTCTCCAGCGCCTTGAGCTTCTGTCTCTGCTCGCGGTCCATGCCGAACAGGTAGCGGGTGAAGACAAACTCCCAGATCATGGTCATGGTGACCGACATGAAGATGTCACGGCGCTTGACCCGGTCGTTGAGATAGTGGTCGACATTGGATCCGTCGAGCACGGCATTGTCCAGGCGGTCGATGATCTTCTCGTCGTTGAGCTCGCTGGTCAGGCGGCAGGCGCGCATGTCCGAGAACTTGGAGAAGCGCAGCACCCACTGCTGGACGTGAGAGCACAGCTGCTGGCAGCGGTGGTCAAAGTAGTCGACGTCCTTGATGTCGAGGAAATCGCTGTCTGCGGGTTTTGTGGCGAGGATCTGCCTCTGCATCTCGCGTATCTGCTCCTTGGTGGCCTCGAGCTCCTCGCGCAGGCTCCTGATCTCTGCGTCCTTCTCTTCCAGTGTTCTCGCGTGTGAGCCGTGGTGGCCTCGGAAGTCGCTGAGCTCCCTCGTGGCCTCGGCATGCTGGCTCTCGAGGACGCGGTATCTGCTCTCGTGCTGGACGGCGGTCTGGGCGATGGCGCTGTTGAGGCCCTCGTTGACCTCGGTCAGGCGCTGGACCTCCTTGCGCATGAAGTCGAGGGATTGTTTGAGGGTCTCGATCTCATTGTCGCGCTCGGCGATGACGCTGGTCGCTCGGCTGGTGGAGTGCAGCTCGGCCTGGTTCTTTGCTGCAGACAGTGCGCGGTTCTCTGCGATCAGCTGCTCTACTCTGGACTCGAGCTCGAGGACCTGCATGCTCTGTCGGCGACGCATGCTGTGGGGGCGGGTAGGCGAGCGCGGGGATCCCATGCGGCCCTCGCCGAAGCCATCCTAGAGAGAGAGAAGGAGAAGAAGAAGGTCAGTTTATGTCAATCTTAGCCGGCTCGATAGGGAGGTGGGGAGCAGGGCAAAAGAAAGGGCTGAAGTGGTGCCGGTGGAGACGAAGGACTTACATAGACATCGGCCATGTCCTTGGCGCGGACACGACCTTCATTGGCGACGGGATTGCTGTTATTGTTGTTGGATGGTTGGCCAGCCGCACCAGCAGCACCAGCAGCAGCAGCAGCAGCAGCAGCAGCAGCAGGTGTGATGGTGGTGGGCCTCCTCAGGTCGCTGGAGGTGGTGGAAGAGGAGGATGAGGCTGGGACTGGGACTGGGACTGGGGCTGGGGCTGGGGGTCTGCAGCTGTGGCCGGGGTAGGGGACGGAGCTGCTGTGCTGTGGGCCTGTCCGGTGACAGGGGCCCACCGTGGTGAGGGGCTGGCTGCTGCTGTGGCGCCAAGATCGCTGTGGGATCGCTGGCTCGATTGGCTCAGCGACCTGAGGTCCCCACTCCTGGTGCGCCGGGAGCGCAGTGGTGGTGTGCCAGCGCCAACTGCGCCCGAGTGGTGCCTCAGCAGCAGACCAGGGCTGTCAGCGCCGCCAAGATTGAGTGGCTCAGGCGTCCTGGCCCGCGAGATGCTGGTGTTGGACAGTGCACGCCTCTGGCTTGGTGGGGTGTTCTGAGGAGACGCGGATGCCTGTCGCTTGATAGCATTGTCAGAAACGCCTCGCTGGTCTGCAGCACGACTTGTTGTCGAAGCAGGCGCAGGAGATGTCGCCCCAGACCCCATCATCTCGCCGAGTAGTGCTGCTCCTCCTCCTCCTCCTCCTCCTGCTGCTGCCAGAGCTGTTGCTGCTGAAACAGTCGGCTCCGGCCCCAGATCTGGATACTTTTTGCGGGTCCGACATCTATCACCTCTGGTCTTTTGCGGCTCTGGAGTGACTGGTGGTTCCTTGGCCCCGAGCACAGGAGTGTTCTCCCGGAAGAGACGCCTGCTCTCGCTGTCGCTCAGGGGCGACTGCTTCAGCAGCCGGTCCTCCAGTTTGGCTCCCTCATCCTCGGTGCTGGACGGAGAGAGTCGTTGGTGCTGTTGTCGTTGCTGCTGTTGAGGATCAGGGCTGGTCCCACGGGAGGAGCTGTTAAGCATTGGTGATCCCTCGGGATAGTCTCGCAGGTGCACACCACTGTCTCGCTGCTGAGCTTCCTCAAACCGGCGCACCCAGGGTGCGGCGGGCGAGTCTGCCACAAACCCGCTGTCGCGGTTGAACTCTGGCGTCCCGAGTGATGCGCTAAGGCTGCCCGTCTGCTTCCCAGCTTCAGCTTCATCCTCCTGCGGATCCTCCTGGACCGGAGGTAACCCCCTTGATACAGATCGTCTGAAGTCGACCATAGGAATGAAGTTCTCTAGCGCCGAGTCGTCTTCTTTTGTGTCTTCGACATGTGTCGTTGGCAGGGCAGACTCTTCCAGAACTCCAAGGCCGACGGAACCCTTGGCAGACACGGGACTTGTTGACCGAGGAGTAGTAGACAGGTCATGTAGTAGCTGACCTCGATGCTCCTGCTCTTCCTCCTCCTCCTCTACCTCATCGAGGTTCGTATCTGTAGTCGTAATTGTCGGAATCTCGGTGGATCGTGTCGTGTCGATATCCGCAGGTTGATTGTCCATGGAGGAATGGTGGTGACCCGCCACTTCTGATTCTGTCGTCGGCATCTCGAAGCTGGCCTGCGGGCCGGGATCCGGGCTGTCTACTACGACCACAGGCTCCAGAGGGACTTCCTCTTCTCGTTCTGCTTGTTCTGAGATGTGGGGCGTAAACCTTCCGGCATCTTGACCTGGCGGTGAGTTTGTTGTTGCACTCACATTGTCGTCGCCGAGCTGCGCCTCCCTGTCGTGTGCGAACGATGTCGGCCTCGGCCCTGGAAGCATGTCAGGCTCTGATGGTACTGGTTCTTCTTTTTCTTCTTCTTCTTCTTCTTCTTCTTCCTCCCCTCCCCCTGGGCGCTGGTGTCCGGGACAGTCCAGAAATCGCCTGCATCGCCGTCCATGCGGGATCCCTCCACGGCCTTGCGCTCGGCTCCCTCCCACATGGCTGCATCATCAAAGATGTCGTCCTCTTGAGGTGTGCGCTTGTCCGTGTACTTGGAAGATTTCTTCTTCTTACCAGTATTGCCTTTCTTGCTGCCACCGAACTTTTCCGCCAGCAGAGCAACGCTGCCCTTCTTGCCCATCTGTTTGACTTCATCGGAGGTGGACGCATCATGTGCTTCACCATGAAGAGATCTCAGTGAGTCTGATGAGTTTGGATCTTGTCTTCTGCTGAGTCCCTGGACAGTGGCATCTGGGGCTGGGCAGGCGTTAGCTTCATGTGCAAGACCCTCGTCACCAGGAGGAGCTAGATCGCGAGGTCTAAGGCTGCCTTCTGTTGATATCGAGGCTTCTTCGATTACGGGGGACGCACCTCGTCGTGTTGGTCTGTCCGAAGGCCCTGCCTCCTCCACTGCCACCGATTCCACCGACACATTCTCACCTGCCATGGTGAGAAGCTTTGGAGTGTGCCTGTCGTCTTCCTGGAAGATCGAAGAGTGTCGGTGAATAAGCCCCAGGCCTACGAGAGGTCGTTCGTCCTTGCTGCGGGCCTCTTGAGCGTCATCGAGCCTCCGCGTAAGGCCTGGGTAGATCTCCACCTTGTCATAAGACTCTTCGGGGGAGCGAGCACCAGAAGTGTCGATTGCCTTTGGCTTGAAGTAATCCTCGTCATCCCAGATATCGGGGCTGGGAGCGTTGGAGGGCACTTTTTGCAACTCGGTGCCTCGGACAACGGGAGACAGGTGGCCAACGTCAGCGCCTCCAGAGGTCTCTGAGGCTCCTGCAAGTGACGGTTGGACGCCTTTGTGGACTGGAACACTGAGGTTCTTCGACCCCTCTGTAGGTTCATCCCAGCGATCCGAATCATCAACGCGGTCGGCGTGCTCCTCCAGATCATACCCAGTATCGTCTCCCACAACGAAGGAGAATGCACGTTTGAGGTCTGGCTCGGGGGTTATTGTGTCTCTGCTAGGTACTCGGTCCGTGTTTGTGGGTTGTTCCGTATCCAAGGCTGGCTCCCAAGCAATCTGCTTGCCCTTCTTTTTCTTTTCTCTGACGGTCTTCTTGCGTGAGAGAGGAGCAGCCCACTCGTCTGCAGCCACGGCTTCTGTTGCAGTCGGAGTCTCCCAGCTTCCAACATCATCTTGGTCCTGCTGCAATCGCGGGGGAGAAGAAGGGTCACCTGTCTTTTCCTGAGTTGTCTCTGCCTCTGCAGCGAGCCTGGTGGGATCCGGTTCATCTTGATATGTGACGTCCTGGGGAGGAACATCTGGCAACTCGCCCATCTCGAAGGCATCTTCCTCCCAGGAAGAAGCTGCCTTCTTCTTGGCCTTCCTCTTTTCCTTCTTGGACATCTTGCGAGACAGGACTGGCGTCTCCGTCGGAGACGGCTCCTCTGTGGCGTTCACGTCTTGTCGTTGAGAGACACCTGACAGACTAGCCTCCTCGGGTTGCTCCACGTCGAGCACCTCTTGAGCTTCGAGTGGCTTCTCAAGGGTCTTGGTCATCGACTCAGGCCGGCTAGCTTGCTCAACGTCAATGCCAGGAGATCCGACCGGAAGGCCTCGAGTCTCTTGAGAAGAGATGTCGAGATCAATGTCGCCAGTGGGTAGCTTGTTGACATCCTCTGCGTTCGAAATTGGGTCTTCTTCAGGCTCATCTATCGTCATGGAGCCCTTCTTGGCCTTGCGCCTCTCCTTCTTGGACAATTTCTTCGGAACCCAGTCGTCGAAGTCCTCCGTTGTAGGCTCAACGCTCTTCTCCGCCTCTTGGCCAGCAGCCTCCGGTGTCTCGAGTGGCTCCTCATACAGCTTTTGTTCGGGTGCCTCTTCATAAGGTGGAATCGCAGGAGCTGGAATGTGTGACTGGGATCCAAGATCAAATGACTGGCTGGCGCTGCCTCGCTTCTTGTTTTTCTTGTCTTTTTGGATTTCCTGGTAGAAACGAACTCGAAGGGCTCTTCTTCCTGGACCTGGCGGGGCTCAGATGCAAAGGTCGCACCGGGCAGTTCAGGGGAGACAGGTGCTTCTTCCATCGAGGAGATCAAGGCTGGGCTGTCAGAGTCAGGTCCGACGGCGGATTGCTGGACATCTAAGGAATCATCTTTCCGCTCAGGGGAAATGGGCTCGTCTTGTCCTTCCCATGGGACCGGAGATTGAGGTCGTACGGCAGACTGTTCGACGCTCAGCAGATGCTGTTGATCCGGGGTGACTTGGTCGGCTTGGGATCGAGGTGGTGCTTCGTCAACAGCCTTCCCGCCTGCCACAATGAGCGTGTCCTCACCGTCGTCGATCCTTGCATCCAGATCTGACTTTGTGAGTGTCTCATTGTCATGGGCGGTAGCCGCGTAAGCCCATGGCTCAGAAACCTCATCAGCAACTTGTCCGCTGCCAAAGAGGGCAACATCGTCTTCTTTCTCTTGGCTGAGCACGCCAGTCTCTCTGACTGGCTCGCTGAGAGGAGCCAAGTCCGTGTGCTGTGTGCTTGGTTGTGACGACGGCTCTTCATTGTCTTGCTCCTTGGCTAAGGGGAGGCCTTCATCAGCCTTGGAACCACCAGAGATGACGAGGGTGTCATCGCCATCCCTGACCCTGCTCTCCAGATCCGGTTTTGTGGCTATTTCACCGGAAGCAGCCTCTTCGAAGCTCGTGGATGGCTCCTCGGTGGCTGTTGGGGGCTCACTGCTAGCTTGTTCACGATCGCGAGCGAGGTCCTCATCGGCGTCGTCTTTTGTCAAGCCAGATTCAGGCGCCACAAGCGTCTGCGAGAGTGTCTCCACCGGTTCAGTGCTGATGTTGGCGTCTACCACTTCCTGGCTTCTTGTCGGCACTTCGACTGGAACAGCGGGGTGGTCCGCTTCGTCGCGCACAGGGGACTGAGTGCTGCTTTCGGGTTCCCAAGAAGAAACACTGGACCACTTCTTTTTCTTCTTGTCCTTCTTGCTCTTCTTGGAAGGGACAGCTGACCAGTCATCATCCATCTGTTGAGGTTCAGAGGGTGGAGGAAGGTCTGGATCTTGCGACAAGACCTGAGTGGCTGTTGGCGCTTCCTCAGATGTGCTGATCTCTCGAGGGATGGTCGCTGAGCTGGGCTCGGCAGCATCCTCACGAGTGGGGGTCTGAGCACCACTATCAGGCTCTGTCCAAGACTTGCCACGCTTCTTTTTCTTGTCCTTCTTGCTCTTTTTGGAAGGTATCCAGGAGAATTCATCGTCTCTGGGCTCCTGTGGCTCGCCTAGGTTCAACATTCCAGGCTCCTCCTCCAAGCGTGCATCTCGGCTTGTCTCGTCAGCCTCGACAGGCACATCGTCTCGAACATCCTCTGCTTTCTTCTCTCCAAGCACCGGGATAGCCTCGGCTGCAAGAGATGGGCTTTGGGCATTTACTTGTTCCATCGGCTCGAGAGCAAGCTCAGGGTCTTGATGACCGGTATCTTGCTCTGGGACCACGGCTTGCTGCTCAAGACCCGAAAGCGACGGAGCAGTCGCATCTAGCTGTTGAACAACGGTTGATGATTCAAGGAGCGATGGTTCAGGCGCGACAGTTCGATCTGCTTCAGAATGCAGCGGCGGATACCCGGTAGCCGGCTCGACAGCTTCAAGAGTTGGCGTCTTGTCAAGATCTTCGTGAACGTCATGCGTGCTGTCTTCCTGTGTCTTGCCCGTGGACTCAAATGTGGCAGAAGGAATGACCTCCTCGACAGGCACGTCTCTTCCCATCACAGTATCTTCTTGCTCAGGCAGAGCCATTCCTGAAGAATTGATCTGCTCATTCGTGGTGTCCGTGGAAGGTTGAGTTTCCGGCTGCGAAGTTGCAGCCTCGACGCCAGTAATTGAGTCGGCAGATTCATCAGGCACAATGGCGCGATGGGTCTCCAGCGGGGTCGCCATGCCAGAAGTCTGAGTGCTATCGCCCGAAAGTGTGCCCTTGCGCTTATTCTTCTTCTTGTCCTTCTTGGATAGCTTGCGCGGTATGAACCATTCCGATTCAGGCTGAGCTTCGACTTCAGCAGTCCGCTCAGGTTCAAACATAGAGGGTTCTGTTGCGAGTTCCATTTGCCCCTCCTGAGAGGGCTCTGGAACTGGGGCTTTCTCGACCTGAACTTCTGGAGTCTCCCCACTCTGGATGCTAGGCTCCGAACGACCGATACCTGCGACTTGTGACCGTAGGTTGTCTGCCAAATCAGCTTCGTCAGGGCGTTGAGTCGGGTCCTCGGGCGAATTGTCGAAATGGTCCTCGTGCAGCCCTCGACTCGACTCAAATGCTGACTGTGGCGATTGAACGGCTTCCTGAGACTGCCGCTCGTCAGGCTCATCTTGTGTTGCGGTCACCAGATCTTCAACGTGGCCATCTTCTGGCAACTGGTCTGCTTCCTCGAAGGTGGGCTGCGGGGCGGTAGCAGTGTCGTCTAGGGCAATGGTATCCTGCGGCAGGTCTCGTACAGACTGATCGGCTGGCAGCTGGACCATCGCATCGAGATCGTCGTGATCTTCAGGCTGAGGTTGACTTGAGATGTCGAGAGGTGACTCCTTGGTATTGTCATTATCTCTCGAATCGCCTTCGACCAACGACGATGCCATTTGAAGTTCTTCAGTCCCAGACCCAGCTTCGCCTGAACCAACATCATGCTGGGGAGGAGGATCGGTGATGGTGGGTTCCTCTTCAGCCTGGCGCTGGGCAGCAGCCTCTTCAGCATCACGTTCTCGCTGTTCAGCATTGGCTTTCAGGGCTTTGATGCGCTGCTTATCCTTCTTGCTCGGTTTCCTCTTGATCTGAAGTCGAGCTAGCTCGGCCTCCTCTTCTTGGACCAGTTCGAAATCGGCCTCACGGCGGGCGACGTCTTCAGAAGCTTCGAGCTGCTGTTGAGCTTCAGGCGGCTGGCCCTCGAAGTCAGACGTCGTGGCTGTGTTGGTCTGGTCGTCCAGCAATGATTCTTCGCCCGCCTCCGCCCCGAAGGCTTGCTCCCGAGCACCGGTAGAAGCTTGGCTGGATGGTACTGTGGCAACCGACTTTGCCTCTTCAGCGCGTTGCTGTGCCCTGGCTCTCAAGTCCTTGAGACGCTGTTTGTCCTTCTTGCTGGGCTTTCTCTTGAGCTGCAATCTGAGAATCTCGGCTTCCTCCTCTTGGGCTTCCACGGCCTCTGCCTCCTGGTGGGCCATGGATTCTTGATCTAATAATGCCTTTTGTGCATCTTCCTGCGGCTCAGACGAGCTCAAGGCAGGTTCGGATGTCGAGACATCGGCGTGCAGCTCTTCTTGCACGGTATGACCAAGAGGTTCCGTAGAAGGATCAGTAGAGCGTGGAGCATCGGTCGAAGCGAGGTCGAACTCTTGCGTCTTGTTGCTGTCGAGGACATCAGCCTGAGGTGTGCTTGACTCCAGGATAGCCGGTTCTTCCAGGGCCGCCTCCTCCAGCTTTGGAGTGCCGGGTGCTCGGCTCAGCAGTTTGGCAGCTTCCCGATCTTGCAACAACACAGAGGGTGCTTCCCTATCATCCGCTTGTAGTGACGATGCTGGCACTTCAGAGGGCGCATCAGAGGTGACGGCCTCAGCTACTTGAGCAGCAGCCTGCGGTGCAATGACTGTCTCTGGGCTATCAGAAGCTGGCACAGCTGGCTGGTCAATTTCTTGATCCATCGAGACCGTTTTTTCCTGACGAGGCTCCACGGTTCTTTCAATGTATTCAGGTTCTGCCGGCCTTGCGACCTCTAGGCTCTCAGAGTGCGCCACGGTAGGCAGGCTGTCCTCTTCCTCCAGGAGTGGGTGTCGCTGCTCCTGCTCCGTGGCTGTAGACTCCTCCTCAGTTCGAGGTTCAGCTATCTGCGGCTCAAGAGCACCACCGGCTGGCTCTTGCGCGGTGACATCCTTGACAGACTCAGCATCTGCTTCTGGAGCAGCAGGTGGGAAGACGGCAGGCTCCTCTTTCAGCTCTGAGGTGCTGATCTGGCCGTGCTCTTCAGTGTCATGCAGGGCTGTTTCCGGAGTGGCTAGACGAGGCGGCGCTTTAGATGGTCTCTGTGGCTGCAGGCTGTCGGCTGGCTTCTCTGATTCCACGTCAGGCAGCGACGACTCCGCGACGGCGGTTTCGGGGACAGTCTCCTCTGACAGACTGACCATTGTCTCATCCATAGTCTTTGCGTCTTCCAGTGACTCGGAAACGGGGCTGTCCACGATATCCGAGAACAGGCTCACGCTCTGCTTCTTCTTCTTCTTCTTGGTTTTCTTGGTCTTCTTTGAGGAGATCGTGGCCCATTCGTCGTCAACAGGAGATTGTGCTTCGCCGGTCGTCTTGTCGATGATGTCGGGTTGATCTTGATCGAGTTTCTGTGCAGGCTCCGGGATAAGTGAAGCAGGGTCTTCGACAACGTCGGTCGGCCTGGAGTCTTGATCACCGAGGACCTCCGCCTCAAGAGTGGCAGGATCATCAGCAATCTCTCGTGGGCGGAGAACTGCCTCCTCGGCTATTGCAGGCTGGGCTTGAAAATCTTCAACGGACGATGGCTGCACCTCAGCTGGCTGGACAACCTCTTCTGCGTGTCCGACGGTTGGTTGCACGTTCAGATGAGTCTGCTCGCTGTCTGTGGCTTCCTGGATCGGCGAGCCTAGTGGGAGTGGGATAGAACGAGCGACGTCTGCGTCATCATCACCACCATCGGGCAATTGCTCCTCCCCCAACGTCTTCGGCATCGCCTCGTCTTGTTGATAGAAAACGTTCTGAGTGACGGGAGAATCCGGTATGCTTGGCCCAGGAGCCACCAAGGATCGAGGAGGTTCCGAGATGCTCTGCTGCTGCTGCTGCTGCTGCTTCTTGTTCTTTTTGCCCTTTTTCTTCCTGGATCCGGTCTCCGCAGCAGCCCATTCATCCGTGTCGGCAGGCGATTCTGGGACGGGCTCCACAGCTTCAGCTTTCTCCTCCGCTGCGCTCGTCGTGTCTGGATAAACGACGTCAGGATCGACGCCTGGTCCCGAGAGAGCAAGTGCCTCGGCCGACTCGGTGGCTTCAGGTTCACGGGCATGTAGCTCCGAGCCGCCACGCTCGCCAGCTCCGCTCAGACTTGTGGCCTCGACTTCGCGGGTGTGCTCCTTGTTCTCCTTCTCGCGCCCCAGGAGGGCTCCGGCTCCAACCAGAGCTGCCGCTGGGAGCATGGAGAGGGCCGTGGAGAAGAAGCCGCCGTGGTCATCCTCTTTCTCCCTTTCTGCCTTTTCTTCTTGGTGTTGACCAAGACGGGCTTCGAATGGCTCACCCACGTGCTGAGGAGAAGAAGGAGCCTTGTCAGCCTCCCTGCTTGAGGGCTCACCAGCGGGCCATGGTGCCCCGAAGGCTTGACTTGGGGACCCGATCGGTGTGGCATAGCTAGATCCCGGCAGCGAGGTTGAACTTGCTCCTGGGTGTTCGGTAGTCAACAACGAGACGGGCTCCTCCTCTGCGAGGACAGGCGAAACATGCCCCACCTGCCGCGGGCCCGTCGGCGTCGGCTCCTGCGAGCCCAGGTTCTCAGACCTGGCCACATCCGTGTCGATGGTCAGGGGTGTATCTTGAGCGCCAGCCGACAGGGTCTCGACGGCTAATGGCTCTGGCTCTGGCTCCTGCTGTGGCTCAGGAGCAGGTGCTGCTTCTGCCTCTCTCGAGTAAGCCAGTGGCGCCGGCTCGGCCACGTCCACGTTGTAGTCTTCCTCGCCCTTCCTGGCGGCTCGTCCGGCCTGCTCCAGCAGGTAGAGCGGCTTGATCTCTCGACTGCTATCCCATGATGTGGGCCTCGACGGCTGCCTCTTGAAGGTAGGCGACGTTTCCTGTCTCGGAGTTGGAGGGCTCTGCACTACTGGTGACGAACGAGTGCCCGCCGCGGCGGGAGAGGGTCGATGATGGCTCATGCGGAACTGAATGGGGATCGCGGTGTGGCTGGGCGAGCGAGGAGGCATCTCGTGGGTGCTTGGGCGGCGGGAGTGGGTGCCGTAGCTCTGGCGCTTACGGCTGCTGTCGCGGTCGCGGAGCAAGGTGCGCTCCTGGCCCGGCGGCGTGGCGGGACGGCTGTCTGGCAGCGCGGGCAGATCCTCGTAGTGCTCGACGTCGTAATCGGAAGCATCTTTCCTCTCACCTGGGCTCGGGGAAGCGGCAGTAGATCGCCAAACTGGGGGTCAATGGCAGGCTTGAAGACCCGTGGTGCGACCTCGGGGTCCTCAAGGATGTCGTCGACCTCCTCTCGGCCGGTGCTGTCCTCAGGCCGCCGCCGGACAGACCAGCCTACGTCCTCTAAGACGTGCGGCTCCTCTTTGTCCCGGGGAGCTACGGCGGCGTCGTCGGAGCGTGCGAGGGCGGCGATGGCCACAGCGGCTCCTGCTAGGCCGGCACCCGCGCCAAGAGTACCGGCACTATCTTTTTTGACATGTCCTTGTTATTGTCGTCGTCACCGTTTGTGGATGATCCCATCAGGCGACCCCAGAGGCCACCGCTGTTCCGCTTGTTGTCAGACCTGCTGTCTCTCTTGCGCTCCGAGTCGGCTGGAGCTGATACCACGGAGCGGTCGTCGTCGTGGCTGCGGCCGTTGGAGCGGCCGTCGTCGCGGCGAGAGTCAGAGACCGTCGAGGTGATGACGTCTCCTCTGTCAGGCGGGTCGTCACCGGTCAGGTCGAAGCCCTTTGAGTTCCGCTTGGACTTCTTGGACTTCTTGGGCGTGCCCCAACCATCGTCCGCGTCCTTGACATCGTTGTAGGCATCAACGGGCACCGACACACGACTGTCATCATCGACCGGCGTGTCTCCTCCGTCATCCCACGTCACGCTGGCACGCTTGGACTTTTTCGACTTCTTGGACTTCTTGGATGTTGGCGCATCGCCCCATTTGTCCTCTTCAGCCTCAAATGGCGGCGGCGGCGGCGGCGGGGCAGAAGGCGCCTCCTCGGCCTCCTCCTCTGCGAGCTTGGCAGCTTTTGCGGCCTTGTCGAGCCTGCGCTGTTCCTTCTTGCTGAGCTTGGGAGATGCAGATGAAGGTCCAGACTGCTCAGTGGCATCAAAGGGAGCAGCAGCCCTTTCACCGACCGGCGTGTCGGCCACCTCACCAATGACATAGCCCGGCTCGCTCACCGGTCCCGACGACCCTTTATCAGGACCGTAGATACCGAGATCAGACACCGTCTCTGCGAAAGGGTGCGTGTATGTGCTGTAAAAGTCGTCATCGTTCGATCCTGGCGGCGAGTCGCGTCTGCGGTACTCTGGGTTCTCGATGACAATCTCAGGGTCGAAGCCAGAGTGCTCCAGACCCGCGGCCAGCGTCGCGGCGAAGTCAATGTCCTCGTCAAAGGCCCCTGGCATGTGCGAGCTGCGCGGGCTGGGGGGCTTCGGGCCAGGCACAGGCGGTAGCTCCTCAGGCTCTTCCACCAGCACATGAGAGGATACCCCCGCGGGCAGGACGGGTCGTTCTTTGGGTGGCGATCGGGAGCCTGACCAGCGCTTCTCCCCGACGGCATCGGGGACATCTCTTGGGCGCTCTTGGCGCCTCTCTGGCTCGGACTTGCTATCGCTGGCCATCGCCACACCGGCTGAGGCGCCTGCGATGGCAGCAGCGATTGTGCCCCACCCTCCCCCGCTGCTCTTCTTGCCTCCCGAGCTCTTGGGCTTCTCCTCGGTCGGCTGCCCCCGCGACCCCTCGTCGGCGCTCTCGACCTCATACTGCTTCGTCTCGCTCGGCCCCCACGAGACAGTCTTGGGCGTGGGCGGCGGCTCCTCTATCACCTCAATGACCTCGACAACCTCGCCTCGGGGTCCAATGACGACCGACGGAGCTTTCGTCTCGGGCTGCTGCTCCTTCTTCTTCTTTTTCTCCTCCTCCTCCCTGGCGCGCTCAGCAGCCTCCTTCTGTTTCTCTGGGGTCGGCGTCGGCACAGGCGTGGGCAGGACCAGGTTCAGCACCGGCCTTGGCCTATGCGTACTCGAGTCCCGCACAGGCGCCTCCCTGGGCCAGTACCCGAGCAGCTGCGTGGGCGACATCATGTTGTCAAAGGTGATATCGGCGTTGGGCTCGCTGTACTGGTTCTTCTTGGGCTTGTTGATCATCTCGGGCGGCGTGACGATGCGCGGCGGCCTCTTGTCTCTGTCGTCCTCGTCGTCCTTGTAGCTGTCCACGACCGAGCGCCGGCGTCGGGCTGACCTGCTGCGGCTGCGGGAGCGCTGCTCGCGCTCAGCGACACGCCGCGCGTGGTAGTATTGGTTAGCCGCCTCCTGGATCTGGTCTGCCGTCCGTGAGTTGGAGCGGCCGCGTCCTCTCTCTTCTTCCTCTTCTCGTCGGTGCTGGCGGGCGTGCTCCGTGGCCGCGATAGCAGCAGCCATGGCGGCTTCGGGCAGGGGAGCCGTGGCGTGCTTGGCCTCTTCGTAGATATGCTTGGCCTCGCGCTCCTCTTCTTCGGCCAGAGTCTGCCGGCCCCTGTTGTTGCTCTGTTCCGGTGCGGGCGAGGGAGACGGCGTAACATCGATGATGAGCGGTGAGGACGTCCTCAGAGAAGGCTCGTCGTGGGCCCTGAACGAGCTGTCCCGGACCTGGTACTCAAACACGTCGAACCTGTCACCCGACCTACGTTTGCTGCTCGATTCGTCGACGCTGCGGTCGCCATCTCTGCCTTCACGTTCGGTCTTGCGGCCCCCAGACGACGCCGGCTGCTCCTCGTCGGGTCGATACCCGCCACTGTCCCGCTTGGAGTCACGCCTGCGCTGTTCGCGAGCCTTGCTGGTCTTTCCGAGGACACGCTCGAGCCTCTCGATCTCCTGCATCAGCGCGAGCTCCTGGGCCTTCTTGGCGTCGTCCATCTTGGTCTCTTCTCGGCGGTGGTCCTGGTGCCCGTACTTCTCGTCGCGCCCGTGCTCTGCCTCCCGCTCTTTACCCTTGCCCTTGTCGCGCCCTGCGAGGATGGCTGCGCCCAGCGCGGCGGCGCCTGCCACGCCTGCTCCGACCAGGGCCGTCTCGGCGAATGTTGGGTTGTCCTTGGTGGGCTTGCGGCGGTGTCCACGGGGCTCAGGAGGCCCAGCATCGTGGATGCGCTCCACATCCACGTCCTCCCCCTCCTCCAAGATGCGACGTGGGACGGGGACGATAGGCTTGGGCGCTTGTATGGGGATCGGGTCGGGACGAGAAGAAGATGTGTAGGCCGGCTGCTGTGTGGACACGACAGATCCCGAGCCGCGGGCAGCCTCCATCCTGCCCGGGTCTGAGGTCTGCAGAGGAAAGACCCTCTGGAGAGGCCTCGCTTCGGCCGAGGCGCTTTCGATCGAGCCGGCGTACCTCGCCTCACCGGGTGCGGCGGGCATGGCGTAGGCACGACTGCCGTCGTTGAAGCCGCAGGGCGTGTTGACGAAGTCTCGCAGCGAGTTGGCAGGGCCGAACAGCTTCGGGTCGACGACGGAAGACTTCCTCTCGGGGCGGGACGGCCTCGCAGGTGCCGTGCTCACGCCGGCAGCGGAGGACGTGGTCGTCGGCCGCGGGGTATGGAGCTCGGCATGGCCGTAGGCGAGGGCAGAGTGGTCGTCGCTCTCCTCATCCTCGGACGCAGACTCCCACTCCTCGTCGTCAGATGAGTAACCATGCTGGCGGCGGCCGGACCTGGAGGAGGGCGCCAGCCCCCGACCCGACTCTAGGGTGCCGCTGCTCTCCCGCTGGTACCTCTCCCAGGTGGTCGCGGTGCCCATGAGGTACGAGGGCGGCCTCTTGCCCGACGCACGCAGGTCCTCACGGTTCTGCTTCCTCGCGACCTCGGCCAGCTTTCGTCCGATCTCCATGATCTCCTCGTCCGTCTGCCGCCTCTGCAGGGTCCCTGGCCTGCCATCCGAGGTCTCCCGCCTGCTGAAGCTGGAAGAGGCGGCCGTCGCAGCAGCCGCGCCCACTGCAACGGCAGCAGCACCGGTGGCGGCGGCAGCAGCAGTACCAAGACCTGGGCTGAACCCGCCACCTCGGCTCTTTGGCTTCTTGAGAAAGCCCATGCCATATGCCATATCGGAGTTGACACTGCTCGACGACGAGTTGTTCCCAAAGCCAAGGACGGTGGGCGTGGCCTTCTTGGCCTTGCGCCTCCTGCTCCCGCGGCGGCGCGGCCTGTGCTCCGAGGGCGTCCTCCAGAACGTCTTCAGCACGCCGCCCGAGCGCCCATAGCTGGGGTACCACCGCGAGATGTCGAGGTACGAGGATGAGGACGAGCCGCCGCTGGACGACGAGTAGGTGAGCTCTGAGCTGGACCCGGAGCCGCGGCGATTATTGGTGGTGGTGCCCCTGCGGCGGCGGTTGTGATCTGCCGGGAGCGGCGCGGACATGGGCCCGGGCCCGGGCATCGAGGACATGGAGGGCATACGAGGCGTGTTGTCGCTGCTTCGCATCGTGATCGGGGGCAGGTCGGCGGCTGCTGCCTGCTGGGGCGGGGACGAGTACGAGGAGGCATGATACGGCGCGCTGTTGCTGGCGGCAAAGGTGGTCGGGATATGATGATGTCCCTCAGGTCGCTCCCGGCCATCCATCATGGACCTGGCGGTGGCGTCCTCGGCTGTGGACTGCTGCTCCCTCGAGTCCCGCCTGGCCTTGCGCCTGCGCCGGGAGCTCTCTGGGCTCCGGCGGCGAGGATCGCTCATCATCTTGACATGGACAACTGCTGCCGTCGTTGCCCTGTCGCCAGCATCGGTGTGTGTGTGTGTTCGTTTCTTGTTTCTTTTTGTCTCAAAATAAGGGCTGGCGCTCAATGAGGAGATAAAGATTCCAATGTAAATAAGAGTTTGCTTTTTGTTTTCTTCGCGAGAAAAAAAAAAAAGAAAAAAGAACTATGTCCAAATATCTGTAATGTCCTTCTTCTTCTTCTTCTCGTTGGTGTTTGTTTTGTACAGGGCAAAAAAAAGACTGGGGTATGGCTCCTCCGACGACTATGAGGCAGAGAAGGCTGGGGTGGGAACACCCAATGCAACTACAGTGGTATCTGCTGCTTGGCCTCCACCAGGTCAGAAAGGTTCCTGGTTGGGTAGGAGCTCCACGATTCCCAAGCAGCTGAGAGGAAGGAAGGAGAGGGGGGAGAGGGGGTTCGAGAAGGGGGCAAGAGAGAGCTTGGGTGCTCTGGTGGTCTGAGCAGGGCCATAGTGCTAAGCTACTTTGTACTTCCTACAGAAGAGAGGGCTGGGGTGTTCACCCCAGATACAAGCTCCAGTAGTTGGTGGCCAGGATCAGGCAGGTGGCGGGTGTTTACTTGGTACTTACTATGTACTACAGACCGCATAGTAGTAGTAGGAGGGGCCACCAGCCTGCCGGCCCACCGCCTATGTCCAGTTGGGGCCCTACAGCTGAGCACTCTGGGACACCCCCGGCCAGCCATGTCAAGCCTAATTGGGCCCTTGGTGGCTGGTAGGGAAATGACACAGGCGCTAAACAGCGACCAGGAGAGGACACAATCGGCGGGGGGCTGGTAGAAGGAGGAGGATTCATTTGGTTGTCACGCCGACCAATACGGGGGAGGGAAACATCTGCTGCTTCTTGACTCGACTCTCTCTCTCTCTCTCTCTTTCTTTTTCTCTCGGTACGTATTTGGCAGCTGAGGTGCTATCGTGGCTGGACCTTACCCCTCTTGCGCCTCAGGACACACAAAAACGCAACCCCAGCGCTGTGTGCGAGAGCGAGAGGAGACTGGGTGCTACGTCTCGCTCGCCCTGGCCCTGGATGGGAGTAAGCCTTTTCTCTTCAAGAAAAAGGATAATAAAAAAATTGAAAAACCGTTGTGGAATGGCGCCGGCCCATCCAAGAGGATATTCCCTAACGAGATCCGAGACTGGGGTGGAACGTGGCTCTCCTCTCCAAAGAACGGGCCGTTCCGGCTTTCTTTTTACAATAAATGCCCTGTCTTTTCTCTCCCTTCTTCTTCTGATCCGGGGATTGGATCTGAGTGCGCAACAGAGCTCGAGTCCTGCATCTCCTCTCCGGCAGACCTCATTGCTTTATGCCCGGTGGCCATCATCTCGTTCCAAACCGAGAAAAGGTTCACTTTCCCCCTCTGACTTACACTCTCACTTTTCGCTCGCTCGCTCGCTCGCTCTCTCTCTTGTACAACACACCTCGAGTAGGCATGATGAACTGGCACACATAAAATCAAACTATAAAAAAATGCATACAAGACATGTACTGATCTGTAGGGCATTTCCATTGGGTATCAACAATTTTATACTACAAGCCGTGTAGCGGCAGGACGTCCGCCCGCCTGTCCGATCGTCCAACCCCGACCGGATGCTGTTCTATTCCCGCCATGTTGATTTCCCCCCAAAAATCCACATCAGATCTGATGGCCCCAAGCTGGCTTTGACTCTTTTGTATGACCTTGTCGAAATACGAAACCTTGGCTTCATTTGGTCCTTGCGCAATGGCTGTCTCAATGTCCGTCTCGTCGATCACTCACTCGATACATCCCGTCGCATCTTTCGTAGCCAATTCCCTCGCGTCCGTGTGATAAAAGGTTCCGCCAAAGCGCATCGCAGTACGACGAGATCCCGTCACTCCTTCCGTGTAGCCTATAAAAACAAACAAGAAAACCCCCAAATTAAACTCATTTAAAAGCAAGGGAAAGAAGAAAAGCAAAGAAAAGAAAACGCCGTTGACGCCGTCCCTAGGTTTTTTTTTTCTCTCTTGTCGTGCGCATTGTCTCCCGGCGCCTCTCGACCAGATATCCCACTGCCGATTGACTCTTTGTTATGTGACCCGGCCTCACTCACCAACATCGCGGGTGAGAATAGAGAAGTCAGTTTGCCCATCTAAAAGCAGCCATTTAAGCGGAACGTATAATACAAAATTTTGATATTTTCAAGCCCCCCAAAAAAAGAAAAAGGCGGGCGATCATAGATGCATTCGTAACATGAGGGGCGGTCCCCTTCCTCTCGAAGTCTGCTGGTTTGATATCAACCTCTACGCCAGGCGGCGATCTGAGATCTTATCAGCCTGGAGGAGTGCGCTGATTCCATCCAGCCCAGCCTCGCCCTTCGCGCCTTGCTTGGAAGAAGTAGGTGGCGGTATTGAGTTTGAGCTCATGGGCGGAACCGAGACAGGAGGCAGGCCTGGTCTGTTCTCGTTATACCCAAACGAGAACCCAGGAATAGGTGGTGGTGAAATATGATTAGGTGCTGGAGGTGGTGATATATGATTAGGAACGTGCGAGTGTCCTTGATAGTAACCTGCAGCGCACTGATTAGCAAGAGTCCGGGGACGACAGGACGGTTATCTTTGTGTGAATGACCTACCGTTATGATGCGGGGCGGGATGGCCAGCCGATAGCGACTCGCTACGAGACCGTTCTGGTGCCATCTGGTATGGAGGTAGCCCTCTCCCGTCAGGAGACGTTGAGCGATACATCGTAGGACCTGTTGTGAGAGATGAGTCCGAAGGGGGCCCAAATGGCTTGCTGCTGCCGCCGCTGCCGCCTGTCAAAAGAGCATGGATGGGCAGAGGTCCCTCGATGGGGGTCCTGGGATAGCTGTTGTACGAGCTTCCGCTTGCGGAGGACATACTCCCTGCCGACGACTGCTCCTTCATCAGGGATGGTGGCCGTGATTCGCTGCCAGAGGTGCTTGGGGTGAGTGCAGGACTGTTGGTCTGATATCCTCGGGGCAGGATTGTAAAATTGGGCGCTGGTGTTTCGGATGGATAGGGCGTTGGTACGCCGTTTGACACCGGGCGGCCATCAAACATATCAGAGAGCGAAGGCAGGTGCCGCAGCGGCGCCGTTGGTTCGGGGCGAGGGGGAGGAGGACCGTCCGCATACGCCGGATCTCTTCGCACCAGCATACTCTGTGGTGGCTGGGAGGAGTTATCCCTGGGGCTCACGGCGAAGCTAGGTGAGGGCTCTCGGCGGCGCTCAAAGTACCCAGCGGTCGGTGATGCAAGGGTGGAATCCTCGCCAGGGGTTCGCTGGGATGCCGACGCCACAGAGGGCGCATAGCACGACTCGCCCCCGTTCGATACGAGCGAGTCTATCCTCTGCCGTCTTGCTGGTGGCTCACCAGTACCAGCGGGTTCTCCAACGCTCCCAGCCCTTGCGGTACGCGCGACATGATTAGGTATACTGCTGCGCTCACCAATATTTGGATCCGACAACCGAACCCTCTTTGCGCTGTCTTTTTCTGCCGAGGAAATTATGTTAGAAAAGACGACGGAGAACAGCAAATTAGGCGTCCGGGGGCCGCTCGCTAACCTTGAGGCTTAGTGTCTCCATATTTGACCTTGAACTCCTGGAGATATACCAGATACTTTTGGTACGCAGGCGTCTTCTTGTACTCGGCCAGGTCGTGGATGTACTTTTCCTTTGCAGTTTGAGCCTGCCGTTCAAATGGTTCCTTTTCGGCATGCGTCAGGCCTTGCCAGTTCTCTCCAACGAGCTTTGCGATCTCGGTAAACGTCAGGTTTTGACCTTTCAGGTCCTCTCTCATTTCTATGAAAAGATGACGACCACAACGTTAGCCCCACCTGCACACACACAAACTTTAAATGTCCATCTCAAGCCGGTCACGACGTCGTGCTTTAGGCGCATCACCGAGGTGGACTTGGCAAAAAGCGAACAAAACACGAAGAGATCGACGAGATTAGTAAGAGGTGGCGAACTTACTGTTGGAGAACAAGACATATGCAGAAGGGGGCGTTCGGGCGCATTTTGGTCCGGCTTTAACAAAACAACGTACGTGTTAGCCAGTTGATCATTTCCTTTCTCCTCCTCATCAAAACACAACTCCTCACAAAGAGTGCAGGATGTCCAGACGATGAAGTCGCTCGATCGCGTGATCGCGGACCAATGGCTCCGGTGCGATAGCAACGTGCTTGCGCAAGGAGAGGAAAGAAAGTCTCTCACCTTTGGATGCCTCCGATATTTGCGTTTTTGAACGACTGGTTGGGTTCCGCCGTCCCGGCCATCGCCTGTGGACGGCGCAGAAGCGTCAGGTCTGTGCGTGTCGTTCCGGGCCTCTTCAACATTCGCTCGGGTGGGTGAGACGAGGGTGGCGGTCGGTGCTATGCCTCTTGCATTGGCGATTCGTCTTTGCAGTTTCTGTTCCGACTTGTTAGCAAACACCATAAACCCCCGCGCCCACATCATGTTCAGGTGGCCGATGCTTACTCTTCGATGACCTAGTTTGACACCAAGCGCATCCCTAAAGAACACCAAGAGAGTTAGGAAAACGACAGGTCTTGCGCAATCTGAGGTGCCAATATCCGGCTCGACTACTCACAGGTCCGACTCTGTGATATCAAGGATCGTCTCCCATGTGTCGAACCCCTGGTCGACGAACGCGTCGAGATACTGCGAGATCCCTAGCTCGCCGAAGATGTCCGCCAGTCTTGGAGACATGCAGAAGAATGAAGACTGTATCCTGCCAGGGCTCGGTCTGCGGTGAACAGCTTCGAGGCTGCCCCCAATTCTGAACGACACAAAAAGTTATCCGGTCCCTGTGGGATCGAGAACTTCGTGACGGGCTGAGGAAGGATTATTCGTCGGGAGAGAGGCGAGGGTTGGGACGACGCGGCGGCTGCGAGACCACAAGCGTTAGGACCCTCCTGCTGGCGTTGTTCGCCGGCCGCTGGGGCGCACCAGGTTGCCAAAGCCTGCCAGAATCGAGTCTCGTCGTCGGTGCCTGCCAGGTCCGAGATTGTCCTTGTCGGTGCCTGGGCAAGACTCGGTCACCGTGGTCGATAGCGGGAGTTATGCGGCTCCGTTTGCATGTGTAAATTGTTTCGGGAACGTCTGTCTCGCGGCGGCTTTGCGGTCACAAGGGGGAGGGGGTGTGTTTGGATGTACAGTCGAGTAGGTTGTTTTCTATGCGGAGCAAGATATCATCAGCTGCTGATGTCGGTGGCTTTTCAGTGAAGCATGCAAGACAAACCCCCAAAAATAAAAAATCTCGAAAGGAACGTCGTTCCAGGTGGTAGAAAAAGAGAGAGAAGGAAGTTCAGAACTTTGTGCCGGGCAGAGGGGATCAGTTAGACTGGGGGTTATGGTAGGGAATGGCAATCCGGGTATGGATGAGCCGGTGAGAATCTCGATGACAGGGCCGTAACATACAAAACGTGCAGGCGTGCCACGAGTTATGGTGCTGGCGGGGTCTCGCAACTTGCCAGAGATGACGAGGATGGGCCTGGGACATACCATACAGCAGTCAAGCTTGACGGGATCTGGATGTGGGAGGGGGGAGAAACAGTCGGAGGTGGATACTAGGATGTACTGACGAAGGGTGAGAAGGAGGTTGTGGACCAAGGTAAACGATGAGGTAGAGTAGATCAAGAGCAGAGAAGGCGATGCAGGGTTACGAGAAATTATGTCACGTCTCACAGGGGAATAGAAAATCGTTTCCCTCCCCCCTCCTCCCCGGGGGCCCGTAGAGTACTGTGGAGGTGGAAAGAGTCAAGAGTCAGGTACAGGATGCCAGGTACCTTCTGAAGGTCTGGAAGATGGCCGTCGATGGACGTGGGTCTGACAGCCGCGCTTTGTGGACTCGAGTAGAAAGAAACCTTGAAGCTAAGGCAGGCCAGGCTGGCGCAGGCCAAGGACAACCATGACTGCTGAGGTGGGTGTGGATGTGTATGTGTGTGTGTGTGTGTGTGTATACTATGTACTGTCCCAGTACTATGTACCCGCAACAGATCCCTAGGATGAAGGTTTGAAAACGGGGTGCGTGGCTCAGGAAGACGGTGTCGTGGGCGAGCAGGCCCCCGTCGGTCTCAGCAGTGAGTTCTCTGGACTGCACCAACGACGTGAACCTGGGTAATGCCAAGCAAGCCTGCCAGTCGTGCCAGTCCAGACCCCAGCACCCAGCCAACGACCTGTCCAAGGGCCCGGGAGTTGCAAGGGAAACTTTGTGGGCGCAGAGGAGGGGTGGGCCATCGCGATCCCAGACACGAAAAATGGGATCAAATGAACCGCCAGGTAAAAGATACTAAGACCCATCAGCCACGCTTGGCCTAGACGGGGAAGTACGGAGTACATGTGAGCACGTCTGCGCTGGGGAAGAGCTACTAAGTAGCAAAGCCTGCCCCAACGGCCATTCGCCCTGGGTCGGATGGGATGATGCGCCCTCTTGTTGATGATGGGTGTTGATGGGTACCGAGGATCTGTTCGAGGACCACCAGGTGTTAAAAACAAGGCTTTCTGAGCACCAAGACTCTGAACAATATCCCTCTCTGGCCGCCTCCTGCTGAACAAATCAACAGCTGTCGGAAGCCGTGGAGTCAGAGAGACAGAGCCGATCGTGGTCTGCGGCAAGGCGCTTGCGAGCAAATGCTTTTGCTGCTGAACCCGTCAGCAGGAGTGAGTCCTTGGTATCAGGAATATGCCGAGCGCCAGTCAAATGCTACCTGCGGCTTGATGGGCATGTTGGAAAACGTGCCACCTCGACGAGACGGTTGAGGGTTCCGTAAACCATAAACCCGATTGGAGATCTCGATGCAAAACCAGCACCGTCCAGAACGTTTTGCCCTGGACGGCCCCCGAGGCAGGATGACGATATACTTGTTCGGGGTGAGATCGAAACAAGCCGGGTGACGTCGCAGATACCTGCCAGTGACCTTGGGACCATGGCAAAGTGGAAGATAAGGACGGCTTTTTTTTTTTTTTGCCTCTCCTGCCTTGTGCCAGATCTCGATCCGCCCTGGCAGGCATGGCGGCCGCACAAGGGAACGTATGACCTGGATGGGAATTCTAAACAATGCCGTGGATCGCGTGCAAGCTTGTCATCAGGGGAAGGGATAGGCTTTCGCACGCGGCAGGGCACGCCGATGAATCATTGGGCCATCTTCGATGGAGATGACGGCGTGGGCGATTTCTTTTCTTTTCTTTTTTTTTTTTTTTCCTTTGCTTTTTTCCTTCTCTTTTTTTCTTCAGAGGCTGAATCTGGATTCGATCTGCCTGCCAATCTTGTACCGCACTTGTCTCCTGGAGAGGCCTGATGAGGTATCACTCTTTCCCTTTCTGCGGCCTCCCCCCCCCCCCTTTCCTCGCTCCTTCTGTTTCTTGCTCTCTCTAGTCTGAGCCACTATTCGATTTTTTCTTTCCCCTCCCACCTTCCCTCTTTCCCGGATCGAGCACAGGTACACTATGCCATACTATTGTCTTCATCGCGTCTTTTTTTTTTTCTCCCCAGCAAGCTGGCGGCCGGTGAGCCATGGCGCTATACGGCACGGCAGGGCACGGTGATTGGCGGGACAGTCTCCAGCGTCGATTGCTGCCGATTGCCTGACCCCGATTATGTTCATGTCTGGCGATGGCCCAGCGGAGGGACTGCGCTCGAATCGGGCGTTGGCAGGCGATCGACGATATAGCAGTGGAACCCAACCCACATGTCTCCTGACATGCAGGCCGGCCTCTGACCTCTTCAGGCTAGGCTTCATTTTTTGGGTTTCTAGCGCAAACCCCAAAAGCGGGATGACTTCAGATACTGAGGTAAGGTGGCTATCACAGCTGTAAGTACACATGCACAAGTAGTACTATGGTCATAGTACATGTGCGTTACTCCGTCCAGTTCCATCTCCGCTGTGGGGTTTTGCATATTTTCGTGCTGTGGTTGTCCTCCCTTTCAGGAATTCATTCGACCTTCTATACTACATCTCATATCATGATACCTTGTGGTAAGTAGTCACACGTTAGTATATGAATACCTCCTGCTGGGCCTGACGCGATCGATAAGGCGCAACGTCCATCCCTACACGTTCACATTCGGCCTTGTTCTACACCACACACTGAGAGTTTCTTGACACTCAAAGTCGACCGACAGGTCTTTCGCGCAGATCGAGCACCAAGACCGAGAAGACAAAATGCTGATGAAGCAAGACGGAACAGCCCGTGTCGATCCTTGCCTTTGTTCTTCTTTTTTTTTCCCCGCCTGTGGCCAGAGAGGACAACGATGAGGAGCAGAACCTTACGATCCCAACTCCCTGTCGACTAGTACTGCGTACAGAGTAGACAACGTGGAGCCATCAGCATCGTCCTCACCATCCAAGAAAAGAAACATGACATGCCTGCTGCCTTCTAGACCTCGCCAAGGCCCTCCTTTAAACTTGCAACACGCCGGAGGATATCAGCTCAGGGTATACATCCTGAGCGAGTAAGTGAGCCTCGTGCCTCCCTCTTTCAAGAAGTGAACTCCGGCGGGTGACGACGTTCCACGAGGTATAAGATCGACATTGGCTCGATGCATCGGGAGATGCGGTATACAGGCGACAGGGATGAAGCTCCTCTGGTTTCCTGAACTGTGCCTTGATAGACAAAAGCCCCCGGCTCGACGGGAGTGCGCCCCTGAGGTTCTCTTGACGGCGGCGCAGCGAAAGCCTGTGGGTGCTGTGGTACTATGGTACGTGGTACAGTACTCACATCTCGCCTCCCGTCGAGATCACGATTGAACGCAGAAGTGTCGATGGACACAAATGATACAAATGCACATCCCGGCGATACCACCCACACACGTACATAGGAGTCATTGGTGGCCCGTAGTCGCCACAGTTACGCACCGTCGACGGTCGATCTTTTGTTCTAAATCAGCTTTCGGATAGACTTGCGCATGCGAAGTGGTTGGGAATGTGCGAGATTGCCATGGAAAGGATCAAAAGCCCCATACAGGAAATTCCATACCAGGCGGCCGGGATTTTGGGACCAGCAACCGGTGCCAGCACCAGCCAGCGTCATCTCGCTCATGGTCTTTCAAGTTGCAACGCCAGCCGTCACCAATCGACCCGAGTTTTGAATCATCTACTGCGGTAGCGTGTCCTCCTCCTGTTCCTCCCTGCACCAGCAAGAACATCTCGATCTCGATGTCAAGACTTCTCTTTTTTTTTTTTTTTTTCCCCCTACACTCTTCCCCCCCTTTCTTCTCTTTTTCTTCTCTCCCCCTGCCCAGATTGCTAGCATCAGCCACCCACGCCAGCCCACCATAATAGAGTTGAAATGCTAGGCTATGCAGGAGCAAGCTACCTCATCCCTGAGGTGTCCTGCAGTGCCAATATTTGATATCATTTACGAAAAATCTGCAAAGTGTGCCACCCATCATTCCAACCTTAAAAAGCCATGGCGGATGGGAAAAGGACATCACGAGATGGCATATTCTAGATCTCGATGTTTCCGCCAACGGACCGGCGTCGGACCAATCAGACGTCATGCGCAGCGGTTGCCGACGGACAGTTTTGAGACTAGCCCTGGACCAGAACACAGCCTGGGCTGGCCCCGCTAAACCTAAAAATCCCTCCAGCTGGGCCAACCGACCAAAGGACCTTCTCCAGCTCTTTTCTCCAGTCAGTGAGTTGCTGTGTACGGAGCAGTACTTGGTCGACGCCGCATTGCTGTTACGGCGGACTTGACCATCACATATTTTTCTTGTTACTGCATACTTAGGTTGGTGTTGTAGTAGTGGCTGTATCTTCCGGCACGCCTGCCCAAGCTCCTAGCATCCATCCTTACACCAACCATACGAAAGAAAGTGCAGCCTAGCCGACCAACCCGCCAACCAATCAACCAATCAACCAACCAACCAACCAACCACACCACTGCCACAGTACCACCACACACGACTTATCGATTGGATTTAGCGTCTAGCAATCTTCGATTCGGACCTGCCAGGTCGGTCCTCATCTGCATTGGCCCCCTTTCTGACACTTCTCAAAAAAGTGCTGTCAAGACACAACAAAGTCCCTGGGTAGCTCATCCAGGGACTGTAACCCTGAGCTGTGAACTCCATCCCTCCCTGGGATCACTCCTGGATCACTCTGCAGTGCCTGCAGCACCGGCCTATCAGAGAGCTCCATCGTCACTATCATCACCACCAGCACCACGCTCCTTCTCGCCCTGTTTCGCGCAGCACCGGGTCGCTGCATCCACCAGGGCTCGATCTGCGCCTTTGGACCTCGGAACGAAAGCTTCTCTGACTTTGCATTACCCTCCCGAACAGCAAAATTCATCATGTCTCCATCTGCCCAGCCACACGACAACGGCGATGGTGGAGCGTCAACCCCGTCTTCGCAGCCCCAAAGAGAGGCTGGGAGCTCAGAAATCTCCGACCCTCAGACACAGATGACGAATCCCAGAGTACCGAGCCCGCCTGTGCCTGTGCCAGCCATGCGGGAGCTTTCACAGGTCAGCAGATTCTTCGCTCCCCTCATCCCCCTTTTTTTTTCTCCCTTTCTCCCTTTCCAAATCAGATCCACGTGTCGTGCTGTGTGTGGTGCCGTCTGGTTGTCGCGTCTCCCCTCCGCTGCTGGTGCTCGTCTCTATCAGCCACACGACCAGCGTTGTTGCGGCAACCTCCTCCTCCACCTCCTGCTCGCCTCAACAACCACTTACAAGTACCTCGGGGGCCCTCTTCTCCCCACACTGGCCCCCGTTTTATGGATATTGGGTTGATTTGGGGAATTTCCGGTGGTCTCAGAATACCCCTCTGATCACCGAATCTTCTGCCTATTACATCTTATTTTCCCCTTCCCACCCCCCTTGTTGTCCGGAAAGAAATCGGTCTTGTCCTTAATCCAGGGAGACCTTCATTGGACTGATATAGGCAACCCATATGCACGCACAGTACGTACTGACACAATGTTCTAGGCCTTCAGAGACCTTGCTGGGTAAGCCAAGAGGCCCAATTTTCCTCAAACCGCTGTTGCTCTCAATGGTGCAGTCGGTCAATCAACCTCGCACACAACCCCATGGCCACGGCCCAATTGCTCCGAGAGCTCGCTCCGTCTCGCCTCCCAAGTGGCGACCCACGCTGCAGACACTGCAGACGCCCTTTTAACTCTTGAACTTGTTCTCAATGATCAGGCTACGAGGTTCCAGACTTTGTCCCCTCTCTTCCACGGAGGCAAAGTCTCGGGTGCAGCACCCGGATCAGCATGCTGGAATGCTTAAGAGGTGAAAAGCAATGGTGTTTGGCCCGCTCATCAGGCCAGTGCCTCGTGACCAGACAGCACGAGCGCGGGACGGAGTGCCACCCCCAGACGGGCGAGGTCGGGTGGTCTAGACCATCAGCCACACTGCCCCCGGGGGCGGCTCACCACGGCTCGCCCTTGGATCGTATTTCTAGCGAATCCGATCCAGACGGACATCGGTTTTTCCCATGGGGTTTCCGCTGCACCATCCCTAGAGGGCGGAATGTTGCGTCCGGGGTTGCAGAGGCTTGCGCGCTTGTTCTGGTCCTCCAGCATCCTTCCTGCATGGCATGGTCTGGGCCCTTCCGAGGCGCCGGAGAATTGTCCGGCGCTGTCTGATACGCTGCTGTTTACACAAGCTCGTTGTAGGGTGCAAGTACCCTCTCTTGAGACAAGAGTACAGCCAGAGGCGCTGCAGTGCGGCGGCCCCCTGGACCTGGTGTCCCGGCAGCATTTCCCCCTCCCCTCCCCTCTCGTTCCAACCCTTTGTTTTTATCACCACTCCCAGGGCATTTTTTATTTTTTTATAATTTGCTAGGTATCAGCCAGGAACACCAATCAGTCCGGGCTAGCCTCTCAGATCAGCTAACATGGACACTTCTTCCTTCAGGGGTGAAGAAGCTGCGGCTAGGCTTGAAGAGCACTTGACGGGTTTCGAGAAGCGGATGGACGAGCTTTTGGCCTTGTTGGATGAGACAGCAGCAGCCAGTGCGCAACCGGTCACAAACGGGCACAGGCGACGACATGCTGACGACGAGCATGATAATCAGGCTGGCAGCACAGCTGAGAACGGCCAAAACTCGGCGCACAACTAGAATAACAAAACTTTCCTCCAGGCGCGTCAGGAGGATGAGAGGTATCAGTTTTGTCAATCTACAGACTGATCCACCAACCTTCCTGAAAAGCCCCAAAGTCGCGAATTTGTTTTCCGTCTGCACGTTGCACCACTGTGCACACTCACTCCTACACAAAAACGCCCTGTCGGCCGCCCGATCATCTCGATCTAGGCTCGATGTGTGCATGATCTCCGCACTGCTGCTTCGTCTACGTATGTATTGTACGTACACTTGGTACACTACATATACACTATGTACTCCGTACTACTGTACACCGCACAAACACTTGTGCTGCGCCGTGTTGAGACGCGATCTGGAGAACAGGACCCACGTCAGCCCTTTTCTCTGGATCGAATCGATCAAAGACATTTTATTTAGTAGGTTCCCTCTCCAGGGGCCCTGACAATCTCGATCCCTCATCTGAGTGCACCGTACATAGTACCGTACATATGTATGTATCCCTGGGGATTGAATGGATGGGGTCAGGCGTCCCCCCTCCCCCGTCTCCTCCCTCTCCTCCGACCAGGCAGGGGGACTCGGAGCCGCCCAGGGTGCTACTGCACAATACTACATAACCCATAGATGCGTAGTAGCAGTTTATACTTGTAGAGTGTGGAGGCAAAACAAAGATACTCTATGTATACGTCTAGGCACTCATTTGTTTTAGAGGACCCAGGGGATGGTAGATGGCTGTCCAGAGAGCTGCTGCCATCACAAAGCAGCCCTCCTTGGGAATACTCTCTCTCAGAATGACAACTGAATGACCAACGCCCTGCCTACATACAGACAGCCTGCATCCTTGAGATAGCATCATTTGAATGCATCATCATCACACGCCTGCCGGACAGTCTTCGCTGTATATGAGAAATCTGCGGCTTGTGTTTTTGCAGGATTCGCCATGGAACACGAACAAACGACCAAGGAGCTGCAGAATCTTCTTTTGAGACGTAGAACTTGATGATCAAGACGGATGTTACTACCCATCGGACCCCGCATGAACTCCTAAACCCATACCCAAAGCCAGACATACGACATAAAGGCAGAAACAAGACCTCTGGGCCACGCGAGACATGTACAGAAAACCATCCCATCCATGCAGAAAATGCTGAAGCCCACGCCCTTCCCCTCTCTCTGCTGTATTTTCTGCTCCCCACATGTGTGCATCGTCATCGGTCAGAACGCCCGCCCTCGCTTGTCGCACGGGCAGATTACAGGAGGGATTATAAAAACATCATGCGTCTCCCTCAGTGATCTCGGCTGTCCAGTCCTTGCGGATGGTCAAGTCCGTGAGCTGCTCCGTATTCTCAATGAGCAGGCCCTTCTCGTTGGCCAGGTGCAACACACATATGAAGCAGAAGCTGGTCGAGATGTCGTCCATGACGGGTTTCGGGTAGACTTTCTGCAGGTCATTCACGAGGTTGGTAAACTTGAGCGTAGGGTCGGTCTCTGACGGAGCAGGAGGCTCGGTGTTGCTGCTGTCCTGCGGCACAGGTGGTGGCGGGGGAATCTGCAACAGTACATTAGACTCTATTGTTCCGCGTACTCGTGGGTGGTGGGCGTGGCCAAGAGAACTTACCGAATCGAGCCTCTCCATGTCCATGCCTTGCCATATTGACTCCTTGAGCTTCCTGATATCTACCTTCTTGGCCACGCGTGCGTAGTTGACATATTCGGGCCGCACCCGCCTGTTCTGGGTGACCAGCATGGTGCCAAACGCCAGGTCTGCAGGGTTGGTAACCGTGAGACCGTTAAAAGCGCCCGTAGCACCAATTGTCTCCATGGCTCCTGGGTCCGCTCCTGGCGAGAAGTGATCTCGAGCGTCGGCGAACTCGTCATCGTCGTCATCGAGATCACCGGCGAAGGGCAAGCCGTCGTCCTGGAAGAAGTTGGCATCATAGTCGCCTTGAGGCAGAGCAGCGTCATCATCGTTGCCCTCGATGCTCTGCATGGGCGCCTTCTGGGCGGCCCAGAATGCCTCATTCATCTCTCCCTCTGGCACGTTCTGGCGGGCATCTGCGTTGCCAAAGACCCCGCGCTTGCCTAGGCCTCTTCGGCGGCTCATGCGGGCCTTGGGCTTGAGGAAGAGGCTCAACAGTTGCTTTGAGTTGAAGTGCTTGTCGTCGGGCAGCAGATTCCGGGTCTTGGATTTCCAGTCCTTCTTCTGCAGCGAGATGGCGTTGTTCGTGGCCGCCTGGGTGTACAGAGCTTCCCCGAGGGCAGTAGTCATTGGGGATGCGAAGTCGATCTCAAACGGCTCCTTCTCCTTGCGCTGCTTGGTCTGTGCCGGCTTGTTGATGTCCTTGATCTTTTTATCCGCCAGTGCTCGGCATTGCTCCAGTTCTTTTGCAGCGCCTGGTCGAAGTAGGCCAAGACATCCTCGTGCATCCTGTCAGGCTTTTGCGCATGCATCATGGACACGTTGAAGTCATCGTTTCCGGAGGTGTCCATCATGTCGTCGCCCTCGCCCTCAGCGCCGTCCTCCCCAGGCCGGCATCGAAGACACGCATCTGGGGCTCCAGCGCTGCTTCCCTAGCCCAGGCCTCACCACCTTCGCCAAAGGCGACATCCCCTCCTATTGAGAAGTCGCCAAGGCCTTCACCATCGTCAAAGCCATTATCGTCGTCAATCTCCATGCCCGATTGATCGCCAAGAGCACGCTCTGCGGCCTCCTTCTCCTGCTCCTGCCGCCAATCCTCGGGCGCTCGTAGGAACGGAATGTCCAGAGACCCAGAGGGGTCGCCGAGATCAAAAGTCTTGAGTGAGGGACAGACGTCCAGAGCATCCAGACGAGACGGGTCAGGGAAGAACCGGGCACCGAGTGTGCCAAGGTCGATCTCCACGTCCTCTTCCTCCTCGGCCTCCTGCGGAGGCTGAACAGTCGAGGTCTCGCTCTCGGCATCAGACTGATCGTCCTCATCCACCTCCCCTTCTTCGTCGTCGCGTCTCTTGCGCTTCTTCTTGGCCTCGGAGGGGTCTACAGAATCATCGCTACTGTCGAAGACAATCCTTCCCTTGGAGTCGATCATCAAGTGGTTGAGCAAGAGGCCTTTGGCGCCGCCCTCGTCAAAGTCTGCTGATGCCTTCTTGAAGAGAGGGTCCACGGCGAACTCCAGTTCAAACTTCTTGAGCTGTAATGATGCAAACGACGGCGCCAGAGTGGCCTCTGATGATCGCTGTGCCTGGAATCCATGGATGGCTGGTCAGCTCTGACTCTCCATCAGCTTTGGGACATGTCTCTTGAGCTTACCTTGCGCTTGGGCTTCTTCCGGACATTGCCGTCCTCATCGACCTCTTCCTCGCTGTCCTCGCCCTCGCCGTCTTCGCCCTCACCCCTCTTCTTCTTGCTGTCCCTGCTATCGGCTAAGCCGCTCAGCAGCTTACCGGTCTCGGTAGCAACACTATCAACCCTGCTGGTGTAGATCTTGACACAGCCATCCAATGTGCAGCTGGCCTTCTGAAAGTTGACGCCGTCGCCCTCCTTCAGCAGGGACATGTCGTGAAAGTAGTCGATCAGGGCGAAGTTCCATGAGTTGGTCGCGTTGATCTTGTTGTCTGTGGCCATCTTCATCCACTCCTCAAAGTTGGCCAAAATCGGGACGCGCTTCATAGGCGTGACCGCGGTGCCGGAAACAACAACGTCTTCATCATCGCCGACGAGCGTCCTGGCGCGAGGACGCGGCGTCTTCTGTCGCTGAGGAGGGGAGGCGGGCGAATCATTCTCGAGATCATTCAGGTTGACACTGGCCTTGCGCAGCGGCGTGGAGGCGGCGGCCTTGAGCTTGTTGACATGGGCCTCCTGAAGGGCCTGACGCGAATGTAATCTTCTTGCTTTCTCCTCGGCGTCGTCGTTGAGAGGGATCCTGGACAGAACGGTTGTAAGGATTAGAAGAACAAGAAAAGCTGACGCAAGGAGTTTAATCGTCCTGGCTCCTCGAAATCAGTCGTGTTTACACTGAACTTACTTGACTGGGGATTTGAAGGGCGAGTTGGTCATGGAACCAGAGGTCACTCTGCTCCCAGAGCGACTTGGTGCGCTGCTGTTTGCGCGCGGAATCTGAGCGACGCGAGGCATGGTCTCGCAGGCTCTCGTCGTCGTCCGTGGTGGTGGTGGTGATCGTCGTCGTCGTCGTCGTCGTCGTCGTCGTCGTCGTGGTGGATGTGGAAAGAAGAGAGGCTATGGCTTCGGTGGATCGCAGATCGAAGCAACCCGTCGACACCTGCAGCCCAACCCTCAGACCAAGCAAGCATCAACACGCCAGGCTCAAGATTTGGGTGGTTGTTGTCCTAGAAACGCGTCCGCTGGCAGACGGCTTAGTCACAGCTCACGAGTCAAGCTGATTGGTGCTCAGAACCCGCCGGCTTGGGAGTTGCAGTGCACGGACCACTTAACCCCTCGGTCGGGTGCACCTGCCCAACAGTTTAGCGGTCCAGGCACTATCGGAGACCAGGTTCGGGGGAGATGAAGTGGGATGACGAGGCATGACTTGTACGGACGTACTTGGAAGCGTGGTTGGCTGCCTCCAACGTCACAATTAGACGATGAGCTGCAGATGCCAAATAAATGACTTGACAGCGTGCAGTGAGCATTTGTGGCTCACGAACGGTCGTCCCATGATGGATACCAATTATTCCATATACTGAATAATGATCGCTGAGGGCGATTGGTTTGCACATACTCTGGATCTAGCCCTGATTCACCATCCTCCATTATTCTGAGGCGACACCAGTCCTTGGCAATCCCCCGTTATAATCTGGTTTTGGTGGTTTTTTTCTGTACACACCATCTATCATCTTCCTCGACGACCTTCTTCCCATATTCCTCCTCCCGTCACTATCTCCGCCTGTCTCAGCAGCGCCGAGTGACTGATCCCGCTGCAACTTAACAAAGGTGGCAACCAATTGCCACAGCATCACTCGTTTTTCAACAATATCCAAGAAACCCGAGGCCTCCCGGCCGTGGTTCTCGACTCGAGCCGCCCCCATCCCCCCCATTTGGGTCTCCTTCGACAAGATCATCATGTTCCTGGAGCATCACAACTCACCACCAGCATGGCTAGAATCAGGAATGGACGGCCACGCTTCAGCTCGAGACCTCTCTACGCCACGGTCTTCCTCATGACCTTATTGGCCACCTATGCTCTGTTCCTACGGAGGCCTCGGCTACCGCCGTCAAGTCCGCCGCGGAACATCTTGGTCACGCGAGCTGCCGATGTCGTCTGTGACGATGTCCACCACGCCGAGGACCAGTGTGGTTTTGTGCGGGAATATTGTGCTGGTGATGAGCCGGGGCTGCTGTCGTATCTTGGCTTCTACTACTGCGTCCTCCCCAGGTGAAGCCGGTCGCCTTTACGCTGTTGGCCCTCTGGCTGGGCCTGCTGTTCTCGACTATTGGGATCGCTGCCAGCGACTTCTTCAGCGTCAACCTGAGCACCATCGCCAGTGTTCTCGGGATGCCCGAGAGCTTGGCTGGAGTGACCTTCCTCGCCCTCGGCAACGGGTCTCCAGACGTCTTCAGCACCTTTGCGGCCATGGGGTCTAACAGCGGGGGCATGGCCATCGGCGAGCTGATTGGGGCAGCCGGCTTTATCACCGCCGTCGTGGCTGGCTCCATGGCCCTCGTCCGCGAGTTCAAGGTCAGCAGGAAGACCTTCGTGAGGGACATTGTCTTCTTCATCGTGGCCGTGAGCTTCACCATGCTCTTCCTGGTGGATGGGAAGATGCACCTGTGGGAATGCGGTCTTATGATTGGCTTTTATGTCTTTTACGTCTGCTTCGTCGTCTTGTGGCATTGGTTCTCGGCGAGGAGGCGGAAGAAGCGCTCCAAGCAGGCAGCATCCCGCAGTCATTTCTCCGTGGCCTCGGCCCACGTGGGTGATGACATCGAGCCGTACCGCGATGACGTGGGTGACGAGGAAGAGGAAGACGGGACGGTGGGCCAGGGCCGGCGATCTGAGGGCATCCCTGACATTAGCGCCCTGGAGTCTGATCCTACGGTTCATATCGATGGATCGCCGCCGGACGATGACGACGAGGACAAGAAGTGGCAGGTGGCTTCAGAGATGACGAGCAGCATGCGTGTCAACCGTCCTCGCGGGAGGAGAACCCACAGCACTGTCGCCCCGATCCGGCCCAGCTTGGTCGGAGCTCTCGAGTTCAGATCCGTCATATCTTCACTGGCGAGGTCGCGCAACATGCGCATGGCTCCGCTGCAGCGAGGCTTTTCTGAACACAACATGGGGAGGGTTCTAGCCCGGTCGAGCACAGATCTGGGCCAGATGGAGCCTTACAGAGATGATCCGACTGCTCCGATCCAACCGGACCCGGAGGCTGTCTCTAGGGATAGGGCATTGTCTCTGGGCGATGTTCCCCGCCATCTCACTCACGGGAGTCCTCAACACCCTGCGCTCCCTCTGCCGCAGCAGCCAGACGAAGGACGCCAGGACAAGGGACCGTCGGAAGCGACGCCTCGCCAAGGAGGTCGCCCCATATCAGTGGCTCAACGGTCGATCGGGAACCGTGAGAGAACGGTGTCCGTCACAAGGGACGGCCACCTTGCCCCTCCAGATAGCCACCCACGATCCACTCTGTCTCCTGAGCTCGTCGCAGAGCCAACAGAGAGCTCTACTCCCGCTCTATCGCTCCGGATACCAAGCCCCATGATACAGCCAAGCCAGGCCACTTCGCCCTCTCTATCTCCCTTTCCTGGCTTGCAAGAATCCCCGGTCGGAGGCGGTCAGCTCTCACCCGGGCAGTCACAATTGATGTTACCATCGCCAAGGGCTCAGGAATACGACTATATTCCAGGACTCGACCCGCCCGACGCTCCCAAGCCTGTCAGCTGGTGGCCGTACAACACTTTACCCCCGCCACATGTCCTGTGGCAGACTCTTCTTCCAACCCTGCAGGGCTGGAAAGAGAAGAATATCTGGGACAAAGTGTTTAGCATCTTCTCACTGCCGAGCGTCTTTCTCCTCGTCGTGACTCTGCCTGTTGTTGAAACCGACACTCCCGACGATGACGAGTCTGAGAGCGAGGATGGTGGTCATCCACCGATGAACCGCGCAGGGAGCCCATTGGGCATTCACGCTGCTGCGATTGCCAGCGAGAGCCAGGCTGGCCTGGTGCCAGAGACCGAGTGGCAGGAATACCGGAGACGTGCGCACTCTAGGTCGCCGAGTGCTTCGCGCCACAGGCTGAGCGCCGCGAACACTCCTGAGCCATTAGCTGGCGAGACCTTCCCGTTCCCAGAGCAGACCAGTAGTACACCACCGGTCAATTACGCCGCACAGCCATTGTCAGAGACGGGACTCGGCTCTGAGCCGACGACGGCGGAGGATGAGCCGAGCTCGTGGAAAAGGTGGCTCGTGGTGGTCCAGATCTTTACCGGGCCCCTCTTCACGGCCTTCATCGTGTGGTCCAAGTATATGAATCAGCCTGTCAGGGTTCTGGTCAGGATGGTCCTGTGCTGTCTTGTCGGCTCTCTTGTCCTGCTCGCCATCCTCCTACTCACCACGTCTGCTGACAAGAAGCCAAAGTACCACTTCCTTTTTGTTTTCTTGGCTTCATTATCAGTGTTGCCTGGATCTCAACAATCGCAGAGGAAGTCGTCGGCGTCCTGAAGGCTGTCGGTGTCATCCTTGGTATGTCTGAGGCGATCCTCGGTCTGACGGTGTTCGCCGTGGGAAATTCTGTTGGTGACCTGGTGGCTGATATCACGGTGGCGCGACTCGGCTACCCTGTCATGGCCCTGTATGTTTGAATCCCTCTGAACTTTTCTTTCTTTCTTCTTTCTCTCTTGTTCCCCTGCTAACAGCGTCTTGTCTGTTCAGGTCTGCCTGCTTTGGTGGCCCAATGCTGAACATCCTTCTCGGGATCGGCCTGGGTGGGACATACATGACCATCAAGAAGGCCAACCGCAAGCACGAGCAGAACCCGGACCAGCCCATCCACTATGGACACTACCACATCGACATCACGGGCACGCTGTTCATCTCCGCCATAACGGTGCTGGTCACGCTCCTGACGCTGCTCATCATCGTGCCCAGCAACAACTGGATAATGAGTAGGAAGATCGGCCTGACGTTGATTGCGCTGTGGATGGCTGGCACCATTGCCAACGTGGTTGTCGAGGTCACAGGTGCCTGGGAGGCCGTCGCGTGATGAGGGCCAGGAGAAGAAAAGGATGCCGAATAGACTATGCGTCACGCTTCTCTCTCTGTGTGTCTTTCGCACTCTTTTTCTCTGTACGCCTGAGTTGTGACCGTCGACATCTGGAGTTCGGTCACCATTCAGAATAGCGGAACCATCATAATTTGTACTTTTATTGTTTTCCTCATTCTTTTTCTGTCTCCCGTGTAGCTACGCCTTGTGGAGAATGAACAAAGCAAGAATCTCAGAATCTCCCAGCAGGCAGCCAGAGTCCACTGCTGCCTGGAAGTGCAATGAGAATGTCGATATGTTGCGCTGTATCTGGATTCAATATTCGTGATGATAGTAGCTGCATGGGCAAGACAAGGATTTCTCAGTACTTGTCTTCCAGAAAAAGAAGATTGATTGAAGTCAATGTGATACTTAACTTTAAGCAAGTCTTTGCAAGTTGTGACAATGGCACAGTTATGTTCTGCTTAGTCATACATTAGTGGTCTGGGTATATAGGTTATATTCAGCAGAGCTTGCATGTTGGAGCTGCATAACATTTCTACAGTGGCATGGCCCATGCACTAACGGTGACTCGATCAAATCAAAAGACCACTGCCAATTTTTGGGGGGTTTTATACACTGACCCTTTCTTTTCCCTTCCCCCATGTCCTTTTTCCCCTCTGTCGTCGCATGTTTTAAACTCTTGCCTTAGCTTCACCAAAAACCCACCTATCAGACTGTTTTATTTAATTCAGCTTTTACAATTAAAAAGCCGGACACACTTTTCTATACATCCCATCCTAAGCCTCATTCCTTCCCTGGCTTGAGCCCTTGGGTGTACCTTCCCCCTTTTTAAACTTGATACCCACGCGCTCCTTCCTCCCTTTCCGCCTCCCCTCCTGGTTCCAACCCCGCTTCCAAAAAAAAAAAAAAAAATAAGAAAAGGGAATGTCCCTCCGCAGCCTCTGGGCGGTCCGTCACGCCGCCGGCGAGCCCGTGGCGGTGGTACGCGTGCGCGACCTACACACGGCGGTGATCGGCCCGCAGGACGCATGGGGCCGCAAGAACGCCACGCAGCCCGTGGTGGTGTCGGCAGAGCTGCACTTCTCGCGGCCGTTCGAGGCGTCGGTGGCAGGCGACAGCGTCGTGGGCGGGGATACGGTGCACTACGGCACGCTGAGCAAGCTGATCCTGGCCTGCGTGGAGCGGTCCAACGAACACGCGCAGGGCGGCGGCAGCAGCAGGGACGGAGGAGGGGACGTGGACCTGCGGGTGCTGCTGGAGATGATCTGGATCGTGCTGACGGGCCGCAACGTCAACGGGGACGACGCCGCGCCCGAGGCCACGCCGCTGCTGGACCTGGCCCGGCTGCGCTTCATGTCGCTCACCGTCACCCTGCCCAAGGCCTCGCTGCTGGGCGAGGGCGTGAGCCTGACGGCCGCCAACGTCTTCCCCCGCACCTGGCCTCGCTGTCCATGTACGGGCTGGCCCTGCGCCTGCACAAGCTGCGCGTGTCCACCCTGATCGGTGTCAACAGCAACGAGAGGAGGGCCAAGCAGTTCGTCGTGACCGATGTGGAGATTGACAGGTTTGATTATTATCCCGACCTCTTCTGTGAGCTCGAGAGCCTGGTTGTCAAGGTATGACATATATATTCTATCCTCTCTTCCCCCGTGCCTTCTTTCCCTTCTTCTTCTTTCTTTTCCCCTCAGATCTCTCTCTGCCTATTTAGTCTATGTCTATATACCTTTTATCTCTCCACACCTATATGCTGACCCGTTACCAGACCATGGAGAGGACAGGCTTTGAGACGCTTGAGGCCCTTGGATCCCACCTGTCCAAGGCCATCATCAGGGAGTTCAAACCGAATCCTAGAGAATTGGTGTCTGGGGAGGAAGGCTGGCAGATGATTATACGCATGGAAAAGCCTACCGCCGTCCCCTTTGCTGAGTGTCCGGTGGTGGAAATGCGAATCTCATCCAGGCCTTGACGCCGGCCGCCAACAAAGTAATTACAGCTCTCGAAGACGACATTTCTGCAAGGAAAGGGGGAGAAGGGGGGGGGCAGACCACCTGATCCTCTCCTCCTCCTTCCAAGCTGTAGGTGTTGTCCCCGGCCCCCCCGGCGTAGCAGCAGCAGCAGGAGGAGAAGCTCTTGCTCTCGTCTTCACCGCCGGGAAGAAGCGTTGGTGTCGCTCAGAAGGTAATCATGCGGCCTATCCCCATTGGTGAGCCGATTGATGAGCTCCGGCTCTGGGTCAAACAGCATCACATGGATGTGCTCGACGGAGTGGACGGATTTAAGGCTTGGTGGGTTCTTGAACCAGATGAGCTAGAAAAGAAAGAAAGAAAGAATCAGGTCCATGTCAGTCAGTCCGTGTTTCAAAGCTCTCTCTCCGTCTCTAGAGAAGCAAAGCAAAGCGAAGCAAGAACAAACTGACTGACCTTGTCCTTTGCCACGACAGGCAGGAAGGTCCTGTCAATGAATCTCTCAATCTCGCACTCGGTCTCCGCGTCATCCCTCAGCTCGAACTTAGTCCACACCACCAGATGCACAATCCGGCTGTCGATCCCATAAGGCCAGTCGTTCCCCAGTATCTTGAAGTCCTCCTCACACCCAAACGGTCTGCTGCCCCGAGGGACAAGGGGCAGGGTCCAGTGGAGCCTCTGGCTTAGCATGTGCCCCATCACGCCTCCCTTGGCCTGGCTGAGCCTCCAGACGAACTCGCGATACCTCCGCAGCTCCGTCGGCCACCGCCGGAAGTCGCCGAGCCTCCCCGTGCGGACGATGTCGACCACCTCATCCCAGGTCTGCACGTGGTAGTCCTCATCCCTAGTGCCGATGAGGCGGATATCCTTGGCGCTGAGATCTCGGAGCGGCTCTGGGCATTCGTCCTCGCGGTCCTCGGGCGCGATGTTGACCTGCCAGAACGGCAGTGCCTCGGGGTCTGGATTGCTTCCCATATTTTTCAAAGATTTTTCTTCCCCGGGCGTTGAAACTTAAGTTGGAAGGGTGGTAATACAGCTGTAGAATTTGGGAAGATGTATATCCCAGAAGATGAAAAATTTGAGATGTCTTTATTATCTTTTTTCCCCGACTGTGGCCAACTCTCTTCGTAGATGGCTCATATGTAGTGCCGTTTACACGCCGTTCACATTCCGGCCCAGGCCCCCTTTCACTAGCTCTGTTCTGGCATGTGACGGAGAGTCCTAGTGCTTGGAAGTGACAGAATGGGTGACGAACAGTGAGTGAGTGAGTGAGTGAGTGAGTGAGTGAGTGATTCGTCATGGACCGTGTAAAGCCAGTCCAAAAAAGAAAAATGAACAAGAGCGTAATTGTACTGTAGTAAACTGTACTGAGAAACAGAACCCAAGCGGCCCGCCCCGTTGAAGATGTAGCGGTCAACCCAATCACGGGCGGAGTGGGTGTAAGGAGGTCGATCTGTTCAGTGTATAGCACATAATTATAATGTCAGAGAGATATGGATCCCATCCACTCATCAGGCGGATCCACCATTTCTCGGGGGATTGACCTCTGGGAGTGGCACGCGTAGGAGAGGAGGGGAGCGAGAGAAGCGTAGACGACAACGACGGGAATGTTTTATGTCATTCTTGTCATTGGCCAATGAGAAGAAACTTTGCGAGCTCTGCTACAGGGTAGCAGCTGAAAAGAGTAGGTGGAAGGAAGGCTTTGGTTTTTTAAAAAAAAAAAAGGTTTGGTCGATCATTCTTGATCGCCGTGCTTGTGCTATGTACTATGGGTGATCAGTGCTGGCTGAGACGACCAGATCTCAGGCAGCTCGAGGCGATGAGCTATGCCTGCACACACACACACACACACACAGTGATGAGTCCTGTTCAACCCGCCTAGAGACATTCGTTGGCTGAAAATCCTCAGACGTTTCGCTTTTTCGATCAAGTAATCTGAGTCAATATGATCTCATGCTGACGAGAAGCATGCCACAAGAAAGAGAAAGAGAGAGAGGTCGCTGTCCATGGGATAAAATTTCCTCGATTCAGAGTGCTCTGGAAGATGGCTGACAGTCCTTTTGCCATAGGGTCTCGAATCGCGTTCGCTCTGACGGTGGGTTCTGGGCCGCCTGGGCCTGTACTAAGAGGAATGGTGGAAGGGGGGAGGGGAAGGGGACTCGTTCTAGAAGCCGCGTATGTTCGACGAAGCGATAAAGGAACGATTGCCAGAGAACAGAAAAAACAAGTCCCGTTCGCGATCCACCCCAGGGGTTCGCTGAGAGCAGAACACATATGGACTATGCAAAAACGACCCGCATAGCTCTTCCCATGAGCCCCACGTGGGGCCGTCCACACCCCCCCAGCTGGACAACACCACCATGCGAGAACACATGTGTCGATGTGACTTGATGATGGAATGGATGTTGGTCTGGGGGGTGTTGGCCAACAGTCAGAATGATAGGCACGCACGAGCTGGTTGTTGTGTCTTTTGTGGGCGGAAGGGGGAAGACTAAGATTTTTTTTCATTTTTTATTTATTTATTTTCCCTCCAGAGCTTGCATCAGATGCCATGCACCCAACCGTATCCCAGTATGCAATGTGTGGCGGCGCCATCAATGGGCCGGACGCACTTCCAGCGAGCCAGCTACGTCCAGCCTACCGAAGCTACTCCATACCGGGGACAAAACACAGCACGGAAAGTTTGTTTCCAGGGAAGATCCCCTTTCCCATAAGAGAGGGAGAGAGCTGTTTATTCCCTGTGACGATTACTTACGTACTGTACAGCTTTTTCTTTCTTTGAGGACGACCTTGCTGGCAGTGTCCGCACTTTCGAAATGTGGCACTTTCAGGTTTGGGTCCTCCCTCTCCCCCCACGCGGACTACCCTGATGCGTGTTCGTATTGAGTTCAGCTTATACGAAGCAGGATCCAGGAGTTGACTGAGTCGTCAAATTTCGCGTGTCCCACTATGAGGTGTCGAGATGGTTGCTGTCGATAGTATGTCCGTCCATTTTTAGCTCCCGTGGTGGGCGTGCCCACAGGAGAGAAGGGGAAGAAGGGGGTTCTTGGGAGGAGGGGGGTGGGGGCGTGGGTGGCGTGGATGTCGTGCCCCTCTACAGCTGTTAGGCACACATGTACCCTCCTCCCTCTCTGCTCCCGCCTGCAGCGCTCTGTGAAGAGAAGAAAAAAAAAAAGAAACAAAAGGATTGTTGAGATTCGCCTCAGCCAACGGGGAGCCTCCCGAGCCACCATGCATGCATGACAGGTTGTCTCTCTTTGCTGGAATTCTGCCTGCCCTGATGTCATTTTGTCACCTTTGGAAGGAGGCTTGGTTTCAAACTCATTTCCAGCATTGCCTTGGAAGGATCATTTATGCCTTTTCTTTCTCTTTTTTTTTTGGGGAGGAAAAGGGAGAGAGAGAGAGAGAGAGAGAGAGCGTCCATCAGGATTTTCTCCCAACAGCCACTGCAGATCCCTCAGAGCGGCCGCATTCCGTAAAGTTCTCGTCACTCGTCATTCCGGGACGGCTGCGCATCGCTCTAAACGGGCGAGACCGTCTGGAAAGGGAGATATGGCGAGAAAGATTGCATCTCCAGTCGAGCTGAGAGATATGTCTAAGTACTGTACCATAGCTGATAGTACACATTGACGACTCGATATGCCGCACGGCTCAGTGGCTAGTGCAGACTAGTTCCCTCCCTGGCAAATGAGCCAGCCAAAAGTTGTGCAGCCGCTAGGTTGTTCGCCCATTTTTTCGCCTCCTCCTCAACACGGCTGCGCGACACCCGGGCCCTGTCATATCAGTTCTGTGGTGGGATGGCAAATTTCAAGGTACAAACAGGGTTGGGATTTTCATAGCTGGGACACAACAAGCTGTAGGTGGCAGGGTTGGGAAAATGAGACGGCAACACACCTTCTAGACGTGGCCAGAGATATTTATTTCTGGCCAAGATCAGCTTTGGGGGGAGAAGAAGGGGGGGCACTATCGGTTGGGGACAGGCAGGCACCACCAACAAATGCTGCAGCAAGATACTGTACTACTAAGTATGACGGGGGGAAGGAGAGAGGTACAGGTGCACTATGGTCCGGAGATACCTAGTAATAGTACTATGGTACTGTTTTGAGAGAGAGAGGTTGGGGGGGAGGGCGCTACAGGGGAGTATCATAGTACCTGTGCACTAACATTTAGATATGTGGGTACATACATAGTACATCCATTGGTGACCGCCCTCCAGACCTTAACCATGAGCAGGTGCGGCCTTGAAATTTATAGGATAGGAGAGAAAGAGAGAAAGCTGTTGTCTCCTTGTCTCCTGAACCCTCGACCCCCTGGAATAAGGATCCACCAGAATTTCATCTTTAAAGTTGTCCTCGTCCGCTGCTGGCCACCTCATCGTGTTGTTTCTCCTCCTCCTCCTCCCCCTTCTCTCTCTCTGTCTCCAGCTTCAAGCTCTGTGTGGAACAGTTATCTGCCTTTGCTGAGCAACATGTGAGTATTGCCCTGTGTATTCCAAGCCAGAGAGCTATGGCAATTCCTCCCCCTCCTCAGCACCCCTTGCACAGCTCTCCTCATGAACAACACGCACACTCTCTGGAGCTTCCTCCCCCACTGCTGCTGCTGTCGCCCTCTCTACACTGTCACAGTCCAGACAGAGCTGGTCCTCTCATACCACCTGAAAGGCCATCAGCAGCTGCAAACTGTGCACACACTGTTCTGAGCGACTGGCAGCTGGCCGAAGCAGAAGCAGAGAGCAGCTGTTGCCCATCCAACCACCTCCCCCTTCTCCCCCCCTTTACTGTGCCTGGCCTGGCCTGGGCTGTCCATTCCGTCAAACCAGCGCTAATATTTTTCTGCTGGTACATAGCCTACTGGAGATTGACTTTCGACCTCGACACTACAAGCTTGTCAATTCTTCCTTCCCCACAAACCACACGCCCATCCCCAGTGACTCGAGTCAATCTGTCGCTTGCCAGCACCTAGAAACCCCCTCTGCCAATCTCTGCACCAGGAAAACACCAGACAAAATGGCTGCGCAGGCAATCAAGAGTGCCATCCCGTCCCACCTCAAGCCTGGCAACGGCGATTCTGAGGCTGAGTTCGTGACCAAGCATCATGGCAAGACTAGATCTCACATGGTCAGTATATACCCCCAAAAAACAACCTCCGCCTTCCATCTGCCCCCAATTGCCTCCTTGCGAATGCACACAGCATCGTCCAAGCCATCAGTCTCCCCTCCACTTCCATCACCTTGTGAGGATTGCAATGCATGTGCATAGATCCCTTGGGGCGCTGGCGCTTGCTTTCTGGAGAGCTGCCAGGAGTGGTGGCTTGCTCCAGATGGTGCAGAGCTTCCAGCCAGTGGTGATGTAACAATATTGCAACACAGGGAGCAAGACTGGGCTCCCGGTGTGGGAGTTGATCTCCACTGAGAACAGCAAAATGAGCACCTAACCTACTCAGAAGACCATCCCAAACACTACCTATATGCTAACAAAATACCACAAACAGGCTTTCGAGAACACAAGCACCAACATCGCCGCTGCCCAGATGCGGAACTCCCTGACCACCCTGGCCGAGACGGTGAAGGACCCCGAGCAGAAGAAGGTGAGAGAGATACCAGTTACAGACCCGGAGACAAAAAGGGCGCATGCTCACGCGTGGATATAGCTCTTCGAGACGGAGATGGACAACTTTTTCTCTCTGTTCCGACGATACCTGAATGACAAGGCCAAGGGCAATGCTGTGTATGTGCTCCAGGCTTCCACTCCTCTTGTTCATCCCGAGAAACACATGGCTGACATCAGGTGGATTTCCAGCGACTGGGACCGTATCGCACCCCCGCACAGAACCAAGTTGTTGACTACGACGACCTTGCCAACTCCGAGTCCGTCGACTTCCTGAACAAGCTGGCCGTTCTGAAGCTGAACGGTGGTCTCGGCACCTCCATGGGCTGCGTCGGCCCCAAGTCGGTCATTGAGGTCCGTGATGGCATGTCCTTCCTGGACCTCTCGGTCCGACAGGTCGAGTACCTGAACCGCACCTACGGCACAAACGTGCCCTTCATCCTGATGAACTCGTTCAACACCAACGATGACACTGCGGCCATCATCAAGAAGTACGAGGGCCACAACGTCGACATCCTCACCTTCAACCAGTCTCGGTACCCTAGGATCTACAAGGACTCCCTCCTCCCCGTCCCCAAGGACTTCGAGTCCCCGATCAACGAGTGGTACCCTCCCGGACACGGTGACGTGTTCGAGTCCCTGTACAACTCGGGCATCCTGGACAAGCTGATTGACCGCGGCATCGAGATCATCTTCCTGTCCAACGTTGACAACCTGGGCGCTGTTGTCGACCTGCGCATCCTGCAGCACATGATGGAGACCAAGGCCGAGTACATCATGGAGCTGACCAACAAGACCAAGGCCGACGTCAAGGGTGGCACCATCATCGACTACGAGGGCTCCGTGCGCCTGCTCGAGATCGCCCAGGTCCCCAAGGAGCACGTCAACGAGTTCAAGTCCATCAAGAAGTTCAAGTACTTCAACACCAACAACATCTGGATGAACGTCCAGGCCATCAAGCGCGTTGTCGAGAACAACGAGCTGGAGATGGAGATCATCCCCAACGGCAAGACCATCCCCGGCGACAAGAAGGGCGAGAGCGACATCAGCATCATCCAGCTCGAGACTGCCGTCGGTGCTGCCATCCGCCACTTCAACAACGCCCACGGTGTCAACGTGCCCCGCCGCCGTTTCCTGCCCGTCAAGACCTGCTCGGACCTGATGCTCGTCAAGTCTGACCTGTACGGCCTCAAGCACGGCCAGCTGCAGATGAACTCGGCCCGCTTCGGCGACGCACCCCTCATCAAGCTGGGCAGTGACTTCAAGAAGGTCTCCGACTTCCAGAAGCACATCCCCTCTATCCCCAAGATCATCGAGCTTGACCACCTGACCATCACCGGCGCCGTCAACCTGGGCCGCGGCGTGACCCTGAAGGGAACCGTCATCATCGTCGCAACAGAGGGCAGCACCATTGACGTCCCTCCAGGCTCTATCCTGGAGAACGTGGTGGTCCAGGGCAGCCTGCGCCTCCTGGAGCACTAGAAGAAGTTATCTTTTTTCTGTCTCTTCTGGTGCCTCGGGTTCCCCGCACGGCTTCTCATGTCTGCTGCATTGGCTGTACTTCTGTCTCCTAATTCTCACATCTGCATGGTTTGAAGGAATGGGACAGTATAGGCAAAACGGAGAGGCCTGACGAGGCGAGATGGGGGGGATACATGGGTTTTGCCTTTCGGAGTTTTGAGAGCCACTCGTAGTCTATCTCTGCCTTTATAAAGACCAGACTTCCTAATACAAGAAAGTAAAAACAAAAAATAAGTCTCTTTATTGTGTGTCTCGATATGTTTAGTGTCTCTCCCCATGGCGACTTGTGGTAAGATGCAATTGCCTAATGCGAATACTTGTACAAAATAATAATCTGGACCAGTCTTGGTCAAGGACGGGGAGTCTTGTGTGTTTAGGTACTTAGGGCCCATCCACGTCTTGGCTGTTACTGCTTTGAATTTGAATTTTTCCTTTTCTTTTTGGGGGGTGTTTTGGGTTCTATTCATACATTCAGGTAATCTTTTCAGGGCACACGCTGCTGTAGATTCCGCTGTACAAACAAATCCTTGCCATCACTTTCCCTTTTTCATTTGTGCCGTGCACACAGGGCAGAACCATTTCCCGCCCTGAGGTTCGCTCTTGAGCCCGACGCAGGTCCAGTGGAACCACTCGTACGGACAGTCCTCGTTGTCGCAGGCGATCATGTCCCCGAAGCTGACCTTCTGGCAGATGCAGTACTTCTTGTCGTCGCTACCCTCGTCCTCCTCCACGTAGTTGTGATCCTCGTCGGGCTCCCGCTTCGTCCGCGGGGCCCCGCCGTGCGCGCCCTCGGGATGCAAGGGCCTCCCCGCCGGGGTCCCGCGCCCGCCTGTCCGGGGTGCGTCCGACTCCTCCCCGCTGGCGATGCTGTCGGCGTCGGAGAGCTCGCTCTCGGCCGTGGAGGAGGGCGAGTTCTTGGCCGACTTGCGCACGCGCTGCAGGCCGCTTTTGGGCCCAGCGGCCGGCGTGCCGCCCTTCTTGATGGTGCGGTTCGCGCTGCTCGACGGTGTTCCCTTGCGGCCCACTGCAGCGCTGGCCTTGACACCTGTCCGGGGCCCTGCGCTGCCTGCCCTCTGCACGCCGGTCGCCGTGTGTCCCTTGGGCGTCCCCGGCCCCAGGGATGAGTGCCGCGCCAGCCCGCTGGAGGTGTTGGGCGCGCTGCCCAGCCCGGTCGTGGACCGCGGTCCCCTCTGAAGGGACCCGGTGGCAGGACCGGCTGAGCCCTCGCGGGCGCCACGCTTCATGATCATGCTGGCGGCCGGGGTGGCGGGGGCCGAGGAGGACACGTGTGTGGTGGTCTGTATGCTTCGCACCTGAGGGTTGGCGGTCTTGTTGGGCGCGGGGGGTTCGCAGGGCTCGCCAGGAGCGCTGCTGATGGCGGCGGTGACTGGATTTGCGGAGGGGTTGATGGCTCGTGCAGAAGGGGCGGAGATGTTGGCGGCGCTGGGTCGGAGGAGGGAGGGCAGCTCGTCAGGGTCGACAAAGCCGGGCTCGTTGCGGTCGTAGAGCATCTTGATCTGGACGTCGAGGTAGCGGAGGTGCTTGTCGATGATGCTCTGGAGCCGCTGAGAGAGGGCGATCTTCTCGCTGGAGAGCCGTTCGGCCTTGTTGAAGTTCTCGCGGATGGTGTGCCTGTACGTGTCCTCGCGGGGATTGTGCACGTGGCTGCCGTTGGCCTTGATCCATTTCTGGATGCGACCGTCCCGCTCCTCTATGATCTTCAGGCACTCGGCAGCCTGGCGGTCCTTCTCGGTGATCTCATCCTGGATGAACTTGATCTCCTCGGGCAGGTTGGAGACGCGGTTCGTCCAGTCGTCAAGGATGAGGGCGGGATCGAGCGACTCGATCGGAGGCATGTTCTTCTTGACAAAGTCGATGGAGAGGTCGTCTCTGGGCATGATGTCAACCGGTGCGCGAGATGACGCGACGAGACACGTATGATCGACGGCTCTTGTGTGTGTTTGTGTGTGTTGTGTGTGTGTGTGTGTGTGTGTGTGTGTGTGTGTGTGTATGTGTATAAGTGTGTGTGTATGTGTGTATGTGTATGTGTATATACTGCTGCGTGGTGTGTTTTGTGTGTCTGCTGGAGCGAGGCGGTCGCGCAAGAACTCAGCCACGCCGCAGCGCGTAACAGCAACAAGAGGCGACCGGGGAGGCGGAACCCAAACACGGGCGGGCGCAGAAATGCATTTGGCAGATCGGCCGCGCGTTTACATATGAGAACACAAGAATAGAAACAGGAAGAAGAAAAAAAGAAGAAAAGAAAGAAGAAAAGAAAACAAGAGGGGGCGAAAACAGCAGTTGAGATGGAAGGCAGGCGCAGACAGAGGAGGAAGGAGGTGGAAGGGAGGGAGGGAGGGAGTGAGCGGGTTGGGTGTGTAGACGCTACTGCGGCAACATGGTGGGAAAAGTAGAACGACGGCTCGCCTGTAACTGGGATAGAAAGTCCAGTGGGCTCACCTCGGGAGTTGGTGTCGTATTTTTTGGCCTGGAGCTGGGCCTGACCTGACCTGACTTGACGATGGAGTCAGGAAAAATGCCTGGCTTGATGGGTTTACCAGAGCGTTGAGACCCACGAGGAGGAGGGGAAGGGGGCCGTCACGGAGGATGAACACCCGCTATGAGGCTGAAAATTTTATGGAGACAAGAGCTCAGGCCTGGCTGCGAAGTGGTGGTTCGGGGGTGCTACAGCACGTGTGTGCAGGCGGACTGCTGCAGCCTCAAAAGCGTACTGCAGGAGAATATCTGCTGGGTGGTTTCCCGGGGATATGGAATATATAGCGAGAGGTGTGCAGAGAGAGAAGAGATGGATGGGATGGGGATGGGATGCGGATGGGACGGGAAGTCTGGAGGTTGATGAGATGTCAAAAGGCTGGTGACGAATGAATGAGCCCCTGCGAGGTTGAGGAGGGGAGGGCTTGTTGCGCTAAAGATGCAGCCTAGAACTTTCCCCCTCTGCCCCTCCAGCCTTGGTGTGCCTGCTGCGGCTGCGAACCCCTCCACTGACTGCAAGTGCTTGTGGTGGTCGCTGTCGGCACTGGCCTGCAGCAGGCTAGACCTATTCCAGGAGCACCTGAGCGGTAGAGTCTGTGCTGGTTCGAGATCCAAACTCGCTGAACAACATCCCGGCCCTCATCCCTTCTACATCCTCTTGCCTCCTCCTGCTGCCACATGCTCAACACTCACCTCACACTGCGATTACACACCGACTACAGGGCCTTGTACCAGGCCAAGGAACATCCACCCCCAGCTGCACAAACACGACCCGTTACCAGTCGCGCAAGGTTTACACAAGGGGCCCGTCTTCAGGCATCTTGAGAAAAAGTGGCAGCACAGAACACAAAGCTGCAGTCTCTCCCACCAGGACTTCTTCAGCAAGCCTGTGTGTCTCCCTCCTCCTCCTCCTCCTCCTCCTCCTCCTCCTCCTCCTCCTCCTCCTCCTCCTCCTCCTCCTCCTCATCATCATCATCATCATCATCATTCCATGTGAACATGGAAAACCCTTATGCCTGGCGCCCGCCAAAATCAAACTACCTCCCATACAAGAAGCCACAGGATCATGATGAGCAGATAGTGGAGGAGTATGTTCCCCTGGGCGACGCAAGCGAGATGGACAATGCTGCCTTCTTCAACAAGTGCAGGCGCGCCGCCCTCGGCTACAACATAACCAGGCCAAAGGGCCACACAGTCTCCTTCCACGTCAACCCTGAGATGGAGAAATACCACTTTGGTCTCACCCACCCCATGAAGCCCTGGCGCCTGACCCTGGCCAAGAGCCTCATCATGTCCTACGGCATGAACTTTGCCATGGACAACTACATTGCCCGGGCAGCCACATATGAGGAGCTCAACTCGTTCCACTCGGCCGACTACCTCGACTTCCTGGCCACCGTCGCACCAGAGCCCGTGCCCCGGGACATTGAGAACCCCGGCACCGAGCTGAAGTTCAACCTGGGCGGGTCCGACTGCCCGCTCTTCGAGGGCCTTTTTGACTACTGCTCCATGTCAGCAGGCAGCTCGCTCGATGCCGCGCGCAAGATCTGCTCGGGCCAGTCGGACATCGCCATCGCCTGGGGCGGCGGCCTCCACCACGCCAAGAAGACGGAGGCGTCGGGCTTCTGCTATATCAACGATATTGTCGTCGCGATATTACAGCTCCTGCGCTGCTACCCGAGGGTCCTCTACATCGACATCGACGTCCACCACGGAGACGGCGTCGAGGAGGCCTTCCTGTCCACGGACCGCGTCATGACGGTCTCCTTCCACAAGTACGACCCGCAGAACTTCTTCCCCGGCACCGGCGCCCTCACGGACAACGGGCCCCAGAGCGAGCAGAACCCCGGCGCCCACCATGCCCTCAACGTGCCCCTACAGGATGGCATCACGGACGAGCAGTACGGCATGCTCTTCAGGACCGTCATCGGCGAGGTCATCCAGAAGTTCCGCCCCTCCGCCATCGCCCTCCAGTGCGGTGCAGACTCTCTCGCCGGCGACCGGCTGGGCAAGTTTAATCTGCAGGTCCAGGGCCACGGCCAGTGCGTCGAGTTCTGCAAGGCACAGAACATCCCCATGATCCTGTTCGGCGGCGGCGGCTACACGCCCCGCAACGTGGCCCGCGCCTGGACGCACGAGACGTCCATCGCCATCGACGCCGCCGACAAGATCGACGCCACCCTCCCGATGCACGCGCCCTGGCGCGACCACTTCAGGCAGGACACGCTGTTCCCGACCCTGGAGCAGATCCTCGAGGCGCCCAAGCCCAACAGGAACACGCCGAAGCGCATCGAGGAGATCCGGAGCCACATTAGCGAGCAGCTGCGGTTTGTCAATGCCGCCCCCAGCGTGCAGATGAGCACAATACCGCCCGACCTGGGCGGCATACGCGATGAGGTCGAGGCGAGGATCAAGGAGGAGAGGGATGAGAGGGACGACGCGCTGCGCAAGCTTCACGAGGAGGCTGTCGGAATGCCCATGGAGTTCTGAGCAAGAGAGAGAGAGAGTGAGTGTGTGTATGAAAACGTTGGGCTATGGGTCTGTTACTGGCTTAAAAGGAAAAGAGGTTGTCGGGTATGGGAGCCGTAGTCTGCAGGTATGTATGCACCCGCTGATTTCGTAAAAAATTAATCACTGGTCTGTCCTATCTACATTTCTCATCTGCAGATCTGTAGTGCAGGTGCGCTGAGACACAAGGGCCGGACTTCTATGACCTACTGTCTTGTCTGTCCTCTCCCACAATCTCATCATCTCAAATCAAGGGCAAGTAGCAACATGAATACTTAAATTGCCGGACCAATTGACCAACCAGTCTCTTCTGTCACCGTCATCATCCACGTAAAGGCGTACACACCACCCATTCTTGATCCCTTCCCCTCTTCACCTAGTAACAGCAAATTCAGTAATATCCCATTCCCCCTTTTTTTCTTTTTCCTCCTTACTTCTTCAGAATCCTACACACCTCTCGAGTATTCAGACTTCTATCATCTCCTCGACGTAGACACCTTTGAACGGTTAGCCGTTTCCTCCTTCTGCTTTTTTTTTTTCCCTTTGTGTTTCTGGCCACCCTTTCTGTTGTGGATTGGACTGACCATTGGCCCTCCACTGCAGATACGACCGACTGCTTCGAAGCCAAGCACTCCCCCGAGGTGCAAGGCTTCACAGGTGCCTCAATCTCGGCTGCGGCCCTAGACAAGTCTGCGAGGGCGACGACGAGGATGGCCAGGAGCCGGGCGAGTGCGACAGCTTTCAGTGTCGCCACTGTACGAAGCCCAACTGCCTCAGACAGGAACGAATCCATGACGAGGCGGCCTGTCGCCCGCTTTGACGATACAGAGGGCGCGAGGCAGGCCAGAATCGCAGAGGAGCGGTGCAAAAGGACGCTTGTGGAGACGACCCGGCTCGGTCCTGGGTGTGGCATGCGGGTACGAGCTCTCGAGAGGGTGTGCACACATGTCATGCAAAGGCTTTACCCGTTTCTGAACTTGCGCTGTAACATCTTCTTATTAACTGAGCTAACAAGTCTAATGCTGTTCATCCGGGTTGGCAGGTGAATGCGGGCAACACTTTTGCTACGTGTGCTCGACCAAATACATCCAGCTCACCGAAGCCGTCATCTTTGACGGTGCAAGGATGCCTCGAGGCTTAAGGGTGCCTGGGCAGATTCATGATTCCCTCGCCACGAGTACCATTGCCCTCACCACCAAGAAGGAGAGTCCATGGGCGCGGCGCACACCCCACCACCTTGCGGGCGTCCAAGAGGCGGTAGTCAGTATCGCGCGAGCTTTGAATATCGTTGGGCGGGAGATGGTGTGGATAACCGACATGTTATTATTCAGACGGAAAATAACCGTCTTGAACTGAACAGCGCTGTTTAAATCCAGTCTATGATCCCTGCTTGAATGAAGGGAAAATCTCATATGAACACTATCTTGTGCCATGTCCCTTTCTCTCTCCATAGTGATGACTACTGCTGTGTACTGTTGCTACCTGCTTGGAGAATCGGGACAGGCTTATGATTACCTCATTTTTATTCTTCACAAGGGGCCATCGATCTTATGAGTTGGCAACAAGTCGGATTAAAACCCCACGTGTCTCATTGTGAACAAAATAATAGTAGTCACATTGAATGCGGTTCGCATATGGCAACCGGTCAGAAAACATCATCACAACACCCCAGAACACCATGCCCACATTTCTTGGAACATTGTCGCCATTCTCGCTCTCTGTCTCTCTTTCTCCCTTGCTAATTGTTAATGGAGATCTCTTATGAATATAGATAGGTAGGTCATTGTCCATTAGAAATTGATCAAGAACATCCAAAAACACCGCCGCACATTCACACAGTCACATAACACACAGAAGTGCTCGCTCGATTTTGCTCACATCCCACCCTCTTCAATGCCCAAACTCGAGATGCGGCACAATGACAGGTCCGTACTTGGTCGGCATCGGCATGTGGCCGTCACCCTGGACGACAAAGTCGATGGCGAGGCTCAGCTTGCTCAGGCCGGCCGACGAGCCCCCGCCGCTGCCGCCGCTGCCGCTGGCGATGCTATGGGCGTAGTTGCTGCCGCCATGCTGTTGTTGTTGCTGCTGCTGCTGCTGCTGGCCGTTGTTGATCTGGTCCGGGTCATAGACGACGCAGGCGGCGTAGTTTCGGCGGCCCATGAGCTTCTTGAGCTCGCGGGCGGTGCCCGAGGCGTCGGTGTGGAAGATCTCCATCATGTCCTCCTTGGTGTCCGAAACCTCGTGCGTCGACCGGTGGCCGTTGAGGGGTACGTAGAGGAGCCGGTTGTTGTGGAGCATCTTGAGGATGTAGCTGCCTGCGGGGGCGGCCACGATGGGCGACGTGATGATCTGGTACATGGTCTTGTGGTCGGACGGGTGCGAGGGGTCGTGGACCAGCCCGGCGCCGGCGCAGTTCACGTCTGTGAGAGCAGCAACGAAAGAAAAGTCAGTCAACTCTGTGGTGCCCCAGCCTCCAACGATGTAAGGAGGGGGAAGAAAAAAAAAAGAAGTCAGGCTCACCTCCGGAAAAGAAAGTCATCCGTATGCCCTTTTGCTGCGAGATGCCCTGCAGCGTCCTGATCAGGTACGTCCTCTCCAGGTCCTTGGACTCGTGCGTCCAGAGGTCCTTGAGCTCCTCGGCGAGGTCGAACTCGCCAAACTGGTTCAGCACGTTGCCCATGAGCCCGGTCTTGCCGACTGCCTTCTTGACCTGCGTGAAGCCCTGCTGGACGACCTCCTTGCCGCCGATGATGCCCGCCACGGACGAGGTTGCCTTGCCCAGCAGGTTGTACGTCGTGTTGACCGCCTTCTTGCCCGTGGCGAACGTGTTGGCCAGCGTCTCGACCGTGTCGAGCCGCGGGTAGACGACCGGCACCGAGAGCATCCAGATGCAGTGCTGCACGGACGGCGGCAGCATGGCGACCTTGGGGAAGATGCCCTGATATGTAGGGCCAGCCATGACCCGCTGCTGGTTTCTCTCGGATCGCAGGTCCGGCCCGACGACGACGACGGATGGCCCGAGGTATTTCACAAAGTGCCACCCTGTGCCCGTGATGGTGAAGAGGTCCAGATCCGAGTTGACATTGCGCAGCATCTCCACCGTGGTGTGGTGCTGGAAGAGGAGGTACATCTCGATTGCTATCCGGCCGACGTTCTTGAAGATGGCCGACTGCTGCATGTAGGCGGGATATGAGCCGAAGCCGTCAAAACTAAATATTGGTCCATGTCAGCAAAAGGGAGGGGGAAAAAAAAAGAAAGAAAGAAAGACAGAAAGAAAGATCACGCCTGCTCTCGGCCAACTTTGAAATCTCTCGAGGATGGATTGAAACCTTACATGTCGTGGTCGTCGAGCTGCAGGACATGAGGGATCTGCGCGAACGCCTCGCGCAGGAAAGGCTGGTCGAAATGGCTCGTGTAGTAGTGGAAGTATGCATGTGACACGTCCTCCTCGTGCCGTGCTGTCCACTGTGTGTTCTTTCGGTTCTCCCTGCCCTGCAGGTTCAGCCACTGCCGCAGCAGAGGCACCTCTTTCCACAGCCTGTCTCCGTAGATCTGATCGCCCAGGCCCAGCTGCACGTGAAAGCCGCCGCACTCGACGTTCTTCTGCAGCACGTCCTTCCACATGAGGCCTGCGCCGCCCAGCTTGGAGCGCTCGTTCTGCGACGTGCTCGTGGAGAAGTCGTTGCCCGAGTGCGCGATGAACCGCCACCCGTTCTCATACCGGCCGGCAACGACAAACTCGTACCTCGTGCAGCCCAGATGCGACGTGACCGCGTATGTCCACCGCTCGGTGGCGCCCTCGCCCATCTTGAGCTCCATGTCGTACTTGTAAAAGGTCCACCGCTGGTGTGTGAAGATGGCCTGCGACGTGAGCTGCCGCGGGTTGGGAGACAGGTCCAGGCTCAGGTGGATGTGAATCGTTGGGGGCTGCGGCGAGTCGGTGGCGATCATGATGCTCCCCAGCCACATGCCCTTCTCCACGTCCATGTTCACGTATCGCAGGTACGGTCCAAAGTACACGCCGTTGGTAGGCATGATCTTGTACATGTCGACACCGGCGCTGGGCGGTGGGCCGGAGAACCCTGCTGCTGACGGCGTGGCAGTGGCCACGCTCATGATGCTCTCGGCATAGCCAGGGGTGGAGGGAGCATATGCTGGCGATGCAAGAGGCTGCTTCCCACCCAGGAAGGGGGAGGCCAGCGGGTTGCCATATGTCGAGCCCACGGGAGAGAGAGGAGTCACCTCGTGATGGATAGGATTCGGGCCCTTGGGGAACTCCCACTGCGTCGCCTGTGTGGCGAGGTGGATGTAGTAGTATTGGCCCGAGTTCTGGTCCAGGTGCGCAATCCACCCTTCTGGCAGCGGAGGAGGCGACTGGGCCTGGCTGAGGATGGAGGGCGTGTGTTGCAGCGCCGGGTGCTCGTTCTGTCTTTGGTCGTTCGCAAAAGCAGGATGGTTGACATTGTGAAGCGACGGCACTGGCGAGGAGAGTCCTAGCCCGGCCGTGGTGATAGCTGCCACAGACGGCTTCCTCCCGGCATTTGGGTCTGCACTGCTGCTGCTGCTCGAGGATGGGATGGCAGCAGCGGCAGCAGCACCGGAGGAGGAGGAGGACTGCTGTGGTGCAGGCGTGGAGGTGGAACTGCCATGGGCCCCAGCAGCCGCCGCGGGCCTCTGCTTCTCGTTCGGATAAGACGACGACGACCCATTTGCGTTGACGGTGGTGTATGCAGGAGGCGGCGTCGATGCCTGCATGCGCTGGAAGTCCTGCTCCAGGACGCTGACCTGCAGTGCCGAGTCACGGTTGGAGACAGTCGGCCGGGACGGGTTCTGGGCGCCGCCTGGGACGGGGCTGGCTACCGGCGCAGCACCTTGGTAGACAGTCGGAGGGGGAGTGTGTGCCGCCGTCGTCGGTGGGCGTCCAGGGCCGTGTGGGCTGGGGCGGCTGGGGCGGCTGACCGCCGTAGTGGGCCAGGCGCTGCGAGGCTGCAGCGCTCTGCGCCTGCAGGCTGCTGAGGGTCGCAGTGCCTGAGATTCCGGCGGCTGCATAGCGGGCCTCGATCCCGCCGCCAGGTATGTTTCCTGGCTCGGCGATGGGGGTCTCTGGCGGCGGAGGCGAGCCTCGATTGGCCCTTGTTGTGGAGTTGGACGCCGTGGAGGGGAACCGGCTCATGTTGTCGGACGATGCGCCGAGGCTGCTGCCCTGGTCGTGCTGCCGCTGCTGGGCGTATGCGGGGTGAGAGCTTGCGCCTGAGCTCGCCGTCGAGACCGTGCTGCCCGGCGGAGGGTAGTAGGGCTTGTTCTGGTAGGCCGTGGACACGGTTTGTTGTTGTTGTTGTTGCTGCTGCTGCTGCTGCTGCCGATGCTGGTTTTGTAAAGGCTGTGCGAACAGCTCGTCCCTGTCCACCTTTGGGCTTGTAGGGCTGACGATGGGCTTGGGCACAGCACCTCTCCTCTCGGCGAGGCCAGGGCGACCGCTCTCGATAGGGCTCTGGTTCAGCCGAGGTGATGTATCATTGTAGCCGCCGGGCGCAATGTTTGCCGGGCTGGTTGTGCCGTGTATGCGACCTGAGGCGGCAGAAGACTTGCGGCTGTCTGTTGTATATGCTGGGCGGGCCGGCTGAGAGGCGGCCCGATAGTCGTCGTCGTCGGGATAGGGAAGAGGGGCAGCAGAGCTGGATGCGCCGGGAGGCAGCGGGAAAGCTAGTCTGGAGGAGGAGGAGGAGGAGGCCGCAGAAGAGGTCGGCACGGGGTAGGAATACTTGGATCGGTCGGCGGCGGGCTTGGGGCTCTGGGGCTTAAAGATCCTCAGGGGTTCGATGGTAGGGCTGTCGTCATCGTGCTGGGCAGGGTGGCTCATGAAGAGCTCCTCCTCAGAGATGCCCCTCGACCTGTCGGACATGCTGCTGCTGCTGCTGCTGCTGACCTGAGCTGGCTGGGGGGGGGGAGGGGTAACGTGGTCTGTCTTCTCCACACCGTCCACACAGCGAGGTCGTCGCACGTCGTCAGTTGTCAGCCGTACAAGGTGTGCCGGGGCCTGTGCTTTCGTGCCGTCTGTGCTGGCGGGCTGGGCTGTCTGGCTGGCCGTCCGTCTGTCTTGGGAGAGCTGTTGATGGTGGGTCGGGGAGAGGAGGGGTTGTGGGATCTCAAGCTAAGGCCGCATAACAGGTCGACCTGCGGGTATCAGGTTTGGCAAGAGAGACTTGTGTGTGTGAGAGAGAGAGGGAAGTCAGTTCCCTGCGGATCGAGTAAGTTTCAAAACAATGCACAAAGGAGGAGAAGTCGAGGGACAACAGGAAAAAAAAAAAAAAAAAAAAAAAAAAAAAGACGTCAGGGGTGAGACGCCGTTGGTCAAATACTGGGTTGCCTACTTACCTAGTACATAAGTGAGGCGCCGACAGGAAGAGGGGGAGAGAGCCAGTCAAAGAGTCAGACTGGTCTGGTCTTCTCTCTATCTTGCATAGCTGCACACGCAGGCGCATGCAGTCCACTCTCGAGCATCAAGGCAGGGTCACAAGCCCCCCAGGAACAGGTCTCGGCGCCAGGGTGGAGCGAGCTGTGTGGGACGAACGGGAAGAGGCCGCAGGACTGCAGGAGGGCGGTAGCATCTGCCTGGGCTCGGGTTGGGCAACAATTATCAAACTACTATGCTGGTAGTACGTAGTCCGTACCTATGTAAAGTTACTAAAGTATCATCGATGGGAGGGGGGAGGGAAAGGCTACTACTCCGTACCCCTCTTCATCGAGGCGACTGGGGCGGAGTGGAGGAAAAGGGCCACCCAACAGCAGCTGGCCCTGGTCGTTGATTGGCGCTGGGACGTGGGCGCTTACACGACAATGTCGCAGCAAATGAAAGTGACAGCCGGTCGCCGGCGTGCACTGGCGAAGCGCCCAACGTAACCTTGCTGGCTTGGCCTTTTGTGCTGTGCGGTGCTGTGCTATGGTCTGCATCCTTGACGAGGACCCATCTTGGTGTGCCGTCTGTTCCATCCGTTCTAGTTCATGCTCAGGCGATAAACAGATCCAGAGAGGCAAAGGAGGGCATGAGCATCTCTTCTATCTTTGTTGCCTTTTTTGGTCTTCAATCTTTCAATTTAGCCGCCTGCAGCATGTGATGCAGTGGCCTGCGGTGATTGTCGTGGAGCCAGCAACTGCCAGGGACCCAGAATGGGTACTGCCGAGAGCTCCACCCCTGCCCGACTTATCACCTTTTTTTTTTTTTCCTTCTTCCCCCCTCAACAGTACTCGCTCTGTTTTTGGGGGCGCATGCGGTTTGGAGGCACACAATTTCCCCTATCGATGCTATTGAGACGAGACATGGTAGCTTCATGCAGCCGGTGCCTGTATATGTCACATCCACGATGAAGCGTCGAGGAGCCTTTGAAACCTCGTGAGCGATATGCTTTTCGACCTGCAAGATTCATATTTATACACACGCAAGGGGATGAAATAAAGGATAGACAAGGGCCAGCCTACATGTCTTGCCTGCAACCATACGTCGATAAGTCTGATGAACGAATAACGACGACCACCCAGCAGGGCAAGCTGTGAGAGAGTATACGACCATCTCCAACGACGACGACAAAACACTCGTGATGGCCAGAAGGAATAGATGCCCAAGCTCAGTTGTGATGCAGGCAAGGGTGGCTCAGCAAATCTCGAGCGCCATGTTAGCTTTACATGTTCATAACAGCCCAGCAGCAGCAGCAGCAGCAGGGCAAAACGTATCTCCCGGCCTGCATGCTTGTACTCACTCGCAAAGCCATCAAGGTGGTATTGCCTGTACTCTTAGGCGGAATACACGGTGTCTACCCCCGGGCGAGGGAATCCCTTCCGGACGCCAGGCTCCGGGTGTTACCACCGGGGACCGCCGGAGCCATAACGGAGCCACCTTGTACGTCCATACATAGTGGTCATTTCGTTTTGCCATGAAGAACAAGACCAGCGAATTGTTGTTCACTGGTGATTGCTCTTTCTAACGGGTGAGAGTTGATCTTTGGAGAAGAAAGAAAAAGAAAACCATTACTATAGTGTGAGGAGCAAAGGAACAGACGGCATCCGCCGTGTGTTCTCTGTCTGTTCTTAATATGCTATGATTGTACACATGCACTCTGGTTGCATTTATATATAAACTACCTAGCATATGTGCTTGTAATCACGCCTGCAAGCGGGAAGCATTTGGCATGGTGGCAGCGGGTGTGGCCGACAACCCGCGGCCGGCCTCGAGCGACAGTGGGAAGGAAAAGAAAGAAAAAAAAAGAAAAAGAAAAGAAACTAAAAATTCTGCTCGGAGCTAAAGCCAATAAGCTATCCGCGTATCAAGTGAGGCCTCGATCGACGAGTCCCTGCTTATCAACTTGGACTCGACGTGGGGTGAAAACAGGGAAGAGGAGAGAGAAAAAGAGATTTTCTCGCCTTCGGTCCAGGCCCTGTCTATTCTGATTTTGCAGGACCCCTCTCAACAAGGGCTCTCTGGTGATTGTGGGCGTTGTCAACCTTTGCGGAAACACCTATGTATTGTTTTCGTAGAGAAACAGGCGGTCGGAAAATGATTGTTATTGCTGTTCTGTTCCCTTGCCCCTCTTTTTGAGAATCAATTGGCCAATTACAAATGCATACTTACTTGGAGACGGACAAAAAGTGCATGCATGGTCTCCAAAACCATACAAATGACGATAACGATGACGATGTTCGCAACGCAGCGACCATCACCAGATCAGCTAGGATCTCCTCCCTACTTGAGTACATAGTTCAGGAGAGCCCCACCTCTAGGCACAGTAGCACGTCCCCAGTGCTGCACCCACGCTGCTAAGTACCAGTTCTGTACGCCCGGACAGGACCGATCAGTTGACCGGCTCCTCCAAGTACTTGCTTTAAAAAAAAAAAACAAAAAAACCTTAGATGGAGCAGCCAAATTCTGGATAATCTAGTGGTATAAATATACAAGTGTGTGTGTATATATATATATATACATGCACCCAGAAAACTACTCCAGTACATACATATATTCACGCCCTGTACCAATTCTCTTAATTCAAAGAACATCCAGGGTTGCACGGCGTTGAGACGAGGAAAGGTCGCACACACCAACCCCAACACAAATACACCTTCCTTATCAAAGCATGTCCCTCCACCGTGTCTCGTCTCTCGAGACATTCTCTCACCTGCACAGCCCAGGGTCCTCCAGGGCCCCCTCACCCAGCAGTCGTGACAGGAGGCTCAGCTTCAACCCTCTACCGGAATCATGGGATCCCCACGCCGGCAAGCCAGGCTACATAGAGTCCGTGGGCGCCTTCGAGGTCCCAAGATGGAAGAGACTCTGTAAGTGCTTCCTTTTTCTCCCCTCTCATGGACACCTTGTGCCTCTTATCAGTCTCGTGCTGCTCGTGTGTACATGTACTTCAGTAACTAACTCCTTCTTGTATCTTTTTCTCTTCACAACAGTGCAGGTCTCGGCGACGGTTGTGTACTGCCTCTTCGCAGCAGGTGTGGTGTTCGGCTACGCGGCGCTGAAGCCCGTTCTCAAGGCCGAGGGTGCCTACCAGGACGTCTGCGGGGGCCAGTCCGGTGAGGAGATGGCCGCAGCCGCCGCGGACGTGGAGACGTGCGTCGAGATCCACCTAAACCTCATGTTCACCGTCGCCGCCGTCTCGACCAACGTCGCCGCCCTCCCCCGTCGGCACCATCCTCGACCACCTCGGCCCCCGCGTCTGCGGTCTGGTCGGCGCCTTCTTCCTCGCCGTGGGCTCCCTGCTTATGGCCTACGAGAGGGCCCTCCCCTTCGACGGCCTGCTCTTTGGCTATTTCTTCCTCGCCCTCGGCGGGCCCTTCACCTACATCTCCTCCTTCCAGCTGTCCAACGCCTTCCCGCGGCACTCGGGCCTCATCCTGGCCATCCTGACGGGCGCCTTCGACGCCTCCAGCGCCCTCTTCCTCGTCTACCGCGTCATCTTCGAGAGGACGGCGGGAGCCTTCGGCCACGACAGGTTCTTCCTGGCCTACCTCGTGGTGCCCGTGGTCATCGTCCTGCTGCAGCTGTTCCTGCTCCCTGCACAGTCGTACAAGACCATCGGCGAGATGATCGACGAGGTCGACCAGCCGCTCCCGCCCCACCACGAGCGGGATGACCAGGTCGACGAGCACACGGCGCTGCTGGAGGAGGAGCGCAGGGAGCACCGCGACTCCGTCCAGGCCGACCTGGAGGACCTGCTGGGGCCCGCACGGGCCGACAGGCAGGCGAGGAGCGAGGAGCGCAAGAACGAGACGTCGGGCGTGTGGGGGTCAAACACCACAACACGGCCTGGGAACAGATCCGCTCTCCCTGGTTCATCTTTATCTGTCTCTTCACTGGTGAGTCTTTCTTTGCTTCTTTTATCGTTATTATGATTTACTGTTGTTGACGACTAATACAATATTTCTCCACACAAACAGTGATCCAGATGACGAGGATCAACTACTTTGTGGCGACGATCCGAGTCCAGTACGAAGCCCTCCTCCACTCCCACTCCCGCGCCGTCGAGATCAACAACTTCTTCGACCTCGCCCTCCCCGTCGGCGGTATCCTCTCCATCCCCTTCATCGGCCTGCTCCTGGACCACACGTCGACGCTCGCCGTGCTCTTCTGGCTCGTCGCCGTCACCACCACCGTGGGCGTGCTGGGCGTCATCCCCGAGGCCTGGGCCGCCTATGCCAACATCTGCCTGTTTGTGCTGTACCGGCCCTTCTACTACACGGCCGTGTCCGACTACACCGCCAAGGTGTTTGGCTTCAAGACCTTTGGCACAGTCTACGGGACCATCATCTGCCTCTCGGGTCTGTTCAACTTCTCGCAGTCCGGCCTGGACTACCTGTTCCACCAGACTTTCAGGGGCGACCCCGTGCCCGTGAACGTCATGCTCCTGTCCGCGGGTCTCGTCGTGGGCCTGACCATGGTGGTGTATGTTGGGTACCAGGCGAGGGGGTTGAGGAGGGAGATGCTAGAGCTGGAGGCCGAGAGGGCTGTGGGGCTGCACGGCTGATTGATTTCCCAAGTGGTGAGAGAGAGTCTAGGACCTTTTCTGAGCTGGCATGACGAGGTGCAAAATGAGACTGGTATTTACTTTGTTGGAAAAGCAGCTTCAGAGAGTAATTTCATTGGCCAGTAGATATCAATCCAGTATAATCAGCAAGTGTAGTGATGCTGTAAGTCCAACTCAACCTCGTTCTCCATAAGATCATAAAAGCTATAAACCCAGAAGTAACACATCGGCCACGAGAACTTAAGACCCGATGGTGGTGATGATGATCATCCTAGAGGACGATAAACAAAGTTAGTATCAGAAAAAGTCGCTGTCTCAGGAGCAGCAGACAGGGGAGCTCACCATTTATCTGTAAGCATGATGTCCAGCGGCCTATTTCAGACGTATATAGATATATATATACACACACACACACACACACACACACACACACACACACACAGTGTGCGCCATATACCTTCGAGCCAGGCGATCTAGACTCCTCATTCCGCCAACCCAACTTCTGTCACAGAACAGACCAGCTGGATGACAGGTCTTTTTTTTTTTTTTTTTTTTTTTAAAAAAAAAGAAGGAAAGAAAGGAATCAACCCTTCAAAAGTCATTACATCCCCCCCACAATCATCTATCCGCCTCCGAAGAAAATACTCCACCGCCCAATTCCGCCCCTTCTTCCTCAGCACCTCCACAAGAAACCGCTGAAGCACCTCCACGTCCTCGACAACACATTCATCGTCATCATCTGTCGCCAGCACGGCATTATTACTACTCGTGGACAAACTTCCGACGCCGGACTTGAGCCTGCGGAAGTCCTCGGGCGAGCGGTAGATGGTGCAGGCGCGGTTGTGGTCGTAGTAGAGGAGGATCTCGTAGGTCAGGTTGGCAGTAGCAGCAGGAGTAGCGGTACCAGTGGTGTCGAGGAGGTCGAGGTCGAAGCGGAGGGAGCGGATCCAGATGGCCCTGGGGAGGCAGCGGGTGGCGTTGTAGGTGTGGTGGCACTGGCGGGAGTGCAGCTGGGGTTTGGTGCGGGCGGGAGGACGAGGAGATTTCTCGAGTTGCATTGTTGAATTGGTGGTGATTAAGTGTAAGCAATAAGAAAGTTGGTGATTTAGGTTGATGGGTAGTACAGCTCAGCTGGTGGTGGGGTAATAATGGTTTTGTGTCATTTGGGGAGAGAAGGAAAGTTTGAAAGTTTGAAGGAGGAAGAAGAGCAGAGGTGTTGAGGACTCGGAGCCAAGTAAGGGATGGATTAAAGAAGATATAATAGAAAAGAGACAACACAGGAAGTAGGCAAGACTTCTCGGGGTGCAGAATGTCTGGTATAAAAATGAAATAAATAAATGAATAATGTTTGACTTGTGGGGATAAGAGATGTACACCGATTATTTGATTTTTGTGCACCTTGACATGCATGAGGCTGCTGCTACTGTGGCTCTGCCAAACTTCAAAGTCTCATGTTTTTTGATGTTGGGTTGGCAGCACAAGGCAGATAGACAGGTGACTATGATAGTAAACATCCTTTGCAGAATGCTGTGTGTCTCATCCTCTTACAGACTAAGTGCTCGCATTCCAATAAGAAATAAGTAAAAATGAGAGGAAAGGTGGGGACGGGAAAGCATAAAGCATAAAAAGATGTCAACACAACTTCAAAAGGAAGGGAAAATGACTTTTTGGAATCATCGTCATCATCCACACATGTGGCGACATCATTTGTTTGGACAAGAAAGGCCCTACCATGTCTCAGGCCAGGTTCAAGACTTAAGATACGCCTCAATCCGACCGGATACTTACCAGGCAGAACAAGACATCGGGGAGTCAACAAGTGCGCAAGGCAGCGGGGCGGGCAGCAGGCAGGGGAGTTGGGATGAATAAGGATGAAGAAAAATAAGTAAAAGTGTACTTTAGTAATGAGCGACCCTACTGGCTCGTTCAGTGGTTTCCCCCTCCCCCTGGGCGGCCGCCTTGGTCGGCCAAGAGATGACAATGATGATAATGATGATGATGATCTCGTAAGGTACTTGCTAGGCAGGTAGACCTGAAGCGGGCTTGTGTGTGTTCAATTATTGTGGGCAGGCGGAAAGCCGTGGTGAGTGTGTTCTCACCTGAAACTTCAAGGGGGTTTGATTCTACCGGGCGGGCTTACGGTCTGCGGTGTGTGATGTTGGAGACCCTGAACATGACCAACCAGACGAGAGAGACGCGGTATTGCGAGGGGAAAAAAAATAAAATAAAATAAAATGAAAATAATCACGAGATATGTCTGAGATTTGAATTCCACTATTGCGGCCATACCGCTTTCCGTCCATGTGAGCCCATCATCTTGTCTTGGCCCATGTTCATTCTTTTCACCACTGCCGCCACCAACAACAACAGTGACATAAAAAAAGAAGAAAAAGAAAAGAAGGAAAAAACACAGCCTTCTCATCTTCTAACCTTCCAACCTGTCAACCTCCTCCCTCTCGTTTCGGACGCCCCCTTCTTCACTCGTGCGACTCTTCTTCCGTCTCCACGCCGCATTCCGGTGCAGCAGGTGATCCTTGCTCGCCATCGCCGTCCAGGACCCCCACAGCCCACCGATCGGCCAGTATCCCTTGAGCCACTCCCACCTGCCAACCGGCCCCCTCCTCGCCCTCGTCTTCTTCGCCGCAGCAGCCTCCTCCTCGTCCTCCTTCTTCACGTGCACCTTGTCGTACACGCTCGGCAGCGCAGAGGCCTTGTACTTGGCCCGCAGCGCGTCATACCAACCCCTCCCGCCGTACATGGCCCAAAAGTTCTCCTCAGAGTGGTACACGTGTGCGTACAGCCACTTCATCCCGCCCAGCTCGTGCACCTTGGCCTCGAGGGCGCGGTTCTTGTCCACAAAGGCTGGAGGCGAGAAGGTTCCCTCGTGGCCCCAGACGCCAATGTTGAGCATCATCTGTTGTTGTTGTTGTTGTTGATGTTGATGTTGGTGGTGGTGGTGGCCCTCTTCCTCCTGTTGATTCGCCGTTATTGTCTGTTGGTTGCCCGGCGAGGTGGTGAATGGGTGAAAGGTCGGGGAGCTGCGCCGCTGCATCGGGCACAGCCACAGCGGCCAGATGGGGTGCTCGGCCTCCAGGTAGTCGACCAGGGGCTCTGCCGTCTCAAAGGGCATGGCGATGTCCTGGATCGTGAACGTGTTGTTCTCGCCCGTCTCGCGGGCGCGGTAGAGCATGCGGGTGTGCAGGAGGTCGTCCAGCAGCCAGCGGCTGAAGCTGTTGAATGGCAGCAGCCAGTACATGACGACAAAACGACCAACCCAGTAGGCGCCGCGGTCGTAGCGGAACAGGTACTCGGCCAGAGGTATGTAGTCCTCAGGGTCCTCCTCTGCCGGCCCCCCAGATGTGCGCTCCTCGGCGTGCAGGTAGAACCAGGGGTCCCAGGCACCGCTAAAGGTCTGCGCCCTGACGTGGTCGGGCTTGTAGTCGGTGAGGGAGCCCGAGATGACGACCCCGTGGTCTCTGGAGAAGAGTATGCCGTCCACGTAGTCGTTCTCAGGCCTGGCCATCTCCTCCTGGACGGCCCCAACGGCGTCGGCCACGCTGTTGGTCCGGCGGTAGCGCGTGCGCACGTACTTCTTGGCCTCGATCAGGTTGATCTCCAGCATGGTGACGATCCCAAGCGTCCCGACCGCACCAGGCGCGGCGCGGAACAGGTCAGGGCGCTCGTCGCGGCTGGCCGTGACGATCTCGCCGTCGGCCAGCACCATCTCCACGCTGCGCACCGTGTCGTCGAAGAAGCCGTGGCGGAAGCTGGAGCTCTCGGCTCCCGTGCCGGCGAACCCCCGCCGGCGGTGATGCCGGGAAACTCCATGACGACGGGCGGCACCAGGCCGTGGGGGAGTGAGGCTTCGACGAGCCCGTCCATGGCCACATTGGGCTCTACCAGCATCGTCTTCCTGACTGGGTCGACAGAGAGGACGTGCGAGAGCGCCGAGATGTCGACGGCGCGCATGGCTCCCCTGGGCCGCGTGCTGTTGGTACTGCCGTGAGAGATCCGATAGGGCTCCTTTCGGTCATAGAAACTCCTGACAGACGCAGCGACCTCTCCGACTGCCGCATGGTGTCTCTCCATACCTGCCGAGGTTTCAAGTCTCAAATTCGCGGTTGTTTCTCTCTCCCAATATGATGATTCGTACCATATAATGTTTGGCCAATGTAGACGTCGAAGAGTGAAACGTGGGAAAAATACAAACCAGAAACAAGAAGGGGAAATGAACACGAGGCAGTTAAAAGGTATGCAATGCTTGTGTCTTTTGGAGATGGGCAAAAGTTGCTTGGTGCTTAGCTTCATATTGTCCTTTTGGTCTGGCGCAAGTATTGTGCTCGAAACGGCTTTGGCAGGTCTCGACAGCCCAAGCACAGTACTATTGTCTACCTCAAAGATGCACGACCTTTCGTACCTCGAGCGGACGGCTTTGTGACAAGTCGGCTAGATTGATGCAGACCGTCCTGAACCCATCGATGAGCCATGACTGAATGGCTTGTTCTCTTGTCGGGCTTTTGGCGCCGCCATCACAGTTCCGCCGCCACATTGTTAGGAAGGTCAGATCTCTTTTCTTGCAGTCGTCCATCACCTACCATCTCGTCTTGTGGGCGATGAGGTCTCATTTTCCCCTCAGGCACAAACATGTTCGATTGCTCCTCGAACGAGACGAGACTGTCGACCATCACCACTTGGTGATTGGGTTGAGGAGCAGACGGTAGGTAGTGCTCATGAGCCTCAACCGCCCAACTGGTAACCAACCTAACCAAGCCAGCATTTGAACGTTGGACGACGGTCAGCAGACGGGTAGCAGGTTCCTAGGCAGACATATCGCAAGTCGAGTGAGGGCTGATGTCAAAGTGGTGATGGAACTGGTGCTGGGCGGGTCAGTTGAATTACCACGGTTGCACGGCAAAAGCAGGGGTTGGGGTGCCTGTTCTGAATTCGTTGATGGCGCCTGAAACGGCGCTAAACAGTTGACATGCATTTTCAGTGGAGCCCCGGGACGCATACAGTAAGTGGTACATGCTACATTAGTACAGAAGGGGACAGCAAGGGACAGCTGCCCCTCAGCCCCTGCAGGCCCTGCAGGCCCCAGCAGGAGACACTAATTGCTGTAGGTGCACCGTGCCTGTGTGCCTGTGTGGCATGCATGTGGTTTTGTGGGCTAGAAATAAATCCAGGCACGCCAGGCCCAGGCCGTGGACACAATACTACAGTAGTAAGACATTTTGACTCCGCGGCTAGGATACAACAAAACCAAACACGTTGGTATCCCGTCTCCTAGTCGCTACAGTTCAACTCTGATTGACTCGCACGAGGTAAAATTATGACGATCGACGCAAATGAGGAGTGTGTGCAAGTATGGATCTCTTACACTGTAGCATCCGTTTCAACGCGTCACAGCCTCCTCCTCTGCTGAGGTTGATCCGTTTGATAAGGCAAGGAGGAGGAGGCGGCCAGAGCTTAGTCCAGGGCGATCGATCTCCCCAAGACGCGCGCATCAGCCAGATTGGGGCCAGAGCTTCGGTACTGCAGCATTGCATGTGGACTGGAGTAAGTGGCTGGACCGGATGGGTCAGACATAGGCAAGGCTGACCTCACGGTTTCATTACATAGTAGCATGCACTGCTGTGGTGACCTTGATGCAAAAAGCTGTCGGGAAAGTAAAAACAAAAACAGGTGTGGAAAATAGGCAAGTCACGACAGCGGCATCAACAGACTAGCCGCTGTAGTATCACAGCTGCACAGCAGAGATGCTACTTGTACCTACTGGTGGATGTGCCCCTGCAGGTCTGCTGTTGCATTGCTTGCCTTACAAGGCTGGTCCGCATTGCTCCCCAGATCCTCTTCGCTCCCCTTCATTCCTGCAGCATCCCCAGCATCCCTGCCTTGACGATTAGATTCGCCGACAGATCCTAAACTTCTTGGCCCCCTCTTCCCTCCCCTTCCCCCCTTCTCCCCTTCCAAAGCAAGGTGCTGTGGTCGGCAATCCGTTACCACGGTGAGCTCTTCTCCTGTTGTTTTCGAGCTTAAACCGCGCGAGTCCTTTTTCTTTTCTTTTTCCCCCTTGCCTCTCTCTCACCTTGTTATACTGGCGCCACTACACTATCGCGAGCACACACACACACACATACACTCCCCAGCACGAGCACCAGCGCGCTCCAAACAAGTTCCAGTTTCTCTTTTTTCTGGCAGCCTTTTTTTTTTTTTTTCTTTTCTTTCTCTTCCTTCCTGCAACGCGTCGCAGACTTAGCTTATTCCGACAGACATCGTCCTGACAGGATGGCGCTGCATGCGGTGTACAAGCAGTTCTTGGCTGCGCCGAACTCATCCGCGCTGGCCCAAGACGCGTCGCTGCACTACATCACCACGACGACCAGCTTCTACGGCCCTACCGACATCATCAAGCACCTCAGCTCCCAGCGCAGCCTGATCAAGAAGGACAAGGAGGAGTTCATCACCGTCGTCGAGGGCCAGGGCTCCCTTGCCGTCCAGACAGAGCTCTCCCTCGAGTTCCAGGACCAGGGCGGTGCCTACCTGCCGGGCCTCGACGAACAGTTTCTCTACGATCGCGTCGTTCACATGCCCGTCGTAAGTCGCACCCCTCACACACAAACACACATAAAGAGATTATGCCGCCCAACGTTAAAGTAGGGTTCGATGAGAGTGACTGACGTATTAACTCTGCTGTCTTTTTTCTTGTCGCATTAGTTCCACATTGTCAAGTTCGACAGCAATGGCAAGATTGCGACAGTCCAGCAGAGCTGGGACCAGGGCTCGCTTCTCAAGCAGCTCGAGGTGATCGGCAAGACGGGTCGCAACTGGCCCATCCGCGACAGCCAGGACCAGATCAGGCTGATCACCAAGAGTGGCGGCAGGCCTGCCGAGCCCGCGACGCCCTCGCAGGCCGTCCAGCGATCCCGCGAGAACTCGACGCATGCCATGCGCGATCCCCACGCGACGCTTCACTCCTTCAACCCGCGCGCCGAGGAGCCCACCCCCGTCGTCTCTCCATTCTCGGGCACGCGACCCCGCCAGCGAACCTTCGAAGAGATCCTGGGCGACGAACCCCTCCCCGACTCGCCGTCGCGCCAGTCGCCTAGCAGGTCCGTCGCGCCCAAGATCGGTGCCGGAAAGAACTTCCAGCCCTCGCGGCTGTTCGAGAAGCCAGAGGATGTCCCGCCCGAGCCCGAGAGCCCCGAGGGCGTCAAGTCCCCGCCTCGCTACATGAAGCCGCATCCCACAAAATACAACCACTTTGACTTCGCCGACGGCTCCGATCCCAGCGATGCGCCGCAGGCCGGAGTCTCGTTCGATGCCATCAAGTCGAAGCACCGGAGCCAGTGGGACTTTGAGGACTTTGTGACGCCCCAGAAGCCCAAGCCCAGCAAGACGATCCGCCACCAGGAGGTCCGCCACTGGGGCACGGACGACAACGACGTGGACGAGCCGCCTGCCGCCAAGCCCATCGCCCTGGGCAGGGCCCGCCGCGACGCAAACACGCAGATCGAGCTCCAGGACGACGGCGAGGACGAGCGGCCCAGCCAGCGGCCCGGCGCCCGCCCCGCGGGGCCATGCACAACACCGGGATGGGCCTGTACAAGAACCACATGGTGACGGACGATGGATCCGAGCCCGTCCAGTCGCCGGACCCGCGCGCCCTCGGCAACATCACCAACCTGAAGCACAGGTCCAAGATGTTCGACCCCCACTTTGAGATGACGGACGAGTCGCCCACCCAGGAGGCACACAAGGCCGGCGCGCCGCCGCCGCCCGTGCCCGAGGACAGGAAGAAGGCCGTCAGCATGATGCAGGCCAACTGGTCGGCATATGACGAGTCGCCCAGCTCGCAGAAGGAGAACAGCAAGCCCCCGGCCGGCGCCGGCGGCAAGACCTCGGGGGACCTACGGGAGAACGGGCCCAACCACCGCATCAAGCTCGGCGGCGACGGCATGGGCAACCCCAAGGGCGGGCGCGGCTGGTCGCTGGGCGACGACAGCGACGAGGAGAAGCCTCCAGCCCCGGCGCCAGGGCGGAAGGGCGCTGCGCAGAAGGCTGCGAACAGCTTTTGGGAGTTCTAGAAGGGGCGGCGATAACGACTTTTCTTGCGCCCGCAGGCCTCTCTCTCCCCCCTTGGGACTGATGAATGCATTCGAGACGGCTCCTTCTTCCCTTTAGTTTTCCTTTGTTCATTTTTCTTTTTCTTTACGATGATGAGAAACCCAAGCTATCTGTCTATTCAGTAGCCTGTCTGGATTGCCGTCGTTGTTCCTGCATTACACTCATTGTCTTATGTGTGTGTTTTGAATTTGATGGATGTGTTTTTGCTTTGGACAACGGAAATGAATACGCTCATGGGAGAGAGGGGGGAGAGAGAGAGAGAGGGCAGTTGCAAAACGCTGTTATTGCATCTTGCTTGTGTGTGTGTGTCCGGGAGCATAAGAGAATAGATAGATACCAACCAAAAATGAACAAGCCAAGAGGAGGAGGGTGACATTGGGGGGATGAATGTGTGTATATGATAATGTATGGATTAGCGTTTTAGGACTAGTCTGATGTCATAAAGAAGCATGGAAAGAAGAATGGACAAATGAGAAAGGATGTGTGTATCTGTGTCTTTGTTTTAGGCCTTGTGGCTGGCAGGCTGGCTGCATGATGCCCAGGGAGGGAGAGAGAGAGAGAGAGTGTGTGTGTGTGTGTGTGTGAAGATGCCCGAGAATTTGCACGCAACCATCTTCTCGAACGCCCACACCCACCCTAGGAAGCCATCCCACGTTCCTGCAGGAGTGATTGGGTGTTCGGGGATGTCTACAGTTATCAATCCCTCCCTTTGACATGCGCCCCCGAACGCCCTATCACTTGAGGCGCTTGGCTGATGCCGTAGGAAAGGATCCGTCCCTCCCACGGGGTTTGGACTTATCGTCGAGCTCGTCTTCGGCCAACCAAATGACTTATCGAGGTTGCTTTTCATCAGACACAATGCGATATGTCTTTTTTGTTTGAGGCACGCTTGGAAAACAGTGTTACTCGAAAAACCTTCTAGAAGCGGAATGCTCCGAATCATATCAGATGGTATCAATATATGTAAGGTGACTACCTATAGTATGCTGCATACGGACGTACTCCATCACAGTACAAGCGGTCACGTACTGCAGGTAGTACGGAGTACAGACGATAATTAATCCCTGTGGCCAGGCTTGTCCAGATTCCCGGGGCGCAGGGGCTGGGAGGGATGATCCAGTTCTGCCAGTAGTATTCAAGTCACTTGTTCAACGAGCAAGAAGAAGCAGCTTTGTTGTGATAGCCACGTGCAGGCCCAGGTTCTAACCTGCTTGTTACGGTACTGAGGCATGCCATGTATTCATTACATTAGTATATATGCGAAAAGAAAAAAAAAAAAGAAAGAAATCATGGGGTGGTGGTACACAATGTGCATGTCGAAATGTCAGTCAGTCAGCCTTATCTTGGTGAATATTTAGCGGTGCTGCATGAGATGTGCTGTGGTACAACGCTGAGTGTCCAGTAAGGCTTGGCTTGTACCCAACGCTCCTTCCGGATCCTCCTGCCACTACATACTAAGCAAGTACTAGAGATTATCTCTTGCTCTCTCTTTCTGTTTTGATAATCTCACGCCTCCAAAAATAGAACCACCCCTCTCTTTTTCGTTCCTTCTTTTTTTCTTTTCCTTTTTCTTCTTCTCCTTCCTCTCGTACTTGCGATACTCGTCCTCCCCAGACGGCAAAAGTCTCTCTCCCACCCTCATTTTCTTTTTCCACCGGAATCTAAAAGTGCCGCGAAATTACACAGCCGGGCCCAGTGACGAGGGTCTACCCGAAATAGCGTCATATCTACTCCATTGGTCCACCGGAAAGGAAAAGGTCTGGGCTTATCTGCTGGACGAAGCGATCAACATCAACGGACGACAGCCTCGGGGTCCATTCCTTTCTTTTCTCTTTCGCGCAGAGACCGAGGTCACAGCAGAACGGTTTCTATCTCCTTGTTCTCTTTTTCGTTCTCGTCTATTCTTTATTTCCTGGCTCCGTCCTCCTGCATTCGACTTACTCCTGAGCGCATTCTCCGCAGCAGTAGCGGCACCGCCCTCATCTCGGACAAGCACTGGGCGCACCAAGGGGGCGCCATCCTCTGAACCGCCTTGCAGCTGTCCATTGCGATGGGTTGACCGAGTCGCGAAAGGAAACCGAAGCGCGTCACTTCTGTGTGTGTGGTTGTCTCTGGGTTCGCAAGAGAGAGGGGAGGACTCTCTCTCTAAGTCTGTATAGAACTCATATCGCATTTCGACCTACACAATTATCTTTGACAGAGACACAAACAAACCCCCTAGCATGAAGAGCCATGGCCTCGGACCACTCCGACCTCGAGCTCAACCAAACCCTCACTCTCAAGCAGGAGCAGCAGGAGCAGCAGTCTCTTGCCGCGGGTGAGTGCTGCGAGATGCCGCGCTCACGCCAGCCCATGTACGGCCGCGGCCGCGGCTACCTGAAGAGCAGGTTGCAGATCTGGACCGAGTCGTTTCGGCGTGATCCCGATGGCCGGATGACGCCTGACAACGCCTTTGTCGGCGCCAGAGAGCACGACGGCCGCGGCTACTATGACCTCCGCGTGGCTAACTACCGCACGGCGCACCCGCTGCTGGCCAAGGAGCTCAAGGGGAGGCACCTGCAGATGATTGCCATTGGCGGCTCCATTGGTAAGTGTTGTCGGTGGTGGATGCATGTCTTGGGGCCTCTCCCTAGTCAAGGGCATCTCCATTCGTATCCTTGTACCCTGTGGCGTTGTGTGTGTGTGCGTGTGTGTCTAACTACTTGCTAGGTACCGGTCTTTTCATCTCGTCTGGCACAGCCCTCAACACCGGCGGACCGGCGACCCTCCTGCTGGCCTACCTGATGGTTGGCGCTATGCTCTACTGCGTTATGCAAGCACTGGGCGAGCTGGCTGTCGTCTACCCCATAGCAGGCTCCTTTTCTGCGTACTCGACACGGTTTCTCGACCCAGCCTGGGGCTTTGCCATGGGTTGGAAGTAAGTCTCTCTCTCTCTCTCTCCCTCCCTCTCTCTCTCTCTCACACACACATTTATTCCCTGTCGAGTAAACAACCTGCTCTGACGCCAGTCCTGTACAGCTATGCCTTACAATGGCTCATAGTCCTTCCGCTGGAGATCATAGCGGCTTCCATCACCATATCATATTGGGACGGCGCGATAAACAAGGCCGTCTTCGTCACCATCTTCCTCTTTATCATCATCGCCATCAACTTGTGTGGGGTCAGGGGGTACGGTGAGGCCGAGTTTGTCTTTGCTATCGTCAAGGTGACGGCCATTATAGGCTTCATGTAAGTTGTTTCCTCTTGATAGTCTAAATGTCCAAAAAAAAAAAAAAAAAAAAAAAAGTACTGATACTATTCCTTCCTTCCTTTCCCTCAAGATTGCTCGGCATCGTCATCAACATTGGTGGCGGCCAGCACTCGGGATACATAGGCGGCAAGTATTGGCACGATCCAGGGTCCTTCAATAACGGCTTTAAGGGGCTGTGTAGTGCCTTTGTGAGCGCCGCCTTCGCCTTTGCAGGGACTGAGATGGTGGGCCTCGCCGCCGCCGAGACGGCCAACCCGCGCAAGTCGCTCCCCACCGCCATCAAGCAGGTGTTCTGGCGCATCAGCCTCTTCTACATCCTCGCCCTGACCCTGGTCGGCCTCCTGGTCCCCTACGACGACGAGCGCCTCCTCGGCTCCAAGACCAGCGCCAACACGAGCGCCAGCCCCTTTGTCATCGCCATCCAGGACGCCGGGATCCAGGTCCTGCCCAGCGTCATGAATGGCGTCATCCTCACGGCGTGCATGTCCGTCGGCAACTCGTCCGTCTTCGGCTCCAGCCGCACCCTCGCCGCCCTCGCCGACCAGGGCCAGGCGCCCAGGATCCTCTCCTACATCGACCGCCGCGGCCGCCCCCTCGTGGCCATCCTCCTCGCGGGGCTCTTCGGCTTCCTCGCCTATCTCGCAGACCTCGAGCAGGAGGAGTCCGTGCTCAACTGGATGCTCTCCATCTCGGCCCTGTCCGGCATCTTCACCTGGGCCAGCATCTGCATCGCCCATATCCGCTTCCGCAAGGCCTGGCGCCTCAAGCACCGCTCCGTCCACGCCCTGGCCTTCCGCGCCCAGGGCGGCGTCCTCGGCTCCTGGCTCGGCCTGCTGCTGAACTGCCTTATCATGGTCGCCCAGTTCTGGGTCGGCGCCTGGCCCGTCGACTACTCGCAGTACACCGCCGCGGAGAAGACAAAGAACTTCTTCCTCAACTACACCGCCGCCCCCGTCGTCATCATCATGTACGCCGGCTACAAGTTGCGCTACCGCACGAGGCTCGTCAGGACCGCCGATATAGACCTCGACTCGGGGAGAAGGGACGTTAACCTGCCTTACCTACTAGACCAGGAGCGCGAAGAGAGGAGGGTTTGGCCCAGGTGGAAGAAGCTCTATCGATTTTTCTGTTGAACAAGGATTGTTTTGTTTTGGGGGTCGTCTGATAAACATGAATGTGTGCAACTTGAAGCTTCTGTAGATATATATATATATATATATGCATAAAGCCTCTTGGAATCGAGCACATATGCCCACACACATATACGAGTTCCGAGGACCGCTGTAGAACACATCAGCTTCGTTTTCTTATGTGCCTTTGTGTGTGCATAAATGCGTTGAACAGACAGATCGATGATGGCGCAGTCAAAAAATAATGTCATTTGTATGCATAGACCTATCTCACTCTCTAATTTTTTTATTCCTTTTTTTTCTTTGGTTGCGCCTTCTCTCAAGACATGGTGCTCGATGTGTCACTTTAGACTTCCGGAAACGCCGCCTAAATGTTCATCGTACAGAGAAAAACATGTGTAGAAAAAAGAAAGATTTAGCAGAGGAGCTATGTCTTCCTCTTTCTCTTTCTCTACTCAATCTCTTGCCCTCACCCAAATCACCCACTTGCCGCCTCCGACCCGTCCTGCTGCTGCTGCTGCTGCTCCTCCTTCTTCTCCTTGATGATATTCCCGTCGGCGTCCCTAGGCTTCCTCTTCCAGCCCGTCGAGAACAGCGGGCCCATGTCGAACCTCGGCAGCGGGTGCGCCTCGGTGTTGATGACGACCTTGTCCAGGGGCAGGAGGTCGTCTGGGGAGAAGAGCAGGTAAAAGTACTTGAGGGTCTCTGCGAGCCAGAAGGACTCCATGTTGTCGCGGCGGACGGGGGGCAGCTGGTTCGCGTTGGACAGGGAGGTGAAGCCGCCGCCGTCCTCGACGGCCGTGTGCTGCATGAAGGACTTGAACATCTCCCACCCCCACTCGCGGTACTTGATGTCGCCCGTGATGCGCCACATGTAGAAGAGCGACTCGACGGTCTCGGGCCGCTGGAGGTTGTGCGCGTCGCCGCCCTTGACGATAAAGTCCTTGCGCCACTCGGCGTCCGGGTCCGAGTCGAAGAAGGCGGGGGCCTGGTGCTTGGCGCCCTCGGGCAGCTCCGGGTAGGGCAGCTTGAAGAAGGTGATCTCGGCGGCGAGGCCCGTCGCCATGTACTTGTACATGCCCCAGCACGTGTGCGTCAGCTCGCGCGCCAGCTGCATGTCCCTCTCCTTCTGGGCCGTCCAGGTTGGGAGCTTCCTGGCCTCGGTCTCGCTGATGCCGCCTGTCGCAGCCAGGGCGATGGTGCCGGGCATGAAGCACACGAGGTGGTCCATCTTGGGGCTGAGCTCGCCGCCCAGGCCGCTGACCTTCTCGCCGATGATGGTGAACTGCGAGTGCTCCGTGTACGAGACGAGGTGCTTGCGCGTGCCGCGGAGGGCCTCCTCCCACATGTCCAGGTAGATGGGCTCCTGATTGTTGGTCTGCAGGTACTGCTTGATCAGGTACTCGTAGTACGAGTCGCCGCGGCTGCCCAGGCGGATGTTCTGCCCGCGGAACCTGCCGCTGTCGGCGCTGATGTAGATGGGCACCAGCCCGTCCTTGGCCCCGTTGTCGTCGAGCACCTGCATCACCTTCTCCACCTTGTCCCAGAAGTTCTTCTCGCCCGTGAGCTTGGCCAGGTACTTGAACTCGAGCTGCAGCGTGGTCGCCTCCGCGGTCGACGAGGCGCCGCCGTCGCTGTGCGAGGGGATGCCCTGGTACTTGCCAAGGTTCACGCTCGCGTACGGGATACCAGACTCGGACTCGAAGGCTGCCAACAGACGGTCCGCCAGGTCCTTGGCCTTCTCGAGATACAGATCCTCCCCTGGCGCGCCTGGGTCGTCGTCGGCCTGGGGCGCCAGATCAGGGTAGGTATTCGAGAGATAGTGTGCGGACAGCAAGCCGCCAAGCATGCGGATTGTGGTCTCGAATGTGTTGACGTCTTGATCTTGGTCGTACGAGAGAGAGGTTGCGATCCACTCTCGTGCGTGCGCAACTCGGCTGGTCAGATTCATGAGCATCATTGTGTCGAGCGCATCAACGATAATCCAGCCCAGGCCCTTTTTGGCCATCTGCTGTCCTGACTTTGACACCGGGTGGTAGACATCGTGACCTGTGTCGCAGGAAAGGAGTTAAAAGAACAAGAAAAGAATGTCAGCCGCTGAGATCCTCATCTTGCACACGTGGGCTCCCCGCCCCAAGGGTTTCCACAGAAATACATACCCCAGCCGTACCGCGCGTACGAATCCCAGCTCAGCTGGAAAGCCTCTACGACCCTCTCCCTCCTCTCCAGCCAGTCTACATTGTCCCCTGCCGAGGACTCGTCAGACTTGAGCCAGCTGGTGCTCTTGAACGATGGCATCCTCTCATATCCGTCTTTGCCAAACATGCCAAGCCAGTAGGCCACCCCCAACACCAGAATCAAAAACCAAGCCATGTAGCGCTTGCGCCGGTAGAACGGCCGTGATCGCGAGCTCGGAGGGTATGCGTACGGCTTGTCCTTGTACATGGGCAGCGTGGCCCGGTTCGGATTGAGAAAGTCTCCAAACTTGTCCAGGCCGTCTCCTATTATGCCTCCTGGTCCTCCTGCACCACCACCACCTCCTCCTCCTCGGCTTGATCTCGCTGTGACGCCTGACGATGACCACAGGTGGTCCTCTATCGCTCGCTGGGGGTTCGTGAAGGAGGGAACATTTTTCGGGACTGTAAACGACATGTCCTCTTCCTCGTCTCTGCGCCCCTCGCCCTGGCCCTGGCCGTCGTGGGGGTGGTTGTGATTGTGATTGTAGTCGTCGTCCTTCTTCTCCTTGCCCCTCTCCCTCTGGTCGCGGAGGTTCTGGTTCAGGTCCTCGACCGCCTGCTTCCCTCGCTCGAGCGCCTCGGCGGCAGTCTCGGCAACCCTCTCTGTCACCTGGGTGGCGACCTGGGATGCTGTGGCGCGCAGGAGGTTGAGCTGGGTGAGGGCGTTCGCAGCTCCAGGGCCACGGTTGGCTGGGTCGAGTAGGTTTCTTCGGAGGTTGAAGGGGTCTCGGAGGGAATTGTTCATGGGGAGCGTCCACTACGTCTCAGTGGGCGCCCTTTTGTCGGTTTCGATCGGGATTGACTCGATCTTTACTCTGCCCACATGGCAGGGCTAAAAGTCCACCTGGGAGCCAACCAAGAGAGAGAGAGAGTGTGTGTGTGTGTGTGTGTGTGTGGCCTGTGCCTTGAGATCGCGAACCTTGGACAGCCAGAGGGAGTGCCGAGAGCTTTGGTGGGTAATTCCGTTAAAGGTATGCCGAAAAAAATCCAAAAATCGACAGAGGCAAGGACCCTCAAGGAGATCACAGTAGCCGTCGAGATTGTCGTATATAGGTTAATACAGGTTCTATATGAAGTCTTGGTGATCCAAGAAAGAGACAATTGAGCAGCAACAAAAGGACAGCAATGCAGGTGTCTTTTTGGAGTTGCATCTCTCATGCAGAAAGTTGTCGTATGCGCCTCCACATTAGCCCTGTAGGGAGCTGCAGGTGCATGTTTCCAGGCAGGTCCAGGGCCAAACTGCCAGGCTGTCCCTGGCAGGGGATACCACCAGGCTAAACAGGCCCCCGCGGTCCCCAGTGGCTCATCCACTGGCTCATCCACTGGGAGCTGCAGCCCATTGATAGGAAGGTAAGTACATACCATAGTAGCAATTTGCATGTGCCTAGCATCCACCAACTGTCATCAGAAAGTGACCCATGCCGCCACCAGATGGGACAATGAACAAGCCACAGAAGCGCAGTGACGAGTTCAGGAATTTTCCGTTTCTCGACGCTGAGGAGTTTGCAGAGGTCTGTCATCAGCTTGACCGGCGATACTCCCAGGCGACCCTCGGCCCGGTAAGGCGGCGATGGAAACTGAGAGTGTGCAGAGCGCTGGATATTTCGTTTTCCAGCTCTGCAGAGTACACGACATTTGTTCAAATCATCCGGCCGCTTGACGGCGAGCTTGACGATGGAGACCTTTCAGCATGCCTCGACAACTTCTCGTTCGGCGAGGACATCACAGGCACGACAGGGACTGAGGAGGATCAGGAGATGATGGAGACAGAAAATGATCCGGTATGCTTTTCCATAGCTTTATGCTGACTAGGTAGAGGGATGCCCACGACTCAGTGATGCTCACACCCCCTCTCTCTCTCTCTCTGTGTGCGCAGGCAGTTGTCCAGAGGACGCAAAAGGTACCAGACTTTGGCTATGTCACATATGAGATCCACCTCCATCCGACATACCAGGCCCCTTGTCTTTGGGTCAGCCTCCACGGGCTGCCGGTAGATGAGCCAGCTTTCAGCATCGACACCGTCTTCCGCCGTCTCGTTCCAGACCAGTACAAGGACGGCCTCCGCAAGGTTGGGAATATCGGTGGCATATCAGCGGACGTATGTGCATCCCCCTCCCCTCTTTTCTTTTCTTTTTCTTTTTCTTTTTGCTGTAATCAAAAGTCAATTATGGCCCCCTGCTGTCCGAGTTTCTCTGGATTTGGTTCCAGGTCTAGACTAACACACACCGAAAAACGCAGCATCACCCTGTCACGGGCGTCCCCAGCTTCTTTGTCCATCCATGCCTCCTTGGCGACGCCATGTCGAATTTCGACTGCTCCAAGGAGGACTACCTCATGGCATGGTTGGGCTTGACTGGTGGATGTGTAGGATTGTGGGTGCCAAAAGAAATGGCAATGGGGTGAAGGGTCCAATGCCAAAAGCCTCGTATCGGCGATGGCTTTATTGCCGTAGAGCTTTGCTGATCGGATACTCACGCGCGCCTCTCACTCGTCGTCGCTGTCCTCCTCCATAGCCACATCGCTATCATCATCTTCCTCCTCTTCCTCCTCGCGGGGGCGCTTCTGACCCCTGTTCTCGGGGTCTGCAGACGCGGTCGTTGGTTTTGAGGGGAGTCCTGACGCCGCCGTAGGTTCTGTCGCGGGAGCCGATCCAGGAACAGGGGCATTGAAGATTCTCTGCTGCAGATCCGTCATCTCTGCGGCGTGTGCTGTCGCGGTCGAGGGCAGCTTGAAGGTACCGTCGAGCTTCGCAACGACGTTGGACTTGGATTTCGCGTACGATACTTTCTGTTGCGTGCATGAGCTTGTCAGTCCAATATAGATCTAATTGGTCGCCCTGGCACGAATACGCGGACTCACCATCTCTTGACCCAAGAAGTCGAAACCATCCAATGCCCTCATGGCCTGTGTTGCCGTTTGTATGTCGCGGTACACTATGTGCGCCTGGCCCCTCATCTTGGAGGTTCTGAGGGCGACAACATCCAGCACCGGACCGTAGGTCGAGAAGAGCATGTAGAGCGCCGTGCGCAGATCATCTTTCTTGACGTGCGCTGACGGTATACCTCGCACGTAGAGCGTCTGGTTGGGAGGGATCGACTGGGGCTTCGGCGGAATGTTGCCTGCGAGAGGCATCTTGGGAGGAGCTGGAGGCATTCTGGTATGCGTGTAGTTTGATTGATTTTATGTGGCAATATGACTCTGACAGTTGTGAATGCTGCTGTGGGCTTTCAAAGAAGTGGTGCTTGGTGGTGGTGGTGCTGCTGTTTACTTGGGAGATATTCCAGAGGTGTCAAGTGGTCGGTGCAGGCTCGCGTTCAGGCTCCCCCAGGCCCAGCATCTTTTTTCCCAGCAAAGCTGCAGCTCCCTGGCCATTTCTATGTACCACATTACAGGGGCTCATGCTTGTACGGAGGCTGACGTAACTGCGGCACCCCACATTACTCCCTGCACCCTGGAGAGCTCACCCAACCGACTACGCACTTCCCCCTGACGCAACTGCAACACACACCCCCTCTCTTTTCCTCTCTCCACCAAAAACAATTCCTCTATGCTCCTCAGATAATCACCCACAACCCGCCGTGATAGTAGAGAGCTACTCCTATCACGAAAGAAATAATTGAATCCCCACCCGTTTCCAATATGGCTGCCCCAGAAGTCCATCATCTCTTCCACAATCCCATCGCGGACCACTCCTTCTCGGCCGACCGGTCGACCTTGGCCATCGCGCGGGACTCGACCGTCGAGCTGTACAGCAAGGCTGGCAATGCGTTCAAGCTTCAGGACGAGCTGAAGGGACATGACAAGACCATCACCAGTATCGATATCGCGCCAAACTCGGGCCGCATTGTGTCTTGCTCTCAGGGTCAGTGCCATCTTTTGGGGAGGGTGTCCTTCTACTCTTTTGCGAGAGGGATGACGAGACAGCATCTGGCTGACTGTGGGAGGATAGATCGAAATGCGCTGGTCTGGGAGCCCTCGCCTCAGGGCTACAAGCCCATCCTCGTCCTTCTCCGAATCAACCGAGCCGCCACCTTCGTCCGCTGGTCCCCCTCCGAGACCAAGTTCGCTGTCGGATCCGGCGACCGTGTGATCGCAGTCTGCTACTTTGAGGAGGAGAACGACTGGTGGGTGTCCAAGCACCTGAAGAAGCCCATCCGCAGCACCATCACGACTGTCGCCTGGCACCCGAACTCTGTGCTCCTCGCCGCCGGATCCACCGACGCCCACGCCCGCGTCTTTTCGAGTTTCATCAAGTCGGTGGACGCCAAGCCCGAGCCGAGCGCCTGGGGGGAGAGGTTGCCCTTCAACACTGTCTGCGGCGAGTTCCTGAACAACTCGGCCGGCTGGGTCCACTCGGTCGCATTCTCGCCCAGCGGCGATGCACTGGCGTTTGCCTCGCACGACAGCAGCATCACCGTGGTCTACCCCAGCGCGCCAGAGCAGCCTCCCAAGGCTGTCATCAGCGTCACGACTCAGCTGCTCCCCTTCATGAGCCTCTTCTGGTCCAACGAGACCGAGATCATTGCTGCTGGGTATGACTGCGAAGCCTTCCGCTTTCAGGGCGGTGACGCCGGTTGGCAGCTCGCTGGAACCCTCGAGGCAAAGAGCAGGCCTGGTCTGGGCGACGCAAGAGAGGAGTCTGCGCTGAACATGTTCAGGCAGATGGATCTGAAGGGCAAGGTTAAGGACGACACGAAGCTCTCCACCGTCCACCAAAACACCATCACAATGATCCGCCCGTATGAGACTTCTGGCGATTCTGTCACCAAGTTCAGCTGTGAGTGCCCCCCTCCTCAAGCCCTGTTTCAAGTGAGGTCTGAGCGCTAATATTTTTTCCATGTCAAGCCACTGGAGTTGACGGAAGGGTTGTCATCTGGCATACTTAGACTAGATTACAATAGTCCACAAAATGGATCATCTGAAGAAATCTTCAGTGACTTTTTTACCTCAGTCTTCAACAAGCCATTATGTGCCACTATTTTGTGTCCCAAGTATTGCCGGGAAATCTCCCCATCTATCCTTATGACTTCACCCTATTATGGTCATCCTTATGCGCCTGACCTAACTGAAGAACAATCACCAAGATGGCTCTTCGTAACATGTCTCTCAGTGTACGTTTCTACGCCAACAATCGCAGTATTCTTGAGCGCTGCTGGAACCTGTCAGCCTTGTCAACCACATTGTGAGAGTTACGGCTTGCGTCCTCGTTCCTGGGAACCATATAGCCATTCCCAACGCTTTGACAGTCCGCTCCCTACCCACATTATGTCCCTACCGAGTCTCGACTATAGGGCCAATTTTCCATTTCCCAGGAAGTGATCTCGCCTTGGAAGAAAAATCATCCTTCTCAGCCGACGGGCATGCACCGAGACGAACCTTGGCAACATGACCCTCCACCAGAAACAGACATCCTCTCACCACCACAGCCAACATGACCGTCACCACCACCACTCTCAGCAAGGATTTCAGGACTTGGGTGGTTCTAAGACTTCAGACTCTAGTAGACTGGCCAATACTGGCCAGCTGGTGTCCTGATGGCAAGATATCCAAATAGTAGAGGCAGGCTTGATCAAAGATCATGCTCCCTTGGTGGGCTACAGCGAGACTCATACTACCCTATGGCCTTGGCCTTAATCACTCTCTTTTAGTAAGATCATGCTGCTGGAGAAATCAACATTTCGTGGTCTGAAATTGCGTATTTGGAACTTGTTGGTTCACAATGGATTTCAAGGCCCATCTCCTTCATCTTGAGATCACTGATTCGCATAATTGATGTAATATCTCTACATCTGGTGAGCAAAACTCCAGGTGTATTTTCATCGGTCTTAAATGTCACTCTTGGGCTATGATACAACTTCACAAGACAATGAGAATCAAAGGATTGTCAAACAATAATAAGTAAATTTTGCCCGAGGCCCACCCACATATTAGCAAATCAGCAATCTGAACAAAACGTGAGAATTTTTTCAGATCCAGATAGGAATCTGCAAGGTTGTTATAACTTCAAAGGTGAAGAAGTATTCAGTCTTCATGATTTTTAACAAATAAATCTTTGAGGTAATCTACAAAAAGAACTGACAAAGAGGAGGGACTTGTCTCCAAGGTTATGTCAACCAACTGAGGTCGGTTGCTGTAGTCATGGTCTGAACATTGAGTTATTTAAGTCGCTGCCAAATGTGCTGAAAAAAAGGTTGCTGTGCAGTAGATTATTATGTTCTCACCTTGTGCTGAAGTAATTGCTGTATATATCATATTAACATAGAAACAGACTGCAACAATCTAATATATAGGGATGCCGAAACATCCTTGAGTTGCCAACACTACAAGATGTTGCTTTTGTCCAGGTTCTCACATGATATATCTTGCTTTTCTCTCTACATCTAGCTGACTACTTCCCATAATTACAAATATGTCTACCCAGCATCACTTGAGAGCATACCATGGATGAACAATTGCAGGCTCTTTGTGTTATGGCAGGCTTTGGTACTTACGCACTTAAGTATTTACTCTCTTTGAGGCTAACAAAAGCATAACGTCTAAGTGCGCAGCTATAGACTGACTGCCACCTCGCCCACAATGCAATATCGCTGCAAAAGCCGTCCGATGTCAGCATGATTTCTTTCATCCGATGAGCAATGCAGTTAGTCTCGGAACGAGACCGGCAGCTTCAAAAGATCTCCCTTCTCGGAAGACAGCCATCAGGTCAAAGCATTAAGTCAACCACAGGCCTCAACATTCGTACGCCACTAATCATCAGAGCGGCCTCAAAAAACTACTAAGACTAAGACGCCCAAAGTCCAACGTGCCGACTGCCTGAGCAGCATAAAGCCCGCCACTGAGCGATGATTCCGGGCGTTCAGAGCAGACGCCGTTCAGAATAAAATTACTTAATACCTTAATTTAGCCCAAGGAGACTTGCCGTCTCTCAGTGTACCCTACTGCCGTCATTATCACGCCATCCTTCATCCTCTCTTTCTCTAGCTTCATCACAGGCAACGGCTCCGACGTGAGACCGAACCAAGGCGGCCCCGGGCCTTTTCGTAATTACCTTAGAAAAACGTCCTGCAACGACTTACGCGGAGACAATCGCGCTAGAAACGTTGCCAGCGCCTTTTCTTTTTTTTTTTTTTTTTTTCTTTTTTTTTTCATTTCTTTTCCCCCAAAGCCTCCCTTCGTTTCTTGGCTTCGGGCTACCGTCTGGAACTAAGGGGACGGCTGAGTGATTCTTGAAAAGCTTAAAGGGAAAAACTTCGACCGTTGTTGACCCTAAAAAAGAAGCCAAATCCTGTGTTAGGCGGACAGTTGAAACAGCCTCACACCAAGGAACGCCCGGAAGGAGAAGAAAGAGAAGAAGATGATGATTAGATGACGGGGGAAGGACCGTAGTGAGTGAGGCTGCTGGGAAGTATTAGTCGTCATGTTAGCGGGTTTCGAACGTTCACCTTTCGCATTGTGTGGCTTGCTTCATTTTGATATGTTAATACCTGGCAGGTGAATTTATTAGCTCCAGGCGTACTGCTTGTACGCCTCGTTTTTCCTTTTTTGGGCTGCATCAGTGAGGAAGTGAAGTGGCTTGGCTTGGCCCCTCCAGCATTGATCCCACATATTAACTGCATCGCGCATACGAATATGTCCATGGCCACTGACTTTCTTCTGACCTCTGTAGGACGTACTGCAGGATATTAAGTGGGGGAAGTCATTTGTAGAATGATAAGTAGTTCGTACTCTTAAGGAGACAAAAGTCTACCCGATTCAGGGCACGACAAACTGTATGGTTCAGTCTGCCGAGTCCTAGAGTCAGAAGAACAGACTTTCAGAACAATTAGAATTTTCGACTTGGCTTGATACCTGCCATGGTTGATACTTGTTCTGCAAAGACATATTTCCTGTAGATCTTCAATGTATTAAACCTAGTTGAGAAGAGACTCTCTGAAGGTACGAGCTGCTGGGACTTAACTCACCATCCCCTCAGGGACCGCACTATAACAAGCCATAAAAGAGACCCTGAGATGGATCAACGATCCTCTGCAGGTTCTTTCTCCATGTACATAGTACATTTCTCGTGAATGGCCGAGTCAAAATCAACCAGGAACGGGGGCTGCGCTAGAACCACGAGGTCTACCTCGTATGCGATGCTGCATGATGGGAACCCAACCCAGTCTACTCGGCCCGGGGAGAGACGAGGCTGAATCAAGGTGACCCTGATCGGCGGGCAGGCCGGGCCCCTCCCCTCTCACCCCCTCCCCTCTCACCCCAAGGCTCGCGCCAAAAGATATGTATGTACATAGTACCATAGTATGTGTGTGCTATAGAGGAGAGTGTGCGCCCCCTCGGCAGCCGTCCGGTTCGTGCAGGCCAAAAAAATGGGTCTCTAAGGCTTGGTAGATCTCCACAAGCCAACCCTCGGAAGAGGAGTCACAGAGAAGAATACGATGGTTGGACTTGGGCCATCCAAAGAGAGACGGGGGGGGGGAGGGGAGAAAAAAAAAAAAAAAAAAAAAGAGAGACAAGAAAGGGAAGAAAATTGCCCAGGGAGGCAACAACGGAAAAGCCGCGTTCGCCGCTGATCTTTTTGGCCTTAATTGTTGGCGACGGGGCAGCGAGATGCACGAGGTTGTCTTTTTTCTTTGCGTGCCAACCGTGCTTCTCTCGGCACGACGTGTTTCTGTGTGAACTCAGAAGGAAAAGAAATGGAATGCGTTCCAGAAGAGAAAGAAGGAAAGAGAGACTGCCAGCTAATCTGGCTGAGGCTATCTCGCAGGTGGCTGCTGGCTGGCAGGCCCGTGCACGGCCTAGGGCCAGTGACTCACTGGCCCTCGCACAGTTTCCCCCCTTCTGAGGTCTTTCATCTACGGTCGAGGAAGATCTACCTGACTAAGTTTGTCGCGATGTTGCAATGTGAAACACGAGACTAATGAGGATCGGCTAAAGCTCTGGCACGGCAGAACACAAGAGAGGAGAGAAAAGAGCGAGAGTCTTGCTTGAAGGGGGAAGGGGAAAAAGAAAAATAATAATGATGATGATAATAAGAGAGAGGGGAAAAAGGGCAGAAAGAGAAAAACCAAAAGAGAGAAAAAGCCAGGGAAAAAAAGGGTCCCCCATGTGGTGCCCCATTCTCTCCCCCCTCACCCCACTTCATAGCCACTGGAGAGCTGGGAAATGCAGAGGGAGCAGGTGAGCAGATGGTCCCCTGGGCATGCCTTGATGGATAGTTTGCAGGAAGGCAGAGGAGGGGGGACAGAACCCCCCAAACCAGACCACAACATCGTGTCGCGACAAAGATCTTTTGACGTGCATGATAGGGCTTGAACAATGTTGGGATCTTCCCTGGGTAGACAAGAGACGATCGCCCCTTTCGTCCCTGAACAGATGAAGACAGGCAACAGTACAAGCAGAGTCCTTGTTGGGCTGATATGAGCGATCGTCCAAAGATTTCCCTCCCCAATCAAGGATGCTCTGCAGCAGGATGAGGCTGTGAAGCTTGATTTGAGGGATTGCCTTGTCCTTTCCTCTGCCTAGTGAGAAGATCATCCTAAAGGGTACCCCTGTAGGAGAGGCGGGGAGAAAGAGAGGAGGGGGGGAAGGAAGAACAAAGAACCAAGGGAGCAGGACTGTTTGTACTATGTACCTCAGCAAGCCCAAGCCGCCCGAGCCTTTGCAAAATCTGAGTCTGAATCGTTGGATGTCGTCATCCCGGAAGGGGTGTGGGTGGGAGAGAGTACTCCGAGGCTCCGCAGGCCCCAGCGAACGGATATCCGAGGACTTGGGAGAGAGAGAGAGATCTCTCTGTTGTCTCTGTCTCTGTAAAAGGCATGGTCTGCTGTTTTGTAAGCAGTCAGTCAGGTGGATGGAGCAGCACAATCTTGTGTGTGTGCTCGACATCTTTTGTTCCCTTACCTTTTTGGCCGAGACAGACGCGTTCCAAGGCCACGAGGCACGAGCAGAATCAGTGGGTCTAAAAGGGCCCAAAATCATTCATTCGGATCGCCGCACTCTTTGGAGGCTCCGCACCGGCGTGTAGTACAGTCTCGAGAAGAGAAATGATGGCGTGGTATGGCAAGGCAGCACCAAGGTTAAGCTGGTTTGGCACGCAGGCACGCTGCTAGTACAGTGTGTGTGGGGGGATCCGCCCAAACACCGAATTCGCGAAATCCCATACGCGGTGGGCACTACTGTGGCCAGGGCCCAGGGCCATGGGACACGCGTGATGGGCAAACACAGCCCTTCTACTTTACAATACAGTATGTTTCATCCCCAGGCAGACCCTACAGCGATTGTCATAGTACACAACATATGTAGGTAGTAGTACGGAGGTGCACCGTAGTGGGTTGGACCTGCTGCGAGACATAGGCGAATGAGCTGCATTAACCACTGACGTACGTGGCTTGTGTGAACCAGGAGGCAGACGCTCTCCCCCTCCTCGTCCTGGCCATAAATTTCAGAAGGAAATAGGGGCTCGGGCGCTAGGGAAGCGCTTGACGAGATGATCGATCACCTCTTTACAAGGACGACGACAGGATGAGGCTAGTGAGCCGGCCCTGTCAGCCCATTGAAAAAAAAAAAAAGGAAATAGTCGGATGGGGGCGAGCTTGTTCTTTTGCAATGGCCTGTCCGTCCGTCCGTCTGTCTGTCTGTCAGGATGGGGTCCTGTGTACAGCCTAAGCCTGCCACCCCCTCCGCGAGCTACTGCATCAGCTCTACATAGTACTAAGTACGGATTACAGTATAGAGGATGGGGCAATAGGGGCGGAGGGCGGGGGGCCGGTGTCAAGGAAACGAAACTTTGTGTCTTCCCCCTCTTAGGCCCCCGCCTGATTGGACTTTGATCTTGAACCCATTTTTTTTTTTTGGTTCTTTTCTTCTCCTCTACAGGTAGGTCCCCATTCGCAACCTGGAAAAAAAGCAAGGACAGTAAGTGGGCGATGGTGGTGGGGGACAGCGGCTGACTGGCAGATGGGCTTGACGGGCTTACCCCAGATGCTTTTCCCGTTTGCTGGTACGTGATGGTGCATGGTTTAGAGGCTCTCAGCCAGTCGCCTTGAAGCGATACGACCCGGTGAGAGACGGGATCGAGTCGAACATCGTCTTCGTGCCGCTTTCCTAGTTCCCCTCTCGAGGTGGGAATTTCGAGGCGGTCTCTCGTACGACGATGGCGATGATCAGCAAGAGACGGGCCAATTGGATTTGCTGACGTCGTTTAATTCCAGCCGCGCTAGGCTCACTGATATATGGCTCCGTGCCACCCCCTTCACAAGAGGGGGGACACCTTCCCAAAAGTCTTGTTCGGTTGTGTGCGTGTGTGTGCGTGTGTGCGTCAGGGGAGGCGTCACGATGGACAGGACTACATTCGGGCTTGCATCTCGGCATCTCAGGCATCAACGACACGAGGTGTGTGTGTGCATCGTGTTGAAAAGGAAGTGCCTGTGACTTCAGAGCCCTTCTCTAACACCCCAGTGGTGCTGCACCCCATAACACTTTTTTGTTGAGCCTTTTCTCTCGGTCTGACCGAGGTCTGCAGGCATTTATCAACAGGTGACATCCGGACGTGTTTCCGGACATGTACAGCCACTGGGGAGGGGAGGGGAGGGGATTACCCACTCTTGGCCAAACTATTCCCCTCTCAGAGAGAAAAACAGAGAGAGAGAGAGCAATGCTCCCCTCCACAGGGTGTGGTAATCACTTGCAATCACTCTGGACGTGGGAGGACTGTACCATGGTATGTCTGTGTTCTCCTATCTGAGCTGTCGTAATTCGTCAAGCTGGTAGGTCTAATCTCTCGCCACTGAGGCTCTCTGGTCAGAAGATTGGGTGGCCAGTGAAATGGTATTCACACACACGAAAAAAAAAAAAAGATTTGTGAGGCATCAAAGCCCCAAACCAAAGAGGAATGGGCGTCTTCCATCAGAAGCTGAACCCCCAGTCTTCTACTACTGTATGTAGGTGGGTAGGAGGGTGCTGCAGCCTGTCATGGGCCTATCCTCTCGCGGAAGACGGCACCGAAAGGCGCTCACCCGCAGGTTCAACATGCAGCTCGGGTGGGGTCACTGGTCACTCTTCCACTACCCGAAGTCCAGATGCACCCGCGATGGTGGGTGTGTAATTCTAGATTGAATGTTCTAGACCAGCTTTCTTCCTTTTTTCTTTTCCAGATTTCCATATTGCCTCCTCGCTTATAAGTGGTACCAGTGATAATAGAAAGGCCGCCGAGGGTGTGTAGAGCGCATGTTAACTTATGGGACAGAACAAAGCAAGCCCTCTACGGCGGGGGCCGCTACAGGAGGTTCATAGGGAATGCCTCGGCCGCCGAGTCAGGAGGGACTGGCTGGAGCATAACTCGCGGTTAGGCACAGTTAGTTGTAGTTTGTGCAGGGTGGAAGGGGGAGAAAAAGAAGAAGAAAAAAAACAAAAAACGAAGTCCTAACGCACATTTCCATCCTCGAGTCGTCCCTGTCTGCCGACGATTTCAAGTGAAGCCTTCAAGATGACTCTTGAAATAACATTTCAAGTACGATAATCAAATAAACTCATGCTTGTGCTTCCTCTGTTCCCTAGTTGACGAGGTCCAAGAATAGTTGTAAAAGCTGTTGAGGCAGTCAGTTGCAGTCCCAGCGCTGTGCAAGAGGGATTTGCCCCCCCTTCCCCCTCCCACCCAAGCGCCCTGCCAGTCAGCAGCAAGCCCGCCCACTGCCCCCGTCACACCGACTCTAGGGGCCACACAGAGCAGGAAGGCAGAGAGGCATGCAGTAACGTACCATGGAATTTGTAGATCCCTTGACGCGGGTTAGAGAGATAAGGTTGGCTGGAGATCACACAAAAGACGGACACTGTACGACTCGTGCTTGATCTCAGGCAGCACCAAGACCGTGCCCTGCTAGTACAGTACTGTAGAAGGTCGGAGGACGAACCGTACCATTGTACCACAGCAGCACCATAGCACTCATTGTAGGATTCGACACGCTATAGCACAGGGTTGAAGGTCCTGTAGCAGCACCAGCCCAGCACACGGATGTAATTCCGTACGGCTGTGTTGCCGCTGGGCCCTGCTGCCCTAGCCGTTGCGAAAAGCCCACTGGTCTGGTGTCAGGTGTTTGAATGGAGCCATTGGATCCAGAGTGACCCCCTTCTTCCTCCCCCTGGTTCCTTTGGGGGAGAGGCAACGCCAGCACTACTTGCTTCATAGTAGTACATACTTTGGCTAGTAGTACTTGTACGTCCTCAGAAAGGCGATGAGAACTCGTGGACACACCAGCCCAACAACACCCTGGCCCCCACCCAAGCCCAGCAAGCACCACCCCAGTCCTAGCCTCCTCCCATCGACCCCGTCTCCTCTTCTCAGTAAGTCCCGTCCAGCCGTTTGTCGTCTCTGGCACCACTCTTTTTCGACCATCCCGTCGACTCGGATGGACTAGAAGCCAGTCCAAACCGTCGGTCCATTGTCCAACAGAACAGACGAAACCCTCCTTTCAGCTGGAACCACTGTATAGTATAGTGCTTTTTTTTGTTTTCCATTACCGACATCTCTTGTGAGTACCTCTCCTCTTTTGCCAAAAGTCCCTGCTGCATCGTCGCCGTCGCCGCCTCCTCGTCCACTCCCAAATCTATCCCTTCCTCTCTCGTGGTGAATTTTTTGCGCGGTGTCGACGAGGCTGTTCCTGCTCTGCTGCCGTTCCCTCTGGAGAGAGCACGTGAGCCGCCTCATCGGGACGTCCTTTCCGATCTGTTGAGAGTGTTTTCCTTTTGAGACCGTCGCTCATTAATCGAATCAGCAAACTCTAGAAGACCAAAAGCGATCCATGAAACCGTCCAGCAAGGCATAATTACTCTCGCCGTCGTAATCCGGTATCCCTCAGTCACCACCTCACAGTCTTACCATCCATCGATCCGAACCCTGAAATACCTTTCGTCGACGTTCCCCTCCGATGGCCGACCACTCGGCCTTGGCGGCTACGGCTGCCATCGTCAGGAACCTCGCCGCGGATACAAATGCCACGGGGCTGACAGGCCGCATCGGCGGTGTCGACAAGTCGGTGCAGCTCCCGGGCCCACAGTCACCAGAGAAGTCCGCTCTGGAGCGAGAACTTGCCGCGCTCGTCCTCAGGATACACAACCTCGAGACGAGAGCACAGGCGCCCGGTACCACCACCTTTCCAGACACGCCGAACGAGACCACTGATTCGGTGTTTGGAGATGAAGCTGTCTCGTCACCCTCAGGGCTTGGTCGCGACGCTGCCGCCAAGCCGAGACCCATCAGCATCAGCCGCAACGGCAGCGCTGTCGACCACCCCGCCCTCAAGGCCGGAGTGCCGCTGTCCGACGAGGCCCTCGAGGGCCTGCGCGAGCATGTCGACGACCAGAGCAAGCTGCTCGACAGCCAGCGGCAGGAGCTGCTGGGCGTCAAGGCACAGCTCCTCCAGCAGGAGCAGCTGCAGGAGAAGGCGCTGGCCATCATGGAGCAGGAGCGCGTCGCCACCCTCGAGAGGGAGCTCTGGAAGCACCAGAAGGCCAACGAGGCCTTCCAGAAGGCCCTGCGAGAGATTGGTGACATCCTGACAGCCGTGGCCCGCGGAGACCTCTCCAAGAGAGTGCGCCTGAATAACGTTGAGATGGACCCCGAGATTACGACCTTCAAACGCACCATCAACACCATGATGGACCAGCTCGGCGATTTCTCCTCTGAAGTGTCTCGAGTGGCAAGAGAGGTCGGCACTGAGGGCATCCTCGGCGGCCAGGCTCAGATCGAAGGGGTTGATGGTATATGGAAGGAACTGACTGACAATGGTTGGTGATGCCGAGAACCGGCCCCCGTTTCTTTCACTCTCCCCTTCTCGAGAGAAAGAAGAAGCCCTGTTACTGACGGAAGATATCACTACAGTCAACATTATGGCACAGAACCTCACAGACCAAGGTACTTCCCCTGATGCCGCTGGCAACCCTAGAAGAAGAAAACAAATGAGATGGCTAACCGTTTGTCCCCCTAAAAAGTGCGTGAAATTGCAACTGTTACAACTAGTGTCGCACACGGAGACCTCACAAAGAAGATCGAAAGACCTGCAAGGGGTGAAATCTTCCAGCTTCAACAGACGATCAACACCATGGTGGACCAGCTGCGCACCTTTGCCTCAGAAGTCACCCGGGTAGCCAAGGATGTCGGTACAGAGGGCAAGCTCGGCGGACAAGCCGATGTCAACGGCGTCAAGGGCATGTGGAACGACTTAACCGTCAACGTCAACGCCATGGCCGACAATCTTACTACCCAGGTGCGAGATATCATCAAGGTCACCACCGCCATCGCCAAGGGAGATCTCACCCAAAAGATCGAGGCCCAGTGCAAGGGCGAGATCTTTGAGCTCAAGAACACAATCAACTCCATGGTGGAGCAGCTCCAGCAATTTGCCCGCGAGGTCACCAAGATCGCCAAAGAAGTCGGAACCGAGGGACGCCTTGGGGGCCAAGCCACCGTCCACGATGTGGAGGGCACGTGGAAAGATCTGACACAGAATGTCAACGGCATGGCCATGAACCTGACTACGCAAGTGAGAGAGATTGCCAACGTCACAACAGCTGTCGCCAGGGGTGATCTCAGCAAGAGAATCGGCGTCGAGGCTCAAGGCGAGATCCTGGATCTCAAGAACACCATCAACACTATGGTTGACCGCCTGTCCACTTTCGCATTCGAGGTGTCCAAGGTCGCAAGGGAGGTCGGCACGGACGGAACCCTCGGTGGACAGGCGCAGGTCGAGAATCTTGAAGGCAAATGGAAGGATCTGACTGAGAATGTCAACGTCATGGCCTTGAATCTGACGACCCAGGTAAGGAACCCCTCCTCTAGGCGCGAGATGCCCGCACCTGAAGCTTGTCTCTTGACATAACAATGTGCTGACACCCTACAGGTCCGTGGTATCTCCAGTGTCACGCAGGCCATTGCGAATGGAGACATGAGCAGGAAGATCGACGTCGAGGCCCGAGGAGAGATACTCATTCTCAAGGACACCATCAACGACATGGTGGACCGGCTGAACAGCTTCTGCGACCAGGTACAACGAGTGGCAAGAGATGTCGGAATCGACGGCATACTCGGCGGTCAGGCAGACGTCGAGGGCCTCAAGGGCAGATGGAAGGAGATCACGACAGACGTGAATACGATGGCCAACAACTTGGTAAGTTCTGCCGTCTTCTCTGAACTTTCGCGAAGTGCGTTCTTTTCTTCTTCTTTTCACTGACTGGCGTCCGGCAGACCGCCCAAGTGCGTGCGTTTGGTGATATCACGAATGCCGCCACCGACGGCAACTTTACCAAGATCGTCGAAGTCGAGGCATCCGGCGAGATGGATCAGCTCAAGAGGAAGATCAACCAGATGGTGTTCAACCTACGGGATAGTATCCAGAGAAACACCCAAGCCAGGGAGGCGGCCGAGCTTGCCAACAAGACGAAATCCGAGTTCCTGGCCAACATGTCTCACGAGATCCGGACGCCTATGAACGGTATCATCGGAATGACACAGCTTACGCTGGATACGGACCTCACGCAATACCAACGAGAGATGCTCAATATCGTCAACAGCCTGGCTAACAGCCTGCTTATTATCATTGATGACATCCTCGATTTGTCCAAGATTGAGGCCAGGAGGATGGTGATTGAAGAGATTCCGTATACCCTGCGGGGCACCGTCTTCAACGCGCTCAAGACGCTGGCTGTCAAGGCCACCGAGAAGAACCTTGAGCTGACGTACCAGGTGGACAGCACTGTCCCGGATCATGTCGTTGGTGATTCCTTCAGGCTGAGGCAGATCATCCTCAACCTGGTCGGAAACGCCATCAAGTTCACCGAGAACGGAAAGGTCAGCCTGCAGATCAAGAAATCGGATCTGCCGGTCAAGAGAGACGAGTACGCCATCGAGTTCGTGGTCAGCGACACAGGTATAGGAATACCCGAGGACAAGCTGGACCTGATCTTCGATACCTTCCAGCAGGCCGATGGCTCCATGACCCGCAAGTTCGGCGGTACTGGTCTGGGTCTCTCCATCTCCAAGAGGCTGGTCAACCTGATGGGCGGCGACATACGCGTGGAAAGCTCACTCGGCAGCGGCAGCTCCTTCTACTTCACCTGTGTCGTCCGGTCTGCCGACGACGACATCTCTCAGATCGCCAAGGCGCTGCACCCGTACAGGGGCCACCAGGTTCTGTTCATCGACAAGGGCAACACCGGCACCGGCTCTTCCATCACCCCGATGCTTCGTGGCCTGAGCCTGATGCCATTTGTCGTCAGCTCAGAGCGCAACCCGATCCTGACCGAGCAGCGCGAGAAGGGCAAATGCCCTTACGATGTGATCATCGTCGACGATCTCGACACCGCCCGGAGGTTACGATCCATCGATGATTTCAAGTACCTCCCGATCGTCCTGCTCGCCCCGGTGGTACACGTCAATCTCAAGTCCTGCCTTGACCTGGGCATTACCTCGTACATGACGACGCCGTGCAAGCTTATTGACCTCGGAAACGGAATGATCCCCGCACTCGAGAACAGGGCCGCGCCATCACTCACCGACAACACAAAGTCTTTCGAGATCTTGTTGGCAGAGGACAATGCCGTGAACCAGAAGCTGGCTGTCAAGATCCTGCAGAAATACCACCACGTTGTCACTGTGGTATCCAACGGTCAGGAGGCCGTGGAGATGGTCAAGAACAGGAGGTTCGACGTCATCCTCATGGATGTGCAGATGCCCGTCATGGTGAGCGCCTTTACCCCTTTCCTCGGCCAAACCTGTCCCCCAAACCAACTATCGAATGTTATGTGCAGATAGCTGACTTTTCATCGCAGGGGAGGTTTCGAGGCCACTGGCAAGATCCGAGAATATGAGCGTAGTCTCGGCACGCAGAGAACACCAATCATTGCTCTTACGGCACACGCCATGATGGGCGATCGCGAACGGTGCATGCAGGCTCAGATGGACGAATACCTGTCCAAGCCCCTCCAGCAGAATCACCTGATCCAGACGATTCTCAAGTGCGCGACCTTGGGGAGTGCCCTGTCCACAACGTCAAACCGGGACCGAGACATCACCCGGCAGGTTGACGCAAAAGCCGTGGGTCAACGCGTACCGACAGACCTCTCCTCGCCGTATATGCGGCCGACAAGACCTGCTCTGCATCTACACGGCTCGGACATTGTGAAGAGCAGCGTAGACAGTCCTGCCTTGACCACAGCTGAAAAGGAGGACCCATTGTCAAGGGCACGTACCACAAATAGCCTCTCTGCTCCTCCTACCGGGCAAAAGCGGAAGCGTTAGCTAACATTTCTGTCTTGCTGTCAGCAGCTCATCCTCCGAGCCAACAGCCAGTAGAGTAGTACTGTCACACATTCACACACTCACTCAAAATATACTGTATGCTGGAGAACACCCTGCACACATACACACCCACACCCACACACACACTCACACTCTACACTACTCCACACTGCACACATTGCAACCGGTTTCAGGGAGAGCAACAGAGAGAGCGCGAGCGAGCTCGAGAGGAAAAAGAGAGCAGGCGGATCCGCAGAGACTTTTGTCTTTTTTGTGAGGAGCAGCAACAGCAACGAGGGAGCACAGCAGGCCAGGTCGTCCAACAGCAGCTATGATACCACGGAGTTTTCTCTACAAAGATGCTTTACGCACCAACACCATGCCGTGTTGGTTTCAGGGGTCTGTCACGAAACGTTTTTTTTTTTTTTTCATCTTCTATTTTGGAGAAGGGATTTTTTTTTGGTCGTCTTTTCCTTTTTCTTCGTTGAGGCGTTGTCATCATCTGGTTTCATTGGGAGGGGGTCATTGCATACGTTCCTGCCGGGCCGTCCGTTGGGCAGCATCCACCGCTACTGAATGTCAGCAGCAGGCTGGCAGAGACTTTCGTTGGATATCTTCGCTTCTCAAATCCATTGTCTGGTGAGATAGGGAGAAGAAAAAACTAAGCAACGCATTTACAGAGAAACAAGCAAACGGGTTTTTGGTCATCAAGCAGGGGAGGGGCCAAGGGAGGATAGTTGAATTGTTTTCATTTCTAATTTTTTGGTCCTGCATCATTATCTGTAGTGTGTTAGCTTTTATGAGAGGAATGTGTCTCTTGGTTCTCTCTTCCCTACCATACAGTACTACTGCCTCCTCTCTCCTCACTGATCATTTCCTACTGTCTCAGGTGCATGTGGTCTTGTCATAATCTATGTCTTGTGATCTTGTTATGACAAGCTGCAAGAAGATCTGGGCAAAATCAGCAAGATTTTGTCTGCTCGAATAGTGTGCCATCTACAGCACTATCGAGCCTGTAGTGGAAACTTGGGACATTGACCAAGACAGGACAAAACTGTGTATGATAGCAGCCCTGTGCCTGTAAGGTTTGATATTTGGGATCGGCTTTCCCTGTGCTGTACTCCGGGTGTGTCAGAGACAAACCATTGACTCTTGTGTGTGATGTGACTTTTGGAACATGGGCTGCCTTGTGCTTGGGAGTCTTTGCATACCTAGGTGGCCATCGAGGTGTGACAATGGCTGATGCACCTGGGTCAGGGAAGGGATGGGGGTTAAATGGTTGCTATGGTTAACGTTCATCCCAAGGTTTACAGTCTAGAAACTCTTGTTGAGCTGAGCATTCTTCAAGAGTGCAAGACTCCAAGTGGAAAAAGAAGTAAAATGGGGCAGTGATAGTATTACTGCTGTCTGAGACAGGTCTAGTCTTCTGCCCTACAGCAAGATGGATCTTGCATGTAAAATGAGATGTGATTGAGCCTCGAGGGAAGAAATGGCTGTGGTAGGCTGGTTGGTAGTAGTGGTAGTGTTTTGGGAGTCTCAATGTACAGATCGATCCCTGTCGCCCTGAACCCCCGGCCCCGAGCACATACTGTAACTGAGCTATAGTGGGGCTCATCGCGGGGGTCACCCTGTAGACCCTCCCTCCCTGAACTTCAAGCTTTCAGGGGTCTCTCTCTCTCTCAGTGGGCTTTGGTGACTCTCGGCGGTCAACTTTCTGTGTGAGCTGTCCTGAAGCTCTTCACAACATTCACCACCACCTATCCTCTGCCCCTTTCCCTTGTGTTTTTCTCCTTTTTCCTCCTCTTCCTGTGCCCATTGACCAAAGAAACAAAGCAAAAATGGCTTCCTCATACCCTCCCCTGGAAGACCGTCCCATCAAGAACACAATCTGTCTTTTTGACGTCGATGGCACTCTTACACCTGCCCGGCTGGTAAGTCTGGATTGAAACCCCCTCTCCCAACACCCCCACACTACCCGACGCATTGTAATTTTTTTTTTTTTCCATATATGTACATGGGCTTAGATGCTAAACCTGGAATGTGTATACAGACCGTCTCAGCTGAGATGCTCAACATCCTCTCCCGCCTGCGTCAGAAGGTTGCCATCGGCTTCGTGGGTGGCAGTGATCTGGTCAAGCAGCAGGAGCAGCTGGGCAGTGCCGATGTCGATGTCAAGGCGCTGTTCGACTTCTGCTTTGCCGAGAACGGCCTGACAGCGTACAGTACGTGGTATCTTTTGATCACTTCGTCCAGGGCGAACCCTTCGAGGCGTTGATAATGATGATGATGATGATGGCGTGCCTTGATTTGTTCAGACGCGACTCTCTCCACCCCCCTCTCCCTCTCCCTCTCAAACTTTACTTCTATTTTTTTTCTTACTTTCCTTCCGCGTTGTTTCTATTACTGACCATTGGGGACATTGTGGCCCCCCTCCACACACAGAGAACGGCCAGGCGCTCCCTCCAACAGCTTCATCAAGTGGATCGGCGAGGACCAGTACAAGGAGCTCGTCAACTTCTGCCTGCACTACGTGGCGGACCTGGACATACCCGTGAAGCGGGGCACCTTTGTCGAGTTCCGCAACGGCATGATCAACGTCAGCCCCGTGGGCCGCAACGCCTCGGTGCAGGAGCGCAACGACTACGAGGCCTACGACAAGGAGCACAAGGTGCGCGAGGTGTTTGTCCAGAAGCTGCGCGAGCGCTTCGGCCACCTGGGCCTGACCTTCTCCATCGGCGGCCAGATCTCCTTCGACGTCTTCCCCACCGGCTGGGACAAGACCTACTGCCTGCAGCACCTCGAGAACGAGGCCAAGAAGCCCGGCGGCGTCGCCTACACCACCGTGCACTTCTTTGGCGACAAGACGTTCAAGGGCGGCAACGACTATGAGATCTACAGTGATCCTCGTACCGAGGGCCACACCGTCAACGGCCCGGAGGAGACCATGAAGCTTCTCAAGGAGATTTTCGACCTGTAGGAGAGACAGGGGACGATGGGATTCGTTGTTGCTTCTTCTAAAAAGGATACCCCCTAAGATACCAAAAAAAAACCATCACATTGCAACGTGACAATGTTTCGTTGCGAAGAGTTGCCCCTCCCTCAGGAGATTCTTGACAACTCGAAATCATTCATTTTGCCTCCCAGATAATTTTGTTTTGTTTATCCCGCCAGCCTCCAAAACTGCCCTCCAAAAATCGGGTAATGACAAGTGCATGGCGACCGACGGACCACCTTCTATTCCCAGGGCCCCTGTAAAACCTCCAGCAGCGTTATTGGCTTTTTTCCCCCTCTCCGTTTCTTCTTTTTCTTTTCTTTCTTCTGGCGCGACCTAATCAATTCAGACTCTTTCAGCCTGCGCGAGAGTTGTGAATATCCAGCACCAAAATGTCCGTTGCTCCAACCTTGACGAGCTCGTCCATAGCTGGGGCAATCTTCTTCTTCTCCACCATGGAGCTGACGGCGACCCAGCCTTCCTCCTCGAGTTGCGTTACCGTGGGCGCCCGCTTGCCCGGTGTAATAGAAGTTGCCTCCTTAAGGTGGCTTCTCGGCACGTTGTACTGGCAGAGGACGTATCTCTGGGCTGTGATGACTCCACGGATGCGGGAGGCGATAAGTTCAACCATGTCTGGGTGTGTTGGGGCTCTCGACTTGATCAGGATCGAGGAGGATTCCACCACGGTGTCTATCGCCTCAAGGCCTGCAGCCTTCATGGTCTCGCCAGATTCTGTCAAAAAGAACCAGGTCAGCAAAAACGACATCATTCTCGGACTTGTAGATCTTGTACAAGAGGGTTCTTCCAACATACCAACAAGATCAACAATACCATCTGCGACACCCAGTGCGCATGCCGCCTCGACACTGCCGCTCAGCTCAATGATCTTGGTGCGCAGCTTTCGGCCCGGCGTCCAGCCCTCAGCGTCGGCCTCGGCACCGTCCTGTTCCAGCTCCAGCCTGGCAAAGTACTCCTCGGCCAGGTGGACGAAGCTGGTGCCGATGTTCTTCCCTATCAGGTCCTGGCCCCTGGTGTATGTGCCCTTGACGGGGACCTGCACCTGGAGCTTGCACGCCCCGAAGCCCAGGTCCATGACCGTCTCGCAGCCCCTGGGCTTGCCGTCCTCGGGGGTGACATCGCCCGACATGCGCCGCGCCCGCGCAGTACTCCTCACCCCGGCCTCGTACTCCTGGACCTGGTCGTAGCCGGTGATGCCCAGGTCCACCTGGCCCTCGCCCACAAACGTTGGGATGTCGGCGGCGGGCAGGAAGACCAGGGCGATGGGCAGGTTCTTAACGAGCGCGATGTCGAGGCGGTTCTCGCGGCGGAATTGTATGTCGGCGCCCTCGAGGAGGTTGAGGGTGGCTTGTTGCAGTCGGCCCTCTGGGTTCGGGGGGAGAGCTGGTTAGTGGTCTTCCGTGTTCTTCTTGGGGGGTGGGACGGCGTAGGCTTTGGGAGCGCAAGGCTTACTCTTGGGCACGGCGAAGAGCAGCCGCCCTTCTAGGCTTTCCGAGGGTGTCAGTTGATTGTGCATAGCTTCTGCCTGTAACAATGACAGACAGAGAGAAGGAGAGAGGGAGGGGGGGGGGCCAACTCACTGGTTCACCAGATCCATGGTCTTTGAAGACAATTGGCTCTTTTATGTAATATGGGATGGGCAGGGAGACAGCTGACACTTGAACAGCATTGATTAGCTTGAACTGGCACCCAATGATCAGTGTTCTGGGTAGATATATTGTGGAGGGCTGCCGGGTCGATCTGGGGAACAGCCTCAGCCAACATTGGATGGAGGGGCAGCAGCCTGTGCGACGCGGTGTAATTGGAAAAGGTGCAGGGCTTGTCCTTGGGCCCTGTGAGAGTCCTAATGCTTACCTAGATTGAAGATGATCTGTGTAGCTGTTGTTGCTGGATTGAGAGAGACTCCAAAAGGATCTATGTCTTGACCCTCCTAATCCTTATTTCTGCCCTCTGAGAGGAAACATGACTGTTTGAATCTGCCTCTTTGATTTTCTTCACCCAGTGACGAAAGCTCCTGTGTCGGAGCTCCTAGGCCACCCTGTCGCCGAGGGGGCCACTAGTCAGTGTTTGACCTAGTCACTGCAGGTCCCTCCTACCCCCACCATATTAGCTAATCAGTAGACCTGCCCTTTTGACTGCCTGCCTTCATCTGTTGTTGCTCCAATGTTTATTCTGCCTTCTGCTTGTAAACAGGACAGCCCTGATGACATGGTTGCAAGACCCTCAACAGGGGGGAGTGAAAGATTTCTCTCGAAGTCGTCAGATGGAACTGCCATCATGCTATCATGCAGCCCTGAACTATCATATCCCAACAGGATCAGTTGAACTCATTCCTCAGGGTTTCAGCCTACCCTCTGAGACCTTGTCTAGCAACCCTCCTGATGACACAAAATGCTCTTCACACAGCATACTGTTTCTCTTTCTTTGTTTCCCTGTCCCTTCTTTCTCCTTTTCTTTTTTCTTTTATTCCTTTCTCTCTTCCTCTCCTTCTTTCCCCTTTCTCTTCAGTCTCAATATATATATCTTTAGAGGTCTCAGTATTCAGGTTGCTAGCCTGGAATCACTAAGTCTGTCTAAACTGAAGATGACATTTACCTGAGAGGGTTTTCACGTGGCTGTACCTCAATCCCTGATGTCACCTTTTTGAGAATTATTGTCTCTATCAACTGCTACTCGTTTTGCTCAATGACTGGTGCTCACATGTGACAGATCAAAAGGAAACCCTCAAAGTAGGGTCTGAAGGAGCTGAAGGGGCTGCAGGAAAGATGTCTTTCTTGTTTGATAGAACATCAATATTCATGCACTCACTTGCATGATCTTTTCCTCCACACCTTGGCACTTTTTGAGGCCCCTTCCTCTGGTCTGGTTTCTTGCTAGCTCAGCGGCTTCTCTGGCATCCTCAGCTTCGAGGTTGTCATCCAAACCTCTGCGTCATCAAAGGCATCACTTGCCTGTGCATCATCGACTTTGCACTCACTCAGGCTTCCTTTCCCTAGTTCGCTTTCGATCTCTAATCACTACTCTCCAGCTCTACCAACACTCTTCAATCCTGACCATCTTGCTTCACTGGTCAGTTCACCTCCTTCTGTCTTTTGATTCTCTCCAGGTTTTCGCACCGGTCACCACATGAGCGGCCAGTTGTGCTTTCGCTTGCCACTGCGACCGCCACATCCCATCTCTCCAGCGAACTGAATTTCCCTACATACGAAGGACGCACAACTGATCTATCCACTACGAAAGTACGAAACAGCAACTTTGCTGCCGTTAGCGCTTCTCGGTGACCCTTGGTCTCATCAATCTGTCCTCACTGTACCAGATTGGGTTGATATACCCAAAGTGCTCCTCTAGCAACCCCAGGTCATTCCGATTTCGAATTTGGGATCGGGGCCTCGGCACCAAGTCTTCAGAGAGATCACAGTATGGCTCGGACCAAACAGCAAGCGTTGATGGCTACTGCAAACCTACCAAAGACGCCTTCAAGGAAGGCAACTACCAACGCTTCGCATCAGTCGTCGGGCCAAGGGTGGGAAGAGGACGTGCGGATCCTCCGTACTGTTTTACAGAGCCCGACCAGAACAGATGCAACTATACACGCAGCATGGAATCGTCTTCGGCAAGGCTTCAGCGACCAATTCAAGGCGATCGTATTTCCACATGCCACGGCTCGAACACCCTTGGAACCATTTCAGTTCTGGGCAGCCAAGAACATTGATGAGGGTGCCTTGAGCCGGATCCTTCGCATCGTGTTCGCCAAGCAGCTTGCGGCGTTCAACCATTTTTCTTTACTAAAGCATACTGCGGAACAATCGGTATGTAGTGACTGGCTATCCCGTTCTGAGCTGTGTGATCACTTCGGCTTGTCTCGTGAAGATGCGGGATCTATGCACGAGGAAGGGGGGTGGTGACTGACGCAATCTGGCATAGGGCACATCGATCTGGCACCTGCTCCTTCACTTTGGCCCGGCATTATTCTCTGACCACCGCCTCAAGATACTTCGAAAGCGCATGCACATTTTCACTGTCGATTCACATGGCAAATCAGGGCTTGCCGAAGGCTTCAAGCGCATGCTGAGGCACACTGCAACCAAGAGAGGTGTTCGAATCGACACTGCGTCCATCCCATGCGGGGAGCCTACAGCCGTCCTCTTTTCATCCGATGAAATATCTGCTCTGGGACCCGCGAATCCTGAGTTCGAGAGGCTTCCTCAGCGGAATCCCCCAAAACACCAAGAACGCCTCATGCGAAGGATGTTTCTCGAGAAAAGCAGGAAGACCGTGCTCACGTCGGACCTCCACAAGGCCAATGTCAGGGCCAGGATCAGAGCATGGAAGCTCCTGTTCCACAGACAGAGCTCGCCAGAGCCCCCTACCAGGCACCGGCCAGGAAGGAGAGGATGCAGCTGCCTCCGCTGCGTAGTAACCCTCAAATTCGAAGGGTACAAGAGCGAGACATCGCACTCCCATCCACTGAGGGCGCCGGCGATGTTGAAGTGCAGACTGTCGAGAGCAACGTTACCCCTCAAGATGGTAAGTGCGCCGGTGTGTCGAGCCCAGCACCGAGTGTTGTTTGTAAAACAGAGCGAGAGCCATCCTCGGCTGGTCCCCTGCAATCCGGGGAGTCCTCAGACTTTGCAGACTTCAGGTCAAGATGGAGTACAGCTGTTCATGCGAGCTCGCCGGCGGCCGCCCCGTGGCAGTACGTGCAAGGGGTTGTACGCGACACCAGCCCCTCTACTCGTGCCCGTAATTCGAGCACCATATCGAGGAAGCGACCTACCGAGGAGGACCCCGGCGAGCCCAGTCCGTTTTGTGATGGCCGCCTCAAGCGCATGGACACAACCGAGTCTCGGGGTCATCTCCTCGAGCAAGCTCGACACTGGGACAACGAGACCATCCTCTCCATCTTGAAGCAGATCGAGGCGATACGGCCAGATAACTTCCTTGTCGTGGACGGCTCGGAAACGTATGAGGACCAGGTGCTGCGGCAGCAAATGTCTCAGCAGTCCGAGGAGAGAGGCGCGCTTTTGATACCTCTGAGGCTGGATGATGGTCATTGCCTTCTGGTCGTCGCGCGGCTCAAGCCTCTCGGGAGCGTGGGCGATAACGACAAGTATGGATTGATACAATACTACGATGCAGCCAGACAGAGCGAGGCCGGGGGCGGCGACAAGTCTGAGCCAATCCTGCGAGTGGCCCGCCTGATAGGACTCATCCTTCCGGACCGCGATCCGGATCCCGACGCGTGGGACCACCAGCACTGCGCCTGTCCTGACCAGCTCGTAGAGAGCAACAATGGACCGGCCGTCTGCCTGGCTGCCATGTGCGTCGTCGGCAGCCTTCAACTTTCACCGCCACTGCCTGAAGTTGTGGACTGGGTGTTCTGGCGGTATGTGATGCTCGGTTCTTTTCTGCCGAGAGACCCGTCCGTACAGCTTCGTTTTCAGCACTACAGGGCCGAGACCATAGAAAAGACGATCCGCCAAGGCCAAGCACCGGAGCCCAGCCCTCCAGACGCTAGCAGCTCTTCTGAACAGATTCGGTACCCAAGGCAGACCGTCATGAGCGCTGAAGACCGGATCAGGAGCAGAGCCACCAACACAAAGAGGCTCATTGAGAATATCCACCGCGGATACCGCATCTTCCATGACCTTGTTGTGCACATTGACCAGGGAAATGCCTCATACAAATCCCAGCTGGACCAGAGTGTGCTGGTCAGAGACAGGAAGCGTGACAACATCATTGGGATAGTCGAGACCCTCTCCATGAGGACACAAGGTGAGGGGGAGACCCAGGGTACAAGCTCCTCAGCGCCGAGGGTACTGAGCTGAGACAGGCTACAGCCTCTATCGGTGTGCTTCATGAGCACCTCGAAATGCTGCATGGAGTCCAGGACTGTGTCTGCAAGGCCATGCAGGAGCTGTCTGAGTGGCGTGAACAAGTCAACAAGGCGGCCATGGAGGGTGATCTGGGCATGGGATATACACTGGTGGAGTAAGAGGCAGAGAGGACCAATCCAAGGTCCAATGCAGTCCTCAATTCCTTGAACTTTGTGGCAGGGGCTTTCTTTTCCTGGCAGCCTGAGGAAAAAGTATGCTGACTGAACAAGCATCAGGACAAGTGTGTTCCAGATCCTCCGCCTCCCATCTGAAGTTTACTGCAGGGTTCAGCCCTTCTGGCCCCACATGTCCCAAAGCCCTGGGTGTGCCTGAGATCCGGTATTCAGCGGGCCGCCTTCTAGCGCGGGACCTGCTGTGGCTGACAGCTCGCTAAATTTAGGGGCGTGGGGTCCTGCTACTTACTAAGTACCGCTACAGTTCAGGGACGTACGTAATGCTCCCTCCCTCTCGGTGATCATCCCTTGGAGACCCTGGGGCTTCTTTCTCTTTCTCTCTCGCTCTCTCTCTGCATTCCTCAGACTTTCTTGACATGTCTTCCACGTTCTTCTACTCTGAAGTCTTCCCACGTTTCACCTGACCACCTGTGAGCTGTACTCCTCCTCCCTTGGGAGGAAAACAATTCGTGCAGTAACCCTTTTCCCCTAAAAAGAAGATTACTGGCTTGTATTGTAAGTAGAACCACCCACGCGACCAGCCTCTTGTTTCCCATCTCTCGGATCACCTCCCTTCTTCCATGCTACATATCCTTCCCAAAGCCTCTCTCTTTCCTGCCCTGCGACAAACAGACAGATAGACAGAGACACACTTTCCCAATGCCCAAGCCGGGCAGATCCGATTTCTGCTGGGCGCCCCTCTCCTCGACGGCGACACCAATTGACAGTGATGCCAGTACTACTAGTACTACAGACAAGCCCTGCAAGCTCAAGACCTCCCCGAAGCCGGCCAGGACATCCTCCCCCTCGACGACGAAGCAGCCTCAGCAGCGAGGCAGACCAGCCTCCTCAGGCTTTCCTTCCACAATCGTAACAATAGGAATAACTATAATAGTGAACTCTACAAGCAGTATAGCGACCACTCGGAGCAAGGGGCCACCGACAGCGCCAGTTGTTGTAATAATAATACAGGGGGCGAGGACGAGGACGGAGACAAGGGCTTTGACTCTTGGGAGGGAGGAGAGGGAAGAGGAGGAAGAGGCGGAGGAGGAGATACGCACCATGGTATCATCATGGTCGGGGCAACCTGAGATCAGGGGGCGGACCGAGTGTGAGGCAGTCTCTTCTTCCTTTCTTTCTTTTTCTCTTCCCTTCCTGTTTTCTGTGTCTGACTTTCATAGCACAGGGGTGCGGATGATGCTTCTGTGTGCGGTGCACTTTGGGATAACCTTCACGTGGGGCGTCGAGATGACATACTGCACGCCCTATCTCCTGAACCTGGGCCTGACCAAGAGCCAGACCTCGCTGGTGTGGATCGCGGGCCCCCTGTCTGGGCTCATCACGCAGCCCATCGTAGGAGCCCTGGCGGACTCTTCGAGGTCGAGATGGGGCCGCAGGAGGCCGTACATTGTGGTCGGGTCCATCATCGTCGCCGGAGGGCTGATGACGCTCGGCTGGACGAGGCAGATCGTGTCGCTGCTGATGCCGACCGACACTGACTTTGCCACGATGCTCATCATTTTTCTGGCCGTCTCGGCACTGTATGTGACGGACTTTGCCATCAACGCGGTCATGTCGTGCTCGAGAAGCCTCCTCGTCGACACGCTGCCCATCGCAAAGCAGCAGACAGGCGCCGCGTGGGCGGGCAGGATGGGCTCGCTGGGCCACATTGTCGGCTACGGCATGGGCGCCGTCGATCTCCCGGGTACCTTTGGCACGTGGCTGGGCGCGACGCAGTTCCAGCAGCTCACCCTCATCGCCGCCTTCGGCATCCTCTTCACCTCCTTCGTGACCTGCTGGGCCGTGACGGAGCGTGTCCTCGTCAGCAGCAGCGGCAGCGGCAGCGGGCGGCGTGACCACCACAGCTACCGCGGCGGTGATGGCCGCTTCAAGGTCCTGCGGCAGATCTGGTCGACCTTTCTAGACCTGCCCCCTCGCATCCAGGGCATCTGCTGGGCTGTCTTCTGGGGCTGGATCGGCTGGTTCCCCTTCAATGTCTATGGCAGCACCTGGGTGGGCGAGACCTATTTTCGCTATGATGCGTCGTCGTCGGGCGACGCCAGGGCCTCGTCCTCGGACGCCCTAGGCGACATGGGCCGCATCGGCAGCTACACGCTCACCATCTACTCTTTTATGACCTTCACGGGCGCCTGGCTGCTCCCGCTGTTTGTGCGCGCCCCCGAGGACGACAAGTTCACCAGGAGGCCACCGCAGAGCATCGCACACCTGGTGGAGGGCTTCAGCAAGCACAAGCCCGACCTGCTCAGCGTCTGGGTCGCGGGTCATGTCTTATTTGCGAGTGCCATGTTCTGGGCGCCGTTTGCCACCAGTTTTCGCTTCGCCACTGCGCTGGTTGTCTTTTGTGGGATACGTGAGTCTTGCTGCCATCCTTCCCCCCCTCTTCTTTTGAAATTTTCTCTTTTCTCTCCTCTTCTTTGGGTTGAGTGCAGACGTGTCAACTGACAAAGAGACTTATCATCACATATCACACAAACAGCATGGAGCATCGTCTCCTGGGCCCCCGTGGCCATGATGGGAATCGAGGTAAACAAGATCTCCAGTGATCCCGCCTCCTACCGCCGCCTCTCCGATGCCCCCGACGCCATCGAGCTCAGCGGAGGAGCCACCACCACCACCACTACCACCCCCATCACGACACCCTCGCTCCTCCACGTCGAGCACGGCCCGGACGACGACAGCCCCTACAGCACCCCCAACGGCACCACAGGCGAGCTCTCGGGCATCTACTTTGGCATCCTAAACATCTATCAGACCATCCCGCAGTTCATCGGCACCTTCATCTCCACCGTCGTCTTCGCCGTGCTCGAGCCGGGCAAGAGCCCAGAGCTGGCGGCCGATGCGGACCCAGAGGCCCTGCAAGCTGCGGCCGAGGGGCCCAATGCTATTGCTGTTTGTCTGTTTATCGGGGCTGGGGCGGCGGCGGTGGCTGCTGTGGTTACGAGGAGGTTAAAATGGATTTAAAGAGTGAGGTTGGAGACGAGGGAGGAGGATTGAGGACTTTTCTGTGTTAACTATATATACTTGGACTGTAAGATACCCTGCAAATTTGGATAAGAGAGTGTGGAGATTCTTATATGGCTCTTTGGGTCACTTGTGTATGAGAATTTTTTTTTTTTATGCTTCACAGCAGAAAAAGGTAGGTTTGGCTGGCTGGCATCAGCTAGGTATGTAGGTGAATGAGGTGTTGTGGTCCTTGTGGGGTTGTGAACTCTACTACTATATTATTAAAGGGCTATCTACTCGGGTTCTCTTCTGCTAGGTCTATCGAATTCCAGGCATCATTCAAGCATCAATCCTAAAGAGGCACCACTGCAGCCCGACTCACAACTTCTTGAAATCACGACTTGCTCAGAAGAACAAGAAAAAAAAGCACATGGATTGTTTATAAATCAAAGAGAGAAAGAACTGCATGAAACGTGGCTTGTCTTGCTGTGTGATGTTGGAAACATTGAACTGGTATCAAAGTATTCAAGCAAAAATAACAGCGATAACAAACAATTCACCTCCCTTCTCGAAATACAAGCAGAGTCGGAATGAAGAAGTCATGGGTGAAAAAAGTGCGCACTTTAGGTGGGCACATAGAAATGAAGAAAACCACATACACACACACAGAACATCTTGAAACCCCCGCCGAACGCCCATCTGAATCTAACTTCCCTCCATATTGTAAGTTAATACACCGGCCTCGAGCCGGGCTCCTCCCACTGTTTGTGGATATTTGTGTTGTCCACGGCACCCTGAGGGTCACTCACGCCTGCGCCCCAAGAGACGCGTCCAGTGCGCCTGCGACGGGCACTGTTCTCGCCCACCCCGCTGGGCCCGATCCACTCCCACGCGCGACCGACCTCGCCGTTATTACCCTCACGCTGTCCCGTCCGCACGTTGGTGTTTTGCTCCACCACAGCCCTGACCCGCTGCCAGATGCGCTCCCGCTCAGACAGGCTGTGCACCGACCGCAGCACATCGTCCCTCATGTTCGGCAGGAAGAGGAACGGGTCGTCCTCGCCGCCCTCCTCGTAGGCCAGCTCCTTCTGGGCCGCCAGGCGCCCCAGCACGAGCTCGACCAGGGCTGGGATCTGTGCCGAGATGGCGCGGTTCGAGAGGTAGCGCGAGCGCCCATACATGGCCGTCAGCAGTGACATGACTACTGAAACAATGCTGAGTTTATGTCGTTCCAGGCCGAGGCGGACGGAGCGGCGGACGCCACACGCGAGCGGAATGCGAGCGAGAGAGGTGGACGCCAGGAAGGTGGTTGAAACGCCTCCGGAACCGGAATCGCTTCTGGATCGAACACAGGTCTGGTTAGTTGGACCCATACGTTAATACCGGCATCTTCTTTGATATGAAATTGTTTCTCGGACTTCCGCAAACAAGGGGGAGGATCCAAGGCAAGATCTGTCCAGTAGGTGGCGTAGCGATGGAGGACATAATGATCTCAACAGAGAATGAGGGGGAGAAGAAAAATAGCAAAAGAACTTACGGCTTTGCTTCTGGCTCGGCCCTTTCTTCCACCTCGATCTCATCCCTCGTCTCGATCTCTCCCAGGGCGGCGCTCCACAGGTCGTCAAACTCCTTCTTGCTGAGCTTCTTGCTCCTCTGCTCGCTGACCGTCTCCTTCAGCTCCTGTACCGCGATGGCCGGGGTCTCTGGCTGCCGACCCTTGTCGTCGACCAGCTCACCGCACTCAAACTTGGCCCTGCGCTCCCGGAGCTCCTCTACAGCCTTGTCGGCGACGGCCTTGACACGGCGCACCTTCTCGCCGTCGGGCTCGCAGGTAGGCGGGAGCGGGACAAGGCCGCCTGCGGACAGGGGGTGGGGCTTCAGGATGTAGTCGTCCTCGCACCGCACCGAGTTATCGCCGTAGCAGTAAGCGTGGGGCGGGCAGGGCTCGCAGTCGGGCTCTGCCAGCTTGATGGCCCACTCGGGGACGTCAAGGTCGTAGTCCTGATAGGTGATGTGCCGAGGGATGACCTGCTGTGCCGGCCTGCCCACGCCGCAGTAGCCCACGGCGAGTTTTTCCTGTCGATACCAGGCGCCGTAGGCACCCAGGATGGTGACGAGGAGGACCCAGATGGGCGTCGTCAGGCTGCCTGATCTCTTGTTCTGGCGGTGGGGCACCAGGGCGGTGTCTGCCCGGGCGGCATCTTCCTGGGCGAGGGCGAGCTGCTCCTCAGGGGTAAACTCCTCGCTGGCTTCGACGACAGGCTCGGGCGTCTGAGGCGTGCGCGGCCGGGAGAAGTCGCTCAGAGGGACCTCGATGGATCTAGAGTAGCCGACCTGCTCTGAACCGTCGGGCTTGGGCGTGTCTCCCGTCCGTCTCCTGGAGTAGGAGCTGGTCGGCCTCTTGACGGGCGAGTCAAAGGCGGGAGTCCTCCTGCGGCTCGACGGGGTCTCCTCGGGCAGGGGGAGCTACCGCTCTGGAAGGGGTTGTCGGTCGAGAAGACGTTGTCTTTATCGTCGGAGTCCTCGATCTTGACCTCGGGCTGCGGTGTCAGCTCGAGGCGGCGAGAAGTCTTGCGCGGCGAGCGTCGGGTCTCGTAGTGGCTGTCGGTGTCGGTGTCGGAGTAGCCCAGCTGATGGCTGGCGGAGCGCGATGACCGTTTCCTCGGGCTCACGCTGCGCGGGACAGGCAGCAGCTGCTGCTGCTCGGGCTCCTCGGGCTGCGTGTTGAAGCTGGTCGCAGCGCTGTCGGGGTTCTTTTTGGTCTTCCTCGGGACCGCCTGGCCGGCGGAGGCATGCTGTCGCTGTTGGCAACAGAGTAACCATCGGAGTTGTCGGCATTCGTGATGCCCATGCTGGACCTCTTGGCCCTGGCGCGTCGGTCGAGGATCTTCTTGGCCTGTGGGGCGACCCGTTCGTTGAAGATCTCGACGAGCTGTGCCTTCTTTGCGGTCGCGGGATACATGATGTTGTGGCTGACGAGGATGGACCGCAGGCGCGGCATCGTGACCGACGTTGGGTCGAAGTCGGGTTGGAGATAATCGACCTCAGTGTCCGACATCTTGGCCGATAGTGGTTGTGGTTGGGTGGTTTGGTTTGACTGGCTGACGCAGTATATCAGGAATGATGAAAAGAGCCAGATGAGGCTTGTGGCGGATGATAAGGGAACAGGCTTAGGAATGTGGTGACAGCACTAGCCCAGCAGTCTTAAGAGCTGAGCTGTCGATCAGAGAGGAGCACCCTCCTGTGTGCCTTCTTGGGTTGTGATCTTGAGTCGCGGTGGTGCAGTGAGGAAGGACCACGAAGGTATAGTGAACAAGCACCAGAAATCTGTCACTGCTGTGTAGAGAGATGGAAAGAAGCAGAAAAGTCTGTGTCACAACAAGGACTGTGGAGCTGGTAAATATTGTTTGTTCTCGCTGCTGGCAGGAAAAGCACAGTGGGGAGTGTGGATGTGGTGAGGGAACCACCGGACCGCAACCGGTTACCAGTGGCAACGAGGACTTGTAGTGGACTTTGTAGTGGACTTGTAGTGGACCCCAGCACCCAGTAGCCTCTGCCTGTCTGCAACTTGCCTTGTCAAACGGCCATCTCGCGGTACCTAGTACTTAGTAGGTTAAGCCACATCTTATCACAGCCAATCCGGCACCAGCCACATGACTTGTCCTTGAACACAGCCACAAGTTCCAAGCTCCACTACATATCAACCACCACAGTCCTTTATGTTGTATACATAAGTACTTCTTGAGATACAGCACATTTCATGGGCTTATATTTGTGGATGATGCTGGAGCCTGTGTTACAACTACCCTCCCAAGAGTGACTCAGATTCCTCCCGTGCCTGGATTTGCCTCCCTGGTCCTCTCCCACTTCTCTCCTCCCCCTTCTCTCTCCTGCTTCTCTGTTTCCCACCTTGTCTCTCGCTCTCTGTCTCTGTCTGTCTGTTTGTTTGTCTGTCTTGTCATATTTACCCCTGGCATACAGTTTGAATGTGCTGCTGGTCCACTGGCCTCACCTCACCATTTATGGTAACATCTACACAGCCAAGAGGGAGAGGGTCCGGCATTCATTCATACAATGCAAAGTACTTTGCTGGCACAGGGAGGGTTTTCTTTTATACCGGCGGACCGGCTTTTTTTTTTTTTTTTATACTGCCCTGACTCACCCACTTTTGATGCGCAGAACCATAACTCCATGTTCGTTAGGGAGAAACAAGATAGCCTCCCTTCCCTCAAAAAAAAAAAAAAAAAAACGTCTTCGTATACATTGAGAAAAAGAGAAGAAATCAACCGTGTCGTCTCTGTGTGCGTTCAATGCTAAAATATGACCCCCTGAAAAAGCCCCCCAAAAAAGCAGAATCTATTGCGCCAAGTGTGCCCCCAAGACACCCTTCATCAAAGTGGTCCCAAAAGTGACCCCGTCAGAGATTGCCACGAATTAGGCCCGAGGTGCCAAACTCCAGCAACGACCTGAACGCCGGGGGAAGGGGAAGAACAAGAAGAGCACCAGAATAGAAATCAGAGAAAGCACGAAACAGAAACCGAATACCTTACCCGTCTGTCCCCCTCGGTCTCTGGCGACCGTCTTTAGATCTCAGCCCGTCTGCCCTCGTCCTTGAGCCGCGTGGGCACCGTGATGATCAGGATACCGCGGTCATACCTGGCCGTGATGGCCGAGGGGTCAACCACCCTCTCGGGCTGCTGGTTCATAACATCATCCTGGTCGACCTCTTCAAGCCCGGAAGGAAGGTACACTGTCCGACGGCACATGCCCCCATCCCTCTCGGAGATGATGAGGTGCTCCGGGCTGGCGCTGTTGGGGCCAGGGACCTTGCCGCCGATGTAGAGGGCGCCGATGTCCGCTCTCCAGTGCCAGGCGATATCACCCTCCCTGGCACCCGGGATGGAGAGGTGCAGGATCCACCTGTCCGACAGCTTAAAGAGGTCCAGGGGTGGCTCGAAGTCCGCCTCGTCAGAGTCCCTGTCATCGTCGTCGTCGTCAAGAATATGTTCGTGAACCGGACTGTTGAGGAGCAGCGCGTTGGTAATGGCGCCCAGGTCGAAGGGATTCACCATGGCAGGGGGCGGCATGAAGTTGGGGCTCCTGGGGTTATAGCTGTAGTTTATACCACCAGGACCGGGGAGGCTATAGGCACCTCGCCCCAGGGTCACAGAACGCGGCATCGGTACCTGACACCCTGGGCGAGAGGTCGGGCCGTAAGGTCGGGCCACACGTCGGGCCCCGACATCATCGCGCCCAGCAGAGGGCCTGGAGCCGGGACAAGGGTTGTGGCGAGGAAGATGCTGGGGACGCGCACCGCCATGGCCACCGTGACCGTGACCGAGTTGGCTGTAGTGCAGCTCGCTGTGGTTCGCGGACGGACCCGGCCTGAGAACCACCTCACGAGGGCCCTGGGGATCGTTGCCCATCGCCGTGTCTGGCGTGGCCATCAACGTGAACGGAGTGGCAGGCCCGTGATTGGCGGCGGCGGCGGCAGGCGAAGAGGCGTCCCGGAGCACGGCCTGGGCGTCTTGACAGTGCGGCGACATCATCGAGACGGTTTGGGCGCGCAGTTCCTCGGCCTCCTCGCGTACCACCCGCTCGTTGCAAAAGGCGTCGGCCACCAACCTGACCTCAGGGCTCGATGAGTTCAAGGGCGGCACATTGGCCTTGATCAATTGTGCAACAATTGCTTGGTATCGCCGCAGATGCTCTTCCTTGGATGGCGGAGGCGGCACGGGATACTGGGCAGCGCCTGCATGGCTGGTGGGGTTCTGAGGACTGGGCCCCGCCGTCGTCCCAGCGTTGATGATTCGGTATAAAGTCATGAGGTTTTATGCTTGGGGGAGGGGGAGGGGAGGGTTGCAGAATACAAGGCTGTGGTGATGTGATGGTTGTGTGTTATTGTGAGGCGTGTGTGTGTGCTCGGGGGAAACGTGACAAGCAAAGTTGTCAAACTAATCAAAGAGGAAGACAAAAGGAGCAGGTGAGAAGGGGTAAAGAGACGAGACCAACTGGATGATAAGGAAAGAAGAAGAGAAGAGGAGGAAATTGTCATCAGCAGAGAAGGGGGAATACCATGAATTTATAGACATTTGGGAAGTATATGGAGAGAGACAGGCAGGCAGAGGGACAGAGGGACGGAGAGAAAATGAATGAAGGGTCCCCAGGAACAGAACAACTCGGGCACACACACATCTAGGACATAGGCATATCCCTCAACGCCCACGGGTCCTCGTCGCCCTACTCCCCTCCTTCTCAACCTCCGCCCAATGTAACACATATCAGAAGCAAGAAAAACCAGGAAAAAAAAACAAAAACAACAGAAGGCCCTTGAGCATGTACGACCTCGTCTACTATGCAGGGAGACACCACTATACAACCTCCTCGGCCTCCCTGAAAGGCGGCACGTATTCAGCCAATGCGAGGACGAAAAAGATGGCCGCCTGCATCCCGTGTCCTCCGTCTGGACCATATAGCTCGCTGCAGTGCAGAGTATCCACCAGTTTCGGGAGCTATGGGCTGCCTTGCCGAGACAACTTCTCGCCCGTGAGTGGGTGGATACCCCCATCATTGTTTCTTCTGCCAGGCAGGAATGCAGACGCATGTGTGCCCTGCCCAGGCCTGTTCAAGCGACCAAGCGTGCAAGCTCTGCCCCACAAATACGAAGCCTGTGCGACCACCCGCCTCTAGGCCCCTAGTGGAATGCTACACTCCCCCTCGTTGCCCTGCTTTTCTCTTGCTGCTTGGGCTCACACGGCACACGGCACACGGCATACACACACAGATTGCTTCGTTTTCCGCACAGCTTTCTAGCCCAGACACTATGACTGGTGATCTTCGCCACTTGGTCCACATATCCGGCCGCGCAGGCAAGGGTTCTGTGGACGGAAGGGTGGACGGGTTAACTCACCCGTTGGTGGTGTTTTGGATTGAAAAAGGGGCGGTAACAAGGTGGCCAGCCTTGTTCAGCTTATTCCGACCAACAAGGCGGCTGGGACTCATCTCACCGCTGAAATTGGGACGGCAGGTCGCGGGGCCGGACGGTGCCGTTATCTTGCGATTTTCAAAAATGCATGGGACTTTTGGGAAAGGTCAGTGACGCACCTCCTTTACGAGAATACTACTGTGATACACACTAACTGTGTAGCCTGGTTCCAGATCAACAGAAGTTCATTTTCCGAGGGACGTGAAGAGGAGGGGGGAGAGGGGGGAGGGAGAGACAGGGCAAAACGGCAACTCGGAGGTTCCGGATTCTTCGGGACAATTGAGTGACCAGCAGCATACGGACTGTTGCCTGCACGGCGACATGCATGGTGGGCGCGGGGGGTGGTGCTGAGGCTTTTCATTACCGTGACTGTTCCAGTGCGTAAAAGGATGAGTAGTATACACAGTATATGATTTGTAGATTACTTTCAAGATTACGAGTACTTACTACCGAGTAAGATGGGATATCTGGGCCGCTCTGTATTGATTGGCGCTATGTGCTTGTCCAAAAGAGAAGAATAAAGGACAAGAAAATGCAAAAAGAGGGGGGAAACCAAAAACGATCAAGTAGCCAGCCGCCTTGTCATCCAGTCCTCCTGTCCCGAGGCCCCCCAAAAGGGGGGGCGAAGAAATAACGCCCTTTGATTAGTGTGTCATGTTCAATATGCCGACAAATGTGTATAAAAACACATGGTCGTTGAGAGTCGGCGGAAAAAGGTGGCCGCCCCGTAAATGAAGCGCTGCTATGATCCAGCTACCTTGTTGCTGTGCGTGGCCTGGTAGGCGCCCAAAGAGCAGAGACAAGGAACTCAGGAGGAGGAGGAGGAGACAGCGGAGCCCTCTTTCTCCTGTAGCTTCTTCTCCGCCTCCTCTGCGCGCTTGTTGGCGTCGGCAACCTCTTGCTTCAGCTGCTTGATGTACTCGATTGCCATCTCAACGGTGCTAGCCTTGCTGCTCGGTGTGCTCCCGTTCTTGGCCTCCCTCTTATCGCCACTCTCGGCTCCACTATCCTTGCCCTCTGAGAGGGCATCCCCCGGCAGCAGCGTCGCGATCTCCTGCAGCGCCGAGTTGATTCTGTTCCGACGTCCTTGCTCGGCGATCTTGTGCGATGTTCGTTTTGACGTCAGGTTTGTGGACAGCTCGCTAGGATATGATACGCCAGGCACCAGGTTGCCTTCCAGAATGTTCTGGTAGTTTGACTTGGATGCCAGGAGCCGCGATGCCGTATCCTCAGCCATGCTCCCTCCCGGCAGTAGTGGTTTGATGCTGGGAGAGATCTTGGGCCGCAGTGCTGGTGATTCGTGCGAGGAGCTGATGCTCGCCCTCTTCTTGCTGCTCCGCGGGGCGAGCTGAGGGGTCTTTCTTGGGTTAGGCGTCGTCGCCGCCGAGGAGGGGCCGGGCGCCAGCTGGGGGCTCTGGCTCGCCGACGCCGCAGCACTAGGTTTTGCGAACACCGGCGACGGTAGTGGCTGAAATACCGCGCTCCTCGCTGAGCCAGACTCGAGGGCTGGCGACCGCAGGCTGCTGGATGCCTTGGTGTTCAGAGGCGCGAGGCTCGGCTTCTGAGACGTCTTGGAGCTTACCGACTCGGGAAGCTCAAAGGTCTCGATGCCCTCGGCGGCCAGCGGATCCGACCCCGCCGCGGCGCCGTCAGGCCTGTTGGCATTGCTCGGAGATGGCAGCTTCATGAGGGAGGCTGGTGTCGCAGGAGAGTGCTTGCCGGTCCGCGGGGCCAAGCTTGGGCCCAACGTCGGGGTGGCGCTGTTCTGAGCCCGAATCGCGGGGGATGGCTTGGCAGACCGAGGCTTTGGCAGCGGAGGGGGTGGCATCTCTGACGACGTCTCGGGTGGAGAGACAGAGCTGGTCTCGGAATCTGTGAAAGCAGCAGCCGCGGCAGGAGAATTAGAAGTAGTCCTGCTTGGCTCGGGCGGGCGTGCGGCTGCGGTCGCTCGAGGTTGTGGCTCGACAGACACAGCCAGCTCGCTCAGGACCTGTGCGTTCATAAGTGGTGTAGCCCCCGTCTTCTTCCGCTGTGGCTTTGTGATGGGCGACTTCCCAACGTTTGCCTTTGCTCTGGTCTTTGCCACACTGCTCTTCCGCATCTTCTTGGCCAGGTCGCCAGCGCTCGGCGGCTGTGCCTGTGTCGAGACGGCGTGTCCTTCCAGGTCCATCCCTTCGGGCGAGCTTGTGGTGGTACCGATCGCTACTCGGTCGAACATGGTCATCGGATCGGACTGCGCATGCAGCGCTGGTGAGGTGAGGGGGCTAAAGTATGCGTTGGGCACTGCGAACGGCTGGTCTATAGGATACTGGCTCTCCAGGGGAGTGACTGCAGGGGAGACCAGGGGCGTAAAGGACATCTACACACGAGGCATCAGTAAAGCCCACACAACGTCCAAGGTTATTACCTCTCTGCCACAGGTTTGTACCGACATCTTGCTGTTCCTTCATCCTCTGATACCGCTCGTACATGTCTTGGTGCTGCTGCGGCGTCTGGTCGGGCTGGGCATAGAACTGTCGGTTCCCAGCTTGTAACTCGAGGCTCTGAGGAGTGGGAGGGACCATGTGATGTTGATGTTGCTGCTGCTGTTGCTGCTGTTGTTGCTGCTGCGCAAAAAGGCGGCCTGCTGCTGCTCCATCTGCCTCTGCTGTTGTTGTAGCTTCTGCTGCTGGAGGAACCTAATCTGGGCATCGATCTCGGAGATGGCATCGCCGGAGGCATGCTGCATCGGTATCATGCTCGAGGCCATCGTGGACAGTGTGGCAGGCGCAGTGGTCATGGTGGGCATCTGATCATGCATGGCTGTCGACATGAGGACAGAAGCGTCTGTTCCAGACATGGATGTGTCGACCGTCTCCCGCTGCAGCATGTGAGGTCCCCCATCCTGGGAATGGAAATCAAAGTCGAACTGGAGGCTGTCCCCAAAGTTGCTCATTCCGTTCAATTCGAGGAATTGGTGCATGTCGTCGTCAGTGCCATGAGGCATACCGTGATCCTGCTCGTTCCATGCTGCCGCGTTCATCATGATATCGGTTTCGGAGATCCCGGCTGCAGTTTGGCACTCGTCCCTTTTTAATTTTTGGTGTCACGCCCAGACGGCAGCAGGGTCGTGGATCTCGGTTGTCCTGCGCAGCAGCGTGCGCGCGCGTCGCAAAGAGGGAAGAGAGAGAAAAAAAAGTCTAACAATACCCTGGCGTGCAGATCTGCAGCCGTTGTCGAGGTCCGTGGCTCGCTCGGTCGAGGCGAGGGAGCAAGGTGCTGCTCTCAAGGCGCCGAGGTTGGAGGGTGGTCGATGCTCTGCAGCGGTGGAGAGGGGCCCTGATTGGTGGTGGTGGTGGTGTTCAGAGGGGATTGCATCCAAGGCTGCCTCTCTCTCATTGGGCGGGCCCGGGTCTGCTCATGCAGGTCTTATCGTCTCTCTCGATACCAGCAGGCTGACTATCACCGATGACAGGAGGGGCAGCGAACCAGGGGGAGGGAATCTTGCCGCAGGATGATGTAGTATATAGAGAGATTCACGGAGAAGACGTCGTGTCGACAAATTAAATTTTCTTCAGTCCCATGAGCACTTTGTTGGTCCGTGTTTGGTGGGAGAAGGAGGAGTAGGAGGAGGAGGCAATGTTAGTGCGAAAATACGAGTCGGTAGAAGACGGCGGGGCTGCAAAGACATTCGCCTTGAGGGAAAATATGCGAACGGGAAGTGGTGGGCAGGGTTGCTACGGCTGGAACCGGGCGCCCGGGCCAGGCGTGCCAGTGTCAGGCTGCTGCTATTATGTACTTACTATCAGTACAGACTACTTAAGTAAAGTAGGAACGTGCTAGGGCCCAGGCTGGAGTGTTGGAGTGGCTGGGCCACTGAAGAGATCAAATCAAGGTGGGGAATTTTCCTGTGGAGCAGACCGAGGGTGGGGTTTTTCCTCCCAGAGAGGCCAAGGGCTTCACCACGTGTGGCCCACCACAAATGTACCTACAGATCTGCCCTGCCCAGAAGAGATCACCGACTCTGCTCTGCTTGGACATACTTACATAGTACTTACATACAGAGCACCATCGTAGTCAAAATGCCACCAACTAGACGCCCGACTGACGCCACCGCCACACGTCAGATGCCCCTCCAACAAGAGCTGCTCTTGGTGGTCATCGCCCCGAACAGGACCAACTGCTCGAATGGTATACACCATGTACACACAGGCCTTGACAGCCAGCACTGTAGCGTTAGCCGGGTCTCAAACTGAGAGTACACGATATGGGGTGCGCTATGTACATAGTATGGGCCCTACATACAGTAAGTAGTAGTATTACATTACTACACAGTACCTGCTCTGCCAGCGCGCCGCGATCCCCACCACTCCCCACCACTCCCCACCACTCCCCACCACTCCCCACCACTCCCCGATACAACCCCACCGACCCTGACTGATCATGCATGAGCCTCATTCGTAGTCGCTGTCCTCAAGAACAACGGGCCTTCTCCTTCTGCTTGTGACCGGTCGATCCCGAACATCGTCGTCGTCATCATTCCCATCAGAATCCAGCCCATATGCTTCCTTCTTGGAGTCGTCCACCCTGTCTCTAGCGGGTTGACTCATGCCCAGTAGGTCATCATCGTTGTCTTGAGACTGCACGGAAGCCGACTGGTAGAACTGCCTCCGCTTCCTGGCTTTTACCGCTGACGGTCTTGCTGCGGGCGGAGAGGATGTCATGGTGGTGGGGCTGGATGATAGACCGGCTTGGGTCGAGATGGGCTCATCGTCGATGAAGTCGTGGAGGTCAGCGCTGTCGTCTGAGCCGTCGCTCTCCTGTAATTGGCTTGTCCTGGTGCAATCATCTCCATAGTCCTCGACAGTGTCACGGTTCAGCCGTGACTTGGCCGCCTTTCTCCTGGGCTTGGGCTTCGACTTTGAACGTCTTGCTGCTGCGCGGGGATGGTCGATATCCTCTTCTTCGTCGGTAGCCGAGCTGTCCTCGTCGGGATCTTCTCCCTCTGAGTAAGTGAAAGGGTTGACAGTCTTAGTTCGCCGCGGAGCGGCTTTTGCTTTCGGGCCAGGCTTTCTGCGTTTTGGTAGTGACTCTTCTTCGACCACACCAGGGGATCGAGGTCTTTTGCTTGGTCTGGAAGCAAGATCGTCATCACCATCATCGCTGTCTTCTGCGAAGTCGGGCAGGGCAATTCGTTTGTAGGCCAACCGCTCGCAATCATCGTACGGGCGAAGGTAGCGCTCTTGAGGTGATTGTGCGTTCTTCGCCAGTTTCTTGAATAACTCTACCAATCGTTTCGTGTGTGCCCCGTGCTTGAGCATGAAGACCGGGCTCAACCTCGCCTGAGCTTTCGGTTGTGCACATAGACCCGGTTTCGTAAAGTACACCTGAGAGGTGCGCTGTGCGGGGATGGTCTGGTACGTGGTATTCAGCTCGTCAGTCTGCCTATGATCAAGCAGAACAGCATCCAGAGGCGGGATCTCGGCCAGGATGTCGGCCTCGTTTGGTCCTTTCGACTTTGGTTTCGCCGTAGCAGCGCCGGGGCGGCCCCCAAGTTCGGAGGCTCTGACGAAACCTGTAATGACACCATCCGGCATGTGGAATTTCTTCTGTGTTGCCTTCTTCCGTCCGGCGGCCTTTTTCCTCGGCTCTGGTAACGACGTGTCCTGGGTATTCTCGATCGGTATGACGACCATGCGCTTGTCGACTTCAGGTTTGGCATTCCTAGGCAGGATTCTTGAGGACAGGTCGTTGCGGAAATTGAAGCGAGTCCCTTCGCAGATGAACCGCTGCATCTTCTCGTAGTTGTCTTTGGCCTTCCGGTACTGCTCCTCTTCTCTGCCTTTCATCAGGAGCAGGGTTATGTTGCCGGCCCGCTTTCTGCCAGTGCGACCCATGCGCTGCAGCATTCGGATCGGCGAGGCTGAAGCGTCGTAACAGATGATCAGATCGACCTGTCCAATGTCTAGTCCTTCCTCCCCGATCGAAGTTGCCACTAGAACGTTGAAATGCCCGGCTCTGAACTTCTCGATGGTCTCGATCTGCTGTTTCTGCTTCATGCCTTCGCTCCGCTTGGAATCCGCTTGTCCAACAAAGATAGACGCCGTTATCATGGGCTTGTGCTTGTTCAAGGTTCGCACGATCTCCTCGGCACTGTCTCTGTACTCGCTGAAGACAATGGCACGAGTGCTCGAGCCTGGCCCGGCGTCCATGAAGTGGTTCAGCAGATTCTCACATAGGTAGTCCAGCTTTGGGTGGCCGACAAATCCGTCCAGTTTCTGCCAGTCGTGAATGACATGCATCATTTCCTGGAAATTCGGGTCAGCGGCAAGCTGCTTCTTATTCTTGGAGCCCTTGCTGCCTTGGCCCTCAACCTCAGATCTGAAGTCGAGCATTTTGTGGTAAAATGGCGCGATCCCGTGGTAGTTGAGCAGCTTGATGGCATGCGCCAGGCTTTGCAAGATGGCAAAAATGGCCATGGTCATGCCTTTGGTGGCTTGATTTGCATGTCTTCCAGGCCCCAACGCCCATTGTCTCTGTGCCTCTCGCAGGCCCATCACTGTCAACGTCATTGGGTCTCTCGCCAGCCATCTGTTGACATGAACAAGTTTGTTGCAGAGTGGCTGCAGAGCCTTGGAGAACAATTCCTGGATCCGGACCATCTCCTCTGACGGTTCGAGGATTCTCTGGTCCACCTCGCGAGCATGAACATACTGGCGGATGTCGATAGACTCCTCCGTTCGGATTTCTATGACTGATATCCCAAGGCTGTCGATGACGGCCTGGACACCCTCGACTGTGGAGCCGGGAGTAGCTGTAAGAGCGAGAACTCGAAAACTCGGGTTGAACCTCCGAAGGAATTCAACCACCTTCACGTATGCGTAGTCCCCGGTTGCTCGATGGGCCTCGTCGATAACTAGGAGCACGATCGATTTCGGATCCGCGTATCCTTTGGACAGATCGTTCTGCAGAGTCTGTGGAGTCATAAAGAAGAGCCTCTTGCTGTCCCACTCGTCCTCGCGGAGGGAAGGCGAGATTTCACCAGTCAACAGGGTTGCTTGAGATCGAGGGATGCCTGCCACGTTCAGACATGCCTCGACCTGTTGAGAGGCGAGAGGTTTGGTCGGTGCGACAAAGACAATCTTCGCATCTTTGATCCACCGGAAATAATTGAGCATGACCGTGGCTGCAATAAATGTCTTGCCGAGACCAGTTGGCAGCGCCACCAAGGTATTGTTGAATAGTCCGTTCTTGACAATGCTGAACTGATAGTCTCGTATGGGACCGAGATTCGTTGGGTAGACCCAGGTCTTCAGTGCGTCCTGATCTAGCTTGTGATGCGTCGGGGCCTCCGGTGGCAGATCAGCACGATACACCCTCCGGGACTGGGTCGGCGGTTGCTGAGACGGCTCATCGTGATCGAGGGCGTGGCCCCAGAGCGTTGTCTGGCGGAAGGCTTGCGACGAGCTGCTCCGTTGTATCGGCCCTGACGCCGTCGGGGCAGGCTGCGGTCCGCGGTTTGGACTGGCTGTTGGCTGCACAGGGGAGCTGTCGAAGGCGTCTGCAGGCAGCCCATCTAGATGCTCTGCGCAAGACTGGCCGCCATGGGCTCTTTCTAATGGTGGTATGCCGTGATGTAACAGGGTCGAGTATGCTGTGCTGCTAGACGTTGTTCTTGGTGCTGTCTTGAACGCAGACGCATGAACACTGCTGCTGCCGATAGCCGGAGCGGTGCTTGTCTGGTTGAGGAGAGTTTGCGTTTGCGTGAGAGCACTGATGAGATCCTCGTCCGCAAGATCGCCGTCCCACTCATCAGAGTCCATGTCTTGAAGTGCTGTCGTGCCACCCTTCAGGAAGAATGAGGAACGGAATAGATAAAGCGCAAAAACAAAATATCCCCTCAGGGAGGCATTAGGTCTAGGCTGATTGTTGAATTCCTCATCAAATACCAAAAGATATGGCGCGAGTTGGTGGACTGCATCTCAAGCAGTGCTCAGCTAACACACGGTAAAGGTACAGTAGCAGTGCGCGACGCGCATCCTTGTCAGGCGTACTGTAGCGCAGCTCAGGCACCCCAATGCTTGAGGCAGGCACGACTGCGACGCCTGGTCACACTTCCCGCGAATGACGAAGCAGGGTGACAGGGATGCTGGACCAATTGCATGCCGGGATCTTGATCAGGCACCCGCAAGACCTCTGACTAATCTTTCAGGTCGCAGATGTCAAAAGTGGGCCTCCGCCCAGTGACTTCTACCACCTTGGCCTACGTTTGACGGTTTCTTACCAAAGCCCTTTTGTGGCACACTCTCGAATCTTCCTTTGTTCTATTCAACAAACAGGAAAGAAAAGCCTCGCTCCGTCGCCAGCCACTCTTACACCTTAATACTTTTCACATTGTTCTTATTGATGTGCCTTTTTACAGGTCAGACAAGCGGGTCTGTTCGCAGCCCCCGTCTCGACGTCCTTAGAAAGGACCGAGAGGCCCTGACCATCATAGCCTTTCTTCTCGACCCGCTCCCCTCGCCCACGATACCTCAACCAAAGCTTGCTCCCTTTCGTTGGCAAACCAGACCTTCTACCACAAGCCTGAGCCAAACCTCGACCTGGTCCTCTCCCGACACTCCTCTGCGCGCGACGCACTTGCGACAACGCTTGGGCAACGCCTTCGAACCCCCAAGCTCTCATACGACACACACACACAAAATAGGCGACAGACACCCCGCCATGGCACCACCCACTGGGCCTCGCGGCGGCGCAAATGCGAACACTAGCCGAAACACTCGAAGCTCGACTGCCGCGTCTCGTGGGGGCTCTCGTGGCGGTGCCCGTGGTGGGATCGCGAAGCGTGGCCGGTCGTCTGCTCCTCGAACTGATCGTGATGGAGATCTCGACATGGACGCTGTCAGTGCTGGCGGCAAGCCTGCTGCCGGCGCCAACAGGTCTGCCAACTCGTCCACACGACGCGGCAATGCAAGAGCCGCTCCCCCAGCAAGTCGACCACGCGCCTACAGCAGAACCTTACACGGCACCTCCGCGGAGATCCATCGCAGTCATCTCGCGCTCCCAACGCAGGCAGGCTGTCTGGCAACAACACTACCCTGAAAGTTCTGGGCTTGAAGTCCAGCAGAGCATCTAGCAACTCAGACGGCGGTCTGCGGAGCCTGCTCGAGTTCCTGGAGAAGAAGGCGACGAACGTCAGGACGACTGGCGGCGATGGCAACCGTCGCGTGCGTCCCGTTGCGATCAAGAAGGTATGTCAAGGTATCCGGCCAATGGGTACGGGAGGGTGCGCAGCGTCAACAAAGGTCCAAATCTCGTTACTTTGCCATGTATCTCGCAGAACGAGCAGATAACCGCAACCGATATCGCCGCTTCGACCTTTCCCGTGAACCCACCTCACCGTCACCACTCAAGGTTTTTCTTTACCTTGCTAACTTTCCCCATAGTCACTTGTCGAGGGTGACTCTGTTTATATCTTGACCAGCGATCATGACGCCGACGAGGTTCTCAAGATCAACGGCTTTACTTTCGCCGGCTCTGCCCTCAGCATCACTAAGAACGAGGATGGCTGGCCCGGCGCGGAGGCGGAGCTGAACGGAGGGCCCACCTTGTCGACCCAGGCTCAGAAGGACAAGCTCAAGCTCCAATCTGTCCTCGAGCGCCGGTACAACATGGAGGCAAAGCTGCTTGATCTGTCCGCTTTGGGTCAAGACCCCATCCTCGTGGAGATGGGCCTGCTCTCCTCTGCTCCCGAGACGGCCGAGAAGACCTTCAAGGTGCTCATGAAGATCTGTCAAGAGCTCTTCAAGACGGCGCAGCAGAAGCGTGAGGCCATGGAGAGCGTCTCCCTTGCAGGCAACGCGCTCAGCTCGGTGAACCCGGTCTTCGACCTGGCCGAGACCTTCCCCGACCTGAAGCACCTAGATCTGAGCAACAACCAGTTCTCCAGCGTAAAGCAGCTGAACAAGTGGCGCGGCCGTTTCCGCCGCCTGGAGACGCTGCTCTTGCTCAACAACCCCATCATCCAGACGGAACCTAGCTATGGCGCAGACGTAGTGGAATGGTTTCCCTACCTGCAGAACCTGAGCAACGTGATCGTCAGGACCCCCGAGCAGATTGCCGCGGCCCATCAAAAGGCCAAGATCAAAGAGATCCCTCAGAACGGCAACGACTTCCGCGACGTCAACAACCTCGGACAGAATTTCATCTGCGAGTTCTTCCCCCTGTTCGACACGAACCGGGATCTGCTCCTGCAGACCTACTATGACGAGCACAGTACCTTCACAATCTCTGTTGTGAACACCGATGCCAGGGATAAAGACACCCCGGCCCTCTCCTGGGCCCCCTACATAAGCTTCTCACGCAACCACCAGCGCATCACCACGGACAGCGGACGTTTCCAGCGATACATGAAGGGAGTCCGCATACAAGAGGTGTGGCGGCAACTACCCGCTACCCAGCACCCTGGCTTCGAGGCGAACAAGTACATCGTCGACTGCCATCCGATGAAGGGCCTGCGTGATCCGGTCAACCGCTCACCCGAGGGTGAGCTTGGCATGATCATCACCATGCACGGCGAGTTCATCGAGACACAAGCTGGTGGCAAGAGCGGCCCGCGCAGCTTCACCCGGACTTTTGTCCTCGGTCCTAGTCTGACCGGGCGTGGTCCCATACGGGTGATGAGCGACATGCTCTCGCTGCACCCTTATAAACCGCTTCCCACGATCGCAGTCTCTGCTCAGAATGCACCTGCTGTGCCTGCTGCACCTACTGCACCGGCTGCAGCTGCGCCTCCAGCTGCGCCGCTGTCTCCTGAGCAGCAGCAACAGATGATGATGATGGAGCTCACAAAGCGTACCAACATGACCCTCGAATACAGCAAAATGTGCCTCGAGGGAGCAGAGTGGAATTTTGACCGAGCAGTGGCCATCTTTGAGGAAAAAAGGTAAGATCCTCCCCCTTTTTTTTTTTTTTTTCTATTTACTACTCGCGAGCATACACTAATCCCATAACCAGATGGCCCTCCCCGCTGAGGCATTCATTCGAGCTTGATCTCGTCCCAGACCGGACAGCTTTACCTAATAAGAATCACGCATAGTTGTCTGTCCTACGTGGCGGGACAAGAAAGGAAATCAAGCTTCCCTTGATTCAATCCAACACAACGCGCACAAATCAAGTATCCAAACATAAGCCCTGTACATCAGCAAACAAGCTCTTGGCAGGCGGACGACGGATGTAAGACGGGAAAAACACAGAAAACGAAACAAGAAAGAAAAAGGATGATTTGATGGTCTTTGCCGGGGAGGAAATTTGATTGGTTTGATTCTGGCATTAGCGACAGGCAGGGGGAGGAGTTATCTGCTTTTTCGTCCAGCGCCGTTGCCCTGCTGCTCTACGAGAAGTGGCAGCGCTGGGCTCTCTCTATGGTTGGTTCGGCAGCATCACGGAGGAACATGGCATGGGGGGGGGGTTTTCAAACAGAAGAATGCACCAGAGCCAGAGCCGCATGACGGATTTTGCATTGCGGTCCCAGTTTGAGCCAAAAAATTTATGAGCTGAGAAGACGCGAGATACCCTCGCAACACCACACACATACTTTCCTATAACCTGTGCCATCTCCAATGATCTGCCAAAGTGATGTAGAAGAAGGGTGCATGTGAAATATGCATAAATTGTACATGGTACAGATATGTCTGTAATCTAAGCAAGCGCGCGCGTTCTCTCCCTAATAAAAAAATAGGCAGCATGCTCGCAAACCAACCTGAGGTGCCAAGGCGAGAAAGATTGGTGGGGGGGATTGACAATGTTGAAGCAGGCACACACATACACACATACAAACACACAAACACCACACGCTGAAAATGTACCCGGCGCTTACATGGCTGTATACCCTGTTGCCGATCTCTCACTTGCCCCGGCACATGACAAGTAGCATGGGCCACTGACAGCCAACGGAATGACGATGCGGGCTTTAGCAGAGATCTACATGGGGTTTATCTTTCGGGCCGCAGCCGTCAGAAGCAGTTTGCGCGCATGTGCTCATCTCATTTCGTGCAGGGGGGAGAGAGAGAGAAAAGCGAGAAGGTTGCCTGACTAGAAGGGAGGGGGTAGGAGGGCTGGGCGGCACAGGCGTTCGTCCCCAGAAGGGTTGATGATTTAAGTCACGGCGGCGGCGGCGGCGGCGGCGGCTGCCGAGGTTGACTGACCGGGTTTGGAGTTTAGTGGCTACTGTTACTTGGCTTGCTTGATTTGTGCGTGTCCCTCTTTTTGGATGCTACAGTACAATGCAGCAGCCGGGATCCGAGAGATGATCGACAAGAGGGAGAGTGTGTGTGTATAAGTGTGTGAGAGTGAGTGTGTCACACAGACTGCACTGTCGGCGGTCTATATACGCCGACAAGTCATGTGGACCTGCTCAACTCTCCCATGAGCTGCGCTCTGCATGCAATGATGATGTGTAGCATTGCATACTATGCTTTGACTCAAGTTTCACGTTACTGCGACGGAACCCGTGATCTTTTTCTTTACCGTAGTAGTAAGTTCGGGGCATCCACCGTCAAACATTCGCCGGAGGAGAACCGGCGGTGATGATGAAAGTCGGGGCTTGGATTCGCAGCGCCGAGCCCTCGCCTTTCTCGCCACCTCTCAGTGCTCTGTTTCGTCGGTGCATGTGAGGTTACTCTGCAGGAGGAACCTGCTGCAGTCGATTGGGTGCCCCGGGAATCTAGTGTATCTGCAGACTATACCCGCATGGGCGGGGTGCACCGCTCGAGTGGTCTCGGCCGGGCGGCTACAATATTCCTTTGGGGGAAGGAGGGTTTTTGTGAAGAAGAAATGACTAGTAACCACAGTAGTACCACAACATACTGTGACCGGCGAACTTCGAGCGCACAGTGAGCAAGAGGGGGGGCTCGAGCGTACTATACACAGTAGTAGAGTGTAATATTGGTTTTCACAGCCCTGAAGAAACCGCATCGGGATCACTAGCTCGCAGCTGACCCAGATCCTGCAGGTTTTTGAATCGTACTATGTATGTGCTTCTCGCGTCAGCCACTCAAACCTGAAGCAGCTACAACCGGAAAACAACAAAGTAAAAAACATATCAGGCAGAACGAGACCGACCCGCACGAGGGTGTCAAGATTGAGAGTCACGCTCAACAACAGGGTGAGAGGCCCGAGATCTTTTCGGAAGCGTGCCATCGGAAGGAACACCATCCTCTCTCTCTCTCTCTCTCTCTCTCTCTCTCTCTCTCTCTCTCTCTCTCTCTCTCGCAGAGATGCCTAGTACTGCTGCTGCTGCTGATCCTTTTGGGGGTCAGATGAGTGAGCAGCTGTGGACCCATCTTGCCTAATGTTGCAATTTACTCGATACTCCGCCCTCGTCTAGCTGGATCTCGACTCAACCGCAGCCCGCCAGGACGGCCATCAAGATGATGAAGATGGTGTCCCATTTTCTCCTCCTTGTGGTGGTGGGAGGGGTGCTGTCTTGGGCCTAGAAGAATCAAGAGCGGTGCAAAGATGTCATGCAAGATGATGATGAGAAGAGAGTGTTCGAGACATGGTGTGCTTTTTTGTCTCCGTCTGAATTTCCCTTTGTGAAAGGTGGTGCTGCCATCTCGTCGCCTCGCATTAGCGCAAGGGGGTTGTCCTTGCAGGGCCCCGCGGCGTTTCGTTTCAGGCCATCACCAAGTCGGAGTAGCGTGTATCGCAGAAGAGAGACGGACCAACCCCCTTCCCCTCCTTTTCCCCCTTTCCTTTCTTCCTTCTCCCCACCATCGTAACCAGGCCTGCCGAGCAAACATGCGAAATGGTCTGCTGCGCGGGCCAAGAGGCGTCGAGATTGACCGGGCCGAGGAGGATGATTTCGTCATCTCGTCAGGACGGCCCCCACCACGGAGAGGGGGAGTCGTGCAGCAGCGCGGGACTGGGCAGAAAAGGAATAAAAAATGGGCTGACATGCGTTGCGGCGATGGGTCTTTGGCGAAGCCTTTACCAAGTAGGTACGGGATGTGGATTGTTGGTAAGGATCCTGCGGAAGCATCCAGATCGTCGCCACCGAGTCCTCGTATCGTTATACTATGTAGTAGGTAAGCATGCTGCATGTGATCGGTAGCGTGGAAATAAAGAGAAAGAGAGAGAGAGAAAGAAAAATTTGAGAGGATCCCGATCCGGAGGGCTGACCTGAAAGAGTGTCGTAGTCCCGTAGAGACTTGATTCTGGGCGGCTGGGCGCTCCAGCACAGATGCTACAAGATACGGTCGAGGCCTACCAAAATTCCATAGTAATACAATAGTTGGGTTCTCCACGCAACGCGTCTGATACGAACAAGCCCACAGAGGGGACGGGCTCTGTGCCCTGTGCCCTGTGCCCTGTTCTCGTTCTCCCTCTTGTCGTTTGTGTTGCGTGTTGCATGGTGAGCTATAGAAACGACACCACGTAGAAACATGATCAGAGCTCAGACGACGACTTTGTTTCGTCGTGTTTCTGCCAGAAATGTTATGTCGCAGTACGCCAAAAAAAAAAAAAAAAAGAAAAGAAAAGAAAAGAAAACGAAAAAAAAGGCGGGCGGTGCTGTTTTACTTAGTACTGCTGGGGTAGCAGGAGCCTTTTTCGCCCTTTCCCCTTTTTCCCTCCCAATTCTACTCGCAGGGATAGAGATCCTGGAGATGATCGACATCTCACGCGAGGTTCCTGCATGTCGCCCCAAAGTCTCTGCAAGGGACATGTACCAGAGACCCACGCGTGAGTCCCAGCCGAAAACGAGTTCCTCCTGGAAAAGGTACATTTATGGACCGGGAGCTGTCAATACCACCCTCTCATTGGAGGCTGGAGAGGCCGGGGTGCCTGGAACCCTTGTCTGTTGCACAGCCATGTCCGTGCAGTACCTTCCCTCTTTTGAACCCCCTGGATGGACGTTGCCGCCTTTGATGGCAGTCGCATGGCTCTCAAGTCGTCAGTTCCTGCCTTCAAGCGACTCTGTTCTGGCTAGCCCTGCGCTTTCTCCTTCCTCTTCCCCTCTTCCCTCCTCCCTCGAACGAAATCTTCTTGTCTCCCAAAATACAAAATAGAGAGCATCTTGTTTTTTTCGCTTAAGCCCTTCCCTCTCCCACCCCCTCTTTTCTTCTATCCCAGCCCGTGGCATTTACTGTACGCATTTCATGACCTTGTACGGTTACGAGACACGAACAGCAAAGTAAAAAAAGGGGAGCATTCGTGGACACGCATCAGAGATCCAAGGATAGAGTGGAGTACGTCCGTACAGTAGATACGGACGCTCTAGGCGGATCGCGGGGCTGGTATCCTAGAGAGGCAGAAAAGCCCGATCCTACAGCAGCGTTTCCTCTCAGTCGAGGCCGCAGTCGACTGAACCTTCCCTTGCCGCCCTCCTTCGTCTTTCTCTGCTCTCTGCCTCGCCCATTTTCACTCTGATACCTTTCAAAACTCCAAGCCTACTAGCAGATCTTTAACCTTCCTGGACTGGGGACAGGTCCTCAATTCCGCATCTATTTTCAAACGTATTCATTCTCATTCCTGCCTTGTTGGTAACTCCTCACCTTCCGACCTCAAAGACGGCCACTAGACTTCGTTTTTGAGACAAGAACTCTCTCCCTCACCTCGTTTTGAGTCAACAGTCCTGACCGGGTCTCTGGAGACTTCGTGGTGTCTCGACCACCGGTAGTCATCGCGTTGGGAGGCAGGCCTATGTCCTGTGGGCTGTTTCGTTACACCACAGCCAAAAGGTTTCGACTCTGGATGTATGTCCTCTTCGCTGCCATTGGGACAGGAGCCTCTCCGTCTTTCCCGCCTCGGCCGTCCTTGCACTGCCTGGACCACACAAGTCTTGAGCGTGCCGCTGACCTCTGCCATCAGAATCGTCTTTTTGTTCGGGAACCCGTTTCATTTCGTCATGCAATCGCGCTGAAAAACCTCGTCTGGTGCTGAGGTTTCTTTCCTTTGGTGGTGATCAGACACCCGACTTTATTGGATTGAAGAAGGACTCTTCGCTTGCGCCGCCGATCCCTCTCCACAATGTCGGGACAACCTAAACCGAAGGTCGCGCTGGAGAACGAGTGCTCCGCTGTCTACAACAACACACTCTATACTTACCAGGCCGATGCTTTTCAGTCGTTAGAGCTGGTCAGCGGGGCGGAATGGAAACTACTCGACCAGGGAGAGGCGCTGTCGGGAGCTGCGTGCGTGAATGCCAACTCGACGGATAGCAGTCAGGCTGCCCTCTGGATTGTCGGGGGCACGGGAGGCTCCGCCGACTACAAGGGACTGCAAAGGTATACGTACTCTACGGGCACATGGGAGTCGATAACACCCGTTACCGCTGTCACCGAAAACAGGACGGACCACGCCGCCGTATATCTCCCCGGCTGGAATGCTATCGTGGTCTACGCCGGAAGTCAGGATGACAGCTCCAGCCTATCGACCCAGACTTTCAGCATCAGCTTATCCGAACCATACTCCGTCCTCGCATACGAGTCCGACGGCGCGCCCCCGGCAACGAGCCCGATCCTCTTGCAATGGTCAGACACGCAGGCTGTCATGGTCGGTGGTGCCAGCGACAACACCCAGATTATGTTGTTTGAGGTTGGCTCTGGGTGGACCAACTCTGGCGCAACCTTCGCGTCACCTCTAAAGACCGGCACCGATGGCTGGCACGCTTCTCTGGTCACTGGTAGTGATGGGTCGAAGAGCTTGTACACCTATGACATGACCGTGTCTCCGAATGTTGCCAACAGGACCCTCGTGGTCGACAGTCACGGAGCCCCTGTCTCGGATGCCGTTGCTATCACCAGGCGCTGGGATGAGAGCACCCAACCTGACCGGAGGAACACCTTGACTGCCTCCAGCTGGCCATCGTACAACAACACGTATGCATCGTCAGCCATCCGAAGCAAATCAGCGGCCGCCGAATCGAGCGATGGAACTGTCGTGCTCTCCGGCGGCAACATGGACGATGTCATCTGCCTTTTTAACCAAAACACCAACAGCTGGCTCAATGCCACCGAGCTGCTGGCCTCCAACGACCAAAAGACTCTTCACGTGTCTACGTCGTCGGCCTCTTCATCCACAGCTTCGGCCACTGACTCCAGCGGTACTTCTGCCACGGCCGCAGCGGAGTCGACGGGAGCGGTGGTGGCCTCGTCTTCGTCATCTTCTGGGAGCTCCAGCTCCTCGTCCTCGCTGAGCGCCAACCAGGTCTTGGGTGTGATATTGGGCTCGATCGGTGGCGCGATCGTCCTGTTGGCTCTGGTGTACTGTCAGATCAAGAGACGCAAGACCAGGCAAGACTTCATACAGGCTGGTCACGCCAGAAGAGCCAGCGGCTCTTCCGGAGAGCCCGAGAAGGATGGAATGGCCATGGCCGTGGCTACCGAGAGCTTCCCACGATCTCCCACCAATCCGTCTTTTATGCGCGGGCACCTGGCAAAGGGCTCGAACGCGTCCTTCTCATCCATGGCTATACTGATGGGCAAAGCGCCCAAGGGTTCTATGGACGGTGCTCCTCGGCCCTCTTTCGGAAGGGCGGGTGCGGATGGCAGCAGTCAGCTCAAGCACCAGATCAGCGGCCCGATGCCTGCCATCGCAGGGCCAAACCCACCCCTGCGAGCTCTGGCTCCAGATGTGAGGGACGAGAAGGGCGTGTCCTTCAGTGCCGATACCGTGGAGCCTCCGGCAACGCTGCGTGTGCCTGCTAACCAGCAGGATGGCGTTCGGCGCAGCTCGGGTTGGAACAGATACTGGTCCGGCGAGAGCGGGGCGCTGAATATTCTTGGCTATGGAAACAACGCCAATCGCAACACTGTTGCCTCTGAGGGATCCCGATACTCCAACAACGGCCCTGCCGTCAGCCTACATAACCGCAGGACCCAAGACTCGGCGACGGTGCCTCCGCTCAACGTCGAGGGAACACCACGCTTTGGCAGGGTCAACTCCGGATCGCCCACCACGAGCAACTACCCCTCGGGCCTCAGTGGAGGCATGTCTGGACGGATCGGCAACAATCGGCCTCCCAGCCAGGAGTCAGACCTCTCGGGCTACTCGAGCGGTATTCCCGCCAGCGTCCACGACTCTTGGGACCCCACTGCGCTCACGAGCCGGCCCGTCACCGGTACACGGGCCACGAGCAGCATGTATAGTTCTGCTTTCCCCATGCCACCGTCCTCGCCGAGTCAGCGACCGCCCATGCCGCGCAACGTTCAAAGCGGCATAAGCCAGCAGCCCCAGCTGGCAAGAGCACACACCTCTGACATGAGCTGGTTGAACCTCGGAGTCGGAGAGAACCAGAACCGCTACTAATTCTCCTGCGCGAGGCCCACAGCGGTACCGAGAGAGTTCGACCCTTCCTCATCGTCCCTTTCCTGTACTCCAGCGTTGCGTTTACTCACGACTGATACCTGACGCCATTTTTTTTTCTTTATACCCAAGGAGTCATCATCTTCTCTTTTATTTCATCGTTTTTCGGGCGAAGAGATCATCCATAGACATTTTCTTTTTGTCGCCATATAGAGAAGACGGGAATGGAGGTTGGAAGCAACGCAACAACCTTTCCCTCTGCCCGCACATTCTCATCCTCTCGCTCTGGTCACCGCCCAAAAAAACCCCTATCTTGGGGGAAATACCCAGCAACCGAGTGTATCCATCTCGTGCTCTGGTGTGCCGATCCTTAATTCCTGGATACCTGCCGCTCTACATTTCGCCAACATTCGCATATACCTTCGAAATTTTGTCGCGACGAAGGGGGAAAAACAACGAAAATCCCACAAAAAAAGACCATCAACCACCGCGAGCTCCTTCGTCAAACAACATCATCTACCAAGATACCAGCGAGTGTCTCTGTATCATTCTCTCAGCTTTCGATTCAAGTTGCATATACTTTCAGCCAGAAATTGTTTCTTTCTTCTCTTCCTCTCTTATATATCAGTGTCATCAAAACCACGTGGCCCGGGCATGGCTACAAAGCACTTTCATTCGTTGCATGCTCAATGATACCAAGCTATCCATCTCACACACGAGATGTAGCAGAAGCACATTGCGGAGGCGTTGTTCCTATCTTTCTTTCTGGTCTGGCCGAGCTCATCTGCCGCATGGCGAGAGAGTACCGTCGTTGGCAAGGTTATGTTGAAGCCTTGTGGTCTATTTTTATGGGAGGAGAAGAGGGCCGCGGGGGAGAGGGGGGAGGGCGTGGCGGCGCGAGGAGGATCAAGGAACGGTGGACGCGGGACAGATGGTGTGTGCTGTTGGATATATGGCGGGAGGTTGAGATACTATCAACTGAGGTGCGCTCAGGTTTAGGAAAAGTTTGTGTTCGTTGCATCCATTCGATAAATGTGTGTAACACGACGTATATACCTACCTGCACAGTAATGGACAGAGAGCTTGAGTAGTTTGAAACATAAGTTCTTGACATCTACATCGTTGTGCGTCTTCCCGCATGTGAGAGCGAGCCGACTTGTTCCCAGATAGGTGCTTGTCCAAGCTGTCTCAAGTCAAACACACTGTGCCTTTGCCACTATTTTTTGTATTAAATATCCATTTAAATACCTCGTGTCCATATGAGAATTCAGGCAGGAATTTCAAATATACAACTTCATCTTCTTGACCAGATCCGGTGCTTGTGTGTACTCTCCAAGTACATTCCGTAACTGCCTTCCCACTCTTCCATTTATTTCCCCCTTTCCTCTTTCTTCCTACCTCTTTTATCTTTCTGAGTGACATGCTATTCCCACGCCGAAGTGCTGGGGCAAGTCAGAGAGAGGGTGTGGGAATGGGATAGTCCACGTTAGGGGTCTGCACATCACATTACCCTCAGTCGCGTACGCAGTTGTCTTCATCTGTTAGGTGGGAAATTGTGAGGCATGTTGTTTTTCATTGACACTACCAGGGACTCAGCTACTTAAAGAGGTACAAGTTCCTGCAAGCAGGAGGATCCATCACTTCGTTTGGCATTATCTCGCAACTGAGCCACCCAGCCGCGAAAGACATGGGGACTAGGGATACCTTACCTGAGCTCCCCAAGGCGAACAAGGCGGGCTGTTCTCTACTGAGGCTGCATGTGAGTTATGAGCGCTGAATGTTCGGGTTCGCCAGGCCATCTGATGAGCCATAGGCACACAATCAACTTCAGCTGGAAGAAGACGGTTCCTAGTGAGGGACTGGCGCATCCACAAGGTAAGAGCAGCAAAGCACGCCAACAAATAGGACCGTTTGAAGGTCTAATGCTCAGATGGTATGCCTCCATGTGAACCGATGAGAGACGAGGCACGCAGTGACAACAAAAACACCAACGACAGGACGCATCACAGTCCCATGCGCAACATCGTGTGTGTCGAGAGATCACATTCATTCATTACCTGCAAGAGGAAGAATCCCCAACCCGTCAGCAAACATTACACAGAGAAGGGTCTTTCCCCAATCACTACACAGCCTCCACCGTCCTCCTCCGCCAGGGTTTTTTCTTCTTTTTTTTTAAAAAAAAATAACAAAACAACCCAAATTGGCAGACACAAACATCAGAAACCCAGATTTCAAAGCACTACCACCCCCACCCCTCCACCCCGACACCCCCCGTCCCCGCCAGCACATGACGGTGCAGGCGTCCCTCCCCTTTGAGGGAGGAGTCGGGCACGCGGGAGATGTCCAGCCAGGCAGAGGCGGCCGAAAGGGGGGAAACACACAACCCGAGGGGGAAATGCGCAAGAACCCCCGAGGGTGGTCTCATACGGCTCTTCCTATTACGAGAGTGTAGGGTTTGAAAGGAAAGTCATCATGGTATGTGGAGGAGTCGAGGAGGACGGTATTAAGGCGGAGGGGGAGCTGTGAGGAGAGGGGGTAATTTTGGAAGGCTGAAGAGAGCGAGAGATGACTTGCCTTTTGGGTGTAGGAAGAGAAGCGAGTAAGAGGAGCATTTAAGCGCAGCGCAACTGTCACCAAGACTGACTGAGACTCTGTCTTCTCTCACCCTTCCTTTCTTCGACAATGTTCCCGCTGGGCGTCTGCTCAGATATGATGCAGGCGGGTGTGGTGGAAGAGACGAGCGGTGTGAGAAGAAGGGTTGGGGCGAGAGATCGCAACGTCGCACTCATGACGATCATGACGCACAACAAAACACGCCGTCCATCAATAGAACCTTCATCTCATGGCTGTGCCCTGCAGAGTATGTGGTATGCGAGTTTGGTAACTGGCCGCTGTGGTCAAGCTTGTGCCTTTAGGCTGGTTTTGCGTGTATGCGCAGCAGCAGCAGCGAGAAGGGGGAACAGAGTGACGTGGAGGGGGAAAAATCCTTTTGCGGGCGAAGAATCAAGCTCGGACACGACAGCCAGCTTATCACGTGGGGTTCACCGTCCGAGCTTTCCTTTAAGCCTCTGAAAAGCGGGTCTCCCTTGTGTGCTCTAAAACGCTCCTTTCTTGGACACTCACTCGCTGCCGCCTGCCTTTGACGCTAGCCACTGGCTGGCAACGCATCGCTGGGCACTGCCTCCCCAGAGTATGCAAGTCAGCACACACTGCCCCTTTTTGTCACTGCTGCAAATCCAGCCCCGAGAATGTATGTGAGTGAGATTGCATCACACATTTTCAAGACTGGTCAAGCGATGTCTATGGTGGACGTCTGAATCGTCATGTACATTGTGAGGTTTCTTCTACCTAGCCAAAGCAAAGAAAAACATCCATCTCATTGCCTGTTGTATTACCCAAGATGTTTCCGCTCAGAATCCGAGGCTAAGCGCCCGTTTACATTCATCCTGAATTTCCCCAAAAAGAGAAAAAAGACTCGAAATTTCTTCTGATTTTGCTTCAGCATTGAGTGCGTCTGTCAAAAGAAGAAGAAAAAGTAGTTGACCAAAGGAGATGATGAAATCTCTCAAGCAAGCGTGAACAAGCAGTCTGCATCCACAGTCCCTACATTTCTTGTTGACATATGAGTGAGGTCTCAAAAAGTGCCACATCTGTTCTCCAACTCTCTCGTTCTCCCTCTCCCTCTCAACCTCCTGCTTCGTCAAATCGTAAGAATCATGATTGCGAGCCGTCGTGGTCGCAGAACAAAAGGTAGATCAAATCCACACACGGTTTTTTTTTTTTTTTTTTAGTGCTGCTGGCTGTATGGGAAGGCATTGGGGTTGTTGGACCAGTCAACCCCCACATCTCTTGCGAGTTGGGCTGAGAGTAGCCCGCGGCGACTGAGGGCATCTCGGTGCCGAACAGGGGCTGCTGGTGGAAGAGAGGCTTGCCCTCGGTCGGCGGGAAGAGGAGGAAGTCGGCGCTACCGCGCACGTCCACTGCGGCGACCTCGTCGAAGCAGTCATCCACGTCTGCCAGAGAGTGTGGGGTGAACAGCATCGCGTTGCCCTGCCCGATGGGCGAGATCTGTGGGGCGATCTGCGTCTTGCACAGCTCGGCCTCCGAGAAGGCGACGAACTGCTCGGCCAGCTCCCTGGGGAAGTTTGGCCCCTGCACCTGTGCCTGGTTGGCACTGTAGATGTCGTCCCACTGGAAGTTGGCCGGGGGTCCTGGAACATCACAGAGGATGTGTCCAGGCCGGGATCAGTGACAGGCGTAGGGTTGTCGGCCGGGGGAGAGTATTCGGGCGAGAAGCCCATGGGATCGACGTGGATCTCCTGAGGCAGGGTGTTGAAGTCGAAGGGCGTCGCCTCCGGTATGTAGGCTGGGAAGTCGATGTTGCTGGAGTGGTAGGGCAGGTTCTCCCTCGGAGGAGTTGTCATGCCGATGCTCGGCGGGTTGCTAATGGGCGTCGGCAGGCCACGCATCGAAGGAGTCTGGTGCGTGATGCTGCCGGCCTTGCTGCCAGGCTTCTTGCCACCGTTGGTCTTGGTGCGGACATACTCCCAGCCGTGGGCCTTCTCCATGTGCTGCTTGCAGTTCGACTCCCTCTTGGACTTGTAGGGGCAGGGAGGGAAGAGGCACTTGTACATGGGCGGGGCGGTGTTGTGCTTGTCGTTGCAGTGGCGGTCCATCTCCTTCTCGGTGGGCCAGCCGTAGTCGTGGTACTTGCAGGTCTCAAAGGGGCACTTCCACGGGCGAGAGTGTGTCTTCTCGTGCTTGGTCAGGTCGCAGGGCCTCTTGAACTCCTTATTGCAGCCTGGCTCCCTGCACCTCTTGGGCGCCAGCTCCTCGGGGCTGGCGTTCTTCTTGCGCCGCGCCATCGAGCGCATGATCTCGTCCTCGTCCGCCAGCTCCTCGCTCGCAGACCTCTTGATCTTGATGTCGCCGTCGGGACCCTCGTCCATATCGATCTCGAGGCCAGTGGCCAGGGAGACGGCTTTTCCGTTCTTGTTCACGCGGACCAACTCAGCGGGCCTGCCGTTGATGTGAATGCCGCCATGCAGCTTGATGGCGTCAGATCTGATGGAGGGGTGGTTGCTCTTGTTAGCACCTGGACACCTTTCTTGGAGATGCGTGTGCGGGGGGGAGGGGAGGAGGCACATACCCATTTAACTCCATGTCGCCTTCACCAGTCTTCTTGTCCTTTGCGTCAGCTAGCTGCTTAGCATAGAGCTGGATCTGGTCGACGAGGTCGATGAAGTAGCCGCTGGTGTAAGGAAGGTCGCGGGGTCGGGTTTGTTCTCGGTCGCTCAGGTACTCAACAGTCGCCTGGATGCAGTGGATGGTGGTGAGGCAGAAGTCCAGGTACAGGCCGCGGGATTTGGTGGTCTCCTTCAAACACAAAGCTCGATAAGTAAGTCTCCCAAGACCAAGGTCCCTCTGGGGTTCACTTACTGGTGCGATGAGCAGGAGCGTCTTCTCGAGATCCCGGAGACAAAGGATCTCTTTCTCCTTGATCCTCCTGGGACAGTCAATGACCAGGGGGTGGAAGGGCTTGAGCTGTGGTTTGGCGAGCAGCGGTTTCAGGATGTGCTCGCAGATCTTGTTTGTTGCGCGGGAGCCCAGGCCAGGCAGGGCGGCGGTGGAGGCAGCGGCAGAGCGGGTGACGGTGGAGGCCTTGACAGAGGTCTTTGACTTCTTGGAGGATGCCTCGACGGTGACTTTATCCTTGGAGGTGACAATGGAGGTTCCGAGACCGCTGTCTGAATCGTGGTATCTGGTTGGGCGGCGTACAGTAGAGCGTGGGCGTAGGACACGCCGCTCCTTGCCGGGCTCGTCGAGCATGGCGACGGAATGCTTTTGTAAGGCCTCGGGGAAGGGGAAGCTGTTGTCGGCGGGCGTCCTGGGAGAGGCCTTGTCCTGAGACTGAGACTCGGCTGTGGAGGAGAGGGCCTGATCGATGGTCGCAAGGGTCATGCGGATGCGGCGACGGTGAGCATCGATAACATCATCCAGGCTGGTCTGAGAACGCCGGGGTAGGGCAGGTGGCCTGAAGGCGGGACACTCTGCTTCAGAAGATGGGCTGGTGGGAGAATGAAAAGTAGCACCCTTGCGGAGGACCAAGTTGGTCTTAAGGCCCAGAGCCGGGCCAGAGCCATCCCGGGGTGCAGCCGGTGTCCTACGCGGGTTGGACATGATGAGCCGGGGGTGGATGATGGACGATCTTGGTAAAGGACTTCTTAGTTCCAAGGGGGCGCAAAGGTAGGTCTGTCATCCGGGTCAGTCAATGTCTCGCATGTAAGGCTGAGAGAGACAAGAGAGGGAAGAGAATGGGGGGGAGAAGAGAAAAAGACGGAGAAAGAAAATGGAGCACAGTGCACCCTGAACTCTCCAACGCGGGGGGAAGGGGAGGAAGTGTGAGTCACAGTGGACGGGGGGAAGGGGGTGGAGGGTGTGATGCAGCTGGCTAGAATGCGCGCTCATGAGGCTCGGCAGGGTCCCTGTGACGACACTTGGGCAGTGAGGCCAACAAAGGACAGAACAGACCGGCCGAGTGACTCGGTCTCGGTGAGAAGTGGAGTAAGGGGAAGAAGATGGGAAAACAACGCATTGGAGGGAAGGGGGGGAGGGACAGTAGGACTGTGGTCTGGGCGATGATGGGCACAGGACTGGAGATCTTGCTTTCTTACTCTAGTGATCCTCCGAGGCCAAATATCACGGGCCTCTTTTTTGCCAGGTTGACCGGAACAGATGATGAAAGTTTGTCGAGGTTGACAGGAAAGAGTCAGAAATCAGGGGGGGAAAGCCAGAAGAAGGAAAGATAAAACACAGGCGAAATGCTGGAACGCAGGACGCAGAACGCTGGGGGGGAGGAGACAGATGACGATGACTATGGGTGCGCTAAAAGGTCCTGGCGGTGGGCTCGTTTAGAATCTCAAGGAAAAGACCCAGTCGAGAAGAGTAATAGTAAGCAGGACGGGTGGCCGGGAGCGCGCTCCTCGAGTAAGACCAAAACGGCGTGGATTCGGGTCGGACTCGAGTCAAACCAGATCAGATCAGATTGAGGTCAACCCAGGACTTCTTCTTCCAACTCTCGACGCGCGCAAAAACCTGGTGAGGGCTCTGGACCGGTCGAGGTTGCAAAGCAGTCCTTGGGTCGTTGAGTCAACCGGAGGAATCTGTCTTTTTGGAGAGAAAGAGGGGTGGTTAGGGGATAATGATGTGCTGGCGAGTGGTTTTTTTGGGACGAGTAGGGACGTTGGGCGTTGAAATGGATGATCGAGGAGGAAAAAAAGAGGAGGAAGTGCAAGGCGATGTGAATGTCAACGGGGAAGGTGACGGATGTGGCCCGTGGACTCTAGGCAGCAGCCTGAACGTCGCTCCACCTGTCCAAGGGTGAGCCTCCTTGCGCCTCCGCAGCATCCACAGCACGTCCACCGAAGGATTCACACTAACAACCACCCTATTCCCTTGCCCCCACCCTCTTTTCCTCTCTCTGTGTGTGTGTGATGTTCCCATGAGCAGGCCCCGTCCAAACCTGCTGCTGCTGGGTGCTACAATACTAAGCAGTACTGCTGCACAACGGCATTATGGTATGATCGGTTGCGTTCGATTTCTGTCATGGCATGATGCAGAGACAATACGCTGTTGAGACCCGTCCCGACCCCTCCCTCCCTCTCCCCCAGCCACTTGGAGGCTCTGCTGTGGGTTCCTGGGCCCTTATCCAATGCTGTCAGAGAGATGGTGCTTGGATCAAACGAGATAAGAAGAGAGAGAGAGAGAGAGAGAGAACCCTTGTTCCCGTATTCGGGTATATCATCAGGGTGATTCGGCGAGACGAGGCGGATTCATGTGGACAGTCTTCATTTGTTTCTCGTACCTGGTCAAATCCGGTCCAGAGAGCGAGCCAGATTATTCAAAACTGCGAGATTGAAGTTGTCACAGCGTGCCGCCTTGCCCCCTGGCCTCTGTTCCCAATGCTACGAGAACCGGGGGGCCAAGAAGGAAGAGGGACACGATGTGACCTGGATGGGCAGTTCACCATACCGACCACCACAGCCATGCCCACCGACTCAGAAACCAGACAGTAGTCATTAATACAGTTTGTCCATATCTTTTTAGGAGCATATGCCAAAGTCCTACAGTACCTCTCCTACTCGGCGCTAAACTTGCCACCCTGATCAACAACCGCCCAAGTCAACCCTGTTGGTTAAAATTGATTGATCTGTTCACATCCCAGATTCCAGAATAGGTCGCCAGTGGGTCCAGCTGAACCCGCGGTCCCGGGAACACACTGCCTCTGCTGAAATACAAGCCCGAGTCCTTTACTAATGTAGAGCTACATAGGACTAAGGTGCGGGGCAGCCTTCCCCTAAAGTACCCATACATCTTACACCCGCCAGAGTGTGTAACGGTAATACCATACTTAGTACTATGCAGTGACTTATGGGGGAGGGAGGAACCCAAGCTTCGTTCGCGACCGACCTTGTTTCCGGGTACAAGCACGAACGTCGGCTTCGACCTCGCCCGTGCGCACCCGTCTTTCTGGGTCCATAAAAATCATCATCAAACATGCAGGAAACTCCGCCAGACCAGTCAGCAGGTCTCAACCATAGCACAGACCCGGCGAAACAAGATCAGCGAAAAAGAAAAAGAAAAGAAAAGAAGAAAAAAATCAAATCATGGGCCTTTTGGGGCAGTGTTGACCACATCTCGATTCAACACAACAACAACAAAACACCAACAACGTCAAAACAGCCGGGTGGCTTAACCTGCGCCCACAAACCAAGCACAAGTGCTGAGCCAGGCCACTTCTGGCGACCCTTTTTCCGTCGAGGCTGAGCCACGGTCAATTGGCCTCTCTCTGCGCCCGTCCAATAAGGGCCAGCAGACGGGCTTACTATGGCATGCTGGTCAAACCAACCCTTGGGGGGAGATGCGGTGGGTTGGCAGTAGAGCCGATGCAGCAGATACATGTCACACAGATTAGACTTCGGGACCCCGGGTCCTGTGTCCCCTTGGGAGTCATCCTCTTTTTGTGCTTTTTCCCTCTTTCCCTCCCTCCTCTCTCAAGTCGATCCCTCTCCCTCCTATCTGCACTGTGCTCGTTCTGATCTGGCCTCATGCCGACGGGTCGCAAGTGCGACGTCAGCCAGTCACTCGGTCACTCAGTCATTTTGCCAAGCTTCATAATCAGGACACTAAAAGTTGTGCGAATTCACTTACCTAGTACTCCCCGGTCCGGGGGTGGACGATCACGAGGGAAACCAAGAGAAAGGGGGAAGACTGGGGAGATGGAGGGGGAAAAGCCAAAAAAAGAAAGAGGGATAAAAAGAAATCCCTCGAGTGCGACAGTTCTGTTAGAGTCAATTTGCGCAATCGCATACGAGTCCCTCACAATCCTCCTTCTCTTGGCGTCTTGTCTTGCCTACATGATGTTTGGTGCCGATGATCCGGAACGGGTCTCACTGGACCGGTGGTGGTGGTGGTAGTGGTGGTGGTAGGGCTGCCTTGCCTTGGCTTTCCTTTTTACATTTACTATGTACTCTTTGGCCCCTGGGTCAGAATTGGGGTAAAAGAAAACAAGCTTGGTTGGCCACACCCACACACACACACACCCCACAATGCGGCCGCCCTCGTGATTCCCTCCCGCGTTCAAGAAGCGAGGCCACCCACCCATCCATCCCGTCATCCTCTTTTTCTTGCGTGGTAAGATGTACTGCCACTGTGAGCACCAGCAGTAGTAGCAGCAGTAGCAACAGAAAGAAAAAAAAAGTCGCCCCAAACGCAGCGCAACACAACACAAAACGGTCGCGCACCCACCCGCCCCTACTTTTTACCTGCGTAGTGCAGGCTGGGACCCCGGGGGGGGTTGAGGGAAAATCAGCCCTACGCAACCTTAAACCTCTCAATCCCGCGATCCCGCTTCTTGTGTGCGCTTGTGCGCCTAAGTAGTACAGTAGATGCAAGCCGCCGCCGCCGCCCTCCAATGTCCACACACCCCCAAATTCCAGGTTGCCAGATAAAAAGGGACGGTGATGAGGGAGTGAATCTGGTCCTGCGCCCGCCCGCTCTTTTGGCCCCCGGACCAGTCTGCGTCGAGAGAATGCTGAAAGCCTAGAAGACGAAGAAGGGGCAAGTGGGCATCTGCATACGAGTCCTTGATGCGGGTTGGAACCCAGATCATGAGTTCGCCCCATCCATTATCTACCCGCCGCGACACCTCATCCAATAAACGCATAATGGACATTCTGTTTTCTTTTCATCCGTCTGACCTTGTTGTTGAGGTGGTAGACTACTTACTGATCAGGCGGCGACATTTTTTTTTTTCTTTTTCCCTTTCATGTTCTCTCCGCGGCAACAAAGGGAAAAGGTTGCTTACTATGGTACGTACACACACACACGCACACCTACGCACTCTTGGTTGGGGCGATCTGCACAAGACCTGAGCCGTCTGATGTACGTAGTTGTTGCACAACGATGATGACGAGAGGAGATGCTCGGATTCGCAGCCTTGGCGCCGACAAGAAACCTGGGGCTCGCCGTCGTCACCACTTTAAATTGTCGGAGTACATAGTACGTACTGTCGTGCGTGACCATGCTAAGAATGCAAAGAATTCATGCACATAGATAGCATGGACCGTCAATCGCATCAGGTGTTGGTTGTCGGTTGTGTTCCACCTCGTTTATCTTTTTTTTTTTTTGCCCTTCTTTTTACTTTTCAGCTTCCACCAAGATGGGCCCGACTCACCTGGAACGTTCATGTCTCAGGTGTGCGTGGGCCAGGCGCCCCCAGGAGTGCGTCCACAAGCGGTGACCCTAACAGAGGGGTCCTTTGCTGCAGTGGGTCCCCAACAAACAAACTGTCAGGGGGTGGACGAGGGGTGGGCGAGGGGGTGGGACACGGGCAGCACGACAGGGTTGGAGAAGCTTGACGACCAACCCTTTTTGCCCAAAAGCTCTTCTTGCCCTCAGCAATGGCGCCGCACAGGGAGGTACTGTACGGAGTACTACTGTGCTGTGTAAGCGGCCGATTACCAAGCCACCCCTTCATGCTTACGGTCTCTCTCTCTCTGTGTGTCTCTCTCTGTGTTTGTTTTACTAAGCATTCGATGATGGGCCGCAGCATGCTTCACCCGACCAAAGCACTGATTGCATCATACATTGATTCATTCATTAGTCCATTCACTTCGTTGTTCTCTGCGTGTGTCTTGGGGGAAGAAACGGTTGTCTCCATTCTTTTTGTTTCATCTGCAGTACTCGTTTATTGGCCGCTGCGGCGAGGGTGCGCTTGCTTCTCGTCTTGTCGCCGGCCGGGCCTCAGCATCTGAAGCCGTCTCTCCATTGTATCAGGTCACTGACAACAACAATGGCTGGGAGACGTCCATTGTGTAGGGGATAGTGCTCGGCCTGAGCGGCCTGGATCACAAGACAGTTCTTGTGTGAAGATAGTATCCCCGGGGTTAGTTGAAGAATCGTCCTACAGATTGACCTACCACTTGAACAAAGGGGGAAACCTTGTGCTTGGTACGGCTGCTGCGTGTCACTTGATCAGATTTCCCTAGACAACCAGGAAATCCAAATAACAAATGCTTACCTCGTCTGCCGTCTACGCGCCCTGAAGCCTCACCACCACGAAGCCCGTCGTGATTCAGCACGCTTGTGCTACCTACGGGCTCGGAGGTGGGCTCACCATGCCAGTATAGGCCCAGCCTGAGGGTACACCCGAGACAACACGGTCACCGCCCGGGAACGACCTGGACGTATCAACCCACTGGCCAGACCCACGCGTCGTGCTCTCCGCCGCACCTCGAGCGCGAGGAGGCTGGAGCTGTTGCAGCTCGATCGTCTCCCTTTGCTGCTGGGCAAGGATCCTCTGCTGGGCGCGCTGGATCGCCCACTGCTCGCGGTCCGCCTGCAGACAGGGCGGGCAGGGCTCCGTGGACGTCGTCTTGCCTGCGTTCCTCTCACACCTCGGCCGCGCCGTGAAGAGGCAGGCGAGCCCACAGCCTCCTCCTCCTCCTCCTCCTCCTCTCGGCTTCTTGGCCGTGCACGGCAGCTTGCGGGTGCTGACGTGCCCGCACAGGTGGCGGATCTCCAGGTGGCACATGTTTGCTGCTGCTGCTGCTTCTTCTGTAGTACTTGTGGTTAGGTTAGGGGTGTTAGTCGTTCTGCTCTTGCGGAAGCTGGTCACCGATGCAGGGAACCGGGGCCGGTAGGCCATTTATATGTATCATCAGCCTGCGACAATGCCTTTGTGTGAGAGTCCTCCACAACCTGAACAGTGCACGTCTAGTCAGGGTCAAAGGTGTTGTTCTCCTCGAACAAGTCACAGAGCCCACCAAAGGAGAACAAAGCTCCGTCTCTCGGTGACTTGTGCTGAGTGCTCCTGCAGAAGAAGATCAAGTTGCATACTAGCTCGGCTGAGCCTGAGCCTGCCCAAATGTTAATTGCTTTCCTATTGAACCCTTTCACCAGGAACTTATATCTGCTTTGCCCTGGGATAATTCTCTGACCCAGAATGAGCGGGTTGAGCGTCTCTCCCGAAGTATCCGTCTAAGTCACCTCAACAGGACGCTCGGTTGCCATGAGACTAACATGTCCACCAAAACAATGCATACCCTCTTGAGATCCTTTTTGCCTGAATACACAAGTTCCGTCAAGTGTTCTTTCAGCATGGAATGGCCCTCCATTCAACCCAATGACAATGCTATTGTCTGAATTGCTGTTCTTTTCCCTTTTGAAAGCGCTTCGGAGCATGACAACTACTTTGTCCACGGAACATACCATAAAGCCACGATCAGAACCCCGTCTCATGATCCCTCTCTCCCTACCCTGTCTTTCTCCTCAGCCTAGTTCCTAATCTCGCAGAGGAAGCAGCACCCAGAGACGAAACCAGGCGAGACGGGTCGCCCGAAGGAATCCCCTCAACATATCACACACACACAACCAACCGCCCGCCACCCCCCTCCTCCTTTTTCTTTGAGCCAGTCCATCTCGTCCAAGCCCCTGTCATTATATAAACTCGTCAAGATGGGTCTCTGCCGCTTCGGACGCCGCCTTTGCTCCAGGAACAAGGCCAAGGTGGTAGCCACTAAACAGCTCTCCCCTGCCTCCTCGTCTGCTCGGGTCACCAGGATCCACGGTGAGTCCATCAGCCGCCCCATCCTCATAGGCGGCACAAGCCCCCTCGGATGGACCGTCCAGAACCTCCCGGCTTTGGCTGAGCTGGAGCGTCGTCCTGAAACCTCCCATGTAAATGATGATGATCCAGCGCGAAGTGCCAGTGCCAGTGCCGATGCCGATGTATATGCCGATGTCCCAATCATTCTTTCAGTTGAAGTATGCTTTCAACAGGAAGGTGCCCAGGAGGACGAGGAAGAAGAAGTAGTAGAGGAAGAAGAAGCCGCCACCAGCCCCGGCAGCCCCGTCACCCAGACTGTGTCCTGGCCGACCACGCCGCCCTGCGCAGCGTGCCAGCGCGCCATGGAGAAGTGTCCAGACTGCTACCGCAGCAGCCAGGACGCCTGCCCCGGCAGCGCGTGCGACGGGTGCCGCCGCGGGCTGTGCAGCCCTCGCCCCGTCGCCGTCGCCATCACCCTCGCCCTCGTCGATGAGGACCGCTGGGAGAGCGGCAGCAGCGGCAGCGGCGTTGGCCTGTGGTCTGACGAGGAGACGCTGTCCAGGCTGGAAGGTCGTGGCGGCTCTGGTGATACCGCCGAATCCGCGTTTGAATCGTGGTTCTTTTCGCAGATTTCAGAGGTCGATAATGTCGTTGTCGCTAGTGGTGCCGCCAAGGTTGTGGATGTTTCGCGGTGAGGGTCTGGTGGGGTGAGTGTGGTTCAGTAAGTGGCTCCCTCGTTCTCGTCTGGTTTCCTTTGTTTTGTTTCATCTCCCTTGTCGCTCGTTTGAAACTCTCTTATGTCTTGTTTCGCATGACACACATGCAAGTAAAGAGTATCTAGAGATCGCTCTGCGAGCATCCGAGGCAAGTTTGTTGGTGCTGGGCTCAACTAGACTTAAACGTAAGTATATATATATATATATATGTATCGTGAGCAATATCATTTATTACATACTTGATTTGTGGTCTCTTTCCGAAGGCCTGTGAAGCTTGAACATTGTGTTGTAGGTGCGGCAACAGCCAGTGTATGAACGTGCAAAGGTCACATGGTCGCCTGACAAGCAGAGGCAGGAAGACATTGTTGGAAGGACTCGCCATCACTATGCTCCTGAGCGCCAAAATCTGGTGTATTACAGCCAGTCATTTTCGACAACTATTCTGCAACAACAACAAGATTGACTTCCCATCCTCGTCCTGCTGTGCCTAGAGCCATTCGGTTAGACAGATAAAAAAGTTCCCTGTGTCAATATATCCACGGCCCGGCCTGTCCCCAATGGCACACTTTCGAAACCGTTGCAAGATCCCTTCTCTTGGCTAGTAAATGAGCTGAGTACGCCACCATTGTTTACTTAATACACACACGCACACTCACACACTCACACCCACACATACACACACACGCACGCACCCTCAACTTGTCGGAAAATTCGCCGGGCAAACGCCAACACATCGGAATCTAAATAAGAAAGGGCCCTGCATCTTTACTTGGCGAAGTGAAGATCGTAGCCGAGCCACTTGCGTGCCTTGACCTGCTCGACGCTCAGGCCGGGATAGCCGTACGTGAGCGGGAGGAAGTACCACCAACCAGCGGCGGCCAACATCAGGATCACGGCACAAGCAATCCAGGCCGGGATCATGCTCTGGCCAGCGAATCTCTCCCGGGCCGAGATGTGCCTCTTGGGTCCGCCGGCCTGCTTCCGCCCGTTCTTGGAATTATGAGAACCCTCGCTCTGCTGTGTGTCGGCGTTGAAGACGAATTCAAGCAGGGCTCCCGTCACAAGTGTCGAGGCCAGATGAGCAGGGAGGTAGTGGTGCAGGAAGAGCTGGCGGCCCATCACATAGAATGGGAAGTAGTGGGTAGCCCACGCTAGGAAAAAGAAGCCGGTCGAGTTGTAGAGTCGAGATCGTGTTCCTTGAAAAGGATGGTCAGTGGTCAATTCTCGAAGAGGAGAAAGAAGTAGACTTACTATGATCCAGCGCGTCGACTCCACGGCGCAGCGAGAACTGGTCGGCGGCAACAATGCCCGCGTAGACCGCGAGCAGACTGCTGGCAATCCACCAGCCGACGGGGTTGCCCAGGAAGTAGATCTGCTGGCGGGTATCGTTCTGCGTCCAGAAGCTGACACCACGGAGCAGGAATGGCCACTGGAACGGCTGAGAGGCGTACGGATGACTGCTAGTCAACTGGTTGTTGTGCCAGAACATAGATCGCTGGAGCTCCAGGTACTTGCTCATGAACGGCAGGCTCCTGACCTTCCGTTCTGGCTTCTCGCGCCGCTTGTGGTCGAAGGCGAGCGAGGGGATGTCCTCCACGTACCACACGTTCGAGCTCGGTGCGATCTGCTTGTTTCCGTTGATCTCCTGCTGCTTGTAGGCCCAGTCCGGCAGGGGGTCGTGTGGGTCCACATGGCGACCTTGCTGGGGTTGTGGATGAGCTTGAAGTGGCTGGAGATGCTCTTGAACTCTTGTCCCTTCTTGCCGCTCTCGATGCGGACCTCAAACAAGGTGTCCTGGTACCTAGGGCCGTAGGCTTCCTCCAGCGGGACGGTGGTGAACTCTTGGTTGGTCGGGTAGTACGGCGAGGCGACATCGTGAGACAGGAGCATGGTGTCGGTGACGACGTGGCGAAGCCGGACGAGCTCCTGGTGCTTAACATGGCGCCCCAGCTTCTGGTCGTCGTCCGCCGGGATGATCTGCCAGTAGTTGTTGGTGTCGTTGTACGGGTAGCCAGTCACCTGCTGGCCCTGGCTGGACACGCGGCCGTCGTCGTAGCGGAGGGGGTAACGGTCCTCGTGGCTGTGCAGGTATGTCTTGGTTTCCTTGTGCCTGATGCTGATCGAGTCGTAGTAGTCAATCGTGACGGCATTGGCCAGCATGATGTTGTCGCTCAACGTCTCCTGGAACTCGGGGCTCATGAACTCGTCCCCTGGTCCGGACCGGCTCAGGACGGCAAAGTGCACCTGGAACCAGAAAAGATAGAACATGAACGGCATGAAGATGAGACCAAAGGCCCGTGCCGCAAAGTGCTTCCCGAAGTCGACCAGGTTCAGCGCTCCGCCGGGCCGCTTGATGTCCAAGAGGTCCCAGAGGTCAATTGCGACAGCAGAGCCGATGGTGACGAAGGCGAACAGACCGACGTATTTGGTAGAGATGTCGCAGGACAGCGCGAAACCAGTCAGGATGAGCCATTTCCACCACTTCCTGGAGAAGGGCTCGTGCCTCAGCTTGTAGAACTTGATGTACGCCAGCAAGCTGCACGCCATGGCGAGGACGAGCGTAGCGTCCAGGAGGATCAGCCGGGTCTGGCCAATGTGGGCATTGTCGAGCAGGACGAGACCAGCAGCGACGATGCAGGCCGGCAGGCTGTAGCCGGATTCCCACATGATCAAGTAGGTGACAGAGACGGTGAGGGCACCGAGGAGGGCAGGCAGGGACCGGAAGGCGACAAAGGGCACCTTGTTTGCGACGTACGAGTCGCCGATGTTCTCGAAGTGGAAGTGTCCATCGTAGCCAGCCAGCCAGCCGACAAGGCCAAACAGCAGCTTGCCGAAGGGAGGGTGGACGTCGAAGAAGTAGGTTCGTTGCAGGTAGTACGATGCAAACTGGTGAGGTTCCCCAAGTTAGTCAGATTGTTACTTGGCCTGTGGCTGTAGCGCGAGGAGGCCCATACCTTGCCAAAGTGGACTTCATCAAAAACAACCTCGTCAGGGTGGCTTATTCCCCAGAACCGAGTGACGAAGGCCAGGGAGGTGATCAGGGCAAGCCCGATCTTGTACTCGAAGTCGTTGCTCGCAGCAGGAGCTCTGGCCTTTGAGAGCTTGTCGAGCTCGTCGTCGAAAGTGGAGGCGCCGCCGGTCTTCTTGGAGCCGGCGACGTTGCGCTGCCGCAAGCCGTCCTTTGAGTTCGGACTTGAGGTCATGATGGGCCGCTGAAAGACGAACTCAGTAACCGATCAGACCATGAATTAGCTTCAGCACGTCCTGGCAAGCGTGTCGCCTCTGGGGGATATGGTTGCGAGGAAGGCCAGCTGGATGAATGCGGAAGGTGGACAGACGCAGTCGAAGGTGAAACGAGCTTGGCGCAACGCGCTCGTCACGTCCCGGATGAACACGAAGACTGATGTGGCAGAGCTGCCTTGGTCGCAGTCGGAGATGGAAATGGGAATGGATGAGTAGTTAAAAAGGAGCGTGGGCAGGAATGGAATTGTCGCATTCAGAAAAGGAATAGAGAGGGGAAAAAAGAAAAAAGCTGAGACGACCGTCAGCTACTACTCCTGGACCTCTTTTCCTTTTTTTTTTTTTTTTTTTTTAGAGGATGTCCAAGGCTGTGAGGTTTGCTGCAGGTAAGAAGACGACACCTTGCCAGTTGAACTGGAGCTGGGCCCCAAGGGACGCTGACGTTGTAGGCGGCGCGGGTGGAGCTCCCTTGGATCCTAGGGATCTCCGGCTGGGGTCCAGGCCTGACGATTTAGTGGGTTGGGCTCTGTCCTCCCTGGGAGGAAACAGGAGGCAGTGGGCTCCCTTGGGCGATAAGATAAGTCCACGACTGCAGCACAGCAGGCTTAAAATAGGATCCTGCATAGCATATATATTGTTCCTGGCTGATGACTTGCTGGAGGGACTCACCCGAGGAATTCATGTTGTTGACCGATGCAAGCTCCTGTCAGCAAGCGCAGGCAGTCAATTCCATCTGGTCAGCAGCTAGAACATCCTACGGTACAATGCCCAATGCCACCAGCTCCCAGGCTATTACATACTACGTATGTAGAAGTGGAGACTCGCAATCCTATCGAGAGCATCAGCTCTGTCGCCCTTGCATCAGGCCATCGTGTCCCAATCTACGCAAAATGTAAGGGGCAAAAGGCCAAATCCGCTCAACGCGAGATCACATACGAAGCATCAGAAATGGTCAAGACAGGGGGACAGAACCCCCTTTCTCTCATGTGTACCCATCTCCCAGAACTTCCTTCTCCTGATGAAGTGAACCCCTGAGCACCTGTTCCAATCGAGCCGTAGTTGGTGCAAGCAAGCAGCATTTACGGCCATTGTTCGGACGTGCTTTGTAAGACTCAGAAGCAAGAAACAACCTTTTTCCAAGAGATGTGTCACTACACAGTACAGCTCTATATGTAATCCAGATGTTTCAGGGCTTGGATCATTGGTAAATTGCTTGAGTGGGCTCCGGTTTACACCCCTGAACTGGTTCCGGGCGGCAGGCGGCAAGGATCCTCACGGGACTGACAGGGGAGAGCTCCGATGTAGCGATCCGATAAACGGAGGGCGGCAGAGGGCAACCGCAGCCCGGATCTCAAGACAGCCAAACTTAAGACTTGAACCTTACAAATACACACACACACACACACACACACACACACACACACACACACACACACATACCACACGGAGCAACGTCTTACAAACTACTTAAGTACTGTTGCAGGAATCCCCTCTTGTGCAATTCAATGCTCGCTGTTCGGCGTGCTACCTCGTCTGCCTCATCATCCTCAGTCGTCAGATCACTGACAGCTGCGCTCCGTCCTGCCCCTCTGTGCCTGATCAGCCCCATCCGCCGAGCCTCATCAACCTCTAGAGTCACCATGGAGCACATCTTCTCCAAGGAAGCTGCCCCTCGTATGTGACAACCTTCCCGCAGGTTCCTCTGATGATGGCTGACTGACCTGCGACACATAGCTGCTGGCCCTTATGTAAGAGACAGACCGACTTCCGAGCCTGAGCGTTGACGAGCCTTGTTCTAATGAAGCCTCCCCCGTCACAGTCCCATGCCATCAAGACCCCGAGTGCGATCTACTGCTCCGGCCAGATCCCCTGCGATGCAGAGGGCAACCTCGTCGACGGCACCATGCAGGAGAAGACCGCTGCGTGCATCAAGAACCTCAAGGCCGTCCTCGAGGCCGCTGGCTCGGGTATCGAGAAGGTCGTCAAGGTCAATGTCTTCATCACAGACATGGCCAACTTTGCGGTGAGCTGACGAGACGAGGAAGATCCATGGTCCCCCCTTCTTTTATGGAAAAACATTCTCATTGTTGATGACCAACCATTGTGGCCTGCAGTCCATGAACGAGGAATACTCCAAGTGGTTCACCCACAAGCCTGCCCGCAGCTGTGTCGCTGTCAAGACGCTCCCCAAGAACGTCGATGTTGAGGTTGAGTGCATTGCTCTCCCTTGAGGAGGTTCCTTGTGGAGGATATGCACTCTCAGGGGACGACGACGGAACCAGTGGTCGGAAGCTCTGGCAAGTGCAATATGCAGAAGAGGTAGATTGCAAATGGAAAAAAAGGGGCCTGGCTCATACCAGCCATCATTCACCTGGCTGCCTGGCTGCCTGCCGGAGCCCCCAAATTTTTCGTCCCAAGTTGTTGTCTATATAGGTCGCAACAGCAGAGTTTCTTTCACCCTTCAATGGGAGCGCCCCCATTACACGTATCCCAATGGTGTAACGGTAACTTTCAAGCTTGCTTGCAACGCTTGTTAGGAAGAGGCCAACCGTTCGAGTCTCGCAAAGGTTGCAAGAGGATGTGTCTGAGCTCACGCGGGACCGCCTTCCTGGCATAGACTTAGAACGGGTCGCATGGGTTGGGCTTGTCGAAGTGCGATTTTTTTGCCATTTCTTTTATTTATTTTATTTTTTTCTCTTTCTCTCCTCGTCCTTTTGTTATGTGTGTGGGCGAGTGGTGGTGGTGTGCGCGTGCATGCGTGCGTGTTTGCACGGTTCTTTTTTTTTTTCTCTCTCTTTTTTTTTTTTTTTTTTTTTTTACCAACCCCCTCTCTTCTCCTCTGTCCTTCGTATTTTGCCTCTGTTAATCAAATTCGCGTTACAAAAAGGGTCAACTATTCATGATATATTCATAAGTATATTTTAATCTCTCTTTTACAGATATTACAGCCTTCCATGGTTACGAGAGATTTATCGAGTGCTGTTGAGGGCATCACCACTTGCTCATGTGCTGCTGCTGCTACCCTGTGCGAAGAAAGGGCAGGCATCATCGAGAAACGCAACTTTGATATTTCAGGAATTGGGGAGTGATTGGAGTGTTTAAGTATTATGAGATACAGAGGAGCACGAAAGCATATGCATGCGATGAAGGTATGAGGATGTCTGACGAAGCCTTCATTTTTATATGTGATCTAGACTGAATTGTTATCGCTGTCCAACTCTACTACTTTGTCTTGACGATGCATCGGTCTGCGCCCCTCAGCCTGTGCTCGGTAGCCCATCGTCCAGCAACTACTAGATGGCACGAGGGATGATCGGGCCCTCGTTCAATATCGTACATTTTACGGAGAGTCCCCCGACCTCTCATTAAACCTCACGCTCGATAAGAAGCTCGCCCGTGTCGCCTAGAACAGAATGCCCGCAGGTGAGGTCGGATTGCATGTTCCCTGGGCACGATCCACAGCCGGTGAAGACACTTCGTTTCGTGCACTTGATCTGGGCTGACATTCGTAGTGTATGCAGCCCCCGAGCCGTCGAACTCGGTCGTTGACACGTAATGGCCGCTCAGTCGTATCTCGCGGTGAAGGCGGTCCACGCCCACCAGCCCGCGGCCCAGACTGCCCAAGTCCCCCCACAGCAAGCAGTCCCAGGACCACAAGCACGGAGCCGCGTATCCGGAACGCGTCCTCGACCTCCATCTTCAAGAGCTTCCGCTGCTTGGTGCGGTAATACCACCTCGACCCTTCTCCTGCCTCGGTCGTCGGCGTTCCCGGGTCTCTCGTGTCGGCGCGTACATATTGATAGGGTGCTTCGCGGTAGAGGATCTGATGGACCCAGTCGGGCATTCGGCTCCGTGTGGATGATGAGCGGGAGTGGGAGCGCATGAGTGAGTAGCGGAACTCAACCCACGCCAGTGAGAACAGAAAAGAGACGAAGATGACTGGGGTCATGATGATCTGCGATTGGTATTAGCATCGAGAACGGACGGACTCATGTGAAGGTAGTATGTATATGAAAAGAACCGACTGACTTTGTAAATGTTAGACTGCCTCGTGTTCGGCGCGTCGCCCTGGCTTGGCGCTGTGGCTGAAGGCGACGACATCGCCATATAGTCGCACTGTTGGCCTGTGGAGCAGCCGAGTGAAAACGAAGCAGGATTTAAAGGACAGAATATACAAGACGCCGTCAAGGACGAGTCAAATACTTTGAAGGAACGCCTGTTGGCGACGTGGGCTTGTGAGTGGGGAGCCTGAACTTATACTCTGCGCATACACGAGGTTGAGGCAAGGAAGATGCCTACAAGGTAAGCACCTATTAAGGTTTTAGGGTTCATCCAAAGCAGTCGGTCGACGGCGACCATCTCGGGGTCGGGGAGTCAATCGGGCGCCACAGATTGCTCTCTGACGACATACACGCATATCTCCACTCTTGCCAAGCGACAGTCGATAGACCTTTTCTCGGATTGAAAGGGGGGAGAGAAAAGAAAAGGTCAGGGTAGGTAGAGTGCTAAGCCCACTGAGTCTCTTGAAATCGAAGACGGCCGTTGTTCAAAGAGGTCATCGATCATCCCTCTTAACAGGAGGACGGCGAGATTTGGTACAGGATGGTTAGTGCTAGCTCTGTGGCGTCTACAGTAGTAGTAGTAACGGCGACTACCCGCGGCTAGCGGCTACAGCTAACGCCCAGCTTGACGTCCAACACTAACGACACTGTTCGAGCCTTCTTTTTTTTTTTCTGTTTTTTCTTCTTTTCTCCATTTCTTTTCCCTTTAGTTGAAGATCAACCACTCAAATTCTAAGATCAAGCTGGAACAGTCTACTACTTCGCATATATTTTATACCATCACATTTTCATCGAACTATCCGCCTCGCATTTTGCCCTCTCCCTTGCCCTCGCCCTGTCTTTGCAGCATCGGCATCCCTAGCAACGGCTCTCAACACAGGGACCAAACCAGCCACCGAGACCACAGATAAGGCTCATGAGTTGCACGCCGGCATATATAGCAGGAAGCTGTGCATTTGGACATTTTCAAGTTGCAACGTAGAGGTTGACACATCGGACACTGCTTGACTGAGCTCCGTCCACGCAAGTCGTGGCCTCGCAGCAGCATCTTCGGCATCCGCTACGGCTCCTACAAATCAACGCGCCTCCGCCTTTTGCCAACAGAGACACAATCCGTGAGCCCAGCTGCTTCGTTGCAGCAGTCACGACGATGCGCATGAAGACGACGCAGCACATGAGTTGGCTTCGTCTACCCCCTGTTCGGCCGTCCTACCCAGGTACTAGGGTGTTTCCTCCAGTTAAACAATCTGTAAATGACGGAACCTCGGCGACGAAGCGACCGAGACGAAACACCAACTCCCTGCCCAATTGAAATGTACTAGAGAAAGACCAGAGCCTCAAGGGCCCGGGTCCACGAGCTGATTTCAGGACGCCGATGCAGTCAGAGTATGCTATTGGAGGTCCCCTCACGAGCGCCGAGGGTTTTGCTACGACAGCAGTAGGGACTCGTCCGCTGCTACGTCGTGAATTAAGCTTACCACCCACAACAGTCCGTCGATTGAGTAAGTTGCTGAATCGAAGATCGATGCACATTGTAGTTACTCGTGGCTACATACTCAAGTAGGTTGCACTGCTCGCCCCCTCGATGGGCGCCTTTGCGGACACCCCGAGCCCATTAGATAGATTCTGAGTGAGACATCGCGTACAGCCGCGCGCATCTGCCGCCCAGCGTTAGTCAAGGGCTACACCCTGCACTGCAGTATTGGACTGTGTCTCTGCTGACCGCTTCCAGTCCGAATGATTTGTGCTGTGGCTGCGTCGTGGGCCCCGAGTTCTAAGGGGAATCATCAAAGTGAGACACCCTAGTCTCCCAAGATACCGTCCAATTCCCTGCAGTCAATTGAAGAATGAAATGAAATTTGATATTTCTTTCGTGCTAGGGTCATCTTAATGCTCATTACCCTCTGTATGATTGCTGGATGGACTCCTTTCCAAACAGATTCATGCTTCGAACTTGGCTAAAAAAAAAAAAAAAAAAAAAAAAAAAAAGGGAAAAAGAAATTGGTCTCAAATAGTATGTTATGCCTGTTACAAGAGGTGATGCTGCATGAAGGTGCGTGTTGGTGAAGCTGGGGCTGTGCATAGGCTATTGTATGTGAGAGGGTTAGAATAGAGAGGTGTGTGCCTATCAAAACCGCAAATGTTGCTGAGCTGGGGAAGGACCCTTGTTTCCTCGTGTGCCAATCGCGCTGTGGTTTATTTAGAACAGGAAGCAAGACACTGGTGCTCCAGCACCATTCTGCGTGCCATTTGGGCTGGCCAGTCCTCCTGTAGTAGCGCATTCTTTGTAAGTATCCGGACTGTACATCTTCTTGTCCTCCAGCCTGGATTGCGCAGCACTACTACTGATTCAACAGCAAAGACACGCGCCGTCCCTCTTCTCTTCTCTTCTTTTCTTTTCAAGCCCTAGCTTTTGATCTTTTCTCTTTCATCCTTACTGCTAGTACCAAGTATTATCATCGCGTCAACAAAGTCTTGCACTCAGTTTCTTACAGAGCCTATCTATTGTTCCACCTCAGAGCTCGGATGCACACCCTGCCACCACTGCAAGCCCCCATCTTGCTTTTCCGGTGTGACACAACAAGAACCCAGCGCCGCCACTTGTTCCAGGGCAAGCTGAGGTGTTGGTTGACCTTTGCCCTCCCCAGACAAAGGAAGCTCATCCTACAGACCGCCATTTAGGCACAGAGTGACGGGAAAGAAATGCCACGGCTCTTCTCTGCCACGTCGGGGAGGAAACGCTCCTTGCGAAGCATCGCATTTGCTATCCATCAGGACCCCAGTGGTACGTCAACGTTTCAAAAACACCTTACTTTCGCATGCACGACCACCTGGACATGCCCCACTCCCCTGCGGCCCTGCCAGCGCAGACTCCACTGCATGTCATTTGGCGGGTAGATCCCCCTGGATCTGTTGACTTTACCACCTTCATATTTCCAGGACCAGGCTGGCAGGGCAGGGCAGGACAGATTTCTGTCAAACCCAAAAAAAAAAAAAGAAGAAAAATAAAACACTAAAAAAAAATAAAAAATTGCCCAGCATGCGGAGACTTATGTTCTCTCCAAAGTCTAATAAGCTGACACGCAGCAAAGAATCATCAAGCCGTCCTGGAACTGCTGAATCCAGCGCATCCCGGGCCTCCGAAGACTCGGCCAGGTCACCCAGGCCGAGCCTGAGTTCAGCTTCCCCTGGAATCACCAACGCCAGGAATGCTGGTCGGGACAGCATGACCACGCTAGATGCCAAGTTGCACCAGCCCGTTCTGAACGATCGTCCTGCCACATCACAACCGAACGGCGCCAATGGCCTCACCCCCAAGCGGATGGCCTCGATACGACCAGTGAACAGCTTTGACGACGGTCCCATATTCTCGGCCAACACCTCCCTGGAGGCCTCGCCCTCGCTCACCAACGGCCGCTCGGATTCCGTGCTGTCGAGTTCCCCCAACAGCCAGGCGAGCATCATGTCGCCGCCCCTCGAAAAGCGCCCCTCAGAACAGAACGGTGCCGCGGACCGGATACCAGCAGGCCGCCTACGACCCAAGGTGTCCGCACAGTACCTCCGCAACCTAAACGGCGACGCTCGAGAGCGGTCCCTGAGCCCCGGCGCCCCTGCGAACCACGACAGAACCATCGACATACCACAAAGACAGAGCAGTATTGGGGGCGCGGAGCGATCGGCAGCCAAGATGGGAGGGGACACACAAGAAGAGGGCGCCGACGCCTCGGCGGGCAAGGCTGGGCTGGGAAAGACAGGCCGTGTGATGAACCGTCTCATCTCTGAGAACGAGGCGTTGAAACGGGACCTCCAGATCGAGAAGCTGAGCTCGGAGGAGTCCAGGCGGGAGGCCAAGCTGTTACAGGACAAGATGGAGAGGATGATTGCGGACTATGAGAGCCGGCTGCTGGAGGCGAGCGTGACCAAGACCCTCCTGTCCCGAAAAGAGCGCCAGGTCGAGAGCCTGCAGGCGGCGGTAGATCTCGAGAAGAAGAGGACGACAGATGCCCAGACCAAGGAGCGGACGTGGAAGGACGAGATGGAGAGGACGCGCGACGAGTCGACACGCAAGGTAGAGGAGGCCACAACGCACTCGGCCCTCATGGAGGGGCGCTACAACGCAATCAGCAGCCACTGGAAGGACCAGGGCGAGGAGGTCAAGCGTGCCATGACCAAGATGGGCAAGGAGATAGCCGAGCTGCTCGACGCGAGGAGGAAGGACGACGAGAAGATCTCGACGCTGAGAGACCTCTGCGACCAACAAGACGGAAACATCAAGGAACTGCTCCAGCAAAAGGAGACCCTGTGGCGACAGTTCGAGGAGTACAAGAGAGAGCAGGAACACGCACTTTCGCACATCAAGACGAGCGCGACCGAGAGGGAGGCGCAGCAACAACAGATGCTGGCCGAGGCCAAGGAGGTGGTAGACAAGCTCAAGTGGGCGCTGAACGTCAAGAGCCAGATCGCGTGGGCCCAATAAGCAACGACAAGCGGTTTTCCCTTCCGCATCACACCCTACGGCTATCTCGCCATAGCCCAGCCGATCACTACGAATTTTCTGACCGAAACCACTTTCCTTGGTTTCCCTTCCCGGCATCAGTCTCATCATCACGTCGCCTTTTCAGCAGCATCAAGATGGGAGACACCCAAGCATCAAGAATACACAAGCCCATAGACAGTCACACACAGACACACACACCTCTTCTTTCAACAGCTCTTTCTTTCTTTTTCCTCCGATACCATCAATTTCTCGATACCACTTCATTCTTTACGATCTCATTAATCAAGCGGAGGCATTCTGGGCTGAGAACCTGGGTTGTGATCTGGATACTTCGATTCACCTGCATGGCATTGAGCGTCTTGGGCCAGACCACCACATCTACCGGAGTTCCATGGGAGTCACAGGTCATTCATCTGAGGGGAGATTTGATATTCAAAGGGATAAAGATTTGCCATGGGACAAATGGGAAATATTCAAAATAAAGGGCCACATCACACCACACCATGTGAGGTTTTCTACTATTAATGCCTGTCTATAATATTGTGTTGAATGTCAGTGGGGGCATTTTCAAATGTATGTTTGGCCCAGACTAGTCTCCTGTTGGCAACAAACAAAAGGTAGAACAGCAGCTAGGATAGAAAGAACAGAAAGGCACAGATGAGGCTAGGACAGGACTCTGTTGAATATTTGTATCCATTTTTGCAGCCCGGCTTGCCATCACCCTTTGCTCTGCTTCCCTGAATATTTATTGCTGAGGACCAGCTAGGCCACTCCACCCTGTTGTTCCCTAGGCTGCATGACTGAAGGCTTGAGAATAGTCTGAGGGGTGCTACCTACTTAAGTACTTAAACATCTAGATGGAGGCCTGTGGGAGAGACATGCCCACTCTCCTCTCCTCTTGATGCTCTTGGTCCCGGCAGCCTGGACTGACTGCTCCTTTGACTTGGAAAGGCCGTGTACCAAGGAGCAGATTCGATGGACCACAGCATTTCACTCAAACCATGCTTTCCTGACCTAAGCAGGCAGCAAGCAGCCTTTCTTTCGAAGTTAAAGACTTAGGCCTAGAGAAGGCAGGGTTACCAAATACTTAAGTACTTAAGGGCCAAAAGATCGCAGGCTTACCTAGCGTGCCTTCCCTTTTCTACTCCTTCCCTCCACATCCCTCTTCTCTTCCACATCTTCCACTCTGTCCCTTCTTCCAACCTACCCCTGGGGTTCTTACCTCTCGACATCATCTTCAAGTCAATGAGCTGCCAGTCATCAAACTCTGGTAAGTCTCTAGAAGTTCATCTGTGTGAGAGTAATGAACACCAAACCTTTGCGTCAATATCAGCCCTGCCCTCCCTCTGGACACGACATCAGCAACATTAGCAACACGCTGGTGGCCTCTACACAGAGGCCAACACGTCCACTCCCTCTTCCCTTCCTCCCCCTTCCCTTCCTCCCCCTTCCCTTCCTCTCCCTTCCCATCCCCCCTTCCTTCTTCTCCACACATCAGTGACCCCCTCCTGCCACCCTCGACACTGTTGGTTTCTTTTTTGATCATCAAGAACTTCAGCTGCTGACCCTGCCATACAACAACTGTAGGACACCCACCACCCACCATGGCCTCAGAGCTTCCCATTCGAGGTGGGCCGCACATGGGCCTGTCAGCTCGTACCACAGCTCGCACTGCAGCTGCTGATGCGAGCACCGAATATGTGGGCTTCTTCCTGGCCAGCATGTGGTCTTGGACAGAGAGTGGCGCTTCTAGGGTCATCAATGAGTTGGAGAACCTCAACCTGGTGAGTTCAGCTGATTTGCCCTGTCATCTTTTACCCCCTTACTCCATCTTTTGACTTCTGTACATTTGAACATTGTCATATCCTGTTGCCCCATCAGCCCAGTGATGCTCCAAATGCTGACCCGGAGCAGGTTGCTGCCTCCTACTCCTATGATGAGATCCTCGGCTGCTTCGCGATCCGTTGCCACAAGAATGACCAGGCGGTCATCCAGAAGCGGTTCCGAAGCTTTCTGAACCAGGTCGAAGCCGAGATCAAACTGGAGCGGGACCCGGTCTCTGGCGAGGCGGTGCTGAGTGACATTCATCCGCTCGTCGCGCCATCCAACTCCATTGTGCCACCTCCCTCCTCTGTTCGTGTTGCGAGTGCTCCCGAGGACAACCGGTACATGTCACTGGAGGTTCCAAAGGAGCTCCACAAGTTCTCCCATGTCGTCGCCTGGCAGGACCTCCAGCCAAGCTCTCAAACCTTCCAGATCCGTTTCATCTCGGAGCCGGAACAGAAAGCCATCGAGAAGGCATCTGACGTCGAAATGATCTTCGATCACGATCAGAAAGTCATCTTCATCGGCGCCTCGTCCGGTGACGCAGCAGACCTTGCCAAGGCGAGGCTGACTGCGCTTTTGCAGGATCACCTCGCCAGCAAGGGCAAGTCGGTCTCTCATGTCTTCTTTGTTGAGTCGGTCTTTCGCTACGGCGTGGACATTCGGAACATCATGGAGATTCATCCCCAGATGAGACGTTCGACGATTCTCGACTTTTGGACCTTTGGGCACATCGACCAGCACTTTACCGGTGTCGTATGCTGCCTTCGAATCTGCCAGGATGACCCATACAAATCTGCCTCTCCGAACCAGCTCTGGTCGTTCTTTGGGCCCAGGGCTCGCAGCGTCTTCGCCGGCCGGAGACCCCAACGCCAGGCCCAGCTCTTCGGGGACCACATCGACACGTGTCTTCCCACGCGGCACCAGGCTCCCAGCGATATTCACGACTGGCTCATCGACATTTCTGATCCGAGTCCACAAGCCACACTTTCTGGCACTGTCGCATTCGCTGGCACTGGTCCGTTGGACTTGGATGCTGTGGAGTCTGAGGCATCCAAGCAGGATCTCCCTTCGCCCCGCAACGAGCTCGATCAAAGTGCTCAAATGTCGCTGATCGACCTCCAAGAGGAGGTTCCCATCCCTCTTGTCAACGCCCAAGAGGATGAGCTGATGGCTCATGCCGACCTCGCAGCCGAAGAGGGCCCTCTGATTTCTCTCGGCACGAGCGTACGAGCATCAACCACGACCGCAGCACCGACCAAGCCCGCAGCGCCTTCACTGCTCGACCAGCCTGATCATATCCTCCACGACCCCAAATCAAACCTGCAGCGGGCGATGCAGCCCTCGAGACGGACCATAACTGTGCCGAAGCCCAACTCCCTTCCTCAAGTTGCAACAACTGAGCATGTCGGTGCAGCGACCGAGCTTGATGGAGAGGTCGGAAGATTCGTTACTTCAGTAAAGGAGATGCTGCAGCCTCTCAAGCGCAAGTCCGGCACGGTCCGCCTTCGTGCCGAGCTGGGCAGGTTCTACTTACGGAGAGTGCCCCCAGCGGCCAGGCACACAACAAGCAGTTCGAGCCAGCTAACGGATGGGCCATCGAGGCACTCCGCAGCTCTCTGGACTCCCAGCCTCAGCTCTTCACCAGAGCGCTTTCATACTGGGGAAATGATGCCGATTTCCTCGCCTCCATGAAGATGCCAGGAACGAGCGAGAAGATGTGGCAAGAGGTTTCCAGAAGCACCTTTCTCGACTTCCACTTCTCAGCCCCGGTCACCCAAGGACAGGAAACCCCTGAGCAGGTCAGCGCAGGAAGGATGCTCGAGGTCAATGCTGAAGATCTGACTTGGAGCGTGCGCGAGCTGGATAACACGTGCGGCGAGATTTCGGTCCACTGCCTCGCCCAGCACTGGGATTTCAAGGCACGTCTCTCACGAGACCACTCAATCAACTCCAAAGCGCACTGGGCAGCATTTGCTCAAGCACTGCTCGACAGTCTCAGGGTGACCTCGTGGGACCTGGACTTCCAGTACACGTTTGACGAGGCTCCAGTTGCTGCCCGGTATGCGCCCATCCTTATCAACAGAGCCAGGGTTCGGCAGGTCTGCCGGCTGAAGCACCACGACGGCAAAACCTTCCTGGATATCACGCGCATGCTGCCCACGAAGCCCATCGACCGCCGGGGCAAGTACTGTACGGTGAAGTGCCTCGTCGGCAATGGACCTCTCACAACAGACCAACCCAAGACAGGCTTGATCTCACAGTGGTACGAGGCCTCGATCTCCTCCGTCGGACTTGAGGAGGCCTTGAATGAGAACGAGAACATCGTTCCAGGTGACGAGGCACGATGGACTGTCGATCAGCTCGAGAAGGACGGCGTCTTCGCAGACCTCTTCCACCGTACCGCAGATATGGTGAAGAACATCAACGGCGTGGGTGTTGAGTGTGACAACGGAATCGAGGAGCGGTTCTTGCAGAAACAGCGGCAGCAGGAATCCCAATCTCCGCAGCGACCTCAAGGCGCCGGCAAGGGCTACGCCTATTAATGCCATCACACGAGGTTCAGGCCAGACCGGCTCTGATGCTGGGCAGAATCACTGCCAGACATTTTTTGTCGGGGAGGGTGCACGGATCGACTCGCAACTAGATCACAGGCTATCTCATGTGACCCTGATGTCCCAGGAGTCAACAAGAAATATGCAAATGTCTTGAGCGGGAAGCAAGATATGTAACAAAAAAGAAAGAAAAGAACAGAACAGAAAGAAAAAGAAAAAAAGAGGGAGAGGGGGAAAACAAAGTGAGAACAGGAAAAAGATGACCAGTTGAGCATGATTGGTCAGAAGTGACATCTCTTATGATCAACTTGTTGGGGCATTTCCGAGGATAAACCGCCCGTTGGGCTTGGTGATCTCCATAGTCTCCGGAAGAAGATGACAGATGTGTTTCATTCTTCTGATCATGTATCTCAGCACAAGCACTCTCAGTGAAAGAGGAGCAACATCAGCTCGACGAAGTTTCCAGATGAATAAACATGGATGGACTTCTTATTTACTTATGTGTTTGTTGCTTTTGGTGACTTGGCAGGCTGTATACTAACATAAATCAGAGAGATCCCCAAGAAAAGTACTGGAGGCACAAGCAGGATTGCCGACTTATCGGGTGGAAAAACAACGCCGCGGAAACCCCAGATGTGATGCCTTGAGATATGTGGATACGGATGAGCCGCCTATTGATGTTGATCTTTAGGCGTCATAGTAGAGTCGTAGGTAAGATCCGATGTGTTGAACTCGTGTTGAGGTTGTACAAGGCAGCGGCAGTTGGTCTCGGATGAAACACAATCACGGGCAGTTTTGGTTTCTCGTCAGCTGGAAAGGGGGGGTTGACGAGCTCGGAGGGGAGGGAAACATAATGTGAGCTGATCAGGAGGGAACAGCGTCAAGCAGGACAGGACGGGCCACGCCGGCTCGTCCGATGTTGTTGCTGCGCAAAAGGGGTCACCGGTCTGGCTACTCTGTGAAAGAGGCCATCTATGAAGTCAAGTCAAGAATAAGTCAGTACATAAGAAATCACACGTATAGCATTAGTACCGTTGTACTGCAGTAGTACATTTTGTAGGAGATGCGATTTCAAGGGAGATCGCTGTACTACGACTTTTGCCAAGCAAGAGGCCGCCGCAAAATGCACATCGAGGTGAGCCATTTTGCATGCTCGGAGACAAATGGCATGCCGCAGGGAAGAGGACTGGGTTCTGTCTCCCTCTTGGCCCCCACGGCGATAAGAGGGTACCCAGTTAATAACCGTACATACTAGGTACTGTACACGGTATGTGCTATGTAATATACTATGCTTTTAATGCCCAACGGTTGTCTGACGTCGCAACCCATCTTCTTCAGCTGAACAGAGACAAGACATGTGAGCCGCCTCCTCCTTTTATACGAGAACTGACGGGGTATTCGGCACCTGGGCGCAGCGAGTGAGGGTTCACAGGCTGTCCCAGCACACACACCACTGCATCGGTAAGCCCGTAGCAGCAACGGTGGATCGCGCTGACGACGACGAGGTGCTTCGGCAGATTCTGCCGTGGGCGCGGGAGTCGGGATGCAGCCCAATCGGTGTGTGGGTCGACATGCTCTCTCTCTCTCTCTCTCTCTATAAAAAAAAAAAAAGTATCGATCGTACAACTGATCTACAATTGATCCTCATTTACTTGGTTCGTCGTTGCTCTCTCTTTCCACGGCGTGTACATCACCGTATATTCTTCTGGATAGCGTTGTCGCACTCCCAGCCTCTCTCTTCTTTAATTATTGAGAAGGGACGGTAAGGAAACAGCTAGGCCGCACCGAGGAAGCGGTTAGAGCCGTATGCAGATCCCTGTCGGGTACATTCCGAGGTGTACGGACTACGTAGTACTCTGGACTTCTTCGCTCTGTTGATCACTTTTCCATCCCCCAACGGCCTCGGCAAGACGGCCGATTTTTTCTTTCATTTTGTTTCTTCCCCCGCCCCCCCAAGTAGTCGGGCGAGGAACCTGACCGCGTGGATGGATGAATGGGTGGCTGGGTGGAGCGGATGCTGGCCACACTATGGTACCAAAGTATATGTACAAGAGCAGCACACACCCATGCAAATGCGATGGCACGGAACCGAGCCACTGCAGACGCGGACTGCCGCTAGTGCTAGCTTGCAATAACCCACCTTCGATATGCAAGCTCTTTTTCTCTCTCTCTGTCTCTGTCTCCTCTTCGTGTTGGGATGAGGCGACATGCAAAAGTACTAAATAGGATGGTTAAGTAAAGATGTCGCAGGCCAAGGAAGGCTGGTGAGGAGGAGGAGGAGGAGGGCCAAGGATCGAGACCCTCCGCCTCCCCTTCCCAAGTTCTAAGGCCAAGCGCAGATTCGAGTTAGATAGGTGAAATAAAATGTAATCAATGTGAGAGGCGTCTCGCGCCATGCCTGGTATCATCTGAGACGCGAGGTGATAAGTAGAATGGCCCGTGTGGCCCCTGTCGCCGAGCATGTCCCATGCCCCCAATTTGTTTTTTTTCTTTCCCCCGGTCCCCTTTCCCTTCCCCTCTGCCCCCCCGTCCCTCTCTCTCTCTTCCTCCGTCTTTTTTTTTTTCTTCCCTACCGCCTGCGATGGTTCGGTGATTACGTCTCCATCTAGACATGCCGCCCATCATTAATGTTACCATGTACTACGCTCTGGATATTAAGTAAGGAGGGTGTCCCGCATAGAGTACGTCCGTAAGTAGGCAGGTACTGTAGTAGGTGTGGGAGGGTGAGAGAAAAAAATAAAATAAAAAATTGACAGGGAATGGGCAATCCGCGCCCTGGTGGGTAATAAAGCAAGATGGGATTGATAGTCGCACATGAAACAGAATGCATCATCCCACCTCTGTCTGCCCTGTGATGCCATTACCACCTTTCCTCCCCGTCCCAATCTTGAGTACCTGGTCGGTCCTACCATAGTACTGAGTACTTACCGTTGCAATTATGGTCGCAACCCAAGACCATGCCCGTGCCATCATTGCCATGCTATGCCATGCCATGCCATGCCATCGTGGTCCCAAACCCGCCCCTCTCCCCCTCTCCCCTTCTGTGGCTCCCTCCCCTGCACGTCTCGCCTTGGTCTACGTATCATCATAGTACCATACATAATACTATGTAGTAGTAGCACGACACAAATAGGTTCTTCAGAGGCGCAGGACTGCTGTCGTCGGCATCATGGGGGCCGGGGGGCGACAGACCTCGATGGAGCATCATGGAGAAACCTCCTCCCCACCTGGGCCTGGCAAAGCAGCGGCATCGCCTGGGTCTCCCTGGTCATGCACCAGGCCTGTAGAGCCGTGCGTGCCGGTCTAGGCCAATCAGAGGCCCCAATTCCAATCCCCAGGTCTCCCGTCTGGAGCTCTCGACCTGCAGCGAGACAGGCAGCCCAGCCCCTATCCCTGTCTAGCCCCGTCCACCCGCTATCGTGAGGTTTCGGTGACCTTTTCCCTCCGGTCCTGCCCTCCTCTTTTCTGTTGTCCGGCCTTGGGTTCTGCTGGTCTCGGTCTTGTGTTGCTGTGTGTACATAGTACTTTATACTCTCTCTGTCTCTGTGTGGCAGGCCTTCCCCCCCTCTCCCCTTCCCGCCCTCCTCGAGGAATAAATTCTTGACTACTGCCCTTCCGTTGCCGTGCGAGAGACCTGTCGCACCTTCCTTCCCTTCCTGAGCTCGCCTCTTTTTTATCTGTAGTGACGACAATAACATCCCGTCCTCGTCCTGTTTTTTCTTCTTCTCCTTCCCCTCCTCTCCTCCATCACAAACAAACATCTTTTCCTCCTCCTCCATCCGTCAAACAACAAACTTGGTTTACCAAGCAATCATACACTTTTGGCGTTTGACTCGTTTCGTCTTCGAGCCTGCTTGCCATCAGTAGACACCACGCAACTTCTACAAGACTCAACCACCCCGTACCATCCACCCACACATCCACAGTCAAAATGCGCTCCGTCACCGCAGTCGTCGCGCTTTCTGCGCTCACCATGGTCGCCGCCCAGAACTCGACCGAGTTCACCATCGATGTCAGCGAGGTCACCGATACCACGCGAAGTAAGTCGGGCGATCCCAAACCACCTGCCGTCTCTAGAGAGGTCATGACCATGTGCTCACCTCTCGACAAACAGACAGCTGGTGCATAGCTCAGGAGAACACCTGCAGCGAGCTCTGCGACAGCGAGGCCGTCGGCAACTCCTGTGATTACGTAGGTCTCAATGGCTCCCAAATGACATGTCCGATCTATCCGGAACCCCATTTGTTGGCTGACGCTGCTGTACACACACAGACCACCCTCGATTACTACTGCACCTGCCAGAACGGCAGCGAGCCCGGCCTGCAGTACTACACTCAGACCATCGATACTGTAAGCTGCAAGCCCCATTGATTTCTTGAACCCGCCCCTCTTTTTTCTTCTTTTTATTGTTTCTTTTCTTTTTTTTTGTTCACTGCCCGCTGACCCGCCGCCCTCCAGTTTGTCTGCCAGCAAGCCTACAGCGACTGTATCGATGAGTACGAGAACGACCAGCAGGGGCAGTCCAACTGCACCACCAGCATCGAGGACCACTGCGGTACCCTGGATCCTTCCGACGCCAGCACCAGCTCGTCTACTACCAGCTCGGCCGCCTCCTCCGGCACTGCTAGCGCCACCGGAAGCTCTGCCTCGGGCTCCTCGACTGCCGCCGCCTCCTCGACCTCCACTGCCGGCGCTGCCCCTACCAACATCCAGATGGTCGGTACCGGTGCCGCCGCCGCCGCTCTTGGCCTGCTCGCCTACATGCTCTGAGAGGCAGGGGCTGCGCTCGACCTGGCCAGATCATGATCGGGCCACTTGGACTTCGAAAGCCTTTCTGCTTCTTGTACAGAGATTAGACACGGCATGAAACACATCTGCACTCTCTCTCGACCCGCACTCTTAGTGGCCTTGATTTTGTTGTGGTGTGCTCCTGCATACAATTCCCCCAACGATGGCCAGCCCACCGATACCCCGGGCGGCTTTTAATACTTGACGAGGAGACGATGGATACCTACCTACCTGCTTGACGATACATGTGCGAGACGAGTCAATCTGGGAGCCGCCCTGCAGAGCTTGTGCGAGGAACAGATCCCTTCCACGTCGTGCAAAAGTGGATTTAACGTTTTCCGTGGATGGCCGGCAGCAGGCGGATGGGGGAGCTTTTTTTTTTTTTTTTTTTAAACACACGTTAGTTAGGAGTAATAGGAATGGACTTGGCCTGGGTCTCTGGACGACGGCCCTTTCCCGACAAACATGCCCCTTCAACTCCCTTGGAGTACTTGTGTGATTGATAAAGTCTGCTGGATCTGGTCTCCCGTCTCACGTTATCCTGTTTGTGTGACCTGAGCTGCACCCTGCCAAACGTGGGTTGCTTAGGCGTCTTACATGCTGATGCAGCCAACGACGCTGCACCCGGCAGAGTGTGTGACTACAGCTACGACCCGCAACACAGATCCTCATGCGCCGCGGCTCCTGGTGTCACAAGGGCCAGCCAGCCGTGCGAGGGCTCTGTACATAGTAGGTGCTGTGCTGTGGTTCTCGCTTGCCATGAAGATCAACCAAGTACCACTGTTTGCCTTGACATGGCTCACACAAGCTAAAACCCCAACAGTGTTCTGATGGGCTCATACATGTCTCCCGTAATGCCTTGAGCGAGGAAAAATAAACCACAAAGTGAAATAGAATACTTATAGTAAGTATGTACGGACGTATAAATATCTCTGTTTGGCACGCAGGTCGTATCTGAGCTACTATGAACAATGTCGAGTCAGGACTTTGCATGCTATCTACTTTGCACAATAGGCCTGGAAGGGGGATCTGCACTCTGGCGATGAGTCCCCATCCGACCACGGTTCGAATCCAGCGTTGTTGCGCACAAGACGCACCTCATGCTCGAGATACAGTTGCTGTCGAGCAAGAGAGACATGACTGCAAATGGGTTCCTCGTCATGAGACAATTGGTACAATGAGATTATAACACATTCCGTCTGAAACGGCAATTTTTCGGCAGTGCTCCAAACCTGCCACAGCAACCAAACCTGACGACGGACTGACACTCTCTGGTGGCTTGCGGTGACGGCGCTATTGGGTTGGGGGCACCCTCTGCGGCAGCTGACATCCAATGAGCGGACGCAGACGCCCTCAGGCGGTGTGGCCATTGTCCACTACCCTCTCTGGGGCGGATACCGCAGATCTGATGGTGCGCCAGAACGTGGTCAGCAGCAGTAATTAGTACGCCCACCAGCAGCTGCTGAGGTACATGTGCAGTGCTGTTGCCCCGCACTTGGGGGTTGGAACAGAACCCCTGGCCCTGTTTTTACCCCCTGACATTCAGCCCGCCAGCGCAACCTGAACCTGCCCCCCCATGGACCAGAGCTCCCTCCCCCTACCCGCCCACTTCCCACCCAAGCAAATAACCCCATTTCGTCCTCCTCTATCAAACAACCCCCTTCAACACGCAGTCACGATTGTCCACGACCCAATTGCGCGTCGCGCAGACAGCTGCTGTGATTTTTTCCCTCTTTTTTTTCTTGCTCAACAACACATATCCTCTTTAGACCGCAAAAATGCACGGAGAGGTGAGTTGCCGCCCAGTAAACACACCAAGAAAAGACCCCTCCTGAGCTCTCCCCTCTTGCGCTTGTCTCGATCTGTCTCGATCCAAACAAACCGGCCCTCGCCCCGCTCCCGAGGTCGACAACGACCCCTATTTCCCACACAAACACGCGGGACGACGGTTTGGCCGCCTGACGGCCACCATCACGAAGCAGGTGCACCCAAGACTTCCTCTTGGCGGCATTTGTGTGTCACCTGGACATCGATACGCAGCTTCTCGGCGAGGCCGTTGATCGTGGACACGAGAGACAAAAAGGGGGGACCAGATGCGATCCGTTGTCTCGCTTCCCCAAGCGCCCCTTTGTTCACCACACACGAGGTGCTATGGGAAACATCTCGACATCGAGGCCCGCCCAGATACACTGCCAGCTACCCCAGAGCCCCTACGCACAGCTTCGTATCCATATTATGCACACCACAGGATCAGATCAGAACGGCCTCTGCTTCGTGTAATCCAGATGTTGACCATGTCATGATAGGTCCTCCACCTCCACCTGGGCCAGGCTGGTACCCAGCTTGGCAACAGTGCCTGGGAGCTGTACGTTCTCCCCCTTCGTCCCGTCTATAACAGAACCTATATACACGCCTGGCTGCTGCTCAGACCGCTGCTGACCCTCTCCTGCGCTCTAGCTACCTCCTCGAGCACGGCCTCGGCCCTGACGGTCGTCCTGACCCCAACGTCAAGGATGTCGGCGACCCAGGTTCCTACGAGACCTTCTTCACCGAGACCAGCGGCGGCAAATACGTGCCGCGGTCCCTCTTTGTCGACCTCGACCCCTCCCCCATCGACGAGATCCGCACTGGTGGCTACCGCCAGCTCTTCCACCCCGAGCTCCTCATCAGCGGCAAGGAGGATGCCGCCAACAACTACGCCCGTGGTCACTACACCATCGGCAAGGAGATGGTTGACAATGTCATCGACCGCATCCGACGCGTTGCTGGTGAGTAGAAGTAGCAGCGGCAGGGGTAGGAGGACTACTGGCTGAGAGAGAAAGGTTGGGGCTGACACGAGTCTTGATCGACAGACAACTGCAACTCTCTGCAGGGTTTCCTGATCTTCCACTCCTTCGGTGGTGGTACCGGCTCCGGCTTCGGTGCCCTCCTCCTGGAGCGCCTGTCTGCCGACTACGGCAAGAAGTGCAAGCTGGAGTTCGCCATCTACCCGGCCCCTCGTGTCTCGACTGCCGTCGTTGAGCCCTACAACGCCGTCCTGTCGACCCACAGCACCATCGAGAACTCGGACTGTACCTTCCTTGTGGACAACGAGGCCGTCTACGACATCTGCCGTCGCAACCTCGACATCGGCCGCCCGAGCTACGAGCACCTCAACCGCCTGATCGCCCAGGTCGTCAGCTCCATCACCTCCTCCCTGCGCTTCGATGGTGCGCTCAACGTCGACCTGAACGAGTTCCAGACCAACCTCGTGCCCTACCCTCGTATCCACTACCCTCTGATCAGCTACGCCCCGGTCATCTCTGCCAGCAAGAGCTCTCACGAGAGCTTCAAGGTCAACGACCTGACCTTCCAGTGTATGTTGCCCTCCCCCTCCTCCCCCCTTCTCTGAGGATTTGAGAAACAACTGTGATATACCGACTGACACTCTTTCCACCCTCTAGGCTTCGAGCCCAACAACCAGATGGTGGTCTGCGATCCTCGCAACGGCAAGTACATGGCTGTTGCCCTGCTGTACCGCGGCGATGTTGTCCCTCGCGACTGCAACGCCGCCGTTGCGGCTCTCAAGGCCAAGGCCTCCTTCAACCTGGTCGAGTGGTGCCCTACTGGATTCAAGATCGGTATCAACTACCAGAAGCCTGTCGCTGTTCCCGCCGCCACCCCGGCCGACGGCGGCCTGGCTTCCGTCGACCGATCCGTGTCCATGCTGTCCAACACTACCGCCATTGCCGAGGCGTGGTCCCGGCTCGACAACAAGTTCGACCTCATGTACAGCAAGCGCGCCTTCGTTCACTGGTACGTCGGCGAGGGTATGGAGGAGGGTGAGTTTAGCGAGGCCCGTGAGGACCTGGCTGCCCTCGAGAAGGACTACGAGGAGGTCGCGGCCGACTCGTTTGAGGCCGATGCCGACGATGCCGAGTATTAAGCTAAAACCCCCACGGCATATTTACCTCCTCTCCCTCTTTTCGATTGCGGATTGAGGGTTTTGTGGAATTAGAGCTGCGGAGTTTCATGTGTTTTTTCTTTCCAAGGAGAGGAGGGGGTAGAGAACCTACGGGATACCACCCTGCGTGTAGTTGACGAAGAGAGGACTGGATGAACAAGGCCCGGCTGTTTGAATTTCGGGCCCGCCTCTTTTGAGAGATTATAGCAGCTACTGAGACAAACCAATGTGGATAATGCAGACAGGTACATAATTTGGCCTCTTGTGTTTTTCTCTTTTTTTTTTTTCTTCTTCGACCCACCCCATGACAATCTTGCAATACAATTATTAAGTGGTGCGCCAAAAACACACAAGATTCAGCAAAGCATGCCCTTTTTGGTTCGCCAACAAGCTAAGATAGGGAGATTTTTATTCCTCGTAAACGAAGGACTCGGTTCATAATCGTCAGAAACGAGCTGGTGTGTTGTTCTATCATAACATCGTTTTGGGGGTCCAAAGCCCTCCCATCCAACCACCCCAAGGAGAGAAGAAGAGCAAAAAAGCTAACGAAAACGCTGCGTCCAACAAAACAAAGTTGATCGTGTACTGGTGCTGGAGAATGACCGACTGAATCCAAACAAAAAAAGAACAAAGATCCTTTGCCTTTCCACGCAAATCAAGCCAGCATAAAAGGAGGTTGTCATTGTTTGCTGTTTGTTTCGTCGTTGTTTCTTCTTCTGTTCTCCTTCCGTCTTTTTCTTTTCTTTCTTTCTTTACCTCGCGCCGGAGAGATACATCAGCACGCTGGGCGATCTGCTCCGCTCCCGCTTCGTCTTGCGGACCAGGACCAGGTTGTCGCGCGACTTGTCGCGGTGGCGGTGGCGGCTGCGGTCCTCGACGGAGATGGTGGTTGTGACCTTTTCGCGGTCGTCGCGGATCACCCTGGTCAGCGACCAGAGCTCCTTCTGCTCCTCGGGCGGGACCCAGCGCTTGATGATTATATAATCAGGGTTCTTTAAGAAAGGCAAAAAAAGTCGTGTCGGTTAGTGGCTGTCATCCAAGTTGCATGTGCAGTTTCAGGGTGTGTGTGAGAGAGGAAGGATTGGGGGCCGCGGGCGCGTAATTTTAGGTAAGGGTCCTTGTCCCGCGGCAGCAGCGGCAGCAGCAGCTCGGGATGATAGCCGCCGTGCAGAAAACAAATGGAAATGGAAATGGATGGATGGATTGATGGGTTTGAAAGAGGGACAAGATAAAAACTCACCGAGTCGATCTCATACTCGATAGCCCTCGCCCTCAGGGCCTCGAGGCTGAGGTGCTTCCTCGCCATCCGCGTATATGTCGTCTTGGTCGTGGTGACCTCCATCCCGGGGTGGACATGGCCCACAGGTGGCGGCGGCGGCGGCGGCGGCATGGGGCGCGGCGCAACCCGCTTGCCATCGAGGATTGCCTCGATCTGGTTCTCGGGCACGCCTGAGGCGAGGAGGCGGTCGCGCATCTGGTGGCGGATCTCCCTCTCGGCCTCCTCCTTCTCCTTCCTCTCCTTGGCCGCCTTCTCGATCTGCGCGACCTTCCACCGCTCCACCGCCTCCTCGTCGGCCTTCTTGCGCGCCGCAGCAGCAGCCTCGGCGGCCTTCTTCTTCTCCAGCTCGGCGAGCGCGTGTTCCTTGATGATGCGCTCGCGCTCGGCCGCTTCGTCTTTGGCTCGCTTGACTAAATTTTGGTGGCATGTATCAGTATAACAAGGTCTCTGACAAGATATGTGTTTGTGTTTGTGTGTATGTGAAGATATATGATGTAAGGATGTCGGCAAAAGGTAGAGAGCGAGAGGACTTACTCCTGTCCAGCTCATCCTTGGCAGCCTTCAGTTCGGCGTGCGTCTTGGCCTCCCTGGCCCTCTCCAGGGCCTCCTTCTCCATCCGGTCGCGCTGCTCGATGGCCTGCAGCTTCCTCTTGGCCTCGCGCAGCTCAAAGTCCTCGCGGTCGTGGAGGCGGCGCTCCTCCGCTTCTCTCTCGTGCTGGTCGCGCATGTGCCGCTCCCGCAGCTCGCGGTACTCCATGTCCCTCCTGACGAGCGCCAGGCGGTCCTCCTCCATCTCCTCGTGGCGGAGGCGGTCCAGCTCGGCCTTGTCCTTCCTGAGGTCGCGCATCTCCGCGTCGGCGGCCCTCCGGGCGTCGCGCTCCCGCGCCTCGGACTCGGCCTCCAGCTCCAGGCGCTCATGCCGCAGGCGCTCGCGCTCGCGCTCCAGCTCGAACCTCTCCCGGTCGGTGTGCGGCGCGGACATGCGCAGCAGCTCGAGCTGGCGCCGCGTCTCGTCCAGCTTGCGCTCCATCTCGTACCTCTCCATGGTCAGGTAGGCATCCGACCCGGCGCGGGAGCGAGAGTGCGAGTGCTCGTGGTAGGACACGCGCGACTCGTGGCGTGAGCGGCTGCGGCGGCTGCTGATGCTGCTGTCGTCGTCCGACGAGTGGTGGTGGTCGAACCTCTGGTTGATGACCACAGGACCGGCGACCGGCGGCGGCGGCGGCGGGGCCAACACGACGCTGGGCGGGCTGCGGCGCTCACGAGATCTCTCGCGGGACCTCTCGCGGAACCGCGTGGTGGTGACCAAGGTCTGGTCCTGGCGGGTCTGGGGGTTCAGCATGGCATCTACGCCCTGCTGATAATACACGCGGCTGCGAGGCCGCTCCCGCCTGGCCTCGACATAGTGCACAGGTGCCGGAGATCGGTCTCTCCTGATGCGCACGCGGTCGATCTCCTCCTCCTCGGAGTAGTACCCCATGGCGACTGCTATGTTTTTGAGGGTTTTGTTCCAAATGTCGGGAATAAGGCTGTACGCCAAATTCTAATAATAATAACAATGATATGAGTGACACGACGGTCGACAAACACTACCTTGGATGTTTCAACTCTCAAGATCACAACAGGTTATGAGAGAGAAGAAAATAAGAGTGAAAAAAGAGGCTGCTGACAGTCCCAAGTGGTGGGGAAGAAGTCACTCGCAAAAAATAGCAGGAAAGGGACACACAGAGAGAGAGGGAGGGAGGAAAGGAGGGAGGAGAGACGAGAGCTGAGGACAGCGCCGCACACAGGCGGGGTATACATAAGACTTTATTCCTCCCCGGCAGAAAGAGGAATGTAGTCATTGGTTAGCAGGCCAACCACAGCATGACGGCTGAGGTTACAGGAGGTGACCCTCCCGAGGGTAAGCCGCATCGGCCCAGAAAACACGGTGAAACCCATTGTGCTGCTGGGCTTGGCTGGGCTGCTAGGTCTTTCCGATGTCGACGAGGAATGTGACCACCCTAGCGTGTAGAGAGGTTGTGTGTGTGTGTGTGTGTGTGTGTGTACATAGTGTGTGCGCGCATGCTGGCACAAAGTCAGCAAGGTGTGCCACTTGAAGCGTTAGCGGGAGATATTGGCTGGATCCTGGCATAATGCCGCTGGATCATAGGTGAGGTGGTACGCAAAAGGTCCATTGGTGGCAACCCCGGTCACATATGGTTGGGTCCGGTGGGGATAGACTGAAGCGGCTGAACAAGTCGTCTTCGTCCTGCAGGATCCTCCCCGTCATGCTTCACTGTAGAGGAGGAGGGGGGATTTGGCGTAGTAATCGCTGCCTCTGTTGTGCTATTAGACAGGACCGTGGGGCCGAAATAGAATGTAGAAGGTCCTAAAGCTGTCAGCCCGAGGAAGCCGGCCCACCAACAATCCTACTTTTCACCCTTGGCATCTATAGAAATAGATCCAACACACCGAGCCTCCTTCGAAGCAGCACACACAACGCAATGTGTTGCGTGCGTGTGTGTGTGTGTGTCCAAAGCAGAACAGGCTTGCCGCTGCAGATCTCCACGCAAGCACCTAATTCTCCAGTCCATCCTCCTCCTCCTCCGGTGCTGCACTCTGGGATACTGGGTTTCGTTCGCGCCCATCTCAAAAGTACTAGACCTGAGCGGATCTCGGCGGGGGGAGGACAAGGGCACACACACTCTGTCATCGCCTTTCTGCAGGGCTGGTAAAGGGACGATACCCGGCACAATGAACCGCGTACGGCCCACCCGTTCGCGCGAGGACCTCAGCGCCTGACAGGTATCGTATTGACTTTTGGCTTGGCCCGGATTTGCTGCATCCAAACTCAACTAGGCCACCTTTTTTTTTCCCCTCCAAGGCTATGTATGGCCTCTTCTCTGCGTAGCGCTCGCTCTGACTCGTTCACCAAAGAGGGGCCTGATCGGGCCCGCATGCTCACGCCATAGGCTGCACCAGGGATGTCCAGCGCGCTTCGCGGCTTCAAAGGAAAGGCGCGATATATCGCCGGCGGCTGGTAAAACAAAAGACTGTGGTAATTATAGTCTGTGTTGGGTGTGAGACCAACTTTCTTGACCATGTCCGATGTCTAGTGTTGCGGAATCTGAAAGTTGGCGCTGGGTGTGGAGTCTCAAGATTGTGATCATTATTTGATGCGCCATGGCGACGGCCATGCTGGGCGCCGCAGCTCTAGCGTTCGGAAAACAGCATTACCACGGAGGCTGCTGGGCGCTGGGCCTCCAGTCTCCATCCAACTCCCCATTCCTAAACCTTCATCGTAGTCCGTCTTGGCCCATCTAGGGAGGCCGGGATATATCTTCTTGACAGCCAGCTCGATCGCTCACGGGCAGGCCCTGGCATCTTGCAGCCTTGTACGATGTGTGAGTGAGTGAGAGAGTGAGTGTGTGTGTGTGACGGGAGATTGATCATAGGCATTGCTCTCAAGAGCCACCTGCACTGCCGCGCTTGAGGATTGCCTCAATGTGGTCCTGACTGTTCTTGGCAGTGGTGTCGAGGTAGTGAATCTTCTTGTTAAGGCTCTCGACGTCGGTCTCGAGCTGCTTCATCTGCGACTGCAGCTTGGTCTTCATGTCCGGCACCGGTGCTGACACAAACCTGGGGAGGTGCACACCAGAGCTGTCAGCCCGAGATACCTGAGCCTGCAACAGCAGCAGCTCCCAAAAAAAAAAAAGAAGAGAGAAATGGTCAGCATTCAGCTCACTCACATCTTGCCGACGCCCTCGTAGACAGGTGTCTCGGGGTTTAGCGAGGAGATCTCGCTGAGGGTAAGCTGGGTGAGGCGCATCTCGCGCTGCTTGGACGCCATCTGTGAGCGGCCGAGGGCAAGCTCCTGCTGGGTCCTGAGGGCCTGTGTCTGAATCTCCCCGTACAGCTGGCATTCCAATGTCAGCATCCATCTGTCCCGCTCAAGTCGAGAGAGAAAGCGCTCGTAGACTGCCTGTGTGTGCAGCTCCCCTCTTTCTTTCTCTTTTTCTTCTCACCTTCTGCAGTGCCTCTTGTGATAGCGACATGATGGATGTGTGTTTTCCACGCTTGCGTGACCGGACTGCACTGAGTGGTGTGTTCAGACGGAATGTTGGTGCAAGTTTTGTGTGTTGTGGTGGCTGTTCAAACTGATCGCAGCAGCAAAGCACAGCAATGGCAGAAGGACAAGGCCAGGGGGCAGGAGCTCGGCAGGAGCTCGGCAGGCTGCAGCAGCCGTCACAAAAACTACTGAACTTGGGGTAGGGGCAATGCCGCAGCGGGCCGTGGTCAGGGTTCGGTGTAGTTCCTTCCCGATTCCACACAACAAATACCCTCTTATCATTAAGCTGCTTCTTTTTTTTCTTCTTTCCCCCACTGCTTTCCCCTTCTCTCAAGTGGCTAGTTATACAATGATTTATATTCGTGGACTGCCATTCTCGACAGCAGAGATAGGAAAGAATGCTCTTACCCTTTTAGCCTGCAAAGTCCCTGAGCAGTGTTCTGGAAGATTTAGTTCGAGCACAGGCCAAGTAAGTACTGTACTTTGGTACTTGAGTACTTACGTCGGCACGTACACGAGAGCGATACACTGGATCCGCCACGTAAACAACTGATGTGGCTTCAGGTACACCAATGCCAGCTTGTGCAATTTTGTTCAAGTGAGCCACCAAATAAGGTTGTAATCCCATGCAAGACATACGTACACTTTCCCCTCTGAAAAAAAAAAAAAAAAAAAAGGGCTGAACGTGCTGAAAACATCACCTGTGGCTTGTGTTTGTCCTAACCCATTTCTGACTCGAGCCTTCCAGGGGAATGAAGAAGAAGAGAGGCGAGAAAATAGAAAGAAAAAAGGATGGTAGTAGTACAGTAATGCTGCAGGATGACATATTTGGCTACAGTACGTCCGTACAATGACGCTGGCCTTGTTTACTAACGATCTCACCCTGCCCGCCTTGGTTTCTCAGGAAGAAGCCTGTACCTAAGCCCCCTGCCTCCGAATTAGTACTCTGGCAGCTGGCAGGGTAAGCTCTTACCTAAGTAAGTACTCAAGTAGACAGGCTGACAGGGCGTGTACAGCATGTGCATGTGGGCTCTCTCCGCCCCCCCCCGGGGCGCCCTAACCGTCTGTTCACTGGGGGAACTGGGGCTGGCTCGCTCGCCCTTCGGCTATAACCTGCACCGCCCGCAATACTGGCCAATTCCAACCTAACTTTTTGTCAACCTGTCGCGATTGTTGCTTGCATATATCACTTACCTTGCCTTTCTCTCTCTCTCTCTTGCGCGCGCTGTCTATCCTGTCACCAGGGTATCTCTGAGCTGACATCTTTTACTCTCTCTTTTTTTGCTTTGAGTGCGCTACAAGTCTCCTTTCTTGGGCTTTTGAACCCCCCGTTTCTCCCTGAGCTGATCTTCGCTCGCTTTGTGATCCAACGTCGCAGGGGGAGACACGCGAGATCTCCAGCATAGCTATAGGCTGTTTCGAACATAGCACAAACGGCTTTTTTGTATGTTTTTGGGCGCGTCGTGGCCGTCACCGCCAGCATGTCTCTGGCCTTTCAGTGGCCCTACCGGGAATCCCGTGACGGCATCTGGGGAACGCAGACAAGCACCCTGAACTGGTGTGAGGAGGTACGTGGGTTATGTGAAGGGCGCACCTTGGACCTTGTCCAGGATCTGTTCTTTTGGTTGTGTGGGAGGAACTCTTCGGCTGAGTTAAGCTGAGCTGAAATTCTCGCAGGACTACAATGTGACGCCGTACATTGCAGAGTTCTTCAACACCTCGACCAACCTGATCTTTCTCTACCTGGGTGTTATGGGAATCCGCGAATGTCTGCGCCATAGCCACGGTCTGGTCTTTGTCCTCTCCTTCCTGGGTTACGTTGTTGTCGGCTTGGGATCCATGGCTTTCCATGCCACCCTAAAATGTATGTGTGTGTGTCTGGCTTGGTTCTCGTCCTGGTCTCGGCAAGGTTTTCTTTCCCAACAGACAATATGTCTGATCACTCATCAACTCCTCACTCGTGCATATCTTGGGCTGACCGCGACGGGACAGACTCCATGCAGCTTGCTGACGAGCTGCCGATGATCTACACGACCTGCGTTGTGGCTTACGCGACATTCTCCTACTCGAGACCTAGGCATACGCAGGTCCTCGTAGCTCTCGGTCTCATCGCCCTGGCTTCTTGGATCACCATCTACTACCTCTCGTCGCAGGACCCGGTCTTTCACCAGGTCGCCTACGCTGCGCTGATGCTCGCCCTGGTCTTCCGGGCTATGTTCGATATGGAAGCAACCCTCCGGCCAGCACTCAAGAGGCGGTGCGAAACACCGGCGGAGGCTGACGAGATCTTGAGGCAGATGTGGAAGATGGCCTTCACAGGTACAGTGCCTGATCCTTTTAAACACCTCTTCTCCCTCCTCCTCTTCTCGAGACTCTCCACACACCTGTGATCTGCTCTACTGCGATTTCTGCTGCTGACTCGGTTGCAATCTAGGCATCGTGCTGTTCCTGGTAGGCTTCTCCATCTGGCTTCTGGACAACACATTCTGCAGACACCTGCGCGAGGCCCGGAACACGATCCTGCTGCCCTGGGCGGCGGTGCTCGAGGGTCACGCCTGGTGGCACATCTTCACCGGCATTGGTACTTATTATTGCATAACATGGCGGCTCTGGCTGGAGCGGTGTCTGGACGGCGGCGAGCGCGAGTTTGTGCTGAAGTGGCCGTCTCCCTTCACATCGGTTCCCAAGGCCGTCCCTCGGTCGGACTCCACCATCAGCAAGGCCAACGGTGACAGCTGTGCCAATGGCACCAGCAATGGTCACAAGAAAACCCTCTGACCTTGGAAGGGTTGCTAGATTTAGATTTTATCATCTGCACCAGTAGTCTTTTTGTGGATGGGACAGCGGTTTCCCAGTATCGCCTCACTTCACCTGGCAAGATATAGACCCTACAGCTGATGATATAGAATCATTCCTTCTTTTTCTCTATTAAATCTCTCAAGGTGATTTTACAGTAGAGCACCTATATAATCCTATCTGTCAGGACTGGTGAAACAGAGACAAAAGGATTCGGGGATCTGCAGGGAAATAGGTGCTCTTTTGGCAGGTCAGTGTGAAATACTATGAATTCGGTCGCACTGCATTTTGATCTCTTTCTCTCTCCTCTCAGATCAGGACTGCACACAATATGGGAAACAAATCATGGAGAAGCCACGCAATCAACTCCCTTGATCAGATCCTTGCCTGTCCCCGAAACAATTGGGGGCCCCATGTAACCACCAAAACAAGGACCCACACCTGTAATATAGGTAAGTACTATGTAATCCAGGTGATGGTGGGTGGTGGCACTGGTGGGTGGTATGGCATATGGCATAGGGCTAAAAGAAGCTTGGCCATCTCTAGGCGAATATTACGCCATATGTACCTGTACTTGCATCCACCGAGTGGGTTAGTTGCTCTCGCGCTGACAGCACAGGACCTTTTGTGGTTCACTGCTGTTATGCGGTAAAATCTAGAATGTTCAAAGTATGTAGGAAATTTATCTATTTGGTTTGACTGTATTTACTACCCTACTGCATACTAATCAGATGCTGTGTCTGGTGGGGTCCTTGTGGTGAGTGGCAGTGGGTAATAGTACATAACTGATTTGCACCCTGGCAGTGACTAGGATGTTACTCAGTTCTCATGTGTTACTGTACTCCAAAAGCCGACCAACGTCACAGCACTGCCATTTCAGTCCAAAGCTTACATAGTACACGCCAGGCGACACATAGTCCAGAAATCTTGCCAGACTGTCCCCCAATCCTTTAGCCCCAGCCGAACCACAAGAGCTCGATCGAAACAATTCAAGAATCAGCCATACATATCGACAAACAGATAAACACCCATTCTTTATATAGACTTGAGAAAGAGACAAAAGTTTGGGGCTCATAAACCTAGGGTGTGTGTGTGGGAAGGAGCACAGGCAAGGTGGAGAAAACATCATCGCGAGTCGGCGAGTCGCAAGCTGGGGGAAACTGGGAACTTTCGGCGGCGCGCAACTCTTCGAATTCCTCCCTTGACTCGGAAGGCCCAATCCAGCAATGCCATCCCCTCTGCACCTATAACTCGATACCCCTCGAAAACTTGCCGTCCCTCGCATGGGCACGACACCCGCTCTTGTCCTCCCTCTCTTTCCCTCTTTCCTCTCTCTCTCTCTCTCTCTCTCTCTCTCTCTCTCCTCGTCCCTGCCCTCCAATCCCGTCTGTTGTGTGTGTGAGAGAGGAGCCATGTCCGGTCAAGGTGGAGGAGGAGGAGGGCCTAAGTCGAGATGGGGTTCCCTTCTCTCACAAGCCGTCGCCGGCGTCGAGGCCAGGCTGGACACCATGCTCGCTGAGGAGGACCAGCCCAAGCAGAGCCCCAGCCCGGCGCCCTCACAACAGCCGGCCAAGAGCCCGACCACAGGTGTGTTCTTCTTCTGCCCCATCCGCCTGCCCTCACACGTCAATCCCCCCGCTTGCTGACACTGGCCTTCTCCCTTCCTTCTTGTTGGGGTTGAATAGCACCGCCGAGACCCGACTCCGCGAACCGGAACAGGACGAACGACCGGCTGCAAGAGAGGCTCGCGAGGGCCGTGGCCGCAAAACAGGCCACTCTGAAGTCCGAGAACCCCTCGACCAGGGCGACGCCCACCGCGAGTCCGCGCCAGAGCATAGACGCCCCGACCAGGAACTCGACAGACAGCGCCGCGGCGGTGGCATTACCAGCAAGTCCCAAGGTGCTGCTGCCGTCGTCGCCACGGGCCTCGCTGGATGCCGCAGGTCGGAGATCGATCGAGACTAAGGCAGCTTCAGACACGAGCAGGGATAGGGACGGTGGGGCCCTGGATGTGTCTGGTGCCGCCGCCGCCGCCGCCGCAATACAGGCTGAAGCGATAGAAGAGCCGGCCAGGAATAACAATACAAACGGCGAGGCGGAGACTGCTGAGCCCTCGAGCGCCGATGGTGTCCCGGCTGGCGCGGTCGCCGAGCTGCAGGAGGACCGGATAAAACAGCTGGAGAAGGCGCTGGAGGAGATGGCGCTGCAGCAGCAGGAGGAGACACACAACTATGTCGAGCAGATCGATGCGCTGCAGGCAAAACTGCAATACCTGGCGCGGGACGCCACCGAGCGGGCCAGGAAGGAGGCCAAGGAGGCGCCCGCCGGCAGCATGGAGAAGAAGCTGGCAGAGAAGGACCAGCAGATCGCCGGGCTGATGGAGGAGGGCAAGAACCTGGCGAGCACAGAACAGAAGCTCCGGGCCATCATAAAAACCCTGCGGTCCAAGATTGGCGAGAACGAGAAGGAGATCAACAAGGCCAAGACGTCCAGGGGCAAGGCGGAGCTGGAGCTGGAGACCACGCGCAGGAAGGCCCGGCGGGCCGACGACCTGGAGAAGTACCAGGAGGAGCTGCACAGACGGATCGGGCAGTCGCAGAAGGAGATCGACTCCCTCAAGTCCGAGGCGTCAAGTAAGGACAGGACCATTACGGATCTCAAGGCGCAGCTGCAGAGGGCTGCCGAGCAGGCGGAGGCCCTGGCGGCGAGGGTGAACGAGGAAGCACTGGCCAAGGAGCGACAGCGCGCCCGGGAGCTCGAGGACGAGGTCTCCGAGCTCAAGGTCGAGAAGGAGCTCGCGGCCGACCGCGGCAGGGCGAGAGAGAACGAGCTGAAGGAGAAGGCAGAGCGGGCTGCAGAGCGGTCCCGCGCCGTCGAGGTGGAGCTCAAGGCCGAGCTGCAGATCATGGAGAGCAAGCTCGAGTCTATGAGGGTCATGGCGGAAGAGGTCTCGTCGGGGGCGATGGGCGACTCCCAGGCGAAACTACTGCGACAGGTCGAGACCCTTCAGACACAATACGCGATCGCGACGGAGAACTGGCAGGGCATCGAGAGCACACTACTCGCCAGGATCGCTAATCTGGAGAAGGAGAGGGATGAGGCGCAGCACCGGGAGTCTGAGATGAGGAAGAAGGCTCGTGAAGCTGTGAGTCTTTTTTTTTTTTTTTTTTTTTTTTTCCGTCGTCAAAAAGAATGTCTGCTGCCGCTTGGATTAATGCAATGATATGCTAATTTCTTTATTTTTTTTTCTTCTCTTCTATAGGCCCTCCGCGCCAGACATCGGGAAGAAGAACTAGAAGATGCAAAGACCCAGATACCCACCATACAGGAAGACGTGAAGGCACATCAGTCTGAAATAGAGACGCTTAAGAAGCGATCAGAAGCTGCGGAGGCTGCGCTGGCCGAGGCCAGGACAGAGCTGGAGAAGCACAAGACGGCCGTGGCAGAAGAGAAGGCGACCGCCGCGTCGCGAGAGCAGCAGGACCGCCCAGGACCATGGATAGAGACCGGCGGCCCATCTCAATCGTGCAGGTCCAGCAGCAGGCCCGAATCGCCCTCGGCATCTATGCCCTCACGCAGCTTCAGCACCGAGCTGCTCGGCTACGGTACGCTGTCGAGCAAGTTCCGGAAGCACTCGGCGCCATCGAGCAACGGTGATCCTGTGGAGCGGTATACTGCAGCACGCAGGCCGTCCGTCCAGCCGGCCAGTCGGCCGTCTATGCACAATACAAACTCGCACCAGCTGCCCCCAATCCTCAGCCCCACCATCGAGGCGCTCCCATCCGTCCCCTCAATACACCCGCTCGAGCGGAGCGACACCTACGATAGCATCGAGACGTCCTCCTCGCCCCAGCAGATCGCGCAGGACATGGTCTCCGTCTCGACCGTCGGCGCAGGCCCCTCTGTGCAGCTCGTGGAGAAGCTGAGCGCGGCGATCCGGCGGCTGGAGGGCGAGAAGGTCACGACCAAGGAAGAGCTCGCGCGCATCTCGGCACAGCGCGATGAGGCGCGCGCGGAGATGGTGAGCCTCATGCGCGAGGTCGAGAAGGGCCGGCAGGCGGGCGAGGAGGTCGCCAGGCTGCAGGCCGAAGTGGCCGAGGTCAACGAGAGGTACGAGACGACGCTGGAGCTGCTGGGCGAGAAGAGCGAGATGGTGGAGGAGCTCAAGGCGGACGTGCAGGATGTCAAGGCCATGTACAGAGATCTGGTGGAGAGGACGATCAAATGAGATAAGAAAAAGAAAAAGAGAAAAAGAACTGAAATTAGGGGGTGCAAAGGCAGCATGATAAGGAGGTGCTTCTTTGTTCTTTTTTTAAAGAAAAAACTCTGAGAGGTATATTGGCAGCCGGAGTCGGGACATTTTGATATTGGTGGTCTTACACAGTTTATGGGAGGAGGTTGCTTGAATCATCAATCGCCTCGTCATAGAGGCATGCTTAAGAAGACCTTTTTATTTTCTCTTTCCCTTGTTTTCGTCTCTCACAGCTCTATGCCCTCGTTCTCTGCCATCCTCTCGATATATTTCTTGATCTGCGTGCTTGCTCAGCCATGGCCACGCAGTAAGAAGCACACGCAGCCTTTAGGAAGTCTTACCTCCTTGTCCGGTGCCAGATCCAAGGCCAAATGGCCATCCACATCCTTCTTGTCCGTCTCAGCACCAGCCTTGAGCAAAGCAACTGCCGTATCACCTATTTTTTTGTTGAATCATTTCCCTCTACCATTAGCCTTTTCACTTTCTTCTTCACTCACTTCTCCCCCTACCAGAATCAAAGGGAAGGATCGGCATCGTTACTACTCACCATGTCCCTCGGCAATCGCATGATGCAGCGCCGTCTGCCCATCCTGGTCCGTCGCGTTGAGGGGGCTCTTGTTCCGGAGCAGCAGGTTGACCATGGGCACGGAGCCGACGGCCGCGGCGCGGTGGAGGGCGTACTGGCCTCGCCGGTCGCGGACCCTGGCGGAGGCGGGGTGGGGCTGGTTGTCGAAGAGGCGGCGGGCAATGTCGATTGCGTTCTTGGAGGCTACAAAGTGGACGACTGTCTGTGTGAGGAGAAGTGGGTTAGTATGGGAGGGGTTTTGCTGCTGAAGCCAGCGTGTAGACTTGCCTGGCCGGTGTTGTCTGGTGGGTTGGTTGAAATGTTAGCTAGACACCTCTCTCATCGTTTTTGGGAGGTTAGGAAAAAAGATGATCATGATGATAATGAAGCTCACTCTTCTCATTGGGGTCCGCCCCCTTGCTCAACAGGAACTCGACGAGCCTCTCGCTGTCCTTTACGCTGGCTGCGATCATGAGAGGCGTCCAGCCCATGTCATCCTGGTCTGCTGTCTCAGCGCCTTTTCTTCTTCTTAATGTAACTACCTCCCCAATCAAGAAAGGGCGAGGAAGAAAGTGTGAAGAACCATCATCATCATACCTGGACATCGACGTCGAAGCCCTTCTCCTCGGCTAGCAGTTGGACAATGTCCAGCTGGTTGGCTGACGCAGCCCAGTGGATGGGGAACCTGCCGTCATCGTCCTTGCGTTGGCTGAGCTTCGGGTCGACCTGGGGAGGAGGCACAGCGTTAATCTCGGTCATCGAGCATGAAAGAGGCACAGGAAGCTTGGAAATAGCTGGGGGCTCACATTCAACAAGGACTGGACGAGGGAAACTGCAGGGTGCTGGTGGTGAGCTGCTGCTGCTTATCCGCGGGTGATGATGGATCGAGACTCACGATTTCCATTCCTGCAGGCGGCGTGGATTGCAAACTTCGACTGGTCGTCCATTTCACAAAGAACTTTTCTTTTGAAATGCGCTATGTGGGCAACTAAAGACAGGCAGGGTTTTCATGCAAGACTTGGGGTGTATAATGCTGAACCTGTCTTTTGGTAGTTGCCGAGTGGATGTTGTCCCTTGTTTTGTTCTAGCTTGCGTGTATAAGTGTTGCCTTCTTGCAGCTTTGTAAGGATACGGTACGTCTCACACCTTGACACTGGTCTGATTATGGACCATTTCACATCCCCCCAAAAATAATAGAATATAAAATGGAATAAATTTGACCACAAACTTATTCACAAAATAGTGCAAAAAACAAAGACATCAAATTCGAGAGAAATATATATACAGATAATACAAAAAGCAAAAACATACAACACCGGGTATTCGCTAATGGTCACCCACTTAACTACTAATCCGGCGGTTAGTGGCTTATTTAGGGGAGAGCAGACGGGATCCCAAGTTTTCCACTACCTATGGTCGTATGTGCTAGATTTTAGGCACTGTAGAACTATAAAGAACTTCCATACAGGCCAGGATCCACGCTAGACCTGGAAATTTTGGGGAAAGACGCGACCTGTATGTATTGCCTGCCATCTTCGCAGCTCAACTTCCGTTCAGCTAACCCACCCAACTCTCATCACTCTTCCAGCCTCGTCGAATCTCTACACCCAACTCGCCCCTCAATACCCTCTCCTCCATTCCAATTCGACAAGACACTGACCTACGAAAAATAACAAGAAGAATAACCGAAAAAAACATGGCAGCAGACGTCTCGACGACCCTCGAGTCCCTCATCTCCAGGAACGCCAAAGCTACCAAGCTCGTCTACGCGGACACCAACGGGCGCAAGCGCATACGCCTCGACCCTGCCCTCAACGTCGAGCCAGAGGCCGACAAGGAGGCACTGTCCGTCCGCTTGCACGCCGAATACAACGATGTCCTGACCCTCCCCGCCGCCCTGGCCGCCAAGCAGGCGAGCGCCGCCAGCGCGCGCAAGAAAATCAAGAAGCCCACCGCAGCAGCAGCAGGCGAGGGTGCGCCGACGCCCGCTGAGGAGAACACGAGGAAGCTGATCGAGGGCATACCAGCCAAGGCGTCTGCTAGTGGCGGCGGTGGTGGTGGACCACAGACCGGTGCGCTAGTGCAGTTCCGCAAACCGGCTGCGGTGCCGGGGGCAGGAGGGGCGCGGGCGCAGGACGGCGGCACGCAGACGACCAGCCTGATGCGCCTGTCGGAGGCGATGAGCGCGCAGCCCAAGCCCGAGTGGCACAAGCCGTGGAAGCTGCACAAGGTCATCTCGGGCCACCTCGGCTGGGTGCGCAGCGTGGCGGTCGAGCCAAACAACAAGTGGTTCGTGTCCGGCAGCGGCGACAGGACGATCAAGGTGTGGGACCTGGCGTCTGGGCAGCTGCGCCTGACGCTGACGGGCCACATCTCCACGGTGCGCGGGCTGGCGGTCTCGCCCAGGCATCCGTATCTCTTCTCGTGCGGTGAGGACAAGATGGTCAAGTGTTGGGATCTCGAGACGAACAAGGTCATCAGGCATTACCACGGCCACCTGTCCGGGGTCTACACCCTTGCCCTGCACCCTACGCTCGACGTCCTGGTCACAGGTGGTCGGGATGGTGTTGCCAGAGTGTGGGACATGCGGACGAGGAGCAATATGTAAGGTCTTCCCCTGTCCCTTTATCCCCCTTCTTCTCTCTCTCTATGCGACTCGCACTTACAAATCTTTCACACACAATCTAGACACGTTCTCAGCGGCCATACGCAGACAGTCAGCAGCCTCGTCTGCCAAGAGGCCGATCCTCAGGTCATCACGGGTTCCTTGGACAGTCATGTCCGACTTTGTATGTCCCAACCTCAACCATTTCTTCCCCGCTTTGTACCCTCTTCCACAGCTGCTGACTCTGTACACGTGTAAACAGGGGACCTGGCCGCGGGCAAGACCATGGCAACCTTGACCCATCACAAGAAGGGCGTGAGGGCTCTGGCATCTCATCCGTCCGAGTTCACCTTCGCCGCCGGCAGTACTTCCAGCATCAAGCAGTTCAAGTGTCCTGAGGGCGCCTTCATGCAGAACTTTGAGGGTCACAACGCCATTATCAACACGCTCTCTGTCAACAACGACAACATCCTGTTTTCAGGTGGCGATAATGGTTCGATTAGCTTCTGGGTAAGTTGAGAGGTTGATCCCTAATATGCAATGATATCATCATTTCAGGCGCGCGATCAGGATGGCTGACATGATCGAACACCCAAAAAAACAGGACTGGAAGACGGGCTACCGCTACCAAGCCCAGGAGACTATTGCCCAACCGGGTTCGCTAGATGCTGAGAACGGCGTCTTCTGCTCCACTTTCGACCAGTCCGGCCTCCGGTTGATCTGCGGTGAGGCCGACAAGACGATCAAGATCTGGCGGCCGGACGACGATGCAACTCCAGAGTCTCACCCCATCGAATGGAAGCCAACCTTGGCGAGGAGGAAATATTAAATCATACGCGGTTGCAACAGTGGGGTCATCCCAGAGGATCAACGGTTCAATTCAACCTCGCTACTTTTTAAGATAATAGATACCCTAGACAAGGAGGCACATGGCCTTGATATCAGGATCATCTCTAAAGGCCAATCGTACCTCTTCGTCCCCTACAGCAAGCCGAATCTTGCTCGGCCTCTCGGCCCTATATGCCTCCAAATTGATGATGCCAGCCCCGGTGAGGTCTACAGCTGCAGCTCCCAAGCCTGCTAACCGAACCGCCTTTGCATCATGTCGCGCTCTGCCCTCCCAGGCTCCTGCTCCTCCATTTGTGCTGCTGCCCAGACGTGCTTTCTTCTCGAGCAGGTCCAGCGACCGATTCCCCGCCGCTAATCTTAGGGACCGCTGCATCTCCTCCAACACATCGCCATACGTGCTCTCTGCCAGGCCGGTCCTCTGCGTTCGCGCCAGAAGAGCGGCCAGCAGCAGCCTCGAGGCAAACGGCAGCGCGCGGAGATACTGCTGCAGCGGACTGCTGGTCGCCTCGTTGATTGCCCTCCGCACGGTATCGATGGTCACCCTGCCAAGGTTCTTCTTCCTCGTGGGCGTCTCGCCCTTGGCTTCCTTTTCTCTCTGCCTCTTGCTCGGGGTGGCCGGGTTCGAGACGGGGTCTGCAGCTTTGATCTCTGCCTCGGCCAGCTCCACGGCCCGCCTGCAGATATCGAGTGCCCGCCTGGCATCTCCGCTCACAGCTGCGACCTTGCGGCTGGCGAACTGCACGGCGTCCGGCTCTACAATATTGTCTGGTACGCCCTCCAGGCGTGACTGGACAATCTTCATGAGCTGCTCGTGGTTGTAGCCCGGAAAGGTGATGCGCGTCAGACCCAGACGGCTGCTGATCTTGTTGCTCAGCGTTCTCTCCGGCAGGTCCATGGTGTTGGCCACAGCCAGCACAATGAGCCGGCTGTGTCGCAGGCCGGGCCAGTTGAAGAAGTTGTACATGACGCCCTGGTTCTTCGTGACCAGCTGGTCTAGCTCGTCCATGAGCACAACGCACGGTACTCGTCGTGGGCTGGGGTGGTTGAACTCCCTTTCGAGCAGATCCAGAGCCTGCGCCGGGCTCACCCGTTGCCCCTTAAGCGCCTCCCACAGGAGCGAGTAAGCTTGGTGCGGATCTGTGATCTTCATGCCATTGATCTCGACAAAGATGAAGTCATCCAGCTCTTCTGATCCCACCGCCTCGTCAAGCCGTGAGACGACCTCCCGGACCGTTGCAGTCTTGCCGGTTCCCGGTGTTCCGGAAATGTAGATACATGTTCCCATGCCGTCTGTAATAGCGGCCTCGAGGTGGGAGTACACGAGGCTGAACTCTGCCTCTCGACAGGGCAGACTGGTGGGCACTGAGGCGACGTGAAGGTTGGCCCTGGCAATCTGAAACGGCGAGGATGCGTGATGGCTTGGCGAGAGAATCCGAGTGGCCAGAGGCGTGTATTCTAGGTGCTTCTTTACAACGATTCTGTTGGCAGGGCTAATTAGTGACTCTCCTCGTGTGGGTGACAACCTGTTCGGGGTCTCGTTATACTTACTTTCTGTGGGATGAAGGAGTCGTTGGCTTTGATTTCTTGGGCGTACTCTGGTAGCTGCGAGGCTTCCTCGGCGTCGCCAGCTTTCTCGGAGTTCCCCATTCCTCATCGCCGGCCTGATTAACGTCGTCGTACAAAGCGTCAGGGGACTCTTGTCTTGAGGGTCTTGTTCTTCTCGTGGCCTTGGTTCCGCTCTTTACCAAGTCGATCACTTGCTGGATGTCCTCTGGCCCGCGGTACACATCCTCCCACGTGAATTCATCTGTATACGTTGCAGTCCGTGTATTACAGCCACGGCGGCAGATGAATGTCTTTCCGTAATCCCTCGAGCTTCGTGGGATCTTTCCTGTGGGATATAGTCTCTGGAATGCCTCAAGCGACATCACCTTGGCTTTGCCATTGATAGTCTCGAGCGGGTTCGTGTCCCATGAGGGCGTGATGTACAGCTCGTTCTAACAAACGACATTGTCTCGTCTCGTCAGCCGTTGAATTCTCCTATAGCAGAGGATCGCCCTAGAAGCCGGGAGAGGGGAGGTGGGAGGACTCACCGGAGTAAAATCCGTCCGCTTCTTCTTCTTGTTGCGAATCTCCCTCTCCGACGAGAACCACATGAATTCGGCAACTTTTTCATCCTCGTCATCCTCTGAGAACTCACATATTATGCCAACCCAAGCCTCACCAGTACCTTCTGCCTTCAGAAGGACGATGTCGCCCAAGCTGCAGGCAAAGGATCCCATCCGTGCGCCCACAATGTCTCTGGTGCGCTTTCGCTTGCGAGCTGTGCCATCTTCTGGGCTCTGCGAGGGTCCGTCGTCGTCTGCATATACCCACTGCCACGGGTGATCATCAACACCAAGCTCGTCATCTGAGTCGTCTCTTGCGATGCCGCGGCGGGAGGATGCAGCCTTTTTCGTCCTCTTGGTGGGCCGCACCATAATTGCAGTTGCAAGGAAAAAGGGTATGAGCCACCAAGTTTTGCTCCCTTGGAGGTCTCTCCTCAAGTAATACTAGAGGTAGGCCGGCTGTGCTGTGACTGGGCTGCCTTGCTTATAGTATGTTCTTTCAATCATCGCGTTAAAGTGGTAGGCAAAGAAAGACGCGACGACGCGAATCCCTGTCATCTCCACCAACCGACACCCCTGAAAGACTATGCATTAAAGGGGTTTATCAGCTAACACCAACATCAGGCCCCGATATAAAATAATCAATGTCAAAGGAAGGAAAGAAGCACCTGTGTGCTTGCACATCAATCTTGCCTCTATTTTCCCAAATTGTGAAATCCGAGATCTTAGACTTACCAAGGAAATCTCAACCTGAGCATGATTCTGGTGCTGAATTTTCCTCTCTCTCTCTCTCTCTCTCTCTCTCTGTCTCACTTGCTAGTCCTGCTCAGTTGCATCCAGCACTGAGGTGAGCCTCAACCTCAGAAGAGCCCCCTGTCCAGAGCCCTGGAGTCAACACAGCAGGAGGCAGAAGGGTTGTGGCTGTGGAATCTATTCCAGCTTTATGTGTTCAGGCAGGAAAATTGTTCTGGAGGGTTTTGAGCCTCTCAGAAGAATGTCTGGACTCGGGCAGCTGCTGTCCTCCCAGTGTCCATCCTCAGTCCCGGCCAAGAACTGGGGAGATCAGAGCCACTGAACCCCTCTAACACACCTTCTAGGCTCTCACCAGATGCTTTCATGTCCCATTTAAGTTTACTCAATCCTCAATAATATTCCTATTTTCTAGCACAATTTTTGCTCTTGTTATTATTTTGAGGCTGCAGCTTTATAGCAGCAGCAGCCAGCAATTCTGTTGTTTGCTCAGGTGTCTTATCCAGCCCCTTCTTTCTGTCTCCAACACAGTTTATTACCCCATATTCCCCCTCTTCCCCCCTCTCTATCGACGATGCTTTTACCAATAGTACCTAGGTACCAATTCTTGCCTAGAACAATGCCCCTCTGAGCTACCTTCTCCTCCAAAACATCTAGGCAACCCCCGACGCTTTCAACACTCACCCTTACCTAAACCACGACCACCTCAACCAAAGGAAAGCCCATCTGTGTGACCACTCACGCAAAGGCGCTCGTCCAGCAGGTTGAGGGCATTCCATTACCACACTGTATTTTCTATTGCACATTGCAGCTGTACCTCAATTGTCAAATTTTCAAGTTCGAAGCTGTTAAGACCACGACCAATCTTGACAGCAGCGACATTCGACCATCCTACCCCCACAAGTATGCCTTCTGTGTCTCCTGCAAACAATCTCAAATCTCTCCAGCTTTGATTGCTGGATGGCAAGCACTATTTGTTCATCTATTGACATCTTAGAGAAGCATGTCTAGCTGATTTGGACCAGACACCTCCCAAACAACATTGAGCAGGAAGAAGGAGAGGGAAGAAGACACGAGCCCTCTGAGAAGATACCTCTACCATTTCACGACCTACCAAGATGGAGAATACCAATACGGGCTCTGATGTCTGGCTGTTCCCTTCGGAGCGTGTGGCTCTGATGAGAGCCAGCGTCGACACGCGCTTCCAAGTCGAACAGGCCAACCAAGCAGTCGACTGTGGACAGTACGGTGGCCCTGGTCCCGAGGATGCTCTGGTAAGATATACTCCCATATTCACTAGCACAGAAGAGCGACGGAGAACCTGCTGCTGACGAGCTCTGTAGAGAGTGGAGTTCGCCCTGCCAGACGTGAACAGCAACCAGGGTGTCATCGACCCGTCCGACCCGATCGCCAGACAGGAGCTCGACAGGATCCGCAAGCGATGCCATGTCTTCCTGGTCCTTGACTCCAACGCTGGGTACATTACCATCCGTTCGCGCCAGATCGAGGGCATCCAAGCCGCCGTCCAGGCCCTTCGAGACCTCCTTCAGTCCATTGCGAAGGATCTCGTCTGCAGGATGTCCGCCTTGATTCACCGCTCCACCACTGCCTCGTATTCCCCAGTGTCCCTCAAGAAGACCGAGCAAGTCATTGGCCTTATCTCCAAGACTGGTTACCGCGGCATCGCAGAGAACCTCATTTCGGTCGCGGAGGCCCAGGGTAAGGAAGAGCCAGACGACGAGAAGGACGACAGCCTTGGCCCCTTGACGGCGTCCGAGTTCTTGGAAGCCGTCCACCAGGCTGCTCTCCGCATTCGACCCATCAGAGGCGAACTGTTTGTGCGAGCCCACCTGGGCATCTTCTGTGGCCATGTGGGCGAGAAAGCCAAGGGTCTGGGCATGAAGCAGTGCAACACCAACCAAGAGTTCCGAGAGTTCCTCAGCAAGTCAGCAGCCAAAGGCACGGCCAACGTCAGTCACAAGTAAGTCTACGATCTGACTCCGCCCGCCTTGTCCAACTTTGATGATCAAGACTGATTTGAACTGTAATAGTCTCGGTGGCATCGACCTGATTCTGAAGGTCCGCGACTACATCTGCGCCTCAGAGAAGAAACACGGCGCTGACGACCAGCGATACCAAGCCCTTGACTCTCGCATCGAGCACCTCAGCGACATCAAGCCAAAGTACTGCCTGGTTCTCTTCTCCGGAGACCGGCGTATTGAGGTGGATGTCCAGTACGACACTCGTGACCCTCGTTCTCCCTACACGCCCGCTGCCCCTCGCGTCTTCGCCGAGTACCAGAAATCCGCAGTTGTCGAGATTGCCGTCGGCTGCCCTGAGAAGAAATTCGACTGGCACCTGGCCGTGGAGGCAGACATAGGCGCTCGTGGAGTCTCCGAGTCCTACCAAAACCTTGTCAGGGGTCTCAACTTCGCCAAGGGTCGCCCCAAGAACGACTTTGACTTTCCCGCCACCACCGTGAGCGAGGCCCTGCTCCGGGCGGCCAAGATCAGCAATGTCGCCTGCAAGGTGTCGTGGACCTTTGAGTGTCGCAAGACCCCGTACTGTGTGGACGTCGCCATCTACCACGAGTGGAAGGACAACTCCCTGGCTCGTTACCTGCACCGCAAGCGCAGCCTGCCCGCGGGCCCCCAGACCATTCACATCAACACTGCCAACGAGAAGCTCAAGTCCACAAAGGGCTGCGGCATCACCCTCTACGGCCTGGGCTGGGACGACGAGATTCAGGAGCTGAACCCCGTGAGCGGCACATTCGTCCCGGACTTCATCCACGCCGTCTCTGGTCACCAGGACATGGTCGACTTCTCCAGCGGCTTTCTGGAGGAGATGGAGTGTCTTCTCGATACCGTGGCTGCTGCCGCTGCCGAAACTGGAGAGCCGGAGAAGTCCTGATCCAGAATGAGTTCCTAAGGGGGACTGGGACACAAAGCAGTGGACACTACTTTGTTTTGATCAATGGAGGGATAGATGACAAGAATGCTGTGTGTGTGTGTATGTGTGTGGGTGTGCATCTTATGCAGGAGGCAATCTGGCATTTGGATGCGGTTTGGGAGAACAGAGTTGATGTATGGGTGACTACTTTACTCACCTATGGTTGCCAACATCACTGTACTGGGGGAAATGCTGTTTCCCTGGGCTTATGTAGTCTTCAGAACCCCCAACAGATAGGCCCTCTCTCTTCATCAGGTTCATCCCCATGTATTAAATCCAAGCCTGGTAATCTGCAAATTGTCTAGTCTTGTTGTGAAACCGTCCTGGAAAGCTGCACATAGACAGGGTCTAAGACCATCAGTAAATTCCCTCTACTGACTGACCTTGAGGTTTTAAGCATATGCTAAGGATCTATTCAGGTAGTTTTTCGGGAATCAAGCAGGAGACAAAGTCCCCAGCTTTTTGAGAACCACAGGGAAAAAAAAACCCCAAAAAACCCGATATGGCATGGGATCGAACAGGTAGCCTCCTGCAAACTTGGGCCAATCCCCTTGGCTTCCTTGTTCCCCAACACTGCCCACCACCCAAACGCGTACCAAACGAAGGAGAGCCCAGCATCAGCCCGCGCCATAAGACGCGAAGAAAAAAAGAATAACGGTAGTAAAAATTATCAAAAAGAAAAGGACAAAAAACAAACCCCGAAGGGTACGGCCGAGCCGACTTATGGCGTCTTGTGAGCAGGTTCCCCGGTACCGCGCCCGGTGAGTCGTACCAGATCCTCTGCAGCTTTCAGTGGAGGGAACTGGCGGCTAGGTAGCTTGCTCAAGGCTAATGGACTCTTTTGTGGAAAGATGAATCTTACCACTGCGCCAACAACCAACTTTATTGATTTGGACTGATTGCTTCTCGATTATATGTTAGCCACTCTGCTGCTTCTGGCCACTGCCCACCCTCCCCCTCCCCCTCCCCCTTGCCCCTGATCCCTTACCCCGTCCATCTCTCATGGACTCCCTCCTTGTTTGCAGAGCTCATCAGCTCATAGTCTAGCAGTCCATCCCAAGTATGCCTGCTCATCTCCACCAACCTTCGTAGCCAGCCCAGTCACTATGCTATGATGATGCCGGCTGGGGTGTTGCAAGAAGCTTCTGTTTCAACACTGTCGTCCCCAAGGTTTTTCAGCTTAGCCACAAACAAAGATGCCATCTGTGCAAAAGGGGTACTACCACCACAAGACCTACCTTCTTCAACAGCCCTCAGTGTATTTGACTTGTTCTGGACAATGCCCTCGAGGTCTGAGATGTTGCCGGTCAAATCTTTGATCTTGCCCTCGTAGAACTCAGCAGCACTCTTGGCATCCTATTTTTTGAACGACAACAACAACACTTAGCAAGCTGTGTTATTTTGACAGAAACCATCTCTCAAGACAAATGACCAACCTTCTCCACAAAGAATCCTGTGCCAATGTCCACCAGGACGCGATCAGGTCTTGATATGTTGCCCTTGACATAGAGTGAGTTGGTAAGGGGCACGAGGATCTGCTTCTTGTCTGTAATGAAGAATCAGCAGGTTGATTTTTTTTTTTTTTTTTTTTTTTTTAATTTTTTCAAAGGCTTGTTCAGATCTTCTGGGAATCTGGCTCAATGTACTGAACCCACCCCTCCCACCCCCTTCTCTCTCTCCTCTCTTCAGCCATTTCTCAAAGTGCTTTGCTCACCTGCTGTGGCACCCTGTGTCTTGACACACCGCAGGCAGTCCCTGAACTTGATCTGGGCAGCCTGCAGCTGTGCAAAGGAGGTTGTCAGGTGCTCCACCTCCTCGTCCAGCTGCTTCTTGACAGCTGTGAGCTGCTGGGCGCTCAGGCTGTCGAGGCTCACTGTTGTGGTGTTGTGGCACTTGGTCAGCTTGGAAATGCTCTCTCTATATTTTCTCTCTCGAGGCTGAACACATGGCGAGACAAAAAGACATACCACCTTGTTGTTGTGATCCTCCTGACATTTTGAAAGAAAGGGCGCCCAGTAATTTTGGTTCTTGCTTTTGGCAGTTTGTGAGAAAGGGAGAGAAGGAGTGTTCAGGGCCTGTGGAATACCCTGTAGCTTAGAGAGGCCCCTCATCCCTGTGGCCCACAGGAGCTTAGCAGAGGGGGGTGTTGGGTTAGGGTCGATAAGATAACAGCAGCAACAACTAGCCAACCCTCACGTCATGCCGTGGTACCTTATCCTCCTGCTCTCATCAGACTTCATTCCTTCACTTCCAAAATAAGTACTCCTTTTAGACATGGACAGATACGAGGATATCTATTCCAACACACCACCTGCGCCCCCGCCAAAACCGGGCAGCCATGAAGTCTCTCGCATAGGCACACCCACAACAGTCAACTCCCCTCGGCCACCGCCCCCATTACAAGACCATCACCAACACTCGGATCTCCCTGAAGCAGCAGCGAGCCTGACGGCGGCACAACAACAGCAGGCGCACATCCCACATCCGCAGACGGTCCCGGACCCGGGAGAACAGTGGCTGCCCAAGTTTCTAGAGGACAAATCGTACGCACGCCTCTCTCTCTCTCTCTCTCTCTTTGATCGCCTGCCGACCCCCTCTTTTCCTTTCCCCCTCTCGCTCCCTCCCTTCTGCCAACCGAAACCCGCAAGGCTCCCGCGACGACGCAACAGCAATGAGAGAGAGACTAACTAGATGCCGCCCCCTCCTTGTGAAACAGAAAACAAGACCTAGCCGAGATCCTCTCCACCCCAGCCCTCCTGTCCGGCCTCATCCACGCCCCCTCCACCGCCCACCCGTCCACCCAGTCCAGCACCGAGTCCCTGTCCACCTCTCTCGCCGAGAACGTCGACCTGGCCGCGCACCTCCTCGAGCTCGAGTCCCGGCTCGGGCACTCGCGCGCCTCGGCGCAGGCCCTCCTGCTGTCCGCCCACGCGCTCGAGAGGCAGTGGCGTGCCAAGCAGGGCGAGATGGACCACGCGCTGGGGCCCTTTGCGCCGGCGAGCCTGTACCAGCGGCTGGCGGGCGGGCTGGCGGAGCAGGAAGGGGTGTGTGTCGCGCTGGAGGAGAGCTTTCTGGAGGGCGAGGGCGAGGGCGGGCAGGCTACGGAGCGGGAGACGCTGGAGTGGGTGAGGAGGTATCGGGGAGGCGAGGAGGGGGTATTATCTACGCAAGGAGAGAAAGGAGAGGTGGGATGAGGGGGCGGGTCGGGGGGTGGAGATGAGAGAGAGAGAGAGAGAGAGAAAGGAAGAAACAAAGAGCTTCGTGTGTGTGCTGGCAGCTCTCGCATCTTGGATGCTCTTACGACCTTTTTTTTTTTTTTTTTCTTCACTTTTTCTTCACGAGGACAGATGATTGAGGAGTTGGGCATTTGGACTACGACGCAGGTGAACTGATTTCCCCGAGATTCATGTCGGGCTTGAGATACCTGGGAGCCTTTAACAGGCCTGGCACATACTGTGTACACGGAGAAGCATGGCAAGTCAAGAAGAAAGGAAGCCTGGGGAACTTGATATTAAGCTAGACCTTATATTAGGTAATGAAGCTTCTCCGCAGCCGGGAGCAGGTATCTAAATGCTCTCTGTCCTGTGTGAAAGAAAATAGAGAATTCTGGTGGGCCTCAATAGGCCCAGTGTAGTAGCGTTGATCTAGCAGGATGAAACCCGACGAAAAAAGAATGTAGAAGAGGCCAGACAAGGAGAGATTTGATAGGCGTGCCGTTCCTTTGTGCTGACACACACACACACATATATATATATATCAAATTTCCGAGTCACCGTCCATCATCCTACGACTTCAGCAGGCTGAAGGGGCTTCTCAACATCTCTGGACTCCGCGGAGACATGGGCAGTGCAAACAGGTCCTCCTCGGTTTCGCCGCCGCCGCCGCCGCCGCCAACGCCCCTTTCTGGAGCGGTTGGGCCACCCTGCATGACTGCGCTGAGCGAGGCCATACCGCCAGCAGAGCCAGTCAACATCGGGCGCGGTTGAAAGGCTGCAGGTGCCGTGTCTGGGGGGCAATGGCTGTGGACTTCTTCCCTGCTGCTGGTTGAGTGGATGTGTGAGCCAAAATTGCGTAGAACCCCGAGGGAAAAAAGAAGACAAAAAAAGAAAAAGGCTACAGGCTACAATCATGATGAGACGATGATAACAATACTTCTTTGGAGACTCACCTTCCTTGGCGGCGGCCAGCTCGGCCGGGCTCGTTGCCAGCTTCAGCCCCTTCAACTTCTCGCCCAGTCTCCCGCCGATGGGCGACCGCGGGCTCACGGGGCTGCTGGCCTCGGGGCCCTGGGGCGGCAGCGGGATCGCCTCGGCGCTGGACGTATCGATCTTCAGGCCAAAGTGGTCCACGATCCACTGTCTCTCCTGCACAGCCATCTCCAGCCCGACGCTCTCGCCGTTCTCCTTCATCTCGGCCACGATCTCGGCCTGCAGCCCCTCCAGGCGCATCTTGGCCCAGATCGTGTGGAGCACACCCCGCGTGCCCTTGTCCTCCCTCACCAGGCCCTCTGGGAATATCGCCGGCAGGGGCTTGGTGTGCAGGTCTGCTGCGCTGCCAGACTTGTGCGAGATTGTCACCAGCGTGGGCATGAGCGCCTTTGGTGGGAGAAGGCAGTAGATGCGGCAGGTCGAGTCTGGGGTCTCGGCATCGCGGATCGGCGGCAGTGTGAGCGCCTCCTTGCCCTCCCACTTGACATCCCAGTCGTCGAGGCTGGCCTCTGTCGCAGCTCCTGCGCTCTCCTCCTTTTCCGCGGCGCCCAGTGCGGCAGCAGCATCCCACTCCACCATGAGGATCTTGGTCCCCTCATTGCCCTTTGTCCCCGTCTCGAACTCAAATCTCGAGAGTGCGAATGCAGACGAGGGCGAGGTTGGCGTCTCCACCACGTTGACGGTGCCAAAGTCGTTATGCGTGGCCACCGTCGGCTGCGCAGGTGCCGCCATCTTTTCTTGTCTCTTCTTAGAGCGAGGCCGTGCGCAGGGCTGAGACTCGGTACCCAGGCGCGTCTATCCGCGCGGCTGTGACCTTTAATTTTTGGGTCTTGTTCTTTTATTATTTCCCTTCTCTTTCCCTCTCTCTCTCTCTCTCTCTCTCTCCCTCGCTATGCTCTCGCCCTTTTTCCTTTCTCTCCTTTTTTCCTGGGTCTTCTTTTTTGTGTCAAGGCGACGGGAACGAAGCTGTGCGCGAATCCGTCGAGGAATAAACCGAGGGGGAAAGGGGGGCCGAATTATGTCGTAATGCACGTGTGAGGCACGCGCTCTATTCGAGGGTAATCTTCGAGAGCCAGGCAGCTAGTGGGTAAATTCGTCGTCGCTGATGGGCGCAGTAAGTAGCGGCGCGCCTAGATAGATAGAGCAATTGTGAGGAGGCTCTCTCTCTCTTCCTCTCTTTCTGTCTCTCTTCCCAAGATCGGCAACCTAGCACACAAGGCCACCGGCCGCCGCTGCTTCGCTCGCTCGCTCGGCCCGGACAAGCAGACCACATATAATAATAATAAGCTGAAGGATGATCCGATCAATGAAAGGCGCGTCAGGGCTGGGGCGGTAGTAGGGGCGATCAGGTACGTCGTGAAATAAGGGGGACCCGCTGCCAGGGTAGCGTCAACTGGACCCAGTGGCCCGGGTACGTTGCAACGGCTTTTAATATAAAGTGGACAGGACCGCTTTCGCTGAGGCGAGCAGGAATCGAAATCAGGATCAAGACCTCGCTCGATCAGTCAGCGCAGAGGGTAGAAAAGAGAGAACGGATAGTGAGGCGAGAGCGCTGGGCTGGGCTGGGCTGGGCTGGGCTGCACGAGATTATCTAGCTGCGGAAGAGACGGAAGCGACAGTCAAATGAACGCACGGCGCTCGCGCTCTGCGCAACAACGAGGACGTTTTTTAACATGAGCGCCCTCTGGTCGCAGCTGAGGAGTGGATCTCGTGCCCTATACTGGCGCAAATTAAAAGGAGGAGAAGGAGAAGAAGAGGAAGCCGAAGAAGTAGAAGAAGAAATGAGATGATGGTATCCGCACGGAAAAAGGATTGCCGCCAAAAAGTTCAGGGCATAAGCATGTCGATAAGCTTGCTCGTTCTGGACAAAACAGCAACAGGCAGAAAGCAGAAGGTGACTGAGGTGACCTGCGAGTTCTCCTGTGGCTCCAGGGATGTGTGTGTGTGTGTGTGTGTGTGTGTGCGTGTGCTGGGAAGGACCGGGTCTATCGTATGAGAAAGGGCAGCAAGAAGGGCTCTCTCTCTTTCCCTCTTGTTTGGGGCTGACACTCTTGGCTTGTCATGCCCCTCCTCCTGGATCTTCTGCTGCAGAGCGTTGATGCCATCCATCCCTGTTCGATAATGCCCACCCCCCTTCTCCCTTCTCCTAATTCTCCACAGGCATCAGTCATTTGTTTTGTACATCATAGCAGTATACATAGCATATTCTCTTATGTGGGTTGCTGACCAGCACGCCTGAAACGGTCATGACTTGCGTCAGGCGTCTTATAGCTCCCCTCTCCAAGGAACTGAAGAACGATCGACGAAGCGTTTGATGAATCGAAACATGCTATGTCGTCCGTTCGTCACACACAAACCTCACACCCGCCGCTACGGGACTGGACGCAGAGCAAGGGTTCTCGCAGACACTAGCCTTGGCGACAGTTCTATTAATAGACACAAACCCTTCCACGCGGCATATGAATGGTTGAAAAGTGGAGGTGGGATTCCTTCTAATGATTTCGAGAAGCGTCGCCCCCCTTCCCCCTCCACCCCTCGACTGATCAACATGGAATCTCCGACGGGGCTGCTCCTTGGGGGTTGGGAGACCACAGTTGCATACACTGGAGGTCGCATGACAAGACAGGCGATCCTTTATCTCAGGCAGGACCCAAGGTAGCTGCGGAACTGCTACTACATCTGCACTGGTGAATGGCCTTGGTGCTGAGGTGGTCATTGTGTGGTGTCGACAGCCCCTAAGTACGGAGGTATATATACCCTCTCTCTCTCTCTCTCTCTCTGTCCTCCAGGTGTCATTGATGACAGGAGGAGAGGGTGAGCTTTGGATTTTGGATTTGCAGGATGCCATCCCCTGGCACGTCGGCGGGTAATTGACGTATCAAGTTCAGACGAGATGAGAGAGGAGGAGGTCCAAACGCAACGAGCAGGTCCTTCCCCCTGGTATTTTTTTATTTTCTTTAATATCAATGCTTTCTCAAATCGCCCGCAATGGAAAGCTCATGGGAGGGGTAGATGCGCAAGTGGCTCGGTGGCCATATTCAGCAGGCGTTGCGCGACGCCGCACTGCTGATGAGAGAGAATGAACCACAGGAAATTCGAACTGTGAGCTGGTCTCACAGATGGAAGATCTTTGGTCCAAGCTGCCAGTTCGAAGAAGACGGGTGGGCGAGACCGGGACTGCAGGTGATCTTGAGCTGGTGCAAGCTTGGGGGGCGCTTTGGAAAGAAGCGCCGTGGCTTCGCTACGTGCAATTCACCCCCGGGAACGCAGGAAGCGCCGGACCGTTTCTGTGGCTGCAAGTAATCGATGATTCCATGCAAAAGCCGTCAGACGAACGATGGATGCTCGGCAGCATTCTCAAGCCCATGCAAGGGATTGCAGGGCGCGTTCAAGCCATCGATTGCAACGGCTGAGAGACTGAGACGAGTCTGTTTCAACTGGATCTAGCTGGTAAGCCTTTGCGAGACGCCGGGGGGTGCTGTGAGGTATCACATCCACTCTGCTTCTCTGTCTCGTAGCATGAATGCCCGGTATACCTCTTTTCTTGTCTAGTATGCTCCCTGCTGATGTGGTGCCGTGTCTTTTTTTTTTTTCCCTCCCCGATCGCATGCCTGGCGAAGGGCTGTGGGACGTGCGTAAGGGAAATGGAGGGAACACACACGATGTGTGAGAAACCAGGAAGAGGAGCATATGCATCAGTTCGCTGGGCGAAAGATACAGAAAGCAGGTCTGGATTCATCAAGGAAGAAAGAAGACAAAAAGAGAGGGGGGAGTGAGACAGAGAGAGAGAAATGTGACGTGACTTGGACCTGAGGTGACCTGAGGTGACGTGACTTTGCGCCTGCTGGGGAACCATTTGTTGGGCTGGTCGCTCAGGTGATTGGGTGAATGGAAATAATGAGTCTGGGTGAATATCGCGAATAGGGTCAATAGGTCAGTAGGGTCACCTGCTACGTAAGTACTTAGGCTACACTGTGGTGTGGTAAGTAGTGCTACATATAACACACTGCGGGGGAAGGAAAAAAAGAGAAACAAACCCCACGGGGGGCGACCTGGGCGGGTTGATTCCCCGGCAGTGGTGAGAGGAGACGCTGTAGACCCCCTCCTGCAGAGTACCCAACGTGCCAACTACCCCAGACGGGGAGCTGGTGCGCTGAGCTCGGGCCCATTTCTCATAGTACTTGGACGGGCGATGGGTTACCCCTGGGCCGCTGGGAGCGTCCACTGTGAGATCATAATACTGGGACAGTGGGCTGTTGTGGTTTCTTCTTGCCGGTCTCACCAAGTGCCCTCTCTCCTCTCTCTCGACAAGCGCGCCTGTAGATGTTGCGATCCACGATCCTATGATCCACCTGGGGGACATGTCACAGACCTCACCGCACCAAGGAAAAGAGCATCGATGCCTTGTGCGACCCGTCGGGAACAATTGAGACTTACCAAGGAACCAATCTCGACCTGGCTCGTAGCGCGAGCTGGTCTCGGTGTACTGTCGCCCTTGCCACACAGCATAACCCAGCTCAGGGTCACAGTCTCGAGTCGTGACCACGAAAACCAAACCCACAAGCCTGTGTTGGCAGGATCTCTTTGGTTGTGTGTGTCTATCTGTCTCTCTGTCTGGTTGCGCATTTGCCAAAGAGAGAAAGAGAGAGAGAGTGTGTGTGTGTGCTGGGCCGCCGAGCAACTTCCGAGAGAAGAGATCCTCTCGGCCCACAGTTCGGGTCTGAGTCTCGCATGCAGGTGTCGGGTGCTGGCCGAGGAGATCTGCGTCTCTCTCTCTCTCTCTCTCTCTCTCTCTCTCTCTCTCTCTGTCTGTGTGTGTGTGGTGTGTGTGTGCAGACAGACAGATCAGATCTTGCAGAGCAACGTTGGATCCGTTGAAGAGGAGTAGAAGAGAAGAAGAAGAAGAAGAAGAAGAAGAAGAGAAGAATGTCAACGTCACGTCACGGTCGTGCTCTAGGGCACCGGGCAAATTCGGCGAGATAAGAAAAGTTTCTTTTGAGCAAATCTCAGCTGTCTCCTTTTGAGTTCTCGACTACAACCGCCTAATTTTTTTAAAAAAAAAAAAAACGCCAACCGCCAACCGCTATCGAAAGGAAGAAAAAGAAGAAGGGAAAAAAAAAAAAGGGGGCCGAATGATGGGCCCAATCAGGTCACGCTCGACGAGAGCCACCGGAGTAGGGCCGGGATACAGAGTGTTCCCGGCTATGTCTGACAAGAGGTACATGCATACTCGGTACGGCGCCCCGTCCCGGATCCTCCGCTATGGGCGTTCTACTTGTATTGTCAATCTGCGACCTTGTCGTGCTCGTGTGGCAAGCTGGCCAGGTCCAAGTGCCAGCCAGCCACCCGAGACCAATCCTGTGTGTGTGTCTGTGAGTCTTGTACCAGAGTACGGACGTATATGTGTGTGGCATCAAGAAGTATACTGCACTGCACTGGCTTGGACACCGGACCGGTGTCACTGATGGGCAATAACTTTACCCTCCCCCTACCCTCTGCTGTCTAGTGTCTCGGCTTCATCTGAGGGCCCTTTTCGCGTCCTCTTGTCAACGGCCACAGGGCTGGGGAGAGAAAACGAAAGAAAGGAAAACACTGGGGCCCCTGAGGCTTAGAAGAGGAAGAAAAAGTATGGCCCACAAGGCATTTACAGGACCCATTCTTGCTTGCTGCCAGCAATCATCGTCTCCAGAGTCGCAATGCGTGTGTGTGTGTGTGGGTGTGCTGCTGTGGTCGAGGGACTCCACACCCATGACGAGCTTTCTCGCCTGCCTTCAACTGCCGAAGCAGATCTCCGCTGTTACATTGCACCGTCACCTCACCCATCCAACCACCCAGGCAGAATGCCCGAGACACAACCATCAGGCCAGGATCTGGTGTGTACAGGGGGAAAAAAGCTGAGGTGTCCTTCCCATCAGGTTTGTAGTATGTACCAGAGAATACACACCGGGCCAGCAAGACCAGGTTTCCTCTACGGCAGAGTGAGCCTGCAGAAGATGATCGTGCTTGTCACCAGACCTTCGGGGACAATAGCCCAACCTGTGGAGATTGGAACGTTCTTTTCTCTCTCCTGGCCACGAATGTACTATTTTACTATGAACTATGCTGCGATTACCTCGGGTGGCTACTAGCCAAAAAATGAAACCCGGGTTGGTTGCCGATCACATCAATGCTGCCTTTTTTTTTCTTTTTTCTTTTCTTCTTCCTTTTCATCACCTCAAGCGCGATACCACCCACATCATCATGCGCTTGCTACCATAGCACATACTACACACCCACACCCTGACACCGTCATACCCTTTCAAGCGGGTCCGACGAGGAAAGACCATGCACGAACGATGAGTGGAATGGTCGTCTTTAGCCTACACGGGAAAACATTCAACATTGACTGCTGCCCAAAATGACTCTTTTTGGAGGCGTCGCATTTTATGGGGGGAAGGAGGGGGTTTGGTCCTGGCTGGTAGCACTCACAAAAATGCAACCCAACGATTGGATCGGGAGAGACAACATGTCTCAGTGCTAGGGCCAGGACCAGATTCACCCTTTTTTTTGAAAAAAAAAAATAGTACAGCACTGTACATGCAGCAGCGGCTCGGGATTTCGTTCGCGTCTTCTTTTGCTTGCAACAGCTCTCCTAGGCAAGTCATTCTGGCCATGCGTCACGTTTCATTGGCCCCGGTTAAAATGAGGTGCCTGCTTCCTTTTACCCTGAACCACCAGGCCCTCCCTCTCATTCTACCGTGCAGGCAAAGAAAAACAACTAGTAGCTGGTAGGGTGGGGGGTGACGATGGCCCTGCTGGTGCTGCTGCATTTGCTGCTCGTGCGTCGCCTGCTGCAATCAGTGTGTGAATAACGGCGATAGTGAAGAAGCAATGCGGCTCTGTTTGCGGAGATAGTATAGAGGGGGCGTGGAAAGGTTCGGCCCTACCGTGAACAGATTGAAGCTCGGCGACGGTCAATCCATCGGTCGAGATCTCGGCCGTACTCGAGGACACTTGGCGGGCCATGGACACTTCTTTCTTATCTCGACGAGCAGGACCGAATTGGAGGCACACCCAGACGCCAGAGCAGGCTTGGGTTGACGGCGGGCCGCGATAGCCTGGTACCTCTGCACTGCGCTGGTCTCAGGCACGAACCCCAGCCGAAGACCGCCCAGATGCCGCCTGGGCGCCCCCGTGGCCTATAGTACCCGCCTAGCAGGCCTAACAAGACACCTGAGCAGGCTGCCCTGAGTAAACTGAGGGTTACCCTCCCGGCCGCACTCTGTGGTCTCGCAACCTCAGTGGACCTGGGCCGAGGGCTCCCCACTATTACGCCGGAGAAATGGCCGTGGCCCATCCAGATCCATATCGAACTCAACCCTTTCACCACACCCCCAGTCTCCACCACCACGACCAGGGAAAGGCCCAGCACGCATGCCGTATCCCGCCTCTGCAGGTCTTAGCGCGCCCTGGGGAGTACGTCTGTACACACCCGCCCTCTCTCTCCGCACTGCCCAGTCTCCAGTTCGGACCAAGCCAGTCTCTTGTTTTCCCTACGAAAAAGGCACCTCCTCCACCACACACACACACACACACACACTCACTCACTCACACTCTCACGCTCGCTTTCAATCACGACCTGTCCTTCCCACTCCCTCCTCCCTCTTGTCCCACCCAAGCACCGTCTCTCGACCCGGAAAAAATCCTCAAGATCCGGCACGTACAACAATTGTGTCCTGCAAGACCTTCCGCCTGCTTGCATCCCTTTTTGTTTTCTCTCCTCCTTACTGCGGTCCCTCCTCTCTCTCTCTCCCCCTCCTCTGCCAGCGACCCGCCGTTCGCACGACTACGATCCGAACTAGGAACCTGGGCTCGGTCTGCTTCTTTCCGGTACAGCGGCACACCTGCTTCGCGCCCTCTTTCCTGATTACCCTCTCCCACACGCTTTCCTAAACCAAATTCCAGTCTTCGCCCAGCAATCGACCTCGGTTACGGACAATCTATCCTGCGTGCCAGCTCTTCGTACTCCTCTCAACACGACCACAGAGCGGACCACCACCGTGCAATCATTCATATTTTTTTATATATTTTTTGTTTGGTCTGCAGAGTAATTGCAGCGGCTATCTCCCACCAGACAACACCACTGCGTGTGTGTGGGTTTGTGGCAGTCACGATAGCTTTCTACCCTGGCAGACGCTCCTGTCCCCCGGCCTTGCCTGACAAAACACCTCGAACCCCGCCCGCGACCCCCAAAACATCTTCTGGTGAACACGACCGTGCAATTTGTTGGCATCGCACCGTTCGGTCAAAGTCCGTGGCGACTTATCAGCCTCTGTGATATTCGCAATTCTGGGTCGTCGTCAGAGATAACTCGACAAACGATACCGGAACCTGTCCGGTTGATAACCTCGCCGTCTACAAACAACAAAGATTGAAGACAAACCCCCTCGACGACGTCGCAGACGAGTCAACCCTAGCGACGCGATCAACAACCATCTTTCGAAAGAAAAGAACCCGTGCCTGCGGCCCAACCTACCTGTTGTCTCGCCCCCTCCCATTCAAGCCGACCGACCAGATGTTCCGCCATGGTTGCATTGCGATTGTCGCGAGTCCTTGATAGCTCCGTTTCGAAGTAGGAAAGAAACGGCGGTCCCCTGAAGGAGAGGAGAGATCTTGTTGGGGTGGGAAAAGAGGTCGGCGGACCATCACTGGGGGTTCCTCGTGTGTCGCGACGACTGTATCGACCTAGCGCTCACCATGGAGCCACTCCACATCACCGAGTTCGCCTCGAGGCGGTACTACGAGAAGCTAGACCAGCTGCCCAAGGAGCCACAACAGAATCAACAGAATGATGTTGAGGTCCAGGCGGAGGGCATTTCGGCCCAGTTCATCCTACCCATCCGACAAGCCGAACAGCAGGCAGGAGAACAATCAGCTGGCTCGAGACAAGAGAAGGAGAAGGAGAGGCGAGGTCTCTTTGGGCGGCTGCGGTCGTCCAAGTCGAGCGTATCTGTACCAGAACCTCTCTCATTACGACGGCCTTCGGTTGCGTCGGTGGCATCGGCAAGCTCGATTGTCGAGTGCACAGCCCCCAAACGCAGCAGGTATGTTGCTTTGCGCTGTTGCGCCCGCTTTTTACTTCCCCTTCTCCTCCCCGTGCGTGTCCACAGGGCAGGGCCCATTCTCCTACATCATATTGACTTCTTCGGCATACACACAGTCTACCGTTTGACCAGTTATTCCTGAACCTACCCAACGAGCTCAAGATTCAGGTCATCGCCTCGTTGCCCTTGTCAGATGTGCTCAACCTCCGGCTGGCATCGAGAGCATGGCACGGTATGGTCACCATGAACGAGGTGCCAATAGTGCGCTACCAGCTGGACCACCAAGTCCCTGCATACGCCAAGCGCCTCTACCCTGTACCAGACGCCTCCGGGTACAACTTACACTACCTCTGCAGCCTGTGGCACCGGCTACATGTCGCCGCCAAGCTGGCGAGGCGCATGTGCGACTGGTGCACAAAGGAGATTTTTCTGAAGACCACCAGGGAGCAGGTGGCATCCTTCGCCGGACAGCGGGAGCGCATGTACCGACGACTTATACCCTTACTCTTCACCATATTCCACTTTTTCGAGAACTACCGGAGGCTGCACGTGCAGTACATCCAGGAGCACGGCTACGGCCTCTCGCGCACTCCATACACGACCCACCCCATCGAGACACAGATCATGAACATGTACGACGACCGGACATTATTACAGGTCCACCAGATCTTCCCCATGGTCGTGTCATCCTTCAGCCGGCGGTTACGGCCTCCATCGTATGTTGGTCGCCTGGAGAAGACCATCAGGGGTTATCTGCGGGACGAGCCTGCAGACGAGGTCAAGACGGCGGTGCTCTGTCTTGGCGGCCTGAGACAGGTCCTGAGGTGCTGGGAGGTGCACGGCTACAACACAAGAATCAGCTCTGTCGAGATGTGGTATGGCGGTATCCACAGCGCCAAAGAACCACCACCACCAACAAGACCAGCCGAGACGAACAGCAGCAAGGACAGCGCGAAGTCGAGGAGAGGCCTCATGAGCCTGGGGCGGAGGAAATCGAGCTGGCAGATCCGCGACGCCGCCGCCGCCGCCAGGGCTGACGACACGGCGAGACCGACCCGAGGCTCCCTCGAGCAGGTACCCTCGAGGAACTCCATCGCAGGGCCGTCCAGCATGGTCTTCAACACGAGCCTGGCGGCGGGGATGCCCATGGACCAGCTCGAGCAGGACCAGTACCAGCGCCTCCTGTCCGACCTGCCGCCCCTCCAGAAGCTGTGGCTGTTCAATGCCGAGAACATGATCCTCGACCGCAGGATCGTCGAGCGCTCAGTTGACATCAAGCGCAACGCACAAGTGCTGATAGACCTGATCAAAGACCACGGTGTGGTCGAGGAGGATATCTGGTGGTATGGGATGGTCGATACCGAATCGATACGGCCGCCGCCCCTTGAGGCCATCGAGGAGGATCCCATTGAATAAGGAGGGGGAACGAAATGTCCTAACCTGGAAGCCGGGGAGGGAAGCGATATCATCTTTTTGTCATCATCAACCATACAACATCATCATCACCATCATTGCGTCTCCTTTGTCATGTCCTGCATGAGGAAAGCAAGCATTCACAGGCGTTCTGCTTCTTTTTTTCCTTTTGTTTTTTTTTTTTTTTTTACACAAGAGAGTGGATTCGGGGTTTTCAAAGGGATCACTTCTTACATGGCCTGGGGCGTGCGAAATATCCTAATTTCTTGACACATATGAAACAATTATATTCATGACAGAAAACAAAATTCTCTCTACATTATCCAAAGTGTCCAAGGCTTAGGCCGGTCCCTATATTGAATGATCAGGGTGATACGATATGATGCGAGGGAGGTAGCTGCATAATGCGCTCAATCTGGCTTCAGATTGTATGCTATGATGGACTGTAGTATAAGTTACATTATATTATATATGTGACTAAGGGGGCATTTGTAACCATCTATCAAGGTGATGTAGTCATGAACACCAACACACAGTGGCCTACAATGAGTTACAAAGTCACCTCTATCAGCAGTCTTTCCTAGGGGCAATGGGAGTCATGGGGGAGTAGTAGGTCTTCACAAGCAATCATTCATTCTTTTTACCCTTTCTAGTTTACTAGAACTTTATTGGCTTTGAGACTTAAAAGTCCCTAGATGATATGCTAATTTGAGTAAGTAATAACCCAGCAAACGCGAGATGAGCCGATCTCCCCCTGGCCAGCACTAAAAGAAAACAAAAAACAGACATCACTCTCGTGTGGATATTCTAAGGAGGTTTTGCAAGCCCCGACCGCCCGACGGACCAAAACCGCGTTGAACTCCCATGCAACTTTGCCGCGCCATTGCTAGAGGCATCGATGAAACTTAAAAAGACAATAAAAGATAACAAGAGAACAGAGAGGGTTGAGAAAGACTTAAGTAGGCAGTCTCACCTGCTGTATCAAGAGAGAGAGAGAGAAAAAATAAGAGCAAGATCCAGTCCACGATTTTTTAGGACATGAGATCCCTTACTAGTTAAGTCACTTCTCACCTCATCATTATGTGAAGATCGAGCCAGCAACCCCCTTAACATTGTCACTGAGAGCATTCTGGAAGCAGACTCTGCAGTACCCACAGCTTTCTAGCTGTACCGCCTGCAGGGATGGATATCCTGCGAGGGCGCGCAGCTGTGCAGTGCATCCGGACTTGGTCCAAGGCTTGCAAGGGTCCTCCTCCTCCTACCTGCGAATGCCAAAGTAGGAGTTTCCATCATTCCGAAGGCTCGAGTCGAAGGCGAAATTGTTTGCCCCGGCTGATGGCCTGGACACGTTGCCAGCACCCATATTGTAAGAGGTGTTCATGCCAAGGTTCCCGTGGCCTGTGGCCGAGTTGTCAAGGCTGGACATGAGGTTGCTGTCGAAACCAAGGTTGCCAAAGTCGGAGAAGCCGTTGATGTTCTGTGGTGGTAGGCCCTGGACACTCTGGAGCGGATTTTGATGTGCGGTCGTGGTGGGCAGGGGGCCTTCTCTGAGCAGCTGTGAAGGGGGAAACCTGCTGCGTCTGGTTGCCGTAGGTGCTGTTGGTCGAGGGGGTACATATTATTGTTCCGAGCCGTATTAGGTGCTTGATTTGAGCCGTAATTGGAAGAGTTAAAATTAATTGACGTGGCAGAATTGGTGCGGAAGCTTCCATCGTTAGAGGGGTAATTTGAAGCAGCCGACGGTCCGTACTGAGGAGATCGTGCGAGTACGGTCTGTGAGGTCGTGCCGGTCGAACTAGAGGTATACGGCGGCAACGGCGACGCCTGCTGCTGCTGCTGCTTCTGAACACGATGCTGTGTTGAATACCCTTGCTGCGGCGAGGCATATTGCGATTGAGGCTGGGCTGAATAGTTCTGTTGTTTCTGCTGGGAATACTGAGGCTGCTGCTGATTTGTGTAGTTCTGCTGCTGTTGAGCTGGCTGTTGTGGTGTACCCAAGTTCTGTTGCTGTTGAGGTTGTTTTACGGCAAATGATTGTTTGGCTGGCTGTGGGCTTGAGTACTGTTGCTGCTGTGACTGGCCATATGGGGATTGACTGGACGTTGCTTGTTGCTGTTGTTGCTGCTGCTGCTGCTGCTGCTGTTGTTGTTGCTGTTGTTGTTGATAGTAAGGCTGTGTGTTCCGCGGCTGCTGATTCTGAACCTGCGAGGCTACGGACGTCGGTGTTTGCGAATCAGAGGTCCGCTGATGATGGAGGTTTGGGGACGCGGCGTGGGTCTGGCTGATGCTCGGAGAGGCAGACTGCACGCTCATGTGCGGCGAGGTTGTGCTCATCTGACTGACATTGGGTGAAGCGGTTCGGACGACACCTTGCTGCTGCTGCTGTTGCTGCTGGTATTGCTGCCTCTGGCGCGCCATCGCCCTTTGTTGTTCGTTCTTGTGCTGGGCTTTTGGGCCTGCTTAGACTTCGCAGCTTGCTGAGGTTGACCCTGCTGTACCATAGTCCGCGCCGGGTCCGATGGGAAGGGCTGTGCTTGCCTGGGGCCCTGCACAGGATTGAGCCCGGATGGTGAGAGATTTCGCAGATTATGTTGGTCCAGCTGTGCCTTGAGCTCTTCGATCGTTGGGCTGGCGTACAGTTGAGAGCCGGTAGGCCGCATGGCTGGAGCGGTGGAGACGTCGGGTGCCTGACCGGCTTGCGAGAATCCTCCTGCCGTAGGCTGCTCCATAACAGGTGCACTATTAGCCGTAGACTTTGGTATTGGCTTCGTCTTTTTCTGTCGTTTAGAAGCAGGCGCAGCCTGTGCCGCCGAGTCTACAGCCGATACGCCTTGGCTGTCGCTGGCAGGTGGCTGGGCCATCAACTCTCCAATGTTTCCGGCTGCAGGCTGATCGACTATCTCGGTATCCCTCGAACCCCGCTTGCGTTTCTTCTCAGACTGTGCTTTGCCGCTGCTCTTGGCAGCACTCTTCGCGCCCGTGGCTTGCGGTTCCCCGGCCACAGGTTCGATGTTGACTGATTCAAACGTGAGATTGACCGGTTGAAACGACGCGCTGGTGTGAGTGGTCTGCCTGTCGGCGGTGCGGGCATCATGGTATGCTGTCAGAGCGGCGAGGGTATTTGTTATCCGAGGTGGCAGCTCCGACCCTGCGGCTTGCTGAGGCATCGCGCCTTGGACCGCGGGATCCGTGACAGGTATAGCACCGTTGGCGGTTGCTGCGACAGTACTGTTGGCTGCCTGCGCGTGCTTCTTTTTTGACCTTTGGGGCGCCAACCAGGCTTATTGTTATCGAAAAGCGACGAGGTTGGTTCGGGATTTGAAGCATAGTCGCCGGTCGGGGGATCCTTGGGCCGGTTCTTGGACCCCTTTGGACGACCTCTCTTCTTTGCGCTGCCTGTCGCTACTTCAGAACCGGTCTCAACCTGGGAGTCTGGTCCTGGCCGAGGCCGTGCCCCGGTGGTGAACACACCTTGGCCGTTGTCCCTGAGAGTGTCATCAGCGCCAACCCAGCTGTCCTGCTGATCCGGACCGCCAGTCTCTGTGGGCGCATTGCTCTGGGTCCCTTTCTTGACACCCTTGTCATCCCTGGGCCGGGTCCCTTTGCTGCCCTTGGGCCTTCCGCGCCCTCGTTTCTGAGGAGTCTGCTCGGCTGGCGGGGCTGGCGCTGGCGGGGGAGGCGGCGGCAGCGCTCTCACCGGCCTAGGTTTGGGTCTGCCGCTGGCGTCAACATCAGGAAAGATTTCTGCAAGCCAGCCCACGAAAACCGCGCCAGAGCCGTTTGCTTCTGCACTTTCGGGGAATGTGCCATCTTGGGGCGGCGGCGCATCAGGAATGCCACCAAAGTAGGCCAGTGCTTTACAGAGTTGATCGACGACCTTCACGGGCTGCAAGCTCCGCAGCAGCGTGAGCAGTCTGGCCTGGTGCTCCTTTGTTTCGTCTGGGAACAGCGGAAGAGGAGTAGTCTGGGGCGGCTGTGTCTCCTTGGGAGGTTCCGCGAGAGGGTCCTGAGGAGTGTCCCTGGGGGGATCCCTGGGGGGTTCCTTTGGGGAGTCTATGGGATGACTTGAAGCTGTCGAAGCTGCTCTCAGACCATACAGCGCAGGATCATACGGGGTAGTGCCTGTGAATGGAATGGTTGGGTTGGATGGCTCCTCAGTTACGGGCATCCAGATTGACTTCCGCTGGGACTGGTATCCAATCTCGAAAGCCTTTTGCGCCGCCAAAGCCGTGTTCTCGCTCGTCCTCTTGGCAGCTCGATCTCTGTCTGCTGATTGCTCCTTGCTCTTGAGACCCATGTGCATCACACCGAACCTACCAGACGAGGAGTCTGTCTTTCCCTTCAGCTTGTAGGGCACCGGGTTACGGACCCTCCCGTCTGTATTAAGCTGTCCGGGGTGCTGAGGAGTGCGGATGGTGTAGTCAGAATGAGGTAGACCGACATAGGAACCGTGGTCACTGCCACTGGCACTTAAGGGTGGTGCTGGCACGTGGTGCGCCGGTATCTGGAGGTGTGTGTTCGCATCTGAGGCCGTCGAGTGCACGAAGCCGGACGAGGGATGGGGAGCATGCTGGACCGTTTGTATGGCTTGGGAACTCGACGGGCTGGCGCCAAATACTCTCGAGGTCTTCGAAGCTGGTGCAATATACAAGACATGATCAGCTTGGACCCTTGTGCGGAAAAGGGAAGATACTCGTCGCGCCAAAAAAAAAAAAAAAGGCTCGAGGCAGGATGCCACAAACCTGAGCTCGAGGCCATTCTAGTAAATGAGCCCTATCGCATGCAAACACCTGCCAGCCCTACTTCACTCTCGTGTCTGATGCAGCAGAGACCTCTGGGCTGGCAACGATCAGGAGCATCGGGCGGCCGTCAGCACCAGCGATATGAATGGCACGCCGACATGTGTGTGGATGATTGGTATGATGAGCCGAACAGGAATAAGACAACGTGTCCTGGCACCAAGCAGACGATGTGAACCTCGGACGAGTCGCCAAGAAGTAGGCAAGGGACATGGGACCACAGAGGCCGGCTGCTATGGACGCTTTCGAGGGCGTCGGCCTGTCGGTCGCAAACGAAGGGGGTTGGGCCTTTCTCTCCTGAGCAAACAGCGAGGCGAAGGGGAAAGGCTGCTCTGGAGGCTTCCGGCCGACGAAACAAGATGGGATGGTGGATCAATGGACCAGAACTATCACCCGTCTCGAGCGACGTTACGCAACAAGCCTGATTCTGCCAACAGCGGTGGTGATTCTGTGTCTTGTAGCTGCGGTAGACGACCTTTGCCTTCGTGGTTGCCGGTCGTCGTGGGGCTTGTGCTCTGCTGATCTTACGGGACGCCTCGTACACGCACGCCCCGAAGAGATGATAGCCCTGCTGGGGGAGTCGGTCGCTTCCTGGCCGCAACTGCCGAGTGGAGGCTCGTGGGCGTCCGTGTTGTCGAAGGTCAATCGACCGTGGCCGTTGAGGAGGGAAAGCCATATCTGGCTTGGGTTGGCGTTGTCCTATCCTAATTTACTGCTATGCTCTTGCGCACTGGCAGCGTGCGTTGCGGCGCCCTGTGGTTATCGCTAGCCTGCTGTGCCAGGGTCAAGAGATCAGGAGGACCCCTGCAGAGTTTCTATGTAGTACGGAATACTGGTGGCTTGCAGGACCGGGGCTGGTACTTGAGGCGCTGGGTGGTAGGTCCAGTACGTACGGTCAAGTACAGACGTAATCCGTGCAGGTACTTGGCATCCCCACCTCTCTGGCTCCCAGGCGTGCCAGGCCCTGTACTGTATTGTACGTAGTATGTAGTAGGGGGACGCCGTCGGCTGAGCTCCCCCACCCTGGGATTCCAGGGCTGCTGTGGTTCAGTAGCGACGGTTCTATCTATAGCTCTCCAGGTGTGTGTGTGTGTGTGCTCTTCTTACGCAGATAGCATCACGACGTCAGCTAGCCTCTGCAGTTCACACACACTCTCTTACACTCCCACACTCCCACACTTCTTCAAGGTCAGTCACGACAATTCTCTCATCGTCCAGATCTGCCCTCCAGACGGTTCCTTTCTCAAGTCAACAAACAAGCCATTTGCTCCTTGAAGAAAGAGTTCAGGAGCTGTGACGACACACCCCTCCCCAGAGGATCCCTCTCAGCCTAATCTCACTGACACACAATCGACCTCAGTCTCACGCCCGTCCCCTCAACCGCTACCCTTCCTTGTGGCTCTTCTACGACTGGCGGCCTGGGTGCATCTCCTCCGCCGTCTCCTTTCTACCTGACGAATCCTCTGTATTCCGCGACATGAGGTAGAACTTGAGCAAAGATGACCAGCTACATCCTCCTCTCTCTGCCCCTGAGAACCTTCGACACCGGGAACAAGGACGAGGCGATCCAGTCTATCGGGGTGACCGTGAATCCCGAAAATGGCGCCGTAATGCCCTTCCCCATACCGGCGTTCAAGATCGGGACCCTCGATGCGCTGGTGCAGCAGGCGGACGAGCTGGCCAAGCTCCACACGAACTGCGAGGGCGTCGTCCAGAGGGTGGCGGACTCGCTGAAGACGATCCTGGACGGGGACGAGGACAAGATTGCGCAGAACAAGATGGTCAACGATAGTAAGACGGGCTCTTTTTTGAGGAGATCCCAGCTGGCGCAAGAGGGAAACCCGCGGCTAATTCCCTCACCTCACCAGAGCCTACGGATCAGTACCTGCGAACATTTAGCTGGAACAAGGTCCGATACCGATCTGACCGACCTATGGCAGAGTTGATTGAGACCTTACAGAAGGTGAGGGCGTCCTTCCCCGGCGCACGTTCACTCCTCTTGCCTATACTCTGCTGACGGTTGGTTGTCCTCCCTTAGGAGCTCATCAATATCGACAATGATGTCAAGGGCAAGTTCAACCAGTACAACTCGGTCAAGACCAACCTTGCTGGCCTGCACCGGAAGCAGACGTGAGGCTCCCAACCCTAGTGACCACAAGTTTTTTTTTTTTTTTTTTTTGGACCCCGGAGCGGTATTGACAAGGGCTTTTGCAGCGGAAATCTCACCACCAAGTCCCTCACGCCGATCGTGGACCCCTCCCTCCTCGTCACAGACTCCGAGTACCTCGAGACGCACCTGGTCGTGGTGCCGGCCAACAGCCGCAAGGACTTCCTCAAGAGCTACGAGACGCTGGCGCCCATGGTCGTGCCTCGGTCGAGCATCGAGGTGGCCAAGGATGAGGAGTTTGTGCTCTTTGCGGTCACGACGTTCAAGAAGACCAGCGCCGAGTTCCTGCAGAAGTGCCGCGAGTCAAAGTGGACGCCGAGGCAGTACAAGTACGTCGAGGGCGGCAAGGAGGAGGAGCAGAAGGAGCTGGACCGGGTGGCGCGCGAGGAGAAGAAGGTGTGGGGTGAGGCGCTACGGCTGGGCCGCACAGGCTGGTCAGAGGCTGTCATGGTGTGGGCTCATGTCATGACGCTGAGGGTGTTTGTGGAGACGGTGCTGCGCTATGGTCTCCCGCTGGAATACGTGAGCGCGCTCGTCAAGGTAAGAAGCTCAAGTTATTTTTCCTTCCTCTCTCTCTCTCTCTCTTGGAGGGTCGGATAACGTGGGTCAGTGGGAGTGCCTGTGGCTAACTCTTCATATTGTGCAGACCACACCAAAACAGTCTGGCAAGATCAAGACCTCGCTGGATTCGGCATACTCATACCTTGGAGGCAACGCCTTCGGCAGAGACAAGAAGGGCAGAATCACCAAGGACGACGCGGCCTTGACTTCTGAGATGACAGCCGCCGGGCTCGGGGGAGAAGGCAACGACTATACGGCATATGTATTCTACGAGTTTGGGTTCCCTTAGGGAACTCGAGCAGCTTGCATGATCTGGGTAGCGGCGGCGGCGGTCTGTGTATGCATTATCAGTAGTATGTTGGGAGAGGCTTATATATATATATATATATGTACCTGTCGATACCTCGCATCTCGCTCGCATCTATTGTTTATGCCCCCAAAATATTTGATCTATTTCTGTTTTTCCTTTTCAATGATGACGACCACATGTCCACGACTCTCTTTCTCTCTACATGTGTGCGTGTGTATGTGGCAATCTACACGACAGCTAGTCCTCCATCATGCTATATATTCTCCTCTGCGTCTCTCTTTCTTTGACAAGATTTATCAGCCATGAATCTAGGCCGAGACGGTGATGAGGTCCTGCTCCTGCAAGTACTTGACGATCTGGACGACACACTCCTCGACGCTGTTCTCGTGGGTCTTGATGACGAGCTCTGGCTTCTCGGGGGCCTCGTAGGGGGCAGAGATGCCGGTGAAGTCCTTGATCTCGCCGGCGCGGGCCTTCTTGTACAGGCCCTTGGGGTCGCGCTGCTCGGCGACCTCGATGGGGATGTCGACGTAGACCTCGACAAAGGCGAGGGGCTTGTCGTCGCCGTGGGCGCTCTTCTCGTGCAGGTCGCGGGCGACCTGGCGGTCCGCCCGGTAGGGGCTGATGAAGGAGGTGATGGAGACGGTGGCGCTGTCGGCGAACAGCTTGGACACCTCGGCGATGCGGCGGATGTTCTCGTTGCGGTCCTTCTCGGAGAAGCCCAGGTCCTTGTTCAGGCCGAAGCGCACGTTGTCGCCGTCCAGGCGGTAGGCCGCGACGCCCAGGTGCAGCAGGTGCTGCTCCAGGGCGGTGGCGACGGTGGACTTGCCCGAGGCGGACAGGCCTGTGAACCAGATGGTGAAGCCCTTCTGCTTGCGGTAGGTCTCACGCTCGGCGCGCGAGAGGGAAGGGTGCCAGGTGATGTTGCTGTGGGAAATTGAGAAGGACTCCTCTGTTAGCTAAGGGTTCTTGAGATATGAAGCCTGAATGACGGGATGTCGTATCGTCGCAGGAGGGGAAAGGAGGTAGGAGGAGGAGGAGGAGGAGGAGGAGGGCCAAGGGGTGGGGAGCAGGTTGGTTGCGAGAGCTTCATAGCTCAGGAGCAGTAGAACTTGGAGCCTGGGCGGAGGAGGATGATGGCGGGGGTAGCGGGGTAGTTTCAGCTGCAGAGGGAAACGGGGAAGAAACTACTCACGTCGCCATTTTGAATAATCAAGACTGAGAGGGTTTAGACGCTGGCGTGATTCTGACTTTTCTAAAGTCTGTTTGGAAGAGGAGAAAGGAGGAAGAAAAAAAAAAAAGAGGAGAAGGTGCTTGTTTGGAGGAGTAAAGTATTCAGAAGAGAGAAGAGGAGTGAACGTCGATTGGCAGGAAAACTAAAGAGCGCAGTGGACCGAGAACGGATGGATCACTTGGAGACGGACTGGCTGGGACTGACTGACCCTCAGATTGTCCCTCTCTTCTCTACTCTCCCAGCAGCAGTCAGGGCCTGGACTTTTATCGTGGGGACGTGACAAGAGGTCGACGGGAGACGGGCGAGTTTCGATTCCCGAAAGATGGTTCTTATTTTGGTGGTCAGGCTTCTTTTATCCTACCAAGGCCACTGTAGAACCTGTCCCTTGGAGCAGGAAATCAAGCTGCAGAGTACTTATCTACTTTGATCGCCTTGTTACCACCTGCCAGGCCTGTCCAGTTTTTTACTTGGTGTCTACCTCTCAAGATGACACTTTGACACATCCCTCCCCTCCCCTCTCCCCTCCCCATTTTCATTGCGCGGCCTCCTTTCTAGGGAGGTTTTGTTACAGTACCCACGCTGCCGCGCCAGCCTTGGAAGTGAAGTGGGCCAAGAGACAAGAATGGCTCCCGAAAAGAAAAAGGTGGACACCCTCCAGCACCCATCACTTTAACTACTGCTGTAGTGCTTGTCATAGTATGTACAGACGCAGTTTACTATATACTACGTACCAGGCCCTTTATTCACCCCTTTTCCCTTGGAGGCAGTGTACATACTTGGGGGTGAGGAATACTCTGAATACTCGTACACTATACATACCTACTCTACACCAAACGTGGAGGGTCAGACATCAGGAGAGGGGGTGTGATATTCCCAGAAAATACGTTGATAAGTGTAAGGACTAGAACAGTTCTCAAGTGTGCATCGGGGGTCCAACTCTGGGTAGTGTGTGGTCGATATTGGAATGGCCCGCCGGTATAAGAGAGAACGGCTGTTTTCCAACCCGCATCCCCGAGACCTTTTTCTTGTCGCCTGTTCGTTTTCTGCCGACTTCCCAGGGCTCACGATTTTCATTCACATGCAGATACATACTTGTTCAAGATTACAATAATCTAGTCTAATCTTTCAAGGTCCGCTTCTCTAAATCAGATCTATTTCTTGGCACTGGCCCCCAAACGCCGGTCACACACACATGTCGGGGAAAAGGAAGAAAAGGTCCCCCATATGATCAATCTTTTTCTATGTAGCTGGCATGTAGTTTGCAAGAGCCTGTGAAAGGGTAAAAAAAAAAAAAGAGTCAGCATTCCTGTCCAACCTTGGCTCGCAGAGTCTTTCCTGTGGGAAGAATAAAAAGAACTCACCGCAGCCTGTTTTGGCTCAATATACAACGCGGTGGCATCCGCCAGCACGACGGGGCTCTCGTCGCCCACGGGCAGCGTCTCGATGCGGCCCTCGACCCACACCTTCCTCCCCTCCGCCTTGGTCACCTGGCCCCGCAGCACAATGTACTGCCCCGCCGTGCAGGGCGCCTTGTAGTTGATGTTGAGGTTCGCGGTGACGGCCACCCTGTGCGGCAGCGCGGCGAAGGCAGACCTCGCCAGGCCCTCGTCCAGCACCGTCGCCAGGTACCCGCCGTGCACGATGCCCGGGTGCCCGCACAGCTCCGACCCGGCGTACGAGATCTGCACGTACTCCTTGCGCCAGCCCGTCTCGTCCATCCAGGCCAGCGGCGGGAAGGGCACGCGCCCGGGCCCCATGAGCGTGCCGGCCGTCAGGTTGTGTGCGCGCCACGCGGGCGGGATCTTGAGGTGGGGGCGGGACTCGATGAAGGCTGGGTCGGCGCGGATGGCCCGCACCAAGGGGTGAGCGTTGATGTGGTCATCGTAGGCCTGCTCGGTCTCGTCGGCGGGGGTCCACATGTCGAGGGTGTCGGCGTCCGACTTGGGCGTGAGGTAGCCCGAGACGGTGCCGTAGGCGGGCGAGACGGCCATGGTGAAACCGAGGGTGGTGAAGAGGAGGGCGCGGAAGGTCGAGGCGAAGGCGCGACGGGCAAAGGACGGTCTGGGAGGCGGTGGTGTCGTTTCTGGGAGAGCAGGGTAGTGATGATGGCGGTGGTCAGCGGTGCGGCAACAGCAGAGGAGGGGAGGGGCAGGAAGACACAAACATACCAGGAGCAGTCGCGAGAGGGCGGGCTATCGACCGTTGAGGGTGTCTTGCGAGCGACAGATTGTGGCTATAGGTGGTTGGCCGTGGCGTTCGGCGGATGAGGAGGTTTGGTATTCGCGACGGCGGCGACATCGGGAGCGGTCCGCCTAAGTATTTAACCAGATCGCAGGGGGCGGGGGCAATCTGATACTCTACTATTAGAATAGGCCAAAGAAAAAATTGTGTATTGATGTCAGAGACTACCCAGGGATCATAGTCTTCTTGTTGGGGCGGTTTGTTGGGTCGATTCAATTCCGTGTCTGCAATATGGTGAAAAATGAATGGATCCGGCATTCGGCCACACGGGCTAGTTTTGCTGGAGATGCCTCGGCTCGTCGGCGCCGGAGCGGAGACAGGGGTGTCCTCGGGCCTTTTCTTTTCTGGCATTATAAACTTATTTTTTCTTCTTCTAGACCTTGTACTATTTTCTATTTACTATGTAGTCATGGAGATTATAGTATATGTGTAGGACTATGCAAATATACGAAAAAGGGGATCAATCATCACGAGTTGGGTCAGTTGCCAGCAGTCTACTCCAGGATGGCAGTGTCTGGACAAGAAACTACTCAGTAAAGTATGCAGGGCCTAGCTGAATACTTATTGTCACATTATTAAGGCATCATGTTCGGGTTGATGCCCTATACCTGGGCAAGAATTGTGTACTAAAAGAGTACATTTACAAAACCATGTGAGATTGGGTGCTGACATCATTTTCATGGTCTACCAGCGAAATGTCATCCCTCGCCCCGCTATCCCGAGAGCCCTCGTTTTGAAGGGAAAATTAGCCTTCTGTCTCGTTGCTTTCTTTTTACTTGATATCCATTCCATATCTCTGAATTATCGATTGTGACTCGAGATGTTGGTTTTGAAAATATAGATGGACAGAATATACCATGATAGTATCTCTCCTGCAAACAGACATCAAACCACATCCAAAAATTGATATGTCTATTGATCTGCCGCGGCCAGGCCAGGGAGTGGTGATCTTCCACCCTCTAAATGGCCTAAGCGCTGTCACTCAAGGGTCCTGCAGCGGGACCCTAAAACCCCTGGGATTTTGGCGTCTGAGCCCCATCCACTGGACGGATTCGCATTGGACGATCGAGGATCCATGCCCTGCGTCACATCCAAGGCCAGCCAGACCTGCTGCTCCACGTCCAACCAGCGTGTTGAAGCTCTTGGCTGGAAGAGGGGCGAGGGGCTGAGCTCTCCTCTCAGTGGTGAGCAGTGGGTATAGAAGCAACAGCTACCTCTTGTGCATCCAATTCGGATCTCGATCTCCCTCTCTTCCCCTCTCCTCTTGTCTAGCTGTCGTATTCTCTTGCGACTCAGACTCCGGAGCAATAAACGTCCATACTTTACTCATACTACACAGGACTCAGTGACATCTCAACCAACAAAAAGACATGGTGAGTTCCTCTTGCCCCAGACGTTGACCCTTTGAGACACAAGAAGGCTCACCAGAGAGAATCAACTGAGCCGGACAGGCTACCCAAGACACTGTCGACTCCTGGAGCGAGGCTCACGCCCCCAAGGCCGAGTCCATCAAGTCGTTCAAGGAGCTGGAGCACACCCTGAAGAAGGAGCTCATCCACCTCCGCCACGACCACGATAGTAAGTTGCCTGGGGCTCAAACCAAAAGGGCCATCCATCTGTCATCCGAAACTGTATATGTGCATATATATGTATGCTAACCCGACATCGCCTGCTTAATAGAGCATGAGAAGGAGTACTTCCAAGCAGTTGTAAGCTTCTTCCCTTCCTTCACTTTACGAGATGGAGTTACCGTGCTGTCTTTGTCTTTCTCTTCTTTCTCTCTATCTCGAGGCTGACATGACTTTGAAACCCCCCTCTAGGCCCACCTCAGCGATGCAGACCTGACCGGCTTCACTGTCGATGACTTCGACCTGGTCCGCGTCGGCCCATCAGCCTACGGCACCCACATCTTCGGGCGCGTCAGGATCCCAGCCATGCCCGAGGATGGACCGTGCTACGTCTTCTTCCGGCTGTGCGACAAGGGCAAGGAGGAGGCCGCCACGTTCCACAGCTTCCATACCGAGGAGGCCCCTGACACTGAGAACGGCGGGTCAAAGTATCGGGCCATCTTCACCAAGGACGACCCGATCGAGTGGTTCGACGAATAGAGATGGATAAGGGGAGGCGAGGGTAGCTTGTGTGCGTGTGCGCGCTCGGCTGATTTTAATAGTGGATGCGATGCAATAGTCCCAAGTCATTTCAATAGCGACGAATATAATTGAATGTCTTGTCTGCTCAGTAGGGGAATAGGCCGTGGCACTACACCCATCTGTGGTGTCTTTCTTGTTCTACTCATCGTCGTCCTCACCGGCCAACAACGTGGCGTAGTCGTCGGCCGTAGCGAACATCGGCAGCTTCTTGAGCTCCCGCTTGCTCATCTTGCCCTTGCCCTTCTTTGCAGCCGGCTCTTCCTCTGCCTGCTCATCCTCCTCCTCCTCACTGGAGAGGGCACCTCCGTCCGCCGAGTCTTCTGCAATGTCTTCTTCACTGCCCATCTCCTCGTCCATATCCTCATCCTCGTCATCGTCGTCCGACATGTCAAGCAGAGAGCCCAGATCAGACTCGTCGTCTTCGCCCATATCCAGATCAGCATCGTCATCGTCCCCATCAATCTCGGGCCGCGAGTTGACGAGCGCATCCCAGATCTCGTCCTCGTCAATATCCTCATCTTCGCCATCAGCAGCAGCAGAAGCATCCTTCTTGGCCTTCTTGCCCTTGGCCTCCTGGCCGGGCTTGCCGATCTGCGAGAAGTACGCGTGGAAGAAGACATCCTCGGCAGCGACGTCCTCTTGTTTCTTGTTCCAGAACCCTGCCGAGTTGACGTTGGCCTGGTTCCTGGCGCTGGACTTGCCAGGGACCACAACGTGGGCAGCGCTGCCCGCGGCGAGCAGCGGCTGCATGATGGACGCGCCGCGCTTGCTGTCGGCCGCCTTGGGGTTCTTGTAGACAAACTTGTCCAGGAAGTTGATGAGCGTGTGGTTGGCGAGTTCGGGCTTCGGCAGAGCCTTTTGCCTGACGAGGAGGTTGGTCGCAAAGACGGAAACCGAGGGGTGGAAGTGCCGGAAGTACGGGATCACCTCCCACAGGCAGCTCTGATCAGCGTTGCTCCATCTCGGGTCTCCCTTTCGTCCGTCATACACCTCCCTCTTGCGCCCCTTGGAGTCTTGTGTGGGAATCGGGCCTCCAGAGTCCTTCTCAGGTGCATCTACGTAGAACTCCTCCTCGTCTCCATCTTCCTCTGGCTCGTTGAGCAGCGTCTTGAGGTCGGGGAAGCTGTCCTCCAGCTGTGCCACGAGGAAGAAGATCCCGCACACAAAAGGCGCCTCGTGCAGGTAGCAGATCTGAAGCATGCGCTTAACAAATGCCTTGACCCGTCGGACATCAACATCGTTCTTCAAGGACCGGAACAGCAGGTTGAGATACAGGGCTTGCTTGGAGGAACGGATCAGCCTGGGGTCCAGCAGCGATTCATACAGCGTTTTGTAGAACCGATCGACGGCGATATGTTTGGTGACGGAAAGCTGCTGCACCAACATGAGGGCTTGGATGGCCGTGTTGAAGTTGGACGAGTGAGTGATCTTGAAGAGGGTGTCGAGATGAGCTTCGAGCGTTTCATCGTCGGTATTCGAGAAGGGCACGGCGCGATTGACACCGGTGAGAATGGCCGACACTAATTTCTCTGCCGTCTCAGTCTCTGGCACGGCGTTTGACTTGTCCGCAGCCGAGTCCGTCTCCTTCTTCCACGGCTTCTTCTTTCCAGACTTCTGATCGTTGGCGGTGCCAGCGGAGTCCAGCGCTCCCATCTTGAGCAGAGCCACAAATAAGTCAAAGTATATCCTGACCAGGGTGTCCGCTATCTGCGGCTCCTTGTTGCTCAGGATCGTCTGGTTGAGCGTGTTGATGGCGTAGTACTTTGTTCGGATCGTCATTCCTGGACGCAGCAGAACCTCGGACTCGATAGTGCTGATGACAATACTCTTCATCCCAGGATGAATGGTGAGCAGCTGCAGGATGAGGTACGAAGCGCGCGAAGCAATCTTCTTCTCGCGGTCCCCGAGCTTGTTGACGAGCAGCCTCAGCAGGTTCGCTTCCTGCTCCGGCTTGTCTCTTAGGAGTCCAAAGACAAAATCTAGAGACCTAGACCGGGAGTACTCGATCTCGTCTGCACACCACAGCTCCAACAGCTGGATGATCTTGAAGTATGTGCCCTTGAGCCACTCCTCAAAAGCCCACATAATCAGGTGAGCCTTGGCCAGCTTCCCGGGCAGCGCCTTGTCTGGATTCCAAGAGGTGACAGAGTATTTCTGCAGGGTGCCCAGCAGCCCTGGCTGAGCACGGAATTGTCTTAAACGGCGGTCACCAGGCAGCACAACACCGTTTCCGAGAAGATCGACCAACGCACCCAGAGCGGCAATCGCTTGCTCACGACTCTTCTTTCCAGCCAAGTTCATCAAACTCTCCAGGGTCTTGATGTTGTGGACAGGCGATTCCTGCACGGCCAGGGTCAACGCAGAAACCTTGTCTGACATTGTACCGGAGGACATGATGGTCGTCATGAATTTATGAGTTGACGAGGCCGCGACGGTCTTTTCGTACGCAGCTGCGTCGGCCTCAAGCAGCGTTTGTGCGTAATCCTTGAGGCTGTTGATAGTCGACGAGAAATTCCGGATGTCGTCAGTCGCCGGTGCGGGAAGATCGTCTTGGCTCACGGCGTGCCAGTCTGGCCTTGGCTCAAAGACCTGAGAGAACAAGTCAGCATTCTGAGGAAGATGGGAGCCATGAGGTTTATATGAGGACGGCGCAGACTGACCAACTTACCCGCCGCAGAGCGACCTTGCGCCTTCTCAGCCGGCAGTGTCTTTTCCTCCTCTTCTGGCTCATCCTCCCACTCCTCGTCTTGGGCCGCCTCTTCCTCTTCCTCCTCCTCATCGTCTGTCGCACCGTCTTCATCGCGGACCTTCTCGAACCCAAGTCCGGCGGCGAACTTGGCCAGCTCGTTCTTGAGGGCCTTATCCGGGTCTGCTGTCGCCGCCTTGCTGGGTTTCACGCCCTGGCCTTCCTCGGCGTCAGAGTCAACACCAGCGACCAGCTCCAGATCAGCCTCGTCTCCACCCAGTGCTCTTATCTCTTCCAGCAGATCGGGTTTCTTGTCTTTCGGCGCTGCCCGCTTTGGCTTGCCCGAGCCGTGCTTGGCCTCCTGCGCATGCCTCTTCTTGGGGTTCGCATCTTTGCTGTCGCCTTCGCCGCGCTTTCTCTTGCCCGGGCGGTCATCTTTCTGCTTCTGGTCCTTCGACTTCGGCTTGGACAGCTCCGTATCGATCTTTGCGGTCAGCTTGGACAAGGCGGCTTCGTCGAAAGCAGGTTTGGCAGCTGCCTTGGGACCCTTGGACTTTTTCTTCCCCGCCATGATTCACTGCGAGAGAACCGAGCAATTGCTTGTCTGGGGAGGGGATATTGTGTTCTTGGGAGAGCTTGGCGATTGCTGGGACACAGGCTCTCGTCTCTTCAGCAGACCTGAAGCCGAGGAAATATGCGTCTTTTTAGTGACCAAAATGACTTTCGGCACTGCTATGATCACCAAATTGTGAGAAGCGAGTTGGAAGTTTTCCTACTGTAAAAGCTGAGATGGGAAATTTTAGCCTGCCGACCAAAATTTTAGTGGAGCCCATCGCGCTGCCCACAGTGGCACACTGGCCTGGGCTGGGAGCATGGCTGCAGGGCTGCAGGGGTCCTCTTCACTGCTGCTCAGTGGTCATCTGAGAATTTAGTGTGCAACTCCAATGAATCGACGATACTTTATACTTGTAGAAACATTTCTTGACAGGCAACCCTCATAAGTCACCAATGGTGCTTGCATAAACTCCTCAAAACGCTGAGAGCACCAGCTTTCGGTCGACTTCGAGTCAACCTAGGCTCGAAAATGTCATCATGCATGAAGTTATTAGCAGCGCGCCCAGCACACTCTCGGCCGTGGGTGCAGCACAGGAAGGCATCCTTGGGTTGCATACGCACCCTACATGTTGATGGAAGGGCGCGTCTGTCGAACGAGTGGGCTCCGTCGGGTGGGATAGCTGCTGGCCCAGGCGAAGGTATGCTTTTGGCTACGGATTCTTGAAAATCTCAGAAGACAGAGACTGACCATGAACACAGATGCTCACTCCAAGCTCGTCCGCGCTGGCTTCATCCGGCAGGTCAGATTATTCTCAAGTCTCGGTTTGTGGGACGCAGGCTTATGAAATCCACAGTCTCACTCCGGGATCTTCCAGCTCCTGCCTCTGGGGCTGAGAGTCCAAGATAAGATCACTCGACTCGTTGATCGCTATATGCGAGGATTAGGTGTGTGATGCAGTACAAGGTTCTCCTCCATACCAGGCCTCCCTTTTTGGATGATCTGACCATGCAGTCTAGGGGCATCCCGAGTCCAGCTTTCGGCAATATCATCAGAGTCCCTTTGGGAACAGAGTGGCCGTCTGAACAAGATTGGGTCGGAAGTGAGTACTTGATACTGAGCTGTCGCATGTGTGTCTCCAAATCTGACCCCCTTTTGAAGCTTTTTCGCTTCACAGATCGAAAAAAAGGCCGCTTTCTGCTTGGCCCTACTCATGAAGAAGAGATCACGTCGATAGTGGCGCGCTCCGTGCAGTCTTACAAAAGTCTACCCCTAAGACTCTATCAAATAAGTAAGAGGAGAAAGAAAAAACATAGTCCAGCCTTCCCAAATTTTGTACAATCTAACCAAGCAACAGCACAAAAATACAGAGATGAGCTTCGGCCTCGCCATGGACTCTTGCGCGGTCGAGACTTTCGCATGAAAGACCTCTACACATTCGATTACTCCGTCGGGGCTGCGCTGGAGACATACGAAAGCGTACGTGGCGCCTATTCGCACATCTTTATCAAGGAGATGAAGCTGCCCGTCCTGGTTGCGGAAGCAAGTTCTGGTGACATGGGCGGCGACCTGAGCCACGAGTATCACATCCCCACCGAGCTCGGCGAGGACCATGTCATGAGCTGCAACAGCTGCGACTATGTGGCCAACGAGGAAGTTGCTCAGAGCAGACTGGTGGAGACCTCGCACGACGTCAGCCCGGACGAGGTCAGCGTCTGGCGAGGCATATCCAAGGATCGAAGAACGTTCGTAAATGTCTGGTATATTGCCAACCAAGGTTCCCAGCACTCGATCAACACGCACGCTCTGAAGCAGCTCCTTCCTGACCTTGATGCGGGACTCGAGGATGCGGTACCTCTGTGGACAGCCGCCCTGGAAGGGTCTGTGGTCAACATGAAGCTGGTGAACCTCTTCGACTCCAGGGTGCCGGGCAAGGCGAGACATGACATCCACAACAGCAAGCGCTTTGTGCCAGCTGAGCTGAAGAAGTATATGGGCAGGATCGCCTACGCAAAGCACAGCCGCGCCCAGGAGAACATGAACCTCATGCGCATCCAGGACGGCGATGGCTGTCCCCGCTGCACCCACGGCACGCTCAAGGTGCAAAAAGCCATCGAGCTGGGCCATACTTTCCACCTGGGAACAAGGTACTCGAAACCGATGAACGCCTTGGTCAGTGGGCCTAAACGACTATTGCTCGGAACAACAGAGGAGCCACCATCGCCAGAGGCGGGCCTGCCCGCCGACGCAGCGCCGTCAACAAGACCGCCGACAAAGCCTGCCTCGTCCACGACTCCCACACACGAGAACACACAGGTCCTCATGCAGATGGGATGCCACGGGATAGGCATCTCGCGCATCATCGGCGCGGTCGCGAACCACCTTGTGGACGAGATAGGGTTGAACTGGCCGCGCGTGATCGCGCCGTATGAGGTTGTCGTTGTGTACAGCTCTGGAGACGACGCTACTGCGGCAGATGCCAGTATGGTCTACGACATGATGAGTGGGGTCACCACCGAAGGGGACCAGGGCCAACGGTCAAAGTCAGAACCGCCATTGGATGCCATCCTGGACGACCGCGACGACCTATCCATGGGCTGGAAGCTCAAGGATGCGGACCTTGTGGGCTATCCCGTCATGGTTGTGCTGGGCAGGGAGTGGAAGGCTTCGAGGCGGGCAGAGGTGCAGTGCAGGAGGCTTGGCTTCAAGGAACTGCTGCCGGTACAAGAGCTGAGGAGGAGCGTGGAGAGCCTGTTGCAGAAGCTATAGGACCTGGATCGATGCGGTTCTGGGTGCTAATCTCTGGCTGAGCGATCTGCTTGCGAAGGACTATGCGTTAGGGACACGGGCACGCCTGTGCATGGGGCTGGGTCTACCTTAAAGTGCGGTTGATTAGTCAGATACTGTACTGTGAAGACACTCATGACGCTGAGCCACATCTCTCATACAATCTGTAGAGGTGCTGATGGGCTACTGGCTTGCAGCTGGCTCAGTTGTTTCTTTGGGCAACTCGAAGCAGGTGTCAACGGTCTTGCTAAACCTCGGAAAAGGGAATTCGTCACCGCAGGCCTTACTATGCGGTACTTTGGTACAACCGTGCTTCTGGATATGCCTTGTCACTTGTGTAGCTGCAGTCAACGAGCCCCTAGTACAGACGAGCCATGGTTCCTGCTGATGGCAGGGTGCAGTGTGAGTGGCCCACGCTATTGTTCTGTTGGAGGCTGACTGAGGTAATGACTTGCATACTTAATTAACGATGTAGTTCGGACAAGTAACAAGATATTTTAGATATTGACTTACTTATTATGATGCTGTGCACGATCCTCAGAGAGGGCTTGACTTTGGGGTAAGGGTCCTGTACTGTCCAGAAAGGTACGTCGAGGCTATTCCGGAGGTCGTCAGTATAGGTAGCCGAGCTTGTCAGCCAGAACACGGCCAAAGAGGAAGGCAGGGTAGCCCAGCCTGTCTTTAGGTCCTATACCGCAACAGTCAGGCCCAAGATCATCGGATGGGGTGGCATCTAGACTTGCGCAAGGGTGCGAGTTACAAGGACCTGGCGCTTGTCCCGGTCTCTCTCTCTCTCTCTCTCCCCCTTCTCCCTCTTTCTTTTCACCCTGGCTCCCTCATGAAGCCACCACGGAGCCTGTCAACCCTGCACAGGAGGAATCTTAGTTCGAGCCCACGGTCTGCTTCCAGTGGAATAAGTCAGCGCCATCCTACTATGCATATGTACACTGATACGTAGCAAGAGCAGGTACGTACCACACACGCACGCGAGGTACGGGGCGGTACAAATCGCATGTCGAGAGGCACAGCCTGCTCCTAACAAAAGCCCTTAGTACATACGTGAGAGGAGTGGATGAGTGCCATAAGGTTCGTACTACGTACATACGTAGAAGGAGGAAGTCGCACTGGGCCCTTTCTGACATGGATGGCTCGGCAAGAAAGCCCGCTGCAGATAGTTCCTCATCTCTGTTCCCTATTGTTTAAAATCTGGCATATCGGGTTCACTTCCCAGCTAAGCCAGTCGCATTGAGCCCTTTCTGACATGGATAGCCCGGCAAGAAAGCCTGCTGCAGATAGTTCCTTACCTCTGTTCCCTATTGTTTAAAATCTGGCATATCGGGTTCACTTCCCAGCTAAGCCAGTCGTATTAAGCCCTTTCTGATATGGATAGCCCGGCAAGAAAGCCTGCTGCAGATAGTTCCTTACCTCTGTTCTCTATTATTTAAAATCTGGCATGTCGGGTTTACTTCCTAGCTAAGCTAGTCGCACTGGGCCCTTTCTGACATGGATGGCTTGGCAAGAAAGCCCGCCGCAAATAGTCCCCCTGAGACGGAGGTTCCATGGCGTTCCGGGTCCCTGGCACGCTGGCTTGGCTGGGAAGTGAACCCGACATGCCAGATTTTAAACAATAGGGAACAGAGGTGAGGCTCAAGTACCTCTCGAGGAGTGGTATTTGCGACAGCCTGGTCGGCAGAGGCGGCCCAAATGGGTATGGACTACTAGCGCCGCTGCGCCCACCTTCCAGTCGCGAAATTCATGTCAGCTTGTTCTACATTCTCTCTGATGGCATCTGCATTGCGTTGGGTTTAAAAACCTTGAGAGCGCCTCTCTCTTCCCCTGAGCAAAGATGAGTTCTCTAGATCCCATTGCCTTCCACTTATATACCATCTTTTGTCTCGGCGTTCAACTCTTCCTAGATCTTAAGCTACCTTCCTTGCCTTTGCGCCCGTCTTATCCCGCCAAGACTTTCTCCTACGATGACCCTTGACGCCGCATCCGTCTTGACCATCATCGGCATCCTCGTCGCCCTTCCGCCTTCTATTCTCGTCGTATACCAATATATCCAAGGCAGACACCAAAGTAAGTCCGCCATGACCCACCTCCTCTCTCTCTAGACATCCCTTGCTTCCCCCACGGCCAAATTCTCAGCCTCGTCTCCGTACGACTGTTTGCATAATTGACACTCACTCCCAGATCAAGTTCTTCCGTACTACGCCCATCGTGAGCCTTCCGCTCGTGATCGCTTCGTGGCTAGTGTAGTCTTTGCTACAACAAGATAGTCCGTGACCATGACCGACTTTGAGCCAGATTTAGGTGGCGCGGCGCTGGCGCAACGGGTCCTCCCGGCGCCGGATGCCCTCCGAAGTCGATTGCTCTGCAGCCCCCAAGCACCTGCTGCGCCTGAGAAAACCAATACGCATACAGCATGCACTCCTCGATACGATACCGACATTCCTAACCAGTCAAAATCAAATGAACAATACAAACAAAGCAAAGAAAAGAAAAAAAAGAAAAGAAAAAACTCGGATTATAGTACTACCGGGCTGCTTATTATTATTATTTTTTTTAAAAAAACCCTCCCCCGTTATACTAACAGCGTGCAGCCGTTCCTTATATACTGTACCTCGTACTGTGCATTCCCTACCCTTCGCCAGACCTAAACATTCAGCACAAGCACCGATCAACGCACCCACCAGCCTTCAGAACCAATCAACACTAGGGAAATAAAAGGGAATTAAGCATGACTGCAAATCAGAGAGGGGAGTCTCTTACTATCTATAAGATGAATACTGCATCGCTCGGGATTCTGGAAGGCGGAAACAGCTGGAATTTGGATATATAAAACCTTGGATATGGGCTGGAGGTACATTTGGGCTTTTGGAATGCAAGGCTTGGATTGGGAATCTGGATTAGGAGCTTGGACTGAAAATAAGGGAGATAGTGCAGGCATATTTAGACATTTAGACATTTGACAATTCGGACATTCGGACATTTGGACATTTGAAATGCATGGCTTGAACTGGGAATAAAGGAAATAGCGTAGAGTCAAGGAGGAAAAACCTACTGTAGATATTGACGAATAAGTTCTGTACAGGTGCATGGCAAGGCGGCGTTCAGGTATAGCATCGGCAATATGATCTTTTTCCCTCCCATGCCTTGGCTGTCTATCTAGGGAGGTATCGTGACTTTCTTTTTGTTGCCCAGTGGGGGACGGCCATTACCAAACAAACTCATAGATATATGCCATCAGAAAACGACCAACGCCAGCCGAAACCGTCCAGAAACCACCACTCTCCAATGCATGGCACGCTCACGAAGGCCCCCTGACATTCCACAGCTCCCTGGACCAGCCCAGCTCCCTCATCTTCTTGGCACTCGTCTGGCCTGCCTTGCTGGCCTTCTTCTTCTCCGTCGGCGGCTCCGCTGCCAGGGCCTTGCTGACCGAAGCAAACGCCTCGATCAGTTCCTTCAGGCGGCCCGTCTTGACGAGCAGCGCCGCCACGTCCGAGTTCCGCTCTGCAACGACCGCCGCCAAGTCCATGGCTTCCAGCAGGTTGTCCCTGGTAAGGCTGCTGCCTGCGTACTGGAGCGCCGAGACGTACGCAATGAGCGTCTCGGGCAGGTATGCCTCGCGCAGCTGGGCAAACTCGAGCTCGTTCTCCTGGTCGTTGGTCTCCAGCAGCCAGCCCCTGAGAACGGGCTTCATGCCGGTCTTGGCCGCGCGAATGGCCTGTCCGAGTCGCTCGTAGAAATCCCGGTTTACGGGGTCGGTACTTCTGCAAAGAGGTCAATGCGATTAGCTTTCCTGCTTGAAGTGATGTTTGGGGGGGCAGTTAGGGAATCTCGCTCACTCTTCGGCGAACTTTGTCAAAGTACCGACGGTCTCGATGCTGTCTAGGGCCATGACAAAGCTCTGCAGCTCCCACATGTTCTTGATCGCAAGCGCGAGGCGTGCCTGCGAGACCGCCTGGTCCTCTTCTCCGTCAAGGTCAATGTCGCCGAGAAGGGCATGCTCGTCGGTGAGAAGCTCATTGATGAACTCCTCAGCAGAGTCTCCCACATCTCTGTTTGCGAGGGCCATGATGAGATCCTCGACTTTTACGCGCTCGAAGAAGTCACGGGCAGCTCCCAGGTGGTTGTATTCTGCGCTGCCTGTGAGTATATGCAAACAGTGAAGTCCAGAGAGGGGGCCGGGGTGTTTGACTTACTAAGGAAATATTGGTAAATCTTGATACCAAACTCGCAAGCAGTGAGAAGGTTGCCCTCCCCTGCAAAAAGCCATTCCATGGACCGGATCAGGTTCTCGTGGACCATGTCATTACGGCCATCGCCGCCAATGAAGTCCGGGATGATACCTCGACCACAGATCACATCTGGTCGGCTTGACTTGAGTATGTGGAACTGCTCCTTGTTGGCCTGCGCATTGGCCGTATCTTCGAGCTGCTTTAGGAAGTGTCGTGGCTGCTCCTTCAGAAACGTTCTGATGTCCATCCCGACCCGCCGGACTTGGTTGAGCAGCGCCATCTGCTCCTCCCGATCCCTCACGTGGATGATGTTCAGGCTTAGTATCTCGTACCGTCGGGCATCAGAGAGCTGGGCGCAGTACAAAGGTATCAAGAGTTCGAGCTGGGCCAGACGTAAGAAACTGACATAGGCGGCGATGGCGTGCTCTCCGACCATGTTGTCGAGACTGCCTGGCAGCTTCGCGTCGGCATCGGTAGACTGGAGAGCGCTGATCATGATCACAATGTGGGTGATCACCCGAAGACCATCATGCTCAGACATCTTTGTGTATTTCGACACGTTGCCTTCAGAAGGGCCGAGGTTGAAGTCGGGGATGAGGAAGGATTTCCCGTCCTGATTAGCTTCGGTCGAGAGAGCAAGGCCTTGCTGGTATATGTATGAGTTCAGCGTGTTGGCGATTATGGCACCTTGTAAAGCTTTGGCAGCGGTGTTGGCCTCTTTGTGAGCCTGTGCGTAATAAGCACCGTCCGCCTCGATCTGCTCGACCAGTTTCTTCGCAACGATTGGTCCTTCGCCCAGGTACTGGACGGCGTCGAAAGATGGCAGGACTTGGGAAGATGCCGCCGTAGGTCCACACTGCTTGATCAGGTACGAATCGAATTGAGTCCGTAGGAGAGCATTGTAGTGGGCAAAGATATAGTCGTCCCAGGACTTGCAAACCGCGAGCACGCTGTCGATATCGCCAGAGAGCACACCATACACGCCGCGCTCCCAGTCGTCGGTGCCGCCTGACTTCACCAGAGCATAGCACATGCGTCGCCAGAGGATGAACGAAGAGGGGTCGAAATCGGCTATGTCGTCGTCGCCGAGGGTTGAGAGTGGGAGGGCAGAGATGGTGCCAGCTCTCCATATCTCCGTCCTCTCCGTGCACCATTCGCGGATCTCCTCCATCGTGCTTCCTCTGCGCAGGAGGTGGTAGCAGCCCAGCCAGATGGCCCTCTCGAAATACTCGTCGTGCGGTTCCAGCTTGCGCCCTTGCCTCGTCATCGAGTCAGGGTCGAGTTGTGTCACGTAGGAAAAGCCAGCCATGCTTGCAGAGTCCGGTTCGAGAACGCTTGGGATGGCGTTGACGCTCTTGTGCAATTTGATCGCCTCTCGGGTGTGGAGCCAGCCGTGTGCCACTAGGTCGCCTCGATCGGCCTTCTGCTGAAAGTCTTGGACGAGATCGTCGATGGGTGGACCGGCGCTCGCGGTGGACTGCAGCCATTCCAGGACGGCCTTACGCTCCTGGGCTACAGTGTCTGACAGGATGAAGTCGTCCCAGTAGTCTCCCCGCGAGAGCAAGGTGGAGCTCGGCTTGGGTGGTCTGGCAGCTGGATCTGGGTGCCGCAGCGGTAGCAGCCGAGCCAGCAAGCCCCATGTCTGTGCCTCCGACTCCCACTTGGCCGCGGCATCGACCTCGCTGGCATCTTGCGCATTGTCCGTCTCCCCATCGTTGGCATCGTCACTCGACTGCGACGGATCCCATCGGCGCCCTCTGGCCAGTCTCTCGAGATTTCGGCGTTCGCGCAGGACGGTTGCTTTCTCGTTGGTGAAGTCGTGGTATCGGGTGACGAGTTGGAGGACGCGCTCGCGCTTCTTGTCGGGTGTGGCGTGGGTCAGGCTGCACTCGTCCAGCCATCGTCCAAACTCCTCGACCTCGGGGCCGGCTTGGACGCGGTTCTGCTGATAAACGTCTTCGGTCTGAGCCATATCATCATCTGTGTGAGGCCCTGCGTTAGTCGGAGGCCCCAAGAACAGAGAGGGGGGGGGGAAGCAGGTCGCAACAGCTCGTCACCAATGGGGGCAGGGTAAAGAAACGAACCTTCTTCGCTGTCGTCGTAGCCCAGATCGTCATCTGGCAGTCTGCGCTGCACAGACAGCGGGAAGTCCCTCTTTAAGAGCACACAAAAGTAAGCTGGGGCCGTGAACCAATGGCGCGGATGGACGACAGGAATCGTTGCACTGCTTTTTGGAGCTTGACACAAAACGCTCGGGCAGCCAAGAGCGCTTGAACTTTGTCTGTACTTACATCCAGGCCTGGCGACATGCTGCACGAGCTCCAGCGGTCCCCGTGCAAGTCTGTGGCAGGCGGGTTTTTGATTGGCGAAAAGGTGGCCGACCCGCAGGAGAGCCCAGTATGCTTGTGGAGATAAGACTGAGGAAGGGCCGCTAGAGGCTTCGCGATAATGCAGGCGCAACTAGGAGAAATGCAGCTGCTGTAAGACTGACTGGTGGTGACATGTGAGCGAGGGAAAGCTGTCCACGTTCGTTGATCTGAGAAACTCTAAACAGCAGCAAACAACCCTGGCCCAGGAGTGACGCGCTGCTGAGATGGGTCGCGAAGGGAAAAGGCAGCCTGGCTTAGCGTCAGGCCGTGGTCGAGGTACCAGATACTTCGCTGCGCGCACCCAGCAGCAGGCCTTTTCTAGCAGAAACCAGGATTTGAGTCCTCAGAAGAGCCAATCTTGACCCTGCTATGCTCTAGAGATGTTAGAGATGAGATGCACTCACATGGTCCTGTTTCTCCCTCCCCTTTGTTGCCCCACCGACCGAGACAAATGTAAATGTGGTTTTTGGTACTCTGAAGGTCCAAAGTACCTGTGGGTCTTGAGCTGGTCAGCTGACCAATAGGAGAGGGGCGCGAGCCGAGCACCCAAGAAACGCCCATAAAAAAATTCGGCAGCTGGCTCCCGCCTTGCTTCTTTTTCTTCCTTTCCTCATCAATGTCACCGGCTTTCATATTAGAGTCTCGGAGCAAGAATGTCAGTACTTGCTCAGGTCCTACGGGTCCTCTTGCGCGCTCAATGGATGCCTAGATTAAACTCGTCGCTATCCTTTCCAGTTGACCTGATTTATCTCCTCTTTTCGGGTGGACGTTTGTCTTTGGATCAGTGACACAAGCTTCCTAACCTCCTTCCATCTGCTTGCGTCTGTACATACGGCACGCTGAAGGCCTTCCTGCGCCGTCATTGCGACTTGTTCTCCTCCTTGCCATTCTTCTTCTTCCTCATCCTGAGCTTCAACTTGAGCAGATCAGGCTGTGGACAGCTGGCAGACTTAGCCCCCTCGCCGTTTCGGTCGTAAAAGGCTTGACAGCAGTCGTACAAAGCGTAGATCACGTCCTGGCACTTTGTGGTCGAAGCAGAGAGGTCAGAGTCAGAGCCAGGAGGGAGCATGTTTGTTTTAGATCAGCTGTACCTTGTCCTCCTTGAATGTGTTCTTCTTTAGACAGTCTGCCAAAAGATTTCAGCAGATGCAATGCACATGCCACCAAGAAGAAAAACCATCCGACATACCTTGGATTGCGCACTGGTCGGGCAACGGGGGTCAGCACTTTCTTGCATCCGCTGTAGTCTAGCGCTCGGGGACAACCTAAACGTACAGCTCGTGGATGGCACGGCGGCTTCGACCGCAAATCTTCCTCCAATCCCTAAGAGTTCATCAGTCATGATCATCAGCAGTCAAGACTCTCAGGAGGCTGCTGACCATGTTGTGATTTCGCCCGTCTTAAAAGATGCGCCAAAATCTAGTGTGAAGTGCGAGATGATATTGGCAGTAAAGAGAACAAAAGAGACAAAAGGCACAGAGAGAGAGAGAGAGAGAGAGAGATGGTCCTGCTTGGGCGGATGATGTCAGCTGTACAGTACGGACAAACCTGGGAGAATCTGCTACGCACTTAAGTATTTAGACTGGTGGCAGGGGTTGGCAGGCTCTGCCACCATCAGCACGGGAATTTCCGAATCGCCTCACTTTTTTTCTTCCTTTTTACCAAGTCATTCATTCACTTTCGACCTAGAAAGAAATGCGAGGCTTGCAAACTTGTCTTGGAAAGAATCTTTGGTGGCAGGAGCAAGGGAGAGAGGATTTCTTCAAAAGTCCGCTGGCCCCCTTAGATTTTGCCTGGTTGCATCAAGATCCATGTACCAACAGAACCAACCTTCCAAAAGTACCTACACATCCTCCATCCCCTGGCCATCTCTTTAGCAGCAGAAAAGCTGTGCATCTGCAGGAGGTAGAGAGTGCTTTCAGGAGGGTAACCGAGCCAAACACCATCAAATCCCATTCAGAACTATCAGGCACCTTTTTTTACACCCAAAGTGCTAGGTGGTGGATTGGGGATCTCAAAGGTACCCAGTAAGTACGATAGTCACTTGTTGGGTCTACTGCTGGCATTGGTCCGTGCACTGGGGTGACCCCTCTATAAGCCCATGTCTGCCACACTGGGGTAAGGCTTTGGCCTGCACACACCACACTTCTTTGCCCAGCTTGTTTCCCCTCCCAAACCCAACGTCGCTCATCACCACCACGCCGGCCATCGTCACTATAGGCTGACCAGCAGCTGCCACCAGCATCCCCGCTCTCTTGCTTAGTCGACACAAGCCCCAGGCTTTTCGAGAAGAAGAAGGGAGAAAAACATTACAGGTAAAGAGATATCCTTCCTGCCATCCCCATGCTCCGTTTGCAACTCTCAGCATCACCATTCTCGTTCACAGAAAGCTGCACCCTGAAGATCACACCGCACGGCGTCAGCGAACAGAATGGCTTACCGCACTATCAAACAGTATCTCGCCGACCTGTTGTTCCTGACCGTCGTCCCTCCGATTATTGTCTGCATCTTCCTCATCCAGTTCGCCTTCTACCTGGTGCAGAATTTCGAGGGATTCCCGTTCCCGTTCCAGTTCCTCGACCGATTCTTCTTCGAGCAGGACAACTCCAACGTCCAAGTCCCCAACGTCTTCAACAACCAAGGCCCCGACCTCTACGACCCCGACTACACCGGCACCAACGGCTCCGAGAGCGATCCAGAAGACGACGGTGCTGCTTGGGTCGACCAAATCGACTACTAAAAGATGTCCGACAACCAGGAGAATGGCTCCCCCACGCGGAGCGCAACGAGGGCCCTCCCCTCCCACGTCTTCTGAGCACCTCAACATCAAGGTGACAGACAACAACAACGAGGTCTTCTTTAAGATCAAGCGGTCCACCAAGCTCGAGAAGCTCATGAATGCGTTTTGTGAGCGTCAAGGCAAGAGTCTCCAGTCCGTTCGGTTCCTCTTCGAGGGCCAGCGCGTCCAGCCTACTGATACCCCCGACACTGTACGTTGTCTTTGTTTTTTCCCGACGCGCCGCGCGTACCCCGCGCGTGCTGCCGCCTGGTGGCTCCAGAGAGGGGTCTTCTGCCAGTTTCCCTTGCCCATCACGTTGCTCATGTCACATACGCTAACACCCTGTCCCAGCTCGAGATGGCGGACGGCGACACCTTGGAGGTTCACCAAGAGCAGGTAGGTGGACGCGTCTCTTTCTCCGCATGCCAGTCGACGACATGACATCTCTAACATCTATACCAGGTGGGCGGCTGTGGCAACCTTTTCTAGTTTGGGAACGGGACTGGGTGGAAAGGGATAACTCTCTTATTTCTTTTCTGCCTGACTCTCGGGTCTCGAGCAAAGGTTATCAGATCATCATTGCGTTTGCGTTCTGCGATTCTTTCTGGTTGTCTTTCATACATCGACGGATGATGGTCTTAATGGAGTTCTCAAGGAACAATATCAAAGGGGGAAAAGGGTCTTGATTTTCTTTACGGATTTCGTGGGAGAGGGGGCTTCACACAACACGATTGGCTCATTTTTCCCCTCCCTCCCCAACTTGATTAGACACGATCGTGAAGGTCACAACCTGCTTTCGAGGCGATCTGGAGCTGGAGGGTTCATGGCCACTTGATCATTTTCTGCCCTCCCCCAACGAATGGATTGGCATTTGACAACCTTCTCTTCTCCTCTTTCTTGGCTGATGTGATTTGTCACGATATTCTTGAAGCGCCGCGATATCTTCGCACATGTGCCTCTTTTCGCCCCCCGTCCCTTGCCCATTTCCTTCTCCTCTTACTACCACACTCCTTCCTCCTCGCCAATAAAGCTCTGCTTACGCGTCCCAAGCACAAACCCCCACCTGCCCCCTCTGCTCCGACCCAACACGCCTCTCTCTCCCCTTCGGTAACCGCTGGTGGTAACTATCCTGCCGCACATCCATTCCTCATCCAGACCGTCGACCCCACGATTGGCGGATTCAAGTGATCGAGCGGGGTTCCCACAGCGGGCCATTCCTTCCTTAGGACCGAGAAGGCTTTTTATTCCCGGACGAAGTGCTGTCTCGTCTGTAGGTAGGCGCGTGGGAGAAAAGGAAAATACGATGCAGTGGCGTGGTTGTCTTTCGCTGCGTGTCAATAGGTAGGTCCGCGCCCCTCGTTGGTCACTTAAGTATACATGACCACCTCAGCCCAACTCACCATGGAGTACACTGCCCTGCCAGAGCCATGGAACAACATTTCCTTACACGCACTGAGAAGACGGCAGCCGCAGTATGAAAAGCAATTGATAGTCCTGATTCCCACTCTAATTATCTGCTGCTCGGTCCGCAGCTCAAGGCCAGGTAGAGGCGTTCACCAGAAATGTGCAAGATGCGAATGAGGAAACAAGTCTCCCTGCGGGTTTAAGAATCCATATACTATTGTACAATAGGGGTTTCCAATGAAATTAAGAAAAAGGAATCCCCGCATCAATCAGTCGACCAAGCAAGCAAGCAGTCTCGGTTTCACTTCCCATGCGTAGATGTGTCCCTTTACAATGAACCCTCAGCCCAACTCCAAACTTGTGTGCAAAAGAGCAATGTACAATGTGTGTGTGAGTGAAGAAGTAGAAGACGGAATCGCAAAACCCCTCCCTCCCCTCTCATCCACCCCCATCGTTTGTCTTCTGTAAGCATGGACAGCCCGCCGCCGAAGAGGCAGGGGAAGTTCCTCACTTACCTATCCTAGTAATTACTCGTTGCACCATCCTCTCCATCATCAGAATCAAGTATCCTTAGTCGGATAACAAAAAAAAAAAAAGCCCCATTACCCTCGAATCATAATGCAATTAGTGTCGAGCAGCCTCTCAAGGTCCCTAGCCCTTGAGCTCCCTCTCGCGGCACCTCGTACACAACACCACCATCTGCCCATTGGGTGACTCTCGCGGAAAGATCTGCCCATCCTCGAACCCTCCCTGACAAGTGGCGCACCGGAAACACTCATCGTGCCACTCGCCCCCCAGCGCCCGGATGTACTGCCCAATAACCGCCTTCCGACACATCTTGCACTTGGGCGCACGCCGCTCGGTTCGCTTAGTCTGACAGTTGACGCACCAGGCGTAGCCGTCCTTCTCGATGTGTGTCATGCCCTGCTCAAAGGGGTCGCCGCACTCGGCACAGAAGAAATGCCCGTAGTGCCAGTGCTCGCCCAGCGCGACAATGTGTTCGCCCAGGATGGGCGTGGTGCAGTGCTTGCAGCGGGGTGCAAAGAGCTCGTGCCAGTCGAGGTGACAGTAGAAGCGAAGCCTCTCGTCGCCGTCCTCGGCCATCGTCTCGCCCGGCTTCTCCTCGAGGACCTCACCCGCAGCACGCCGGCGGATGCGCTCCAGCCGGGCCGCGCGGTGAGGATCTGGCTCAGGGCTGATCTCCAGCGCCTCGAGGGAAGTGCCGCATGTATAACAGCTGAAGCAGTGGGGGTGGAACCGCTCGTTGGTCCCGGCGAGGGCAATAAATCTGCCCTCAATCGGGTAGCCGCAGTCGTGACAGCGAGCCGTGGCTCGGTTGCCGGCCTGACTGGCAGCCGCAGGAGGCCAACGAGGTCGTGATGCGGCATGGCGAACCTTTGGGGCGTCTTTCTGTGGGGTCGGCAGTGGTCGGCTTGAAGGTGGTTTGTTGCTGGTGGGAGAGGAAGAGTCGTCTGGGGTGACGATGATGGGGACGCCAGGTCCGTCATCTGCAGCGTCATCGTCACCCGGGAGCACAATGGAGGGGACCGGTGGTTTGTCGTCGTTTACCACGATGCTGGGCATCGAGGGGGCAGCAGATCTTGTTCCGCCGGGCGGCGCGTCTACTTGGATAGACGGCGCGGCAGGACCGCGTGGCCTCGATGGCGTCGGCGGCTCACGACTCTCCGTAACAGCGATAGCAGGGATCGGCGGGGTCTCGGGGAGGCGGCGGTTGTGGTGGTGCTGGTGGTCTTGCCGGACCTGGAAGGCCCTGGGCGGACCACCTTTTGCGGTGTCTGGCTTCTCATCAGTTGCCTCGTCCGGGGCCTTCCAGTTTTTGTCAAAGCTTACGATAGGTCGGCCTGCGCGGTCGCTCACCGCGGTAGGCGTGGGAAGCTTGGGGCTCCGGTCCTTCAGCTTCATTGAGGTTGCCTGACGGATATCCTCACCACGAATCTCCATCCCGTGTTTCTTGGGCACATCTTCACGAACGGGGCTCGGGCTGCGCGAGTTGGTTGTGTACTGAGGGTTGCGAGACTGCGAGGGCGGGTTGCGGTGTATCTCAAACTTGTGCAGCTTAGGGGGCTGCGCGAGGGGGTTAGAAGAAGAAGAAGAAGAATGGGGAGCAGCAGGAGGAGGCAAAGGGCTGCCTGGCTTGAACGACACCCTGTTGAAGGGGCTTCTCGGGTACATGCGAAGAGAGCTGGCTGAGGAGGTGGCGTTGTTGTTCTTCTCGGGCGAGGGGCTCCGCGGAGCAGGAGAGGCACCCTCGAGCTCCTCCTCTGAGATCTTGTCGCCCAGCACCGGCTTGCCCTTGCTGTTGTCCCGCTTCACGCTGGGGCGCCGTCGGTGAGACGACGAGGAGCCGCCGGTCAGGCCGCTGTAGGGCTTGCCCGACTTGCTGGGCGAGACGCATCGGCCTTCTCCAGGAGGGCTCGGGGTCTTCCTGGCCCCAGCCGTCGACGTGGTATAGGACGAGTGGCGGCGGGAGGACCCACGACCATCGCTGGACGCAGAGCTCCCCGAGACAGACCGCGAGCCACAGCGCGAGCCAGAGTCCCGGGCGAGACCAGAAGGCTCGATCTCGTCGCCGTACAGGCCGGTACTGGCGGCCCTGGCGTGCGCGTAGCTGTTCTTGCGGAGGTGTTGCCTGTATCTGTAGGGGGCACCAGGCTCAGGCGGCTTGATGCCGTGCTGGTGCTGCCAGACCAGCTCCGACGCCTCGTCCAGGGCAGCATCGTAGAGACGGTCCTCCTCGGGGCTGGACGAGCGGTCCGAAGCATCCTTGTCCTCCAGAGCCTGTCTCAGCGACACGGCCTCCTCCTTCTCCATCCACCTCTGGCCCCTCTCCATGTAGGTAGCGCTGGGCACCACCTCGCCAGGGCTCAGGGACTTGGTGGCTGCCGGCCCCTCCGGGTAGTAGTCACGCCCACGGCCGCTCGTAGCAGCTGAGTACCTGGAGGCGACGCTGGGTGCGATGCTGGGCCTGGAGAAGTCACGGGTGGAGGCGGTCTTGGGGGGCGATTGGGAGTGGACTGAGGCGGCGGAGGAGGGTTCAGACAGGGGGGAGGAGTTCCTATGGAGGAGCGAGTGGTCGGGGCGAAGGAGGGGCGACCAGCCATACCCAGTGAAGGGCGGCCGTCGGTCGACTGACGAAAAAGAGCCCTGGCGGGACTCTGGGGAGGTAGAGAGAGGTTGAGGCCTCGCACCACCGGGCCTGTTGACTCGATTGTTGCGAAGATCTCGGAGGTACGCAGCTGCAGATAAAACCCAAGAGGACCAGGACGTTAGTTATTTGAGACTGCCATTGGGATACAAAAGCAACAGAGTGTGTGTCAAGGGCCACGAACAGAACTGCTCATTGTTCATGTAGCTGCCCTGGGCAGGGGGCCATCTTCCTCTCCGGAGACGAGGAAGACGGCGCCGACTCCTTGGGCTTGCCACGGTCGAACATGATTCCTCCAGAGATCCTGCACAATCAGGTCTAGTAGACCAGAGAGGTGGTGGCGATGCAAGAGGGAGACGACAGCCTCGATGCAAAGAAATGCAAAGAGATGGAAATGTCGGAAGAGAGGATGGGACGCGGAACGGCCGGGCGAGGAAGACGGGAGACCCGTTTATAAAATTGCTGGCTGGTCCGAGCTGCTGCTGGTGCGGCTTGTTGCTGGGCCCCGTTCTCCGCTCGTACCCTGGCGGTGCAGCGTACAGTAGATGAGGCCGGCGAGGCTGCCCTGCACTGTGGTGTTACGAAGCAGGCAGTAGGCTTGGCTGGGGTGATGATTCAAAAAGTGGAGATGGATTGGGCTTTGATCTGTCGACAATCGGGATCTCGTGTGAGAGAGGGAAAACACAGCAGCAGGCAACGGAGATTATCTCAGGGTGCTGTACCAAAGTCTAAGGTCGATAATGATCCTCTGAAGATTCAGGATCGTAGGTGGTACTGGAGAAAGGAGCAGCAGCAGGGCAGGGCAATAATGTGTCTTGAGTAGAAAGGAGGAGAAGGAGAAGGAGGAGAAGGGGGAGGAAATGGTGGTGGTGGTGTGGTGGTGCTTAAGAACTCAGGAGGCAGGATAGTGACTTATATTGCAGAGCGCCCTTGACGGAGCTGTGCTAATGAATCTGTTTATTTACTGCCCAGTTCACGACACCAAAGGGGGGAGAAGAGTCATCACCCAGCTTGCTACGGTGCAACCACAACTGCTGCAGCCACACTGCGGCCGCTGCAGCTACTGTACACTTGCTTGCAGGAGGACTCAGGCTGGCAAGGTTGGCAGGTTGACAGGGTTGCTGGGCAAGGGGGAGTGAGGGTGGAGAGGTTACCCGCTGCAAATCCCATCTCTGAACTATGAGCTTGTCTGGCAAACCCCAGCCTCCCCAAACCTTCCATGCAGGTCAGTGGTGTTCTTCCAGGTCTCCGCCGTGCAGCCGGGTGTGTGTGTGTTTACTACTTAGTACAAAGTACTTAAGTAGTGGGTCACTTGGCGCTTGAGGCACCGTTGCTACAGCGCCTCCCCGGCCGTCTGTTCACGCTAGAGCCTTGGCCTGTGTTGGCACTGAGACTTGTCTCACAGGCGCTGTCTGGCGGGAGCCTCGAGTACAGGATACTTCGTCCCCAGCACCTTGCCGTGTATGCATGTGTGCACCTCACACCTCCTTCTTCTCTGTCTGGCGAGGCAGGCGACTTCATACGCACTTCTTACGTAGTGGAGCACAACCTGGCCACGATGATTGGTCTGCACTACAGTGCCCAACGAAAAGTGCAACTTTCTGTCGGGCAGAGAGAGAGAAGACGAGAGAAGAGAGAAGAAGGCGATGAAGAGGAGAGAGACCGCCTGTTGCGCATGTGGACCTGGGAGATGAGGACAACGCCAACGCATCCAGATCAGGTCATCATGCTCCGGAGCTCTCGACGAGCGCCCCCAGCGTCCTGCACAGCACTTCACACCGGTACTTGGGGTCTTCACGGGCTCCACCCTCGAAACCAACTGTGTGCACTCAGCGATACTGAGTAAGGACAGAGTACGTCCGTACTACCAAGTACGCCCAGCTGAGGTCTGCACGGACGTCCCTTTCTCCCCCTCCTCCCTTGCCAGGTCACTCGCTGGGAAATGCGAGCATCCCTCCTTTTCCCCCAGGGCGCAAAGCAATCAATCAATTTAGGATCAGGGGAGGAAACCTATTTCAGGACCACCACGGGGTTTGCTCGATCAGTGGTGGATATTTGCGGGAACAGGTAGATTGCAAGTCTGTCTGCCATGCCAGCATGATTATTTCTTCTTTTTTTGTTCTTGTCTCTTCATGATGTATCTGGTATGAGTTCCGGAACCGAGGTTCGTTTTTCTGCCTCAGCACACAAGTGACCCGTCGTCCCCTCTCCCCTCTCTCCCCTCTGGGCTCGTGCCTCGACGGCCGGACTCAGCGATCACAGTAGGAGCTGCTGGGTGGACTGCTGCTCCAGCGGGCAGAGCACGCACCACAACAACACACTCTCACGTTTGAACCTGACCGCCGGCCTCCCAAATAAAAACAGCTTTGTTCGTCCTACAGCCCTTTCCCCCTTTTTCTTGAGGTGGGTTGATGGGCTAACACGTCATAAATCACCTGCGTTCCAACTCATTGGCAGACGGACGCTACTGATTTTCCTCCCAGCCTCAGTCTTATAAGGTGACTAAGAAGTAACGCAAATCGTCCGTACATAGGTACTATGTACAAGTGAGAAAGGTTCAGGCCAATCATAGTACCATAGTGTTATGCATACTGCAGTAGTGCATGCAGCCTACACTTACATGGCCCAGAGACGGTCACCCTCCCAATCGCCGCGCGGCTCGAGCATGTGTTGGAAGCCACGGCGGACAATTTCCTAAACAGCGATATTGGATTTCCCGGTAGGCCTTGTTGCAATTCACCGCGACTAGTAAACCGAGCAAATTGTAAAATTGTCCTTTGAAGGACTGAGAGTCGAGATCCCGGCATCGGCTCCCCGTAAAAAGGGCCCGGCTTTGGTATAGTACGTACGCCCTTCGAGACCGGCAGTCTAGTCAACCACTACTCCAGCCCGCAAGGCCCGGCTTATTCCCCTCGGATGCGATGTTCGGGCTCAAAAAAAAAAAAATGAATATCTTCAAAAAAGTCTTCATGACGAACGCTGTATCCAAGACTGGAGGCATGGGGATATGGAAACGTCTCTGGGCTCGGGCTTTTTGTGACTCACCTGGGTCGCGTTCTTGAGGTACTAAAAAGGGAAGGTCCCCAAAGTATCGTGAAAGTCTGGACAGCGGGCCTCGTCGAAAGAATGGCAACAGCGACGTCAGCACCCGTTGCTTCTTCCACCTCTCCAGACGCAGCTCAGGACAGCAACAACAACAACATCATCGAGAGGAGCATCACCTACGATCGAGCCGTGGATATGGACATGGACAACGGAAGCAACAAGGACGAAGGACCCCGGGAGTCTGACCTGAGTGACCAGGAGCAGCCAAAAGAATTCAAAGAGGGCGGCTATGGCTGGTACGTATTCAATATTCTAATGGCAGGATAACATCAAGTATCTAACTTGGGTTCCCCACAGGGTCGTTGTCCTCACTGTGTTCCTCATAAATATGCACACTTGGGGTCTCAATTCTGTAAGTTGATCCCAGAAAAGAAGGTGTCACAAATGTCAGATTTACCTCCAAGGCTAACAGATTATATTGTAGGCATATGTGCGTTTCGCTTGGTCAAAACCCAATTCTTCCCTACTTCCTCGAAGAGACCTGCGGCATACTCCCCTTCCCAAGAGCACCATCTGACAGGCTCTTCTCTCGTCTAGGCCGTATTTCTCGCGTATTATCTCAGCTCTGGTGTCTTTCCTGGATCAACTGCGATCGACTTTGCCTTCGTGGGTGGTCTCTCGATATCAATAGGTATGTCTCACCCTGCTCTGGAACCTATGCCGTCTTTTTCACACACACACACACACACACACACACACACACAAGGCTGATTATCACCCCCGCAGCCCTACTCTTTGCACCTCTGGCAACGATTGTGATTAGAAAATTCGGCACCCGAGTATGCCTCCAGATCGGCGTGGTGCTCGAGACGTAGGTCTACACGCATGTACTAAGACTTATGCCGGTTCAACCTGCTAATACCTCTCTTTTCTGTTCCCAGTGCCGCCTTCATCGGCGCCTCGTTCACATCACAGATCTGGCACCTCATCCTCAGCCAGGGCATCTGTTTCGGCGCAGGCATGGGCTTCCTTTTCACCGGCTCCATCGGCCTCATCCCGCAGTGGTTCACGCGCAAGCGCTCTCTCGCCAACGCCATGGGCACAGCCGGGTCGGGCTTTGGCGGGCTGACGTACTCCCTCGCCGCCAACGCCCTGCTGTCCAACCTGGGGCTGGCCTGGGCCTTTCGCGTCCTTGGCATCATCGCCTTTGCGGTCAACTCCGTCTGCAGCTTCCTCGCCCGGGACAGGAACAAGGAGGTGGGCGCGATACACCAGGCTTTCCACAAGGAGCTGTTCAAAAAGGTGGAGCTGTATCTGTTTCTAGCCTGGGCCTTCTTCTCCATCTTGGGATACATCATTGTGGTGTTCTCGCTGGCAGACTACGCGAGTGCTGTTGGATACACGGCCACGCAAGGGTCCATCTTGGCCGCCATGTTTAATCGTACGTCTTGCTGGGCTCCTCATCTGCCCTGTTTCATCCGACCACCTAGCCGTCGACGATACTGACAGTCCACGGCCATATAGTATCACAGGGACTGGGCAGACCAGTGATTGGCTACTACAGCGACAAGATCGGGAGGATCAACGTCGCCGCCCTGGGCACCCTTACCGCGAGTCTGGCAGCCTTCTTCCTCTGGGTCTTTGCTGGCGAGCGCTACGCTGGTGCTATCGTCTACAGTCTGTTTGGTGCCTTTGCGGGCTGTATCTGGCCTTGTGTGGCGCCTGTTGCTGCAGAGATCATCGGGTTACAGCTGTTGCCTTCTGGTAAGCCAGACCCATCATCATCACGATCAATCATTTCAGTCACTAATTTGCGCTTTTCAAAAGCAATGTCCATCACCTGGCTGGTTCTCGTCCTACCAGCCACCTTTGCAGAAGTCATCGGTCTCAGTCTGGCACAACCCGGAAAAAACGGCTACCTACACGTTCAAGTCTATACTGGCTTCATGTTCTTTGCAGCTTTTATTTTCCGTAAGCGTCTCACTTTCCCAGCCGGCAGCAGCATGCTTTCTCCCCTCAAGAAAGTAAACAATCGCTAACGCACCATGTTTTACCACTAGTCTGGATATTGAGGGTCCTGAAGATGCACACCTGGGATGTTGAGGCAAGGGAAGCCCAGGGGGAAAGACTGTGGATGGCTTCTCGAGGCTGTCGCTGGCATATGTGTTCAGAGCCTGCTTCACCGTGACCAAGGTGTGAACGGCGAGGTCTCGTGCACATTGCCCCGCACGCGGCTAGACTCCATCCCGTGATGTACATAGATATGTATATATTTCTTGGAACCGTATACAAGTTATATACACCAGAACTTCACAGACTCTTTGCATAGGAGACGACATAATCAAAAAAAAAAAAAAAAAAAAAAGTTGTACAAACCTGATGATTACTCCTATCAAGCATCCGATTTTATCGGCGCCTCCTCAGGCCTTGCCACCTCCTCTGGGCCCAGATTATCTGTCTCCTGGTGCACAGTCAACTCACCCTCGTGCCCCCCTTCCTGACCCTGTTTATCCGCCCCTCGTCCCTCCTCCTCCTCCATAGCCGCAGTCGTCTCCTCGGCTTCTTTTCCATCTTCTTCTACCTCCAGCGCAGCAGCCCGAATCGCCTCCTTCAACCTCGCCACCTCTTCCTGGCCCTCCTCGGGCAGCAGGCCCTCACTCCTCACGGCCTCGGCCTCGGCTGCGAGCTCGATGGCCTTGGCTGCGGCCTCCTCAAAGTCATCAAACGCATACAGCGGCAGGCCGCTCTGGGCGATGATCCTCTGCCCTTCCTTCTCGTTGGTGCCCCTGATGCGCACCACGACGGGCACCTTGATGTGCGTCTCCCTGAAGGCCAGTATGATGCCCCGCGCGATCATGTCGCCCAGCGTCAGCCCGCCAAAGATGTTCACAAAGATGACCCTGACCCTGTCGTCGCGGAGGATGACCTCAAAGGACCGCCGGACCGTCTCGGCGGTGGCCTTGCCGCCCGTGTCGAGAAAGTTGGCCGCGTGCCCGCCGGCGTCGTGCAGCGCGTCGACGGTGTTCATGGCCAGCCCCGCGCCGTTGACGAGCGTGCCGATGTTGTGCTGCGGCTCGTCGGGGGCCAGCCTGTGGTAGACGATGCCGTGCTTGGCCGCCTCCGCCGTGCCGGGCGTGCGCATCTCGCGCGACTCATACCTCTCGTGGACCTCGGCGAGCCGCCCGCCGCTGTGGTAGGCGGCGTCGTCCAGGTCGATTCGCAGGTCGCGCAGCAGAAAAGGATTTGCACTCGTGTGCGTCCAAACTAGCTCCGTGCTGATCGTCTTGGCCTCTTTGGCCTTGAAGATGGTGGCCATGTCGCGCAGCACCGAGGATAGGGCGCGGTGGTATATTGGTTCGCCCCCGCCGTCAGACAGCTGCAGCTGCTGCACGAGGGTCTCCACGACGCGTTTCCACTCTCTCAGATCCAGGTCTAAGATGTTGGTGACGCCGTCGGGCAGGAGAATCTTGTGGAACGACCGGGGTGTTCGGTATCTCTTCTCCTCGTCGAGCAGGGCAGATGTGATGCACTGTGACCTCGAGGCGCGGTCTATACCGAGGGCAAGGTAGCGGACGGGGAACTTGTCGGCCAGGAGGTCGCTGTCAGGGATCTCTTCCTTGAGGAGGTTGAGGCTCTCTGTGTAGCCGAGGTGGAGGCTGCGACGTTGAAGCAGCTGCTGGGGTCGTGACCAAGGAGTAGTAGTAGTAGTAGCAGCAGCAGCAGCAGCAGCAGTAGTACCAGAGAATGGCATTGCCGTCGTAGACTTTGTTATGCGCAGCAGAGGGGGACAAGAAGTGCGAGTGGACGTCGACATCCCTCGCGTCTGCTGCTGTTGCTGCGGGGGAGAAGTCGTCCTTGGCGTTAACGCCCTTGTAGCAGAGCCCTCCTGAGCTTCAGCTGTCGCCAGCCCTCCCCAGGCGGCCCTTCGTGCCTGCCGGTCCAACAGGCTCTTGAGCACAGGCCCGAACTTGGCAGGGTGGTTGACAAGCTTCACGCCCACAGCCTCCAGGGCATCCATCTTTTGCTTGACAACCGGCTCGCCAGGCACCCAGAAGGCGCCTGCATGGCCCATGACTCTGTACCTGGGCGCCCGCCAGCTGGCGACGAGAGCCACGATGGGCTTCCTCTCCACCTTGTTTGTGCGCTGGCGGTAGTCCCTGATCCACTGCGCGGCCAAGACCTCGCCATCGCCACCAATCTCGCCAATGAGCGCGATGGCCTCGGTGTGGGGGTCCATCTCCAGCACCTGCAGCGCCTCGACCAGGTCCGTCCCGGGCAGCACGTCCCCGCCGACACCGATGCACAGGCTCTGGCCTAGCCCGGCCCTCGTGGTCGACGCGACGGCCTCGTAGCTGAGCGTGCCGCTCTTGGCAGCGATGCCCACGCGCCCTGCGCTGAAGCACGGCAGCGGCTGGAACCCGATGCGGCACCGCTCGCCCTCGGCGGCACAGATGATGCCGGGCGAGTTGGGCCCCACGAGGCGGCTCCTGGTCTGCGTCCTGAGCACGCTGTGGATGCGCAGCATGTCGTGCAGCGGGATGTGCTCTGCCACGGCGACGATGAGCGGGACCTCGGCCTCGATGGCTTCCTCGATCGCTGCCGGGGCCAGAGGGGCCGGCACGTAGATGCCTGTCGCGTCGGGTCTGAGCTCGTCCATGGCGCGCCGAACGGTAGGGACCACAGGGAGGCCCAGGTGATCGCCCTCGCGGCCGGGAGTGACGCCGCCCACGATGTTGGTGCCCCATGCTATGGACTCTTGGGCGTTGGCGGTGGCCTGGCGGCCTGTGAAGCCCTGGAAGATGACGCGGGTGGACGAGCCGATGCGCAGGTTGCCGAGGGTGGACTGGTAGCTCTGGCGGCTGGCCGAGGTGGCGAACGTGTGCGATTGTGGTCTGCAGCCATGTCGGAGACGTGTGGTTCCGGTCGTGGTCCGTAGAGGAAGTCTCATGGTGGACTGCATCGTGACATTGTGGTTGAGGTTGCCAGCATGGAAGGAAGGATGAACTGAGAGGGTGTGTAAATGTTGCTATGGTTGATGAATGGTTGTTATTCTAAAATGTACTTGAAAAATGTACAATCATGAGTATTCAGCTGCGGGTCGAGATGATATTAATTGTTGTTTGTTGAGTTGAGGAAAAAGGAAAGAAAGGTGAGGGTTGGACGCAGGAATATTTGTAGATGTTGAGCTGCTCTCATACTGATCACTAAAGGTAAATTGGAGAAGCCGGCCAGCAACTGGATTGCAATCAAAGTGTTAGAGCTTAGCACTGATTTTGACACGAGAGAGTAGACATAATCAATGCAATTCTGTCCAAGTGGAGCATATAGCCGACTTAGTAGATCGATATAGAGTTGGACATCCTACATATGATATAGGCATAATTTGGGAAAGAGTATAAGGTAATTAAAAAGGTAGAGATATGTTCATAGGGTGCTGAGTACAATCTCTGGACTGGGGAGAACCTGATATTGAATCATTGCAGGTTGTTGTACTGATATCAATTAAATGTAGGCTGCCGCTGTTCCTTGCGCAAACTACCCTCTCTTTACGTTCTGATGCGACATCCACAGCCTGCTCATCCTCCAGACTTCTCTCTCCCTCTGCATGCCAGCTCGCGATTACGAATCTGAATTGTCTGAGCCTGACGCCTCATCTTTTTCCTGTGCCTCCGTTTGTGTCTGGTTCACCACTGCAGTCGGATCGCTGCTGGAGCTGCTGCCTGGGCTCATGCTGCCGGCTGTGGACTCAAGCCTGAGTTTGCTCGCAACGAAGGAAGGGTTCGAATTGCTTCTGGAGCTGCGGGGGCTCATGCTGCCCCCCGTGGAGCCAAGCCTGTGCTTGCACATGACGGTGGAAGGGTTTCTGGATTGATATGCAGGCGGCGGCGTGGGACACGGGCCCAGCGAGATCAGGGCCCGTGAGGGATGGACGGTGGCAAGCTCGACATCAGAGGACGATGCGCTTTGGACGCTGCTGCGGCTCATCCACTGTAGCCGGTCTCGCTCCTTCACGCTCCTCCTGGGCCTCCCGCAACACGTCGTGGCGCGGTTCACCTTGTAGGCGGTGTAATAGAAGAGACAGTACAGGAGGAAGACGGGCCACAGGATCGCGGGCCAGAAGTAAACGAGTGGTTCCAACAAGACGCAGAAGGCTTCGGTGCGGAAGATGCTGGGCAGCCAGGGCGGGCCGGTATCCGTGTCGTAGTCCCGTGTCAGGACCCAGACAACGCCGAAGAGGACACCGCAGAGGTAGGAAGAGCCGAGAACGGCCAAGACCATGACGTTCACGTTGTGTGCCAAGATGACATGGTGGTCCACGCCTCTGGTGGCATTCATTGTCGGAGGCGTGTTTGGGAGAGCAGTTGACGCGAGGGACAGGGTAAGGATCGATGTGGTTTGCGCGACAGGTAACATCTTCATTGGTTTTTGGTGTGTGTATTAGGATGATGGGGCGCGTAGCAGAAATATATGCCTAGGTCGATCGAGAATGGTAGATGGGAGTTGGTTTGAGGGTCTCGCTGATGTGTGGTCTCAAAGGCGACAGGCTGAAAAGCAGCGTAATGTGCATCATCACATTTGAGCTGTGTTTGTCTCCGCCTGTCGTTCTGGACAATCGCAGGATGATGTCCGCAGCAAGTGCCATCAGACAGACGTGCCTTCTGAGGATTCTCTGTCTCTCTCTCTTGTCTCTCGGCCAGTGCCTTCCTCCCTTCCAACCTGCCACTTATGCACTCTTTGACTGTGCTGTGGGATTTTTCGTAGACGAAACGCTGTCCCCGCCTGGAGTCTGGTCGGGACTCTGGAAGCCCAGGTTCTTGAAGTCATCCCTGGCCATCAGGTTCCGGTCCATGCGACATGAGAGATAAGCCTTGGCAAGCTCCCGACAAGAATCCTCGTTGACTCCCTTGACCTTCTTGATGCATGCCAGGTACGACGACATGGCTTGTTTGCACTCGCCTGGGAGCATGTTAGACCAGCCTTTTCCACCCCATCAGCCCAGGAGGAGGGGACACAATCATACCATCGTGGTCGAGAGGGAAGCTGCCTCTCTGCGGTCTTGAAAAGAAACTTGAGTCAGCTTTGAGGTTCAGAGTGTTGGGTAAAATTGAATCGGCTGGATTAGATATTCCATATGCATACGGTATGGGCTTTGTGTAAAGCTGGCTGCCACCAGGACCGTAGCCACTCATTGCGACAGGAGACGAACGAGATCGGACGATTTTAGAAGCTGGTCAAGAGGGTCGACTGGGCCCGACTCAACTCCAATCCTCGGTGCAGTCCTTGTCTATATGTAATGACAGCCGGTATGATTGGCTCTGGCTGACTACTGCAGGAACTATTAAGGAAAAAGGATAGCCTAGAGCTAGAGCGTAAGAGTTGTCCTGATTGATCGGACAGATTCATCCGCTGCTCCATCAGGAAAAAAATGCTGGCAGACTTGGCTTCCAATCGAGCCTTGGGTTGAGACGACTAACGATGGCTTAACCATACACGCTATGGTTAGTACAGCTCTTCCCCCCTGCAGGATGACGTGGGGCTTGGCTCCAGGGGCTCTACAGCGCATAGCAGTGCTGTACTTGGTACCTACAGTAGTACCTTGGTACTACCAACGCACTGCAACGGTACGTCAACGTGTTGTGTTTAGGCAGATCAGGGGTGGAAACGGCCAACTAACCAGTCCCCACCGGCCGGGCTGGCCGCCAAACGCCAACAGGCTCAGAGCTGGACCGCATGACGGAGACGCGCCTGTTGCTGTCCCCCTCCTTGCCTTATCCTCCCAAAATTTGTCCTCAACCTTGTCGCCTGCACTTGCGGAAAACGAGAGAGAGGCATGAAGATCTAATTTGAACCGTTACTTTTCACAGCACCACAACCGCCAATAAAGGCCCTGGCTGCTGTCGAGTCGCTCCCTGAACCACACACCCATCGACCGTCTTTAATTGCCCTTGTCCTTGGATCTTGTGGAGGTGTTGACCCGGCTACATAGTACCTCACAGCCGCAGATTTTGTTTATCTCTTGTCTTCTACTACACCTACTACTACCTACCCATAACCGGTGCTCCCCTATTCCCCCTGGGCTCGACCACACCAGGGGTTCCTCGAGATCGCGAGTCTCGAAAGGACAGTCACGACTCCCAGGTCTGACTTGGAAAGAAAAAGAAAAGAAAGAAGAAGAAAAGAAAAAAAAAAAAACTGTCGAATACGCACAAGAGAAGGGACAGAACTGGCCAAGACCAGATACTGCGCCATGGCTGCACTTGGCGACGACCTGCTGTCGACAGTCAACAAGTTGCAAGACCTCGTCTTCAACACCATCGGCAACGACTCGCTCGACCTCCCCCAGATTGTACGTGCAGGCTGGCTCTCGAGAGGCTCCCAGACTCTGTTCAACAAAGCTGACAACTCCTTGTGTGTGTCCAGGTCGTGGTAGGCTCCCAGTCTGCTGGCAAGTCCTCAGTCCTCGAGAACATCGTCGGTCGAGATTTCCTGCCTCGAGGCAGCGGCATTGTCACCCGACGGCCCCTGATCCTCCAGCTGATCAACGTCCCCGACGAGGAGGCCGAGGCTGCTGCCGTCAACCACAGCTCACAATGGAACCATAACGTGGCGCGGCCCGGCGAGTGGGCAGAGTTCAACCACATCCCCAACAGGCGCTTCACCGACTTTGGCGACGTCAAGCGTGAGATCGAGAACGAGACCGCCCGCGTGGCAGGAAACAACAAGGGCATCACGCGACAGCCCATCAACCTCAAGATCTACTCCCCTCACGTGCTCAACCTCACGCTGGTGGATCTGCCCGGTCTGACCAAGGTGCGCAGGCCCCTGCCTTGCTGGATGGATATGCCGGCTCGAGAGGAAACACGTCTCGATAGCTAACCACATCTCGTCTTCCCCCACAGGTGCCTATTGGGGACCAGCCCGCCGACATCGAGAAGCAGACGCGCAACCTGATCTCCGAGTTCATTGCCAAGCCCAACAGTATCATCCTCGCCGTGTCCCCGGCAAACGTCGACATTGTCAACTCGGAAGCCCTGAAGCTCGCCCGCCATGTGGACGCCCTGGGGAGGAGGACCATCGGTGTCCTGACCAAGGTCGACCTCATGGACCACGGGACCAACGCGCTGGACATCCTGTCCGGACGCGTGTATCCTCTGAAGCTGGGCTGGATCGGCGTCGTGAACCGGTCACAGCAGGATATCCAGGGCAACAAGCCCATGGACGAGGCGCTCAAGGACGAGGAGAACTTCTTCAAGCTGCATCCGGCCTACCGCAACATCGCGATGAAATGCGGCACCCGGTTCCTGGCCAAGACCCTGAACACGACCCTCATGGCGCACATCAGGGATCGTCTCCCCGACATCAAAGCTCGGCTGAACACGCTCATGGGCCAGACGCAGCAGGAGCTGGCCAGCTACGGCAACATGCAGTTCAGCGGCAGGGAGCACCGGGGCTCTCTCATCCTCCAGCTGATGACCCGCTTCGCGTCCTCCTTCATCGCCTCCATCGACGGTACCTCGACCGAGATCTCCACAAAAGAGCTGTGTGGTGGCGCCCGCATATACTACATCTTCAACTCCGTCTTTGGCATGTCCCTCGAGTCCATCGACCCGACGTCAAACCTCACTGCTCTCGACATCCGCACGGCCATCAGGAACTCCACCGGCCCGCGGCCCAGCCTGTTCGTCCCTGAGATGGCCTTCGACCTCCTCGTGAAGCCCCAGATCAAGATGCTGGAGATACCAAGCCAGCGCTGCGTCGAGCTGGTCTACGAGGAGCTCATCAAGATCTGCCACACATGTGGCAACACAGAGCTGTCGCGCTTCCCCAGGCTGCAGGCCAAGCTGATCGAGGTGGTGTCGGATCTCCTGCGGGAGCGCCTCGGGCCCTCGTCGTCCTACGTGGAGTCCCTGATCTCGATACAGCGTGCCTATATCAACACCAACCATCCCAACTTCCTCGGCGCCGCGGCAGCAATGAGCAACGTTGTGGGCGCCAAGCAGGGAGAGGGAGCGCAAGCGCCTCATCCAGGAGGAGCGCGAGCGGAGAGAGCGCAGGCGTCTCAAGGAGCTCGGCGCCAACGGTACCGAGGAGGTCGAAGAGGAGGAGTCGACGACGGTTGTCGAAAAGGCCGAGCACGCCTCGATCCGCAAGACACAGGCCAAGGGCACCGCACGAAGCATGTCGCCGGCAATCAAGGAAAACGGCACCGGCGGCATCACGGCAGCGCTCAACGGAGCCCGCGCAAGCTCACCAATGAGGTACAACCCCCAGGGCGCGGGCGGCGGCGCCAAGGATTCCTTCTTAAACTACTTCTTCGGCAAGGACGGCTCCCAGCCAGCAATGCCCGCACATACGCACAGCCCAAACATCGGGCGCCATGTCAGCCAGAGCTCCGAGCCCTCGTTTTCCCAGAGCATAAGGCAGCAGGAGCCTGCGCTGCGCTCGCCCATCCAGGCCGTGCCGCCATTATCCAGCTCAGATGAGTTCATGTTTGGCTCGACGCCTCGCGGTGCCGATTTTGTAAGTGACCACCTGTCATTCACACACAAATCCTTGTTTTATTTCCTTTCTTCTTCTTCTTCCCCTTGCTGACCAAGTTCCTCCTAACAAGGGCGCGACTGGCGAGCCGGCTATGACGGATCGGGAGCAGATGGAGACGGAGCTGATTAGGGCGCTCATCTCGTCTTATTTCAATATTGTCCGCGAGTCCATCGCCGACCAGGTCCCCAAAGCCATCATGCACCTGCTCGTCAACCACTGCCGCGACGAAGTCCAGAACCGCCTCGTCAGCGAGCTCTACCGGGAGTCGCTCTTCGAGGAGCTTCTGTACGAGGACGACGGCATCAAGAAGGAGCGCGAGAAGTGCGAGAAGTTGCTCCAGACGTACAAGGAGGCTGCCAAGATCATTGGCGAAGTGGTGTAGAGCCGATCTATCCCCTGTTGATATAAACAGTGAGGGAGGCGGGGAGGAGCTGCATCCAACAGCCGAGGAGGATCGGGCGACCCTGGCGTGTACAAAGAGAGACAGTTGAGGGGGGACAAGCCATGCTTGTAACGACAGATGATAGACGACATGGTGTGATGACGGGAGGCCTGAGCCGGGGACGAATTTCTGTTTTCTTTTTGGTGCTGGGTCTTTTGGATGAAACATAAAAAAAATTAACAAAGGGGGCAATGGGGCAAGGCTGGGGGATGCAGGCGGCTGGTAGACTTCGACTCTCAACCACTGGATTTGTATGTAATAACCATGTACTTTGCTCCACCCACAAACCCGCAACAACAGCTCACCCACAGTCATCAATCTCAATAGAACAGACTTTTGATACTTAGAAGCATGACAAAGAAACCTACATACACACAAAATGAACAGTTTCTTTGCAGTATTTTGATTGTTTTTTGTTTCTATCAAATGTTGTCATGATCAGTTTGTGCCTAAGCAAGAGCAGATCACGGACCACTTTTCCATCATGAGCCTCGTCATCTCATGCCAAACCAAGAAGAAAAAGAAAAAGAAAAAATGAATAAATAAACATGCACAAGAATTGTAGAACACACTCCCCCCTTCCCGGGCGACTCCTTCTCTACCCGCTCGCGTAAAGACGAGAATGATCGATACGAGATACCGTAAAGTTGCCTTGCCCCTCTGGCCTAGTATCTCGTCGTTCTCGGAGGATGCGCAGGCATTCCGTGAGGAGGGGGGAGGAGGAGGGCCAGCGGGGAAGCGAGGATCGTACTCCTCTTCGTAGTAGACCTGGGCGTTCTGCGACAACGGACGATGAGGTGCAGAGTCGTTGCGCCTTGGTGGAGCGTCTGAGGGATATCGTGGGTCACCATACATGGCAAGATCAATCGCGGATGGTGCAGGTGGAGGGTGAGGAGGAGGCGCACGCGCAGACGCATAGGCTCTATCATGTGGTGGCGGAGGGTAAGACTCATGAACGGGACGAGGAGGAGGCGCCTGGTCTCGATGGTATGATGAGCCTGCTGCAGAAAGAAGGATCGGCTCATCAGCTCCTCCTGGTGCTGGCGGCTGTCGTCGCTGCTGATACGGTCCTGGCGGAGGCGGGAGTTCAGCGCGGTCATACGCTGGAGGCCCTGGCGGCGCCGGCGGAGCATCACGATAGTATCGCTCAGTCTCGGTATTGGGGATGCGGCGAAGCGGCCGCTCCTCAATCCAGACTGTGCCATCTGGTCTGCGGTACTCGATAATTTCAATCTCAATCAGATCGCCCTGCGGAGCCGGATACTCGCGAGGCGCACGGTCATCTTGAGCCCGAGGAGGTCCTCGCTCGTCCATCAGCATAGAGTCTCTGGGCTGGCGAAGAGGCTCGACTGGCTGACGAAGTGGGGACCTCTGGCGATATTGATCAACTGGAGGTCGACCATGTTCCATGTGGATGGGGGAACGCGATCCGCGACGTCGAGCATCCAGAGCAGGCGGCGGCGGCAGTGGCGCACTGTACCGATCATAGCCGTCGGTTGCCTGTGGCCACTCTCTGCGAGGTAAATCCTCTCGGGCGTTGTCCACATAAGAGACATTTGACAGCTGATGCCCGCGATGAGAAGCGTCCCTCTGAATAGGAGTCGGAGCCTGGCTCAGCTCGCGAGAGACCAATGGACTCGCGCGTTCGTCTCTGCGAGGAGAGTTCCTTGGCGGTCTTGACTGAAACCGACTTCGCTGCTTGGGCGTGCCTGGCTTGGAAGACGGCTTCGAAGACGGCTTCGAAGAGTAGCTAGACTTGGCAGTGTTCTCCCGTTCTCCTCCTGCCTTGTCACCTTCGGCATGCAGAGTCTTGCTAGCAGCGTTGGCTCTGTCCGCCGCCCACATTGCGCGAATCACATCTGCCTCCCGCTCTGCCTCCTCTTCTGCCATTTTTTGCTCTTCCTCGGTACGCTTCCGCACTTCCTCATCTCTGATGTCTCGATTATTGTTGCCGCCCTTCTTCTTGCCCTTCTTTGAGTGTCTCGAGTGTTGATCACGGCCTCCACGGTAGCCCTGTGACGAGCGAGATTCGCCATCATCGCTGCGACTCAGTGGCACGCTAGGATTGACCGCTGCGGCTGCTGCGGCTGCTGGTGGTGCTGGTGGTGCTGGTGCTGGTGGTGCGTGATTCTCAGCTGGTAATACTGAATCCGTGCTCGCGGAAGGTGGTGGTGGCTCGGTATAAGGGTATGAAGCGGCGGGGCCACCAAGGAGCTGGGGAGCGGCGGCTAGTGCTTGTTGAAATAGTGCCATGTCGTGATGATCCTGAGCAGAATCATTCGGGTTGCTTTGGCTGTAATATGATGCCGGACCTTCAGCAATGCCATGATGAATGCTAGCCTGCTCATGCCACGTAGGTTGCCCGTTGGCGGCGGCCTGAGGCGGCGCGCCTGGAGCTTCGAGCAGATGAGGAACAGCTTCATTGACCAGATAGTACTTGAGCCCGTCCATGCTGATGGCTGCACGCAGGTTGCTGACTGCTGCGGGCTCCGGAAGCATAACCATGTCGACCGTCCACTCTGGTGGCTGTCCGTACTGGCCCATCTGCACAAAGTGCTCCACGTGCCTGGACTGGAAGTGAGAGGTCAGCTGAGGCAAGGACCACGACTTGCGCTCCTCCTCGGGAGCAACGTAGCCACCGATCCCTAGATGACAGACCCGACAGATCAAGCCGTTTACGTTCCGTACAGGTCTCATATCTTTGTGGTTCGACAGGCCATCAATGAAGGTTGAAAGTGGGAGCGGTGTGCCGAATTTTGCATGAAATCGTTTGGCCAGATGGTATATAATCACTTGAACCCTCACAATAGAGAGGGTGTCTTTCATGTTGGATGTCGCATTCCAGAGTTCCCGGGCCATACGCGCCATCTCCTCGAGATGGGTTGCGTGTTGATTCGAGAATGGAGGTGGCTGATACCCGATCTGACTGTTGCTCTGGTATGCCCCGTAGTTGTAGCTGTACAGTCCTGCGGTCTGTGGCTGCGCGGGCCCGCTGAAGCTCTGTTGTTGAGGCTGAGAAGTAGAATAGGGCCGAGAAGGATCTGCAGGAGGATAGAAGCCCGCCTGGTAACCTTGAGAGGGCGTGTAACCACTAGTTGTTGCCGAATAGGGCGCTTGTGTTCCCTGAGGATACGCCTCACTCCATGATGGTGGCCCATAAGCTGGAGGTGGAGGTGGAGCTGGAGCTGGAGCTGGACCACCCGATGCGGACAACTGATATGGCTGTGGAGGTCCTGATGATTGTTGGTAGCCGTTTGTACCAGGTGGTGGCTGCTGGCCTGGATAAAAGCTGGCCTTTGCGGGCTTCCGCTCCGACGTGAAGGGTGGGTGCTCGGGCCATTCTGCTCTCCAGTGGACGACCACGTTGCCGACGCTGAGAGCATGAGTGTGTTTTGCAGCGTAATGCTGGATGACACCCTCGAAGCCGTAGTACCTCACAGTGACCTCGCAGCCGTTGCAGAGGAAGATCTCTTTCCGGAACCGCTCGGTATGGGGCTTGACTTTCATTTCAAAGATCCATTTCATGTTTTCAAGCGTCAGCTTCTGCGTGTACGGCCCCTGGGGTGCGTCAACGACTGCTGGTTTCCCAGCTGCGCGCGCCACGGCCGCATCTTTGGCGACCTCGGCGTAGAACCGCTTGCGAATGTATGTGAGCACCTCGACCGCAAACTTGGGGCATGTGTCGTTGTTGACTTTATTGCCGCCATCCCAGCCATCCCGGATGATCTCGTCGGCGAATCCTGCGATACGAGCCCGAACAGGTCTCTGTACCTCGTCCCAATCAGCATCGTCCGTCTCAGGTGCCTCTTTTGTCGTGACGTGCGCGTTCCGCTTCTCGCTCAGCTCTTTCTGGATCCGCGCAGCGTTTTCTTTTTCTCTCTTCTCGGCATCCGGTTTTTGTGCCAAAAGTCGCGGTTTCAACAGCTCCCAGCCCTGGTCGTCCAAGGGGGTGATGATCTGCAGCGCCGCTTGGAAGGAGGGGATATGCACCAGGATGTTCGGGGGCAGTGGCGGGTCAAGGGCCAGCGCCCTCCGCTCTATCTCAGCCTTTCGAGCAGCTTTGAGGCCCGCGACCTCTTCTTTAGTCCTCTCGTAACGGCCCAAGTGGGAGACGGCCCCGCTCGATGAGCGACGGAAACGATCTGGGGTCTCGTTGTTCCACTGACTTGGATCAAAGGACGGGCTGCTAGGTCGACTGTTGTCATTGTTGTTGGAGCCGAGACCGGGAATGTGAAGAGCAGATGGCTGTTGTAGAGCAGTAGTGAACACTGCATCCCCGAGGCTGGCAGCTGCCGATGGCCGTTCTCCAGGATATGAGACGGTTCTCATCAGGCTCAGGCCCTCACTGGTTGGTGCCCATTTTTCCCATCTGAAGGCGTCGTTACGCCGCCCCAGACCACGGCCGCTCAAGCCCTTGAGCCACTCCTCAGCCGTGGCAGGGCCCATGGCCTTTACACTAAAAAACTCCTGCTTCAGGTCCTCCACATGACTAGACCAAAAAGCTTTGTCAAAGGGCCTGTGCCTGGTGGCTGACCCTTCTCGACAACTGCAGGAGACACAGCCTGAAGTTCTTGGGTAACGAATATGAATGGCAGTGCCGCCATGAGGGTGCTAGGCGTAGACGACGACAGCAAGATATCGATTTCCTAGTAGCCGCGTTAGAACCCACACGTAAGATCCTTTACTCTATCGGGACCGACCTTGATCGATTTGCTTAAGAGGCAAGGGCCACAAGATCGCGTCGCAAATGCCCATATTATTGCAACATCCTCACGACCAGGCCCGGACTGCCAAGGATCCGAGTCTCCTCCCACCTGAGGTGTGCTGTCTGGCTTGGTGCCGCAGTGTTGGCAAGAAAGGGGCAGAGACAACTGCCACATGTATAGTTCTGTCTTGTCCTGTAACGGGCTGGGCATTCCAGGCCAGAAACGTCGTCGTGAAGCCTGCCAGATGGCGTTGGGCTTCAGGATTGGTAAAGAGCCGCGGGAGCGAGGAAGAGGCCTTTCGCAATGTATCGTGGACGAGGGATCCAGATACACGTTGAAAAGCCGACAGACAAGAAGTAGTCTGCCCAGAGTCTTGGGAGGACAATGACCAAATATGGAATGCCACACTTCGGCGGGCAAGAAAGAGGCATCTCTCGAGGGGTTGCCATGTCCGTGAGGCCCTGCTCTAGAGTCACCCAGTTTCACCTTTTGAAAGAATCCGAGGTTCTTCTTCCACTGCTATGATCCGGCGCATCGTCAATAGACTTGCGCTTCTTTGCTAAGCTCTCCTTTTGTCCAGCAGTGTGGTGCTCTAATGCGGCTGCCGAGGGGAGTGGGTCAGGTTGGGCAGCCCGTGGCTGGGGAATGGAGATAACGGCGGTGTCCTCCTCATCGTCACTCTCGGCTGCCATCGACACGTCTGAAGCAGATCCATCGTCGTCCTGGGCATCTTCAGGCGTGTCTTGGGTCTGGCTGTCACTGTCATCCAGTGGCAGATAGTCAGCGGTAGGCGGCGCACCTGGGCGGGTAGCCGTATTGTGATCGGGGGCCTTGGGATCTCCGTCAGCCATTGTGTCGAAGCAATGGCTGTCCAACGAACTCCCCAGACAAGAGACACAAAAAGGGAGAAAGAAGGGGGTGTTCTCCAAGAGCTGCGGACAGCAGAACATCGGAGAACGACAGCAGAGAACAGGATGTAGCTCAACTACACTTGTGGGCATTTGGGGGAACGGGAAGAAAAGGAAGGAAAAAAAGACAAATGCAGTGATGACGGGGCGGGCGCGACAACGATCCAAATCGTTGTTGCAGCAGGGGAAAATTTTGTGGCCAGAGACGAAAGACTTGTCCGTCTTTCGCAGGTCAAAAAGTGTATCCCTGGAGCTGAAGAAGAGCCGGCTCAGAAATGACCAATACGAGTGCTTTTCAGGCTGCAAGATGCGTTGTCGCTGCTGCTAGGTAGCTCCAGAATTTGTGACTTGTTGGGCAACGATGGAAAATGTGAATTTTTCAAAAACGAGAGCCGTGTACAACAACGCGGTTGCGCCGCGTACTTTTCTGGTCCGGAACAAGAAAGATGCAGGCCTGTGTCAATAACAAGTTGATAGATAGATGTCAGGCTTCTCGAGAGAGTGGCGATCAAGACCTTTTCCAAATAAACAAGACACCAAGCCGAGGGGACGAATGCCATTACTCGGCTGATGGTTGAAGCATCAACAAAGAAAGTTCGCGTTTTACCAGGCGAGCTCGAGCCTGGAAGGCAGGGCCTGGAGAAGAGTACTAAGTACCTAGCTAGGTACGTAGCTTCCTTACCTAAGCGCGTGCCTGCAGCGGGCGTGGGACGATGATGATCCGATCGGCCCCAGTACTATAGTACTTTTTACTGGACTGGTCTCGCCCCCTAAACCCAGTCGCGCCAGTGCAGCACCACCACCACTACCCCCTGAAACCGCCCCTCTCCTTCTCCCTTGCCTCCCCTAGCGACATCCCTTCAGGAGGCGCAGGCTCCCAACGTCACCTGAAAACCATCCTGTCCACAACCAGTTTAGTGCCTTTGCTCACGAAGCAGTCGACTACAACCAACCGGATCAATGCCATCTTCTTCATCTTGAGTCTTGTCCACAATAACCGAACCGGAGCTGGCAAGACCGTTACAAGATACTGCGTAGGGTTGAGAGGCCGGAACCAGACTCTCGTGAACTTCGGGCGCGTGTCGACAGAGAGAGAGAAACTCCAAGGAGATTAGATACACACTTCACACACTAACAGTGCATAGAACATACAAGGCTACAGCGAGGCCTTCACATCCCCACCATACATGACCCGCCTCAGCTTGCCTCTGTCGAGCTCAGCAATGCTCTTCACACAGGACAGGCCCATGCTCTGGTCAAGATCGGCCAGCAGCCCAGCCAGAACATGTCGCGCCCCCTCCCTGCCGCGTATGCCCAGCCCGTACATGACAGGCCTCCCGACGAGCACAGCCTTCGCGCCTAGACACAGCGCCTTCATGATGTCGGCGCCTGTGCGGATGCCAGAGTCGAACAGGACGGTCATGCGGTCGCCGACCGCGTCTACGATCTCGGGTAGCATCTCCAGAGACGGCACCGCCCCGTCCATCTGTCGTCCTCCATGGTTGGAGACGACGACGCCGTCCATGCCGTGCTCCAGGGCAAGCCTGGCATCCTGGGCGCTGAGGATGCCCTTGAGCACGATGGGGCCGTCCCAGTGCTTCCTCAGCACCTTGAGGTCCTCCCAGCTGTGCGCGTTGCCCGAGAAGACATCAGCGATGAACACCTGCGACGCCAGGAACGGGTTGTCCTCTGGCGTCTCCCCGTCGCTCATCTCGGCAAACCTGCGCCGGAAGACGGGGTCGCTAAAGCCCACCTGCACGCCCTGGCCCTTGACGAACGGCAGGAACCCGGCGTCCAGGTCGAGCGGCCGCCACGACATGGTGAACGTGTCCAGAGAGACCACGAGCACGGTGTAGCCATTGCTCTTGGCCCTGCTGAGGATCGATGCTGTGAACTCTTCGTCGTTTGGCCAGTACAGCTGGAACCATCTTGCTGAGCCCTCGCCCGAGGCCTCTGCTACCTCCTCGATGCTGGACGTGCTCGCCGTGCTCAGCGTAAAGGGCACGCCCAGCTCAGCACACGCGGCAGCAACCCCCACTTCGCGGTCCTCATGATAGGTTCCCATGATGCCTATTGGAGCCATGACCACAGGGCTTGCTGTAGAAAAACCGGGGCGTTGAACGTTAGGGCAGGTTGATCTCCTACTTTGTCGCTACGACACACCAAAAAAGAAGAAGAAAAAAAAAGGGGGCCCTCGACTGTGTGTGGGTGCAAAGGTAGCAGTGGCTCACGATAAGTCTGACCAAAGAGCTTGATGCTCAGGTCACGCGGCAGAGTAGGCCGCAGAAACCTTGGGATAATCTTCCACTGTCGGAACGCGAGCCGGTTCGCATCCATGGTGGAGCCCTCCCCGGCCCCTCCGTAGATGTAGTTGAAGGGGCCCGACGGCATTGCCTTCCTCGCCTGCTCCTGAAGCTTGGCCGGGTCGGTCGTGACCTCTGGCGGCTGCTCGAGGAGAGCGCCGTTCTTGTAGAGCTCTAACTGGTATTGGCCATAGGGGCGGCCCTCGCTGTCGTCACCGTCGCCATCGTGCCCGGCCATCTCGCCGCTCGATGTTTTGGTTCTCGTAGCCGCAGAATCTGGACTTATCAAGACGACTTGGCTCAGTTCGAGTAAGAGTCGAGATGCAGGTCCTTTCTGAGTGTCTACGAGCATCAACAACTTGTTGCCAGGCGTTGTTTAATACAAGTGTGATGGGCTGGTTTGTGTGCGGCTGAAAGGCGGGGAATGATTGCCAGCTGAAAGTACTCGTTGTGGCATGATCGGAAGGAAAGAAGCCACTCCCGAAATCCGTACCTCAAGCTTCCACTGCAGCCGCCCAGGCTCTCGTCAGACAAACTTAACTCACCGAGCAACAACAATAATGTTGGCGTGTCAAAAGAGCAAGAAAATACGATGTATAGGATATGTTTATTTTCTGTATTTTATGTCTCATATACTATTTGACTACCACAGTCTTATTGCCCAGGAATTCACCCAGTGCTCCATACCATAACATATTTGTCGACATAGTTCGACCAGAGATATGAGTGAGGACTGCCTACTATTGTATGCATCACACCAACGTCAACTCCTCACAAGACCAAGCCCTTGATCCATGGCTGTGTGCTCGGTCTGGTGTCGTACAAGTCCCGTTTGTCCAAGCAATAGCACGTACGTCTCCGGTGCGTTGATAGCACATTCCAGCATTGTCTGATACTGGAGCAGGCAACAAGCCGTGCAGCCCCCGAACATGGCTGGTAAGAAACTGTGACAGAACACACACGCGTGCTCCATCCCTGATTCTCGAGCGGAAGGGCATATGAACCGCTGGCGATGGACATCAAGACAGCTCCGGACCCATCTGGACCTGTCTCAATCCGGGTCGGCTCGAGTCGGGCACAGAGTTCTCTATTGACTCCTGCCAGGCCGTAGGTTGCCGTCCTCTCCGGCCGCTGCGACGAGAGTGATCTCGGCGCCGTTGCAGATCCTGTCCATCTGATTGATTTGTTGTTCGGCAGAGATCCTATCACCCTGGTCGATGCAGTATCGATCTACCCAAAGAAACTGGTAGCCGATCTGCTATGTGACCATAAGGACTGTTAGCCGCCTCCTTCATCTTGTCGGTCGGTTTCTTCAGAACCCTTGGCCCAGGCGTAGCTCAAGGCCACATATGGTGCCCCCTCCCATCGTGTTGCACCAATGACCTCGCTTTGCAATCGACCAACCTGATACTGTAGGATGCGATGGTTGCATCCCGATAGGAACACGACAGCCTAGGGTCAAACACCCTCGCCACCCGTAAGGGACGCACGGCCAGTACCACTGTGCTCCTTTTGGAGGGCCGGCGTACATCTTTAGGTCCGTCAAACGGGCGCACTGCCACCTCGAGGACTCTGGTACCTCCAAGGGCCCGCGGAGCCGTCAGCGAACCCGCAGGCTCCAGGGCCTTTTAGCAGGGAGATGTAGATGCCGTCGTCTAGACGTCCCCGCTGAGGTGACCTGCGCGTTACGCGCGCAACAGGAGACACAGCAGGCAAGTCGAGGAGGCCTGGGGCTAGAGATCGCGATAGGTAGCTCCTACGGGCGAAAGGATGCCGTAGTACTCGTCATCCGACCCCACCCCCTTGGATGCAGACCATTCTATACTGAGGCTTGCGGCCTGAGAGAAGTCCATGGCGCTGCACACGTTGCAGAGAGCCGGTCGGGGGGCATACATGGCCGGCGGCGGGCTTCACTGGCAGGACGGGTGTGGTAGGTTCTGATGTCTTCTGGCAAGCTCTCCGGGCAATGTCACCAGATGAAGCTATGATGACCACCTCCAGTAAAAGATCATGACCATCATCAACATAAAAACAAACCAAATAATGAATAGCACAATTGTTGTTAGTGATTGTTGTGGGGATAAAGTTCTCTAGTGCATTTTGGCCCTAGAAGATCCCCTGTAAGCACTTGTAGGATCCCGTCGATTGCTGCTTCCGGTGCCCAAAAGAAGTGCTTGGCAGTGAGCTAAGTAAGTACTGTAAAGTTCCGTACTTCACTACTTTACCTCTTCTACTGCCCGAGATTATAGAAGACATCTGGCACCGAGTAGATGGTATATTTATTTCCTTGTGGGAATTAAAAATCAACCCAGAAGCCTGTGTTATGCTATCAATGGCTTTTCGAGCATCAAGAGCCAGATGCGATTAGTTATTGTGAGTAGATAATTGATAGTCAACACCACCGGTGGCCGTCCTGGACAACGTCATAAAAATATTCCTGCCGGTGATGGCTTCATCAGCTTCCTCCCTTCCCTCCCCGGCCCCCACGGACTGATTTGCAGTACTCGATCGCTTACCCCAGGCGCGCCAAGCTTGCCGAGCTAAGTAGACAGCGCCGGAAAAAATTACTCCAGAGCAAGTCCCGACGATGAGATGCAGCCATCGTGGCTGACAGGAATCTCGCAGCCAGTGTCACCTGCAGGTAGGTTTTAGTGTGTCCTGCTTGTTCATGCAGTGCAACAATGGGCAAGCGCTCGGACCGCTGCTTGTGTGCCACACCCCCGGCTCCGGGTATAGGTCATGTGCCAGCAGGGCAGGTTTTTGTTCCTGCGGTGGGAGGAGCTTTTCCTCTTAATCTAACCACTCTATCGATCCCCCATCACGAACCATGACATTTTACCGTGGGCGCAAGGGCGCATGGCCTTGCCCATGCCAAGAAATTGGTTCAGGGTCTCCTGACAGCTCTCAGATTGGTGGACTGCCGCGTTCCCGCCAACGAAAGGATGGGAATTCGTAAACACCCCCCGAGCTTTGAAGCTATTCCCGCCAACCACGATCGTGGCTAGCAAAGAAATGCCGTAGGGGGTTCCCACGGAGCCATTCCGAAGGCTTTCATGTCCAGTGTATGCGGAGATGGTCTTCGAATGCGGTAGGTATAGAAGGCCGTATTATCAGTGGAGCCTTATGGCCATGTACACCGTCGCGAACCGTGCTGATATACACCACACACACAGCAAACAGCAGCAGCAGCAGCGAGTGAGCCCTCGTGCGAGAGTTATGCCGTCTCTTTGGTACAGATCTTGCTAGCTGGGCCCATGCTCACTCAAATCGACATGGAATGGACGGGTGGGGGAGGGGGGACGATGATGGCGTCGCCAAGGCGGAGCCTACAAGAGGAGGAGAGAGCTATGGAAGGCAGGAACATATACTTGATTACAGTATGGTGGCGCTCGAGGTCTGCAGAGGTCACGAGGTTATAAAATCTGCAGTCCTCTCTTGCCTCTCTTCAGGTCTGCCCCGTCAGTCAAGGAGAAGCCTAGCTCGCCTCGTCCCAAGGTCTTTTGTCCCCTCAGGCTTGTCACACAGATTTTGCTGCAGAGAGTCGAGAACGTCAACATCATGAGGTCTCCATCCATCCTCCTGGGCGCCGCCTTGGCCGCCACTGTTGCCCACGCAGCCCTCACGCCGGACCAGATCAAGGCGAGGCAGGAAGAGCGCGTCAAGCTCGGCAAGAGGGCCACCGAGGCCGTCGTGGGCTCCCCTGAGGGCTTCGCCGCATCCACCACGGGTGGCGCCTCGGGGTCCACGGTCTACCCGACGACCACGGACGAGCTTGTCTCGTACCTGGGCTCGAGCGAGGCCCTGACCATTGTCCTGCAGCAGACCTTTGACTTCACCGACACCGAGGGAGAGACCACCGCTACCGGGTGTGCGCCGTGGGGCACTGGGTCCGCCTGCCAGGAGGCCATCAACCAGAACGACTGGTGCACAAACTACGAGCCGGACGCGGCCTCGGTGACGGTCGAGTATTATCCTGCTGCGACGCTCGGCATCACCATCACCAGCGACAAGAGTCTGATCGGCTCTGGGAGCTCAGGTATCATCAAGGGCCGCGGCCTCAGGATCGTCAGCGGTGCGAGCAATGTCATCATCCAGAACATCGAGATCACCGACCTGAACCCCAAGTACGTCTGGGGAGGTGATGCCATCACCCTGGATGACTGTGACTTGGTGTGGATTGACCACGTTACGGTACGATCCATCTTGCCCTCCCGTTGTGGTCCAAGCAAACCACTTTTCCCTTTTCAATGTGAGACAGTAGGAAACTGACTTGTGTGTGTGTGTGTGTGTGTGTTTACTCCAGATCTCGCAAATCGGTCGCCAGCAGGTTGTCCTGGGTACCGGGGCAGACGCCCGCGTGAGCATCACTTACAACAACTTTGACGGCACAAGCTGTAAGCCAGTCTCTCTCTTCCCCCCTTCATACCGTCCAAAAGAAAACCTCACAGTATATATCTTATATACTAACCGCACTACTATGCCATAGCATACTCGACCAACTGCGACTCGTATGCGTACTGGGGTCTCTTCTTCGACGGGTCCGACGACCTCGTCACCCTCAAGGGCAACTACATCCACCACTTCTCGGGCCGGTCTCCCAAGGTCGAGGGCAACACGCTCCTGCACGCCGTCAACAACTACTGGTACGACTACAGCTCGTCGGGCCACGCCTTCGAGATCGACGCCGGCGGCTACGTCCTGGTCGAGGGCAGCGTCTTCCAGAACGTGCCCACCATCCTGGAGGCCGACCCCGAGGGCGAGTACTTCACGTCGCCCTCGACCACGGCCAACGAGGCGTGCGCCACGTACCTGGGCCGGGACTGCCAGATCAACGGGTTCGGCAGCTCGGGCACCTTCTCCAGCTCCACCACGAGCTTCTTCTCCGACTTCGAGGGCAAGACCATCGCGTCGGCCGAGACGTACCAGTGGGTGCAGGAGTATGTCATTGCCGAGGCGGGTGTTGGTGTTGTTGACTAGGTGGCTTCGCCTCGCGCACACAAAGGGTCTTGCATTTCTTTTCTTTTCTCTTCCCCCGTCAGTGGTGTATGTTGGGTGCGTAAAACACAAGGCGAACACACAACGCAGACATCAATGATGGGCGGTGAAACGTAAAGTACAGGTGGTTGGTCACCCGATGTAAATACGAAAGCGATCTCGACTCGAGTTTCAGAGCATATATACAGTACATAGTAGGTACACAGCATATACGCAACATGAATGTACACACCTTTTTGTTTCCCTTCTCTCGCCACAGCCCAGAGCACCGCCATCGCCACGGTTATGGTGCCCCTGTAGCTTGACATGGGGGCTACAACCATAGTATGAAGATTATTAGTATTTAGGCAGACCATGCAGGATGTCACAGGGGGGCAGTGTCGCATCTCGAGAAACGTCCAATAGGGTCCCCGACTTGCACCCACAGCAGTGGGGCCGGAGTATCATCCTGGCGCTTAGACGGGCGCACACCTGCATTAACCTGCCAGCCTTGCGCGACCAAATCTTGCCCTTATTTTTTTTTTTTCCCTCTATGGACTCAATTCTCAGTGTCTGCTGTGCTGGCAATCAATTATCCAATGGATCAGGAGTCCACTATACTGTCAGCGTCTAGGAGAGGGAAGAAAAAGAAAACAAAGGACGGATGACCAGTAATTATGAGAACAGGATCCTCCTACCACTGGTGAGTATATACCATGTTCCCACAAACCGTTGCTCCTCAGCCCACTCACTTTACACAAATGTGCAACCAACATGCATATTCATGCCTGCCCATCTCAACACTGCTGCGGCGGAGCTGACAGGGCAAACCTGCGCATCTGGCGCATAGCCACCCAGTCTCGCCCCAAGCTCCCAGAAGCTCCTTTTCTCTCAATTATCAAGTGTTATCTCTTGTTCTGTTGAGCTTCGTGGTTGTCCACGGTCTCGGATGTCTCTAATGTTTGAATCCTCGGAACCTTCTCAAGTACTCAGACATCGATTCCTAATATTTTGAACTTTTATATCTGAATATTGAAATGATTCAGCCTCTGCCTTCTGAATGTCTGGATTATTCAATACTCGAGTCTGCGTTCCAAAACATCTGAGCTTGGGTTGTCTGCTCGGCGATGATCGTGTTCGACTCGAACTGCACTCTCCCGAACAGCACCCCGGGCTTCGTCAATGGAGGCAACGAGCGCGATACATTAGATATTCTCACCAGCAGCCTAACGATTCTCATTCTCTGCACGGTAGGCCCTCATCCACACCCAAAAAGTCGCGCCAGAGTGTTCTCACCACAAAAAAAGACTCAGTATTTCTCTAACATGAGCACAAGTGGTCCGTCCTCCGGCTCAACGTCCCGCTCCAGACCGTGCCTCGGACGCGGCGACAGAAATTCCGCAAGGCCCTCGACGCCACCTGGACCAAGACCCGATGGATGGTCGTCACGCTGCTGGCCCCGGAGGCCACCTTTGCCCGGGCCGTCGTGGACCTGCGGTCATGTCTGTACCACACGCCCAAGTTCATGGACCTGGCGCAGCAGGACAACGTCCCCTGGAGCCGGTACCACACGAGCCTCGCTGATATGGGGGTTTCATCATCAACTTCACACGGGCGGCAGATGATAATGATGACGGCCACGGGAGCAGACCTCCTTCTCCCTCTCCTTCTGCCGTTGCGCTCCCACCGTCGTCATCATCAGGCGACTCGGATTCCGGGGCCAGCCGAAGCAGCCAGGAGCTCTCGACCCCACAGCAGAGCCGGCCGACCTCTCCTGACACAGATCTTGAGGCCGGCGTGTCTTCTCCTGGGCCATTGCCCTCGCCGCCGCGGCCTGCATCGCGGCCTGCATCACAATCCTCATCGCACGCCAGCTCCAGTCCGAACTCAAGCTCAGCCTCGGGCCCAGCCCCAGCCCCAGCCACGACACCCTCTAGCATTCCTACCAGAACAACAACGTCCGCTCCACCACGCCAACCAACCAGCGATTCACGCATAACGCGTGCCCTCACCCACAGAGTCAGCAGGTCCTGGCGCCGCCAAGAGCCCGACGAGGACGGCATCCGCGACAAGGCACGACGGCGCATCAGGCGCGACTCCGAGGTCCTCGGCAAGGTGTTCTGGGAGCCGCACGAGGCTCTCACCGAGCTCTCCCGGTCGCTGATCCGCGAGAGTACCTTCTCTGCAGACGACAACCGCTCGGTCGCGGACCAGGTGTGGCTCATCTCTGGCCTCGTCAGCCTCGAGGGCAGCTCCAGTCCCCTCTGCGCGGCGCAGCTGCTGGAGGCGCGGCGCATGGGGCTCATCTCCAAGCTCCCCTTCATACTGCCCGAGGTGATCCAGGACAAGGACAAGAGCGACACGCTGGTGAAGCTCGCCGCCATCTGGCAGGTCCTCTGGCTGTTCATCGACCTGATCTCGCGCGAGGCCGGCGGTCTCCCCTCCAGCCCGCTGGAGATCATGGTGCTCGCCTTCTCCGTGCTGGCGCTGCTCATCTACATCATGCTGTGGTTCCGGCCCAAGGACGTCGCAGTGCCCTTTGTCGTGGACGCCTCGAGGCTGCCGACGAGCGACGAGCTGCACAAGCTGGCCCTCCTCATGCCGTGGCAGCGGGCCCAGCTGGGACGTTTCCCCAATGCTTTTGTGCCGGGGAAAGCAGCACACGAGGATCAATACCGGAAGCTGAATGTCTGGATGAGTGCGATGGGGTACAGCGGCATGGTTTTTGGGAGTATTCACTTGCTGGCGTGGAAATTTGCCTTCCCGACGCTGGCAGAAAAGTGGCTCTGGAGGGCTTCAGCTCTCACTACCACGCTGGGACCTATGGTGCCGGGGCCCATAGCCGCGTTGCTCGTCATATTACAACGTGGCAATGTGGGCTCAAAAGCAAGGAGGAACACCATTACGTTGGTTGTTGTGCCGACTGTGTGTGCCGTGTTTGTTGCTCGTCTCTTCCTCCTCGTCGAGGCCTATCGGTCCTTATACTACCTGCCACCAGAGTCATATCTCACAAGCTGGACGTCGAATGTGCCGCATGTAGGATAATCAATGAAGAAGAGGGATGCAGCACAAATCAAACATTAAGAAAGACGCAACTATAGCGGAGGAAAAAAAAAAAGAAAGCGGGGGAAGAAGGACAAAGGGGGAGGGGCACTTCCTCCCATCAGCGGCGCGGCAGGGAAGGACAACACAACATAAAATTATATACTTAGACCCGAATAGCGACATACCTGATAATTGCAGCGAACATTTTTGGTACTTCACCTGAGAGGCACGCAATGGGAAAGGACCGCGGAATAGCGTATAATTGTTATTTGAATTTCGATGTCAAGGTCATCACTTTGTGAAATAGGTCAAGACTGCATAATCGCTCATCCTGTGCATCTCTCCACGCGTGATTCAAGAATCCAGTTGCACGTAGTTGGCCGGGAAGAGACCAGACTTTCCACCATGGTGTCCAAACCACCAGTCCTCGTCTGGGAACTCGAGGTCCGTGATCTTGTCGCCTTCGGCAAAGCCGAGCTCTGTGTAATGTGTTAGTCAGAAGATCAAAAGAATCTAAGTAATAGTACGGAGAGAGCTTACCATTGTCCTCAGCGGCTTCGTAGTCGAACAGTGCAATCGCGGTCGCACCTCTGGCTGCAGCTGGCTGGGGCTCAGGTTCCGGCTCGGCGGCAGCCGGAGGCGGAGGGGGCACAGCAGCCTGAGCAGCACCGGCGCCGTCATCTTGCACCAGGGTGACATAGTTACTGGGGAAGAGGCCACTCTCTCCCTGCGAGTTCGTGCCCATCCACCAGTCCTCATCGACCATCTCGATGTTCGTGACATACTCGCCCTCCTTGAGCTCGATCTCGTTGTCCTCGGCCTTTTCGTAATCGTACTCGATCACGGCCCGATGTCCACCAGAAGCAGCAGCCTGGGTCTCATGCACCTGCTCATGGCCAAACGACTCTTCTGCCACTGCGGTCGCAGCGCCTCGTGCGAGGCCATGGGTTTCCTGCTCCTCCGGCAGCTCCTCCTCAGCAGGGATCTCCTCAGGAACTGGAACAGGGCGCGCGGGAAGTTGTTGGGGAGCGGGTTCGATCTCGGGCTCAGGGACACGCGGAACTGGAACAGCGACTCGGATGGGCGAGGCATCGCGCTCAGGCTCAGGCTCCTCTTCTTGCTCTTCCTGGTTCTCGGCAGCGGGGCGGGATGGCAAGCCTGGCAACGCAAAACCCCCAGTCGGGCGGCTGGAGTCGGCGGGAGGGGGTGGGGAGGAGCCTCGTCGCTGGCACCGGTGGCTGCCCTTGGAATCGCCGGCGCGGCTCCACCCATGGGAGGGGCCGCCTTGAAACGATCTCTCAGCGCAGAAACGCCGCCGGATGGCGATGATGGCTGCTCCTCGCTGGCTCCCTCCTCGTTGTCGCCAGTCTTTTGGCCTGTGATGCCGCGACCATACTCTCCTGTCTGGACAGGAGCCCAGCTCTTGCCTGAGTATCCGCTCTTCCACTCGCTGCCACTCTTCTGGGCAGTCACTGGAGAGGCCGCAGGAGGCTGGATGGTCGAGCCTGAGCCCGATGCGCCCCTCTCCCTTGCCTTCTTCTCCGCCCACAGCTGAGCCGGAGTCTTTCCTCCTTGGTCCGCGAATGTACGGCTGGCGGCGCCGACAGGGGCGGCGGATGGGGTAGTGGGCGCACCAAATCCAAGTCCACCAGGGGTTGGGGCCTTGGTGCCAGTGAACGTGCTTGCTCCTCCGAACTTGTTGGCAACCTTGGGCTTCGGCAGAGAGGTCAGGCGCTCTGACGGTGCTGGCTGGTTGAAAGCGGAGCTCCTCTCAGCGAGCGAGGGACGCGGTGCCTCCTCCTCCGCAGTAGGCTCGGCAGGCTTCTGCGCTCTGGCTCGGATGGCCGCAATATCAACCTTGCCCACGGGCTCGTACGAGCCCTTCACCGGCGTCGGCCTGAGGTCCTCCTGGTCCTTCGCAGCTGCCCGCAGGGCTGCAATGTCCACCTTACCCACTGGTTGGTAGGCACCCTTGACAACATTGCTTGGGGTGTCATCCTGTCTGCCTGAGCCGTTGAACCTGGACGGCTCCTGGTTCTTGGCCAGCTCCGCGATGTTCACCTTGGTAGGCTTGTAGGCCGACTCGACCTTCGCAATCTGCGTCCGAGTCACTGGCGGTGCATCGGCGCCCCATCCGTCTGCGTCCACACTCTCGTCCTTTCGGTTTCGCGCGGCGACCAGGGGGTTGAAGGAGCTACCGCCCCTCGATGCGGTGGGAGTGAAGACGGGCTTCTTGGCCACAGGAGGCGCAGGTGTGGCGGCGGGCATGGGCGCCGAGCCGCCAGCGGTGTACTTGGCTCCGGAGGCATCAGAGACCTTTTGTATGATGCTGGCTGGTTCGAGGTCGATGTCGGATCTCGCGGTGATCTGGACGTGGTAGCCGTGGAGGACCTTGGCCACAGCTGCTGTGTGACTTGTGAAGTAGCCCTTAGTGCGCTCAGGAACACCGCCCCCGCACCATGCAATGAGGACGTTCTTGGGGAGGGCCGAGTTTGGGTCTCTGACTTTGACAAATGCGAACTGGATGCGACCCTCGTTGAAGTCTTCGAGCAGGTCGGCGAGCTCGCCCTCTGGTACAAACTGCTTGTCAGCATGACGACGAGGACGACGAGGACGCCACGGGGCTGGGAGAAGCGTCGATGCTCACTCACCTCCCTTGGTCTCAACCTTGAGCACGCTTTCTTGTGCACCTCCGCTCTGGAAAGCGTTCATCAGAGGTGCCTGAACCGTGAAGAGAGCCCATTGTCCGTAGGTTGGTGAGTCAGACTTGCGAAGATCGCGGTGGACGACGCCCTCGTAGGAGCTCTTGATGGAGGGTCCGTTGGTGGACAGGTTTAGCGATGCCATGATGGTCTGTTCTAAGGAGCGTAGGGCATCAGACGAGTCGAATGGGGGTTGCTGCAGTGTCTGTGAGGTGCGTACAGAGGAAGACGGCTGCTTAACAACTGGAGGGGCTCGTCGGATGGCGCGGACGATAACGGAGTGCGTTGTGTTCGAAAGGAGGCTGAGTAGGTGTCGACCGTGATGAAGACGGGGAGAGCTGCGCCTGAGTTGGTTGTTTGAATTGGCCCTGGCCCGACGGTGGCAGCAGCTCATCAGTGCTTGCTGCCCAGTCACACAGGGCACACAGGGCGGGGGCCCCACCAGGGAAAGGAGTTACAGGGGTCCCAACTCATAGTCCAGGCGCTGGGCCGCAGTGTGAGGTCATGTTTTATGTCACAGCCAGCAACCGATCCTGGCCCGTCGTATTTGTTCCTTCAAGTCTTCCACAGCCTTGCGCTGAGTCCGCACAAGATGTCCAGTAAAATACCAGGCGACCGTGTTTGCTGCACTTTGATGTATTTATTCATAAAATGCTGGAGTTTTAGTAATGAGCTTGGGAGAACGTCACACCATCAGTTTACGCCAGACAATTACTGCGTCACAGCTATAGCAGGGAAAAGAACAGTCGGCACAGCTTGCGTGCTTGCGTACTCAAAATCATTAGTGAACACGATCCAGACCGTGCCAACTCAAATTATTCAAAATACCAGTCCTGATTACCCAAAATACCATACAATTCATAAAATTCTGCTTCGTAGGCAGGCCAGGCTGGAACATCGTGTTCTGATCCCAGACCTTGTTGCCCGTGTGGCGTTTCCAAAAATGTACCCATCCAAAGGCTTGAAAGCCGGCTTGTTAGAGACGAGCCTCATTGTTCTTTTAAACCATCGAGGTACAGGCAATGTTGATCGGACCACAAGTGTTGGTGGCCAGTCGCCTATGATCGTGAAACCCAAAACTCCTTCATCTTTGCACTTCTTGTGCTGTCGCGATCGAACACGATTAACAGCACAAGTCAACGCAACAACAGCATTCCTCGAAGAGGGCAAGGCACAAACAAGCGGCGCACATCGACTCAAGGCATCCCCTGTTTTGTTTTTTGGGAGGAGGTTGCTGCTGGTACTGCATCGGTTGGGGTTGTTGGTAATATCCGCCTGGGCCACCTGGGCCGCCTTGTGGTCCGCCATATGCCTGTGAAGCGACTTGTTAGTCCTGCGCAGCGTCCTGGAGGGTGTCTGACCAGGAACTGACCTGTTGAGGATACTGAGGACCTTGCTGATAGCCACCCTGCTGGTAACCTCCCTGCTGGTAACCACCCTGAGGAGGGCCCTGCTGGTAGTAATCGCGGGCAGACATAGTATCGCCAAGCAATGCTCAGGAAATCGCTTCGATGTGGTAACGAATATATGCGTATATAGATAGATAATTATATAAGAGGGTGGTTTAGTGAACTTGGCGCTGGATAGAGCTGAGTGAGGTTGTAGGGGGAGAACCAGGCCGAAGTCAGAAACATCCAGAGAAGAGGCGAGGACGGGTTTTATGCAAGCGCCTTGGCTTCCCTGGCAAGCCTGGGTGGGAGGCAAGCTCGCCCGGGATCCGCGTGTCGGAGCCAAGAAGAAGAGTCAAATGACGAGTCTCCATCGCGCAAAAGAAGCGGGGACTGGGGGGGTACATACCAGGTCGTAGTAGGACACTCTGGCAGGGCAGTGCTGCTGCACGGGACGCAGCCCAACAGTGGTGGCCCAGGGAGTTTCCCAGGTTCAATGGCCGGCTACTTCCGCTTCCTTTTCTCCATAAGATGAGCCTTAGGTCGGCCTCTTGGCTTTCCCACCCCCTTCTTGCATATTTCGCGACCCTCGTGTTGTCAGGTGGTCGTGCTTCGCCAGCGAGCAAGCCGTCGTCACCACCAATGAATTGGAAATTCGTTATATCCTGCCGTCCGGCCGCAGACATATTGAGGGGGCCGTCCGCGAGTTCCAGGGTGCTACCAGAGGGGCTGTTCTCTGGGTTATGGCCACCACGTTCAGGGAAGCAACGCCACCCGCTGCGAACCCTCCGAGGGAAGGGTTGTGGGATACGTTGGCCCATCTTCAAGGTACTCTCCTCGCCCCCGGCCCTGGCGCTTATCTGCAGATGTCCCCCGGCCAGACCGTTTTGGAGCTTTCGTCCTTCAGGGCCCATGCGAGCCTAGCAGAAGAGCTACTCAGCTGCTCAGCGCCTGTTATGCCCACCTGCGGCAAGCCACCATCATCGAGCCAGCAGTAGCTCCATGTAAACAGTAAGACCGAAAGTCAATGAAGGCTCGGGGCCCCGCTCCGCTCGAGAGGAAGAGGGGGGCCGGGGGAGCTACTGCAGCAGGTCCCAGGTGATCGGTTGCGGCAGTGTCCCAGTGATCCATGTCGGTTGCGGTAGCATTGCATCTGTCTGCCCTCTGCAGTTGCGCGCTCCCGAAACGATTGGTCTGCCAGGCCAGGGGCCGTTGCGATCGCATTCTCATTGGCTGGAAGCTTGGCAGCATGGGGGCGACCATCTGCTGGCACAGCCCTCTGCGGCGCGGCCTTTCCAGCGCCTCAAGCCGTCTCTGGCATGCCGCAAATCGGCCCCGAAAGGGCTGCGTACGACTTGCTAGGAGATGGTGTCCCCAAGATCAAACACCAACACACCCACACCCACACCCACACCCACACCCACACCCACACCCACACCCACACACACAGGTGAGGAGGTGGCGAACAGCCACAAGATGAGAGAATTTCTTGAAGGCTGATCCTTCTCGACTCGACTCGAGTTTGAAATCGTCCGTCGGGATCCGTGAAGAAGGGCCGTCATCGTGCATTGGTAGGCCAGCCACCACCAAATCCTAATAAGCCCCGAGTGTAGGGCAAAGGCGCATGACTAGCCTTGCCAGTGCCTCGTTCGTCTGCCATCTTGCGGGCGAGGCTGGGATTTGCAAACTGGGAGTAGCAGAAATCTTGCGAACCAAGATGTCAAAAATCGTAAAAATCGGTGTCAGACTCTGGATTGCCAGCGCTTGCATTCCAGCATTGCTTCTTGCACAGGCTCGTGGTCAGTTTAAGTGGTGAAAGGGAAGGAGGGGGCGGTCCGTGCGCCACAGGCTGTACTTCCGTACTATAGTACAAAGGCATGACGCAAGGTCCACCACCAATCAGCAAATTGCCTTAGCGATGCACAGGGGTTCTAACGGCGGGGTTACTTTTTCTCAAATCAACCGCTGCCACTTTGGACCTGAATCGGAGCTCATTATTGTACCACCACCACCACCTAAATCATTACAAACCGACCGGGCCGGGAAACTTCTTGTTGATTAAACACCAAGTGAATCAGAACAAGGCAAGAAAGAAAGGAAAAGAAGAGAGAAAAAGTCAGAGTCAAGACAGCCTCACAACACGTGGAAATCTTGTTATACAACCTCGTCGCGCAACTCCATATCCTCTCTCCTCCCACTCCTCCCTCCCTAAACCCTCAAGAATCCTCTTCGGCCTGTCGTCAACATGGCAACCATCAAGGAGGTCACCTCCTACGCCGACTGGAATGCCCTCCAGGCTTCCCTCCCTCCGACAACCCTCCTCGTCATCTCCTTCCACGCACCCTGGGCGGCCCCCTGCGCCCAGATGGCCACCGTCCTCAAGACCCTCGCCGCCGAGTACCCCGCCGACGACCGCACCGCCTGGGTGTCCCTGAACGCCGAGGAGCTGTCCGACATCAGCGAGAAGTACGACGTCACAGCTGTGCCCTTCCTGGTCATATCGAAAGAGGGCAAGGTGCTCGAGACCGTCAGCGGGAGCAGCGCGGTCAAGGTCAGGAACGCGATCGAGAGCTGGGCCGGCAAGCCCAGTGCGCCGGGCGCAGCACCAACAAACGGCACCACCAACGGCGCCGCCTCAGGCATAGCGGTGAGGGGAAGGAGACGGCAACGCCCTCGACGAGGAGCTGCCGAAGGAGGACCTCAACAAGCGTCTAGGGGAACTGGTCAAGGCGGCTCCTGTCATGTTGTTCATGAAGGGCACGCCAAGTGCACCGCAGTGCGGGTTCTCGAGGCAGATGGTTGCGATGCTCAGGGAGAACTCGGTCAAATACGGCTTCTTCAACATCTTGGCAGACGATGAGGTGCGGCAGGGCCTGAAGGAGTTTGCCGACTGGCCCACCTACCCACAGCTGTGGATCGATGGAGAGCTGGTGGGTGGTCTGGATATCGTAAGTCCACTATCAGAGATTCATTATGGTAGGCACAACCAACACTGACTGTTTTGGACAGGTCAAAGAGGAGATCGAGAACAACCCGGAGTACCTGAAGCCCTACAGTGTCAGCAACTGAGCCAGCGTGGAGTTCCCAGATGCACAACACAACAACTACCTGAGGAGGGCCAAACAAGATGGGATTCAAAGTCACAGGAATGCAAGGCTGCCAGCATCAAGAGTTCACGCCAAGCCCTGTCCTATTCAAGTTCGACAGCTCTCCCGACCGGAGATGACAGCAAAGCCAGTACATACTTGTGGGTGTCAAATATCGAGCTGGGTTCAGATGGAAGGCTATGCTTGGCCACAAGATTCCATGTCTCTCAAATCACTAAACATACCAAGTATCTATAGGAAGGTCATGGAGCAGTCTTCCAGAGACCAGAGACTTCAATCATGCCAGTCTTCAACCTTCTCTATTTCTCATCCTGTGTGCTTTACATCGCATTCTGTTCTGGTCAGCATTATGTTGTGCTGAGTGTTGACTTCCCAAGTTCTCCTATTTTCCTAGCCTTCTCATTGTGTGTCACCATTTTATGTCCGTGAAGAAATGTCTCAAAGTCATGCATATTGGCACATGGAGGTTGATTCGGCCGCGGTCTTCTAGCCACAAACGCTGACATTCGTGCGAATGGTAATGAAACGCATATAACACAAGATACCGTGCTTGTCATTTCCCCATCACCGATTTGCCTGCGTGCGATAAAATTTAGCATCGATATTTTGACCTGCAGTTATATATTAGATGTCATTTCTGTCATATTGAACCTTTAAGGAGACTGATATGCCTACCCCGTTGATCTGAAAAGCAGCACGGAATACTATAGCGTCAGTAAAGCGATCCAACCAAATCTCATTATTAATTATTAATTAATATTATTATTTCAACTCAAGCAAACCGAAAGGTAGAGACTTGTTTGCAGTTTATAACTTGCTGAAACTTTATTAAGCATTTCCAGGAATGTATTATCTAAGCACCATGCCTCAGCTGTCACTGCCTAAAGCTTTGTAGTTGCTTTTAATACCAACCCCTTTTCTCCCTCACAATTTCCTTAAAAATGAGCAGCGCCTGAATGTTCCTGGACGGCATGTTTAATCAATGACATTGGGATCTGGAGCAGTCTTGGTAAAACATTTTCGAGTGTCTGTATTCAAGTGATTAATTTGCCCTTCCCATCACAAGCACACCAGATGCCGGAGCTTCTCACCTGGTATAGCCCCGGAACCTACAGGCTTCCGGAACACACACCACCAGAGTACAAGGGCAAGATCAGCCCGAGAGAGTGCTTTTCTTATTATTATTCGAGTCTTAGACCTCACATTCCCCCAAATGGTGAGGCCAAGCTTCACTTTGACCACCCTGGCTGTGTGTGACGACACTCTCTGCCTGGGTTGGTGACTCACCCCGGTCCTGCCACAACTTCCGGATGCCTCCTTCTCCTTCCTCAAGTTTTGTGCTGAGCCAAACATTTCCTTCCATAAAGTTTCCTATTTCTATCCTCTTCTTACTCCAAGAACTTTGTGATAACCTCAACTAGGATTCTTTGGCCAAGCACAATGCACGTCTCTTCAGAGTAGGGCCTGGACCAAGGAACCAGAGCTTCTCGACATGAGGCTCGAAAGAGGGATACAAGTTTATGGAATGGGCAACTTGGGCATCCAGAGGGCTTTCTAAGCGATGTGGCAGTCGACGCACAGCAACACACCACATTGAAAGACGACACTGCTGCCATCAAAATTTTATCCAGCACCAGGGCCTGTCATTTGCTGTTCTTTTTCTCTCTCCCTCTCTCCCTCCCCCTGTCCCCCCGCCCCCGACACCATTCTTTACAACCCTCTTTGCCCCTCTATCCTCTTCAACTCTGCTGCTGCGATCAACACATCATCACTCAAGTGCCGTCATTATGGGCGGTAAAGCCTTTTCATCAGGCCCTCGGGCCCTCTACACCCCAGAATGATCCCTCAGGTCTACGAGACCGTTCTCGCCGCCTGCCTTGCTGCCCTCCGGCCCCTCTTCCCGGCCGTCAAGTCCCTCGTCGAGGCCCCTGAGAAGGCCAGCCACGGCGACATCGACATACTCGTCTGCCTCGACGACGACGAGTCTTCCTGCAGCGACAAGACGGCCATCTGGGCCAAGGTGGAGGCGGCGCTCAAGGCTGTCCAGACTTTCGAGCAAGGGAAGCTGGGGATGGCAAAGCACATCGCAATCCCCTGGCCCAAGGACCTCATCAGTGGTCCTGCGATGGCATGCCAGTTGGCACACGAGGCCGCTGGTAACAAGTTTCCTCCTGTGGACGAGGAGGAGGGGTGCAGCGAGTCGGAGCCCAAGCTCGAGGCCAAGACTCGATGTATTCAGGTCGACATTCGCCTGTGTGCCACCGTCCAGGAGCTGGAGTGGCGTTGCTTGTGAGTGATGATTATGTTCTCTTAGCTCTCTACCTCTCACCCATATGACCTTTCCTTGTCGTCAGCATCTTCTCTCTTTTTCTTCCTTCTAAATACCGAGTATTCGCAGCAAGCACGCCCATGGCGACCTGTGGATCATCCTGGGCTCCATACTTCGACCGTTCGGCCTCACTGCCGACGAAGAGGCCTGCTACATCCGCATTCCCGAGATCGAGGACCAGAACAAGAAGAAAGCCCGCGTTTTCCTGACCAATGTCCCCGCAGAGATCCTCGACTTCCTAGGTCTGGAGCACGGGGCCGGCCAGTGGACGTCACCCTTCCCCTCCGTCGACGACATGTTCGAGTACGCCGCCAGCTGCCGCTGGTTCATCCTGTGGCCCGAGGCCTCCGACAACGAGCGCGGTTCCGACGGCCAAGATGGCGGCAAGGACAGGGAGGAGGAGGCTTCCGCAGCCAGGAGCAAGCTCGACCCCGGCGACCTCGAACGCATGCGCCAGCGAGCTGTCTTTGCCCGCTGGGTCGAGGACTTTATCCCACACTGCCTCACAACAGGCCGCTTCATCGAGCCGGATCCAGAGACACGCACCAAGGCCTCCGTGCGCGACGAAGTCCGACGCCTTGCCTTTGAGAAGTTCCCTGGTGCCGAGGCGCGGTACACGGCCCAGCTGGCTGCGTGGAACAGGGAGAAGGCGCGCATCTTTGTCAAGAACAAGCTCATCAAGCACGACATGGCTATTCCCGAGGACATCTCGCACGTCCTGCCTCCGCCTCAAGAGGGCTCCGGCGCGACAGTCGAGATGATAGAACGGACCTGGAAGGGCGGGCTGAGGAGCGCGCTGGTCCAGATCGTGGTCGAGGAAGAGAACGGTCTCGAGGAGCACGGTATCGAGACCCCGCAGCTGCGCGATGAGTACGGTGTGCTGGTGGTCGACCGCGTCAAGGACTGGATCGAGGAGAACTGGGAGGATGTTGGCCGTGCGGCGTGGGCCAAGAACTGTGCTCGTGCTTCGCAGTGGTTCAGGATCAAGAAAGAGCGGGAGTTGAAGAGCGCAGAGGAGGAGGAGGCGGCAGCCTCTGCTGAAGTGACCCTTACTGGACAGGAAGAGAAGGCCGAGAGTGAGGCTGAGGCTGGTGGTGCTGCTGGCACTTCAGGTGCTGATGAGTCGTCCGCCGCCCCTGGGCACATGGATGGTGACCTTTCTTCTGGTGCTGCCACCCCGGATGGTGCTTGTGCAGCCTGAGCATTGGTTTTGCGGTGGCCTGTTCTGCCTCTGGTGGTCATCAGCAAGCCTCTTTCTTTTGTCTCTCTTTTTTTCTTCTTTTTTTTCACGGAGTTTGGTAATACTTTCCCTCAATGCCTAGGGTATCTTCGGTCGGGTTTTAAGCAGGGGCGCAAGGGGGCCATCATGAGCACGCATATCAGAGGAGTTTGAGGCCCAAGGAAGTCTGGTCAGTTGTGATAGTCAGCATGCAAGAGCACAAATTTCGACATGCATTTGCGTGCTCTCTCTATCTCTCAGGAACTACCTCATGTTGACAACTGTTGACAACTGTCACGACGCAAAAGTATGCTGTACTGGAAGTACGGCAGCGACTTCCCTATTCTCTCTTATGTCGTTCCAGTCGCAATCCCGTAGTTGTTGTATCCGAGTTCCATTGCACCCATTCATCTTCATGAGCGCGCATCGTAATTGTCCACGATTCACAACTCGTCCTTCACGAAATCGAGACCCGCCCCCTTCAAGATCGGCAACTCAGCCGCAAGTAAGTGAGGGAGGGGCTATCACATGCGGCTTTTCCCTCCCAACGCCATCTGCACTTCTGGAGAAGTGCGACAAAACAACAGGAAGCCACCCCTGGTTCCCCATCTCCCGTCTCTCAGCGTTTTGCATGGGTATTCGCAATGCAATAAAGAGAAGACAAAAAAAAAAAAAACAGTCAAAGTTCCCCTCATCCAACGCCATGCAAATTCCTTCTTGGACGCAAAAGGAACAGGGAAAAAGAAAGCACTACTCCTCCCAACTCCATGCTTTCCCTTGGGAAAGAAAAATCAAATCTTGCCATCCTGTTGTAAAAACCGTCAGGAACGCCGTATCCCAAGGCCTTTTCTCCTCTCCTCGTCGTGAGGCTCATTGCAATGCAAAATGTCCAGGAGCGATAAACATGCAGCTCCTAATCCTCCCCCGTTTTCTTTTTTTTTTTTGTCGGCGTGGTAATACAATTTTGTTTTTATGTACAGATGATGCAGAGAGCTGCGATCTGGGTAGACTCTCCAACGGTGATTGGACAGGAGCTTTTGTGCATGTCGGTAGTGAGAGTGCCTTGGCGTTCGAGTTGAAGACACGCAAAGGTTCGGCCAAGAACCGCAACAGAGAGATGAACTTGAGAAGCCCAGACGGATATGAAGGCCGTCAAGAAAAGGTGTCCTGCCTCGTTCAATGGATTCGAAAAGAGACAACGCACACAGACTGGACTGTTGGGCGACTAGGCAAGCTTAGAAGCTCACAAGACTGTAATGTAGGCCGCGTGTCCAGTTCTTGACGTACATCGTCGCCATCCATTCGAGTTCGTTTTTTTTTTGTTCTTTTCTTTTTCTTTTTAATGTTGAAGTTGGGGACAGGAAAGCGGTGGTCTGGTTGTGGGCTAACATAGAGGACAGGTGTGTGGCATCTGCAAGAGGAGGAAGTCTTGTTGTTGCATAGGAGCTGCCGATCGCAAAAAGAAACTTCAGCTCGAAGCTCCTAGTAACGTGTGTAGAGGAATCAGTGTGTAAAGGAGTCATCGCCGGGCCTGCTCGCAGGTGTTCCCAGCCGGGCGGCAAACTGGCGTGACCGTTTCCGTTAGATTCGGAGCCACTCTTTTCTTGCACACACATTACTAGAGGCCCCTCGCTGAGCTTTCTCCCTCCTTCTCCTCCTCCTCCTCCAGACCGCCTCTCCTATCGTCGCGTGTGCAAAGGGGGTATTGTTGTTTACCACCAGGAGCCTGAGGAGGCTTCGACCGTCGAGGCCCTCGAGACAGGCTGGTCTTTCTCCATGCTTTCGCTGTCGTTTGCAGGCTCGTCTTGGTCAGCATCATCATCAACATCATATCCCAGCGCAGCACGATCCTCAGCGGCCTCTGTGGCCTGTGCCTCACGCTCCCAGGCCTCGAACTGCGGGCGCATCCAAGCATCCGGGTTCCACTTGGGGAACAGGCCCTTCTTCTCGATCCGCCGCCAGTACTGGTGTTTCTTTGCCGAGTCTCTGATGGCCTGATGATTGACCTTGCGGATGTCCGTGCCGGTCAGCCAGTCCTCGAAGTCGGCCCAGCTGTCCTGAGCCTCCTCCAGCCATCGGGCGGCGTGGGGACGGACTGCGCCGCCAGTAATCCACTGGTCAACCTTGACAGGGATGACGAAGCCAAACTCGGGATCGTCCATATCCCAGCGGCATGGCGAGCCCCTGTAGCAGACCTTCTGCTTGCCCCACGTGTCGTAGAAGACGTTCTCCACGGCCCAGTATATGTGCCAGAAGCTCAGGAGCAAGACGAGGAAACCGAGCAGGGTAGGTCGAAGCTTAGGCTTGGTACGATAGAGACGTGGAATCGGGACTTGGACGTAGGTGTAGCCATCGCTCTGCTCTGCGTGTAAACCATAGGTAGCAGACTGGACGGCAGAAGTTGCATGTCCATTAACAGCTGATGACGGCGGCTGCTTGTTCTCGGGGCGGGAGATTTGACCCTCGAGGCGTTCGATGCCCTTCCGAGCCGTGCGGATGCCTGCCAGGCCCGTCCTCAGCGCCTCGCTCATGCCGCTCAGCCTCCTCAGTTGCTCGTCCTGGAGAAGCTCACCCACGTCACCCTCGGACCTGGGCTTGAGCATCTCCACGATCATCTCAGGATCCGACGCAGACATGACCAGGTCTGTCACATCGTCCAGTGTCGAGTCATCCAGGTCGTTCTTCTTCAGAATCTCGCGCAGGTCGTCCTCGACCGTGGGCGGCCTGACTGAGTTTCTCAGTGGTGAGCGGCGACGCGACGCGGACTTGGTCCTGCGCAGATCCCTGGACGACAACTGGCGGGTATGACGCTGGCGCCCCTCAGACCGAGTTGCCCGGGGCGAGGTGCTAAGGTTTCGGTCCCTCGAGACGCCCTTCTGTGGAGACAGGAATCTGGAAGGGGGAGCGACCGCCCTGCTCAGCTTTGACAGGGGCGGGTGTCTCGACAAAGGCGCCAGTGACCACCGGCGTGGGCATGGTGAGAGGGTCGATTCTGTTGGGCCGGGGTGTCTCGTCCGCGTCCTTGTCCTCGTCCTCTTCGTCGTCGCCGTCGAGATCAGAGTCGGGCAGAGGCGATGGAGCACGGAGTGAACCTCGTTCCGACTCGTTTCCCAGCGCGAAGAGCTTAGCTTCGGCCTGGATGCGAGGGGTGGGATCCCAGGAGACAATACTCGCTTTGGATGCGACCGAGTTGTTTGAGTTTGACCGCGAGATGCCAGCGAAGCCGACTGTGTGCTTTGAAGGCGAGAGGGCCTTATTTACGAGAGAGACAGGCGCTGCGGGGCCTCCATCCACTTCGATGTCCTTAACAGCTGAAGTGCTGAATCTGTCGATCGCGACAGGCACCGCTTCCCCCTTTTGGCTCCTGCGCGGGACTGGGGCTCGGGCTCTTGCTGGAAGCCCGAGCCAGTCTTCTGAGCAGATCTTGGGAGTCTTCTTTCGCCGCCGGGGTATGAACCTTTTCCTCACGCTCTTGTAGGGCCTCGTTGTCGCCACCCGGCTGTCGTTGTGGTGGTTCTTTGTCGCCATTTTGAGAAACACTGGACAAGGTTGGGACGCGGTTGTCCCGACCAATCGCCTCCCCTCCAGCTTGTTGAAGCTGCTTCTCTGTCGCAACTTGTCCTTTGGGCTTGAGTTCACACGGCCAGGGCTGGATTGGGGGGCACTTCGCCGTTAGGCTTGGGCTGAATCTCGGGGGTCGGAGACGCTGGTCGCTCTTGGGGCGCATCTAAACGTGTCATGGTCGCGATTCTCTTGGAGAGACCCTCAATGTCTTGGGCGCGATCTGCGCCGCCACCTGCTGCTGATGGCTGCGGGTAAACTTCTGGAGGCGCAACAGCGACCTGCACCTGAGTGACTGGAGAGCTGTTCTCAGCCTCCAGTTCCAAGCGGCGGATCTCGTCGAGCCGGGTGTTTGTGCGCTGCGGGCTGAATCGCTTCTTCTTCTCCGCGGGATACAGGCGCTCCAGCTCCCGGATCTCGTCGATCTTCGTGTTTGTGCGTGCGTAGCCCACAGGAGGGCTGGTAGAGACCTGGAGATCTCCAGCTGTGAAATCATCGTCCACCTCCCAAGAGTAGCCATCGTTGTTGTTAAGAGGAGGAGGTGTTGCAGTGCCTGCTCGTGGTGGGGAGCAGCAGCCATGTCGGTGCTCTGCTCGTGGGCCTTCCTCTTCAGGCGCTGTTCGTCCTTGACATATTCGAAGCCAAGCTTCTCGTTGAAGGCCGCAGCAGACTCTGGGTTGCTCGCAAACTGCTTCAGGACCTTGGAGTAGGACGAGTCGGCTTTGCCCCAGTCCTGTCGCGGCCCTTCGCTCTTGCTGCTGCTTTTCTTGCTGCCCAAGCTACCGGTACCGACATTGCCATCATCGGCGCTGGAGGCGCCTGCCCTGCGAGCCGAGGAGGACGCGCCGTTGCGCTTGACCCATGTCTTCTTTTCCTTCATGGCTCTCAGCGTTTTCTCGGCCTCGTCAAACTCTTGCATCTTTCGGGCAAACTCCTCGTCCGATATTTCGTCGTCGTTGCGCAACAAGGAGCCCAGGGCTCCCTTGGCGCTGAGGGTGCTCTCTCGGCGCGTGTGCTTGACACCAACACGGCCCATGTCGATCGGCCTGTCGGTGAAGGGCATGGTCGGCGTGCGACGGTGTGCGGCGCTGGCGACACGGGCCGAAGGTCGTGGAGCAGGGCTGGGAGAGCCCGGGTTGTAGTTGACGCCAAACTTCTCCTGTGCCATCCTAATGCACTCGTCGAGCTCCAGGGGTCTTCGAGGGGGCCGTGTGGCGCTCGCTGTGGAGGTTGAGGCTGGTCGGGGGATGCGCGAGGGTTCAGGCGAGAGGAAGTTGAGGTCTGAGGCCGAGCCCGAGCTCAGCTTCTTGATATGGCTGGCGTTGGTCGCCATGGTGGTGGTTATGTTTTTGGGGTGGTCGCGCGTGTCAGGGTTATCGTTCTCTTTGGAATCGAAATCGTCATGCGCGCGGTGGTGTGTCTTTGCGCTGGGCGCGCCGGCGGTCGCGAAGGGCGGCAGTTGGGCTCTACCGTTGGCGCGCGTCCGCAGAACAATCGGTTCCTGTCCGTCTTCGTCTCCGAAGCTCATCTCCTATCATGCGAAGGGATGCGACAACAGGGAAGTCAGTGCGCGACAACAGACATCCTCTGCGGTGGAAGGAGGGTCGTGGTTGTCGTCGCGGCTCTTCATACCAAGCGCGTCTCGCGGTTCTGGAGGATTGGAGGACTGCTGACTCGGCAGCAGCGCTGTACGAACAATTGGGTTCTGTAAAGATTGGAGAATAAAGAAGGAAAGGGGTGTGCGTATGGTTTTGTGAGAGCGCCAGACAGGCGAAGTTGTTGCTGCGCGTTGAAAGACGGTTGGCGCTGGCTTTTGGGAGCAAGATTCACTGCGAGAGCGTAGGCAGCTTTTGGGGTTGCTGGTGACGGGGTTGGCGCGCCTGTGGGTCACTTAGCAGGCGTGGCAGGGTTCACGGGTACAATGTTATCGGCTTATCGCCATTATGCCCCTCTATTTAGTGTACTGTACGGACGAACAGTTCACAGCTTACCACGCTTAACTTGGGCAGCCTCGGAACCGTCCGAGGTGCGAGGCAACAGTACCAAGGAGAATATCTCTCATGCAGACCAGGTCCCTCTCCTGGTCTTGGTATGGCAGCTTCTCAGTCAATTGGTCTCAAGGCTGAGCGATCACTGAATCCTGTGTCTTCCCCTTGTATCCTGTGGAGACCCGGTCGACGCGCTTACATACGTTCAAGGTGCATGGGTGATTCGAGGGGTGCTGCTGTGCTACCCTAGTACCATAGGCTGGCGGGTCCATATCCTCCTGCTCTCTGACCTTGTACATTTCATCAGTAGAGATAGTCAAGCACAACCTACACATTATCACGTCCAAGACTGCGCCGCCGAACTCCTTGAGCCCTTGGAACCTACTGTGTTGTCGAACAGTGTTGCACTCACTCAGTGTGAATGCCAGCGCTGGAGCAAAAAGATGGAGGAACTAAGAATCGTCCGCCAATGTGGGCTCATGTAGGTCTCGGCCGATCCATTCTTTCCGTGCTCATATATTCCCACGTCAGATGCACTGCTGAAGTCCTCTGCGTTGTACAGGGAGCACTACTCAACCTCGAGGCACAACTTAGGTTTCTACCGTGGCATCGCGCATTCGTGCCAATATGTAATCACAAGGGATGCGCTGCAGGGCCAACCGGTTCGAGAGGCCATAGAGCAGGCCGTGGCACGACTGGTCCTCCGTCTTGGCGGATTGAGAGTCGGCATCACTGGCGAGGACACCACCAAGGCATGCTTCGTAAGCGTGCCGTCCATGGACCTGCAGGATTTCGTGGAGTGGAAGACCGTGGCCGCGACAGACCCGGCGCAGCACGACGAGCAGGTCCTGCAGGCCATCAAGAGCAGGCTGGAGCAGCTCTGGCCTGACACTGCGAACCGCCCGCCCTGGAAGCTGCTTGTCATTCAGGATGCCGAGTCAGGAGCACCGGGAGGCGACAACACCATCGTGCTCGACCTGATCTTTGCAAACCACCACGCCCTCGCAGACGGAAAGAGCACAATAGTCTTCCACAGTGAGCTCCTCAGGGAGCTGAACAGCACCCCTTCCCGCCCACCGCCGCCCGAGCTGAAGGGCCACATTCTCACCTTTGACCCACACGCACGGCCGGTCCTGGCGGCCAGCCAGGAGGACCTCGTGGAACTCAAAATCTCCTGGTCCTACTTCTTCGCAACCCTGTGGGATGCCTTCGCGCCCTCGTGGCTGAAGCCCACGCCGCCGCCCGCCCCCTGGACCGGGAAGCCGGTGACCATCGAGCCCAACACCCTCCAGCTCCGCCTGGTCACCATCAGCCCTCAGACCGCCCGCCGTCTCATAGCCGCATGCAGAGCCCACGGGACCACCCTGAGCGGCATCCTGCACATCCTCACGCTGGCCTCCATGGCCAGGCGGGTCCCCGCACACGTCGCCTCGTCCTTTGCAGGCGAGACAGCTATCAGTCTCATGCCCTGGGCGAGGCGGCCTCCCGGCATCAACATGTACGTGACGGGTGTCCTGACAGATCTCAACACGGGGACCAAGAGCGTGTGGGACGCCGCCACGGTGAGCAAGCTGCGGTCAGGGCTCGGCCGGGGCGGCGACGACGCCGAGGAAGCGCTTCTTTGGCCGCTGGCCGCGGCGTGGCGCGACGAGATCAAGGCCAAGATCGCCACCCTGCCCAACGACGACATCGTCGGGATGATGCAATACATTGGCGATTTCAACAACTGGTTCCTGCAAAAGGTCGGAAAGCCCCGTTCGGGCACGTGGGCCCTTTCTAACATCGGAATCCTCACGGGCGACATTGGTGTGGACCGTGGTGGGCGCTGGCGCATCACGAGGGCGCTCTTCTCACAGCCTGTTCATGTTGTTGGGCCGGCGTTTGCCCTGAATGTCCTCGGCCTGGAGGATGGACCCGTGAATGCTGTGTATAGTTGGCAGGACGGTGTCATTGAGACGACCACCATGGACAGGGTCGTGGCGGATATGCGCGAGTGGCTCGATGCATTCGAGAAGGATGGGAAATTTGGCATCTTCACTGGTGTGAGGTAGACCCAGATGAAGCGACTGTGTATCAGATACTGGCCACACAGCGAGATGATAATTAAGCCCAGCACATATTCTCAGTAACAAGCAAGTCCTCGAGGGCTTGAATGCATGTGAATCTCTTCCTACCAACGCCCTGATAATGACCATAGGACACTTTTGTGGGTAGCAAATATTGTTTTATATTGCAACTGATATGAAGAAGATAAATGCAAAGACCCATCATGGCGTATGATCAAGCCTTCACAGCGGAGCCTTGTTGGAAGGTCTGAAGAGTCATTATACCGGCACTGAGTGTACTGTACCAGAGCACAGCGGAGCAAGGCCTGGCTTCAGAAGCTAAGGTGGGGCCGTCCAGCGCCTCGGCACACCAGCCGATTGGCCAATTGAACAACATTGTGCAGCAGAAAGTCTACTACTACAGTACTGACCTGCCATTCTAACCCAAGCTCGCAAACGCGCGAAATCTTCCCAATAAAAAACGTCGTGAGTGCGGTCGGTAGGAGCAAAGCAGACGCACCACTCCACCACCAACTCACCATGGCATCCCCTCTGGTGGGCAGACCGCCCACGTGCCTGGCATGTCTCAGGCGGATCACATCCTCCTCAGCATCATCCTCATCACAGACCGGCAGCGCCTCGATTGTCTGGACGCAGGTGCGAGGGAAGAAGACAGAGGGTCGGCTCCGAGACCAAGGCGTCGTCGTGCGACTGCTCAAGGACGTTCCGCAGTTCGGACCAGAAGGTGAGGAGACATAGTTTATCCATTCTTTCTCTTTTAGAAATTCTTACACATATTCTCGTTCTCAAAAAGAACAAAGACTAACCTACAACCCCCCAAAAACAGGCTCCATCTTTCGCACCGACCGCGGCCGCATGCGCAACCACTTCTTCCCCAACCGCAAGGCCGAGTACATGACGCGCGCCCGCTTCTCGGAGCTGGGCCTGACCAAGCAGGACATCGGCGAGCGCGACTACATGTTCGGCCTGAACAGGCGCGAGGGTTCCGAGGCCAGCGACGCCGTCGATGCCGTCGCCGGCTTGGACCTCGGTTCTGCCCTTGGGGTTTACGGTGCTCCGCCCCCAGCACCCGGGTTTGAGGCCGCCAAGCCTGCTGTCGAGCTTGAGCATCTCCCTGTGAGCTTCTTTTCCTCTCTTTCCCCCTTCGTCACTGGCTTGGTGGTGGTGGTGGTGGTGGTGGTGATAAGTTTTGGACGGATGGACGGCCAGCTGACTCTGACAAAATTGCAGCCCAACCGCGCCCTCGAGCTGATGCAGGCCCTGATCGACGAGACCCTCATCTTCGAGCGCCGTCTCGTTCACCCTCCCCCGCCGGTGGCAAGACCGCCTCCTCGCCAGAAGCATCAGTAACAGCAGCAGCAGCGGCCTCGGATTCCGCAAAAGCAGCAGCAGCAGCCAACCCCACGTCGTCGGAGCAAGCCAAGAAGGCCCTCTCACCACTCGAACAGCGGCGGGCCATGTTGCGCGGACAGACCGACGCCGAGAAGGCCGCCAAGGCGAAGAAGGAGGCAGAGGAGGAGGAACAGCAGCAGCAGAGGCTGGCGGCCGAGGCCAGGGCGGCCGAGGAGGAGCTGGAGAGGGAGCAGAGGCAGAGGGAGAAGGAGGCCGAGGAGAGGCGCAAGATCCACGGGTCCGTGTCGCTGCAGAACATCGCCAGCGCTGTCAAGGAGAAGATGATGCTCGACCCGGAGGCGGTCCGCATCCACGTGCAGCCCGAGGATATCCAGTTTGTCGGGCTCGGGGCCGGTGTGGACAAGGTCGAGAAGATCGGGTCGTTCGAGGTGGAGATCCGGGCGCATGTTGGCAAGGCGCGGGTCGAGCCCATCAGGAGGATGGTCAACGTCGTGCCGCATTAAAGGTTCAGAGCTTGCTCCTGCGGTTCGACATACTCTTTTTGTTGTAGAAAGACTCGGGAACAAGTTCTTCCTGCAACAACTGTTTCATCAAAAGAACCAAGTGCGTCAGTACCTCTTCAACCACATCGTCATGGCTCTAATTAGGTCTTGTCCAACGCGACCAATGGTGTGTCTGCAATCTGAAAAGTTAATATGATAGTATTGATTATACAGCTTTGAGATCTACAAGCTGAGGCTATGTGGCTTCTCTCTGTGCCACACCATGGAAAGATGACAAGAAAACAAAATGAAAAACCTGACGCCTATAGACTCATGCGTGATAGAACTTTTGCTCCACCAAAGAAGCACAATTGTCTGGCTTGTCTAAGATGCGGAAGTCCCGCATGGAGGGGCTTTTCAGGTGAAGCATAAACGCAGAGTAACGCGCAGGCTTCAAGTTTCTGGTGTTTTCCATCACGAGCTGGTAGGCCCAAAAATCAACCTTCAATAGACGCCGTCCCTGCCTTGCGCAATGCAACCATCATTCAGTCATCATTTGCTGGCCTTCTGGCCGCTCTCAGACTCTGTTCTCCAAACTCTAGAGCGGTTCCCATGTCCTTTATTTCTTCGGCCCGAAAGATTCTTGGTGGGCCACTACTCTTCGAGGACACGTTCATCTCTTGCCGGTTGCAGTGGTTGAAATCTGGACTGCTTCGGCCGCCTTGCTTGGAACATTGCTTGTTGGAAAAGCCGCAGACCATAAGGGTTTCGCTATGCAACAACGAAAAAATAACACGCATTCAAAAGTCAGCAATCTAGGCCCGTCACTTATGGTCCGAGTAGATCCTGATAGCGCACCTCGGGGCCATGCGACCCGTCTTCGGTTGATTGCTGCTCCTGCTGATCCGTCGGCCCTGCCTCTGCCGCCTCATTATCAGCGCCGTCTGCGTCGCCTTGCTCCGCTGCGGTGCTCGGTCCTCGGTGCGCGCTTGACGATTCGGCGGCGGCGGCGGCGGCGGCGTCAGGCGATTCAGCAGCTGCAGCTCGTAGCGAGTTGGCATCGCTGGCCAGGGCACTCCCCTTCCCACCAATACCAAAGGGCATCGCCCTCCTAGAGCTTGTGCTCGAGCGGCGGCTTTCGAGGCTCTTGGAAAGGTGCTTGCTGACCCCGTCAATACCGGTGGGAGCACGGTTGACTAGACCAAGGCCTTTTCCTGAGGCGTTGCGGATATGGGTCTTCTCAGCCACGGCGTCGACCTTATTAGCAGCGACAGTGGTTTTGCCGAGCCCAGGCGTCGAGGGTGCACCAGGCTTGTCCTCCTGTGCGTCGATGAGGTACCACCGCAGGCCGTCCGAGAGGTCGAACGGGTTGTCATTCTCTTCGTCCACGGATTCGGTCTCAGCTGCACCGCTGCCCAGGGCTTGGTTGCTCAGGCTCTTGGACAGATCCACCACTCGTTCCTGTACACGGCTGATGCGAGCCAGGAGCCACTCCCTGTTGCGCAGGCGGTGGGATTCCTGTTCTCGCAAGAAGTAGTGTGGGAAGCCGATGTTGAAAGCAGCCCACGCACCGGTCATCTGGTTCCTGGTTGGAAGGAACAGAGCCAGGTCGCCGTCCTTGAAGTTCTTGAAGGCGATCTTGTCATGGGCCTCTTTCTGGAGAGCATGTGCTTTGTCGCGGTATGAGCGCGCATCGCGCTGTAGCTTGCGGGCCATGTGTTCGACGTCCTTGACGCGCTTGTAGATGGTCTCGGTGAAGCTGTCCATATCGAAGGTGCCAAGCTCAGACATAAAGGCCTGGTACTTGTCGCTCTCTGCCGACTGGTCCGAGTTGTTCATCCAGTACAGGAGCTCGAGGTCGCTGCTGTCGGGCGTCTTGCTGAGGGTGCCCGATTTTCGGATAGATGCGCCAGGGTCTACCGTAGACTCATTAAGGGTCGTGGAGCGTTCCGCGCGAGGGATCTTCTGGATGGTCATGGAGCCATCCTTCCGGGTGACTGCAAAGTTGAGGCGCTCGAGCAAGCGGCAGAGACGATCATTCTGTGTGTAGAGCTTCTGTGTCAGATCCTTTGTGTGTCCTGTGCGGGCCACGAAGCGGTCGGTGAGCGTGGCCAGTTTTGTCTGGGATTCTTCAAGCTTGTCCTTGAAGAGGCGGAGTTCCTCCTCGAGGCTGCCGACATGGGACTGCTTCGACGCCAGGTCCTCTGTCATTGTCGTGATCTTTCTCTCCTCATCCTCGAGTCTCTTGCGGAGCGTCTCGGAGCCGGTCTCGCCGTCCGCCATCTTGGTCCTGAGCTCGTTGAGCTGGGCACGCGTCTCCTCAAGCTCGCCCTCCAGAGCTCCAACACGAGCTTTCTCCTCACCGAGGCTCTCTCGCAGATGCAGGGCTGTGTCCTCCTCGGCTGCCAGCGACTTCTCGAGCCTTGCTCTCTCCACCTTCAGATCCTGCACCGCGGACTGCGCGTCATCCAAGTCTGTTCTGATGATGGACATGTCGCCCTCGGCATTTTGGGCCTTTTCGAGTGTCTCGGCACACCTGTTCAACACGCTCTCGACAAGGTCATCTAGCTCCTGCGGGATCATCTCCTCAGGTGCGAGCTGCAGGTGTAAGTCATGGAGGGTCTTGAGTTGGGTCTCCATGATCTGGTCGGTGGTTTCCAGCCGCTTGAGGAGAGTTTTGTTCTCGTCCTGCGCGGGCTGAAGCAGCTTTTCCAGGCTGTCCACCTGCTCTCGCTGAAGCTTGGACTCTTTCCTGAGGAATTCGACCTGGCCTTCGTACTTGAGTACCTCGTCCCTCCGTTCCTTCGTCAGGCTTGCAATCTCTTCCTCCAGAGCTTGAACTTTGGCGTCAAAATGGACCTTGTCGTTTTCTCTCGACTCGTCGAAATGTTCCATCTCATCTTCGTTGTCTTCGATGCGGGCCCTGAGCTGTTTGATCTCATCCTCTAGAGACTTGCGCTCTTCCATGAACTCCTTCTTCTGGGCTTCCATGTTTCGCAAGAGATCAGTCTTCGTAGAATTGACCTCTTCCATCTGACCGACCACATTCTCATGCTGCGTTGTGCGGGCGGACAGGTCTCTCTCCATGTTGGCTGCCTTCTCCTTCTCGGCGCTGAGCTCCCCTTCGAGCTGCTGGATGCGCTGTTGGAGGACGCCCTCTGTCACGTCGACAGAGGACCGGCGGCGGTCTTCTCTCTGGATGGACGTAGTCGAGCCATTGCCTGTGACGAGCTGCTGCATGGAAGGCTGAAAGATATTCTGCGACAAGGGCCGTGAGGCGGAGCTGTGTCTATGCAGCAGGTCCTCCAAGCGTCTGACTCGGCTCTCTGCCGTCTTCAACTTGTTCTCGACGCGAGCCTTTTCTTCCTGGATCGACCGGAGCATGTCTTCGTCGCCCCGAATCAGCAGGCCACTTCTGCCAAGGGACGCCTCATGGATGCTGCCATTCTTGAACGCTTTCATTCGCTTCGCCTGCTGTTTCGTCGGATTGTTTAGGTCCACGATCAGCTTGCCGATGTCGTCAAGCAGGTCCTGCTCAGCCTTCTGGTTCTGCAGCGTCTCATAGAAGTCCATCAGATCCTTCTTGGTCAGGCTCGGCCACTGGTCCTCTTGTCCGTGCAGATTGACTTCCAGCCCAACCACACCACCAGATCCCGGTTGTGCTTCTGGGCCGTATAGATTCTCGACCGACTTCATCCACTTCTTGCGCCGCTTGCCCTCTTCGTCCTGGAACAGGGCCATCTCGTTGGCCAGGGTGGACGCGTCAACCTTGACCTTGTCATACCACTCGCGGCGCCTCATCGCCTCCACAGCGAATGAGGCGTACATGAATGGCACCTGCTGGATCAGTCGGAGATAGTCAAAGGTCGCGAGTTCGTCTTCCGAGCCGACCGTATTAATCTGGGTTTTGACCGTGGCGGTGAGGGACGTGACGTCCGTAATAGTCCGCATGAAGTCCACCGCCTCGAGGGCCAGAGAGTTTCGAGCCTGGGTCGCATACTGAAGCATGCCGTCCATCTCGGCAGCTCTGTTCTTGATAAACGGCAAGAGCTTCTCGGTATGATGCGCCGCGAGCTTTGACGCCTGGCGGATGTCGTTTGTTGTATTCGTGAACTCCAAGGTCGTGTCGTAGTCAGAGTCGATCTTCTTGGCAATGGCCTCGATATCCTCCAGCAGCTGCGCGGCCTCGCCGTCGTGGTTCATCGCAGACCGCTCAATAACTCGCTCAAAGTCCCGGGCGACGTCCTGACAGTTCTGAAACATGCGCGCCGTGATCTTGTCGAGCTCGCTGACGCGCTGGTTGAACCTGCGGAGGGCCTGAGGGGCCTGACGACCAGTCCTCTTGACAGTCTCCAGATCCAGGAGGTCCTCCAGCGTCGGCTGGCGCGACGGTTTATTCTTCGAGTTGATGCTCCGGCCCGTCATGAAAGTCGCCATCTCAGCAGAGATCGGTATACTCCGTGCCAGGCCCAGGTATGACTCCCACCTCGTGACCAGCAGGTTGTACTCGGTCTGCGCTGGGGTTGCCCACTTCTTCAGCTCTTGGTATTTCGGCTCCATCGCCTTGACGACAGACTCGAGGTTCGCGACGGCGGCATCCAGGCAGCGCAGCATGACGTCCATCTCCCCGTATCGGTCCCTTGCGGCCTGCGCCATGTGTGCACAGTCGTCCACCGCCCGCGTGACCCACACATGGCGCTTCCTGAATAGTTCCTGCCATGACTGCTGCGACTTGGCGTCGTTGATGCGGTTGGGGGTTCGGAGGGGTTGTACGGTGTTGGGGGAGCGATCTCAACCTGGATCGGGGGAGCGCCGCCTGGAGAGGTCGGTTGGGATATTCGGATATCGTAGACACAGATTTCGTTCTAGCGAGATGGGGGATTCCTGGGTCAGTACTTGTGCTTCTGCTTCCTGAACCCTATTGACTGACACCATAGCCGGACTCCTGGCATCCACACACACACACACACACACGCAAGATCATGGGGTTGTGCATACCTCTGACGGGAGGCTCTGGAGCTTGACAGGCCTCCCCTGAGGATTCAGGGCGATGATGTACTGCGGCGGGATGGAGCTCTGTCGCGACACGGCGGCTTTGAAGTCATCGACGGTCGAGAACCGGGAGGTGTCGATCTCGATGGCCTGCCCGCTGTGGGCTATCAGCACCTGGGTTTTCGGAGTTGTGGCCATGGTCCATCTTATTCGCTCGTGCCGTCGAGTGCAGGCGTTTGAAGGGGCGAGGGGAGGATGGGTTAGGAGGGTTTGCAAGTCTGGTGTCTCAGTCTGGGTACGGATGCTGGTATGAAGCTGGCATTATCTAGAGAGGATATGGAGGACAAAAGGTGGGTGGGACCTTGGTGAGCTTTGGTTTCTATGGGCTGAACTTGGGGTTCTAGGTTGAGAGGTGAGGAGCAAATGGCATGTGTTAGTCCTTGGAGTCAGAGAAGGTTGGGATGACGACCAGTGATCAGTGATCAGTGCGAACTATGACAGTACAGCCCCTCGTGACCCTGTCAGGCCATCTCACTGCTAAGTAGGGACAACAAAGGGTTGGGCAGCACCAGTCAATGACCGGATCCCCAGGAGTTCTTGAGCAGAATGACCTGCTTTAGAGGATGTACTATCAGATCACCTGGCATGGCTTCCTCTTCATCTAGAATAATAACATCTTGTTGCTGCAGTGCAGATACACAAAAGGTAAATCATAGCAAGTCAGGGGCATAGGAAATCCTCCCTACATGTGAACATGCCATCATGTCGAGTCAGGGCAGGGGTACTCAATCTACCCTATGTAACCAGGAATTCCCTTTTTCCTTTTTCTTTTTTTTTTTTTCCTAAAAAGAGAAAAGAAGAAAATTAGACAAAAAACAAACATAGAAGAGATTGATACAAAGCCAATCTTTTATTGAGAAGAGGTTTCATGTTGAACGGGCTGTGCTGTCACTCAACCCTGTGTGCCCTGAATATACTAACATAGCAGCCTGGACTGACTCTGGGCCGTGGCCTCCAGCCGCCTCGCTCCCGAATCACCACGCGTTCGTTAATCTTGCAGCGCGTCTGCTTTCGACTCACTGATTTCGTGTCGTTGTCCCTTCTGGAACTCTGAACTCCGAAAAATTTAACAACCATGGATGACGTGCAAATGAGAGACGCGTCTCACAACAACGACATGGAAGAAGCACCGCCTTTCTCAGAAGAAGAGAAGGAAATATTGAGCCTTTACGACCAGGCGCAGAAGCTGGAACTGGAAGTTGCCCTGACCAGATCCAGAGTCCGGCTTGCAGGTCAGTCCTGGAAAAGAAAAAATATCTTCTCTAACCTTATCTCGTGGCTGACAATTCTCACAGATGAGAGCGCCAATCACAGCAGGCGACAAGCAGGCGTCGACGAGGGGTCAGAGTCACAGGAGATCGAGGAAGCCAGGAAGCAACTCCTCGAGGCTATGGCTCTCTACAACCTCCGCAACACGGTGGTGAACAATGTCCTCATCACCAACCCCATCCTGAAGGCTATCCACAACAGCACATACGCATCACCCATCGAAGAGTCAGTATTTCCCCCTCCTCGACAGCCTTTCCTGTTTCACTGCCACTGATTTGCTATTTCCTAGAGACCTGCAGCCCTGGATCCGGATCCGCGACGACACGGCACAATCCGTCGCCGTCCAATCTGCAACCCTGCGCCAGGTCCTCGACCAGCTAAGCGAGGTTGAAAGCGAGACCCAGCGCGCGTGTCGGAAGAACCGCGAGCTCGCCGGCGAGGTCCTGCGCCTCGCCAGGGAAGCCGATAGAGATCGCGAGGGGGCCATCGCGGACGACCCTGCCGCCAAGGAGCAGATCGAGTCCCTGGAGGCGCGCCTCCGGGCCAGCAGGCAGAGGTGGAGGGTCATCAAGGGCACGGCGGCGGGCATTGTGGCGGGCAGTGGCGTGGACTGGGTGGCGGATTCGGAGCTGAGGGACGTGGTGCTTGACCCCGAGTGAAAAGGTGACGTGGGTTGGAGCGTAGACTAATATCCTCTCACCATTCATGGATCGGGCAATGGAACTGTCCGAAAGGTAGCCTGGAGCTGGGTCGACGTGACGACCAGGCCGGCCCTCCGACAGGCTTCATTTTCAGACTGCTCACGAGCATGTACACATTGGCAGGGGAAGTGGTTCACTAAAGGTAAGTCTGCTAATCGTCTAATCTTCAGGTTCAGAGTCTCATCAATACCACAGGCCACCGGGGATCAGATTATAAATCTGTGCGATCCAGAATACTTATCAACCGGCTCTTCAGAGGAACAATAATCATGGCCTTGTCTGAATAGTCAACACTGGCAAAGGAAGTGGCCCACGATAGTCCCAAGTAACACGAGCAGAGGAAACAAGCGGCGGCCCTTGGTCCTGTTTAGCAATCATCAAATTCGGAACATGATGGTTGACGGAAAATGCCATGACAAGTTATGTTTGCAATGCAATCATGCAAGGTTTCGCAGCAAACATTCCGATGACGGCATAAAAAGAAAAACACAAAAGCCCACTGGGGACAAGCCGCGGAAGACCGAACTGAGCCGAGTCACGTACTGTAGGGGGCTGCAGGGCCAATGCAAGATCACCATCATCTTAGTCATACACAGTACGATTACGACATGAGCTGATTGAGGAGGACAGCTTCGGCTGCAGGGGGATTGCACGTGAGGCAAGAGGCACAGTGTCATTGGCACTACTTCCGAGAAAGCAGAATGCGCCGCTGGGTCTTGCGCGTCGCGTTGCAGTAGGATGATGACCTGCAGCCAAGCTCCTCCTCCTCCTCCTCCCAAGGGCCGAGAGACTTTGCCAATTCTTTTCTTTCCCTCCGCCAGCAGGCAAAAGGAAGATGGAGAAGGGCGCGATCCTGATGGTGCTAGCTCGACAGCGCGAAATGGCTCATTGTGCTTTTTTTCTTTCTTTTCTCTCGCCTCTTCAGTTTGGGGCATTTTTCATTCAGGTCGTCACGCGAGTGAGAGAGAAGAGCGTTTCGGTGACTGATTGATCGATGAAGGGAGCTCTCCCTCGACGCGCAGCCTCACCTAATAACAACGCAACACACACCTTCGGCAATGCGGCAGACAGCGGGAGGCTCTACCGCATGGGATGTAGCATACTCAGTAGTAGTTTTTGTTTCTACCAGACAAATATGTAATCCTCCCAGCCACCAAAAGAACCGTCTCCCTTTGGGGTGGCGCTTTCCTAAGGGACGCGTCCTCCTACTGTGTGGCACGAGAGCTTGGTATCCTCTGGGCTTCACCAGCACTTGGTCACCACGCCTTGAAAAGGTCGCATCAATTCTGGGAGATCAAGTACAGTGCCTATTTTCTACAATGCCCTAAATGAGCAGTTACACTTGATCAGGCCCGTCAGTCAACGTACGATGTCTGTTGGCTGCAATCAATCATTCAGTCAAGCCATATTCAATCCATTCATCTGGTCCAAACGACCGCAAGAAAACTTTGGTGGCAACGCGTTGAAAGGGAGAAGAAAGCATGTTGGGTGGGGAAGTCCCGGTTTTGTAGCTGCTGCGGGCTCGCCAGATCAGCATTTCGCGCAATGTACCGGTACATAGGTCATTTGCATCAAAAATACCTTGCCTGAAACGAGGATGGATCGCCTTGGGGGTAGAAGCCGCCACCCAAAGCCAGGAATCGGCTAACCTGCGCGCATACCCGCACACACACACACACACACTTTGCCCACACCAAGCAAGCAGGCTGGGTGAGCATGAGACCCCAAGGACCTCTTCTCCTACATAGTAATCATAGATAGTGTGCTGCACACACGGAGGCTGCGGTGTGGGAATTGCCGTAATCGAGACTCAGCTTTTGTTTAAAAATACCATAGTAGGAACGCAAGCTGTAAATGACATCCCAGTACACACAGTATGGACCCCAATGCTCTCTCTCTCTCTTTTTTTTTGTTCCTTCCTTTCTTTCTCTCTCCCTATTGGAGGGGCAGGAACAGGCACAGGCTTACGCATCAAGGGCTGACCCAATCTCCCAGGTGGTGTCATTGCCCGTGTTTGTGTGTTGTGATCCTTACTGCGGGCCTAGCCTATGCAGGTTGAGTGTGAGCCTGGTGGGAAAAAAAGAGGGACAGAGAAAAAAAAGAAAAAGAGAAGAAAAAAAGGGACAGACATTTCATCATCATCGACCACCGGCTAGTCACTGATTCTGCGGAACAGTGATGTGCGAGCCCTTGCCTCATTGAGACCCTTCGGATATTGAACTGGACTCGTGGGGGGAGCGGGCAAGTTGTATGCCGCGTCGCTTGGCGCATGTCTGAGCAGGAAAAGGCCCTAGCAGGGCCACTTAGATAGCGCCTACGTGGTGTACTAACCGAGGCGTTAACAGGCGATGGGCAGATACCTAGGCTGCGCCGCTTGGCGACACAGCTGCGAAGCTGGCCGCAGAGATTCGACCTCCCACAGGAGATGCCGGGAGCGGGCGTTTCGCATGGAAACAACTTGGTTGTACAGGCAGGCCTCGGTTGCATAGGCTCATGTCTATGGTACAGCTGCCGCCGGGGGTGCAGGCGCGTGAGGAGTGGTGGCAGAGGAGAGATGCTGGCAGGTCAGGGTGGTCGGAGATGGGGCCCTGGATGTCATCCATACCACATTCCACTGCGGGTGGTTGCCTGCGCCGGTATGTTTCTGAGACCGCCTGAGCACACAACAGGGAAGAAAGCCCACACCATCTGACCCAGACTCTGCTTTTCCGGAGCTGGCGCACACCCAAGTTTCCATGCCCCAAGTGCACGCCCGCCCCCTGCCCCTTCCTTCCCTTGCTTTTTTCCCTCTTCTCAAGTACTCCTGGTACATAGTAGTACATATGTACATACATGCTATGGTACATACATGACTTCATGACTCAACAGCAGTCAACCAGAACGAACAAACAGCACATGAGGATAGCCCGACAAGCTTTTCAGAAGATGTGGAAGACACGAGACCACACAGCCAAAGGAGAATGCGGCCGGGCGATAGCAGGTAGAAAGAGCGAAGGAGTGTGTGCGTGAGAGAGAGAGAGAGAGAGAGAGGGGGTGGGTGTGTGTGTGTAGGCGTGCGTGTACACATGTGTGTGTGTGTGTGTGTGTGCATATGTGTGGTGTGGCAGGGGTGGTGCTGGGGGAAACTTGGAGACGGTGCACAGGTTTGTTGTATCACTACTATGGTACCATACGTACACTAGCCCACGGTTCATGGTTGTATGGGACAAGACGGAACCGACGCGCGTGAGCTTGGTCGGCTGCTTTTGGGAGGGGGAGGGATTGGCACTTTCCCCTAACAGTGCCTGGGCCTGCTAGAGCGACAGTGGACTGCGGCCACAGTGGGACGTGACTGGCCAGCTGCGTCCTTCCTTCTCCACGGAACCCTGCCCTAGCAGTCTGGTAGAGTGACAGTGCACCCCCCCCCCCCTTACCACAGTACCTGCCCCTACCTTGCCTACCAAGTACCCTTACCTACCTGCGTGCCTTGCCCGGCCCTGCCCTGGGGTGCGTGCCTGCCTTTTCCCCCTCCCCTCAGATCAGCCCAAGGAACCGCAGACAAGGTAAAAGCCGTTCCCCTCTGTTGCTTGCCCATACAATTTCCTGCGCTCCTCTCCTTTCTACCTCTCCCACCAAACCTCACCGCAGACACATACGCGCGCAGTCTCAATCACAGTGAGTACCTCTTTTGCCTGCGTTTTCATCACCAAATCACAAGTCACTTCTTTCCGGCTTCCACTGCACATTTCGCAACATTCGCTGCACGCTCGCCGTGTCTGAATATCTCATTCAGATCTTTTTCCTCGTCTTCCTGCACCCAGAACTTGTGTTTTTGGACCTGCATCGTGACTTCAGCATCGTGGTGCGCCAGCATCAACACCTTCTCCCAGCCCGCCCAGCAGCAACACCCAAGAACACTCACACCCCCGTCATCCTCACATACAAGCCGACAAGGACGCGTTCCCTCACTGACCATTTGCGCCCATCGCAGTCACGCACCACAACGCTCTCAAAAATCTTGTCACTAGTCAAAATAGTATGTATCCTACCCCTCTCTAGCTACCTGCACCTTCAATTTGCATTTTACACAGCGCGCCCGGCCTCAATTGCATTTGCGACTCTGCTCGCCGCGCTGCCTCTGCTTGGCGCCCGCCTGCCCGCTAAAGTACGCGGTCGCGTCGTCTGCGAGCTCGTTCCCAAGCTTCTCTGAGGGCCCGGTCGAGCTGCGGACGCTTTAGCCTGACCCAGCTCGTCGGGTGCACATTGGCTCGCGCACAACAGCACTGCCCAGGACCAGGCACAACAAACACTCCAAGCGCCAAAAGTTCCCTGCACCCGCTTCACATCATCAACACGTAGCACCTCAATTTATCATACCCTGGCAACATTACTGTCATAATTTTCATCATCGCTGTATCATCACCCGTCGCAAGTCTCCTAGCTAACATCGCCTGCACCAGATCCATCAACATGCCTAAGGCCGCAGCTAAGAAGGGTGGTAAGGTCGAGAAGGGCCGCAAGGGCAAGAAGGGTATGTGCAATCCCTGTCGGCACGGCGCTGTTACCAACCACCATCACCGACCACCCACTGGACAGACTCGTGCTGATCAACCTCAACAGACCCCAATGCCCCCAAGCGCGGTCTCTCTGCCTACATGTTCTTTGCCAATGAGCAGCGCGAGAACGTCCGCGAGGAGAACCCCGGCATCAAGTTCGGTAGGTCTCTTGTGTCTGGTGATACAACTTGGCATTGTGCTCCATATACTGACTGACCTGTCCCCCATCAGGCGAGGTCGGCCGCATCCTCGGTGAGCGCTGGAAGGCCCTCAACGACAAGCAGCGTGCTCCCTACGAGGCCAAGGCTGCCGCCGACAAGAAGAGATACGAGGATGAGAAGGCTGCCTACAACGTAAGCTATCCCCCCTCCCCAAAATTAAAACTATCCTCTTATCTCTTCACACACTGATCCGTCGCTGTAGAGCTAATGCATTCAAACTCGTCTAGGCTGAGGAGTCTGAGTAAGGTTGATGTTGCGTTGGCGACGGCGACACTTTCTTCATCTTCATTTTCTATCTCTTTGGTAGTCGGTACGGTGTTTTGCGGCTGGTAGGGAAGGATACTGATTTGCTATGATGAACCAATGGGGCCCCAAGGCTGGGGCCAAAACACGCACCCGGCCAAATGTATAGTAGTAGCAACGAACTATGAGCCTTCCTTGAAGACGTTTCGATCTTTTCCATGACATTCATTTCTGTAGCTACAGAATGGTATGCTGCGCCAGTCCTTAAAAGGTGCGCTCAGACCGACATTGTGACCCAGTGGGTAGAGCTTTGTCAAGGTAGAGAGAGGGCATTGCCAATCCCGGTCTATGCTGCTGCTGCTGCTGCTGCTGCTGCCTAAATACTTAGTAGATATGTATGGTAAGAAACTGGGAAGGAAGGAGCGGCTCAAAAAGGAGGCTGATGTTCGCAGTTGCCCTTGGACAAGCCTCGATCTATTTAAGCGCGTCATCGCCCCCTCCTCTAACCTTCCTTCCTTGCGATGTCGAAGAAGAGGGGAAAGGGAGGAAAAGAAAAAGAAAAAAAAAAAAAAACCTGACTGGGTTGCCTCTTCTCAATTGGTGGGAGGGTCGTGTCCCGCCGCCGTTTGACACCTGTGCACCCAAGCGGGCTCTTGATGTTTCTTGCACACAACTCACACTCTCTCCCACCCAGGCCCCAGCTACGGCAACACCCGACCTTTTTTTTTTTTTTTTTTTTTTATTTATTTTTTACTCTGAAGCCAGAATAGGCCAAGGTGAAGCCGATCGGCTCTATACTAAAAATCTACCAGATCCCTGGTGGATGCAAGTTTTCACCGCGACGTCCCTCGTCAAAACAGACTACTGTACTCTGCAGGTGTGTCATTGCGCGACGGAGTGATCTGGATGGCCCTTTTTCTTTTGATTACGAGCCAGCCTCCTTCGGCTACCACACGCAACGTGTCTTCCGGTCGCGGGTCTCTGGTCATACAGTCCCTCGCTGGGTTCTTCCTCGTCAGCTCAGAGACACTTGCGACTCGTCGCCGGCCTGATGAGAAACGTTACACGAGACATGAATCACCGCACGCCACGAAAGAAGAGAGGGGGGGAGGAGGGGGGGCGCAAACAACAATCCTCGCCATTGTCATTCTCAGAGTCAATCGAGGTCGGTCTACAGACTACAGGGTACCATGTATTTCAATTCTGGAGCCTTATGAATCAACTTATGAAAGTCTTATCACAGTTTCATGCGAGATATCTCGGTTCGTGCAAGAAGCAGGTAGAGAGAAGAGAGGGAGGGGAAGGGGGGAGAGAGAGAGAGACGAATGGACCGTTCTCGCCCACCACAGCATTTCGAATTTCTACCAATCCGCCTCCTCGGTTAGATCACCTCCGCACACTCGATCACAATGTCTGGTCCATTGCTGCGGGTTGATGCGACCCAGCCACCAACCTGGATCTCAATTCGTCCGGTGCGAAGCGTACTTGCATTAGGAGAATGCACGATGGACGGCGCTTCCATGTCTGATGGGGCAGCAGAGGCTGGCAGACGACACACAAAATTTTCTCCTCCCCCCTCTCCCCCTCTTCCCCGCTGGTGGGTTATCTGCTGGCTCGACCTCCGTGGCAGCCCCGGGGGTAGAGTGTGAGAGGATCTGCAAACTGGCTCTCCTTGGTGGTCTCTCAATGGCTCGTTTCATCTCTCGTTCGTCTGTCTCCTCTCTTGTTTTTCTATTCCTGGTTCATCATCAGAGACAGCGCGTCTAGCTCTTCCTCCTGCGACACCAGCATCGAAGGTCTCACCACTCAACCTTTTTTCTATTTTTTTTTTCCCTGGTGACTAAATCACACAGCAGGTTTTTTTAAAAAAAAAAAAAAAAAAAGGTTTATCTTGGCGGCGCTGACTTTTGTCTTGTCTTGCCTTGCATGTTGTGCACGACCGTCAGCTCCCCAATCGATCGATCCTGGTGGTCTGCTTAGCGGGGACACGGGAGAGGAGAAGCTCACGAAGTTTCTGCACCTGATTTGGCGAAATGGTTGACAAATTTGAGGCCATCCCCGAACCTGTTTGGTGGAGATAACTGCCACACCTGGCTTCGCGTCTTACCGATACAAGCGGGAGAAGGAGGGAGAGAGGGATTGAGAGAGAAGGGGGTGGGGGGAACCGCTTGCAGAAAAAGCACCTCTTCGTCGGCTGATTGACACGTCAGAGACAGCGCAGAGCCGCAAAGCAAGTGGTCTCCGGCCAACCCACGATCACCGGAGGTGCATGGTGCGGGTGGATGTCACGCTGCGGGAGGTGACCCCTCGTTTCTATTCGGTGGTCGTGTTGGACAGTTCATGGTGCTTATTAGCCCATGCCGTCGTCGATTTCGTCCCTCTGCCGCGTTATGCATGTCGGTGCGGAGCGCCGGGCAGCTTTGCATCTCTTCGGGTTGTGACAGTTCATACCTGCGTTCGGTCTTCTCCAGGTCTTCTCCAGGAGCACACTCTTTTTTTCTCTCTCTTTTTTTTTTTTGTTCTTGGAAGATCTTATTTCAAGTCCAGAGGAACCGCCTTCGAATCCCTCATTCTTCAAAAGACAAAAGGCCGAGCACGAAACCACCGCGCTGCAAAGGAGGGGAAGTACTGAAGTCTCTTCGCAGTGAAAAGACCAGTGACTGGACGTCTGCACCATACTGGCCATTGGACAATCCAAGCAGCCCCTCCCTCTTCGTTATCATCATGTGAGCCAAACGAAGGCTTGATGAATGCATCTCTCTGTATTACGGACGTTTCGAAAATCGATTTGAGAAATCTCATCCTCATTATCGTCATACCCCACTGTGACTGCACATGATCGTCTCAGAGACGCATATCTGCCGAGATTGACAACCTCTTCTGTGCACCTCCAAAATGGACTTCGTTTACGACACCGCAGTGGCATCAATGCCTCATCAGAGCCACCTCTTCCGTGGCTGCTGGGTCGAGGCAGAGAGGGCTGACAGGGTAGCAAGTGGTACGCCAGAAACGGAATCCGCTTTTTATCTTTTTGTGGACTGCAGTAGAACTCACACAAGCAAAACCCCCTTAGGTCTTGATGGGCTCCGAGCCGCCCTCGATAAGTCCTTTCACGGGCACATGTTCGCCTTAGCCGAGGAGATCCGAGGATCCTCGCAGCGCCTTCGGGAGCTGGCCAGCCAGAGCGGCACGCACAAGTCCCGCGCGCCCAACGTGGCGAACCACCTGAACGTCCTGCTCCCGTGCATGTCCAAGACCCTGCGGGACATCACCACGCACTACGACGACAAGAACATCTCGCGCGAGATGCGCTGGCGCAAGATGTACCACGACATGATGAAGGAGGCCCGCGGCATCCCCTGCCGCAGCGCTTCATCCTGTACAACCACTTCCTGCGGCTGCTCCACTACCTACTCGTGCGCGACAAGCGCTTCGACCAGGGCCAGCTCGAGATGCTGCGGCACAAGATCCTCGAGCTGCGTGAGCTCCGCGGCATCCCACCACCGGTACAGGCGCCGACCGCTGCCGTCGCCGCCAATACTACCTCGGACCAGCTCGTCGGCCGCCAGTTCCACGACACCTCCATCGTCATCCCGCTGCCGCCCGAGAGGGTCCACTGGTGCGAAAATGTCTTTGCGATCCCTCTCAGCTCGCGTACCGACATCCCCGGGCCCAGAAGTCGCGCGTGTTCCAGCCGCTGGTGCCCGCGTGGGACCCCAGCCGGCCCAAGGCGCGCAAGACGCTTATGCGGCGGTCCTTTGACTCGGACAGGCTGTGCGTCAAGTTCCTCCTCGACGCCGAAGACATCCCCTACGTCGAGATCCGGGTGTACAGCGGCGGCGCCCAGTACTTCACGTGGAAGGGCCACGACCAGGTCTGGGTCCAGCGGGATGGAAACTCCCTGGTCTTGAAGAGGTGGAGCCGGTCGACGTCGGCGTACAAGACCTGGGCAGTGCTGAGTTTTGTCACTTGGGAGGGTAAGTCACGAATGTCTTCCCTTTTTCGTTGTCCTTCTTGAACACCCCCCTGCTGGGCTGACCTCGGACACAGAACTCGTCCTCTTCTACTGCACCTTCACTGCTCTGAAGTGCCGGAACCCCATCGCTCCGGCCATGGGCCAGACGGAGTTCAGCCTGAAGGGCGAAACCTTGCAGTTCCAAGCGTGAGTTCCTTTGCTTTGCTCCCTCTCTCTCCCGTCTTGAGTAGTTATTATTACCAATTTGTCCAAGACTACTGACACTTGTTGTCCACTCTTCTCTCAGTCAGATCGTCGACGATGACTACAGACACAGCCTCTGCGTATACAAGGAGGAGCGGAGCGGTGGGATCCGACTGCAGGCCGCTGTGTGGAACGGCGAGCTGAGGAAGTGTCCGGTGTGGACTGCCTTTGGTGAGTCTTGTACTCTCTCTCTCTCTCTCTGTCTCTCTCTCTCTCTGTCTCTCTCTCTCTCTGTCTCTCTCTCTCTCTCTGTGTGTGTGTGTAATAACATTCACTAATACGATGGTGTGACAGTCACCCACATCTCCGCCTCCCCCAGGTGGCTCGTCCGCGTCTCACACCACGCCTTCCACGTCAGGGACATCCAGCTCTATGTCTTTTGCCAAAAGTATCGGGAGTCGAGAATGCGGAGGAACAGGCTCGGCGCTTTTGAGATCTATTTCGTCAGCAAGCAGGGTACGCACCCCCTCTTTCCCCTCTCTCTTTTGGTCTGTATATGCACAGGCGCAGGCGGGCAGTCGGTCAGTCAAAGAAGACAAGATAGCTGATACGACAACATCATACACACACACACAGCTGCCGACGAATTTGGGCAACTCTTCACCCCATCCACTGCCGGCTCGGGCCATGTATCTGAGGTCGAGGGTGACTACATCGCAGGCCCTTCGTTCGCTACCTAAGTCCGCCTAAGACCACTGCTGCGTCCAATATCCTCACCTCGGCCTAATGCGCCGTGAGAAGAGGGAAGAGTATAGGCGCTACCATATACCGCTGACCGTGTACATTTGTCCGCTCGAACAACTACAACTACAGCAACAACGACGACAACGACTTGTCTCTTTTTCTTTTGTCTAGTTTGCTGGTACACGGAGTACCTGCGATCTCTTAATATTTTACCCGACCAGCCCAACCCACTCCACGCAGCACAGTCTTTTTTCGACGATCCCCCTTCTTTTTATTTCAACTACCCACTCCACTTTGATGCACTTGACGAAGCTTACGACTTAATCGACGACGAGTACGACAAACGACGCAACGAGAGAAAGAAAGGGAAAAAGGAAAAACACACAAGAATGAACAAGCTGTACCACGACTTTGTTGACATTTACGGGCAGCGGGGGAAATTGAGATTGATTACTGGGAGCGAAATCGCGGGCAGATTGCACAATGATACCCCCTTTTGCTTTTCTTCTTTTTTTTTTCTTCTCTTCATATTGTTGAGTTCTCTGGTCACTATTTTTTTGGGGGGAGGGCTGTTAATCCTGCAAATGGTCTTTGTGAAAGGAAGTCAACCCCTTGCACCTTTGACTGTAATGAAAAACAGCTCAAAAGGAGTGCCTAGAGGCATAATTATCTATCAGTCTGAAAATGACTTGGCCGATCACAAAGTCGAGCGTCAGTGCAGCTTCAAGTTTGAATGACGCGAAGTAACAAAAAATCTCGTCAATTTAGTTCACATGTGTATATTGAGTCTTGCTGCTGAAAAATTGCACTGGGATCCCAATTCGCATTTGTTTTCTTTCTTAAAAAACTTGATTTATCAGGGCTCGTGATTTTCAGGGGCGGGCGAAAAGAAGGGGGGGCAAAAACAACGGGAACAGGTGCATCAGTCTGCAGTGTTCAGCGCTCTTCTTATGTCACCACGCTTATAACTAGCCAGGCCGCCCCAGCTTATGTCTTGACATCGGGCTCATCACGGCCGACAAACTCCTTGAACTTGAGCAGGTCGGTCGCGAACTTGATCTCGGGCTTGAGGAAGTCCTGGGCGTCGAGGTCGTACTTGGAAGAGTCCGAAGTGTGCTGCTCAATGTACAGACGGATGGTGGCGCCAGAGGAGCCGGTGCCGGACAGACGCACGACGATGCGGCTGCCGGAGTCGAACTTGGCGTACAGGCCCTGGCCCGAAGAGACGGAGCCGTCGAGGTCGGTGTAGGAGAAGTTGCCGGCATCGACAACGGTGCGGCCCTCGATCTTACTACCAACGAAGCTCTTGTCGGCGACGAGGTCCCTGAGCACGCCGACGACCTTGTTGGCGCCGTCAGAGTCGACGTTCTCGTAGTCGTAGCGCGTGAAGAAGGTGCGGCCGTACTCAGTCCAGAAGTCCTTCTGGATCTGCTTGATGCTGGGGGTGGCACCAGGGTTGGCCACACCGAGCCCGGCGATGATGTTCAGCCAGGCGACGACAGCCCACAGACCGTCCTTCTCGCGGACGTGGTTGGAGCCGGTTCCGAAGGACTCCTCGCCGCAGATGGACAGCTTGTCGGCGTCGAAGAGGGCGCAGAAGAACTTCCAGCCGGTGGGCACCTCGTAGCAGTTCTTTCCCTGCTTCTTTGCGACGAGGTCGACAGCACCCGAGGTAGGCATGGAGCGGGCCAGGCCGTAGACGCCCTGCTTCTTGAAGTAGGGGATCAGGTCGGCATAGTGGGCGATGATGGCCAGGCTGTCACCAGGGGAGACAAAAGCACCGGCGCCGTAGATCATGTTCCGGTCACCATCACCATCGGAGGCCGCGCCAAAGGGGATCTTGTTCTTCTCGACAACCTCGACGAGGCTGTGGGCATAAACGAGGTTGGGGTCAGGGTGACCGCCGTTGAAGTCGGGCGAGGGCACGCAGTTCTGGGTGGAACCGGCCAGGCCCAGCTCCTCCTCGAAGATAGCCTTGCCATAAGGACCGGTGACGCCGTGGAGGCCGTCGAAGAGAACCTTGAAGTCGGGGTGTTCGGTGAAGAACTTCTTGATCAGAGGGAAGTCAAAGATGTCCTTCAGCATCTGGGTGTAGTCGGCGACGCTGTCGATGATCTCGACCTCGAGGGACCCGTAGGTCTTGGTGCCGACGGTGGAGATGTCGACCTCGGGGATGTCTTCGATCTTGTAGGAGGTGAGGGTCTTGGAGGTCTCGTAGATCTTGTTGGTGACGGACTCAGGGGCCGGGCCGCCGTTGGCAAGGTTGTACTTGATACCGAAGTCGTTCGTGGGGCCTGGCGGTGGAAAACAATCAGTCAGTATTTCGAGCTGGTTTGGTCTTTGTTCTCGCTGTAGACGCAGAGTGACATTTGGAAAAGATTACTCACCACCAGGGTTGTGGCTGGCAGTCAGAAGGATACCACCGGTGGCCTTTCTCTTCCGGATGACGTGGCTGGCAGCAGGTGTGGACAGGATGCCGTTCTGGCCGATGAGCAGTTTCTTGACTCCGTACGCAGCACCGATCTTGGCGATCAGCTGGATGACCTCGGGGTTCCAGAAGCGGCCATCGCCACCAATAACAAGGAATGATCCTATAGATTGTCATTTCAGTATACTTGAGCCTGCTGTGTGTGGGAGTGGGTGTGGGTGTGTTCGTTCAGGGGAGGAGGAGGAGGAGGACTGACCCTCGACACCCTCAGGGATGGACAGGAGGATGCTGGTGACGAAAGATTCGCTGTAGTGAGGCTTCTGGAAGACAGTCACCTTCTTCCGAAGTCCTGATCTGGAGGGGAGTGTCAGTAACGGAAGCTTTCTCGCCTCAGCCGGTGTGGTTGAGCTTTTGGGAAGCACCAGCCAGAAAAGGGGGGAGGGACTCCGGGGTGGGGTGAAGCTATCGTGACCTACGTTCCAGGCTTCTGGTCCTGGAAGGACTCGAATTGAACTTCCTTGACCATCTTGGCAGGATTGTTGGTGATGCGAATAGAGACTTTTGGGGGGGCGGGATCCAGAGAAGATCTGTCACCACAAGAGAGCTTAGGGGGTTGTGTGTTGGGAGGTCTTGTAATGTAAATAAATACCACACAGGAGGCGTGCTGCCAATTCATCAGGAGCTTTTAGCACTTAAGGGACGAACGCCACTCCAGAAGGTGGGCAGGTGGGGTCGATACGTCTCTAGCGGGGTCGTCATCGGACAGGGGTGGGAGCTTAATTCTCCTACTGTAACACGGCAGCCAACCATACTGAGGAAGTGCTAAGTAGTTAGTAGTTAGGGGGCTTCTCAACATTTCCACTGCTTAAAGTAGTATGCCGCTATCTCTACACACCAACACCGCCCAAAATGCAGAGCGGGAGCTGAGGCGATCCACTCAGGTTAGATGTGAGCTGAAAAATGAGCAAGCCACAGAACTCTCTAGTAGAGGTAATTAAAGATGAGGGCAATCACAAACATCTCCTTGTAAATCAATAACTCACAACTAGTCTTGGAATACGGACTATGCTGTACGTGATACGCATTGACCCGAGCTCAATTTTCTCGCATCAGGGCACAAATAGCATGTTCTGATGCCTCCGTCCGCCCGTCTCGAAGCGGTCTGATGTGCATGCTTGAAAATGGCATACTGCTCTGCTGCTGCTGTAGCATGGCGTGTGCTTTTGCTATTTCCGGCAGTGTTGCCTGAGTAATTCTCGCTTTCCTCGTGGATGTCGGGATGGTTGTTGGGTGTCGAAAAGGAGATCATAAACCAAAGACAGCAGCAGAGTCTTGACCTGCAGATCCTTCAGTACTGGTGGTCAGGTGGACGAGCTCCTTCGATCGGTCAGGAAAGCATGGAGGCCCGCCGTGTGACTTCTTATGCTTGGTTCGAGTCTCGCTGTCCGCTCCTGGCTGACAAAAAACCCAACCATTGGGTAAACCAGTTAAGCGTCGGCGTCCCAACGAGGTGTCCAATAGCAGAAGTCGAGAATGTTGGTCTGTCGCCAGGGTTACGAGCTCTCCTGGTCATACGCACCCGCCTGGAAGATGGCCTCCTTGTAGTACCTCGCCTCCTCGATGCTCTCCAGGATATCATCCCTGGCCTTGTGCAACGTCTTCTTCTGCGGCACCCCCGCGGCAACCTGCGGACACCACCGCCTCGCCGCCTCCTTGATGGAGCTCACGTCTAGGATGCGGTAGTGCAGGTGCTCGAGGACCCTGCGGTACGGCCCCATCGCGAGGAACGACCTGTCGGCGTGGACCGAGTTGCCTGCGAGCAGCGCCGCGCGGCGGTCCGGGACGTACTTCTGGATGTAGGACAGGAGCCCGTCGGCGGCCTGCTCTGGCGTCACCTCTGAGGCGACGACGGCTGCCGTGAGGCCGCTCTCGCCGTGGGTTCGGGTGCACCACTCGTCCATCTGCTCCATGCGGGCCCTGGGCTGGTGGACGACGGTGCCCCAGCCCTCGGCGTCGAGGAGGTCCAGGTTGCCGTTGGTGATGAGGCAGAAGATCTCGATGATCTCTTCCTTGTCAGGGTCCAAGCCAGTCATCTACCGCAGCGGGTTAGTACATAACAAGATCTTCCCATGATGTGATAATGACAGTGATGATGACGATGATGGTAATGAGAGGCTGCGGGAGACGGGTGCGAAAATTTTCCCCGCTTCTTCTCTTTACCTCACAGTCAATCCAGACCAACGGGCCAGCATCGTTACCCCGAGAAGCCATGGACTTTTCCCTGTCGGAGAGGACAGGAGGAAGGCCGGTGGTTGTTCTCGAGTAGGTGCGTATCAGAGGCTGCCGGCGAGAGGGGGTCTTCTTGACCCAACAGGGAAGAGGCTTGTATTGGCAAAGTAACGTTGTATATGAGGATGACTTCCCGAGCCCTGTGAAAAATGGATGGTGTTGTGCCCCGCCGACGGGATCCTACTTGGAGATACTTCGAAGTCCTAGTCCCTATGGCTGCAGCCATCTATCGACGAAAAGAAGAGCCGTGGTGTGTGGACCACAAATCCGTTCACACACTCTCCCTTCATGGCATGATCCACGATAGCCAAACAGTGAGGACGAATGAACAGGCTCGCATTAGTGAGATAGCGCCTGTAGAATAGCGGAGTGCGGGGGTCAGAGGGGGGAGAGTGCGCCTGTAGGCGGGTACACATCCGCTAAGTACCGCTACAATTTAGGCTTCCCCTGCCGGTGAGTGATCCTCTTATCTTCCTTCTAGCCGGTGTCGTAGAAGTTACAGGCCGTTGCAAATGCTACTTACTACTACTACTACTACTACTACTACAACTACTACTACCACCGCCGCCACCACCACTACCATAGTAGGTACTGAATATGTAGCAAAGTACGTACGCTGCGGAGTACTTGTTACTACCCGCTGCGGGACGCACCTCCTGGGACATCCATAATACAACAGGACATGACTTCCCTCTCCTAACCTGCTTCTGCTTCTTGTCTCTCTCGAGGCTGTCCCCTCTCCTTTCTCTTTCTCCTCCTCCTCCTCACAGCCATCTGTATATAGGACAACGACACATTCTGTCTGTCCTTTGTCATTCTTCCTCCAGCTGCCATACTCTCTCCCACACCTCAAGAAAACAAGAGACCGCCCATCTCATCATGGGTCGCGCAGAGGACTCACCTCCGACCAGGCTCATCGCCGAGCCAGGTCCAGTCGTCTCGACGGACAAGGACATCCAGCTCACCATGCCCAGCCGGCCCCCTCCGTCCGCCGACCCGCCTCGCCTCCTGGTCATCGGCGCCGGCTCCCGCGGCCAGGCCTACGCCCATGGCGTGCACACTGCCACCAACGGCACCATCGCTGCCGTCGCTGAGCCCCATGCCTTCAAGCGCTCCCAGTTCGGCCGCAACTACGTCTGGGGCCCCCGCGGCGACAAGGCCCCCGCCGAGGGCGAGTCGTTCGCCTCGTGGACGGACTTCATCGCCTACGAGACGGAGCGGCGCCGGCGGGCTGCCGTTCCCGGCGCGAGGGGCGTTCCCAAGGGCGTGGACGGCGTGTTCGTCTGCGTGCTGGACGAGATGCACCGCGAGGTGGTGGTGGCGCTCGCGGCGCTGGGCGGCCTGCACATCATGTGCGAGAAGCCCCTGGCCACGACGCTGGGGGACTGCGTGGAGATGTACCGCGCCCTGCGGGACAACACGGGGGCTGGAGGTGAGCCCTGCGTCTTCTCCATCGGACACGTGCTGCGGTACAGCCCGCACAATGTCGAGCTGCGCAGGCTGCTTCTCGAGGACAAGGTCATCGGCGACGTGCTCTCCGTCGTGCATACCGAGCCCGTCGGCTGGTGGCACTTTACGCACAGCTACGTGCGGGGCAACTGGAGGAGGGAGGACACCACGGCCCCGAGCCTGCTGACCAAGAGCTGTCACGACGTGGACGTCCTGCTGTGGCTGCTGTGCTCGCCGGCCAGGTATGAGGACGGCGGGCAGAAGGCCGTGCCGCACCTCCCGTCTACCGTGTCCAGCAGCGGGAGGCTGCAGTACTTTCGGAAGAGCAGGAAGCCTGTCGGCGCCGGGGCTGCGACCAACTGTCTGCAGTGTCCGGTCGAGGAGACGTGCAAGTACTCGGCAAAGCGCATCTACACCGGCGACAGGCCCTTCATGGGACTGGGAGCAGGCACTGTCGGCTGGCCTGTGAGCATCGTGCTGCCCGAGATTGAGGACCTCGGGGCTGGCGAGGAGGGCCGGAGGGCGCTCATGGCGAAGCTGGCTGAGGACTACGGCCCAGATGTGCCGGACACGGAGATTGCGAAGCGCAACTGGTTTGGGCGGTGCGTCTACGAGAGCGACAACGACGTGGCAGACGAGCAGGTCGTGACTATCACCTGGGATGACGATGTTCTCCCGTCGTCGTCGTCGTCGTCGTCGTCGTCGTCGTCGTCGTCGTCGTCGTCATCATCGTCAGAGGGCGGCGGCGGAGCTGGTATCATGTCGGATAGGCTGGGCGGTCGAGGCGCAAAGCAGGCGACCTTCCACATGGTAGCCCAGACCAAGCGGCAATGTGAGCGGTTCACGCGCATATACGGCGTCAATGGGGAGATTTACGCAGATTCATACTCCATCACGGTGGAGGACTTCAACACCGGCAAGACGACCACGCACACACCGCGCATGGAGAGCATGGGCCACGGGGGCGGTGACCTGGGCCTGGCGAGACAGTTTGTGGAGGCCATCGATGTGGTCAAGAACAAGCGCGACAAAGGGTGGACGAGCGATAGGGCGCAGAAGGAGATCATTCGCTGCACGCTGGACGAGGTCATCAGGAGCCATGCCATGGTCTTTTGTGCCGAGGAGGCCAAGAGGGGGAAGAAGGTCGTGGACTGGGCTGAGTGGTGGGCACGGGAGGTCGAGGGCAAACTGGACGCCAATTAAAAAAATCAGCCCTCGCCGGCGTGGTTGAGAGGAGAGTCGTCGCCACTTGGCCAGCCTATCTGCCTGTCTGCTGCCTTGACGGCATCCGTCTCGTATTGCTGACTTGAGCATCACCTGGGAGACGAGTCTATAGCTCGGCGCTAGGCATGATGCCCAAGTCTTCTCTCCCTTCGTCATTGGGCATGGTCGGTTCCTTTTGTCAACAAGTGGTACGGTCTGACCGACCGCCAGAGTGATTTGCTTGTCAAATATTACGACGACGTCAAGCTACCATGTTGTCCCACAAGGGAACCTCGTACCGTGGTGGGGGCGGCAACCCACGTTCCAAGGCAAGGAAAACACACAACGATGCCCTTGAACTCTCAAAGTCCATGATAAACCCAGGAGCATCTGCAGATGATTCTCATCTGCCACTGGCATGCTTTGATCAGAATTGCACGCGAGGCTCCAAGGAGTTCCTGCCGACCTATAAATGCAGAGGAAAGGAGGGAAACCAGCGCGGGACGGGAGATGGACAATCAACAGCATATTAATATCCAGCCTAGACCGCCGTATAGACAATTCTTTGGCGGTACTGTAGCATGGGCCTTTTTAACCCTTCCCCCTCCCCTTCTTGGATCCATATGGGCTTACTGGTGATAGATCATTTCCCCGGTTTTTAGAATCTGTCGCGGAAAATAACCAGAAGTGGTGGTCAGCACAATCCTCCGATCTGATCCTCTGCGTCATCTTATATATGGATTGGACCACGGACAGTTTCTCGGCCTCTGCCTTCCTTGTGGATCTGTTCCATACCACGGTGAGAGTGTCCATGGTCACTGATCATCCTGGACAGATCTACTATGTACATAGCAACGCAGAGGCACGTTTGGGAGCTCCTATGTCCCACGATTTTCCCAAGCAGCTGGATCAAGCATCATCTCAAGAATAACCAATGCCAAAAAAAAAAAAACAAAAACATGTGAGGATGTGCTTGATGGCAAAAGAGTGCTGCCCCCAAGTTCGAGGTGAGGATCTTAAACTCGAGCTCAACAACGTCGTGCCTCTCTGTATGCATCTTACCTACATTTTCCTCGCGGTGCATACACAATGTCTGCACCATGTTACTCTGCTCCCAGAATAGTACGTCACGAGCAATTGACGTCGAAGGTCACAGGAAAGCTCGGGATGTAACATTGCACTTGTACTGCGGTAAGTAGGAATCCACTCCCTTCCTGGAGCCCCGTTTTCTTTGCTGGGCTGAGGCTGACAGCAAAAAAAGGGAAAAAAAGAAAACACTGGCAGCCAACCAGCCGGCCGTCCCGAGCCGGGTGAGAATCGTTTGACTGTCGATCTCTCCTGGCGCTGAATCATCAATCGTATCCCATATAGGCAACAAGAGGTGTGTTGTACAGCTCGTGATGGTTAGTAGGGACTACAGGGCGGCCCCTCTAGGGTGGAGGCGGGGGAGGGGAGAGGGAGCGAACGAACAAGCTCTACAATCAGCTTTTTTTTTTTTTTTTTTTTTTTTTTTGGCCAACTCGCGAAGACGAGGGCGAAGTGGCAGGACCGAAGGAAGAGATTGGTCTTTTTCCTCGTATCCAGGCTTTTTCCGCTCAGTCATAAGGGATACCGCCTTTGGTGGAGGATTCTGAACTCATGCGTAGGGATGCGTTTCCTCTCTTGAGGGCGCTGGATAGTCTGAGGAAAGAGGTATGTATACGACGTGGGGGAGGAAAAGGGAAAATTATATACATATATAAGTAGAACTTCTCCTCCTTCGTTTCCTGGATGTTTTTGAGTCTAGCAGGTCATCCATCATCACCAAGTCCCTTTATTCCCATCGGCCCCTAAATACAAACCACAACACCACTCACACACACAAACCTTCCAACCAATCCTCCTCCTCCTCCTTCCCAAGAACAATTCCCATTCTTCAAGATGCAGTTCGCCACCACCACCACCACCACAACGCTCCTCTCCCTCGCCCTCGCCGCCGCCACCTCCTCCTCGGCCGCCAGCATCACCCGCCGCCAGTCCGACCCGCACATGATCGACTTCCGCTCCTACGGCGAGGCCGGCTGCTCCGCGGCCAACCAGGGCGTCTACACGTACGAGCAGTCCGATGCCGACACCTGCTTCGAGTTCCCATCCGACCTGGACGTCGAGTCTGTCCTGGTGCTGGATATCACAATTGACGGATGCTCTTGTGAGTAGAGGAACCCCCCTCCTTTTTTTTTCTTCTTCTTTCAAAGCGGGCAACATTAATTACGGCGCTTTATATGGTATATATATATATATATATATATATATATATGTGTGTGTGTGTGTGTGTGTGTGTGTATATACACAGGATTGAGCCTTCGTTGAGCTAATCAAAGAACCTCAATTTAGTCTATGTCTACTCGGACTCTGAGTGTACGACGGACCGGATCGCCATTGCTGCTGGGACGTGCTACAATGCCACTGCTGCGGGACTGGGCTCGTACCAGACCATTTGCTCTTGAGCGGCGGCAATGACGATGGAGACCTTGCTTTCTTCTTCTTGGTTTATATAGTACTGGATCTCACCAGCATTTTCAGAGACATATCGGCATGGGATCATCGGGGATAGTAAATACGTAATTCCCTCCTTCACAGGGGCCAGGCAGATAATTCAACAACCGGACATTACTTTACCATGGTTGATGGCTACATGATGATATCAAGGTCTCTCTGGTCATCAAAACAGTGGGGATATAAGGCCTTCTTCAATAGACGCTCGGTCTCTCGTTCTTGATTCTTGAACCTAATAGTACAATAGGTATATTATAAGAATATTGACAAGGACAAGTGCAAAAATGCTTCTGCTGGAAGGGTGTCGAATGCCTCCCCCGATCAAAGCCCCCGATTGATGAACAAGCACCATGCCAAGCCAGCTCAGCCCACCACAGTCCCTACTTCCTTCCTGTAATGAACCCGCGCTATGCTTTGACGCTCCCTAACCCGATCGAAGCCAGAGCAGACTCAGGTGGCAACAGCTGGGGGGAGAGCAGTCGTGTCGTTGCTGCCCTCACCGCCTGCAGCCTGCGACCCGAGAAAGCCCGGACGCCATTTGCTGAGATACTTTGCCGCCATGGGGCGGGCATCCTCATCTATAGGAATCTTGGATCAGCCACATTTTTCTTTCTTTCTTATGATGCATACAACGACAAGACTTTCCAAGAAGGGAAGTAGCTTACATTCGATCCAGATGTCCTGAACCGTGTCCAGCGCCATGTCCCTCACGGGCGGCTTCATCATGACGAGATAGAGCAGGGTCGTGAGCGCCAGCTGGACCATGGCGGGATCTGCGCACAGGTGTGTCACCTTGGTCAGGATCGCCTTGTTGAGCTCCGGGATCTCGCCCATGAACCGCATGAGCACCTTGTCCGAGGGGTTCAGATAAGGAAAGAAGCCCTCGACGAGCTTGCTGGCCCACTTGACGTAGTGCAGCGGCGCGTCCGAGCTCTGCTGCCTTGCCAGGTTGTCGTTGTACCACTCCTCGCAGAGCCATGCGACCGCAACGTCGATGCGCTTGCGAAAGTCTTCTAGCACGTATGCATACAAACGCTCGCGTATGGCGTTGCCGTTGAGTGGGTTGCGAGGCACTATAGCACTGCTGTCCTCGGCTTTGATGTCGGTCTCCTCAAGACCAGCCCCCGAGCGTGTGCCCAGGCGGACGATAAAAGTCAGCATGGACTCCCTGTCGTACGAGTTGGCCGCGAGCCGGTTGATGCCAGCCCTGTTCTTCTTCGCAGGTGGATCTTCCAGGACCTTCACCATGTCGAGGACCCGGGCTACCGTCACCTGGCCGGCTGATGCTGCAGCCTCAGGTGTAAGTGCTGGTGGCGGGGGCAGTTTGAATGGGCCCAGTGCTAACGACGTGGCGTCCACCTGCTGCTGCTGCTCGACGCGAGGCGGGCCGTCCAGCTTGTTGAGAATCTGTTCCGTATCCTCAGCCATCATGTAGTCCGGTTCGTAATCATCATCGTCCTCCTCTACGTCGAGAGGTGCGGTGTCTGGGTTCAATACTGGCGCCTGTGCAGCAGCCTTGACCGCGATACGCTCGCTTACGACCTTGACGGCCTGGTCGAGCACCTCGTGATCTATCCTCGAGAGTGTTGCCACGACAATCTTGGCCGCTACAGACACCGGTACCTGCGATGCATCGATGGCCTGCAGGGATGGGGCGCCAGGCAGGGTGAAGAGGGCGGCAAGGCTGTTGGGAGGGTGTGACGGTGGGACGATCTGTGCCTGGGCGGGCTCCATCATCTTCTGCCGCTTGGCGTCGCCGTATAGTTGTTGCTCGGCCAGGTGCCGCTTGCTACCGACGCCTTCGAGGATCTCGGCCCGCGAGCGCATGAGCCGCTCTATGTGAGCATGCATCCGGGGTGCCCATGGATTTTGCGGATCCCTGTTGGTAGTATATCTCGTCAGTCGGTTCTCGTCTCGACCTGGGGCCTGATCGGACAAAAAAGGGGCACATACCGTCTGAGGAGATGCACCAGCAGCTGTCTCGTCGTCTTCTCCATAGACTTGACAAGCACACGGGCTCGGGGGTCATGGGAGAGTTTGCAAGCTTGAGCGGGTTGAAGCCCAGGACGGCATTGAGGATCCGGCTGGACGTGGAGGGTCTGGAGCGGATGAGGATGGACAGACAGTTCAATGTTCCATCTACTACAATAGCATCACTGCAGGACGAAGAGAAGGAGCGCGCTATGTCAGTAAAGAGATCTGGTGGCGTTTCGACAGAGAGTTATGCCCGCGTCTTACCTGCTGTTGTCCTGAAGCACGCTGAGCATCCTGTCGAGGAGGCCGGTAGCCTCCGCTTCAAGTTGTCTAATGTCGAGAAAAGGGTGATCTGCCGGGACCATTCCCAACGACACCTCCAAGCCATTGCGCTGCTTGTATCCATATTTCAGTCCTTGAACGGGCACCGCAGATCTACAAAGAATCTTACCTTGTCCATGTTGACGGCTGTTGTTTGTGCGAGAACCACACGCTGGGCAAACTTTATACAGCAGGCCTTCAACACAGAGGCGGCATCGTCCCATATCCTTAGTATCCTCTGCTTGATGGCCATCAGCTCGTCCCATGGTCCTCGTTCGTAGGAGTTGTGTATTCTAATGAAGAAGAAGAAGAAAAAAGTCTGCGTCAGCAAAACCACCCAGAGACTGTGGACATATTACCTCGAAGAAAGAGCGCATAAAGAAGAGACACAACTCCGCCCCAAAAAAGTCCTGTCCCACGTCGAAACCGGGAAAGGCTACCCCAGGAACAAAACAACAGCACCGAGGAGGTTGAACGTACGTCCATCGCATCGCATATGGGTATATGCTTGCCGCCGCCTGAATGGCGCTCTTCAAAACATACGGGTCCTCCTTGGGGTTCTCCAGCAGGGCGCGCAGGTGACCGACGACCTGCAGGCTCATGCCCTCCTTGTCTCGGCCAGGCAGGGCGGGCGTCGCAAAGGCCTCGGCGATGAAGTTGGTGGCCCATCTCCGCAGCTCGACGTTGGTGCTGGGGCTGGCGAGCGGCAGGATGCCCACCATGATCTGCGAGTAGTAGGCCTGCGGGTCGCTGAGGACGGCCTTCTTGGCCTCGTTCAGCTGCTTGAGCTGCTCGCTCACTGACTGCACGTCGCCGGCCGCCATGGTGGGCAAAAGAGGCTTGACAAGCAGCAGAGAACCTAGGTACAAGGAGGCGGCCTTGCAGAGAGCGGATTTGGATTCGTCGAAGATGAGAGAGGTCTGTCTGTGGGAGGAGGGAGGACGTCCCAGCTTCTACTCTACGAGGATGAAGGTGGTGGATTCGGGACGAGGCAGAGCTTTGAAGAGAGTCGAGTGTTTGGGGAGAATAGGGAGGGGTGAGGGAAGTTGAGAAGGAGCAGGAGCAGGCAGAAGGAGGGAGGCAGCAGCAGCAGCAGCAGCAGGTATCATCAGTTCGCAGCGTGCATCCAAAGTGAGTGACCCAGGAGCGAGGTTGGAGAGAGTCGCCGTGACGCGCGAGTGTCGCTTTGTTGAAAGGCGTCGTTAGTGTCGTGGTGATCTTGCCCGATTTGTCGTCGCATTCTTTGCTTGCGCCGGTGAACACAAGTTGATGTGAGAAGCCGTCACTAATGAATCGATGTACGGTGCCGTTTGATGGTCGGTAGGGAGTCGGTAGTGACTTATTTCAGTGTTGTAAACAAAAACAAAGAAGGCTGCGTGTGCGGGTTTGTTGGGTTGATTGAGAGAGAGAGATGACGATTGAGTGTGGTCAAAAAGAGCAGACGCAGCCTAGAAAAAGCGACCCTAAGCGCGTCGCCAGCAATTCATTCACGAGTTTACTTGGCCCTGTCCCCTGCATTGCTGGCTACATCAGCTGCTAGGCTCTGCTACCCCTGGAAACCCACCCTTCCCCCTGTAAGGACCCAGCGGCCATCAGTGCTGTCCTACGTACGTCCGTACATAGTACAGTACTTAGTAGATGGATGAGATCACAGCTTAGCTTACATAACCCAACTTTTTTTGTGGTCACAGAGTCAGAGTCAGGCATCTGATTCTACCGGAATCAGGCGATCCTTTCCTTTCTCTGTTCTCTTCTCTCCGACACCGAGACAACGTGGAAGACCAAGATCCTCTTCAAACATGGCAGGGTGAGATCAGAAACCTCCTACACACAGAGAAAAGTATTCCATCACGGCCACTGACCCAGCAGTCTCGAAACAGGTACGACCACTCCAGCTACTATACCCGAGCCAATGCGCAGTCCGCCGCCCTCCTCCGGGCGCGGCGCCCATACCTGGTCAAGAATGCGGTGACGGGTCTGATTATGGCTGGTCTCGCCACCGGTGTCTGTACGTTGGACATTGCGTCCCCCGAGACAGCAGAGCACTGCATCAAGAGAGTTTCCATCAAAGACTGATCTTTGAACAGACGTGTACACCATCAAGGCCGTCGGCCAGGACGAGTTCGAAGACGTCAAGGTACCGGATGTTCCGGTCCACCAGGCACAGCAAGGCAGCCCCGAGGCAGCCAAAAATTGAAAAGAATAATCTTTGTCTAAAAAGTGGGAACTGCACGGTACAGCATGTCGGCTGCTCCTCAGCATATGTTTGGCCGCGCAATATGACCACGAACAGCGGGAATTGAGCACGTTGCGGAGGAGTATTTCCAACTCTGAAGCGTACAAGTGCCCGCGAGAACGGGTAGATTTGTGCCTGGCGTGGAACAATCATTATGCGCTGATTGCAGGCGCATGCTTGTATAGCTACAATGCTCTTATCGACGGCGACGACAACAACAATAAGAAGAATCTAACCTGGGGCCATTTGCCAATACGAGGCTCCTCGAGGCGTTTAAAATAACACCGAACAACGCCGTCCCGAACATCGGCTCCTAGCTGTAAATTAAAAAGAAGAAAATATATCAGTCACCTCCTCCCAATATAGAATGCTGCTCCTGTTGTCATACAAAGCTCTTCTAAGACTGCTGAGTCAATCAATAGCCACCCAGAACCGAACCGGCCGACACCACGCAGAGAAAGAGACCAGAGGCCCGTCCCGGTAAAGCTTAGGGGAAAGAAGAAATAAAACCATCTTCATCCCTTGGGGTATCGCAACGCCATACAAAAAACAACCCCCGAGGCCGCACGGCGCATGTAAATGGCATAAACAATCTTACGCTTAGATTTGGCGGGCTTCGGCCACCTTCCGCGCGTGCCCTATTTCTTGATCTGGCCCCGGCGCATGTTTGTGTCCCGAATCCCCATTCACTTGGCCATTTGCATACCAGGTACCGCCGGCTTGTTGTTGGTGTAGTGGTTTCGTCTGGTTCGAAAAAGCTGGTGGGCCGGCATAAGCACCATGCGAGTGCCGTCGTGAGCCATGCGATGGGTGTTTCGGGTTGGCCCAAGGTGTTTGCTCCAGGAATTGCTCTCCGGCCGGTCCCAGGGTTCGTCCAAAGGGCACTGCTCCATAGTCATTAAGCGCGGGCTGTACCTGCTGTGCGGAGCCCATAATGCTGTGTCGAGCTCGCTGCCGCTTTCATCAGCACATACGTCCCGCGGGCCTCAAAGTTGGGGGGGCTCCCAAGACTCACATGCATAGCTTCAAAGTCGTCCTCGATTTCGGCCCGCGATGCAGCCTTAATCTCAGGCGCAGCAGGGAAGCCCTGGTGTTGGGCAATACCAGCCAAAATTGAGGTCTCTTTGCTGTGCGCAATAGCCTGCTTCTTCTGCAGCGCCTTGGTCTTGGGAAAACGAAACCCATAATCCGGTATTGGGTTGGCGTTCTTTCTGCGCTCGTGTTGTATCTCGTACCATTGTTTCCCGAGCTCGTCCAGTGTCTTTTCTCTTGATTCGCGCACGCTCTGGTAAAACTGAGACAAGATCTGGGCTCGACGGGCCACGGCCCAGCGATCCAAGGCGTCCATATTGTACTCGTACTCAAGCTCGGTTACTCGCAGCTTGTCGTCGCGGCGGCTGTCGATGCAGTGCATCATCGCAAGGTATTCAGGATGGGTCGGGTTGTCCCCTCCAACAGCGCCTGCTCTTCGTCCAGTTGCGCGATTCGCTCATCGTAGAGTCTGAACAACAGAGCACGTCAGCATGAAGCTCAAGAAGCGCACCGAGATTGCCGCCCAAAGGGGGAAAAAAAGTTAACCTACCGATCCCGAAGAATTGCAAATTGCTTCTCGATCGCTCCTAGTGCGTCGAAAGCTTGTCGTTTTTTCTCCACTGCAGGCAACGGGTCAGTCGCGACAAGGAGATGGTGGTCAAGTGACAATTGGAGAGTCTGCTCACGTTCTTCTTCATTCTTGTGCGCAATTTCGGCCTCCTCGTCAACCTCAGCCGTCTCGATCGGCTCATCCTCTGCTGGCTGGTCGTCGTCTTCTGCAGCCGGCTCCTCTGTCTCCTGGGCCTCCAACGGGACTTCGTCTGCGGAAGCCTTCCACCTCCTGGGGGTACTGCGTCGCGACTTTCTGGATCTGGTTACGAGCTCATTTGCAGGCGGCTTTTCGACCGATTCTGCGATGGTCTCGACATCATCCTTGACTGTGGTGTCGTCGTTTTCGGCACCGGACTGCTCAGCGCTCTTGCCTCCTGTCGAACTGGCCTCCCGCCCCAGTTCTTCGGACAGCACCTTGGTCAACGGAGAGACCGCATCGCTGTGATCGATGACCGAGTTGGCTCTCTTTCGGGGATGCTCGTTGTCGCTAGACTGCCCTGTCGGAGCCAATCGCTTGCGCTTCCTTGAATCAGCCGAAGGTTCGTCGCCTGCCACGATGTGCGACTGCCGGGTCTCCCGGTGTAAGGAGCGAGAGCTCCTGTGTGTTTCTCTGGTGTCCTTGTCCGAGTCAGCCTCGCTCTCGCCTGCAGAGCCCTCAGAGACATCTTCATTGTCGTCGTCGCCAGACGCCGCGCCCACATCAGCTTGTATCTGCGCTTGTAGCTTGCTTGGGCTTCGGTTGAAGGAGCGGAGGATCTTTTCGGACTGTGGCTCTTTCGCGTAGTCGGCGTTGGAAGCTGTGGTGTTGACCTGATGTCCGTTACTCTTGCGCGGGGTATCGTAGAGCCGCTCTGTGCTCGCCTCAGAGTCGATCTCGCTTAGGGAGTCGGAGTCTTCGTTGGCCGCGGCTTCTTCGTCTGCTCGGCCGTTGTCTCTTTGCTCGGGCTCGTCGTCATCGGAGGGATTACTCTTCATGTCGACATCCATGTGTTCGGTGTCCTTGTCCTCGGCAACCTCACTAAGCGGAGAGGATACGGTGCTAGTGTCTTGGTCGAGGAGGGAGTGCGGAGGGTTGGCCATTGCTATAGGCGGCGCGGTGGCGCCGCTTGCCATGGCTGTGGTGTGTCGGAGCTCGAGGTCTCTGGTGTGTGTGTGTGCGTGTGTGTGTGCGTGTGCGTGTGTGTGTGCGTGTGCGTGTGTGTGTGCGTGTGCGTGTGTGTGTTTGTGTATGTGCCGGTGTCGGGCGCAGCTGGTGGGAAAATCGACTTGGACGGCAGCGTAGGGTAGGTTTAAAGAGAGTCGGTGGGTTAGAGGTTGGAACCGTATGCCATGCGACCGGCAAGCAATGTTCCGTAGGTCGTGTCTTGTCAAATTTGTGCAGTTGAGCTGTAAAAACGTCTAGCAGTGGTGGTGTGCTAAGGACGAAAGGGCAGGCTGGATTTCCTGCGCCGAGGGGAAGGGAATCGGGGCGTGGGTGGGCAACCTGCTTCACCGCGGCGTGCTTCTCCCATCTGACAGGGGTGTCGCTGCGTTGCCTGCCAAGGGCTCTCGCGCTGATGTGCTTTTTACGCGGTGCCAGTAACTATCGATAAGGGTCTTGGCAACTATTTTTTGCGAATGCGCGCCTTCGAATTGCGACCGTCTTTCGCCCGGGTTGAGGATCTGTAGGCTGTCTCGCAGACTGATTGGGTCGATCGGATTAATTTTTCCAGTTTCAGTGGGACAGTGCTCTTGTACCTGTCCAGTCCTTCTGAAAGTCGAGACTGTGCATTACAGTCTAGTCATTCTTGTAATCTCCTCTGAACTTGCAAGGCGCAGAAGGCACATCCGAGGAGGGTTTTATTCTGCTGCACTCCTCGACGTTCCGAAATGGCGAAGAACAAGTAGGTCTTCTCTCGACTGCAAAACAAGGGTGTCAAGGTCTCTAACCAGCTCTCAGGAGCTCCGCGTTGTCTGCTTCCTCCAAGAAGATAGACCCGACCCTCGACGCTCTCTTCTCAGCAAGCGTAAGACCACCCATCCGTCAGATTCAGAACCCCGAGTGCAGAGCACAAACTTATCTATAAAAAAAAACAGTCCGGCCCCGTGCAGACACCTGTCAAGACTCGATACCCCGCATTGATCACGCCAAAGTCGAGGCCGGAACCAGAGAGCGAGGACGAAGATGACGAAGAGGATGAGGAGGACGAGGTTGGCAGCGACGACGAGGGCAGTTCAGGCGTTGACGAGGAGTCTGAGGGTGCCGAGGAAGGAGAAGAGGGCTCCGAGGGCGAAGAAGATGCTGAACTGAGCGAACAAAGCGAGTCCGCAGACAGTGAAGCCGACGAGCGCGATGCTGCGGCGCAACTTTTCGCCGAGGCCCAGGAGCACGAGCGCAAGCAGAAGCGCAAGAGGAAGCAGGACGAGTTTCACGACCTCGAGAGCAAGTATTTCCAAAAGTTGACCGACGAGGAACCCCCTGTCAACAAGCGACGGAAGCTACCAGAGGGCGACAATGAAGAGGAGGCAGAGGAGGATGCGTCGAAGGCAAAGGCCGGCAAGGAGGAGGAGGACTCAGATGGTGATGTCCCCATGCACGAGTCTCTCAAGCAGGCCAAGAAGCCCGATGAGGTCGAGAAAGCCTCGCGCACCGTCTTCCTGTCCAACGTCTCCGTCGAGGCCATCAACTCCAAGAAGGCCAACAAGACGCTGCTGGCGCATCTCTCCTCGGTGCTGGACAAGGAAGCCTCGCCGCCGCAGACCATCGAGTCCCACCGGTTCCGGTCCGTAGCCTTCTCTACAGCCGCGATGCCCAAGCGCGCCGCCTTCATCACCAAGGCGACGATGGAGGCAACCACCCAGTCGGCCAACGCGTATGTGGTGTACAGCAGCGTGGCGGCAGCCCGTGCGGCGTGCGCCAAGCTGAACGGCACGGTCGTGCTGGACCGGCACCTGCGGGTCGACAGTGTCGCTCACCCAGCCGAGGTCGACCACCGGCGGTGTGTGTTTGTCGGCAACCTGGGCTTCGTGGACGACGAGACGGTGCTCAACGTGAAGCTGGACGAGGACGGCAAGGAGAAGACCGAGAAGCGCAAGCGCACCAAGGTGCCGATGGACGTCGAGGAGGGTCTGTGGCGGACCTTTGGTCAGCATGCTGGAAAGGTCGAAAGCGTGCGAGTAGTGCGTGACCAGGTGACCAGGGTCGGCAAGGGCATTGCCTACGTGCAATTCTATGTGAGTTGACTGTCCCTCGGCGCAGGGAGAGTGCTTGGGAGTGATGTCAAGGTGCTAATGCGATCCGCAGGATGGCAATTCCGTCGAGGCGGCCCTCCTCCTCAACGGGAAGAAGTTCCCTCCCATGCTGCCCCGCGAGCTGCGCGTGAGCCGCTGCAAAGCCCCCACAAGACGGCCAGGGCGATGGAGAAGAAGACGGCCGAGAGGATCGCTGCGCTCAAGACCAGCGGCAAGGCTGGCAAGAAGGGCAGCAGCACCAGATACGTGCCCAAGCTCACAGCCGAACAGCAGACCATGGCGGGCCGGGCCGGGAAGCTGCTTGGCCACTCTGCAGCCGCCAAGGCCAGGATATCCAAGTCCAATGCGAGAGCAGGCAAATGGAGGGAGAGAGGGGGCGAGAAGCGACCTGAACGGCCTGGTAGGGGTGGTGGCGGGAAGGAGGCCTCGGGCGGTTTGAAGACACCTGAGGCGATCATCTTTGAGGGCCGCCGTGCGAGTTCCAAGGATGGCAAGCCCAAGGATCTGAAGATGAAGGGCAGCAAAAAGAAGTTTGGTGCCAAGCCCAAGAAGTCTGCAAGGTGAACAAGGAATCCAAATCGGTGGAGGAGATTCTATTGGTAGCTAGCTAGCTTTGAGTACGCAGCACCCAAACAATAAACAATGCACATGCCCTCTGAGCTTCACGATCAGGGATTCTGCCATGATGCGTTCGTATCGGTAATGCTTCGTATATCAGTTTGACGATTTTTATACGTTCCCACTTCTCAGCAGTTGCGTGGAGCAATCGCTCCGATCAGTGCTACCTTTGTATTCCCCCTCCGATCCACCCGCCATTTTTTTTTTGCGCGCCCACCTCATTCAGGTCTCCCTGGCGGCCTGGAGCTCGTACTCTAGCCAGTTCTTCTCGTGTGCCAGGAACTCGACGTCCTCGTCGGCGGTATAGACGAGCACGCACTCCCCGTAGATGCGCTCGGCCTGCTTGAGGTAGTGGAGGCGGGTCTCGCGGCGACACTCGTTCTCCCTGCCCAGGGCACAGGTCTCGTCGTCCTCGGAGCTGGCGGTGACTGCATCGGAGCTGCTGTAGCGCTCGATCTCCCATCCAGAATCGCCGTCGTCCTCCTTCAGCACCTTCCTGCGCCAGTTGTTCTTCAGAGAGCCGAGCAGGTCGGCGCCGTCGTCCTTGACGGGCGTGGAGCTGCGCGGGCGGGCGATAGGGACATACGTGGAGGGGCTGTTGCTGCCGCCGGCTCCGCTGTTGTTGGTAGAGGAGGAGGGAATGGGGACGAAGTTGGTGCTGTAGGCGATGTAGGACTTGAGCTTGTAGATGAGGGGGAGGTCGGGAGTGTTGAGGAAGGCGCGCAGGGTGACGCTGTTGTCTCCATTCTCGTCACCACTGAAAGCCTGCAGGTAACACGCTTTGTGTCAGTTACATGTGTGACCACACACCCACTAACAGCTCGCGAGGTTGGCAGAAAAAGAAAAAGAGAGAGAGAGAGAGAGAGAGAGAGAGAGAGAAAAAGCAAGAAGACTCACGTCAATGAATCGGCCGCACCAAGCGTTCTGCTCGCTCCTAATCATGGGTTTGGCCGCCTTCACTTTGATTGCAGCCAGAAGCAGGTTCCTGCCCAGAGAAGGGAAGTCGATGTCGGGTGCCTGCTGGGAGGACTGGGTCTCCTCGTTCGCGAACGCGTTTGAGCCATCAGCAGCCCAGGGGATCTGGAACTCGGGAGCCTCCGGGTCAGGAACGAACTTGCCCTGACGAGCGCGAGCGAGAGGGTTATTGATCTTGCCGCCATTGTTGTCATTCTCATCCTTGTTCATCTTGGATGATTGCAGTACAGTGACTTGCTTGGTGAAGACGGTAGGGCGATGATTGTTGCTGACTTTGTTGGTAGAGTCGGGCAGTGTGGTGATGGTGGTGTTGACGACATCTCCTTGCTCATCCTCCTCCACGGTCGCTGATAGTCCTGCAGCTGCCTGCTCCAAAGTGGCCTCTCTCTGGTTGGTAGTAGATAGCTGAGCAGCAGCCTGGGCTCCGTCGCTTCTGGCTGTATCATGCTCAACAGCAAGTACTGCTGCTTTCCTCTCCTCAGACCTCTTCGCAGCAGCAGCAGCAGCAGCAGTAGGGAAAGTGATAGCCATGGCAGCATCAACAGCACGGGAGAGGGCTCTGATCTCTGCAGCTGCCTCAGCTGCAAAATCTTGGATGAATCTCACAGCCTTGAGCTGTTGAGAGTAATGAGCGGCATCCCAAGGCATCAGGACAAACCTCTTGGTGGGCCAAGAGGGCTTCACTCTGCCAGAGGCCATCGTCCCAACAGCAAGAAGCTAAGCAATGTCTTGAGGCTGGAAAAAGGATGGCAGGGTGTTAGTGCTGCTTTGCTGGTCCAACAAGGCAGTGAAGATGTTGTGTGTTGCAGCTGGCAAAAAGAAAGAAGAGACGAAAAGGAAAGACAAGACGGATTGAGGCAAACTGAAGTGTGTGCAAGATAGAAAAAAACAAGCAGATCTATTCACATAAAGTCAAGGTGCCCTGCAGGGAAGGCACTCCACTGTACACAACAATCAACTTTATCAGATGAAAGGCAGATCCAGCACTGATTTAAACACTTCAGTGGGGGTCCTCTCTTGTTCTTTGAGGTGGACAGAAAAAAGGGTGATTGATCCAAGGGAATTGAGAGTGGTATCTTGCCTATTTTCCCCAAAGCCCAAACTCCAGCAAAGGATGTGCCCCAGACCAGTCTAACCTCCCAATATCATGCGGCCTATTTTCTTCCTCTCTCTTACAAGACGCTCTCCCTTCTCTTTGTGGGGTTCAGCGTGACCTCGGCCCTCCTGACCAGCTCCTCATATACCGTCCACGCCAGTGCTGAGCTCAGAGCCTTACGTCCCATACGCAAGGCCAGACCATCCAAGAACGAGCGCACTCCCTCCTGCGTCACCATCATGTGCGCCGCGTGGAACATGTTTCGATACACGCCGGGCTGCAGCTGTATTCTCGTCTTGACGGCATCGAAGGGGTTCGATATCGCAGAGCACGCCCCGCCGGCGATGACTCCTGACGAGAAGTTGATCGTCGCCGCAGTCGAGACACCCATCCTTCCGTGGACCTTTGACTCAGCAGAGGGGGAGCTGTCACCACCGCCTCCGTGCCACGCACTAAGCCTCTTCTTGCTCTGCTCGTAGAACAGCACATACAGTCCTGCGTAGGGGGCATCCCGCATGGCGGTCGCGCCGAAGCCAGAGAAGAAACCTTTTGCCCCTTCTTTTGCTAGAATATCCCGTCCTGCCGCCGATATGGAGCCGTAAGAGTATAAGTTCGACTCGTACCGCACCTTGATCACCGTCAGCGGCATCAGGATCATGCCAGCAAATGTGCGCGCCACCGCACCCGCCAGCAGGTTCCCCGTGTTGGAGAGCTTGACGAGCGAGGAGGAGTGGTGATGTCCTGCACCCGCCTTGACACGGTCTCTGATGGTAATGAGTGCGCCATCGCCGGTGCCTGAGTCTGCCGCGAGGAAGGGGACGCGCGAGACGTTGGTCCGGATCGCATTGAGGGACGTGAAATATATTGCACTACCGAAGCCGGTGCGCAGAGCGGAGGGTGTTGCGCCTCGCCATAGCGCGGGCAGTATACGAGGGGAGGTTCGGATCTCGCGGATGGCAGCGGTAAGAGAGTGGTGGCCAGATTGTTGCACACGAGTCTTGAGGAGATCGATGGGCTGCAAGAGGACGGCGGAGAGCATGCCAGACCCAAGGCCAGCTACGAAGTGGTAGGCTTTTTTTGGGGGCGGCTTCTAGTCAGACCCTATACATATGAAGAAAAATAAATGCACATGAAAATTCAATAGTGATACTCACTCGATTTGGACTTGGCCTTAGGTGAGCCATCGCTGCTCATCGCGTAGTGTTATCTCCGGCGAGACGCAGTACGATTTGAATATCGAGGTTGCAGAAATGCCAAGGGTTGATGGTGCAGCATTTCTGTCTACCGTCACGCTGCTGCACTTATCGATGGTTTATCGAAGCTGGTTCAGGTCGCAAACCGAGCCATCGTGCCGTGGTAGTGGCGCAAGAAAGGAGTATGTCGTGTTTGTCTCTGTGAGAACTGAAGGCTGAGTGGTGACGGCATAGTTTTTTAGGTTTTGGGGGACCGGAGCGGCGGCCGATTCGGCGGAATGCGTCACAGTCCGGAAACTGCCGTGTGAGTCTCCACTCTCTGTGTCAGCGCCCCGTGCCTGCTTGCCTGGGGAGTCGTTCCGGTCTTACATACAAAGTCAACTCGTCAGCAGGAGACTCATCTTTTTCGTTCCCTGACGGCAAGAATAATAATCGGATTTGTAATATTTCGCGCAGTTCCGTAACGCAAAGAATATAGATGTTTCTTGACTCACCCTTACTTAGTCGTGAGTGATGTCCTCCGGGACTCCCGGCGCCAGGCCACGAGAGGAGCCTCGCGAGATATCATCTATCTTGCTGTCTTGTCTTTAGAATCCCCGACGATAGACTCCAGGCGTCCAGCTAGCTGTCGGTGTCGCCTCACGACCTCTACCCACTCCTCCTCTGCCTCACTTCCAAGGTCCAGGCCCGCCAAGAACAACCCAAAGTCACCTCCCAACCGGCCCAGGCTGCCAGCACAGTACAGAACCTGCGTCAACAAACTATCCCTTGACGCCTGGTCCTTGACCGTTGGTAGGTATAGCCGCAGCGTCTCGACCAGCATGTCGACAAGATACAACGGAAAGGTTGACAGGGACGACGGCAGCGGCTCGAGGGGGTCCTCCTTCCCACTCGTAGGAGCAGCTGCAGCTGGTGCATCGGTGGCCGCTGGGAAGATGCTCCTGTACATGGAGACGATTGCAAAACTCTGCTCGCGGAATATCTCAATGTACCGCTTCAGGTACCTCTCCGTCTGCTGGCCTCCTGACCAGGCATTCCCGCTGCCGATCGACTTCTGTCTTGTCTTCTCCTGGTCCGCAAGCTCCTTGAGCGGGTCCAGCGCGTCGAGCATGTTCAAGAGCGTCGCGAGGCGGCACACCAGGAAGACAGCCCCCAGGACCCTGTCCTGCGAGCCATGGCTCTTGTCTTGTGACCCAGCCGTCTCGAGGTCAGGCAGCACCCTCCGTAGCCAGCTGATCGTCCGTAATGAGGCGGCCAGTTTCAACCCCGGTGCTTTCAATGACAGTACCAGATTGGCCGCCATCGTCTTCATTGCCTCGTCTGCCTGCGCTGCTATGGATGCGATCAGCGGCGAGTTGGGATAGAGAGAATGTAACCTCCGTATGTGGCCATTGAGATCGAGTGCTGAGGAGTAATTCGGCGGTGAGGCCGAGATGGCCGAGTTCAGCAGGGTGGGGAGCTCCAGCACGTCCACGAGACGCTCGACGTTCCTCGACAGCAGGAGGGCGCGTTTTCTCCTCGCCAGCACGTCGTTCTCGCTGGCCTTATTGTACGTGCCCGAGAACTTGACGGCCTCGTTGTCCAGCCTCGGCATGGCATGCCGCAGCTCTGCCGTGCTGCTGGCCAGCGCCGGGAGGGCGGTCTGCAGCGAGGCATGATGAGATGCAGACTCGATGATGGGCTTGTACGACCTCTTGGACAGGGACTGGAGGGAGATGAGCAGGGTGTGGGAGGACTGAGAGATGGCCTGGGGCTCAGTCCTGTCTAGAGACGACAGAGGCTGCGCAGCCAGGTGCTTCAGGTAGTCCAGGGAGGTCTGATCCTGGGGTGTCTTGGGCAGGTCGGCATCATGCTGTGATGCCAGAAGGTCGTATAAAAGGTCAGCCATAATTCCCCCTCTCAGTCGACGGACGACCCTAGGCCGTTCTCGCCTTGTTGACCCTGCTGCCTGGGAGTGAAGTGACGGAGCTGAGGTGTGACGGGGTCGGATTGTGCACGATTGTGCGCGGTGATGGGTGGTGGATTCGAAGGGGAAAGCGCCTGGCCCGGGCACTCTCCAACGTGAGAAGGCTCCCACGTTGCCACAACAAAAACACAACAGCTAATTTTACTCTCCAAAATTGCTGCAGACAGATCAATATGGCGCCTGACTTGGAGGTATTCGTCAGTAAGAATTGGGCCAGAATGAGCTCGTGATAGTGTGTGTCAGTCAGTTGCTAAGTTGCTACTTGCTAAGCTCCTCTGAACGGTGAACACCCTGGTCATTTGGACAGGTGCACGGGCCATGACGGTCAGGGGGAGGTGCTGTACTACCACAGTACATTGGGAGACATGGGAGTACCCCAAGAGGGGCAGACCTGGACTTCCACCCCCTCTCTTGTACGCCTTACTATGTACGGACGCAGAGTGGTTGCAGTGCCATTTCTTAGTATGCTCTTCAGGTGATCTGACGCCCTCAACTCCTTCATGCACCATTCTGGGCGTCAATTTCAGACAAGGTACGTCCGTACTGGTTCTATTCTCGAGATCGGTCTTGTCACCGTTCATTTTCTTTTAGCCTCCAGACCTGTCCAAAGACATAGAGGCGGCCGACTAGCTACTAAGTATTGTAGCCCGTCCGGATGCTTTTGGTGCTGGCGGGGGTGAGAGGCCTGGCGTGGAACTTATGCCCTGTCAGCCAAGAGAGGTACCCTATGCGGGCTGACAGGTACCGCACAAGTACCCGCCCGATTTTCCCAACAAATCCAGGGTCCATATGGTTTTGTCTCTCTTGGATGCGACGATAAGATTTGGAACAATACAGAGCACTACTACCACTCTTCCTCTTCTACCACAAAGTACTTTGTCCCGTGTTTTGTGAGCCGTCACACGACGTCAACGTGTGTTTTGCTCGCAGGAGGTTTCTTCACACTCTGCTCCTGGCACACGCTGCATCTGCACCTTCAGCTGAGCAGCGTACGCCTGGTGATCGAGGCACGCTGGACCCTCGCGAGGAGTACTGCGTGCAGATCCCAACAAGAATTCTGGAGCGCCCTGCCTGCTGCACACACACACACACACACACACACACACACTACACCTAAGCAGTGTAGCTTGGCCTGGTGGCCTGTCGGCCTACCTACCCGCCTAGGCTATCGACCTGCCTCGGAGGCACCAGCTTGCGGGGTTCGCCTCATGTGGGCTTTTCCTTGGCTCTGATTAAAGGTCGGTCAGGTTCTTACTTAGACTTATATATAGAGGCATGCCTTGTCCTGCCTCGCTCCCCCTCCTCCCCCCACCTTGCCTCCCGCCAACCTTCCCCTCCTCCTGGTCAGCTCTCTGTTTCCCGGATGATCGATCCTTAATTGTTGCTGATCTGGACTGCGAAGCTCCAAAAGGCAGAAGAACCCTCACAGCCATGAAGGACCCCTTCTTCATACCGCCTATACCCGCCCTCGAGGAATGGGTCCGGCCGTACGCAGAAAAGTATACTATGACGGTGCTGCCGCTGCACATACACGAAGTCATCGCCGCAGCCCTCCTCTACACGTTTATCCACCTCGTCGTCTCGCCCTGGGCCTCCAACAAATATGCCCCCGATCATTACCCCAAGTCCAGGGGAAAGCGGGCCAGCTGGGACTCCCACGTCGTGTCCCTGTTCCAGAGCGTCCTCATCTGCATTGTTGCCCTCTGGGTCATGTGGACGGATAAGGAGCGCGCCTCCATGGACTGGCAGGCGCGTATCTGGGGCTACACCGGCTCGAGCGGTCTGGTCCAGTCGCTCGCAGCTGGATACTTTGTCTGGGACTTTTGCATCACCATCTGCAACCTGGACGTCTTTGGCCTTGGTGTGCTCGCTCATGCTGTCAGCGCGCTCTCCGTCTACTCTCTTGGTTACGTGAGTCTGATGCCTGTGTCTTTTCTTGTTTTGCCCCTGAGGTATAAAAGGTGTGCTGACTGACTGACTGACTGACTGACTGACTGTGCGGGCTCAACAGAGACCCTTTTTGAATTACTACGCCACCGTCTTCATTCTCTACGAGCTGTCAACCCCGTTCGTCAACATCCACTGGTTCTTTGACAAACTGGGAATGACCGGGACCAAGGCGCAGCTGTACAACGGCATCGTGCTCCTCTTCACCTTCTTCACGGCACGTCTCGTCTGGGGGTCGGCCAGTCGGCCATGGTGTGGTACGACATGTACCGTGCGCTGTTCACCGCTCCCAACACCGAGTACATGTCCATGACGCCCGCGAATGAGCAACTGCCGGGAACCGAAGACGTCATGAGATACGCAAAGGAGGCCGGCCCGCTGCCCGTCTGGATGGCTGTCGTGTACCTGGCCAGCAACATCACCCTCAACACCCTGAACATCTACTGGTTCCGCAAGATGATCAAGGCTGTGCGGAAGCGGTTCGAACCCGGTGCCAAGGACTACAACAAGGAGGACAAGACCAAGGAGAAGATCCGCATCCCGGCTGGCGCAGCTACCGCCAACGACATTGCGGAGAAGATTGACGAGCTGAGGCGGCGACACCATCTTCCGGAGATCGACATTGAGATCAGCGATGATCTGGCAGACCTTCAATAGAGGACGCATGGCCGACACCTGACCAGATTTCTACACTTGCTACTTCCATCTGCATACAAGCACTGCAACGAACGCGTTGGGTAGCGAATAGGGAGGGATTATAGACTACGCAAAGCACACAAAGCCATACACATGTGCTTCTGAACAGCGCATCAAGGGGGCTTGGCCAATCCGCGACGCCCCCCTCTTCTCTCCCTTTCCTCGAGTATTATTCAGGTGCACATTTGTACTACCAGTGGCTTTTCAAGCCAGAACACTCCGGGCGGTGCACTCTATCCCTTTTCGAGCCAATCGAGAGAAAAAGGGAGCGTTCATTCGAATTTCTGCTCTGCAAATTTCTTATATAACCGTACCGAGCCCGTATATATGTACAACAAGAAGGCTGGTTGGAAACATCGCACGGATGGGCCAGCGAACAACAACAGCAGCGAGCAAACCCAGGAGGAGTCTTAGAAGTTTACTGCTCCTGTAGTTTCCTAATATAAAACCACCAAACCAGTCCACCTCTTCCCTCCTTGTAACTCCTTGAGTGCTCCACCGCCTAGGTTCTCCAGAGCGCGCTTAGCTGTAGAGACAGGGCAAGTCAGCTTCTTGAAATCAGCACAACAAGGGGGAGGGCAGGGAAAGGGCTTCAACATTGAGAGGACTTACCGCCATCCAGGCCGCCGCCCAGGGTCGCTCCGAGACCACTAGTTGGCACCGGCACCGGCACCTCCGAGAAGGGAGGCCTACAATAATATCCCCAACATGTTAGCCAGGTGATGCAAAGCAGTACGCCTCAAGATGTGTCCATGTGACACCACAATTTTCATCTTGGGAAAAAAAAAAAAAAAAAAACAGGGGTGAAAAAAAAAGGGATATACATACCAGACCACCAGCGCCACCAGCGCCACCAGCGCCTCCAGCGCCTGCAGCAGCCCCGAGGAGAGCACCAAGCCCCCAGCCGCAGCCCCGCCGGACGTGCTCGCGCCGGCTGAAGACGAGGTCCCTGTGAGGCCGCCCAGCAGGGCACCGAGCTGGCGGGGGTCGTGCTGTGTGCTGGCGGAAGAGGGGGTGGGTGCTGCTGTGGTGAAGGCGGCAGCGGCCAGGGCGAGGATGAGTGTGAACTGCATTTTTGGTTTTGAGGAGGAAGGTAGGAAGGAAGACAATCCTAATAAATAGTTAATGAGGTAGATGATTCGAGAAGAATTGAGACCAGCTGGTAATAGTACTCGAAGTGAAGAATGTTGGATATAAAGTGGACGAGGCAAAAAACGCCACGAGATGTAGCAGAGGGTTATGCATATTTATATGAATATAAAAGACATCGCTCTCCTTGACTCTCAATATAATCACCCCTCCTCCCCGTCTGAACAAACCCCTCCCCTCCCCTCCCCAATATCATCGCCACTCCTGCGTCCTGTTGCCATATTGCATCAACAACCGGTTTCCCGTCAGACGAAGAGGCCCAAGTAACATTTTTGCCAAAAAAACAACAACAAAAGACCAGATGGAACAAATCAAGCGCCAAGAAGGGCGCTACCATGACAAGGCTTCATCTTTATGTGCGACATGTCTCCCATCCTTCCTCCCCTCTCCCCCGTCTTCTTTTTCATCGGATGTAAAAAAAAAACAGGAAGCACGGAGGTCCGGCAGCAGATGAAAAGGGGGAAACAGACACATCAGATTGAGCGGCCCAGAGTTGTGCCGCCAAGCTGTCAGGTGCACTGAGTGGCGGGGGACAAAGGGAGGATGATTTCGTCTGAATAAGTAATATCTCGAAAAGTTAAAAACGAAAATAAAGCCAGTAAGGTTACAAGTATGAAGGGTGTGCTGCTGGTTGGCAGAAGTTATCCCAACCTCTGAAACGATAAATGGCTTCAGCCACCCTGTGCATAGGCTTCAGAAGGCCTGGCTTTGTTTCAACAACAGGTTTTTATTGGGCACAGAAAGAGAGAAGCCGAGGACGAATTCGTCGAGGAGACCACCAACACTAACAAATTAAGCAGCCTCGGTTTTTCTGGCAGCTCTTACAGCGAAATTCAGTCTTCATCAACCGAGGAGCCGAGGAAGAAGATATCTTTTCGTGTCCCACCGGAGGCCGATCACGAACAACCCGCTTCGATAACACCAGACTTCCAGTGCCAGAATTCTGTCTCGCCTAGTCTTGAAACCACCAAAATTGTAATAGTATATGACTCAAGTGAACTATTTTTATACCGCTAATGGCCAATATATTAGATGCTAATCTTTATATGTTGAGAAGGGCTAGAAATTATGAATGACGCGAGGGCTGCTGTGTGCCTTAATCCCTCCCCCAATTCTCTCTCTTTTTTTTTTTAATCATGTTAAGGAAAAAGTTCGCTATCCAATGTGTGATAAATAATTCCCTTTTTGTGACAAAAAAGTGTCCTCGACCGGCTATGATCCCTTCATCTTCTCGCTACCGGGGGTTTTGTTTTGGACAAGAGTCTGTGGTGGCGCCGACGAATGTGTTCCGCTCCGTTTCTCAACAACAACTACATAATAGTAGTGTGACATGCAGTTGTGGTTGTTGACAAAAGAGAAAAGACATAAATGACGATACTTTTAGACGGCTTGAACAAAATTTCCCCCGGACAGAAGGCGGGGGTTCCGAGAGGGGGCCCAAGTCTACTGCTATTGACAGGGGTTTTTTTTTCTTCTTTCTCTTTCTTTGCCTTCTTCTCTTTTGAACATGTTGTTCTGAACAATCTAGAACCCGAAAGGATTATCAGGAGCTGTGTGTGGCCAAAAGAGATTAGCATTCCAAGTTTCTCATCATATCGAACACAAGATTAATATACGTAAAAAATAAAAATAAAAATAAACTTACTCGCAGCAGAGAGATTAGCACGGCGGCCAGTAGCCTGTGGAGCGAGCTTCTTCGCATCGGCCTGGACACCAAAGCGCACGGGTGGTGGCGGCCCTGTCTGCTGTGGCACCAGGGGAGCAGGAGGCTGCGGCGGCTGTGCCGGGGGCATGCCGTGGTTTCCGAACCCCTGCGTGAAGCTCATGCCCGTAGGTTGAGGCTGCATCGGCTGCATCTGACCAGGCATACCGGTCCTCTGGGGCTCAAGGGCCGGAGGGAGGTATGAGTTGACACCGCCCGTCGGACTCGGCCCGACAAACGAGTTCTGGCCGAACTGCTGGCCCTGGAAGCCAGTAGGCTGCATCTGCATGGGCGAGAACTGCTGCGATGCCCTGGGGTCGGCAAAGGGGCTCTGCTGTGGCGGCATCTGCTGGCCGTTCATCATGGGCGGCTGCTGCTGCTGCATGAACTGGTTCGGTCCACCAAAGCCTGTCGGCTGCGGCTGCATGCCGGTCTGCATCGGGTACATGCCAGGCGACTGCTGCGGGAATCCCGTCATCTGTGGCTGCTGCATCTGCATGGCGTACTGCTGCTGCTGCAGCCGCTGCTGGCCAATCTCGCTCAGGCTCTGGCCAGGAGGTGCGACCTGTCCGGTGACGTGAGGCGCCAGCGGGGGAGGACCGAAAGCGCTGGGCTGTGCCGCCTGAGGGGCCGACAGCGGTCTCGCAGGAGGCGGAGGTAACATACCAGCCTGGCCCTGGACGCCTGACTGCGGCGGGGCCGGCCTCTGTCGTGCCAGAGACAGCTGGTGGCTGAGAGGGGTCGTCGGTGACTGGCCGTTTGGCAGGCCTGTCTGCTGAGGAGGCAGGCCGGCGAAGAAGCCAGGCGAGGCGCCTGTGGGCTGAGGCATCTGGGCGGGAGCAGCAGCAGCAGCAGGAGGAGGTGGAGGCTGCGTGATGACGGGTGCAGGAACAGGAGCCGCCGCAGCAGTCTTGGCCGGCTGCAGAGGCTCCGTCAGCAGCGACATCTCCTGCATGCCGGGCGTCAGAGGCGTGGTGGCCGACTTGGGAGGTTCGGCGGCCGCGGGAGCTGGTGCCGGTACCACAGCAGGGGCCGGCGGCTCGGGGGGTGGGCTGGGACTTGGCCGGCTTGACATCCCACGCGTCGTCGTCGAACCCGCTTGGCTTCCCTGTCGACACAGCTGAGGTGGCCGTCGCAGGTGTCAGCGGGGCGGGGGACGAAGCCTCACTATCCTTCGTCCCGCCCAGGGCCTTGGGGTCAACCAGGTCGCTGGCGGACCTGTTTGCCTCGGGCCGCGGCCGACCCGAGTTGTTCTTGAGGGCACCGCCGGGCCCAGAGAACAAGCCGCCCTCTCCCTGGGCCTCGCCGCCCTTCTTGCGGCCGTACTTGTTGTCCAGGAACCGCATCACCTTGATGATATCTCCCTCGCGCAGGCCCAGGGTCCGGAGCACAGACGCGTCGACGTCCGGCAGCACCGTCTCGTCCATGTTATCTCGGTGAAACGCCTGCGCGTACCTCTCGCACAGCCCGACCTGGATGTCGCAGGAGAGGAAGAACTGGAACCAGTCATACTCTGGCCTCTTGGGCTGCTCGATGGTAGCGCCAACCGGTGCGGAGGCTCTGGACTTGGACCTCTTGACCTCTGACAGCGGCTTGTCCTCGTCGAGTGATATGCCCGTCACGCGCTCCACGTACTCGAGGTCCTCGACCGACATCTTGGCGATCGGCACCGCAATCTTGACGCCGTTGACCTTGTGGAGGTTGATCTTGCCGTCCTTGAGGCCTAGGAACTGGGCGTCGACACTAAACGACTTGGACCGGTCGGTCCACGTACGGACCTTGGAGGGGTCGGGCTCTATCCGCGCGAGAAGTAAATGTTTTCCCGTCAGTTGTTGATTTCTTGTGTCCCCACTCCTAGAAGCAACAGCAGGGGAAAAAAGGAAAGAAAATATGAGAAAGAGGGGGGTAATAATACGTACTTGACTTGGCATTGCTCCGCGAGCCGTTGCTACCGTGACCGTTCTCGCGTTTCCGCTGTGACGACAAATTACCATTCCGTTCTCTACCATGTGAAAGGCTGCTCGACCTCTCCGGCAAGCGCAGTCCGGGCCCTACCTCTGAACCCCGCTTCTCGTCCTCCCTCTTTGCCGCCTTGACGGCCTGCTTCGTCAGGCGCTCCTCCTCGAGCCGGTTCTGGGCGACCGACGACAGGCCCGCGTTGATGCCGCTCATGGACGCCGGCTGGGCGGGCACGGTGCCCGTGACCTCGACGTAGCTGCTGGGCACCACGCCCTCCTTTCCGTTCTTGACCCGCCGCACCTGCCACCAGTCCTCGCTCTTCATGTCGTCGAGGATGATCACCTCGTCGCCGTCCGCCACCGTCACCTCGTCGTCGCCCTGGGCCATGAAGTCGTAGAGCATCTTTCCCTTCCTGAGCTCCCTGCCGGTGCCAGCCATAATGACCTCGCGCAGGCCCTCAGCCCGGACAGCGCCCGCGAGCTCGCCCAGCGCCGCGACGATCTCCTCGGCCGTGTCCTTGGCGCCCGCGTGAAAGTCCACGCTCTTGCTGGGCCGCACGAACTCGAGGAACACGTGCTTGCCCTCCCTGGAGTAATGTGTCATCCTATCGGCGGACCACTCCTGGGACGGCCCGTCCTGCGCATGTTCCGGTGCGAGCAGGATCTTGCCCGTCTTCAGGTTGATCCCGAGCGTGGTCGGCATCTTCTTCTTCTTGCCCATGATCGATATCATCTCATTAATATTATACAGGTGGAAGCCCCCGGGCGACAGGTCCTGTGGCCGCGGCTCGTAATCGCGGTCGGTGGGCTGTCGCCGGTCGTACTGAGGGAACGGGTCGCGGTACGTCGCAGAGGTGGGCGGCGACAGGCTCTCGCGCTGCCTGTCGTTGTCCACCGTGGACTGGATGGAGCGGGTTCGTGCCGGCAGGGGCGGCGAGATCTCGTCCTCGTCGGGCGGGCCTTGCCGCGGCGGAGGAGGGATGTTTATTGCAGGAGGGCGTGATGTTTCTCGTGTGACCGGCGGAGCAGCAGCCCGACCACCACCCATCACACCAGCCAGCGCCGCGGCCGGGTTCGAGGCCTCGGGGCTGCTGGGCTCTGGCGGCGGCGGCGGCGCGGCATTTCGTGCCGGGAGCGGCGGGCTGGGCTCGTCCTCGACAACAGGAGACGGCGGGGCGGGAGGTCTGGTAGGAAGGCTCGGAGGGGCAGGCTCGGGCTCGGGTTCAGGCTCATGTTCTTGTGGCTCGTGGCCACCGACGCCGCCCTCGCCCATGTCTATGTAGTTTGCGGGAACGAATCCATAGTCGCTATGAAGGCCAACGAGGATCCAGTCTGGATCTGAAGTGTCGTATACGTCGAGCTCGGCCTCCTCCGGAAATGACAGCTCCTCGTCCGTCTGTCTGGTGTACTCGTAGAGCGCGCGGGCTTTCGCGATGGGTTGTGCCTGGGCAAGACAAATTTGTTGTCAGAGAAGAGAAGATCACAGCAGGACGGGGCGCCAGTCACGGCCAGCAGGCGGTGCTCCCTTCGGCGCGGTGTAGTAAAAGAGTGTCAATCGAGCTCTCACCTCCTCGATGTAGTTGTTCGGGATCAGACCGACGGGCTCGTCCTCCTCCTCAGCGCTGGCCTTCTTCTTTGCCTTCCACCAGTCGTCATCTCCGCTCTTCTCAAGGACGTAGAGCAGATCTCCTTCGCTGATCTCCAGTTCCCCCTCGGACTGCGGGGCATAGTCGTAGAGAGCCTTGTAGACGCCAAGGAATGCCATCGCGTCGGCTGGCACAGGTCAGAGAGGAGCAGAGGTCGATTCGGTACTCCTCGACCGTGTGTGGTGGTGGTGGTGGTTCTGGGAGGGTGTTGGATCTGGCTGCGAGTGTTCGGTATTGTGATTCCGACGGACTTGTGAGGACTCGGCAGCTGCCTCTCCTGGAGTCTCTCTTCTGGAGGAGAGGACCTAGGTGTATTGCCAGGGCCAGCCAAGATGCGCGACTTGATGGGAAAAAAAAAAAAAAAAAAAGAGAATATAAAGACGGACGGCAAGGCAAGCCGAGACGGCTGCTGGAAGATGCAGGTAGGTAGGGTGGCTCTTGAAGCTGTGATAAGTGCTGCCCCCAGGCCAAAAAGGTGGATGCACCCGAAACACTCTTGGTGGAAGCGGGAAGGGAGAAGGTAAAGGCTGGTGCCGACCCTAGGTTGCCCCGGCCTGTACCTGTAGCGTATCACTCTCGAGAGGGACACACACGCGCGCGCGCGCACACCACCCGTGTAAAGGGTGGGTTTTCGCTCTTCGTCTTCTTCTGACCTCTCGGGGTGGTTGGTGGTGCAGGATGACGCTGGTATCGATGGCAGCCGGTGTTTGTTGCAGTGTCAGAAGCAGCTGTCATGCAACGTCATGCGCCGCCTCTCTCCCCTATGCGAAGAGAGGTAGGTTCTTCGAGATGGCTCAAAAGGGGCAATCCAAGGTCGCTGGCTGATTAAGATGGAGACCCTCGACAGCGCCCCAAGGAGAACCAAGGCTAAGGAGACCAAGAACCAGGTTTACTGTCGGGCCAGCACGGGACAGCACGGGACAAGGCCCCCAAAGCGAAAGAGTGAGTGTTCAGCAGGGAAGAAGAGCAAGGTCTGAGGTTGGGCACGAACGCCCCGACCCCACCGAAGCAGCCACTGTAACCTGATGGCTAGTACGGATTATAGCACTAATACAGTACACAGTAAGTACTTATGGTGGTAGCAGCAGTAGTGGTAGTACAGTGCAACATGTGGCGTAAGTGTTCGTATACGCAATGGGTTATTTCTGAACCATCGACCCAAGCGAAATCGGCGCGTGATACTCTCGTGTTGGTGGTAAAAAGATATCTTAAGAATAAGCGTTTGCCGTGACAAAGACCACACAAGAATATACCAAAAAAAAAAAAAAGGGGGGGATGAGGTCAAATGTGGCAGTCCAGACAAATCGTCTGTGTGTACAGATGAGTAAGTAAGCTGCAGGGAGACGGAGACCTTCTAGGGGCCTTGCAGCCCGCCAATACAGTCAGTATACACAGTGGCACAGTGAGCCGAGTGCTAGTGCTAGAGCGTCTACATCATCGCGTATTTCCATCCCAGGGTATGCTAAGTAAGTACTTGGTGAATATACTTTACATAGAACAGTACCTCCCAAGATCAACAAAGTACTGTTGTCGTTTCTGTAGTCTTGTATTTTCCTTATGTGTGTCTTGGATAATGAAACCAATGACAAAATCTTGTTTCTTCTTTCAGGGAGAAAAAGAAAAAGACACAAAATAGAATTGTGTTTCTTGTGATGTTGGATCTTGGAATGGTATTCATTGCAAGGTAACACTTAAGAGATAACCGCTCCATCTTTCTCTATACTACTCAAGTGCCCAAGAAGCTTGCTGTGGATGTGATCTGGACTCCCTCGCCTTGCTCATGTGTGTGTGCGTATGTATAGTATACAAAGTCTCACCTCAGGTCCGCCTTCGCGGGCAGGCTCGCCACCCTCCCTCCTCGCAAGCGCTTCCTAATCGCTCTCATGCATCGACGACTGCCGCAGGCTATCCGCCCTCTGCCGGCGGCTGATCATGCCCGGGTAGATCCTCGGCTCGTTACCCGATAGATGCAGGTCGTTCATGCCCTCGACTGGCCACGAGTTGGTCACCTGTGGTGGTGCTGGTGCTGGTGGTGGCTGTTGCGCGGGAATCGCTGGTGATGATGTCGGCGGCTGCTGCTGGTGGCCCATGCTGCGCGGCAGCGATGTCGTGTTGTCCACGTTCAGGTTCATGTTGAGAGACATGGCCGGCGTGTTGGGCGCTGCTGAGGCGACTGTGCTGGCTTCTGCGGTGACGGTCGAGTTGCTGTACGAGACATACATTTCCACCCTGAAAACCCTCAATGTCAGCTTCTCTTGCATTTTGTTGGTACGGAAAAGGAAGACCAGTAAGAAAGAAACAGAAGAAAAACGAAGGAAAAGAAAAAAGTCGACTTACATCTGCTGTTCCTCCCTTAGGGTGCGGTACCGGAATTCCTCTCTCCGGTCAGGCACATTTGTCTTGACCATGGTATTGCCTCGGTACCCCGGGATCAAGAAGTCCGGGCCGAGCCAGTGTTGCTTGACCGAGTGCTCGTACCCGCTCTGCTTGACCGAGTTCTTTGCGAGCTCGCACATGTCGATGGGGCTCAGCTTGTAGATCTGTGCAGCGACGGCGTACTCCTCCATCAGCGGCTCCTTGGTGTAGGCAAACTGCAGCGGGTCGTCCGTGGACAGCGACACGTTCAGGCCGCGCTTGAAGTACTGGTGGAAGGGGTTCCGCTCCAGGGCGAGGAAGAGCGCGTTGTTGCTGAGGGGCGACATGGCCACCCCGATCTGCTCGAGGTAGAAGATGTACTGCAGGAGCGGGACCTTTCGCAGCAGCAGGCCGTGGCTGATGCTGTGCGCGCACTGGGCTGCGACTGCGAGATGCTCCACGTCTCCGGCCTCGCCGCAGTGCGGCCGCAGGACGAACGTGTTGAAGCCGCGCTGCTTCCTCCAGAAGTTGAGCGACGTCATGTTGGCGAAGAGGTAGTAGATCCAGTAGCTGTAGGGCGGGTTCTGCTTGGTGTCCCAGTCTCTGGGGACCGGGTACTTCCTGAACAGGCGGCGCTCCACCTTGCTCTCGTCGTCCACGCTGTCGATTCCGATGACGCGCTGCAGGAAGACGTGGAGCTTGGGGTGGGACTGAGGATCCTTGGTCACCTCGAACAGGGGCTGGAAGAGGTTCTTCACGATCTGCTCAAACGTCTCCATGGTCCCGCTCGCCTTGTACACATCGTACAGGCGAGGGATCTGGATGAGCCACCTGACGTTGTGCGAGAACAGCTTGTTGTCGACCACCCACGCGGCGAGCTTATCCCACTCGTCCATGCTCCGGCCGTAGATCGAGATGCGCCACTCCACCATCTGGTACTTGCTCGACTCCAGGTCTGCTATGACCTCCTTGGAGATCTCGGCCAGGTACCGCCCCTTGATCAGGTTGTCCGTCTTCAAGAATATCGTGCGCAGGCGAGACTCTCCGATGGGGTTGTACTTGAGGTTGAACTTGTCGAAGCGGTGGAACGAGTCGGTGTGAGCATGCATATCCAGGGTGTCAATACTGAGGTCGTAGGCCGTCAGGTTGATGCTCTGGAACACCTCGGCCAGCGTGAGGTATTTGCCGTCCCTGTGGAGGACCACCTCGTCAGGAGACTTCTTCATCTTGCTCTTGATGAACCGGAGAAGATGCTTCTGGTTCATGCAAGCCGAGTGGTGCACGTGGGTGTCGACCTTTCTGACGTTGTAGAAGTCACGGTGAGGCACTTTCTTGGTGTCGGCAGTCTCCTGGTATTCGTTCAGGAGGGCATAGAGGTTGTACTTCCCCTCGAGATACTGCAGCCGGCGGAACGCAAAACTCTTGGACGGGCCATCGGACGAGATGGACAGGATCGTATCCAGGTCCATATAATACTCTTTGATGGTCGGGACGTTGACGGCCGGGGTGTCGGCTGTTTTGGCCTCTTGGTTTTCAAACACCTGGTAGACGCCGTTGGCGTCGAGGCCGAAGGTCATCTCGCTCGCACCGGGCAGAGGCTCGAAGAAGGCCATCTCGAAGTCCTCGCCGATGTCCTCGCCAGGCTTGCGCCTCTTCCTCTTGGAATGCTGCTCCGGGGCTTGGTCCTGCGGCAGGGCGGTCATGCTGTTGTTCATGCTATTGTTGGCACTGGTGCTCGGGTTCACCACCTTGTCCTGCTCTTCCACCCAGGCAGGCTGGGGCGGAGGTGGGTAGACTGGCCAGCTCGGATCGTCCTTGGGGTTGTCCGTCGGCCCCTGCAGAGACAGTCGGATATACTTGTGTCGTATGTCCAGTATCTTCTGGACGTTCTTGAGAATGCTGCTGAGCTCAGCGGTGACGGAGGGGTCAGCGCCCACGTAGGAGGCACTACCAATCCCCTGGGGCGCGCCCGTGCTCATCTCCAGCTGGGCCTGGTACACCGCGTCGTGAGCGCTCACTCCAAGACCGCTCGGCACCCTGGGCACGTTGGGCTGGCTGGCGGCCTGGCTGCGATTGCTGGAAAAGGCGAAGTGGGTAGTATCTTTCTTAGAGAGACTACCGGGGACACTGTCGCCACCTGCTTGCGGCCATGCAGAGGTGGGCAGCTCATATGAAGTGCCGAGCATCTTGCTGTCTGCCTGATGTTGTTGTTCTCCGACATGAGATATGACGGGGCTGCCGAGAACGCTGCCGCCGTACGCCGACGAGGCCCAGGGCTGTCCGCCGCCGCCGGCCTTCTGGTCGAGCTGGCTGCGCTGGTAAAAGAGTTTCGCGTCGGTGTGCGTCATCTGCCGCTCCGCCACGGGGTCGTAGAAGGCAGTCTTCTTGGGCATGTCTCTCAGAAGCACCTCCTCATCTTCCTCTTCAGGTGTGGTCTTTGAGCTCGTGTGCGGACGACCATCTTCCCCAGAGCCTGTGCTGCGGCTCTGGTGTGCGGCGGTGCCGTCTTCCTCGTCAGAATCGGGTGCGAGAGGAGGCATGGCCACGGGGTCGAGCTGAGGAGAGTCGAAGCCGGGGGTGGGAGCATCGAGGAGTTCGTGATCTGAGACAGGTTCTTGTTAGTTGTGGAACTACAGCCGAAAGGCTCCAAGCAGCTAAAGGCGTTCCAAGGGAGCTCTGCAGAGCGAAGGTGTGCTCTCTCCCTCCCTCTCTCTCTCTCATATGACTTGCCGGCCATTATTTGTGCAGAATGCGCACCGAGAGAGTGCGGCTTATATCACGATGCTTCCAATTGGAGAGAAAGGGTGGATGACCAAGGTATACTCGAGAGGTCACATGTGTTTGTGCTGAAACGTTTTGTTGGGGGGCGGTTGTATAATCTGGTATCAGTTTGTCGATGTGACTGGTCGGCGTGACCGGTGAGGGAGGACGACCGCGGAGCTCCCCGCCAATTTTTGTTCGCTGCAGCGTGTCCAGGGATCCCCAGCAGTGGAGGGGCTCAGAGGATACGGCAGGAATGACGTCTGAAAAATAACCCAGCTGCAGGGCTGTTCTTAGTGCAGAGCCAGCTAAGGTTCTAGCTTCTGCCTTTTATTTTATTTTTTAAACTTCCTTTCCCCCCTTCACCCAGGGACCTGCGTGCAGACGTGCTTCAGAGCCCCCACGGTGATTAATCTGCTTAGCCCTGCAGGATCTCATAACTTTATTTTCAGATGGTGGTTGCAGAGACTAGATGAAAGAACCCGATTGTTCAAAAAGCAGCAATAGGAATCGCCATGTTCTGCAAAAAAAAAAAAAAAAAAAAAAAAAAAAAAGGCCATTTTAAAAGATTCAGTTTTCTCTTGTATACCACTCCTCAGCTTGTAGGAGAGAAGTCCCGTCTAATGCTATTGACACTATCGCCCTAAAGAAAAAGTAGAGGCGCTGTATGTAGTATTTTTTATTTTTTTTATCAAAAGAACACTCAGCCAACCTTTGTGAGCCTGACTGGCTGTGGCTTGGTCTTCTTGCCGGGATCGAGAGAGTACAGCCCCCGCAAAGAACACAATGCAAGCACCGAGCAGGGTGCCCGTGGCCAGTTGGTTCCCAAACAGCCAGATGCTGAGCAGGAGGCTCACAAGTTTGCGAATGTTCAGGACAATCGTGACAGTAAGGGCCGACGACGCTGCCGCAAGCAGGTTGACGCCCCGAATGCACGCATACTGCGTCAAAACATTCATGACCAGGTAGAAGATCTGGCCAGGGATGTGGATCTTGTCAATGCCCTGCTGAACATCGGCGGGGAGCTTTTCGAGGCCGAACAAGTCCGCAATCGGGAGGGGCAGGGGCGGGCTGCTCGCCAGCTTGTTCCATTGTCTCCACATGGATGGCATGAACGGGATGAAGAGCGGCAGGGACAGAAGATGCGAGTAGAAGAGGTTTTCCTTCCAGTGAGGGCCGTATTTTCTGTATGTCTCCTCGGTGTATAGGCCCATGATGGCGGAGAGGATCTGGGCGAAGAGGAGGATGGTGAGGCCGATGTTGAAGCTCGCGGCACTTCCGGCTTTTGCTTCTGCTGTACCCTGTCTTTTTGTCAGCTTGAACGCCTCGCTGGTGGTGTTTTTTTTTGGGGGGTTCTTTTTTTTTTTTTTTTAAATTCTTATTCATTCCCAACCGCCAGGTCTCACCTTGGTCTGCGCATCCGACCAGGCGGCGATGATGACACCAATGGTCAGCAGCACCACAGCCGTGAGCTGTATGCGAGAATATCTCTTCCCCAGATGCTCCCAGCAATCATAGTCGTGATACTGCCTCCAGATCTGAGGATGATGTGGACGGGCACGGAGATGTCGTAGCTAAAGGCGTGGTTGTTGAGCGTGTTGATGCTGAAGAACAGCACAATGTTGATCAGCCAGCGCTTCAAGGGAACCTTGTTCGGCCGGATGAAGAGGGGCGGCCGTGTGTTGTCGAACTGGGAGATGTAGCCCGTGACGGCGACGAAGAGGAACTGGACGAAGGTCAGGAGGGTACCGCTGGCCGGCTCGACCCTGTGGTGTGAGAGAGAGAGACGGAGTTTTCCAGTCAGCATTGCAGGTCCGGCACGGCACGGAAGGGGAAGGGTTGCTGGGGGCCACTGACTGGATGATAGCCTCGAGGGCAAAGACGTTAGAGCAGCATCCCCCAAAGATCAGGAGCAGCATGGCCCCGACGGCGAGCCATTGCGGGATGGTCTCGATGAAGATGCGGCCCAGCATGCCCATGATCTTGGAGGACATGGGCCTCTGGTCGTCTATGCCATGGATCTCAGCTTTCTCCAGGGACGGAGCAGCATTGATGACTCGGGGCGTCATAGGAGTCGAGGCAGCCGCATGTTGCTGGGCTTTCTGGAGGGAGGAGGGTTGTCGTCGTCGAGTCGGGCGGGAGGTCGTCATTTACGCAAAAACAAAGGTCGGTTCGAGACGACGAGCAAAGGGGGGTGTGGCACGGGTGCGGTGCGGGCGGGCAGCTGCGGTGGTGCTGGTGGGGGAGGGTGGGCTCAACACGCGTCGTGTTTCGTAGTCTGGCCAAGGGAGAGAGGGAGAGAGAAACACGAGACACTCTAGCTGAGAGCTCGAAGCGGCCGCAGCAGGGACATGCGTATGTCGAGATTCTTGCGAGCTCAGGCGGGCGGGAATGTACCGGGGATCGGTTGCAGCCTTTTTGTGGCGTTTTCGGGGTGGCGGGCAGACGGGCTAGTAGGGCCTTGGCCACTCTGGTCAGGTACGGAGTACAGTAGCAAGTTTGAGTGAGTCTTGGGAGCCGGCTATGCAGACAGGTCACCACACCAGGTGCAGCTTGGGACGAGAAGGAAGAAAGAAAACAGAAACTGGGCAGAGAAGGCGAGTTCAGGAACAAGTACGAATTGTGAGAAGTGCGCGGTCGTGTGATAAGTGTGTCGTGTCAAGGCGAGGGTTCCCACAAGAGCTGTCACTTCTCTCATCTTGGCCAGATGAAGTGGCCTCAGCGGGCACACGGGTACGTTAGTCCAGCTGCAGCAGGCGGACAGAAGCAGCAGGGGCTGCAGTCGACCACCTGCCAGGGCGCGCAGGGGTCCTCCCACCTGTTCCACCCCGCACCTCCTAGGGAGTATCGGCCCACATCTGCCGAGCAAGCATTGTCTACTATAGTACAATCCGGCTATTCTGAAGACGATTGTGCATTCTGCATTTATTTGGCTTAGGAGGGATGGGGAGATGCGGGTACCTGCGATTCAAGTGCTTGGAGAGGGGACGGGTGGGACTGATTTGGCAGGTCAGATACCGTAATGGATGTCACACCTCGCTGGCCAACACCCGGCAAGGAGATCCTGTCCAGCGCTTTCGAAACTCTTTTGTTCTATTTTTTTAAAAAAAAAAGACAAGCAACTGATTATTATACCTTGTCCAAGTTGAGAATATGAAAATTCATATATTGCCTCGACACATTCCGACAGCGCTGAGGACTGCCAGTCCCTATTCCGCGTGTAGTGACGCCATACACATTTCATCCCGTATTTGATCCTGCAAGATGCAGTGTGTTGTGCAGACACCGGTATGCAAAGTAATCCGTCAACCTTTATCTTTACAAACCATTTGGTAAGGCCCGATGTCTGAATTTTGATGCCAGCATGATTCATATTCGAGACCGGGAATGATGGCAATTGAACTCGCATGAAGATCCCGTACCTGCATCAACGCACATGCTAAGGTTGTGTGTGTAGCCTCTTGCAACCTCGGAGTCTCGACTTGGTGTAACTGACATTGTGTCAGTTATTATCTTACAAGGCAGGCGAGAAAAGGAGGTATGGCAAGTACCCAAAAACCCTCCAACCAGAGCCGTCGAGGGAGAGAATGTCTTCTCATGCCAGTATCCGGACACGACGGGATTCGGACATGACCCCCTCAGGGATGGCGGGCCGAACCGGCAAGACTGGGGGTCCCTGTCTCTCTTTCCCTCAAAGCCCCACATTGGCTCGATATTTATCCTGTCGATCTGGACTTCCCTACGAGACTTTCTAGACATGACATTTTCCCTACTGGTTCTCAAAATTGTGGCCCTAGAATTGCTGAGGTTCAGAATTGGGTATGCTATTATTCGCTGAATGATAAATAGATGACACCATATCCAGCAATTCCCAAAAAACTCGAGCAACAACATCCAGAGGCGGGACATGCAGGACCTTCATCCATCCAGCTCCAGAGACACACAAAAGATGCTGTATATAAACCCAAAAGCTTCCCCCAAAACACATCTTCTTCATGTACGGACCGTCCGGAATACCATTTCATCGAGATCGCCAGATAACAAAACAGATTGCCCTCCACACGGCGAAGTCAGCCCATTCTAGGCCCACTTGCTCTCCATCTCGTCCCGGACAACCTCCTCCCCTCCCTCCTTCAGCAATTGTACCGGCAGAACAAGCAAGGCATCTTGCGAGAGTCTAGCATCGTTGATGAAACATGTCAGTTCAAAGTGATTCTACATCTGAATTGATGGGGAATCAAAGGGGACCAAAGTCCGTGTAAGCAAACGCACCATGGATCTCGCCAGGTGGACACTCGGAGTGCACGCAGGCCTCTGTAGGCTCACGGAAGTCCTCCACGCGCGCGCAGATGCAGAGCAGATCCGTGCACCCTGCCGCTCAGCCGACCTTCTCTGCGCAGCCCATCTGTTTTGTTGGAAAGAAAGATATGGTCTTTTAGTTCTATGTATCACCCAAAGATGGTTATACCGAGAGGAAACAGGGCCTGGGGAATTTGAGGGGGGAGTCAATGAGCACATACTGCGCATTTCATAGCCGCGCTGGTGGCAGCCAGGGAAGAGAGAACAACAAGGAAGAGGGTGTTGGCCTGCATCTTGAATCTGGGGTTCGGATCTGGTCGACAGCTTCAGACTCAGAACTTGTTGTTTGGTTGTAAGGGTGAGGAAAAACTCTTCAGGACCTGAGGAAAGGAGGACAGGAGGGGGCCTTATAAACTTGTGCGGGAGCTCACTTCAGAAGCGTCCTCTCGATTTACACATGCCTTCCCCGCATCCAAAATGGTCAGGTGGTTGAGATCAACGCGGCTAATGGGTGCTGGTTCCGAAGCTCACAGAAAGAAATTGTATCGGGTTCAAAAAGATCTGTTGTGTTTCTCCAGGTGAAGTATGGTAGTGCGCGGTCTGGACACAAGTTCCATATTGCAATCGTCACTGGTTCTGATCGTATATGACTTTCTACCATGAGTCGAAAACCCGGGCCCTTATTATTCATCGCATGTTGACTACTTCAGGTAGTGTTTGAGCAAGTCTAGACTAATATACAAGCGAGAGATGTACTGCAAGTTAACATCTTGCGTGGCCAGAATAAAGCTCTGGGTGTTTGTGCTATTCATAAAAAACCACATGTGATTTTATTGATTCGAGACGCATTATAGATGTCGCGGCCTAAAAGATGGTGACTAGTCCTCCAGTGCCTCGTGAAGACTGCCGGTTTCCCCTTCAGGCAGATCGGCCTCATACATGAGACCCGTGACTTGATCATCAAGGACTTAGGCTCTGAACCACCGACAATACTATTGATTAGCAATATTCATTGCCGTGAGAGATCCTAGACCACAGAATTCGGTGGTTCTCTGACACACTATCGGTCGAGAACAACGAGGTCTGCTTGTCATTGATCGTTCGGATTGAGGCCGCGGGCGGTATGTGACTTCTCATGAGGACCAACGGGTTTTCTTCTAGCTGAGTATCCTCTGGACAGTCTCCTGGATCATGTCACAAGACAAAATGAACGACATTCATAGCGGCGTAGTTCCGAGGTTAATATGGAGGCGCGACGCTACAGCATCACAAGTTCACTTCTCGGGGGCACTTTCTCTCCTTTGCTAGGCGGAAATATGAAGGTGATACGGATGTTGACGGCTGATGTGAAAGGAAGTAGAAGTCAAAGAAAAGGTAGGGAAATACAGAAAAGGCAAGTCGAGAAATGAAGAGGGCTAGAGACGTAAGTAGAACAAAAAACTTGCCGGGGAAGAGGCAAAATAAGAATCGCATATGGCAAACCACCTTATCCTACCTCAACGTATAGTAACACATCTGTGACACGCTCATTCAATAGTGATTTTGAAGCCGTCCTCATGGTATAGCATCCTCACAGTACGTACTAAGTAGTCCCCATTGCCTCAGACTGTACGGAGGCTTCCTGGCAATTTACTTCTTCAAGCAGTTATTCGCTGCCAATAGAGAGGCCTCTCATCATCTCGTTCGCAGCATGCCCTCTCTCAACAAATACAAGAGTCTCTCACATCATGGCGTGGTCAAAGTCTAGAACACGGTGACGCAGATGCTCATCCCGCGAAACCATACTGGCGTGGCTGTAGTAGGGGCCTTCAAGGGTATGCAAACGGTAGCATGACCAATGTATACCCTCTCTTAAGGCATGCATGAGAGGACATAACAAAACTATGCCTCATTGCCTTGGACTTCTTCAGGCCTAAGCCTCCTCTAGCACACACTGGTTACAATGGGCATATATATAGTCAATCACTTGGACAAAGCTTGTAGGGCAGGAGAGACAATCACTCCGAGGCAATATAAAATCAATGCTCGTCATGTATCACCATTTGTTAAACAATCCGTTTTTCTAATCATGTCTCTTTGTCTTCTGAGGGCTGAAGGAGGCTCTATGCCAAACAGACTTGTTTTGCCTCTCCACCAGCTCTAATGCATCTGCCTTCTCCAGCCTCTTCCCCACCGCGGTAGCACCCCAGCAGCACCTAGTGTGTTTCTTCCAAGTGCCTGCCATCGAGCTGGGCTCGCACACATCCACCCTCCCCCTTGCCCGGCCTCAAATTGCTGGGTTCTGCCACCTTCCATGCAGTTTCTGAGCCCCAGTAACAGAGTCCAACAAGTATTGCCAAGTCCATTGCCATGCTGTGGTCCACACTGAGGGTGCAGGATGTGTGAACAAGTAAGTAGTAGGAATTGAGAGAGAGATGGGGGGGATGGAGGGACGAAGAGACCGAGATGGAGAGGGATGAGGAATTTGTGTGTGTGTGTGTGTGTGTGAGAGAGAGAGAGAGCAGGTTGGGGATCCCAGTGACACACAGCCAAGGCAGATATGAAGGAATTTGCTAAGAGCACCAGATGACGATGATTGTATGCTAGAACTCTACAATGCTGAGAAAACAAACAGCTGCAGCAATATTGTCAGCAGGAAAGAAGGACAAAAACCTGGCATGCTTCAATTGAAGGGGATATCACTCACATTGTTAGTAGCTGCGATTGCGATGCTGTCCTCAAAGGGATGCCAGCTCATGTGCAGGATCTTCTTGTTGAAGTCAATCTGGTCTGCATCTGTCTCCTTGCGCATTCTCTGAGCACCTGCAGGGCTGGCAGACCGGGACCCATTCTTCTTACTGCCATTGGCAGTGGGGCTTGTTGAGGCGTTGATGGGTGTCGGGACGCCAACCTTCTTGGCCTTGAAGGCTGACTTGTCTGCCTGCAGCACAACCTCCACCTCCTTCTCCGGGTCGGACGGATAAATCATGAAGTTGTTGTTGTAGCTGCCCGTCATCACGTTCTTGGCATCGCCAGAGAACACAACCTCAAACTTGTCGAAAATGCTGTCATTCTCGTACGTGTCGCAGAGCCGGGGCCGGAGATGCTCGTGGATCGGGATGGTCTTGACCGGTTGCCTCTCCATGTTGACGTCCCAGATCTTGACGGTCAGATAGTCTCTGGAGAGGATGTATCTGCCGTCGTACGAAAACCTCACGTCTGAGATTGACGAGATGATCTCTGAGAAGAAAGACCTCGCCGATGGGTCCTCCTCTTGCTCGAACACTGTGTGTAAGGGGGCGCAGTATGTTAGCCACGTGACCATTTACCCCCTCAAGGGAGCCCTCACAAGGTCAAGAAGGAGATGATGATAGTAGCAAAATGGGCGTTCTTACGCTTGGCGTGTTGGTCGCAGAGTGCGCTCTCGCGCATGTCGGCCAGCTTGATCGTGCCCTTGGAGCTCGCATACATGAACCAGTTGCAGCTCATGGGGTGGAACTCGGCGGCCGTGATGACCTCGGTGAGCTCTTCCATGTTGGCGGGCTTGATGTCGACGATGTTGAAGCTCTGGTCCTGAATGTTGAGGTTCCACAGATTTATGCGGAGATCATCACTGCTAATAAACGTCTCCCCGTCGCTGTTGACGGATATGCTGTTGATGTGGTAGGCATGGGCGTTCGCGTACGTCTTCCGAGGGACAGCTGCGACGACCGTGTCGTGGTGTGTCAGGCGAGGCAGCTTGAGGTCACCCGCGCTCTTGATAGCACTGGGCAGCGCCCGTGGCGCGCCGCCACCGCCTGCAATACCGCCCGGCGTGGCCTCGCTCGAGAGGTTGTTCTCGGCCACCACCTTCAGGGACTTCTCAAAGACTTTCCATAGCTTGATGGTCTTGTCGTTGGTAGACAGGAGGTAGTGGGAGGCGTTCTGTCGGCGGCACCATTTGATCTTGTTGATCTTTTCTTCGATCTCGAGGGACTTGAGGTAGTCGAATTCGGGCTCGTGGGACTGGAACTCGGTGTGGAACTTGTACTCGCAGGTTTTTTTTCTATTTGGCACTCTCCCAGTCAGACGCTGCCGGCAGCACATCGCGCGGGTGATCAGCCAGAAAAGAAAAAAAAAAAAAGGCCACACTACTCACAGTCTCGTTGCGCTCAAAGAGCACGACCCGACCGCCCTTGTCGCCGGTCGCCAGGTAGTTTCCCGTGTGGTCGAACTCGACGGTCGATATGATATCAGCTGAAGGGGCCTCGCGATTAGCAAGACCTGTCCTGGCAGTACGCGGGGCTGTTGAGGAGCAACGCAGGATCCATACCTTCCGTGATATCCTCCACATCGCCCTTGTCTCCGAAGCACCTGTTGTCATTTGTCAGCTGTGGCAGCGAGATCGCTGGACGCGCGAAATCGACGCTCTCGCAGTAAGTTCAAAAAGGAGCCGACGGCGCCGCCACCCGGGCCAAACTGTACGAATGGGCTGAGGAGGGTGTGCGGTATGGCGTCGGGGAGGACGTACTGTGTGAACTTCCATGTTGGCGAGCCAGGTTCTGAGTCCACCATGGTTGCGATTGTCGTGAGCGTAGGTGAAGGACGGCCTCCACGCTACAATGAGCTGCTGAACGGGACCTGGACGGAATGATGTGTGTTGGTAGCGCGAGACCGGTTCAGTCGATTCAGCGGGGGAGGGAGAGAGGTCTCTTGTCGGCGGCAAAGTCGAGGGCGTTCTGAGACGGGTGTGCGGGTTCGAGAGATGGTAGGAGGCGAAAAATGGATCGAACAAAAGCGAAGTGATTGGAAATGTGGCGGGAGTGGGATAGGAAGCTAAAAGCAGAAGTAACTTTGTTAGATGCAGGCAGTGCAGTTGAGGCTCACATCCACGATAGAGAGCAGCAGGGTTGAGGCCAGGTGTGGAGGAGTGACAGGACAAGCTCTCTCTGTCTCTCTTGCTGCTGGTGGGTTTTGGCTGCCGCGGCAGAATGGGCTCACTGCAGCCGAGAAGAGCCACAGCACACACAAAAAGACAAGGGATCTCCAGCTAGACAGGCTGGTCTGACCAGGTCGGGCAGATGAGGCAAAGGAGGAGAGGTGAGGTGAGGGGTGCAGGTCAAAGTGGATGCTGTCCTGGTCCACGCGACACCGCCTTCCTGTGGCTGCAGCAGCTCTTGGGTGTTGACGAGGTGTGAGGTCTGCAAGGTCACGCAGCACAAGGAACCGGCCCAAGGATGACAGGGCGGGTTTTGGGGAGTCTGCAACACAGGGCTTTGGGGGGAAGGGGAGGGAAGGACACAGTGGACTTGGGCTGCACTCACCACAAACAGAAGAAGGACAGAGCCGGTTGAACTGCAAGACTGGGTGGGTTGCCCTCAGGAGCAGTCGAAAGTAAAGTGTTGAGTGGAAATGGGTTGGGGGGTGGTGATGGCCAGTGGTGCGGGGTATGATGTCGTTGAGAGATAATTGTTGTTTGAGGTTGCAGGTTGGCAAGAGATGAGGTCAGGTCAGGCAGAAGAAAACCGCGAGGCTCCAAGCTTTGGGGCTCCAGTGCTGGGTGGTCTTAACTAGAACTACAACACAGGGCAGAGAGCAAAAAGCTCAGGCAGCCTCCGGTGGACAGTGCTGCCCAAAGACCTGCTGGCAAAGCGGAGCTAGTGATGTCCAACGCGGTATGTGGGGTCCATTTTGGGCCCTTCCAGAAGGTCCTTCCACCCTGAAAGCCTCAAGCATCGCGGGGCACTCACCTTCCTGTTGGACCTTTTTGCCTTTGGCCTTTCTTTCTTTCTTTTGGTCTTTGTTTTGATATGGCTGTCTGTCTCTCTCTCCCTACTGTACAAGGGTTCCTTCCAGGTCCATGTCTTGCATAAGCCATGCACCGGGTCCTCAAGTTTCATTGCCCCAACCTGCAGTCTGGGCTGGTCACTCGCATACTGTAGTAGTATGTATATGTATGACATACATAGTCTATAGCACCTGTGCCTTGGGGGTTGCATTAGTGGCCCTCCCCTGGAACCCAGCCCTGACAGGTGGTATTCCGTGCTTTGTGCATCTCTAAAAGTTAACCTCGGGTCTTCTATTACAAACCACTCCTCGACCGCACCCAGGTACATACTGAAGTATGATTTACTTGTGAAGCTTGCTGCATTTGCCAAGTAGCTCAACTGTCATATCACTTCACACTTCTTTTTGTCAGCATCATCAGCCCAGCAGCTTCCACATCCATATGAGAGCCAGTCACATAACTAGCTCCTCCAGCAGGCCAACGTCAGCAGCAATCTGAGGTGGAGGGAGTGGACTATTGAAACCTCATCTCATGGAACAGAGGAATTGGCTTTTCCTCCTTCCTCAGGGACAAAATAACCCTGATCCTTCAACAACTAGGACACAGGACACAATTAGAAGGGCCATCTCTCGGCCCCCCACCACCCTCCCCCTTTCTCTTTCGAGAGCCGTTCGTCCGACGTTTAGGATGGCGCCTGAGTCAACAGGTGACGACGGGGTACCGGACGCAGCCCGATCTCAGCCGGACGATGTGAACGATAAAGGCAAAGGAGTCGCCAGAAATGAAAGTGATCAGAAGGGTCTGAGGCAGCCGGACGGTGGTGACTCATTTGCGACACGCTTAGGGCGGTCTGCGGCTGGACTGTCGAGAAGCATCCTGCAGAGCACACCGACGGCGGGCGACCTGGCCGGTGTAGCTTCCTCAGGCAAGTCTGGGCCATCAGCAGCAGCAGCAGCAGCCGCCGCCGCCGCCAGGGAAGCCGGTCTCCCAGCCGAGGGCTCTTCTTCCTCGACTGGCGCGTCGACCTCCAGGGGCGCCTTCCGACCAGGGCATGCCGATACCCATGCCGCTGCGGAGGAAGCAGCATTTTCTGATTTCCTGGACAGCACAAGCGTGTTCGTCCCGACGGAGCCTGTCGGCCTGGATGGTGCATGGGAGACAGTGGGTGCTGGGGTCTCGCAACACCCCAGCGACCGATCATCACGAGACGTCACAACCTCGTCCGTGGCCGAGCAGCAGGAACGAGATGGTGTCGAGGTCGTCCGTCTGCTGTCGCAGGTGGACCAAGAGATCCCAGAGCACGAGGGACAGACGAAGCTCACGGAGGCGGAGCTGAAGAAACTACGCCAGGCACTCTTTGAGGACGGGTCACCAGCCCAGATATCGGCCTCTGACTGGAACAACATGCTCAATTTCGTACCGGAATTCTTGCGTGAGCCGGATGACAGCAGCTTTATGCACCTGGGCGTCACGGATCCGGCCGAGGCGGGCCAGCTGTGGCTTGAGGACTGGAACCGAGTGCTCACGGGCTACACAGATGAAGTTTGGGGCGACCTCGAGGACATCGTCCAAGAGGCTCGAACGGAGGTTCAGCAGATCAGGGACAATAGCCAGGCCGGCCAGAGACCAGACCCGACGGCGCTACGGCGACTTCAATCAACGCTTCGACAGGTGCGAGCCAGATTATAGCCCGGGATTTACCGAGACACACAAGAGATCCCTATGACAAGTTCATGGTAATTGAGCAGTTCTGCTGCATCTCTCGCTCAATCTGAATCAGTTTTTCAGAACATCTGACAATACACCTGATCAGTTTCCCAATGACCTGACTTGGTAGTATCCTGTAATCAGCAGACCTTCACAACACAAAGGCCCCAGCCCGGCAGAGTGTCTTGCTCGGGTGACACCCCCGCCAGAGGATCCTTGTCTATCTGATATCTACAGTGGTGTGGGCTGCGGGGTTGGCAGTGGCAGCAGCCAGGGTTGCAGGCTGGCAGTGTTGATCTGATGACATCACGCAGATACTGCCCAGAGCTCCCGGCCCCAAGGGTCCTACAGTACCAACAGTTGACCACAAACAAGTACCTGCGACTACACTGTTGCTGAACAATCTCCAGCAGCAAGTTCATTGAGGGTGAAAGCTTGGGAAAACCCCGCTTGCACCTGAGAGAGGTGGGTGCCACCTGCCTCCTTGGTATTTCCCTGTCTTGGCATGGGGGTAGGCATCGTCAGGCACATGCTATCCTCGTAGAATCCTGAATGTAAGCCCTGATCTTTTTGAAGGGTCAACCAGCCACCTTATTCGACAATGACCACAACAACCCAACCACTCAGCCTCTCTTATTTGGGGGGGGGGGTACCACCAGCTTAAAAATCATGCTTTTACTGTAAGCATGTTTCTCGACATTAATTCAATTTTTTTTTTATCATCTTCATTGTTATCATTTCTCCTCACAAGATAATTCCATTCTGCCCCCTCGACACTTGAGACGAGCTCAAGGATCAGCCTCTGACTTCTTTTACCTTCCTCGCCCATCACCACAAACAAGAAAGAAAAACATGAGGCGAAGGCACCTCCTCTCTGCGCCTCTTGTTGGCATCACCACTCTCCTCCTCCTCCTCTCCTCCTCTCCCTCCTCCTGCGTCCTCGCCAGCGCAGAACCAAAACCCTTCCACGCCGCCCAGACAGCAACACCCGCCCGCCGCTACCACGCCGCCACGCCCGCAGAGGCCCTCTTCGCGAGGGCGACAGACGACGGCTGCATCTCGGGGACATACTCGTGCGCCTCGCAAGGGTCTGCCTTCAGCGGCATCTGCTGCGCCTCGGGCCAGGCCTGCACTCTCGACGCCTCGAGCTCGCCCGCCTGCTGCCCGTCGGGAGACGTCTGCACCGGTACCGCACCGTCCTCGTACGTGCCGCCCAGCACCACCTCGGCCAGCTACGTCCAGAACGGCTACTTCTCGTTCCCGTACATTGTCACCAGCTTCAGCAACGCCGCCGCCTGCTCGAGCGCCGTCTCGGCCTGCAGCAGGAACTATGCCGCGTGCACGGCCGACCTCGAAGGGAGCGGCAGCGGCGGCGGCGTGACCATCGTCGTGGGCGGCAGCACGACGGTCGGAGGCAGCGGGGCTTCGACGTATGCGACCGCGACCGCCACCAGCATCTGCAGCAGCCTGAGCAGCGTGGCGTGCTTTGGCCTCCAGGACTCGTACTGCACGGCGGGCGCGACAGCGGGCTTCAGCGTGGGCAGCGCCAATGCCGCCGCGAGGCCTACGGGTATGCCGTGTGTCGGTGTCGTGGCTGGGGTAGCTGCTGCTGGGGTTGGACTCGGTATGGTGGGTATATGATGACGGGGTTGGGACACGTTGCCGCTATAGTGACGGCAGGTACCCCGAGCCTGGATGGATATATGGATGGAATGGACATGAGAAACATGGAAAAGGGGGTCACCAAAAGCTGGCATGACACCTCACGAATTTACGACCTTGTTAATACAGAAAAGAAAAAGGACAATGTGGACTGGATATAGGCGGCAGTAATATTTGAAATCACATTCAAGATTTGGTCTCTGTACATATCATAGAACGCAAGCCACGAATTTCAGTTCTTTTTCTTCTCCATATTGATGCGGACCTATCGTCGTGTGAATGGCGATACCCTGACGAGGACCTGAAACCCGGTCCAACAACACCGCGGTGGTACTTTACATGACAATAACAGGACAGCCTTTATCTCGTCCCCATAGTATGGCAATCAACCCTCGTCAAGGGCTTCCTTAAGATACGTGATTATTCAGAATTCCCCCGATACTTTCACACTGCCCCGTTCCTCGCCTCCTTCGCTCTCGCCCTTAGACACCGTAGTCTCTTTCCCTCTGAGCATACGGCCGGCCCTCAGCACCCCCTGCCTACCCGTTCCTGGGTAGCAGCCACCTTCTCGTCCAGGACGTCGCTGACAAACATCAACAGCTTGGAGAAGAAGAACAGGCTCAGGAACGACATGGCCGCGATGACGGCGAAGCAGATCCAGTACGTCGCCCCCGTGTAGTTGTTTGTCAGGTCGGGGATCTGCACGGAGAAGTAGCTGGTCATGAAGCTGATGGGCAGGGAAGAAGACGGACAGCTTGGCGAGCAGCGAGGCGCTCCTGTTGAGCTTGCTGGTGGCCTGCGAGTCCTTCTGGCTCATGAGGTTGAAGTATGTGTCGCTCAGCGAGGCCTTCTCGGCGAGGTACTCGTCGATCGTGTCGAGCATGAGCAGGCGCATGCGGATGCTGAGCCGGTCGAAGCGGTCAAAGGCCTTCTGGCTCAGCTTCACCCCGCGTGCCGGCCCGCCGCCCGCAGGGGAGGCTCGTCGACGAGGACACCATTGCGGCGAACTCCTTGTCGTCGCTGGCGGTGTCGGTCCCTAGCGCCATGATGCCCTTGATGAGGTTCTCATAGCTTATGAAGAGGTGTTTGAGCTGGCGCAGGTCCTTGCTCCGGGCGTAGAGGAGCTTGATGATGTCGGAGCTGTCCTTGTCCTTGTTCTTCCTATCCTGTGTGTGGGGAGAGGTGGATTAATCAAGAGCTCGCAGGGTGAGGTTGTAAGAAGGGGTTCAGAAGAGTGCTTACTGTTATGTGAAGGACATCGTGAGTCTGGCGCCAGAGATCGTCAGCTTCCCGTTCTCTCTCTCTCTCTCTCTCTCTTAGGAAGAAAATGCAAGCTTACCACTTTCGCCAGGACACGGCTAGATTCTGAAAGAATCGAAGTGGCTGCCGTGTAGTCCTCGAAAAGATAGTAGAACAGATTTGCTGAGGCATCGACGGTCAGGGACGACTCCAGGTATGTGGTCCTGGCTGACGGGAGAGGACCGCCTTGAGGCTGGTTTGCATTCATCAGATCAGATCTGACGCCCTTCCGGGCCGACACCCTGCTTTTATACAGCGACATGCCTGGTCTGGACAGTTGATGCAGGAGGTCTCTCGTGTTCTTCCGCATGTTGGCCAGCTCCTTGTCCCGCTGTTCCTGCGCGCCGGCACTGTTGTCATCTTCATAGTCGGGATCCTCGTGGATTGATATCACGGTGCCTTGCTCTGGGGGTCAACAACCTCTCACACACTTTCTGGAGACGGCCAAGGAGAGAGGGGGCTGGCTCACCCTCGTTCGTCAAAATGTACCAAGCCCAATGTTTTGGAGGCACAAAAGATTCAGGGTTCTTATAGATATCGCCAGGCTCATCTGCGTCTTTCTCGGGCCTGGGACGGTGGTGGAGCCAGTTTGCTCCTATGCAGATGACTGCCGGGGGTTTAGATCTTTATTCCTTGCCTGATCGCGAAAAAGGGGGCAATACATCTTCATAATTTTTTTTAAAAAAAAGATCGGCGGAGTTGTGGGGGGGAGAACAGCTTACAGCTAGGGCCATGATCAATTGTGGTGTAATTGTACTGGGTCTGGAGCAGCCTGTACATGTCGAGATCCTCCTCATGGAGCATTCTCCTCTCGTTTCGCAGGCCAGCACCGCGCCTCTCGGCCTCTTCATCGTGATCCGGACCTCTCTCCGGATCTGCATGCTTGCGGAACGTCGACCGTAGTTTGGGCTTGGGCATGCCAATGTCTGCACCCCTCAAGGGCGCATGAGCCTGTTCTCTGGCCTGGCCTCGGGTAGCCAGGCTCTGGGCTACCAGCCGCCTCGCCCCATCCCAGCCTGTGATGGTCTCCTTCAGCCGCGTGGAGAACTTGTACTTGGCCGCAATTGCTTCCACGATATCAGAGTTCTTGTCAGGGGACCAGATGTTGCTGCCAATTTTGTTTAGTGTCTTTTTCTTTTATTCCCCTTCTCCCTTCAGTCTGAAAAGGTCTCTTCGTCTCCTGAGCGGAGATGGGCTTGAGAGGTGTACTCACATCCAGGTGACGTTGTCATCCTTCCTGTCCGCCTGCACCTGCAGGAGGGTTCTCAGCTCCCGCTCCCTGAGATCGATGGCGATCTCCGCCTTCTCAGGGCCAAAGCGGACGGCGAAGTTCTCAGCATGAGCGCCGAGGGCCCGGTCCAGAAGAGACTCGTACGTCTTTTTGTCGTCAAAGCTGCAGAACCGAGCCAACAGCCCCGACAGAATCTCCTGGGCACTCAAGGGGTCGTCATCATGTGGGTCTGGCCTCACGGGCGCGGAATGCTCTGGGGTGGCGGCCATGACGGGGACGAGGAGGTGGAAATCCTAATCAAGTAGTTTTGGTCTACAATGTCATGTGGGTGCTGCGCAGATTACACAGAGAAAGAGAGGCAAGGTGGGAGAGGAGGAGGGGGTGGGGGTCCGGAGAAGGAGAGACAAGAGAGGGAGGAGCAGAGAGGAAGAGAGGGACGCGAATGCTGCAGGTAATGAGTGCCAAGGGCATATCACCAACAACCACAACAAACAGCTGTCGCGCCTAGTGATTGTGCCGCAGACCTGCAGCTCGCAGCCTCAGTGGCTTTCTCTGTGATAGGGCTGAGTAGCGCGAGTGGCACCATCTACTGACCTCGCTCTCTGGAGCCCCGTACCTCATGCCTGGAAAATGTGACCTCCCAATGTGACCCTGGCTGAACCCCAGCAACAAGACAAGAAGGGGAGGCGGGGGGCGGGGGTGATAGTGTGGAATAGGGCAGGCACAGCTGAGGGCAGGGGGCGCGCGGCAACGAGGGATGGCGTGCCACAAGGGCTGAGCACCTGTACTGCAGCATCAGCCGGGCTGTGTCAGCCACAGCACAATAGTTATCCGGTTACTACAGTAATTTACGGCATGTACGTCCGTACAGTACAGTAATCCGTATAAAGTAAGTATGCAGCACATTCCCATACTTGCTCACTATTAACAATTTACCGCCGGCATATGCATGCGCTAAAGTAGCGCTGCCACATAGTAGTACAGCGGTTCGACGGGCTCCATTGTGGCAGGGGCGGGACCCTCGCTGACCCACGCACGCCAGGGTCAGGATGCTGTGCGGCTGTTATCCTAAATATACAAATGGTGGAATTATTTATTGTACTTAGAGAAAAGAAGAGAGAGAGAGAGACAAAAAGGAAAAGACGAGAGGCCGTAGGGAACGATTTTTGAAATAAATCATGACATAAATCATGCCGTACGGTGGAAGAAGTAAGTGCAATGCAACCAAGGTCAGCTGGAATATCTCAGCCCCCACTCCCCCGGGGACCAACTTTGGGGATTGCCGTACTAAGTGGCTAATAGCATTGTTTGATTCTTTGCCCTGTCCATTGTCCTTCTCTCATTCAGCCTTCGGTCATGCTAAAGGAGGCCTTTCGATGGATACAACTACCCCTCCTCACCCTCTTCATTCACCCTCCGTATGCCGGGGCTCAGGCCATCATCCATACCCTTTCTGCAAACCTCTCGAGCTCTTGAACAGTGAAGACAACGTCGCCCTCTCCAGGGCCTGGATTGCGTAAGAACAGAAGTCTGAACGACAGTACAAGTGCACCTCTAGCCACACTATACGTTGTCGGGCTTGTTGGAATTCTGGTGATAGTAATGGTTTGCCGCTTGACCGGTACCAGCGGCACTGCCGATTGGGCTGCGAACGATCGGGTCGTGGTCGCCCCAGACCGGGCTCCCGTCGCTCCAGATGGCTGGGCTTGCGGCTCTTCCTCCCACTTTTCGATTAAGATCTCTTCTTGGGCTTGATTGAACTTGGTAAGGATAACAATCTTGACCTCGTGGTTCGATTCAGTAAACCACCATCTCATATCGTTGTGGAGGAATCGGATAGACTCGGAATATCCACCCTCGATAACAAGCGTTGGCCAGGCGCCTTTGTATCCGCGCACTGACACTGGACCACCTCCAGAATCTCCCTGTTTGCCTCCACGGCCTCCACCTCCTTGTGACCGATATGTCTGAGCACCGCGACGAACCCAGCTGTTCCATAAACCCATCTGGCCAATTTTGAAGTCACATAAGCTAAAAAGTTCGAGATGCATTTGTTCATAAACTCCAGTAACGAGCGTGATGAAGAGACATCGAGACTCTGGATCATAGCGGCGTAATCGTAGTTTCGGCCTCCGCGGTTCATCGTCGATGAGGTCGAAATCCGATGGGGTGACGCCTGAAATAATAGTCATTATAAGATATGATATAAAGAAAGCGATTATATGTCATACCGGTAAAGATGACAAAATCTTCAGCAGTGTGCGCCATTGTCTCGTAGAGCTGCTCAACAGTCGTGAACGGCACTATCGGTACATCGTCGTCCTCTGATGAGATAGGTGATGCCGACATTGTGGCATCGCGTTGTGGTCGATGTGATCTGGGCACGAGGAGGAAGAGAGGTAAGGAGATCTTTGTTTGTTTGTCTTTGGTTGTGTTTGTTGTTGTGTAGAAAGTTTCCTTTCGATAAGCCCGCGGACTATTCGGTACTTAAGTAGTTGCAGCCAAAACTTTTGTGTGCTATCCCCCGGCCGCACCTGCCCTCTACTTGCCATCAAGCTACTCTACTAAGTACTTAAGTAAGTATTTCAGTATATACTGCACACTGAGTCATTCGCGCCCGCGTGGTCGAGGGAAATCGACGTGTGACTGCCTTCTTTTGTACATAGCAAGCACTAATCCGGTAAGTAATTATGGCGCGTATAGTAGTCAAGGCTTGCACAAAGTCGAGCTCTCATAAAGCCATACTAGATTTCCACGTCTCTAGTTCGGTGTGCCAGGCCCATCCTGTAATAGATTCTGGCGAGGAGACACAGACTGATCCCAAGACCTGCGCGCGGAGGTGCACCCGCTGATGTCGATGAATGAGGATTGCATCGGCGGAGTGAAGCAACCACGCGTTCACGGTCGTGAGGTCGCCTGTTGAGTCGGGGCCCCGCATATTCTAGCAGGCTGGCCTATGAAATGATATCCCATAGGATCTATGCTTTCGACGACAATGAACTGATAAGCGTTGACAGCCTCGCCCCTCTGGTGACCTAAATGACGAATTCGCGGCGTCGCTTCTCACATTCAACGCTCATCTGGAGGGTCACAGGGATCTGGACAACGCGAAACCGAGGGAGTGGGCCATTCTTATTACCATTTGTGAAAGGGGCGCCGAACATGACACTGAGGCTTTGCGTCAGCCAACGTCGATTCTTGCATTGCCATGAGTGGGACATGTCAACCATAAATAACAAATATGAGAACTGGATGAGATATACTGATTTGCCCATTGTGTGTCGGCCCCCGTGGCGATGGAAGCCTCGAGAGTGCAACGTCACTTCCCTGACGTGTAGATAAATTCCAGCGGACGATCGCCCTAAATATGGGCGCCGCGCCGACTTCTTTGTAAGGAGAGTTACGAACCAAAAAGGCTGCGTGAGTGGTGATCATTCCTCTTTTCCCCCTCTTCTCCTGACTTTTAAAACAATCTCCGAATGTCTGTCAAGTCAAATAGTATCATGAATTACTGTGAGGACATCGAGAGCAAGGCAAGGGTTGTGAGATAGGACGATAGGAGGAATCCCTGGGTAACCAAGAATGACTGTTGCTAAGCCCCACTCTGAAGAGTCATCAGTTGCTTCTATGAGTGTATGTACAACAAAATGTATTCCTTCAGCAAGAGATTTGGCGAACGCAGGATGTTGGTCTGTTCTTTTCCACCTTCTCAACTCTTGTGTCTTTGAGCACTCATGAGAAACTCTCCTCGCGACAGCTGCCACCCCTCAAGTTTAAATAAGATGCGGCTTCTTATCCACTGTGGACTGGCGCTACTGCAGTCAGTACCACTGCAACGGACCCACCTGCCAGCAGCAACCTTGAAAGGACGAGTACCAGAGGGAAAAGAAGAAACAAACATCCTGTTAACGATGGGCTGGACTGTTGAACTCATTGCAAAGGATGAGACTGGAATGGTCTTGTACCTGGAACAATACAAACCATTTAGGCTGTTGTCGCTTGAATGCGACCCCTAGGGTGAGTCAGTCCAAGTTCAGTGTTCTTCGGATATATCATCATCGTCCATTGTCAACATCAGCCAAGCAAGGCCCCACCACGGCGGCAAGATGACTCGTCCCAACGGGAGGGAGCCACTGGAGCGCTATAAACCAAACAAAACATACATGGGATGGGCGATCGATCATAGTGAGCAAACAAGCTTTGTGTGGATACCGGCTCATGCCTTATTTTCCTTTTATGCAGCCTTCGGCTCGACGCTGAGCCGTGAACAAGCCTTGGACGACGCACGTTGGCGGGACCGGCTGCTCAACCCTCGGGCCAGCACATTCGTGGCACGCGACGAGGACGCGACCCCAAGCATCCTCTCGTCCACCACCCTGGTCGGGCCAGATCCCGCCTCCGAAGAGCTGAGGTCGACGCTCAAGCTCGCCGTCCCGATCCTGCCTCCGCCGCCGCCGCTGCTGCGCTGGGAGCTCAATGGCGTCTTCACCCTGCCCCAGGCGCGCCGTCGCGGCATTGCAGCCGCGGTCATGAACACGGCGAGGCAGCACGCCCTGGCGGAGGCTGCATCCCAGGACAGCTGCTGTGCTGTCCTTCCTACTGTGGTTGTGTACGCCGGAAACAGCGGTGCCAGATCCTGGTATGAGGAGATGGGTTTCACCCTGTACAGACAGGGCGGGGAGGACCATGGCCGGCCCACCATCGAACTCGTGCAGGTGTTGCATGTGCCTCAAGAACCTCGGTGAGGAAAGAAGGAGGAGGAGAAGGCAAGACTGGCAGATCCTCGGAGAGTTTTGTCTGGCACGACAGGTCCGACGAGGCAACCGAGTCGGACAAGGGAGTTGACTCGTAAACATGGTTCCACATAGTGCATAGTACAGCGAAGAACAAGAGGCCCCCTCTCACTGCCTCTCTGGTGAGGTCATGTGTGTGTGATTGAGGCCTACAGCAGGACCTGACTGCCTATAAACGCTCCGCCACCAGGGGAAGGACCAAGGGAGGATGTTGCAGGTATATTGGAAGGTCCAACTGTCAAGCTCAATTGGGACGGTCTCGCCTTCCCAGCATGGTCCATTTTGGCATGATTGTTCAGATGAGGCAACAGCCACCTTGACACAGCCCATCGATCGCTTCATAATTTTCTCTCTTTCTCCTCTCTGGACTCTCAGTGGCCCCCTTTTTAATTTCGTTAATCCTGTCAATGTCAAACACAAAACGCCTAGCCGCCAAGCGACAAGGGTGGTATAAGCTTGTTTCCCCTGCTATGCGATGGGGCGGCCCCCTGGTGCGGCACCCAGCTGCCGATCGCTTCAGGATCCGCAGGGGCTTCAGTAGCGTGGGCGTCACTCGTGTCCAAGGGGGGCGGGCGCTGAGAGGGGGAGCCGCATGAATTGACCCTTGTCCGATCTAGCCGTGCTGGCCAATGAATTCTCGTTGGCTGCATGCTGCGACCCGGAGATGAGGCAGGACCACCAACCGTTCGGTCGAGCAGCGGTCGACAAACTACACAAAATCAGTGGTGGACGGGCGGAGGTGGCGCTGTGGCCTGGACAGACTTCCACCACACACCAGTCCCACCAATCCATAGGCCAGGAGCCTCTTGTTTGCATTGACGCTGGGCCAAACTTTTTGTTCCCCCCTCCTCCCTTCTTCTCCTTGCCTCTTGCAGGGAGTGACAACAACAACTGCCGCTCGGTGGATGCCCCCTTGTCTGCTTCGCTGGCTCAGGAGGATGAAGAGGACTCCATGTCCCAGCCTCGCTCTGCCTGTCCACCTGGCAGTCGTCCCCACTTGATACTGTCGACCAGTCTTGACGTTCAAGTTTGAGATCGTCCATGCCCCCCGGTGACCTCATCCCAGGTTGTTTCTGCGCTCAGATCCCCGGTACTAATTTACATGCACGGAAATTCAGACCAACCATGTTTATGGACGTGGCCAGGCCCATACTAACAGACCATGAGGGCTAATTCAATGATCCAATCTCAGTTATAAGTCTTCACACAGGCCCTCTTTTTTTTCTACCTCTTCTTTTCACACCTCTCTCTCTGTGTGCAGATCACATCTCCATTGTCCCTTTGGAACATCAGGCTGCTTCCTGTCGCCTGGCTTCCCTCTTTTTCTCTTCAAGTACCTATATTGCCCCGGTGGTTTATTCTCATTCTTTCGTTCTTCTTCCCTTCCCTCCATCACCACTACCACCACTTCTTTACCTTCTTTCACATCTCTCTTAAACACACACACACACACACACACACACACACACACACAAATCTCTCTACTTCTCCTCAAGATGCAGACCTTTGGTTCTTGGCTGGTGACGCTCCTGGCCGCCAGTGCCGAGCTCGCCTCTGCCCTTCCCCAGAGGATGGATGTGGTCCAGCCACAACAACGCGCACAGGCGCGGTCACCAGGACACAGGCTCACCGTCCCCGTCTCCCACAACCCCAAGAGGCGCAGCAACCTGGCGCACCCCGCGATGGCGCGCGCCAAGGCACTGCGCAAGTTTGGAGCCACGCTCCCCACCAGCGTCCAGGGTGTCGTGGACAGGATCACGCTGGCGGCGGCCAAGAAGCGCGGGTCGGAGGAGGGGACCGTGACAACCACGTCCTCGGACGACGACACCGAGTGGGTGACCACCATCTCGGTCGGCACGCCAGCGCAGAGCCTCCCGATGGACTTTGACACGGGGTCCTCGGACCTGTGGGTCATGAGCTCGTCCAGCTCGGGGACCTCGGGCCACAAGACGTACGACGCCAGCAGCAGCACGTCCGCCACCAAGATGGACGGCTCCTCCTGGACCATCAGCTACGGAGACGGCAGCTCCTCCAGCGGGACCGTCTACAAGGACACCGTCACCATCGGCAACCTGACGGTGAGCAGCCAGGCCGTTGAGGTGGCCACGACGGTGAGCTCCGAGTTCACCGAGGACACGGCCATCAGCGGCCTCGTGGGCCTCGCCATGAGCTCCATCAACACCGTCGAGCCCACGCCCCAGAAGACGTGGTTCGACAACATCAAGTCCGACCTCGAGTCCGCGCTCTTCACCGCCGACCTGAAGCACGAGACCACAGGCTCCTATAACTTTGGCTACATCGACACCTCGGCCTACACGGGCACCATGTACTATGCCGACCTGGTCACCACCGGCGAGTACGGCGGCTTCTGGACCTTCGCCGCCAACGGCTACACCGTGGGCACGAGCACGTCCTCGGGCTCCACCTCGGGCAGCAGCTCTGTCGCCACCACTAGTGCCGCCGCCGCCACCACTGTCACCTCGTCTGGGGCCGCCCCCACCGGGTCCTCGGGCAGCTCGAGCCCCTACGGCGGCGGAAGCTCCACTGGTGCCGGGGGCTACGGCAGCGGAGGCTTTGGCGGCTTTGGCGACGGGAGCTACGGCGGTGGGGACAGCTCCGGCTTCGAGGGGATCTTTGACGAGCTCACCGGCGCAGACGACGATGACTCCTCCTCTTCGGAGGACATCTCCTGGTTCAAGAAGTCCAGGCGGGCGGCGACCAAGACCACCCCAGCAGGCCGCACCGTCACGCGCGCCGACACCGCCATCACCGGCATCGCGGACACGGGCACTACGCTTCTCATGCTCCCCCGACAGCGTAGTCTCTGCCTACTACGCCCAGGTGAGCGGCGCGACGGACAGCGAGGAGGAGGGCGGCTACGTCTTCTCGTGCAGCGCCGACCTGCCCGACTTCACCTTTGGCGTCGGCGACGGCGAGATCACCGTGCCGGCCAGCTACATCAACTTCGCGCCCGTCAGCACGGGCTCATCGCAGTGCTACGGCGGCATCCAGAGCGACAGCGGCATCGGCTTGGCCATCTTTGGCGATATTGCCCTCAAGGCGGCCGTGGTGGTCTTTGACTCGGAGAACAGCCGGCTGGGCTGGGCTGCCAAGGATACCTCGTCGTAGGAATGTTCAATGTAGGGGGGGGGGGGGCAATGTATGTTGTTGTATTTTTAAGAGCCTTGTGAGAACGATATCCCCAAAAAGAATCTTTGGTAGAGAGAAAGACAAGTCAAGGCGTCTTATCTTCTTTTTGGATTGGTTCATAAAGCCAAACATCTGTATATGTTTTTTTTTTTTTCATCTATCTACCTTATCTATCTTCAATATTTCTACATATACATATACAAATACTATCTTGATCTACAAAATCGAGAAGTTTCCTACAACAGTGAGGCGACTTTATGTTGTCTTGCATCATCACCAGTCAATAGTGACCTTTTCTATGGGTCAGCTAAAAGGAGTGACCACTCCCAGCTGACTGGAAATGATGAATGGTCTATATAGCTGATGACGGACGGACTCGCACATTTTCACCGCTCACCACGGACCCCACTGGCGCGCTTTCGTCCTCTTCTGGGACCCCCGCCCCAGCACAGCCTTTCCCATTCTCAATAAGAGCGTCTAGATGTAAAACCGTTGAGGCAGCCGTGTGTGTCTGGGATGGGTTGGGGTGGTGGAACAAAGACAAGAAAATCCCCCAAAACCTTCCCGATTTGGAATCCTTGTCTTGAGACCTCGCGCTGCGATTGGTTGGCCCGATGTGGGCGGGCTTGGGGTAAGTCTTAAGCAAGTCTCTGGTCGGTGTACTTTTCACAGTACTTACGCTTGGACGAATCACTGGATAAGAATGAGTCCTTTCTTGGTCTTGTGTTTAGCGGCCGTTTTAAGCCTCTCTTTATATCGAGACTTTGTTTGTTGGGGGCCTGAGGGCCGCAGTACTGCAGGTAATCACAGTATCAAGACTATATGTCACACAGACCCATGACGCTCCGTAAGACACCACTCCGTCCCTTGATCATGTTCATCATGGCGGCGGTTTTTCTTTCTTTTGAAAAGAAAAGGGAAGAAGTTTTGAAAAGATGGAGAAAGGATTTTCCCATCAGCTGATTCTGCATTGCGCTGAAAAAAATCAGCCTGTGGTTCATCCTCCATGAAGCCACTGCCAGCACATCAATCACGCCTTCTAAGCTGACTTCCTCACCCTCCCCGCTTTCCGCGATTACCTAACTACTAATCATCGTTGTCGATCTTGTTACCATGTACAATTTATATACTGGCAGGCACTGCCCAAACCGAGACAGCGGCTCGCGGTCTTGCAAGTTGGGGAAAAGGGAGGAACTTGGTATATATATTATTAAACAATTTAGTGTAACTATCTCTTGAGAACTTTTGAAACGGTGCCATATGCTTATGCGTCTTCCCCCAATATACAATCCTCCCTTTCCACTATCATATATACAGATCGGTAGAACTTTTTATGCACACATGATCTGAAAAGTAATTCAAGCCACTGAGGACACACACACACAGACCTCTAACGGTACGCAGCAACCATAACGATCCAAATCATAAACCTCGTAGACACTTATTCAGACGAAAGAGAAAGAAGAAACAAAAGAAAACCCCATCACAGCACCAGCAGAGAGCTGCAGACAGCAGCCACGACAACAGACAGACACGCCAGGCCACCCACCTGCAAGCCCCCAGCAGCAGCAGCAGCAGCACCACCAGACGTCGTCGAGAACGGACTGCCGCCGCCGAGACCGCTCGTGGACTCGGCGGAGCTGCTGTGCTTGGTGGTGGTCGAAGACGACGCGGCCGTGGTCGACGTCACAAAGGTATACAGGGTCCCGCTGTACGCCGAGGGCGTGCCGGTCGCCAAGACGAGGCTGTCGTCGTCGTCGCTGCTCTCGTTCGAGGTGGTAGATGTGGCTGCTGCTGCTGCTGAGGAGTCCTCGGCGGTGGTGGTGGTTTTCACCTTGGACGTTGTCTTGGAGGAGGCCGTCGTGGTGGTGGTGGCCCTGACTGACGAAGTGCTCAGTCCGGTGTTGTGTGTAGTGTGCAGTGATGATGAGGAAGAGGTCGTCGTGTCCTGGCTGGAGGTTGACAGGGAAGAGGAGATTGGCTGCACGTTTGTTGATAGCGACGACGTTGTCGTAGCTGGTGTCGACACCACCACGGCAGGTGCAACTTCTGACGTTGACAGCACAGAGGATGTTGTCGTCGACTCCGTCTCGGCCGGCGACACAGCCGCCTGTGCGGTCGTCTCGGGCTCAACTGCCTGCGGCGTCGAGGTTGTCGCAGCCTGCGCTGTCGTTGTTGCCGCCTCCACGGTGCTCGTCACAGCATCAAGCGACGTCTGAGTCGGCACCTCAGCCGTCAAAGTTGGCGTCAGCACGACAGGTAAGGTCGAGGGCGGCAGTGTAGGCGTGTAGGTCGACGTAGAAGTAAACGTGACCGTAGACGAGAACGAGGTGGCGGCAGTGGCAGCGGCCACCGCCAGCAGATCCGAGGCCGTCGCCGCAGCCTCCTCAATCTCATCGTCCGACACAGGCTTCTCGAGCTCCTTGCACCCAGTCTGCATCGGCACCAGGAGGTCTGCATCCACGCCGTCCAGCCCGTCCGCACACGATGACAGCATGCAGGCCTCGACGGTCTCGAGCAGGCCGTCCCGCGAGGCCACACACATGTCCTTTTGGCTGTCTTCAGAGTCTGTGCTGTATCCGGCTGACTGGATGCATGTGTAGGCGCAGTCTGCGAAGGTGAAGGTTACGGCGCCGCCTGCGAGCACGTGGCGCGGGAGGAGGAGAGTGGTGGTGGTGGTGGTGAGGAGCAGCGCGCTCCGGAGGGAAGTGTTAGGGAGCATCTTTGCTCGACCCTTTTTTTTTTTTTTTTCTTCTTTTTCTTTGCTCGTCCCAAACGAGTAAAAGGATGGAAGGGGGTTGGGTTTTGGCCCCAAAAAAAAAAAAAAAAACAAAGAGTGGCAGGTCAAGCGTCAGGGCAAAGAAGAGAGAGACAATATGCTGACCAGCAGCCGTAGAGAAGCACTGCTGAGGCACTGCTGTCAACAGGCACAAGAAAGAGAGAACTTGAGGGGATCGTCGTGGCGATCACAACTCACTTGGGAAGAAGAAGTAAAAGGCAGAGAAGAAAATCAACCCACGCGGCCTTTTTGGGGAGAAAGACCAAGGTTTTCTCTCGTCTGGAAGCGCCCCTTGCCCAACCACCCGACCTCTACACCTGGTCCATCGTCGCCTCCTCCCGCCCCCCTCGTATCCCATGTGCAGCCTGGGTCCTCCTCCTCCCATCCTCGCTGGGAAATAAGATTTCTGTCCGAGAAGGGAGGCTTGTCCCGGGGTCGTCTGCTTGCACGCCGGACCGACTTACCTCTTTCGAGGGCTTATCGGAACGATGCGAACGCGTGTACTAAGTAATGACGGCGACGGGTCGTGTTCGGCAGCAAAAGTGGAGTCATAGGTTTCCCGAAACGGCGGAGGATGGCAACATTGGGATGCAGGTGTATTGACGTTTGAAACGAAACGGACTGGGGTTGTGTCGCGTGGGATTCTTGTTTTGGTGGTGTCGACAAGAAAACTGGAGTTGCGGTGCGGTCTGTCTAGTACGTACTACAAGTACGCCCTGTAGTACGTAGTGCTGTACTGTAGTGGGAGTGGTGGTAGTACGGATGCCCTGAAGAGTGCAGTGGCTGTCAGACCTGCATGGAATTCAGGGGCTACGATGGGTCACCGCCAGACTCCCTCGCTAACCCGAAAGGCAAGACTTGGAGGGTCGTCACTGCAGTTGGTACTCACTAGAAAAATATGTACGTATTCCTGAGTACTAACCGTGGAGAATTCTCCAGCCGCATCGTCGACGGCGCGTATCACCTTTTCTTCATCTTCCCTTTCCCCCTCTCTCAAACAACTCTTGGCCAGCGCTGAGGATCATCAAGGAAGGTTCTTTGGGGGCCGCTTGCGCCACGTCTGTGTGGTGGATTCTGTCGGATTCGGATCATGAAACGGGCTTCCTTTCCACATTGAGGTTATCGGCCCCACCCGTACATATTGACGCCTCGCCTCGCCTCGCCCACCAGGCGCAACGAGCAAGGTGCTCAGAATCATGATACATCATATCAAGTCCATACTGAGCAAGTAAACAGTGCCTCTCAAAGAAGGGGGAAAAAAAAAAGGGGGGAAGGGAGGTGGGATGAAACTTTCGGCTTGAAACGTAGACATGTCATTTTGATTGATATCAAATATGGTACCGAAGCCCTCTCTTTCCTCTCATCTCTCTTCGCTCTGCTCGTCTCACATGCACAACGCAAAGCCCATCGCTGCACCCGCGACCAGGACAAATCCACTTCCCACCGCGACCCCGTGTCCACCACCACCAACCCCGCTCGTCGACACCGCCCCGCCAGTAACACTGCTGCCAGACCCCGTCGTCTTCGCAGCTGCAGCGCCCGTGGAGGATCCCGTCATCGAAGCCGGGGAGCCCGTAGCCTTCGGCGCCCCGCCGCCCGCACCACCATTTGTCTGTGTCGCCTTGGCCGCCCCGGCCCCGGCAGTCTTGGTCGCGCCAGCTGCCGCCCCGTCGGTCCCCTTTGAGCCCTTGTCTTTGTGGCGCGGGAGGAGGGCAAAGTTTTGAGCTTGTCCCTGGTCGTGGCCGGCTGCAACGGCGCGCTGTCCTTGGCTGGCTGCTGGGTTGTGGAACTGTCATTGTAGGGACGAGCTGGTGGTTAGCTTGGGTAGCGTCTCTTGTATGTAGCTGGAGCGGATAGGTAGGTTAAGGGAATCATCAGCTCACTTGTGCAGACGCGAGAGCCGCCAGAGGGAGGGCGATGAAGGTCGAGAGCTTCATTGTGGCGTGCTATGCTTGGAGTATACGCTCTATTATATGGACAGGCAGCCCCGTGCCGGATTGACCAAAGACGGAGAGCACAGGGGGAAACACTCCTTGATTTAAGTCCACCCAAAAAAAAAAAAAAAAAAAAAAAAAAAAGGTAGCTGGCTTGGAATATAACGAGGAAAACTGGTTGCTGTGTACTGCTTGCTGGTGATCTGGCACTGCAGAGGCTGGAGAAGTCGGGCGACACTCAGCCTTTATACTCCATCCTAGCAGACCCGACCGGACTCGTCTTGACAAGGACTAGATGCCATCATGGTCCCCTTAGGCAAAGTTAGGGACTGCGTCTTGCTCAGCGAGATTCGTCAACGGCTTTCGTGAATAACTATCACGACATCCATTGACTTACACAGCTATTAATAGCCACTGTCAATAACTTGAGACGGGCTTGGCAATGCATAACCTCACTTGTGCCCGCCTCTGACGGGACGAGAGAATCATCAGACGAAACCCAGACAGAGCCAGCCCCACGTGCAAAATGCCAGTAAAAGATCGTGGCCGCAGTCAAGCCGTGATTAAAGCCTTTCGTGCCCGACTATTTACATCCCATCAAAATCAAGCAAGACGACAATATGGATAAGGGGAACCGGGGGGAGGAGGAGGAGGGTGGGGGGGATAAATATAAAACTACCATATTTATCCTTATGTGGACATTTGGTAGAGGTTGTGGGCTAGGAATAAATTCTGTAACCGCGTCGGACGAGGCCGTGACTTGGCTCAGACAACTAAATACATGTTACACAGACATACACTCAGTATTAGCCGGCGTATCCCTCGAAAGCCAGCACAAGCCCTCCCTCAGCCCTGCCAAGACCCAACAATCAGACGGTGCAGATGTTCGGGTCGTCCCATCCCATGAAGGATAAATATAAGTTTTCCATCAGCTCATCGAAGAACTACAAGCATGCCGTCTCGTCCTTGGCTGGTCGGTCCAGACTGGGAGGTTGTCGGCTTTGTCTAGCGTCTCGTGAAATAGCTCACATATGAGACAGGTCATGCGTTCAGATAGGGGCAGAGCATCACCTCTCTAACTTGGAAGAGCAATTACTGCATGGCATGACATCAATTCGGGGCACTGATAATGTTATAGACAACGGATTAAATACACAGGAGTATGTGTCGATGAACGGTCTTCACGAAGTACCAGACATGACATCAAATCAAGCCGCCGCCACTCCTCCTAAGCAGAGTGCTATAAGCCCATAGCAGTGCGTCATAAACTTCCACTGAGGCCAAATTCAAGCTTGTACAAATCTTGGACAAGAGAACCATACAATAACTCCTCCTAACATAAGATGAGCTCATGGCAGAATCTAAAATCATCAGAACAGGCAAAGCGTTGTGTCATCAACGAATTGGCTCGTCCACAGAGCTCGAAGCGCTTAGGACGTCCCGCAGCTGTGCCCTGATCAACTCCGAGTCGTCCCGCGCCGAGCCTTTCTGTTGTCCTGGAGACGGAGCTGAGAAGTCCATCTCGACGAACTTACGGACGACAAGCTCTGCCTCCTCCAGCTTCTTCGTCTCCTGTTCCGACAGCCGAGCACAAGCAGCTCGCAGATCGTCACCCCGAGCTAGCAGGAGCGCGATTGCATCGGACCTCTGCACGATGGCCTCATCGACGCCGTTCATCGCCGCACATCGACTTCCGAAACTGGATGCAGACCGGCCGGGCGTCAAACGGAAGAGGTACGTGACCTGGTCCTCCTTGTTCTCGGTTTCGTGATCGATCCGGACGTCCATATGAGCCAGAGAAAGTCTGGGGCTGTCTCCGAGGAAGTTGTGCTCGAAGATCTCGTGGAAGTGAGTGGCCGCCAAGACCTTGGGCGCCTCGTTACCAAGGCGAAGGAAATGATCGAGAAGGGCCGTCATCAGACCGGCGCCATCCATAGAGTTAGTGCCCTTGCCAAACTCGTCAATGAGGATGAGACTTCTGCGCGTGGCAAAGTTGATGGAGAAGGCAGCTTGCTTCAGGTCGATTGCGAAAGCGCTCTCGTTGCGCGAGACGCTCTCCTTTGTAGCGATTCGGGTGAGGAGGCGATCAGTCAGCCCGATGCGGGCATGAGCGGCGGGCACAAAGCTCCCGATATGGGCAAGAAACACTATGAGTGCGACCTGCTTCAAGTAAACGCTCTTGCCCGAATGATTGGGCCCTGTCATGACCATGACGCTTGGGAGGTCCTTCGTGTCGTCTGCAATGTCACTGTGGTCATCGTCCCTGCCGCCGCTACCACCAACCAGGTGTGTGTCGTTGGCGATAAACGAGGGTACGACAAGCTCCTGAAGAGGGTGGCGGCCATCTTCTATCCGGATGACATTCGCGGTAGTCATATGTGGTGCTGTCAACCTGTATTTGTCAGCCCCGAGAGCAAGTGCAAGGAGACTGTCGAGCTCGCCGCAGACATCAGACGCAGTGAGTAAGGCCTGCTTGTGAACGAGAATGTTGACGCCCAGTTGGTAGATAATCTCGATTTCTTTGCCTGCGGGTAAAAAGTCAGCTATGGCCGGCCTGCTCCGTAATGCAGGGGAAGAACTCACTTCTTATCTGGTTGTACGGATCTCCGAATTGTGTGTCCAGCGCTCTCATGGCATTGTTCTTGTAGTGGACAAGCCCCTCCGTCACGAACTTTGCTTCCCATAAATCGTCGTCGTCTCCTTCACCGTCGTATCCGCTACGTCCTGTCTGGGGATCAACACTCACAGCAGTAAGAAACCCTAGCTGAGGATAGTGTAGGCATTGTTGCACATGAGGTCGGCCCCACTCCGGAATCTCTGCCGTTAGACGGGCTTTGACCCCAATCAAATATCCAACGAGACCAGCGTGTATGCGCTTCAATTCGTCAAGGCTCGGGTCAACATTGGGCAACACGCTGATTCTACAGTCTGCCTTGGACTGAGGAAAGTCGATGGTGGTGGCGATGAGCTCGCCGACTTGTCTGAGCTCATTCGACGAGATGCCATCAGCCACCTGTGGTTGTGCATCAGTAATGAGTCCGAATAGCAAAGGGAGCACCCTTCCGAGCCTTACCATTGAACTGATGACAAGTGTATCTGCCCCTTGGAGTCTGCTTACTGCTTCGCGCAGCTCGATCGTGTGAGCCGAAAATGCTTGTATTGTTGCCCAGGTGCTCCGCGCCGCTGAGTCATGCCCTCCTGCCAAGTTGCATCCTCTCTCTACCTGCATGAGATATGTCTTGATGTTTTTTATCTTCCTCAAAAGTTTGCAGATGTGGCTGATATCAGCGTTGTTCTCTGCTCGCCGAAAGACGGAGATGGTGCGTTGCCGCTCGTGGATTAACTCCAAGTCGATACTCGGGCGCAGAAACATCCGCCGAAGTTTCAACCTGCCTTGAGCAGTATGAGTCAAGACGTGGAAGAGGCCATAGAGGGAGAGGCCCTCCTTGACGCCCGACGTAGACCTGCCAGGCCCTTGGTTGATATGGTTTGGGTGATTCTCGGATCCGAGAATCTGTAAAGACGCCAAAGCGTCGGCATTGACGAACATTGCGTTGGCCAGCGTGAACATCTCAATCGAGAGCACACGGAAGACGAGCCCCGCATCCGGGTTATCTGGAAGGTATTCTGCAGCTCGTCTGCGCTGCACGTCGCTGAGGACTGCTCCAGCGCAACCCACCTGTTGCTACCGTCAGGGACCATGATGTACCGCAGAAATTGACCGAAACTTACAGACAAGTGACTATCCAGATTGATGAAGGTAGCAAGCCGGAGGAGCCGCGCCTGCCCGCGACTGCCCGACTGCTCGCCCACTGCACAGTCTGCTTGCTGTTCAGTCACCGTGTTGAAATGTATGGTCCTCGAGTCCAGAGCGTCGATGTTGAGATTCATGAGGTGGCCCTTGGCGCTCTCGTAATTGAAACTGGAGGAACCCAGTGTGCGAAGTATATAGGCACCGCGAAACTCTCCTATCAAAGCACGTCAACTTGTGTCTGGGGATCATGAACAACTATGGCCGAGCCAAGTAGTACCTTCGCGGTGGTTGCCTCCTTGGCCCCCATTGTCCTGAGCTCCGTCCTCGAGGAACCGGACCAATCTTTCGGGGCTGCGGAGGGAGATAAGGACGGCAGTCGGCTCTACTCGCAGCACAAGGGACTCGACGAACTCCATACCAGCCATAGGCAAATCCTCCTGCAGGAACAGCGCCTCGTCGGCAGCGACGTAGTAGGCGCAACCCACAGTTCCATTATCTTTCAGGTCGATTGCCATGATGATCTCGTCCAGGCCTTCGGGCTTATCTTCATCGAGGTCATCGCTCGGACTGGTACCTGCTTGGCTGTGTCGGTGGTGAATTGTGCTCTGGGTGGATGATGTTGCTGAAGACCTCGGTGGAACTGATGACCGCCCTGCCCTGCCCTGTGGGTACGCAGGCAATGAGGGTGTAGAGCGCACCGAGCCGATGGAAGCTGGGCGAGGGACATTCAGCCCCAGACGCCTACCTAGTTCTTGTCCCGAATGTGGTGTTGGCGTCGCGAAGGAGAACGCTGACGGCGAGGGAAGCACAGGAGGATGGGTCACGTTGGTCGACCTGCTGCTTCCACGTAGCTGACTACGTCGAGCTGTCGAAGCCATCGACATGGAAGACGCCACAGACGGTGTTCGCGCTGCCGGCACCGATCGCCTGCTTCTCCCTGTGGACGACATGATTCGGAGGGTGCAATCTTGAATCTTCAGTTTTCAAGGGGATCGGGGATCAAGGACGTCGACACAAAGAAAAGAAAGACGAAAGAAGACATCAAACCACCAAGCTTGAGGTCGAAGATGCCGTTGAAGCTGAAGGAAGATACATGCTTTATATTGAGACTCTTGGAGAAGGGAAAGAGAATAAATACTTAAGTAAGCAGGCACCGAGCGGGAAGGGCTCTGGAAGAGCTTGTCCTGTAGTAGGGCAGGTACAAACGTGGCTCCTTCTCGCACGGGCGGCCCGTCAATCGCACTTGGACGACTGACGCACCTTCCAACAACCATTGACACACGTCATGTCATGTGGAGGCACCAGATTCTCTGATATGTGATGATCTGCTCCCAAGGGCCGGGTAGGTTTGGATATGCACGAGGTACAGGACCGGTGTCGTGGGATTTTGGAGAGATGGACAATCGGGTGTGTTCAGGCCAGCCTCTGACCCAACATGACTTCTCGAAGGCTGGCCTGGCTTGTGCTTGATTATGCACTGGCTTTTTGTTTCTTGCCGCTCGGCTTATCCTCCCCATCATTCCGCACCCACTTAGCAAACTCCTTCCTCTGGGACCGGATGTCCACAAAGCCCGGTCTCGTCTCCAGAACACGGAACGGGTTGCCGACGAAATCCTTCTCGACCTCGCCGTTGCTCTTCAGGAAGCCCTGCTCGCCCTCGCGCTCGACCTTGCCCGCCCACACCCGCCACTGGATCGGCCGCAGCTTGGGCGCGCCCGCCACCAGGCCCAGCACCGTGATAAAGAGGCCGATCACCGTCTCGATGGAGATGTCGACCGGTAGCGAGGTCGATGCTTGTGTGTTGTGGAGGCCTGAGCTGGTGGCTCGGAGGGATTGAAGCGCTGTGTGCTCTCGGGCAGAGTAGCAGCTGTTCGGGAGTTCGTCAGCTTGAGAGGTAAAGGGGGAGGGCGTCTGCATAGAGCTATGATGAAACGTACGCATGTGTTACTAACACGAGACCTAAAGTCGTTATTGTCTTCGATATCCACGTCATGTCGGGCTGTGGACAATGTCAAAGTTGAGCAGACATTCAAGAAAATGTGTCTGATGTTTGGCGTTGTTGGTACACTAAGTACTTGTGGATTTTACTGATTACACATGGCAGCATTAAGCTTGTGTTGCTACTGCGGCCGCTGAGGAAGAGCTCGGGCCACCTCGTCCTGCACTATAAATATGTAATTAGCGAGGATGCGACCAAACCTTATTTGTCTGGAGACATGGCTTGTTTTCGGTTTGGGGTTTCCCCAATCTGCATATACAAGGTATACCGTAATTACCTCAAACCAAAACGACTCCTTCCTTCGTCATGGTAAACCTACCTGTCTGAATGCGTTTTATGACGTACTGTATCTCACCTTGCTTATCTGCTCTTTCCCCCTATTCTGAGCATCACATTCGTCAGAGGCGGGATTTCCAACACCACCATACTGTAGAGCCAACCAACAATGGCATTGTTCAGTCTGGACTCCTCACTTTGGCACTCACCACCGTTGTAAGTCAGTCACATTACGCCCAACTTCACTGCCCCCGCCGTATCAATGTGTATCGACGCAGAGCACGAAGGGTTCTCTCTAACATCTATCCATGGTCAGTATCACGATGATGGTCTCGCATCAAACCAGAGAAAACTTTGAGTTAAGAATGTTATGAGACAAGAAAAAAAGTCTATCATGCAAATAATGTAAGCCACCAGCTCCGTACGCCGCCAAAAGTTCTTTTCCCGTTCATGACCAGCCGTGGCATCATCCGTACAAGCATAGGCTACTTAGATATCCATACCCATGACCAGTGACCGCGCTGCTAACGCTAGAATCAGTGCCATATTATCCAATCTTGACACAACATGTGCCTTGCCTTTCTGGTCACACAAATGTTCCAGGCCGGATGGGGAAATCCAAAAAAAAAAAGGAAAGAGAGAAAGAAAGGAAAAAGAAAGCCAGGCATCTCGAGTAACAGTATTTGTACAGATTCCGTGAGAGGAGGGGGGTAATTCTTTGGGGTTGTTGGGGGAAGAGAAGGGTGAGTGCGCAGGGGAGACAAGACACAAAAAGAAAAGAGAAGTATCAAGCCCTTCCCCTTTTCAGTCGTGTGCAGTGTACGGCTCCGACAGAGAGGGATCGTTGACTGCGTAAGGCTGAGACAGGGATGGGTCGACGCCCCATTCATCATACTGGTCAGCAGCCTGAGCCTCGTCGAGGGGCTGGATGTCCCAGCACTCGTCGTTGCCTCTCAGCAGCTGCTGTGCTTGCTGATCCTGCAGCAGGCTCTCGTCGCCAAACTCGCTCGACAGCCCGTCGCCTCCGCCTCCCCTGCAGGCCGTGGTCGTTGAAGCTGAAGCCGAGCGCCGTGTTCTCGATGGCGTGGTCAGGGAGGTGCAGCGGGTTGTTGGGGTCGAACGAGCTGTCACCCACGGGGTTGTACAGACCGCCGGCGTCGACATGGTCGTTGTGCATGAAGTGTGCGGGCCGGTGCGTGTGCTCCAGGCCGTGGTGCTGCGAGGAGGGCGTCACATAAGGGTCCAACATGTCTGGCTGCAGTGGCTGGTGGTATGCATTGCCTGGGGACGGCGTCTTGTGGTACGAGATGTCCTCTACTGGATATCCGCGCTGCTGGTAGTGCGAGTTGGCCATGGAGTTGGCCGACAGGTACTGACTCGACTGGCTCAGGGCCATGGAGCCGTACGGCGCTGGCATCTGCTTGTTTGGGTTGGTGTAGCCATACGACGACACCATGGTGCGGGGGTGCAGCATGGGCTGGTGCTGTGGCGGGTAGTGCGATCCTGACTGGTAGTACACCTGATGGTGGGCGTACAGGTCAGAGTCTGGGCCGGGCGTTCCCGTCTCGGAGCGGTCACTCTTGCCGCCGCGCTGACCACCCTCCCAGTCATACATCTCGAGGTCCGACGCCTCATCGTCCGAGTCGCGCTTGCGCTTCTGGTTCTTGGGCTTGGCGGGGGTGAACTTGTACCCCGGGTGGGCCTTCTGGTGGTTGGCGCGCTCCAGCTTGGCCCAGTCGGCGAACTGCTTCCTGATGTGGTCGGGCTCCTGGTCCCAGCTGGCACCGCACACCTTGGACACGACCTGGTGGTTGTTATGCTCGCAGTACGCCTTGGTGTGGTTCTGGAATGCCTTCCGGTACAGCATGAAGGAGTTCATGGGCCGCTTGATCTTGCCAGGCTGTTTGCGGTCCGTCTCGATCTCCTGCCTGCGCACCTCGGCCGACCGGTTGATGTATGTCTCGATCTCCATCATGGACTGCTTCCACTCCTCGCCCATCTCGCTGAGGGGCTTCTCGAGGTGGACCTTGTCCTTGTCGGACCTCTCGCGAGCCTTCCTTCTCTTTGGCTTCTGAACACGGCTCTTGGCTGCGATCGGCCTTGGGACAGTCGCTGGTCTCTGGATGTTACCATGTCGCATGCTGAGTATGTCGGATCGCTGCGATGGGGACGATGCCGGCGTGGTGTACGATGGCTGGACCACAACGCGATTGGTGTGAGCAGAACAATTCATCGGCTCTCTCTCTCTCTCTCTCTTTCCATTGGGAACCAAAGAAAAAGGACTCACCTCGTCTGGCGATGGATAAACACCATCGTGAGAGTCATACATGGGCTGACTCTGGTACGTGTACTCCCCCGTATGCTTGTTGTTGTTGTTGTTGTTGTTGTTGTTGCGGCGGGAGGCCATATTGCGCATCGTTGTGAGAGTATACATGGGATGCAGGGGTTGGAGTCCTGGAGTGTGCCTGAGGAGGGCTGGAGGCAGTGGTTGGTTCGACTGCAGCGTGCTCGCGGGGGTATGATGTCGCGTTGTTGTGGTTGTGGTGCACCAGCTCGTCGAAGCCCTGTGGAAGCTGTCCATCATTTGACGATGTTGTTGGCGAGAGAGGCAGACCGGCGGCAGGGTCCATCTTCACGTATGGTATCTCTGATGGAAGCAGACGGGTGGCCTGTGCCATGGCTTTTTTTTTTCCCTGCTAAGGCTAGTTGCTCAGAATGAATGCTGGGGGTGTCGCTCCAGAGCTGTGGGCAGAGCAGGTGCTGCAAAGAGAGGATGAGGGTAACTGGTCTGAGATCAGTATATGATGATGAGGGAGACCAAGGACGGCTTTGCCCGAGCACGCACGCACACACACACACACACATACACACACACACACACACACTCTCTCTCTCTCTCTCTCTCTTTTCTTCTCTCCCAAGAGTTTTTGTTCGAGAGGAGGGCCAATACGAGGTGGACCAAGGTTGATAAATCGTTTGGAACCTGTCCCGAACTCGCCGTGCTCTGAGTAGTGCTCAGACCCCGGTCGATGGGGGCTGGGCTTGATGAAAGAGCAAGGGGGATGGATTCTTGAAAACAGTTCGAGACGCCTTACAGGTTTTTTTTTTCTGGGAAGGTCTCTGCTGAGTGGCTGGACCGACTCCCCGGTTTCGTGGTAGGTGCTGTACAAGTAAGGGTGTGTGTATGTATCTGCTGGTGCTTGCAGTGGTGGCTTCCTCTTGTTGCGTGTTCGGAGGTATGTGGCGCCGTGGTTGAGAGCGCAGTCTCTCTCTCTCTCTCTCTCTATCTCTCTTCTCTGTTGTCTCTTTTCTTCTTCTTTAAACCTGTTCGTGGATAGAAGCAGCAGGAAGAGGAGCAAGATATGCAGCAGGACTGCGGCTTCAAATGGTTGGCACGAGCCTGCTGCAGATGGCCAAGTGGCAGGGGTATACTTCCTTGCCCAGGGAGGAGGCGTGACACCGCTGCACTGGAATAGCAGCCTTAGCCTTGTGTGTTGACCACTGAGATGGCTTCATGGACCCGCTTTGGTTCGTTCCTGGAAGATCGCTTTCATATGTTCCTCATCAAAGCCTAGCCGATTTATTTTTGTTTCTTTGTCCGGTCATCTGTACGTACTTGTGCAGCCATGGGCAGAGAGGGGGAGGGGAGGGGAGGGGTACGAAACCCGCGGAAGGGGAGGAGGAGTGATGCAAGTGCAAGCCTGGGGCAAAACGTCACTGTTGGGGGGGTGGTTGTCCTTTGTTGTTCAGGGCTTTGTCGCGGTGTGTTTCTTTCAAGAACGGGGGCGGGCGAAAAGAACTGGGCCTAGTGGAGGACCCTGTATTTGTATATCCAGGCCAGAAATTCTGGACGACTGCGGATGTGATGGGAAGCTCGCGGGGGTGGGAGGAGGCTAAGAGGTGCTACATGCGGCCATGCCGATTACCGCTTTCGGCCAGACCTTTGCAGTCAGGCCAGTGCCTGCTGGACGTGCATCCTGCTAACGGTCTTGCTCAGGCTGCAGAAACTAGTAATATCAAAAGTCCCTCCCCTCTCGGAACTCTCCGTGGCAGCGTATCCGGTATCTTGTATGTGCGTGTGGCCGGTGCCGGGGATCCTGGGGTCCTTTGGATTTGGTTTCTGTTTATGGACTTGTTTGGGGGTTTTTTTTTTGACAAAAAGTTCATGTCACGATGGCCCGAGTATTTGGAAACTGTGCCTCTCAGGAAAGTATCCTGATCCCTGACAGCCAGCAGCAAAAGCTCCGCCGGCTTCGTCATGTCCAAGGCACACACACACACACACACACAGAGAGAGAGAGAGAGAGAGAGAGAGTAGACCTCACACTTGAGTGCTCATTGGCTCAGGCTTGTACTGGGGGGAGAACACAACATACTCGTGCCGTCAGCGATCCATGCTGGGCCATACAAGCTCGCAGGAGCTGTTGGGCACGAGACCACTCAAGGCCGAGCTCACGCCCTACCTGTTCACGCACCAGCCCGCCTAGACTCCAAAAAGAGGCAAGGGTATTGGAAGTGGTCTGACGCGGTTCGACCGCTATCGAGATAGACGGGAAGCCGAGAGGCCGGTGAGAAGGATGGACGGTGGTGGTGACTCGAAGAACTTAACTCAAGGGCAAAAAAAAAAAAAAAAAAAGAAGAAAAAAACAAGCCAGACTTGATGGTGGGGTTTGCAGCGGGTGCAACGAATTCCAGAGCTTATCACTTTCTCTCTCACCCCCCTCTTCTCCCTCCCTCTCTTTCAGAGCTTCTCTCAACATGTCTCGCGGCCAGTGTCCCAAAAACAGCTGAGCCCACGGACCTGGGCCGCCGTCCCGTAAGCTGAGACAGCCCACTCTCGCTCACAGAGTGTGTGCGAGGGCGAAGGGGGCACACGCATACTCACAGAAGAAGAGAAGAGGCGGAGAGGACAGGCTGCCAAGTGGTTGGCTTGCCGCAAACGTACGGCTGTTCATTGGCCCGCGCATAAGTATCCCATCCCGCATTCCTTTGACGTCAGGAGATCCAGTCTAGCCACACTTGGGGCTGGCGAAAGCTTAGAACTGCTGATGGGTGAGTCTAGTCCTCTCCCCTACCTCCCTGGTCCCTTCCCTCTCTGTCTTCACTAGAACAACTCACTCGGCTTGGATTCCGTCGACAAGTCCTCTCCTCTGCCTTCTTGGTTCCTAATTCCGCCCTTCCCCTCCTTCCTAGTGCGGTACTATGGTTTACACGCGAAATGGGGGAGGAGGGCGGAGGGGCTGCCGGCTATCGCTTGGCGGCGGCGGGCTTTGGGTTGCTGGTGACTCTTCTCTGGCTCGTTGGTGCTTGACAGCAGCTGGGCACTTGGTTCGTACCGCTAGTTCGCCGGCTCACGAACGATCTCCTCAGAGGCTGGGATGACTGTAGGGTACTGACAGGGGGTTGATCGCTGAGCGGCGATCGATCCGTACACTGTATTTAGCGGGTAGCTGCATTAGTGGCTGTATGGCTGGGGTCTGGCTATGCTGGCTGTTATCGTCAGCGTCAGTTCGAGCAAGAAGCCCACTGGCAGTCAGTCTGGCAGCATTAGTACTGCAACCCACCCCGCTCGCTGCCAGAGGCCCCAGGGCAGAGGCGGCCCGCCTCAGTGGGGGCTGTGGAGTCTCTGTTTGGGTTAGAAGGAGAGGAAGGACATGGGAGGACGGAGAGATGACGGAGTTTCTGTCCTGGGGAGACACCGAGCACACCTGCTGGGTACAGCAAGCTGGTAAGGAGCAGATGAGAGGGGGTTGGTTGGTCGGTTGCACGATGATGAGCCCCACACACAGGCTGGTGCGTTCTTGCGATCCAGGAGGGATGGGATGGATGGGATGGCACACAGATTCAGGACCCTGCAGGCGGTATGCAGGTATCCCATTTCCGTCTGCCTATTTTTTTTTTTTTTTCCCCTCCTCTTCGGCTTGCTCCTGGGTGCGTCTCCTGTGCACAAAGTGTGCCGATGGTCGTTGTGCTTGCTGCGATGTTACGCCTCTCTCTCTACGGATGGACCCAGGGCCAATACCAGCCGCTGGCTTGCTTGCGTGGATTTTATAACTGCAATCTGTTTGCTTTCAGCACCCTCGACTCAAAGGAGCCTTTGGTCTTTGATGTGATGCAAACGTTGGCGCACATTCATCCAAGATCTCACCACTCTCACATTGCCTTTCTCTTTTTCATTTCCCCCTTTTCAATCTGAATGTTCACTATTCTACGTCAAAGAATCAGAGGAACAAACGATTTCCCTCCTGTCAAAAAACCAGGGAGTGACGGATGGGACGGGCTTCAGCTCGAGGTCCGTGAGGAGAATTAAGGAAATTAATAAAAAAAAAAATTCCGAAACGTTTGGTCACTTATCGATTTTCCTGGCCCCCCTGGCGTCTCTTTCACCCTCCCCTCGCCCTCCTCATCCTCGTCCTCCTCGGTGTGCCCGCCAACGACGGAGGCAACCATTCTCGCGTACCTGCAAAGCACATGACCAATGTTACATGCGTACACCTTGTTCACCCAGCCCACAAGCTCACAGGCTTTCGTCCGTACTTAAGTAGCCTTACTTGGTTATTTCAACATCAGCCACCAACTGACCAGACTAGCGGCTCATCTTAGGAGTTGGCGTGGCGCACTCTTGGGACCTTCGTACCCACCCTTCTTTCCCATGTCGCTTCTTCTTCTCCAGCCGGATATCCGTGAACCGGCGGCATGTTCCTGTCCCTGTTCCTGTTCCTGTTACCGTTCCTGTTCCTGTTTCTTGTCTCTCGTCTCTTGTTTCTTGTCTTGCCCCTGTTTCTCCCCCAGGCGTTCACCGGCAGCCCACACCTTTTGACTCTGCTTGTTGCCTCTGTCTTGTCTTAGACCATCAGATAGGAAAGTTGGTCGTCTGGGGGAGAACGACGACTGTCCATGTCAGCAGCGATCCCGTGGGGGTTGGTCTGGCACGGAATTGGTTCAACCCCCCTTTGGCAAGGTCGAGAAGCTTGATGATCATCGTCAATCGTCGCGTGCAATTAGACGTTGATCGCGTCGGACCTTGTGTGTAGGCGTGCGTATGTGGTCTGGAACTGGATCGTGTCTCGCCCCATCATCGATTCCCACATGGGAACATCCTGAGGCTGCTGGTTCGCTGAAGGGACCAAGGAAAACGCGTCATCTGCGCGTGAAGATGAGCAACGACACTTGATGGTTCATCACATGTGATATAGTAAAAAGCCGTGCCATGCCGGTGCTATGACAGAACACGAAGGATTGCGTACACGAGCTGAGAAAGCCATGAGGGATAACAATAACCCACCCAGCCATCATTTTTGACCACGCTGCATCATCATCATCACGATGTGATCTGCACAGTAAGCATCAATATCACAGGCATCTTCTCTCGGGGATCCAGCTGAGGAGGACACGGTTCTCTCCTGTCCCCCGCCTCTTCCCTCCTCTCCCTCACTCCCTGCCTCGCCCTCTCACTCATGCCTTGGACGAGCGCATCGCCTTTGTTCAAACTGTCTAGGTGTCTCGTCCAGTACGATGAGCACGTTGCTCCGCCCACCCCCTTTCTCTCAAGACAGATAGGGTCGGTGAAGCCCGCGTCATGTTGTTGGTTGGCACTGACAAATCAGAATCTGATGTATAATCTGGCATGCCCATCCATGATCCCGTGCTCCGACTGGCCGTAGTGTCGCCCCTCTGTCATGGTCAACACCTGTCATACCTTCTCGCTGCCACAACACGAGTCGTGTGGAAGAAGAAAGGGGCAAGTAGTAGACGCGGGATAGACCAGACAGCCTCACGCCGCGCCGGAGCCTGTTCTTTCCCCCTCTTTCGGCTTGGGTTTAGTGTCGAGGAGGAGGAGGACCGAAATACCGTACGTCCGTAACTGATGCATAAAGTAGTTTGACCCCACATGATGAAGGGCAAGGCGCGAGCTGTCACCGCTGTCTCTCTGCTGCCGCCTGATGAAAAGCCCATGCTGTCGATTTGTCATAGTTTCCAACAACCAACCCCCTGCGGCCTGAGAAGGGGGAGGGGAGTTTCTGGTCTTTTGCGCACACAACAGAAGTCTGTTCCTATCTCCCGTCAAAAGTTCCTTCTAGAAGTCTGTCTGGTGAGAAATGTGGCTTCCTCCCCCTCCGCCGGTAAGCCGAACTGCCCGTCCCAAGAATTTTCTGGCGAAGAAAAACTTGGCGCGTCGACAAGACAGACGATGAAGTTCGCGGGCTAGCGAGAGGAGATCCGCGTCACGCGGGGTTGACACTTGGTGCACAAGTTCGGCGACCACGTTCGGGCCATGTTTAGCTCTTGGGATGGTGGAGGGAAGGGCTCCTAGATTATGATGTGGGTTGCTTTGGTATGCACTAATATCGTCTCTAGTAATTTGGTAGATCCCCCGCGCCACCTACTCGTCTGAATTGTATGTACACTTCTGGTCTTGAGTAATAATCTTTCTTCTCTCTTGTTTTGGCTGTGGACTCTGCATGTTTTCCCAAGCTTCTCAGTATTCACGACCGGTATGAAGAGGCGTTCCTTTCTTCTTTCTTGCGTACCATTGTCGTCTGCCCTCTCTCGTATATGCTATGTATCATTTATCACTGGTCTTGACGTGATTGTGATTTCTCTTTTCTTTTCCAAAGGAGCTCCATCGTCTTGTTGCCTGGCTGTTTGTCCCGTGATCCTTGATGTGAGCTCATGATATCAGACCTCCCCAGAGGGACGATTTGTATGGGCGAGTCCACGTGGCTAGGCACGTTGCAAAAGTCGCGAGCAAAAGATCCGGAGTAGAAGATGCCGTCGTAGTCTAAGGCCTCGGCTGCAGGGGTGACGAGTAGAGCTGCGCGCTATGTGGTGACATGGGTCTTGGCGGCTCGTCAACCTTGATAGGAGGGGTCGGGTCGGCCTTTTGGGGGTTGGGGAGAGAGCTGCAACAGGCGGTATGATGGCAGGAGTCGGACTAGAGCGCACGCCGTTCTGACCATCTGCTGCGTTGTAGCTGATTGAGCTAGAGCGTGGGTACGAGGGCGAGTTCTTGGTCGGGGAGAGACCGCCTCGTGCTGATGGGAGGGGGTCGCCATCCTCGGGGCGTGTTGGGCTCAGTCGTGGCGTTGCCATGGACGATGGCGAGCTTCGCGGCTGGTCGTGGACTTTGCTGGGCTGATGGGTGTGTTGGCTGGTCTCTGCGGGGAGGCCACAGCTGATGGTGATCCATTCTTTGTTGCTGCTGCGTCCTTCGCCGGGGACTCGTGCCCGGCCAGTGTAGCGTTGGCGGTGGCCGGTGACAGAGGCGGCCGATCATTCGACCCCTTGAACGCATCTGGGCCCTCCTGAGCTGTGGGGCTGGAAGAGGTGTAGATGCTCCCATACGCACGGGACTTGGTCGGCGACAGGTCGGGCGGCATCAGGCTGGGGTGCGGTGATGAGAAGGGGTTGTGAGATAGACCACCATTCTGAGACGGCCTCCGAGCTGGAAACGGCGGCAGGTATGGGGCAGGGGCCAGAGCAGCCGCCGTGCTGTGGCCGGCATCCGTAGGGGGCGAGCTGTGCTTCTGTGGTGACGGCTCTGGCAGCTTGGCTGAGGTCGGTACGCTCGCGGATGGCAGCGACAGCCCGTTGAGCTGTGGGGGCTTTGAGTGCGACGCTGGTTTCTTCGGAGACATCCCAGGTATCTGAGGCAGAGGGATCGGTGTCGTGGAGACGGGCTTGTTTGACGCCGTCGAAGAGGCAGACCCAGGCTCCTTGAGCTTGAGCTTGATCTTGGCGGCAGCTTTCTGCTGCTGCTGCTGCTGCTGCTGCTGCAGCTTCCTCTCCTCCCTTGCGCGCTCGGCCTCTTTGCAGTGTTTGCAGATGAAATGGAAGTCGTCTCGCTCGGCTTCCTCCTCAGCGATACCAAGGCACTTGCTGTGCTGCCAGACATTGCATCGCTCGCAAGCCACGCTATGCTTGCCGTCATCGACTTGTCCATACAGCCCGCAGACGCAGTCAAATGTCCAGTCTTCCTCCTCCTCCTCCAGTTCCCGGAGGGCCTGCTTGTTCTTCTCGATCTCTGCCTTCAGGCGACGTCCCGAAAGCCGTGCCGCCTCGGCGCTCTTGCTCCCTTCTGAAAGTTGAGCGAGCTCTTCCTCGTGCTGAAGGCGACGAGCTTCCCGCTCCTGTAGACGTCGGTCTCGGGACTTCATCCGGTTGTCACGCTCCTTCTCCAGCTTGAGCCTCTTCTGTTCCTCCTTCTTTGCCGCGACCTCCTCGGCGAGCCTCTTCTCTCTTTCTTGGCGTTCGAGCTCCTCCTGTCTCTGCTGCTCGGCCTTGCCGGCAATCCGGCTTGATCTCTTGGCGTGGGCCATCTTTGCCAGGCTGAGCAGCTCCTTCTCCCTCTGAAGCATCTTCCTCTTTCTGGACTCCTCCTGCTTCTCAAGCAGCGGTAGCATGTGTTCTTCTATCTGGTCGCGAAGCACCTTTTCGTTCGGGTCCTTGGATTTCTGCAGCGGCTCGATGAACTTCCGAACTTCTTCGAGGGTGATGGCAACGCATTCCCAGATCGCGCCATTCAGGGGGTCTTCCCTGTCGTCCTGTTCAATACCAGCATCATTGTCCTCCACTGCACTGGTATTGTCGGCCTCGTCGTTGGTGCTGTCGGCGGCAGCAGCAGCAGCGGCCGCGGCCGCGGCTGCGACACGTCTGCGCTTCGCAGCTCGTAGGGCGGCCTTGGCTTTTTGAGAAGTTTTCTTTGGAGGGGCAGAGGGGGAGGTGCGGCCGTAAGGCGGTAGAGACGGTTGTCGTCGAGCACGTAGTATTCGCGGTCTTTTCGATCCCATCCATACGGTTCGATCCTCTGATGTCTTGTCAGCTGTCGGTGCAATCTCGGCGCAGGAGGGAATTGGGGTGACCAACCCATGCAGTCTGTTCCTCGTTCTTCTGCTCGTCCATGTTTGGTCGAATGTGTTCGGGTTTCATCATGACGATCTGCGTCATCTGCCACAAGACTCGAAGCTGTATTAAAGAGAACGGAGTCAGACACTGGCGGCCCGGCAAAAGGTATCAAGGGAAGAACCCACCTTCTTAAAGAGGTCGAAGTCGCTGAACTTGGTGATAACTTTGCCATTCCCAAAGGGGTTCTTCTTTCCCGGCAACTTCGCATCAAATTGCCTTCGAGTATATTCGTCAAAGATCTCGTGCCTGGCCCGAAGTAAGTCTAGAGCCTCCACAGAGCGGTGACTGTGAATGGAAACCTACGTTAATCCGCGGTGTGAGGAAATGTGCTTCAACAGTGACAGGCCGATGTCCTGCAACCTCATGGAGCCGTGCTTGAGGCATTCTGTCTCGAGTTCCTAGGGTACAAGTATAGTTTAGTACCGGTCACGATGCTTGCTGCCGATGATGTCTGCTTGGAGATCGTTACCTCGATGTCTAGATTGTCGTCAATCTTGACCACCTTGCCAAAGATGCATATCCACTGGTATAGGTTGGCGAAGTAGAATGAATTCCGCAGCCTGTGTATCAAGAACTGTGACTGAGTCTCCTCAACTGATGGGCTCTCGGCCTCCTGAAGAGACCGCTTTCTCGATGGCATCGTGGAGTGAAGAAGGGGGGTTTCGACGTTTGCGCGCACGGAGCGAGGACGCGTTTAAAATCGAGTCGAGGGCAAGGGAGACAGCATCAGAAAAAGGGACAAATTTTTTCCTGACAGCGCTGGTGTCATCAGAAGGCGCGACAACTCGATCAGCCTCGGGGACGTGAGATGAGCTGTGAGGTTGTCCGGAGCTGTGGAAGGTTGCAAGATGTCAGAATGCGATGCGCAAATCGGATTTGATGATGCAGACAAGGCGCGATTTAGACGCGACCGGGCCACCAATTTTACCCCCGCATAGGCGCTTCCCAGGCGGGCAACCCCCTGTCATCAGCCCCTACACACTATGTAGTACTAACTCAGGTGCCTTTTCTACGTAGCACTTGTACTGTCATCCTCTAAAGTGCCAAACAAGTCGTGCTGTGTTATGTAATCTCTTTTTGTCTGTCAACCATTCAACCATTCCCTTCCCACAATGATAGATCGGGGTTTATTTCACTTCATGATGTACATATGCCCCATCATACTTGCTCTTCCTGTTTTTTTTTCTTCTTTCTTTTCTTTTCCCTTGCAATAAGAGCGAGGTCACATAATACTCTCGCGACTCGATTCTGCAATGGTCAGGTCAGATTCACTCCGACAAAAATGGAAAGAAGAAACAAACAGGAGCAATGTCGTTCAGTACTTACTATGTATACTGACGACATCTTCCGAAACATTTCGCCCGATCGGAATTATTGCGGGCTGGACGGAGCGGACTGGGCGGTGTGCATGTGGAGCGCGAGGACCGACCGTACAAGACGCTGCAAGAACATTGACTCTACATCCTGCCCAGGGCATCACTGGAGGGTGAGAATTACTCTGGTCATGTTGACCTGCCTCCTGCGGGTTCCAGTGCATGTGGAGAGATCCAGATTTTGAATGTGTAACGCCGAGGATGAACGGATCCTCAGCTCCTCCTCCTCCTCCTCCTCCTCCTCCTCCTCCTCCTCCTCCTTCTCCGATGATACCTAGACAGGGTGGACACAATGGAGCAACGGCAACTTGATGCCAGCAGTACTCACCAAGTATAAGAAGCCTCCAAGTGCTGCCCATTGCAGGTAAATTCCTCTCTTCTACTCACCATCATTCTCATTCCTCTCAGTTCTCTTCAAAACAGCAGCTCAGAGCCCCTCCAGGCCTCGAAGCGTGCTCTCAAAAAAGACAGTTCTTGCACGACATCTTCTCTATACCAGCTATTTTCCAAAATGAGACCCTCACCCGAAATCACTCAAGCCATCACCGAGAAGAAGGCACAGTACTGCCGCCTCGCCGACTCGGAGAAGTGGGAACTCTTCGACAAGGTCCTGCTTCCAGACTTCAGGTTCGAGTTCATCGACAACGGGGTGGTTCCTAAAGAAGGGGTCTTCCCTACCTTCACGTCGAAAGACGCGTGCGTGGCACACTTCAGCAAGCTGCTCGCGGTCAAGCAGGCTCACCACATGGTCGGGTACCCCGAGCTCGAGCAGGTCTCTCCTGACGAGGTGAAGGCGGTATTCCCGATCAGCTACCACATCGCCGACAAGGGGCCCAACCCGAAGCCAGAATCTCGTATCACTGCAGGAGGTCATTACCACGAGGCATTCAGGCGGGTGGGCGACGAATGGTTCTTGGCGGACCTAAAGATTGTACATACTTCTTCACCGTTGGCTCCTAGAGCGAGAGCGGGTCTTGCTCCTGGACTGCTGGCTTTATGAGAAATGTCACTACTCTGTTTCAATTGCAATGATTGTCTGTGCTGTGTAGACAGCTCAAGAACGTTGCGAAAGTAACGTGATATCCCATGTGGACAGACTATCCCGCCGGATCAGCAGCCAAGCTTACAGTAGCCCCAAGAAGCCTAGCGAGGCGCCCGAATGGAGACCTGAAGAACTGTGCGTTAGTCCGTACAGCATTCGTGCGGCCAGCAAGGGAATCTGTCTCACGATTGGTTCCTGCGAGCAAAGTTTATGAGATGGTATATGAGTAAGCGATATTGCATGAACCCAGTGCCCAGGTGAACAAGCAGAACCTCAAACTTAACCTCGTCGACTCGGACCCTAGACCCAGCCTGATGCTTGGCGGGATCAACAGACGCTCGTCGACAGGAGACTTGCAGATCTGGAAAATGCCGTAAGACACACTGCCATAGTACGCGATTAAACTTAATTCGCATCACACCAGGCAGGTTGAGGTGAGATTAGAAAGGTGAGGTGGTGTGGCTGCATGCAGGTCAGCTACATAGTACTACTACTTTACTCTCATTAACTGACTTGGAGATAGAGTAGTGGGTGTGTGTGTGTGTGGGAGGCAACCCAAAATCGTGCCAGGCTACAGCAGCAGCATATGCAGTGCAGGTACAGGTGCAGTGCCACCTCCTCCCATGGAGGGCCGGGTCCCATGCTGCAGGGGAGATTTCTGACACGGATGGTGATACACCGTCCCACGCCCACACACAGTGTACCGGTAGAGTCCCTCATGTCTTTTAGGCCCAGCTGGGAGATGGTGGCAGGGTGGAGACCATGCATGTCTGGGCTGGGTGTCAGGGCAGAGGCGGGCCAAGGGGCGGGAGGGGAACCTGGAGGGGCGCCTCGTCGGCCCAGTCTTCATTCATGTGATATGAGAGAGAGAGAGATGGATTCTCTTGCTGCTGCTTCTCTGCTCAATCAGTCAGTCAATCAAAGGCTAGTCCTCTTTTCACCTGGGCCAAATCGACAATACGAACGCCCAAACCAACGAGCCAATTGCCTGGTGCACAGTGCTTTGCGATTCTTCCGAGTCCGACAGGACCTTGCGACATACAACACGAGATCTCTTAACTGACACAGGGCTTTTTGGCCCCTTGCCTATGACACAAGCACCAATCGCGGCTGTACCGCTCTGCTGGAATCACCAACTATCCTGCTAGCGTCTCATCGCCCTTGCAGCCACGCCAAAACTTCGAGGTTCAGCTAGATTTCACATAGGAAGCAACCGCCACGGACGGACCCCAGTCCCGACCACGAATCAACATACGCACACACATACACACACCCCGTCCCTAACTCGAGTCGACGTCGATAAGGCTGGTTTCCTCGAACGCTTGATACCGGCGGTTGCTCTCGTCCTCTTTTGTCCCCTCGAACCCGTGCCATGATCACACCCTGACCGCGAAGCCGACAGACCGAGAGAGAGCGCCCCAGCGCGCATCTCGAGCGTCTCAATTTGTTGACACAAAGCCTACAACCGCTGACAGGCGTCTTGCGTCTGGTCAGCGAGAATGGCCGACCAGTCGAACCTCCCATCGTCACCACAGAACCGAGCTGCTCCGCCACACTCAATACCAATGCAGAGTCTCGAGCGCCCGCCAGACGAGCCACAGGGGCAGCACCAGGGCGCATCTGGTGCAGGAGGCACACAGCAGCAGCAGCAGCAGCAACAATCACAGGGTGTCGTTTCGGACAACGGAGATGGAGGGCCAGGATTCGAGCGATTCTCGCCGACGACGGCGCAGATGGCGGCAAATTTACCGGGGATAGTGACATACTGGAACGACAACCCCTACCACCAACAACCGCAGCAACAACCACCACAAGCACAAGCACAGCAACGACGGCAGAGTGGCCTGCTCGTGCCCGAGTCACCCCTCGATCCCCATGCCTTCCAGAGCGCCATCCCTCCGGGCTGGGGTGCTTCGAGCGCTGGCCGGCTGTCCATCGAGACCACTCCGGTCGGAGCCTACGAAGCCCCTTCGTATTTCGAGGAGCAGGTCCAGCCAGACTCCGATCGCGTCCCACTTACCGCGACTGCCCAGCCGATCGACGGCCTCAACGTGAGAGATGACGGCCACGCCCGAGATAGTTTCCAGACGGTACGCGACCTTGATACCAACTCCAGTCAACAGCGCGATGGGAAGACGCTCGGGGCCGACCTGGAGAGGGGCAGCGGGTCTCAGAAACACAAGAGCTTCGGGAGGAACCTGACGGCTGGCGATGCTGAGGGCGTGAACCGGCGCCGGTCCCGGTCGCCCTCGACGTCTGGCGCATTCTTGAAGGCAGGCTCCATCGTGCGGGCCATGTCACAGCGTGTCGTCAACATCAGTGGTGAGGCAGAGGTCCTCGAGAACCAGAAACGGCGTCAGAGGTCCCGGTCGCCGAGCGCAGACTCGCCGCGTGAGCCCATGCCTCCGATGCCCGAATCCGTCGACACCTCATACCCGTCGCAGCTGTACCAAAACAGCCAGAGCCCAACAGAGAAGAGGGGACAGACGGAATACATATTTGCCTCGAACCCCGGGCCCCTCTCCCCAGTGCCTGGGCGCATGCCGAACCCGCTCAGAGGCAAGTCCCTGGGCATATTTTCCCCTGACAACCCGATACGACTGCGACTCTGCGACATTTTGGTGCAGCCCTGGACGGAGCCATTGATCCTCGTCCTCATCGTGCTCCAGACGATCCTCTTGTGCGTCGAAGCCGCGCCAAGCGTGTACAACTCACCACGTCCGGGCCCAACCGTATGGGGCAGCACCACGCTCGACTGGGCCATACTGGTCTTGTTTGTCATTTATACGATGGAGGTCATTGCCAGGATCATCGTGTCTGGCTTCGTCCTCAACGCAGCAGAGTACAGCACGATAGATCGCTCGCGGGGCGTCAAGGCCGCGGTTGCCGGGAAATATCGAGATGTCTTCCAGCCACAGCGACAGAAGTCGGTCAAGAAGCCGCCACAGGAGAACTACGGCCCCTCCACTCTGGCGCGGTCCGTCACATGGCTCCACGGCCAGCAGCTCCCCGAGACGATAGAGGAGCAGCAGAGGTATCAGCTGGCGCGGAGGGCATTCCTGCGGCACGGGTTCAACCGTCTTGACTTTGTGGCCGTTGTGGCCTTCTGGATCTCGTTTGTGGTCGGCATCACGGGTCTCGAGATGACACATCACCTCTATATCTTCAGGATGTTGAGCAGTCTCAGAATCCTCCGACTCTTGGCGATCACGAAGGGGAACGCTGTGAGTTTTGTTCGCATCCGGGCTTGTGCCACATAGTTGCTGACAATTTTTGTGATAAAACAGGTTATTCTGCGGAGTTTGAAGAAGGCAGCGCCACTGCTCCTGCGGGTCTCGTTCCTGATCAGCTTCTTCTGGCTCGTCTTCGCCATCATCGGTGTGCAGAGCTTCAAATCCAGCTTCAGTCGACAGTGCGTCTGGCTTGACCCCTCGGACCCGTTCAATGCATCCGCAGCATACATCCAGGATATGCAGTTCTGCGGCGGCTATCTGAACGAGTCCAATGGTGTCGAGATGCCCTGGGTCATTGCCAATCAGTACGACAGCCTGAGTGACTTCACGCAGGGCACACCAAGCGCTAAGGGCTACATCTGTCCTCGAGGTACACTCTGTCTGCAGCGAGAGAACCCGTACAACAATACTGTCCATTTCGACGACATCCTCCACTCCCTGGAACTTGTCTTTGTCGTGATGAGCGCCAACACCTTTTCTGATCTCATGTACTACACCATCAACTCTGACTACACACCGGCGGCGCTTTCTTTGGTGCCGGCATCATGATCATGATGCTGTGGCTGGTCAACCTGCTCATCGCCGTCATCACCTCATCGTTCCAGGTCATCCGAGAGGAGAGCAAGGCCAGCGCCTTTACCGACGTCGACGATCATACTGATAGCCAATTTGGAAGCCTCGAGGAGAAGGTCCCCAGGAGAGCGTCATCGCTGCAGAGGTTATACAACAAGACCAAGCTCTTTTGGATCCTCTGTATCGCAGCCGATCTCTTGGCGCAGGCATCCCAGAGTGCCTCCATGGGACCGAGACGCCGGAGCATCATCGAGGCTATCGAGATCCTCGTCACGATCCTGCTGGACATTGAGATCTTCATCAGAGTTGTGGCGGATTTTAGGGGCTTCCACCGCCACCGGCGAAACATTGTGGATCTTGTCCTGGCCGTCATCACGTCCGTCATCCTGCTGCCTCCGATCCACAACGACGGGGCCGTCTATGCTTGGTTGACCGTCTTTCAGATACTCAGAGTCTACCGCATCGTTCTTGCTGTCCCCATGACGGCAAAGCTGATCAAGCTGGTGCTGGGCGACTCTACAGGTATCCTGAACCTGATGCTGTTTGTGTTCCTCATCACGCTGATGATGTCCATCTTCGCCTCGCAGCTGTTCCGCGGGCAGATCCCACTCGTCGACTCCAGCGGCGACAACATTCAGGTCTCCTTCGACACCATCTGGAACTCATTTCTCGGAATGTATCAGATCCTGTCCACTGAGAACTGGACCGACGTCTTGTACAGCGTCACCGCCTACACGACATCTTACAGGACATCCTGGATAGGGGCCATCTTCCTGGTCGGCTGGTTCATCCTCGCCTTCTTCATCCTCGTCAACATGTTCATTGCTGTCATCCAGGAAAACTTTGATGTCGGCGAGGATGTCAAGCGGCTGGAACAGGTGAAGGCCTTCCTGCAGAGAAAGGAGCTCGGCAGCAGCTCGAGCAACCTCGCCCTCTCCACCATCTTCTCGCTCGGAAGAACCCGCAAGAAGAAGGACCCGCTGGACTATGGCCCTGCCATGATGGAGATGCTGCTCAAAGAGGCCGTGGTTCGTGATTTCCTCGACGATGCCCCTGACCCGCACCACGAGACGACTCCTCCCGGCGAGACTCAGTCGCCACCGGAGCACAACGGCGCCTATGCTGGCAATGGCGTCAAGCCGGGCATCATGTCGTCGATATGGGGAAAGGTGGTCACCACCTTCACCAGCAAGGACCCCAACCCCTTCTACTCCAACATCCGTTTTGAGACCCGCAATGAGGGTCTCGACCCGCGACAGATGGCCCAGCAGGCCGTCTCGGCCTCCGCAGAGCGGCGCAAGGCGCAGCGAGCGTATCTGGCGCGCCATCCGACATACAACAACTCCCTGTTCATCTTCTCGCCCAGAAACCCCATCAGACGTCTCTGTCAGAGGATCGTCGGCCCTGGCAGAGGAAGAGAGCGCTTCGACGGCGTTGAGCCCAACAAGACGCTGTGGTATTCTTTCTCGGCTTTCATCTATGCCGCTATTGTTGCCATGGTGATTCTGGCCTGCATTACCACACCGCTCTACCAGAAGGAGTACTTTGCAAACAAGACATTCAGCGTGTCGAACTGGTTCGTGTGGATCGACGCCGCCTTTGCTCTCCTGTTTAGTATCGAGGCCCTGATCAAGGTCATCGCGGACGGCTTCTTCTGGACCCCGAACGCATACTTCCGCAGCTCGTGGGGCATCATCGACGCCGTCGTGCTGATCACCCTCTGGATCAACGTCATCACCCTCTTCAAGAACGACGGGGCCGTCTCGCGTGCTGTCGGTGCTTTCAAGGCGCTCAGGGCCCTGCGGCTGCTCAACGTGAGCGACAGTGCCAGGGACACGTTTCATTCTCTGATCGTCATCGGATGGTGGAAGATCCTCAGCGCCGCCTTTGTGTCACTGTCTCTGATCATCCCATTTGCCATCTACGGGCTCAACCTGTTCGCGGGCAAGTTCTCCATCTGCAACGACGACGGCGCCGGCAATTTCCTGTACGATTGTTTTGGGGAATACAACAGCACCCCTTTCAACTGGGATGTGCTGTCGCCTCGAGTCGCCGCCAATCCTTACTACGACTTTGACGACTTTGGCTCCTCCCTCTTCATCCTCTTCCAGATCGTGAGTCAGGAGGGCTGGGTTGACGTCTCCTTCTCGGCCCAGTCCATCACGGGCATCGGAATGCAGCCCCAGTTTGGGGCCGCCACCGGCAATGCCGTCTTCTTCGTCATCTACAATCTCTTGGGAACCGTCTTCGTGCTCACTCTGTTTATTTCTGTCTTTATGCGGAACTACACAGAGCAGACCGGCGTGGCCTACCTGACAGCGGAGCAGCGGTCCTGGCTCGAGCTGCGAAAGCTGCTTCGGCAGGTCTCCCCTTCAAAAACCTCGTACGACGAGAGCAAGAAGAAGTGGAAGAAATGGTGTCACAAGCGCGCAATCGAGAAGAGGGGCAAGTGGTATGTGGGAATCACCATCGTGTTGATCCTGCACCTGATTCTCCTGCTTTCTGAATACGACAGCGAGCCCGAATGGTGGACCTACACGAGGGACACGCTCTTCTTCTTGTTCACGCTCATCTTCATGGCGAACGTAGGCGTGCGGATCGTCGGTCTCGGGTGGCCTCGTTTCAGAAAGAGTTCGTGGGACATGTACTCCCTCATTGCAGTGTCCGGCGCGTTCGCAACGACAATCCTGTTCCTCGCACAGCAACAGGTTGACACATACACGCAACTGCACAAGTTCTTCCTCGTCGCCATCGTCTTCCTCCTGATCCCCCGCAATGACGCCCTGGACCAGCTCTTCAAGACGGCGGCGGCCAGTCTGACGACCATTGGCAATCTGTTGGCGACCTGGCTGGTCTTCTTTCTGGTCTTTGCGATCGCCCTGACACAAACCTTCAGCCTCACCCGGTTCGGCGAGAACGAAGACAACAACGTCAACTTCCGCACTGTGCCGAATGCGCTCATCCTGCTGTTCCGCATGAGTGTGGGTGAAGGCTGGAATCAGATCATGGAGGACTATGCAAGTATCGAGCCGCCCCTCTGCGTCGACTCCCCGGCATTCTTCGAGAGCGACTGTGGAAGCAGTGCATGGGCCCGGGTCCTGTTCATCTTGTGGAACATTGTCAGCATGTACATCTTTGTCAACCTGTTCGTCTCGCTCATCTTCGAGAGCTTCTCGTACGTGTACCAGCGCCACAGCGGGTCGGCAGCCGTCGACCGCGACGAGATGCGCCGCTTCAAGGAGGCGTGGAGGTCTGTGGACCCTCGTGGTACGGGATACATCAGCAAGGAGGCATTCCCTCGCCTGCTGGGCGAGCTGTCTGGTGTCTTTGAGATGCGCATCTACCAGCACGAGAACTCGGTACGCCAGATTCTGGACGATGTGCGCGAAGATGTGCCGCCCACACGACACGCGTCCATGTCCACAGCAGCGGCAAGCGCGTATGGAGGCGTCAACGTCAACAGTCTCACCCGGAGGTTGGACGAGATCGATGTTATGACAGTGCGGGAACGGCGCAGGAAATACAATGTTTTCTATGAGGAGGTGATGGTCTCGGCGGACCCAGACAAGGGCATCTCGTTTACCACTGTGCTTATGATTCTGGCTCACTATAACATCATCAACGACAGCAAGAGTCTTCGGTAAGTTTTTTTTTTTTTTTTTTTTTTTTTTCTTCGCCTGCTCTGTTATCATTGTTATGTGTCCAAAGCAAGGGATTTCAGATGACTGACTCTAACTTTCGTGCCTAGACTGGAGGAGTTCTTGCGTCGCCGGGCTCGTCTGCAGCGCATTGAGGAAGAGGTGCGCCGGCGTGTTGTCGTCGGCTTCTTCGACACACTGTAAGTTGGGGCTAAATCCTACGGACTTGTTGTTGACCTGAAATTAAAGCTCACATACATTGTCTCCCAGATATCACTCACGGAAGTTCAAGCGCCACATGGCTCTGAAGCGCAGCGCGCGTCTGACGGCGATCCCTCAGCTTGATCTGCCAGACATTCTCGTCGAGGACGAGGAGCAGCGGACTAAGAAGAAGAAGGCCGCCACGCCTTACGCGTCGTCCTTGTCACCATCCACGCCAGGCACCGGACCACTGCACTCTGCCGCGGCCCTCCTCTCTCCCACGCGCGACAGCACCGGCAGCGGCCACCAGAAGAACCTCTCCAACGTGAGCGCGGACCTGACGCTGCAGACAAACTTTGACAGCTTCGGCGCTCACCCACTAAGCATGCCGCGCATCGGCGGCGAGGGCTGGTCACAGCAGCGAGACAGCAGTGGTGGCATTGGTGCCTTTGACGGCCACCAGTCGACGCACTCGGCGTTTAGTTTTGAGCTGCAGATGCCAGGCTCGGGCACCAGCTCGGCGAGGACCAGCTACAGGAACAGCGGCAGGAACATCAATCGGAACAGCAGAAGCAACAGTGCGGTCAGTCCGATCCAGATGAGCTCGATCCTGGACGACTCCATCTGGGTGGAAAGCATCCGGCGCAGCGCCACCATGAAAAAGCCACGACCAGGGTGGTAATATATTTGTTTGATTTTTGCCTTTTTGGGGGGCGGCCTTTTCACCCCATCAGCTGCCCCTTTGGGCACTCAAGAAAGAATGGCGTTTCCTCGGGGAGGTTCATGGACCGCCCTGATCAGGCGGACAATTGGAGGATACGGTGGAGGGGCGGGTGGGAAAGGAATGGGTAATGGGGAGGAGGGGGGAGGACCTTGCTACGTATTGCATCACCCATCACTACAACTCGGTGCTTGGGACACTAGGCGTTTCAACAGGTGGGAATTAGAGAAAGGGCGTTTTTTTGTTGGAGGGGGTATTCATCATTGACGCCTGCCACATGATTGATCCCCCCAATTTTGAGAGAAAGCGAGCGAGCGAGCACATGTCCTTGATTACTTGTCTATATGACCAACAGAGGGCAGCAATGTATTGGACTGAGAACGTTTGTGAGAGGGGATAGGTAGATATTTATGAATGCCCTTGAATAGAGAGAAAGTCAAGACGGCTATGATGAGCTTTTTTTGTGGGGGGATGGAAATCGCAGGCTCTTGCTCCGTTCGTTGTGCCCATTCCAAGACTTAGACAGTCTGTCCAGCATTGATGATTGTCTGGTAGCAAAGTCCATATTTCCTTCTTATTCTTTCCCAGGCTTCAAAGGCTATCATCTACTACTACTGGCGAGGCGCATTGCGTCTGGGAATCATCAATATCTTCCACTCAGCCTCGTCATCACCATCAAGACAAGACTTTATAAACCCCCCGGGCCTTCCAAACAACCAGCCGCGACTAGGCCGGTGATGGTGGTGGATAGAGTATCTTTCTCTCTACTTGGTACATTCGTGGGCCCAGAATCAATATAATTCGTCAGGTAAGCCTTGCATACCCACGAAAAAGCTCCGTCAATGTCTCTCGCTCTTTGTTGTTGTCCACCCCTCTCAGTCCAGACGCAGATCAGGTTACTATTTTGAGAAATGTCTACATGCTTTATATGTAGTGGGTAAGGGACGAGAAGGCGGTGGAGACAGAGGCGAAGTTTAAGGGAGGGGGGAGGATAGTGATAGTGTAAGGCTGAATTTGCGGTGCAGGCAAGCAGGCAAGCAGATCTATCTCCTGCGATAAAACTCCGCGCGAGGCAGAGTGGATCGATCATCAAGACATATGCACTGAAGGAGGCAGCCTTCATGCGAACGGTGGATCCTGTGTGGTTCCATTATGTTTTTTTCTTTTCTTTCTGTCTTCTCGTTATCTTCAAGTCACAGGTAATGTGATGACGAGTCCAGGGTCGTCTAATCGGCGAAAACTGCCCCCGTCCGCTCGAAGCAACGAGCAAAAAGAAGAAAAAAAGTCTAGAAAGCCGAGAGTGGCTCATACAAACGCATAAGGCTGATCTAGCCTTGACGTGTGTGTTATGCCCGAGACAAGAACCAAAAAACAATACCAAGCCATTTATCTGTTTTCTATTTCGAGAGACGGAGGCCCATTTTGTCCCCCCCCCCTGCAGGCAGTACCACAGGAGTGAAAAAAAAAAAAAAAAACTTAAAAAAACTAAAAAAACTAAACCACTCGGTTGGGATTTTCCGTAGGTGCTGTGGCAGTTTTTGCCCCTCCCTCCCTCAACCCCCTGACACTTGAGGGTGCACTTCTTCAACATCCAGGGTTCATGGCACTTCTCAGGTTTTGACACCTCGGGAGGGAGGAGGTTTGGTGATGATCTCCGCTGTCACCAGCACCAGTGCCGCGGGGGTGGGTGCGGATCATGGGTTTCGAGAGGAATCACAAAAGGCCACAGTGGTCGTCGTGATAAGTTCCCAGGGGTGGTGCAAGATGCACGCTTCTCTCTCCCTCGAGTGACCGAGTGACCGAGTGCATGGTTCTCGTCTCAAATCTGAAAAGATTGTCATGTGCGTCTGTGTACTGACTTGAGAGGCCAAGCCATGTAGATTATCATGTGCATCCAATCGCGGGCCATCCTTTTCTGGACAGAACATCCACCAGCACTTCACCTCTTGACCCCGCGAGATTTGCAAAAAACAAAGCTAGACCGATCATGCTACAAGACCAGTAGATCCCCGAAAAAGATGGTATCAAGAAGGAAAGACCAGGGAGAGACAGACAACTTGTCTCGTGTGTGTGATCGCCAGGACTCTGGTTGCACATCGCACAGGTTTAATTAATACGAGAGAGAGAGAGAGAGAGAGAGAGAGAGAGAGAGAGAGAGGATACCCAAGACCTGCAAGACCAAGTCACGGTTCCATCGGCTACTGCAGGTACATCGTAGTAAGTTCATAGATAGTATCCCGAGGGAGCGGATGGCGACCAGGGGAGGAGAGAGGAGGACACGGAAAACTGAGAAACCAGCATTCCATCAATGACAGGGAGGAAAAGCTGCTGTCGTCAGCTTCTGGTACTAGGCACTCACCATTGTAAATACTTCGCATTGCGTAGCACACTTGCAAGGGCCAGGTGCAGAAAATCTGCATGCAAAAGGTGGTACGGTGCGCATGAAATACGCAAGGAGGCTGAATAGATTGCAACTGGTATCCCTGGATGTTTCAAACCTCCCTTTTCTGACCCGTACATCTGGGTTGAGATAAGTGGCGACGAGCGATAATCATCACTGCTACTGTTAAAAGTAGCAACGTAGATTAGGGCGTGAAATGGCATTTCATCATGATAGTTTTGCCAAGTTTCTCACCGAGAGGCCAAGTGCGTTCCGCGAGAGAGAGGAGCCATCCTGCATAGAGATGCCGACATCTTCCAGAGTTCCCAAGAAGAAAGAAAAAAGAGAGGCATTTACCGGACCTGTTGTATCGAAACGTTCCAGAAGGCTTCGATGCAGGTTTAGCAGGAGGGAGAAAAGGGCAAGGAGGAGTGTGGAGAGGCACGCTATAACAGCTCGCTTGTACATCGTGCAGCGGGAGTGTATGTAGGGAAGACGCAAGGAAGCAAAGCACAACATAAAGAGAGGTGAGGTTGGGGGAGAGAAGTCGATGGCAAGGAAAGACAAGAAAGGGAAAAAAAAAAAAAAAAAAAAAAAAGGTGAAACACGGGCCAATGGGACATGGCCTGTGCGATGCCTGCTGCAGCATAAGCCCCTGCCCGTAAGTTGGGGGCTCTGAGACAAGCCCAACCCAGACGGATGTGCTTCCCCTGTTGGACGGTTTAGAGGCACTAGATGCACTGGAGGCACTGGAGGGAGCCCCCTGATCCCCTGGCTGCTTGGTACTCAGTAGTATCTACTATGTAAGCTCCGCGCCCTTGGTTTGGCTGGGCCGTCGATCATGCATCGCCCATGGATGACATGACGGGTCTCCCCAACTAAGCTCGTGATGAGCTCGACCTTCTGCGCCGACCCAGTGCCGGGCCGTACAGAACAAAATCCCACGCAACAGAACGTCATGACACCGTTGTTGCCTTTTGCAAGTTTCGAAAAAAAGGAAGAAAAGAAAACATTTCAAAGGGTGGTCACCCAGACAGGTCCTGAAAGATGGGCGCAGCAGCCGCTGTTGCTGTAGTAATCGACTGCCTAGAGCTCTCTCTCCCTCCATCTCTCTCTCCCTCTCTGCCAAACAACCCACCACCAGAGCAGTCAGACATTAGTGTTGGATGTGGTCAGACGAAGGAAAGAGAGCCCTACAAAGGGTGTTTCATGCGGTCAAACAATTCCCAGATCGAGTCAATCTCGGATAGCTACTTGGTATCAAGCAAGGCCTTGCAGGCATACCATACTCACTCGTTGCACCTACCTGTCTGCACTGCATTGCACTGCGCCGGCCACAGCTTGTCAGACCCTAGCCCCCGTCTCCCGCGTTCCAGCTGCGCAGAGCCGACTGAACTCTCAAACCTAGCCCCAGCTCTGTTTCCGACCTGGGACGACCGGAGCACGTTTCCACCTCCGGCACACGGGGGGAGGGGGAGGGTAACCATCTCGAGCCTTCGAGGCATGAGGAAAAAGGGAAGGAACCAAAGAGAAAAAGAGAGGATCGGATGCAAGAGCAGAGTAGCAGCAGCAGCAGCAGCAGGAGGAGGAGGAGGGTGTTTCGCTGCAGCCAGGGCGAGCAGAAACCATCGAGGGCGACTTTGCTTCAGCATCAACTCGCTTGGACGAGTCTGGTCTGTAGTCTGCCGTGTGTCAAGTTTGTCAGCGAGGGCCCCTGACCAGACCGCCACCTGCGCCCCCCAAAGAACACAACACACAGACGCACACAGCTGCACAGACAGCACATGCAGGCCGTCCGTCCGTCCGTCCATCCCAACTGAGGTTCTGATGCAGCATCTATCGGTGCCTTCTGAGGTTTCTAGATGTCAAGCCCCGAGTCGTCTGTCTCAGTCCTCTAGCCCCCTCGGTTGAGGCCCCCGTCGGTATCGAGGGATTGCCACCAGACCTGCATGCAGAAATACGTGTTCAATAATTGCTGCACGGCAGCGGGGTTCGGAGAGAGAGACAACGGCTACGCCTCCTCCTTGCTTGCAAGCCATTTGACCATGTGCATTCCTGGACATCGCCGAGCAAAATCCACGCTGCAGGGCCATGCCGGGTGCCCCGGTCGTACTGGGGAGAGGGGGCCTGGGGGTCCTATTTCGGGTCTAGCCCAGGGCGAGCTGGCACTGTGGCACAATGCGCTGCGTGGGTGCGTGGGTAAGTAGGCAGACAGGGCCCCGCTTTTCTATGGTCTGAGGACCCCTCGCGATTCCCTGGCTATCATTGCAAGTTACGGGTTGAGAAGTTGCAGGTCGCAGGTCGCTGGTCGCAGGTCGCCCTTGCCCCGGCCCGGGCTTGACAAGTAACCCCCTTCCCAATGCAGTGGCAAGGTACCACGATCCTCTCTCCTCTCCCCCCTCTCTCTATCCCTTCTCCTGTCCCTCTCAAGAGGTTGGCAGGGTGGGCGTGGATGTGGGTGTGGGTTGAGAGTGAGTGTCATGTCATTTATTAGTCGTGTGCAAGTGTAAAGGTGGGAGGAGGAGTGTGGCTCATCATCCCATCGCATAATTTACTTATAAAGACGCAAGCCTGCCTCTGGGCCCTCCTCGCACCCACGGAAACTCAACGCGCTCCCCCTTCAACTCAACAACTCTCTTAATTCTACCTTTTCTTGCAAACTCAAAACCCATCCTTCTCTACACCGTCGTGTACACATGCTTGCGTGTGTCTGTCCGTTGACGACGTCTGGATATCTCCGAACCCCCTGTCTTTGAACAACTCAACAATCGTTCCCTCTCTCTCCACACTTACCGCCCTCTGGCTGGCTAGTGATCTGTGCACGCGGACCAGATCATCCACTCTTTGACACACACACACCACCACCACCACAACACAAACCATAAAATCTGCTTCCATTCCCAGTCAATCATTCGCCTCTTTGTTCGCGCACTTGAACTTGACAATCAAATACCGGGCTGAGCCTCTTTCTTGGGTTTTTGGAAATCAAGAACAACGAACCCTTCTTAATTCAACTACAACCATCAGACCAACACAACACCAAGCGACCTTGGAACGTCTCACCTCTTATACGCAACACTCAACCGCCTCTTCAGGACCAGAATCTACTCTCTCTCAAGAGTAGTGCCCATCCAAACAAACGCCTCACCGCTCTCCCCAACCAATCAATTCACAATGTTCGGCTTCCAACCGCTCCACAGCCACTTCTCCCTCACCTCGGGCTCGCTCCCCCTTCACCATGCGCCGGAGATCGACCACTTCCAGCGAGACCTCGGAGGGCTCCAGGATGTCGTACGCCTCCAACACCTCCTCGACGTCGGCCGCCTCCACCATCAACAGCGTGCTGCTGCGGCAGGCCTCCATCATAGACCTGCAGGAGGAGCATGCCCAGTTCTCCTCCGAGCTCAACATCCTCGAGCCCAGGCCTATCGTCTTCTATGGCAGCATGGAAGAGCGCTTTTCCTCTTTATAAATTAGAGGGGGCACTTCGTGTGCTGCGCCGGCCGTGAACTGCCCTGACTTGGAAGGGCACGTTCTGGCATTCATTTCTACATTCTACCAACCACTTTCCCACCACAAGCCGAGCCTATTTTTTACTTCAAAACCCAAACCCAACCTTATTTTTGGTCCTTCTCTTCTTCCATCGGCGCCATGACACCGACTACGATACCAAACGAAGGGAAGGACTCTGAAAGGGATTTGCTGCCATTATCATTCGCAATGGCGCCGGTTTCATCGCCAATGGCCAAGCCTCTCTCCTTGCACAGGCTTTGGCCCCAAGTTTTCTGATGCGTGATGGGCCGGATCATTTCCCATCTTGGTCCTTTTTTTTTTTTTTTTTTTCGAACCCCGACGGAGAGGAATTTTGGGGAGATTTCGTTGTTGAGCCCGTTCTTTTCCAAGAGAGAGAGAGAGAGGAACATGGGAGTTAAGCTGATTACTGGCGCAAGAGGGCGTTTCTATTCTTTTCAATCATTTACGAAAGGCAGGCTGCTACGACAGACCTTGACGAAGGGAATGGGTGGACTTTACTACTACACATGAGAAGAGACAAGAGTATGAACATGAGGAGGAAAGAGTCCCCACCCCAAGATACAAACAAGCAAAGAGACAAATGCAAACGATCAGCATTGCGGCGCTCCAGCTGCGTCATCGCGACAACAACCTATTTCTTTTTGCAAACAGTGACTTTTATGACTTTGACTTTTATCCATCCACCACCCATCCTCATCCTCATCCTCTGCAGTCCTGCTACAAATCAGATCTCGATAAAATTACTTGGGACCACCACCACCCATCACCTCCGAGAGAGATAGAGAAATGACACTCACGCCATGAGGCCAAACTCGAAACACTCCAAACTATGTACGTACATACCCTTAAAACTAACTAAGTAGATCCCTTGCCCCCCACACAGCCTTGTTCAAATTTTCTCCGAGATGAGAAAGAAAAAAAAATAAAATAAAAATAAAGAGAAACGTTCCTTATCGCGTGACGAGGGAACCTTTTTTTTTTTTTTTTTTCAACTTACGAAATTAACAACCAACCTGCTGCTGCGCGCGGAACATATGCCCACCACCCCTCCCCTCGTAATAGATCCTTCGTGCCGGAAGAGGGCGTTTCAGATTGAAAAGGTCATGGAAGGGCGATAAGATCCGCCCCTCCTCCCCCTTCATTGATAGATGGATAACCCATGCGAGAACTTTCGTCAACTTTGGACAAGGTTTTCGCTTGTGAAGTAAGACGAAATAAAAAGAAGAACTGAATATTTGACATGACCTACAAGGCTTGTTTCTTCGTTTTGAAATTTATGTGACTGATTTAGGGGGTATTTCCGATGGTCTCGAGAGTAATAGCGACGGCAGCAATACGCACGTACCCGTTGCTTGTATATTGTCACGTTACTCGACATGGAAAATTATGAGTTGAAGTTGATAAGTCTCATGACAATTGATTCAAGTGCCGATTCTTCAAGTTTCATCTTCTCCTCTTGAACCTTTTTTCTTTTTTTTTTCCTCTCAAAAAGAAAACAAATAAAGAGAAAAGTGGAAGGAAAAAGGAAGGAAAGTCCATGAATTTGGCAAAAACATACAACACCGGGTATTCGCTAATGGTCACCCACTTAACTACTAATCCGGCGGTTAGTGGCTTATTTAGGGGAGAGCAGACGGGATCCCAAGTTTTCCACTACCTATGGTCGTATGTGCTTGGAATTTGGTTTTGCGACATTATATTGGCATTTCACATCTGCTCTCTTCCAAGTTTTTCTTGTCTTCTTGAATTCTACTTAGGCATATTGGCTCCTGTAGGGCTCCTCATCCGCTGCTCATTAGCAGAACGACAACAGCAGGAGGGTACAAGGAGGAACCCCCCAAAAAAAGGAAAAATAAAAGAAGTAGAGGGGAAGAAAAGGAAAGAAAGCGTGCGGTGCCCAGGTGGTGCCCTCAATCCTGATGAGTGCGTGCGTGATTCACTGCCAGTGACTCACTGTCCCAAGCGCCGGCTACAGCTGAACCCTCCGAAGCACAGACAATCAGTCAGTCAATCCATCTATTCAGCGCACCGTACCCATTGTGGTGCTGGAAACTTGCTGGAAACAAGTGTCCCTCAACAACTTGGGCCTGTCAGTGCTCATGCTGTCGACATATACGCCCACGACAGGATGATGGTGGGTCGAGCTGGCGGGAACACTACTACAGACAACTCAGGCGGGCGGCGACAGCATATACGATGAGTACACCCGAGCTGTGTTCTACCGCCTGGGTTCCGTCTCACGAGAGTCCCATCCTAACAGCCCAGAGGTAAGAAGATATGCAAGTAAAAGTCAAAAAGAATCGAAAAGGTCCTCTGTAGACCAATAAATGTGTGGTGCTGGTCGAGTGACTTGACACGTATAGTGACGAAGAGGAGAGACAAATTGGAACATCATAGACACTATGATGAGGCTCCGTAGTCTTGTGAATACAGACTATTCCGTGACGGCGAGACCAAATCCTCCTCCCATAACTACAAAGCCTCCAAGGAATGATCTTACCTCCAAATATCTGACCATCGCCGCATCCTCGTGGCCGACAGACAAGATTACTGTTCTCTTATATGACAGACACCCTCCCACATCTCAACCAGGAGCTCACCCGAACGCAGCGTGAAGAAGAACCTTCAAATGCCTCGCCACGACAACAACAGCAACCCAGCCGACCCGACCTCCTCCCTCTCCAAAACAGCCCGCATAGCCTACTGGCTCACCGGCGGCCGCCACAGAACCATCACCCCTCGCCACAAACCCCCAACCACCATGGCCGCCCTCCTCACGATGGCCCATGAGCGGAACCAGGTGGAACGGGCTCGCGCGGAGTGGAACAGGCAGAAGAAGGAGGCCCTCCAGGAGCACGGCGCGAGGTGGAGCTCGCGGCCGAAGGGCACGAGCCTGATCGCCTGGTTTGTGGAGAGCGGGAGCGGTGGAGGCGGCGAGGCGAGCTGCACAGCCGTTGCTGGTGGTGATGATGGTGACGACGATGAGGATGGTCAAAGTAGGATGGCGATGGAGCAAGCGAGCATTGTCGTGGCGTCAGCAGGTGAGGAGGAGCCTGAGGACGGGAGCCCCGATGGAGACGGAGAAGCTGTGAATGGAGGCGACGTGAATCATGACAACACCGGTGACGGAACCGTATAGTTGGACGCCCACCAAATTGTATATAGGAAAAAGGAAAAAATCCTATACACAAGGAACAGGATACCAGCACACCGAAGCCATCAAGGCAGGCCAGTCCACGGAAAAGCTAATTGTGTTGTTCCGTCGTGATCCCCAGAGAGAGAAGGCAGATGAAAGGAAGGCCAGGGAGACGTCAACACACGGACAGCAGTAGTGAAGTTAATAAGAATGATGGCCCCCTTTCCGATTCCTTTTCTAATGAAACCCAGAGCTGGGATGGGAAGAGTTTCCTCGGCATCACCCCCATCCAACAGAATAACAATAGTATGTACAAAGTGCAATGCAGCCTGTCCCTATTTTCGTTTGCGACTACCATCAGTATTGAAAAGCACCGCGACCCCTGACATATGCAGCCGTGCCATCCGGACCATCCAACTGTCCATGTCATAATCATTTGAGGCGAGCCAAAGGGGAGCAAGCAATGTGAGCGGCATGGCGCTGTCCGCTCAACAGCTGTAGCGATGTGTGTGAAGACTCCTCTCAAAACGCGGGCCATACAATAGAATACACAATGGGAAGACAGAAAACAGGAAAGCAAAAACATAAAAATAACATCAAACACAAACACGCGAGGAAAAAAATTGAGTGCCACCAACACCTCCAACTGACCTGCCCCGTTTCAACACCAGACGCCACCGCAGTAACGCACGAAGAGCGAAAAAAGAATACCCGAGAACTTAATTATCCACTTGGGGCCCTGTAATCTCAGTAAGACCGGTGTGTATGTAGAGCCGCACATTACCAGTGTGACGTTGACACGAGGGGCTTCGTTCTTGGTCTATGAGGGTTCATGAGTTGTCGTTAACTTTGGGGGTATTTGTTCATCGCCCGAGTGCCGAGAGGAAGATGCTGCAACGCAACGCCTGTGACAAATGAACCGATGAAACCCGTATGTCTATGTCATGAAGAGAAGGGGGAAGATTTTGTCTTTGTTGACCGAGAGTGTTGTGTTGTGTGTATGTGTGGGCGGGGCGTGGGTTCACTCGTCAAGAGGTCGGTCCAGGTTGTGAATACCAAAGATGCCAGCGTTCTTCTTAGCCCACTGGCGCGTCAGGATGGACGCCTTGAGGAATTTCTTGCTGGCGTACTTCTTGAAGAAGGCCTCGTGGGCAACGGGCCGCGCCAGGTAGTCGACCATGAGGTGGATGATGGGCTCGACATCGGTCTCGCTGTAGCCGGCGTAGAACGACAGCGTCGCGTCCTGGAGGCGCAGTCTGTGTCAGTAAACTCAACGATATGAAAAAGGAGCACGTCGACACTGGTCGGGCTAGTCGCATGATCATCATCGAAACTTACCCAGTCACCACGGTCTAGGATCAGGCGTGCCATGTACATAGCGGCGGCAGCGATGTGGGAGGGGCGGTAGGGCATGAAGCGGCGGTCGACGATGCTGATCTCCAGCAGGTACTTGGCGACGGTGCGGGTCTGGATGTCGTAGTTGTCGGCCTTGGAGATGCGGCGGAGGAAGTTCATGGGGTTGGGGTAGCTGAGGTCGTACTCGAGGGTCTGGAGGATGAAGCGCTCAGCGGCGAGGATCTCCGACTCGGAGAAGCCATTGTCCGCGACGTGCTTGAAGTTGCCGACGTGGGGGAGAGGACCTCCTCGTACTTGGAGGCGATGAACATGGCGGTGATGCCGACGAGCTGGACGCGGTCGAGCTGGACGACCTTCTCGGAAAGGAAACGATCAATGATGTTGATTGCGAGGAACAGGGTCTCGGGGGAGGAGGTGGAAGCGGGTGTGGACCTCGATGAGCCAGTCGACGAGGATGCTGCGCGTCTTCCACTCGAGCTCGTCCTGGTGCTCCATGTACTCGGGGTTGGGCTGCGACGACGGCTCGATGTTCAGGAGGTATTCGAAGATCTCGTGGGCGTACTCGGCAACCATCAGGGGGTCATCGCGATCCTCCGTGTCGAGGTCGTTCACGCCCTCGGGGTACTCGAACTCGCCAGCGGCCAGGTACTGGGCCTGGGTGTCCTTGACAGGCTCAGGCTCGGGCTCGACAACCTCGACAGCCTTCTGCTCCTTGTGCTCCTTGGGGGCCCTGACGTTCTCCTTCTCTGCAGTGTGTGGCTTCTTGCGGACGGGCTCGGCGCCCTCGGGGGTGCCCTTCTTGGCCAGGGGGCAGCAGTGGCCTTGCGCTTGGAGCCGATCTCGCCAGGGCCAGAGGCCTTGGTCTTCTTGGTGATGTTGGTTTCCTTGGATGTGACAGGGCCGCGGGCGGCGCGGGTGGTACCGGCAGTCGAGCTCTTGGTGACACGGTTCGCAGTGGTCTTGGACACGGTGGTCGACTTGGTGGCGGCACCGACCTTCTTTCCCTCGCTGACCTCAATCTTTGTGACGTTGGAGACATCGCCCAGGGCAGCACGCTTGCGGGTGGCCCCGGCGACGTTGGCGTTGAGGCCGGCCTTCTTGGCCGCGAGGGGCTTGTTGGGCTGGGACAGCTCGTCGACGTGCAGCGCGGCTGCCTTGGCACGCGTCAGACGTTGGGAGCCGACACCGCTGTTCTCATCGTTCTCGTTGGCGGCGACGCGCGCGGCGCGGGTTGTAGCACGTCCCTGCTTTAAAATAAGAAGTCAGAGGTCTGGATTGGGGGCAGGATAGGGCAGCCGATGATGGCGTCAAAGAGCTATGCAGCTATTGACAAAGCTCTTCTTTCTGTACATTGACCACTGTAGGACACACACAAGAGAGAGAGAGAGAGAGAGAGAGAGAGGGAGGTATCCTTACAGGAGGCATCTTGTTGATCATTGAGTAGTTCTGACTGGATTACCCAAAGGCTGTTGGAGGCTGCAAGCAGTAAACAAAGTCAGTACTGGTGGGAATTGGGAGGATGGAGGTTGAGACTGAGTTGTTGTGTTGTGTGGGCAGGGGCCAGCTGGAGCTGCAGGACAAGGTGCAGGTTGCAGGTTGAGGTTGGGGGGTGGAGCTGTAGGTTGTGGAAAGACACGGGCGTGGCTGTGGGCTCTCGCGTCCAGGTGGTAAAAAAACTTGAGGTGTGTTGGCAGAGGGTTGGGGTGGGTGTGAAAGGGGGTGGAGGCAGAGAGGGTCCCCAATGTCAGGTTCATGGTCAAAAATTGCAAACTCACAATGGAATACTTTGCAACAAAGTCAAAAGGGATGCCCAGTATGTCTAGACACGTGAATATACGGTCAATAAAAGAGAACTGAATGCTCTGCTTCAGGTCAAAGGGATGTCTAGCCTCCCCCTGGAGATTGGGTGGTGGGCAGGTAGGAGATGGCTCAGAAGAGGAGCATCGGTGAGACGCGTCTGGAGGGTGTGATTGGGTGGATGGATACTGCTGGCGAGGCAGAGATTGTGTTCTCCTGCCTGTCCTGCTGGCTGGTGATATTGGCTGTGTGCTTGTGTGTGTATTGAAATGCTTGTTGCCAATGGGTGATGACCTCCTCTCCTAGGAAGAGATCAAGGGCAAGAGAGAGGGTGGAGGGGTGGTGGTTGGTGTGGTGTGTGGTGTGTGGTGTGTTGGATGTGGTTTCTTGGAGGTGGAGAGGGGAGGAGGGAGGTGTGAGGTGTACAGTACAGTTGGTAACAGCTCCAAGGCCCTGCAGTGTTTATGTGCTTGCTCAGGCGCTTGTTTGGGGGATCCACCACCCAGTCAGTCACCCAAGGTCTGGTACTTGGCAGTTGTTCGGGGGATTGATTGTCTGGTGAAGTGTGGAGCTTTCCAGGTCCTGGAAGGAGAAAGAAGGAGCTTGTGTTGGGTGAAGGCCGATGGGACCTATGTGCTTGGATGCACTAACCCACACACGCACACACCACAGCAACCAAAAGTAAAGACAAAGCGGTGATTCACTTTTTGGGTTGCCCTGCTGTTGCTGTGGATGGTTGTGGAAAGGGGAAGAAAAATTAAGGGATGGAAGGAGAGAGGGGGGGAAAGAATGCTGCCGGACAAATTGGTCTCCAGGTCTCACAGCAGAGCCTTTGACGCGTCTGGCAAGGCCGGCTTGGGCGTGGTGGGAGGGAAAAGGGTCAAGACAGGTGGGTGGGAGAACGCGAGGAATGCTGAAGAAAGCACAGCACATACCTTGGTAAAATATCTAGACCGAAGCTTTTCTCCCAAAACTATCTATGCCCAGGCACAGAGAGAGAGAAAGAGAGAGAGAGGTGTGTGTTGACTACAAAGAGGGGAGATAAACAGACAGACAGGAGGGTCAAGAAGGTTGAGAGAGGAGAGGAAGAGTCGAGACTAGAGAGGAGACAAAACAGGACACAGGATGGATGACATTGAGCCCTCCTGTGTCGGGCACCCAACCCTGACATCAGTTTTGGTTGCACAGAGCTGTGGAGTCAAAACCCTCTTGACGCGTTGTTTGGACAAGGGCTCGCCATGGCAACCACACAGCAACGGTGACCCCATCTGGTTTAGCTGCATCGGCCTTCTGTGGTGCTCTGAAAAGCCCTGCTTGTACCGCGTACCCCTGTCAGGTCAGGCCTGGTCTTCGTCCGTACAGAGGTACTAAGTAAAGTAGTAGTATTCTTCTGGCCACTAACCAAGGAGGTACTGTGACCTGCTGATGTTGAACACTGCCATGCAGATGATTGGACAAGAAGCATCTACACATGCTACAGTGCATACATAGTATGTCGCATGAAGAAAAAGATGCTACTACACACAAGATTGTTGAGATCTCAATCATATATCACTGTGGCCTTTACCATGTACATGAGATGGTGATGCTCTTCATTGTAAAGGGAGGCACTGTCTAGTCATACTGCAGCTTTTACAGATTACAGAAATATTGATTGAACTGTCCCTATTATTTACTTCTCTTGTCTCACATTCATGGATTCATTCCAAGTTTCCAATTGTGGTCCTTTTCTGTCTTCTGAGGTCAATCCATGCCTTTTCGTCCAGGCCAGTCTGTGCCATTCACTGTTGAGCCACACAATGCCTACAACAGATGCAAACAATGACTTGGGCAAATAACAATGTGACCTATCTAATACATAATATAAACAATTGTCTCATTCACTGCGGCTGAGGGCTTTCAGTAAATAAGACAATCTCATGATCATCACCCCAGCCAGTAAACCCTAACCCTCTTGCTTCTTCGAAGGCCGAGCACGGACCATCGCGGCCTTGCCCTGCCCCCTGCCGCCGCAACCCGGTGGTGTCACTCGAATTTTCCCAAGCTCATGAAGCCCTGGTCACGAACATCGAGGACTGGCCCCCGTCAACGCCGACGCCCACGCCTCTTGTCGGCGAGATCTCCTTCCCCTCCCTCCTCCGACCCAAGTCCAAGGTCTCCACAGGAGCCAATTGATGGCCCTGATCGGCAATTGACCTTGGTGTCTTTCCCTCCCAGGAAGTTCCAAAACCAAAAGCCAACCATCCTTGGAGCTTCAAGAACCTCTCTCAGCGCCGCCCACACACGATGCTCCAGCCTCGGATACGGCCCCTGGCGACGGCCATTCGGTCTCTCGTCGCCGCCACGTCCTCCCCTCCTCCTCCTCCTGTTCTAGCCCCCTCCTCCCCTCGGCCGGCTACGCCACCGCCGCAGCGTCCAAGAAGAAGCTCAAACTGAACCAGCCCTCGCCCTTTGCACAGACGACCACGGCCGCCTCCTCCAAGAAGACGACAGAGGAGGATGTGAGCGTGATCCTCCGCACCTACAAGCCGCGCACGCCCGGCCTCCGCCACCTCAAGAGACCCATCAACGACCACCTCTGGCGGGGCCGACCCTACCGACCGCTCACCTTCCCCAAGAAGGGCCAGGCGCGCGGCGGGCGCAACAACAGTGGGCGCATCACCGTGCGGCACCGCGGCGGCGGCGCAAAGCGGCGCATCCGGACGGTGGACTTTGACCGCAAGGAGCCCGGGGCGCACTTAGTCGACCGCATCGAGTACGACCCGGGCCGCACGGCACACATCGCCCTGGTGACCAACCGGGCTACAGGCCGCAAGAGCTACATCATCGCCGCGGACGGCATGCGGGCGGGCGACGTGGTGCACTCGTACCGGGCGGGCCTGCCCAAGGACCTGCTGGAGGACATGGGCGGCATCATCGACCCGGGTATCTTGGCGGCGCGGACGGCGCACAGGGGGAACTGCCTGCCCATGCACCTGATCCCCGTGGGCACCATGATCTACTGCATCGCCTCCCGCAAGGACGGCCCGGCCAAGTTCTGCCGGAGCGCCGGCACCTACGGCGTCATCGAGTCCAAGGAGGAGGAGACGCGCGACGACGGCACCAAGATGGTGACGGGCAAGTTTGTCATGGTGCGCCTGCAGAGCGGCGAGATCCGCAAGGTCGACAAGGACGCCGTGGCCACCATCGGAATCGCGAGCAACGTCCACTACTCCTACACGTCGCTGGGCAAGGCAGGAAGAAATCGGTGGCTGGGCATCAGGCCCACCGTGAGAGGTTTGGCCATGAACTCTGGTATGTTGCAGTTGCTGTCCTCCTTCGACGATCCTTTGTATCTTGTCTCTCGATCCACTACTTGCTGACATGCTGCAGTCGATCACCCGCACGGTGGTGGTCGTGGAAAATCCAAGGGTAACAGGATCCCCGTGAGCCCATGGGGCAAACCGGTACGTGCTCAGCAGCCCAGCCCTCCCTTGAATTTTTTTCTTCTTTCCTTTTCGATGCGAGAAACAAGAGATTGACGACGAATCATGCAGGCCAAATCAGGTTACAAGACACGCAGAACCAACAACATCAACAGACATGTTGTTACACCACGTGTGCGCAACATGGGCAGGAGAAAAGACAGAAAGGCATCATAGAGAAATATGGTGGTCTATACATATCACTATTACTACTTTTTGTACAATGGAAAAAGCCAAACCCGACCAGAAAGTAGGACTTTAAATGGGCGATTTGCGGTGTGTGTGTGTGTGTGTGTGTGTGTGTGTGTGTGTGTGTGTGTGTGCGATGTCATCTGTTTTTTCTTTTTTTTTTTTACACCCTCCATGCCTCCAGACGTCGAAAGAGCTCGTGCGGTGTAAATCATTCGGCTTTCAAGCCGAACAGGTGGTCATCTCTTTGGGCCACTTGAAATGTCTGGAGAATGTCACAAAATTGGCCCCAAAAGGTCACGTCGATTCCTCAAACCCGCTCTCTCTCTATTAATAGAGAAGGCGAAGATCAACCCGCCTGGTTAAGCTTACCTTAGTACTCGCGTGCCCTGCATTCTCTTCCTCTTGCTTATGATTGGTCGCATAACAGAAGAGGGTGGAGCGGGACCAAGAAGCCCGCCCGCTCGCCCGCCTCAAGGGTCCTCCTCTCCCGTTTCGATTCCTCCCAAGTTGCGAGTGAGCGAGCCATTTCTCCAACAGCTCCAAACGGAATACATCCCGAGAAAAAGGGGAGGTTGCAGAAGCCTCATGCAATACTGTACGAACCGCTTTCGACCTCGTCTTTGTTTACAGATGTCGGAGAGAGTTTCAGGCGATCCAGGATCCCGGCAGCAACCTTCTCTCTTTTCTGCTGACACGGCACCTTTCGGCAGTGAAAAAGAAGAACAACAAGAACAAGAAGACGGTGATGATGATTTTTCTAAAAAACCCCGACCTGAGCTTGTCACATAATTATTCTTTCAAACAAAACTGACCCCAGCGAGGAAGAATAACATAAAACAGTGGTCGTGGCCCTCTCTTTTCCAAGAACCACCGCCCCGCCCACGGACCTCCGTCTTACCTGACAACAAATCTCTCTCTCTGTCTCCTCTCTCCCTGTGACCTCCTTTGGGTGCCAAGCCTCGCGCAGTAAAGGCGTCACGCCCTGTTCGTCACTCCTTCTTCCCTTGTGGAATCTGTCCCCGAAAAAGAGAGAGAGAGAGAGAGAGAGAGAGAGAGAGAGAGTGTGTGTGTGTGTGTGTGTGTGTGTGTGTGGAGGAGCAGGAGGAGAATGGGGGGAGGGATACCTCGTCCTCAGCTCGAGGGGACCGCGCGTGGCTGTGTACTTGTGTGTGCCAATGTTCCGTATTTGATGAGGATTTTCTCTCTCCCCCTTCTAGCGGGGCTGGGCTGAGAAGGTAGGGTTGGGACTATAAGGTAATATAAGCAAGCTCCCCGGGTCACTCGGCACATGGCCCCCTCCCCTTCAGCTTACAGTACTTCTTTTCTCTCTCTCTTTCTCTCTCTTGAGATTGTGTTTTTATTTTTTGGACGATATCGTGATCAGATTGGGAAAGACGTTCACTTGCATCGACCGAAAAACAGAAACCAAACAGACGAGATTGACAAGAGACACGGTTGCCAAGTATCATAAAGAGAAAGTGATCGACATCTGCTTGGACCTAACTCTTGTAGTGTCTCTCTTTTCGGATTGTATCACAAGCCACAACTAAAGAGAAAAGGAGAAGCGAAGAAAAGAGAGAGAGAGAGAGAGAAAGGACGCCAAGAATCTTCAACACGGCCTGGGATTTACCAAGAAACTATAGGGCTCGGCACGCATCATCACCAGCGGGGAATATTTGAGTTTCGAACCACACAGCCAAAAGCGGGCGCAGGGCCAATCCACCGGAGTGCGGGCGGATCATTTTGGCCCGTTCATGTGCTCATTAGATTTCAAAAGGGAACCGTCTACACACACCACGGCCCGCTCCTTGCCTGGTACGCAGCTAGGACGCATAGTACGGGCTGGTACTGCATCCGGTGACGCCTTTATTAATAACTTCTTTCTCCCTCTTCGCTCATTTATCCCCCTTTAGGCTCAATATGACGGAGGCTCCTTCACCTGGCGGCTCTTTTCCACTCAGCTCAATACCCGGACGAAGAGCGTACAGCCGGCTCAGTGACGACAACTCGGTCGACTACGGTGGTGATACCCCGTACTCGGGCGCTGCAGATTATCATCACCACCACCACCAGAACGGCCAAGAGGCCCCCGCCCCCTCGTTCTCTCCAGATGCCGCGGATACCGCCACTACAGAGCCTGCGTTCCCGCATGGGCTCGAAGAGGCCCGGTGGTGCCGTGGTCATCTCCTCATATGTCTTCGACTGGATCGTCATCATCGTCGTGCTTGGCATTGCGACTTACCTGAACAACCACGAACCAAACATGAGACCCTTCAGCCTCGAGGACCCCAACATCTCGTGAGCAAACCCACCCATGAGGTGTCTCTCTTTTCTCCTCCCCTCCCAGACAGTGCTAACACCTGTGACCCCAGTTTTCCATACACGGAGCACGAGACGGTACCGTCCTGGCTCCTCATCACCCTCTGCACGGGCGTCCCCGTCGTCGTCATCCCTATCATCAGCCTGCTCTTCATCCCAGGCCACACCGTCCCGCCCGGCACCTCCAAGGCCCTGATCTGGAGGCGCAGGCTATGGGAGCTCCACGTCGGCTGGCTGGGCCTCGCGCTGTCCCTCGCCGGCACCTGGTTCATCACCAACGGCATGAAAAACATGTGTGGCAAGCCGAGGCCAGACCTGCTCGCTCGGTGCAACGCGGACGTCGACAACTTTGCGCGGTACGTCGTCGGCGGCGTCAATGTCGACACGGGTTTTCAGCAGCTGGTGTCGGCCGATATCTGCCAAGGCATGACCGACCACGACGACGCGCAGAGCATATTGGAGGACGGGTTTAGGAGTTACCCGTCGGGCCACTCGAGCTCGTCGGCCGCGGGGCTGATCTACCTGTCGCTCTTCATCGCGAGCAAGTTTGCGATAACGTTTCCGTTCCTGTAAGCCCCATCCGTGCATCATCGAGATGGGAAACTTTGTCCCAATCTCCCGTGTGGCACCCCTAAGAGAGAAGAGGAAGAGGAAGAAACAGCATAGAAAGGCTGGCTGACACCGCAGGAAAAAAAAAAAAAAACAGCGCCCCAGGAGATACCCCAGCAGCCTCCTTCACAGCCTTCCCCTCGCGAAGAGCCCGGTCCTCCCCCAGTACGAAGACCAGCAGCACCTGGGCGGCCCCCAAAATCCAACCGCCGCCCAGCGCCTCTTCTCAGCTCACAACGCCCATCTCACCGCCGCTCGTCGCCAGGCTGCCGCCCCACCGCTGTACCTCCTTGTCCTCGCCGTGGTGCCCTTCTTCACGGCCGTGTTCATCGCCTCGTCGCGCTGGTTCAACTTCCGCCACCACGGCTTCGACATCCTCTTCGGATTTCTCATCGGCACCGTGTGTGCTTTTTTGCTTTTCGCTGGTATCATCTGCCTGTGTCACGGGGTGCAGGCTGGGCCTGGGGCCCACGGTCGGCGGATAAGGCGTTTTGGGCCGGGGTCGGTAGCCTGAGCTATGCGACCGAGTGGGAGCTGGATGTCGAGGACGGGTTTCGGCTGAGCAGCAGCGGGAGATGCCCGAAGGGGAGACTAACGATGCGACCATGATGATGGAGGAGGGACGAAAGCGAGTGCCGCCTGGGAGTGCGGGTAGTGCTGGGCTGCACGAGGATGATGAGGACCAGGACGCTAGGAGGAGGATATCCTAGACATATTTATTACCCTTGACGAGAAAATGTGTCGATCGTGAATTTGGCAAAGGATCTCAAGTCTCAAGAGCTCGATGTCCTCCATGAACGACTGGGTCCTGTTTTCATCTGTCCGGCATGATGCGACCATCCAGACGGCCTTTGGAGGTAAATACCTTGCCGTGTCCGACGCTCTAGCAGCTCGCCAGCGACGGGGCTTGACCACTGGTAAGCTCCGAAAGTACCCAAGCCACACATGATGTTGGTTGTCTCAGCGACAATCATGCCTGAAGAGGATTGTGCTGCCTAGCTTGCAGACGGTAGGAAGAAGGAAAAAAGGCCTAAATGTCATCTGCGCTCTCCAAAATAGTGGTGCTGCTGCGACAGACATCTTTCGAAGGAATACAAAATTGACGCGCTTAGAGGAAAGGTAGCATGAGCTCCAATAAGGCGGGAGGGCCAGAGGTAAGATAAAGGTGGCAAGGAGTGGCATAAGCAGGAGAGAAGGTCGGCAGATGGGTTGGACATTTCGACCAACCACCACGAGGAATCTTCCAGGGGTTCAACAAATGCAGGTACGATGCTCATCGGGAGTGTTACTCGTGCGCTAATCCGGTCTGCAATCCCTGCTTAGAGAACCATGAGGACCGTTCTTGCCTTTGATAATTATGATTTCTCAAAAGGGCAAGACCTCCCCAGCCAAAGCGGGGTCGAGTATGTACTCATACACATGGAAGGACTCACCGACCTCTAAATGAAAAATCTCCGTTTTGAGCCTTGCTTAGCGGACAGAGGAGAGCCCTTCTCCGACTGACGGAAAAATTACCGAGACGACGCACCGGGATTGCGGCACGGTGATTCATCCTGTAGTCCGTACAGTATATTATTTTTATCTATGGAGGAATGAGAGTGGTTGCAGACAGAGGAACATGTAAAGTAAACCACGGATGACATGGTCAGGATATAAAATAGAACTTAAGTAGGGCTGTCTTCCATTTGACATTTAACAGACATGCGATTTCTATTCTTTATAAAGAAAGAGTGAGGCCTCATCATGTATAATGTGAATATCTTGGTCGCCCTGGCGGCTGTCGCCACCGCCTCCGGACAGATCCCCTCGCCAGACCACTCATCCAAGCGTCTCCCTACAGCCCAGGCACCTCCTCCTCCTCCTCCCAAATCTCCGCACCCAGGGATGCAAACAAGACGTGCTACGTGGACCCCTCCACTAACAACTCCGACGCCTCCCCTTCCATCCTCGCCGCCTTCCAGTCCTGCAACAACGGCGGCACCGTCGTCCTTGACGGCCAGTACACCATCGCCACCCGTCTCGACCTGACCTTCCTCAGCGCCGTGGACGTGGCCATCTCCGGCACGCTCACCTTCTCAGACGACATCACCTACTGGACCGGCGGCGGCGCGTTTGACATTACGTACCAGAACTCGTCTGCCTTTTGGAAGATCGGGGGCTCCGACGTGAACATCTATGGCGGCGGGGTTGGCGTCCTGGATGGGCAGGGCGAGCTGTGGTGGGAGGAGTTGCAGACGAATGACACTCTGCGCCGCCCCATCTTGTTCGTGGCGGATGGGCTAGAGGGGGCGACTATTTCGGGTTTGACTTTTGTCAACCCGCCGAGTGTGAGTGTTTCTTTCTTTCTTTCTTTCTTTTTGGTCCTAGCAATAGTGAGTGGGTGACTGATGTGATGCGTGGCCCTGGATTGACCTGACCTGCAGTGGTTCAACCTCATCGCCAACAGCAGTGATGTGACCGTCAGCAACATGAACCTCTCTGCAGTCTGGAGCACTGGAGACGAGACGCCCAACACGGACGGGTGGGACATCTACAAGTCCGACTCGGTCGTGCTGCAAGACTCGCATGTCAACAACGGTGATGACTGTGTATCGTTCAAGCCCAACAGCACAAATATTGTAGTCCAGGCAAGTACCTTAATCACATCATAAAACCATCCCATCATCCTCTTCTTCTGCACACGCTTTTGCTAAGAAGTTAATCTACCACCCAAGAACCTAGTCTGCAACGGCTCGCACGGGGTCTCGGTTGGTTCTCTAGGCCAGTACGTGGACGAGTACGACATCGCCGAGAACATCACCGTCTACAACATCTCCATGAGCAACGCCAGCGACGGCGCGCGCATCAAGGTGTGGCCGGGCGTCGAGAGCAGCGAGGGGGCTCTGCTGGACGGCGGCGGCGGCTCGGGATATGTGAGGAATGTTACCTACCAGATCCTCAACAATACGAACAGTATGTTTTCTTCTTCTTTTTAACAGAAAATAAAGAAGAAGGGGAAAAAAAAGGGGAGGGGGCTGGAAGCTGATTTAATCTTGTCGACAAGACAAATGGGCCATCGAGGTCAACCAGTGTTACGGACAGAGCAACGAAACCCTGTGTGAGCTGTACCCGGTAAGTCTCCCCAAACGACAACCTCGTGCTGGAAGATAAATCCTATCCCTTTTATAGATGCATGGAGGAGTTAGGCACTGCTGCTGACTAGAAATATGGTGAACCACAGTCCAAGATGACCATCTCCGAGATATACTTTGAAGACTTCTCCGGCACAACATCATCAGCCGAAGAACCATACGTCGGCACTCTGGTGTGCTCTTCCTCCTCGGTAGGTCACTTCTTCGCCCCTCCCCTCTTATCTTCACCATGATGTGAGCATTCGTAAACAACGTGCAGAATATGTTGCTGACCATTTGAATTTCTCTTGTGCCCCCTCTCCTAGCAATGCTGGGATATCTACGCAAGCAACATCAACGTTTCGCCGCCCGACGGTTCGGCGCCCGAGTGGATCTGCAGTGGTTTCAATACGTCTGGTTTGGAAGGGTTCGACTGTGTTTCTTCCACGTCATAAAGATGGTATTCAAAGAGAAGAACAACGCTGAGGTGCTAGGCAGGCTTTTTACTCGCAAGCATGGATGGAAGGAAGTAGCTGTTGGACATTTGGGAGTCTCGACGTAATGATTACCCATGGACCTAGGTCAATACACCAAAAAACGCATGTGACTCTCGGCAGTGATGGCCACGGTTGCTAGTCAGTTGACGCCACGTAGTATCCATAATGGTGATGGGTGCCTATACAATTGGGACTGTCTATCAACGCCGCAGAGCGTTCAATCTCTCAAGGCGTGAAACTCGCCCTTGAACCGCCTCGCCCCGCCTCGCCTCGCCCTGCCATGTAGTCCCATCAGATACGCGTCGCGTAGAAAAGGTGTAGCGCAACATAGGTATTTCCAGAGTTCACGCCCGTCACGAGCCCGATCTGCCATCCGACCTGAAATCAGCCGAACGCCTGGAGAGAGCCTCGATGTATTGTGAATCGTCGCGGCTAAGCTGACGCCCGTAGCATTCATGGGCCGGACGCCCACCAGACTTTGTCGAATTAAGTGTTAATCGCCCTTCGCCATGATGCCATTCCATGATGTTTAGGTCGGTGGATCATAGAAAAAGACTGCGAAATTGCGCCCTTGTCCAAGAACAGGGCCGGCCGAAGGGAGATAATACCAAGGGGTGTATGTGTATGTACGAGGATTTTCGATCCGAAGCCAGCCATCACGACAGGCAACCTCGAGAGGTTGCGGTGTTGTTTTGTGTCTTCTCGAGAATAAAATAGCGCGACAGCGGCCTAAGAGGCTTTGGCGAGCAGGTTTTTTTGGTTTTTTTTTTAATAATATCGGCAATCAACCCATGGATTGGGCCTCCGCGGCACCAACACCAGCGACGGTGCCGTCATGAAACGACTCGCCGTCGTGATCCGCTTCTTCGTCTTCGTCCTCTTCCTCTTCGATCTCGCCATCGTCCTTGAAGCCGGGCTCGATCTCCATGCGCTTGAGGCGGCGGCGCATCTCGTCGCGCTTCTTCTCCTGCCAGCGCTGAAGGGAGGCGGGTGCGTGAACCTTGAATCCGTAGACCTTTGGGGTATAGCGTTCGGTCGACTTGGTGGGGACGAGCGACGGGTAGACCTGAAACAGGATGTTGTGGAAGGAGGTGCCGAAGTAGGCGCCGTCGATGGTGGCGTGGCGGCTTGACTTGGGGTTGTACATGTCCTCGCAGCGGGCGCACCAGAGCTTGACAGGCTTCATGTTGGGCACGTCGGCGAGGCCCATGGGCAGGAGAGGGTGGGAGTTGCAGTTGACGCGTGGGCACTTGCCAAAGTCGGCCTTCTTATACTTCTCGAGCTGTTGAAGGGAAGAAAAACAGCTTGTCAGTTCCCTTGAACACCACCAGCCCAGCATCCATGAACAGGGGGCACGCGCGTCGCGGGCGACATACCATCTTGCCTAGGCCCCTAGTTGTGACGATGTAGCGCGCGTGGACGAGGCCGTAGAGGTGGCGAGCGGACTTCTCGATGGCCTCGCGCATATCGTCATCGCAATCGACGTCGAATACATCGGTGATCAGGTCCAGGGCGTATTGGTAATACTGCACCTCGGTGTTGAGGCCCGTCAGGTTGAACCTATCAGTCAAGTACTCCTCGTCGATCTCGCAAAAGTATTCGTTGCCTCGTGAGGAGATGAACTGGTACGTGAGATCCTCGGTCAGCCTCGTGGTCCTCAGCCATTTGCTGGCACGCTCCACCTCCAGCTCAGAGCCTGCCGCCCTCTTGCCTTGCTGGGCCATGACGACAGTAGGTCTGAGGTCTGGTGGAGGTTGTTGCTGTAGACAGTATGGAAAACGGGAGAACGGATGGCAGGAGGGGGCGGGAAGACACGAATGATCGAGAGAGAATGGTTGGAGGAGGTCTTTTGGGGGGCGGGGCAATTGCTGGGCTTGTTGTTCTCCTCGTTGTTGGCCTTGCAGGTAGTCCACAACCACAGACAAATCAACAAGCCCTTGCGCCCTGCAGTGCAGGTTTGAGATGGGAAAAGGGGGTGTGACACATCACTCACCCAATCCCGCCAATAGCTGGTGTAGTCGCTCTCACTCTCGGACACGAAGTCATCCATCATTGCGGTGTTTCCGTATCGCTTCCGTCACCTGCTGGAAACCTGCTGCTTCGAGATCTGTGGAAAGGCACGTCGCCGGGCGGTCGTGGAGGCGTGGCCAGCCTGTTGCCCTCCCTCCTTGTCCTTGTCGTCAGGTCTGCCGGTCGATGCTGAGTAACCAGAAGGGATGTCGTTGAGTACTGGCTGGACGGGTTTGTGGAAGGTCGGATTGGTAGGATCAAAGGAAGGACGGGGCGTTGATGCGGCTCCTCGGCCCTTCGAGCCCAATCTTTTGGAATGGGCGGCGGCCTGAGGAGGGGTCACCGTCTACTGTGGTAGAGTGTGAGCAGGCATCCCATGTCGAGAGAGGGTTAGGGTAGCTGGCGGCTGATTGGTCATGTCCTCTCAACCTTTGTGTCCCCAACACACAACAAGGTGAGTATAAGTATGAAGTCTGTAAGTATGACTTGGCTGTCAGGCTGTTGGTTACTTCTTGGCGGATTAAACTTGGAGACTTTGATTTTCGAGGCGTCAGTCTACAACGGTCCCAAGAAAAAACCTCTACGTATGCCTTGAGATACAGCCTCCACACGGGTACCGCCTGCGAGAACTCCCGGAGTGCTCATCTTCCTGCACCGAATTCTGCTGACTTGCTACGCCAGTTTGAGGTTACAGTCGACGGGTGACTAAAAAGGGCGAGTCACCTAAAAAGTTCTTGGGTCCTACGCCGCCGGTTACTGCTGTAGTAGGAGGGCATATCTATTATTAGACCGAGACCTTCCCAATATGCGCACTCGGGTTGGACAAGAAGTGCATATTGAAGTGGAAAACAAGGCAACACAAGATATATATATGCGTCAGAGTGGCTGTGTCAGATGTGGAAGGAATGGGCTCCACCTGGGCAATGATTCAAGGCCAGCCTGCATATGTATTTCGACGATAATTACCATTCCCGGGTCTGTCAGCCAATAGTACATCCCCTCCAAGTTGTGTCAATAATATCGCATTCTGAGGCTGCCTGGTTGGGGGATAACGTTGTTCCTACGTATAAAAAGAGGTCTTTGGCCCTCGAAGGAAGAACGGAGGAGGCTAGATTCCAGTGCTTAGAACCATCGCAGGAAATTCAAACACGTTGTGACAGTTCATCGTACCCTGCCATGCAGATCTTCATTCGACATAATTATTGCAACTGATATCGCAACTTACATCTCGACCTACACAAAAAGAAACTATCAGGACGTCAGCATATCATCTTTTTGCTATCCCCTAACCAACACTTCCTGTTGCATTACCCAGCATTGCTCAATGGATAACCACACGTCTTTCGAAAAGCCACAGCCCCTATACCGCAAGCTGAACGAGGAAAGGAATGAGATACGATTGCTCTCCATCATTCCAGTACCCAACCTCGCTAGACAGTCCGTCGTTTGTTGCAAACTTGAAACAGTCTCCACTTTGGACCTTTGCACCTCATATCAACACTTCATTCTGGCACAGAAGACTTCCAACAGCCCCCGAAAGCTGTTGTCAGACTGGATTCAGACCAGATCCATCAACTTGGGCTGCGAAACCAGAGTTGGTGCTCATAATCCGGATCCAAGTCTCTACAGATACACATGGGGCGATTTTGAGACTCTCTCCTACACGTGGGGCGACCCAACGGACACTCGCAGAATTGTAGTCAACGGCCACGATTTTCATGCTACAGCCAATTTAGAGGCTGTCCTCGCTTACTTCAACAAAAACAATGCTTTGGGGCCGCATATCGACTGTGGGTTGATGCAATATGCATCAATCAAGAAGACTCCCCAGAAAGGAAGAGTCAAATCCAGAGGATGCGCGAGATCTATGCCACTTCCTTTGCTGCCATTGCGTGGCTCGGGAACCAAGAAAATCGAAGCGACCAGGCTCTTGATCTGCTTGATACTCTGGCCTCGTATCATGACCCCCCAGATGATCGGAAAGCCAAGGCCCTGGCGGAAAAACTTAGGAACAATCACAGCTTCCTGGGTACTGGTTGCTGGCTGGCCTTGTGCTGTCTCTTTGAGAGGCCATATTGGTCACGTCTTTGGGTCATCCAGGAAATTATCCTGAGCTATCCAGATATGGTGATGCTTTGTGGTGCCCAGGCTTTGGGTTGGGAGCGGATGTATCTTGGAATGAGGATCCTTCACAAATACCTCTGGGGTGCAAAGGACTTATGTCTCGTCTCTGACAGACAAAAAATTGACCCGGCCGGGCCCGGGAGGTGGCCAGCCTGGAATCTGAACAAAGTAGGGAAAGATTTGTATCCAACAAGTGTGAGACAGAAGGAAGGCAAGTCGAATCTCAGTTTCAAGCGATTACTGGAGACCGCAAGCATTTCAGACTGCTCGGATAATAGGGATAAAGTGTACGGGTTATTGGCGTTGATGGACGAGAAGCTTGCGGCAAGAATATCGCCGGTCTACGAAGTCAGTCCGGAAGATGTCTTCATTTCTACAGCGAAGTCTTACATTGCGGAGTATCAGAACCTCGACCTTCTGCGTGATGGGGGTGTTTGGGGAAGTCTCGACATCCCAAGCTGGGTGCCAGACTGGACTTGGTCGGGACGCGTCCGGGATAACACGGCAGAGAAGGGTTATAACGCAAGTGGTGGAGTCAGCATGGTACCTTTGGTCTCAACAGATGAGAAGGGCCGCCTCATATGCCAAGGCACGATACTCGACAGGATCGACGGCATGGGAGCCAGGCACATACCATGGGAAAGGTGGCTACCAGCGAGCATCTCTCAACCAACCTCAACTCAGAACGGCTATGGCAGTCTAGAAGCTACAAAAGACGCCTTGTCACGTGTACTTTACGGCGATTGTCTAAAAGCTGGCCGGACCGATCGCAGTCTTGGACGAGCTCTGTTGAGTCTCCCAGCTGAAAAAGAAAAGGCAACGCGTCTTTTCGAAAAGCTGAAATGGAAACATCTTTGCAAAGAGATATCTATTGGCGAATGGATCGAGTGGCGAAAAATAAATGCAGATCTTCTGATCTCAGGGAAGAAGTTTGATCAATATTTCGAGGACGAAGACATACCAACCGATGACGAAACCGGTTTTTACGATGCGTACTGTTCTTGGGTCCGCACTCAACATGGCAGACGCATAATTACCACTGAGAAGGGCTACATAGGACTGGCGCCAGACAAACGGAGTCATGATACCAGAGGGCAGGTGACTCCTGGGGTTTTCATTGCCGTCGTGTTTGGATGTAGTTGTCCACTTGTCTTGCGCTTGGAAGGCGATTCTTATCGAGTTGTAGGCGAGGGCTATCTGCAAGGCTTCATGGATGGTGAAGTTATGGAATTATTGAAAGCGGGCACCTTAAGCTATGAAAGATTCATACTCTCCTAGCTTTAGAAATAGTACTTTAGGCCTCTTTGGAGAGCGCAGTCTAGTCAGAAAAGTAAATTGTCAGTTCAAAAAGCTGCGGTTTCGTAGCCAATTGTGTACGGCAGTTGATTTATTTCCGGCCTCCTCAAAGGCCGGCCACTCTTTCCGGGCCTACTTTCTTCGGCTATACCGTCAGTCAGATGCTGACTATTTCGGGACGTTGGAAGGTCTGCACCAGGGCACCCTATTTGGGAGCTCTAAATACCCATATACCCTTAGATCGTGCTGGAATCCTAAGGCTTGCACGCGTAGTGTGAACGAAGGAAAAGCAAAGTCAAGCGTCCTAAAGACGTGTGGGCCGCCAACCTGGCTCGCTCTTACCAGCACAGCGGGATTGGAGCTAGGCACGATGGAGCGGGTGAGGGCCTACGCACAATAGCACCTGACCCCAAAGAGAATCATCAGAGAAGGTGTGTTCGGAAGACGCTCGTCAATCATATGTCCGAGGTTGACGGAGCAATCACAGATCCAGGTCATGGCCAAAGGTACCGCACTACGGCTTTCGAGGAAGCACCACAGCAGAGACAATACCCTCCCCACGCCCTAGTCGCTCGGTGCGGCCTGCAGTCTGGCTAATCGAGCGAGCGCGCGAGAGAGAGAGCCGAGAGAGAAAACACGATGGTGTGACGGAGACAGGGACCCCCTGCATCTCGTTGTTGGCTGTGAGGTAAAGGCCCATGAGTCACCCTCCAGCGCACAAAAAGTCAATCGATACACCTGAACAGATCCAGTTGGCATCTGCAGAGCCGTAATTGAGGGATGTTGGCTCCACAGATTGCACCAGTGTTCCGTACGGTTCTTGGGCACTGACACCCCAGCCTTCAATACTCAGTAAAAATGAGTAACCACAGAACTGCTTACAACCATGTCGCCCAATAGACGAACTCATCATAGCTTTCCTCTCCATCCTAATTTCAAGACCAATGATCGCGTCCAGGGCTGCACTGGGATCGGTTTCGGATCTTCAGACGAACCTTCGGGCCCGAAAGAAATAACCAGCCTCTCTGTCCTGCTCGCTTCGGACACGGTGCCTAAGGAAAGAAGAGAGGGGAGGGAAAAAAAATCATTATGATCAACACGTTTGCCCAAACCACGTCGGCCCTGCTTGCCCAGAGCAGCATAGGCGGCGACCTGAAGAGTGATCCAATGACCCAGCCGCCCAGGTGGCTGAGCTACCGCTAGGCTTCTTGAACATGTAAGACCATAGTAGGAACCAAAGACAGGGGAAAGAAAAGGAACAAGAAAAAAAAGATAATAAAAAGATGAAAAAAAAAACAACAAAAAAACAAGCCCAATGCTGCCGATCGCTCGCTCAGTGGGTACAAACAGAATGTTTTGCAGCCGGTGAAGGTTTCGCCAGATTCAGCCCCACTTTTGTGTTTTGTCATACTTGGTGTAGTCAACCAGGGACTTCTGGGGTGAGGAGAAAGCCAGATGACCTGGGAACGAAACGCGAAACGTGAAGCAATACAGGCTTGAAGATCAATCGACTGAAGTGGAAAATCATCAACGCCACTTTGGGGGGTAATGATCGTCCAGAATAAACCTTATCCAGCACCCAGAAAAGAATCTCGCTCCAGCATTATTCTGCTCATATCGGCCTTTGCCAGGATCCTCAACTGACAACTGTCGTCATACAGTCTGACAACGTTCAGCTGGCACACGTACCACGTACAAGGAGAATGTAATCTATCATAGTACAGCAGCGCAACGTTGCTCTCCCGAGGTCGTCGGAGATGTCGAGGACTTGGGCGTCAACTGTTGTGATTGCGTAGATCTTGGTCTAACCTGCCGCCACAGGAAGAAGTAACCTGTACAACAAGCTGTTTTCACTTTGTCAGTGGTCATGGAGATCTTTGGTTCGGTGCTACGTCACTGTGACAAGCAGTAGAAAAAGTAAAAGGGAGAGAAGAGGGAGGAGGGCCGGGGAGGACGAAGCTGTGGCATGACCCAGCACTATCGATGCGCAAAGGGCCATGCATGTCACTCCAAAGTCCTTTTTCACATGATTCTTGTCTTCACAGCTGTCAAACTGATACTAGTCCATCTGCACAAGGCGCGAAGGAAACCCAATGTACGGACGTACATAGGATGTTCCAAGCTCTTCGGACGTGTGTTCATTTTAGGTAGTTGTTGGGTTAGTCTCCCAAAGGCCACGGATATTTCAAAAGGCTTATATATTTTTTCCCGAAAAAATAAAATAAAAAACTAAAATAAAATACAGAAAATAAGAAATAGAACCAAAAAATAATGATTCATCCACCACCATTTCAGACCCTTTTGCTGATCGTCGAGCGGGGTCTGGACGGATCATCTGGCACAGGATTCCGGTCCAAGGTTGAAACCACCGGCAGACCAGGGGGCCCTGAGCCAGCCACGCTAGTCAACCAACCAACCCATCAACATTTGGTAGCAAACAAGAGATTTTGTTCGAGGGCTTGCATGCAAGCTGCTATGCATGTCTCAAGTCTGTTTTTCATCTCTCATTTCCTTGACTCGAACAATATTTGCACGGAGGGACCGACCATAACCGCGTCAGGAGGGCACGGAGGGGACTGGGTTTTGCCCGTCCGATGTTCTTGCCAGGTACTTTTGGCCTTTTCTCCCCTTCTTTCTCCTGGTTGGTCCGGGCGGGACATGTTTACCAACCACGCCGGCCTCCCGTCTTTTGTGAGACAACAAGGCGGGTTTGGGTTTGGGTTTGGGTTTGGGTTTGGGTTTGGCTCAAAGGCCCTAAGTAGGAGGCAAACCACCAGGACTTAGTGCTATGCTATACTATGGTAGCGTCACTCGCCATCTCGGAAGGTATTGGCGGGTCGGCCGAAGCCCATCCGTCCCTACGGAAATTCGAGCTGCACAGAAGTGGACAGCAGCGACGGGATAAGCGCATGGGCTTGATGCAAGGGGAGAGTCTCCAGAAAGACCAGAGCGCCAAGATGAGCAAGGAGTGGGGCAGTCGGCGTGGTGAATCCGACTGCAAGTTACAGGCTGGGGTGGATGGGATCGCAAGCTGTCTTCTGTCGTGGTGGCAACTGATCGGTGTATGAGAGGTTGGGGAGGAAACACATGTGTCTGGGTGTGCGCGGCACGGTGGCTTGCTGGGTACGGGGCCCAGATTGGAGGGTAGATCAGAGACTGGCGTGACGGGATGGCGACTTGAGACAGTCCATACTGCTATAATCCGTAGTAGTATGTAGTAGTGCTACGAGGGCCCAGAGCGAAAGGAAGAGAGGGTTGCTAATGCTATAGTACTCGGTGCTATACTACAACATTCGGTGTCGAGCTGCTGCTAACTATGTCCCCAGCAGCGGTTACTATGTTAAGAAGCAGATCTCCTCTACGAGGTCATTCGTCTTTGCCCGCCCACCCCTTCCGCTCGCCTCTCAGACTAGGTCCTCCTAGTGCCTGTCTCTCCCCCGCCTCTCCCGTCTAGGACAAGCGGCGGCTCCACCAGAGGGGACAAGCATCTGGGGGAATATTGGATGTGTTGGCGGCGGCACTCCGAGTGCTGATCGAAACGGTCCTTTTGCATGGAGGACGCAAAAGGACCAGCAGGTACTTATCCGCTCGATAAAATGGCATGGCGAGAGGGGGGGCGCGTTTGAGGGCCCATGTCTAGCTGCTTTACGGCCGAGACCAGCAGCCCAGCTTATCAGGAGGCAGTGACTGGGTGGGTGAAGAGGAGGTGGGCCACCAACCAACGAACCGAGAGACGCACTAACAGGGCGAAGAAGAAGAAAGAACAAGAAGAAGCTGCGGGCCCCTCCACCGCCCCCTGCGCACAATCAGTGTAAGGCTGAGCGTTGCACTGCCGTCGTCTAGTTCATCATCATCAGACACCGCGGGAGAACACATGTAGAGGCTGCGTGAGACAAAGATTGCATGGCGGAGGGCGTGGAGGCTGAAGCTTGACATCTCTCCGTCTTGGGGCGCCGGCACACCGCCGCCAGCGGTGGGACGGGGGAGAGGGGGAGTGGGGGAGGGGTGCTACTATAGGATCTCGAGGAGGAGGACTCCCAGCCAGGATCTGAACCTTTGTGGAGCAGAACACAAGGTCACATAGCTTCACTCAGCCCTGCCTCTCGCTGCTTTGGACTACAGGGTGACTAGAAGTCGAGACATGAGAATGGAGCCGAGGGAGTAGTTGTCGATGGTCTAAACGAGACTAGGCTCTAGCTTCCTGGAGAGCGAAATTTAGGTGTAAAAAATAAAAATCCAAATAAAATCGTCGCGTGATTGTGTCTTTTGACAGCCATCCTCATCCTAGGAAGCCTAGATCATGATGCAATACTACCATGCTTCACAGGTAGTACATAATAGAGGGCGCGGGGGGAGATCCGCGGGAGCTACTACTAAGAATATGTATGTCGGGCATATTCGTGGGGAGGAGCCGATCAAGAATTAATCAACGATGCGATTTTTTGCCGTGGACCCGTCGCCGCTATCCACTCGCCGTCTTGGTTATCACCCCATGCCCCATAGTTTGTGTGTGTGGGAGGGGTTTCTGTTCTTTTGTTCTTTGGCAGACTACTGTGTGAACTGTGAGCTGCTGGGGATGCGAGAACAAATTTGAACAAAACCCTTGCAGCACCAACCTCAGGACAGGGGCGTCCAAATTTGGCGTGGACCTCTGCCTACTGCAGGAAGGCTACTTAGTATGGCGGTGGATCGCCTCTTGTGACAGGGCAAATGTTGGCCATCATTGTCTGGAACCCGCCACGGTCACCCTGGGCTGTCGCGACTCATGTAATTACACATCAAACGGAGGGGGGCGGGGGAGAGAAGTTCGGCGACCTACCAAGATTAACGTGAATGGGGAGCGCTGGTTTTCTTCTTTTCTTTCTCTTTCGTCCCACCGAGAACACTAGCTTAGACTGGGGATCCTGCTGAAGGTCTAGGAGCTCTTCTGCTGCCCCGGCCAATGCGGATTGTAATCTCGGCGGGCTGGAAACCAGTCTGGTCAGCTTCTGTGGGAGCCAGGGGGGACAATCAGCCGGCGACAAGCTGGTCCTTGCGCAACAGAGTCATAGCACCAGTGAGAAAGTGAGAGGTAACGCTCGACCACGTATACTTTACTGGATGGTGTCATACCTTCTTGTCCTAACCCAATCTGGTGCTGCAGTATGACGGTGAAATGTTTCGAATCAGACCATAATTCGTGGGTTCCATCCTGAGATCCAGGGGCAATGTGCATTTTCAGGCCGAATGACGGGCCACCTGACGACTGGACAGCGAGGTCCTATGAGAGATACGGGTGGGGAAAAGGACCATAGAGCTAAAAGACTGCGCTTTCAAAAGAGAGTACCAATGGGTGCGCGAGAAAGTGAGTAATAATCTATGATAGTTGCAAGAGACTGGAGAGACTGGGGAGTCGCCTTCCCCCCTCCCTCTCCCTTCTCCCCAAGTAAGCTGACCCGTCATGATGAACCCTAGATTCTTTCGAGGATGTCGCAGTGTGTCACTGTGTTGTGGTCAGAACCATGCTTTCCGCTTGGGAAAGCCCCGATCTGCCCTCAGACAGAGGTCACAATCGGTAAGCCCTAAGCCTTAGACCCCGATTTCAGAACACAAAAACACGATGCCTGTGCTTGGCTGCCACCCTCCCAGGCCGGCGTGTTTGCTAGGCGCAGATTGTGTGCATGGACGACAGAGGCACGCAAGGAGGTCATCGCGCTGATGATTCGCCTTTTGCCTCGGCAGCGTCGAGCCACATCTGGGAGGAGAGGGGGAAAAAAAGCATGAGCCAGCCTGTCGATCATTGAAAGGGCGCGGTGTCTCAGCACGGGCTGAGATCCTCACATCAACGCCGCTCGGAAGGAGGAGGCGTCGTCAAGGTCGAGGGACAGCTGGTGACAGGCGCCATGGCGCGGTCGTAACCCAGTCGTGACTGGGGCCGTTCGAAACAGCCCAGGCTTGCCAGCCCAGGAAGCAAGGTACTCAAGCGTAATAATGCAATTTCCCGCGCCGATCCGACAATTGTGCGGTGTGTGAGACCATGCGATCAGCTTCCGGATGGCCGGCGTCTGTTAAGATGTCAGGGCAGCACAGATGCGTGTCATGCAGTCATGGTGCGCCAGCAGCACCAAGGTGCAAAGATCGCCACGCAAGCACAGTCTTGGCCAGAGCCGGCATGCGCATCCTGAGCCTTGGTCATCTGCGGCTGCATTGGTAGCAGACACACAGGGTGGGAGAAGAGATGCTTAGTAGACAGCAAGTATGGTGGTTTGCATAAGTATCCTTGTGGTGGATAATAGTTCTGGAAGCCTGCCACTTCTGGAAACATTGCGTCGAGCTCCTCAAGCACGGGCGGCCCAAGGTTGGGGCCCACCCCTTCTCCATATCAGGTCCAGGTCGTCTACCCAGTCCAATAGGGGCGTCGAATGTCCAAGTAGCCGCACCACCAGGATCGTGAGTAAGTGTGTCTCGCGGAGTTGAGGTCATCGATCGTCTACTAAGGAAGGTGATGGCCGCTTCAAGACGAGGAATCGGTGTAGGTACGCGAGGAGCCCATGCATCCTCGAATCACTTACCCATGGGCCTCGTATTCCAGGGTCCGGGCAGACAAAGAAGACCAGGCGACAGGGGGGCTGGCATCAAGGCTCCCTTGTACATGAAATGACACGACCGGACAAAGAATAGAGCCTCATCTTCTCTCCTCCTTGCTTTTTTCCCTCTTTGGCTGGTGGTAGTGGGAGCTGTCTGTGCGTCCGCACAATGGCCAGAAGTTCCCCAGTCCCTGCTTAGGCCCCGGGTGCCAAGGTGGCGGGGCCTTGTCAGGTGGGTGCTTGGGGCCACTAATCTAGCCTCCCGGTTGAGCTCCCCACACGGGCAATCTACAGTACTCTCTCATGATCCAACCTATCACAGCACCAAGCAAGCACCTAAGCAACTTGACACTCCCTTTCTCTGCGGCCATAGCCGAATTTTCTGAAACATGACCTCCTCCTTGAGGAGACTGTATGGTATGCAGACCGAGAGCGTACGCCTCCGCTGGTCAATCTGAGGAACTTGTTGCTCCACTTCTACAGCTTCCTGCGTTGTAAGTATATTCTAGAAAACATCGAGGGCAATTTCGATATGCTAGCTCAAGCCAGAAAGATCCACGCCCCCCAACCCTGCTCGGCAATTGAGAGAATCTTCCCTTGTGACAGGCCGGTTCTGTCGAGGAAGGCCCACGGATTTGAAGAATTAGGGGTTTTAGCCGCCGGTGGGCCCGACATAGTGGAGAGTGTGATGGGGGGTTTGGGGGATGGGCAGGTTCAGCTGGTTCCTCTCGGAAACCGGGCCAGGTGAAGATAAGGAGAAATACTTTGTGAGTTGAGACAGACTTCTTTTTCGTCTTCTTCTTTTCTTTCCTTCTCGGTCTGACATGACAAGGCGGCCTAGCGTCAATGCATCGACTAGTGATGTTGATGTTGTTGTGTGATGATAAATCTTACACCTTTTTTTCAGACCTTGGCCATATTATGTATTGTACTGTGTGTGTACAGTACACAGTAGCACCATACCTAAAAGTTCAGGATGGTACAGTAGCTGCTCTTGGTGTCTTGCTACCACGTACTTTCGATGCCGCTGGAGAAACGGGAAGCTATAGGCAGGTTGGGCCGAGGGGCTACCCAGGAGGGGCCCTGGGACTTTGCCAAGCATCTATCTACTTAGTATCTTAGTTCAGGTACGTGCGGTTGTCAAAAAAATAAAAAATAGAGGGGCGCCCTAAAGTGCCAACCAGCCTGGTACGTAGTAGAATGAAACGGTCATCCTGCTATCATAGTAGCCGGCCAGAGCAGGAGAAGGATGACGCTCCTTTTTCCTTTCCAGAGCCACACGCACCATCCGTTTAGAAAAGACAGCTCAGAAAGCAGGAAAGAAAAGACCCTGCAGAGGGGGGGGGTCTGGGCCTGGACCCAGACCTGGGACAAGCATTTCTTCTGTCTGTAATCCTGGCCCCCCGGTGGTCTATGATCACGAGCTGAGACGACAGGGAGGCAGGACACCCCCCACCCCCTGCTGTTAGGTCATTTTGAAGTCACAAAACTTTGCGGTGAGGGCTGGATGGTGGCACTTGCTTGAGAGCCTTATTGAAAATCATCAAGACATGGCGAGAGAGGCCAATAGAAGGAAGAAACAACAAAGAAAAAGAGCGGCCGGAAATGGTCGGTAATGCGCTAAAACTACAAGGGATAAGCTTGTTCCTCTTTTCGTTACTTTTCCTTTTTTTTTACTCGTTCAGATGTCGCAGCCAGCCAGGGTGTAGTCTGTACTTGTAAGTACAATGCTATTGTACTATAGTAGTACCTAGTAGTACTCCTCAATGCCTGGTCAAGCTGTTTGGGTGACGTGTTTTTCCAATCCGTTTGTGTTTGTTTCTTTTCTTGATCTTTTTCCTTATCGATTGCACCGTTTCCCCTACCGTCCCGCTGTTCGTTCCATGTCGAGGAGTTGAAATGATCACTGCCAGACGACGTGCACGCGTGCAACGATCTGCCCTCTAGCCATCTTCCACACATTCTCATTGGCAGAGGAAGCTGAGGTGAGAATCTTCAGATCGAGCGCAGGTGAGGCACATGTTGCGGGTGCTGTGAGTCTCAATTGTTGGGAGTGGCGCACAAGAAGCCGTGGCTGGCCAGGTGAACACCCAGTACCGATTCCCGAGCCCTGTAGGGCAGACGAGGGGGAAGGGGGGCAAATCCTACAGGCTTCGCTCCCCTCCAAGATGACCTCAGGCAGCGTGACACGGCGACAACAGCACTATACGCATTCTCAGGTGGACCGATCGGTTGACTCGACTCAGTACTCGACCCGGACCCCCGAACCTTCCATTCACCAGAGGAATGTTGCCATTGGTCATTGGTCAAGGAAAGGATGTTGCCACCCGTACCGCACAGCGCAACACGACGCCCCCGTGGTTCTCTCAGGACACACAAACTAGTCCAAGTTTCAGGTACGACAAGCCCTCAGCTCACAGCTTGACTGGCGCGCCTGAGGGCCCAGTGAGTTGAGTGACTGTACACCCTGAGTGTTGTGGGCTACCACCACTTGACAGCAGCGGCGAGTCCGCGATTCCAACCCCGACCCGAGGGCTCAGCAAGAAAACAAATTTTGCCGAACAGCCAGGGACGAATGAGGTCGAAATAGATTCAGCGTCATTGAAAGTTGAAACAAGGCGACCGCCCATACATGAGCAGATACGGTCAGCGTTAAACTGTTGGTATGCGCGCGTGTGGGTGTCCTCCTCCCCTTCACCGTATCTTTCAAGGGCACACCAGATCAATCACACGCCCAAATAAGCTTGTAAGGCCTAGCCATCTCTCCGGGCATCGTTCACCAAGCACAGTGCATTCGCCGATCTTCCGCAGACCGGCATCTCCAACAAGCGCGCAAAGAAGGATGATTGGGTGTCATAGTATTAGTACATAGCAGTACTACCATCTATGTACTCGGTACTCCAAATTCTTGCGCCATGCCAGGTACTAAGTACTGTGATACATACACAGTACTCGACTGCTAGTTCAATGCGAATTTAACTCCGCTTTTTGACGCCTTCTCACAAAACGGCCGTCAAACCTCTTCGTCGACTCTTCCGTCGCCCATCTCTCGTCATGGCCCGCGGCCAGCAAGGCGAATACGACTGCCAAGCAGCGGACGGAGTGTATGGCCTTTCCCAGCGAGCCACCACCCAAGCTCCTGTTGCTTGCGTGCTCTTGGGTACATCACAGTCTTGCCTGCGACCCTGTCGACGCGAGTGGGTCCTCCCTGGCGGCGAAGCACGGTGCCAGCAACACACACACACACAGCTGCTTCTTGACTGGAAATATTTTTTTCGTGGCCCCTTGGGACAAAGGGGGTCGGGGTCTTCTGGCAGAGGTCTGCCTATGTATCAAGAGAATTGAGGTGAGCTAGCCCCATGCAATCCACACCTCGCCCTAGAGAGAGGGTTGACTTGTTGTACCGTTTACCCCCTCCCCCCCCCCTCTCTCTCTCTCTTTCGTTCTCTCCGTCCTGCTGCGGTGTGCACAACCGTCTAGAGAAGGCTTGGGTAAACGGTATGTGTGTTGACCCGCTCGGCACCCACCTCGTCCAGCACCTCTCCTAGGTGGCCTCGAAAAATTATAAAAGCCTCCTGTCTCCCTCCCATCACACACCTCGTCCCTCTCCTTCCGTTCCTCAACCCACTTCACAGCACAAGTACCACCAGCCTTTATCTTGTCCCTCTTCTCCTTCCATCTTTACTTCTTCCCTTCGCTGCGATTCTATCTTTCTTCGTCACTCGTACATGCAACCCCACACAGCCACAGCCCAGACCACGGCCGTTCTGTTCCCCTTCGTGCAGCACTCCACACCTTCCAGCTCAAGCATCTTGATCAACAGGGCACGCCTCTTGCCTCCACAGCCACGTAAGTCTGCAGGCCACTGGTGCTTCTCCTTGCCGTGCCATCAAGTTCACTGACGATGTCTGTGGTCCCAGTTCGTCTCGGTGCAACCCTCTTTTTGACAACAACAACACAACATGTCTGACCGGTCCCTCCGTTCCAACACCCCCTCGTCTGGCTCCAGACCGAGACCGACCCCGAAGAATACGTCGTGGTCACGACGAGGGCCGCCGCCCAGGGCACCACGGCTCGAGCTGAGCATTATATCGCTGCTGCGGGCCAGGCCACCATCCACACCGGAGGTGGTGCTGCCCTGGCCCTCGAGAACACAGGATACTACTCCCCTGGCAACATGAACTTCTATCGTGATGCCACTGAAGGGGGAGCCGTCGACATGAGGGGCCAGCAGCAGCCCGCCTATCCCGCGCGCGTCGCCCGCGATATTGAGCAGTCGATGAGGATCCTGGAGGATCCTGAGCTCGGCACCGAGCGGGAGTTGGCATCCCGCCGCCTGACCGAGGCTGCCTTGGCAGAGGCCGAACAGTCCGGCGACGTGGCCGGAGGCTGCATGTTTTCCGCCATGGATCGCCACCGCTTCGGTGGTCGTGGTGAGCAGCAGCCGGCCCCGGCCACTCGCGACGGCCACCGTCGTACCCGGCGCTCGAGAGGCACTACCTCGCACAGCACCTGGGTCAACGTGGACCAGGTGTCGCATCCTTCCCGTGGCAGCCGCCACCGCTCTGCACAGAAGGAGCAGTTGTGAGCACCATGGTCCGCCATCCTGGCGAGGTGATGAGCACACTGTGCAGGTGTGGCGGTGTGGCTCACAATCCTTGCTTTTGACCTGCTGCAAAGCCATGCGTGTCATGCGGCGGCGACGGCACCCACCCCTTGTTCGAATTGTTGCGTCAGAATGTCTTGTCTTTTCTTTCCGCTCATTCAAGGGCGCTGCGCGTTCTCTGTAAGGAGGTTTGCAACCACTGCATTCCTCCCTACTGGAGCCGCTTTTGTTTTTGTTGTTTTTCTCTTTCCTTCCACTCCTTCTCCGTCTTCGTTTGAAAGCTCGACACAGGTCACGGGTGGTCGCCGGCAATGAGGGACAGCATGAGGACGGTGCTATCAGCCCCATCCCCATCACCAGCCCCCAAATCACTGCCCCCATTGTTGTTATCCATCGGCATCATTGTCTTCTCCATCAACAACCATCCTCAGATCGCCGAGGGAGGGGAGGGGATATCATCAAAAACAGCCGGGTTCGGACCATTGATGGAGGCGACACAGGACTGCTTCCACAGCACTTACTGTCCTCCATCATTGTCCTTGATCATCAACATGTTCCCGATTGATGATAGACTTTGGCTGCTAGCAGCAGAGAATCAGGATGGACAAAAAAGGAGACAAGTGCTAGCTTGTGCGGCGATGATGACGGGATCGGGGGATGACATGAGAAAATCGATGACCTGGAGGACTTGGATCTGGCCTTGTCCTCGTTACAATACCTGCACTTACATAAACAAAAAATATTGATTACGCATTTTGCTTTCACCCATTCCCGACGCCCGGCAGGGATCAGCATCCTCGCCATCGTCAATCATGGTCATTGTCCCATGTTGCCCAAGTTGGTGTTGAGATGCGACGATGCTCAACTGGGATGTTCTACCTTGCATCCGTACCTGAGTTGAGGCCCGGCACAAGGGAACATCACAACATTCTCCCCCCTTTTTTTTTTTTTTCCCTTTCTTTCCTTTGACCACTAGTCGTGCAGGAGTTTGGTGCGGAGACGTCAGGCCCGAAGATCTCTGAGGTTGCGTTGCGTTTGGGGTTGCAGGGAGCGGGAGCAGCGCGTGAAAGCCAAGTTCTCCCCTTATGCAACCAAACCCGGGTCCGCCCTGCTAGCCCCGGATCACACAGCGGGCGACAAAGATGGGATCCCCTTGCTCGCCCCCATCTCGCTCCTTCCCCCGCAAAAGCGGTGGACCACGATATCGTCACTTGGCGGTTTTTCCCTCGGCGCTCCGCATTAGGCTCTTCTTGCACTGCAAATTAGCCTGATATTGCAATCCGTCTTCTCTTTCCTTCGTTTCCTTGGTCTTTTTCTTTTCCTTTTTTTCCGTCATGCCGAGCGAACCGAACAGCTGACCATTTTTTTTTTTCATCTTGGACCTTAGGATGGATGGGCGGTGTGCCATTTGGGTTCCGATGTGCATATTAATGCATCATTCACCCGAAATGGAGAGGGACTCTTGCTGGCCTCGGCTCCCGCTCGAAATGCCGTAGCACATGTAGTGAGGCTTCTTGGGCTGTGCTCGAGGTCTGGTGCTGTTTAATCGTCAAGCTCATCATGGTTGTTGGTTCAACCTGCAAGACCGCGCTGGCGGCTCTCGTCACCGTCGCCGTCCAGGCTTGGGCTGTAGAGGGCGCGCGACGCAACTCGAGCCAGGACAGCCATTGGGTCGACATCTGGGGCTCCATGCCACAGCTGGTCGAGTACGCGAACATGCCGCCGCCTCCCTTTGTGAGTTTTGGTTGATACACACTCTCTCTCTCTGTCTCTGTGCCCCTTTCCGCGCCTGGATCCCCCTCAGACTGGCCTCCAAAAGGAGAGCTGACCAAGAGCCTCCCCAGAACGGATCCGGCGTCGTCTTCCAGAATGCCTCGCTACGGCAGACCATCTTCGTCACGCAGTCGGCGCCCACGATCCGCCTGGTCATCTCCAACGCCTTCGGAGGCTCGGACCTGCCCATCTCATCCGCCACGCTGGCTGTGCCACTGAACGGCTCGGCAGGGACGTCGGCCATCAAGCCCGAGTCCCTGGCCCAGGTGACGTGGTCAGGCGGCCTGAGCGACATCACGATCCCGAACGGCGCCCGCGCCGTCTCAGACCCCATCCGGTACCCGGTCACGGCGCAGCAGATTCTCACAATCAGCATGTACCTCGCGACGGGACAGACGACCAACCTCATCACGGGCCACCCGGGGTCTCGGACCAACTCGTACTACTCGCCCGGCAACGTGACCGCCCTGGCCGACGTCGCCGCCCTCAGCACGACCCAGACGAGCCAGCACTGGTACTTCATCTCGGCGGTCGAGGGCTACCTGCCCACGTCGCTCGGGACACGCGCCATCTCCATCATCGGCGACTCCATCACGGACGGGCGCGAGAGCGACAACAACGGGAACGACCGGTGGCCGGACAATGTGCTGCGCAGGCTCCAGGCGGCCAACGCCACGGCCGTGCAAAAGAACACCGCGGTGATCAATCAGGCGGCCGGCGGGAACCGAGTGCTGTACGACGGCAACGGCCCCAACGCCCTCGGGCGGGTAGACAGGGACGTGCTGGCTCAGTCGGGCGTGGCATACGCCATGGTCTTCGAGGGCGTCAACGACATCGGCACGGCGGCGGCGGATGCGGCCAGCCAGGCCAACGTAGGCGACAGGCTGATCTCGGCGTTCGACCAGATGATCTCCATGGTGCACGCCAAGAACATCCCCATGTTTGGGGCCACCATCACGCCGTTCGGCGGCGAGGGCCAGGCGTACAGCGATCCGGGCCGCGAGGCGACGAGGCAGCGGGTGAACAGGTGGATTCGGGAGTCTGGGCGGTACGACGCGGTCGTGGACTTTGACGCGGTGATTCGGGACCCGGCCAACGCCAGCATCATCAACCCCGAGTACGACTCGGGTGATCACCTGCACCCAAACGAGCTGGGCTACACGGTGATGGCCAACGCATTTGACCTGAGCCTGTTCGACAAGTTTCAGGACGGGGTGGGAGAAGAAATATAGATAAGACAATAGAGAAGGTGGCTTTCAAACAAGCATGGCGAAGAAAAGGAGAGACAAGAGGTTGAGTGAGAGACAGAAAGGGAGGGAGGGAGAGAGAGAGAGGAGGCGAGAGAGCAGAAAGGAGGAAGAGAAAGGGAAAGGGGGTAGAGAGAGTCGGTGAGCAGCGAGTCTTGAGTCACCACTGATACCCCTGTGTGTACAGGAGAATTCTGCACAGACTAAGGCTTCAAGGCCTGACTAGAATCATCTAGTCATAGTACGTCCGTATACCATACCAAAGTAACACAGCAGGGAAATAATAAAAACAAGAGCGAATACCTGATGACGACGTTGACAAGCAGGGCTTTCTTGTGGAGCCTTAATATATGCAAGGAGCCCAAGTATGAATTCATTGGCTTACATGCACCCAAGCAGGAAAAACCAATAAAAAGGAAGGAAAAAAAAAAAAAAAAAAAACACCCTATCACAAGACGCCCGAGGGTGTGTGACAGTGTGAGCGTGAGGCTTCAAGATCACCAAGTAGGGCTCTCTCTCCCTCCCTGCCCTTCCTCCCTTTCACACCGTTTCCCTTCCCGACCCTCGGTAAAGAGTTCGCCTCCCTCGCGGGGTCGCGCCGTTCATGCTGAGAGAGATAAAATTCCAGAACTCAGCTTCTTGAAATGTGATTAGTCAAAGACAGGGAAAACCCTTCTTGCTGCGCCCCAAGTGAGTAATAACACACTCACTAACATCAATCACAGTAGGTTTTAATAAGGTTGGACAAAACGCTTCCCCCGGGCCCCCATCCACCAGAACCATCCTGCCGCCATCATCGTGGCTTGCCTTGGATTTTGATAGGCCTTCGAGGGTTCTGGCCGGGATTTGCATAAGCAGGGAGGGCTTCTTCCCTTAATAGGTAAGTATCTTATACTTAATTTTACTTGCTCTACTTATACTTGGTAGAGATATGCGCCCGAGCTGCCTGGGTTTGTTTGGGACTAGGTAGTACTTTGGATGCAACGACAGTCGGGAGTGGGCAAAATAAAGCAAAGTAAAATGGGAAAAAAAAAAAAAGGAAAAATGCTCGGCAAGTTCGACTCGTGCAAAGATGTGCAAGGTTTTTTTCGGGGGTTTTTTCTTCTTCTTCTTCTTTCGTTCTTGACTCGGTCAGATACTTACTTAATGCCAAGCACTTTTTATTACTATAACGATTTTTAAGTTCCGAGTGAGTTTTCGGAGAGAAGGACCTCGGATGAGGGGGGAAAGGGAAGGAAGAGAGGTGTGAGTGGCATCATCTGATTATTGCTACCAGGTGAGGAGAGGGAGGAGAAAAGATCACCCTTCCATCCCGTGTACAACACAAGGTCGGTTCGATTGGATACGAGGTTTGATTTTTTGAGAGGGAGAGAGAGAGAAGAAACCTGCTTTGATTTCGCATCTAGTTATCACTGCCCCCTCCTTGAGCTACAAGTACCTGCTGTTGTCGGCCAACCAGATCTCACATCACTGCTTTGACTGGTGGCAATGGATAAGCGTTTTTTTCTTGCATTGCCTCCTCGCCCTCCCCCTTTTTCGTTTCTTCCTGTCCTGCTGAACGATGATGACAGTCATAAAAAAGATGATGTGTTGGCCTTTTCTTCTTCGTTCTTTACTTCTGCTGCACGGACGCGGCCCCATTTGGAACGAGTGGTTTAAAAATAAAGCGGGCTTTCCGTCGTCAAACGCGACCAACAAAAGGACACGTCTCAATATGGATGTAGGGTGGGCCAATTACTTAAGTACTTATGCACAGACAGAGAGAGAGAGTCCTCCTTCAGATTTATTATCAGCAGCAGAGGCGGGTTCCTTTTATTTTTGAGTTCAGAGGAGCTTTGGACGAATTGAGTGGTAATCAGTATTCCAAACCTTTGTGTTCTTACCGCCATCCTTTCGCCCCAATGTTCGTGTTTTCTTTTAGCAACCAGTTCTCCTCTCTTTTCTCCCCTTCGACTCGAGGTTGATCGTTGTATGGACGGATGAATGGGGGGAGGGGAGGGAAGCTTCACATCCAAGTATTGTCAACTGGGGGAGAAGAGTATTATGAAACGGATACGGAGGTTTGTGATGAGCAAACGTCTAATATATATATACATATATATGTTTATATATATATATATAATCGCCATTCACGGCATCTCATCTTTTTATTACCCAGCCCTTGTTCCAAGTTCATGTATCAAATCTTTCCTTTTGTCTGGTTGTCGTTCTCTTTTTCCTCTTTCTCCTTTTTTTTTTTTTTTTTTTTTTTTTGAAAAGTGCATTTTTCTCTGTCGTCCTTCCTATCCCAGTCCACTCAACAAATTGATGCCCAACTCAACTACTTACTGCACCAGAATGGATACCTTACAAAATAGGCAACATGGAAACGGCCGCCCCGTTATACTGCAGCATGTGACGTGGAAAGTGCTTGAAATGCTGTTTGGGGGCGGAAAAAAAATTACTTGGTAGCTTCTTCGCTGGCGCCCTTTCCCTAATACGGCGTATAATCAAAAGAAGGGCAGCTGAAGATTCAGTACACATGGAGTACTTGGATAGAGACATAGGCGCGGCAAGAAAAAGGATCTATCAGTTGGTATCTCTCAATATTCGCTAGTCTTTTTCCCCCCTCTTCTTATATATTTCCAAGTCAATACAATTATCTACATCCACAGCCTTGCGGTTCCATCGCTGCCGGCCGAGAACAGCCAAGGCTCCCGCGGGTGCCAGTCAACGTCCATGACACCCAGCGAGCTGACCACCTTGTGACCGCTGAGCGTCTTGAGCGGCACGATGGTCGCGTTCTCCATGAGGTCAGTCACCACTTTCCCGTGGAAGATCTGCAGCGAGCCGTCGTCGGACGCGTCTGCGAACAGCGGCAGCTCCCTGTGGTACCTGACGGCGCGGATGGCCTTGGGGTGGAACCGCATCGTCTTGTAGGGCCGCATCGACAGCTCCATGTCGTGCCAGAGGAGCCTCCTGTCGTAGCTGCCGCAGATGAGGTTGTCCCCGCCGGGGTGGATGTCGAAGGACGAGATCCACCGCGCGCCCGGCTGGACCACCTTGACCAGCTCCAGCTTCTGCAGGTCGTAGCAGCGAATCATGCGCTGCGTGGCGACGAAGAACAGCGGGCGCGACGGGTGGAAGTGGGCGGCCTGTGCGAGGCCGGCCAGCTTGCGGAACGGGATCTGGGTGAGGTGTTTCGAGAGCGTGTGGATGGCGACGGAGCTCCGCTGGCCCGTGGGCGAGACGGTGCAGAAGTGGTCGCCGCGCCTGTGCCAGCTGATGCCCTTGACGGTAGACCGCACAGTAATCCTCAGCAGGACCCCCTCGTCCTCGAGCTTGGAGCCCGGGCGTGCCCACTTCGCCGCAGGCTCCTTGGTCTTGTCGACTGCAGGGTTGGTGGTGGCCTTGCCGCTGGCAGCATAGCCAAAACCGACGTCCAGAACCTCCCTGCTTGTCTGCTCCATCTGCGGATCCACCACTGGGGGCACCATCAGGTAGAGGTCCTCCTCGGCGGCGGCGGCCAGTATAAATGCATCCTTGGCCGGCCTCCACCGGACCACATTCACAGCCTCGTCGCTGCTGAGCCTCACACTCCAGACCTGCCGCCCTGTCAGGATCTCCCACACGCGCGCCGTACCATCGTCGCCGCCAGTCGCCAGCCAGCAGCCGCTCGGGTCGACCGCAATACTCCGCACACGACCCTCGTGGCCGCGGAAGATGGTCTGGCACACGGTCGGGAAGGGCTTGAGATCCTCGGGTCTGGGCAGCTTGGGGAGGAGCGAGCTGGGGTCGATGTTGAGCCTGTTCTTGCGCACGCGGGGTGCAAGATACAGGTCTAGGCTGCGCTCGAACCGTTCCTTGACGAACAGGTCGTAGCCTGGCACTTTTCGTAGCGAGTCGAACCTCCTGGGCAGGTACTCCTTCTCGCGGTCCTCTGGGTCCTGCTCCTCCCAGGCCTTCCTCTCCTCCTCGGTCGGTAGGTACTCTGGCGGCGGGTTGTAGCCTGAGGTCGTAGCCGGGGGGTGCGAGTTTCGGCGCGGGTATGTGCATGACATGAGGGTCTCTGGGCTGCTCGTCCTTCCACAGGTCGTAGTGAACCTCCTCCTGCTCGTCCTCCTCCTTCTCGCGCTCCTCCGGTGGCTTGTATGGTAATATCCTGCCCTCCCTGATGGCGCGGACCAGCTTCATGATCCGTTTCTGCTCGTTCTTGGAAGGGAGGAATCGGCGCTTGGGCTCGGGAGCCGCACTCAGGGGCATGATCTCCTCATGGCTGGTAAACCACTCGACAGTTTCCTGGGGAATCGATCACATTAGCTTTTGTAAACTTTCTGTCTTGGGGGCGGGCGCTTGAGGAGCAGCACATACAGGATATGGATCGAAGCCGTCCTGGGGGAGCTCGTTCATCTGGATCTTCTTGATGAGCTCCAGCTCGTCCTGGCTGAGGCTCAGAGGCTTTCCGGTCGTAGGGTCTGTCAGGCCAGTCCACCCCTTGGGCACCTCGATGCTGTCGAGGAGGGCGTCCAGAGCATCGCCCGCGGCGGGGCGCATGATCTTCTTGCCGTTGATGTCGTAGCCGATGTGAGGAAAGGAGTCGTAGAACTTCAGGCTGATGTTCCCGATGGTGTTGACAGGCTCATTGGCGTCCGTGTCGTCAGAGTCGTAGACGGGGTCGATCTCGTCATAGACGTACTTTTCGTTGCCAAGGGCATCGGTCTCGACCCTGTAGTTACGCAGGTCTTCGTCCTCATCGTCCAGGTCGTCCGGGTCGAGCCCAGGCACCTGACCTGGCTTCAGCGACGGGATCTTGCAAGAGGACTCGTCCTCCTCTGACTCCTCGTCGTCAGTTGCTGCGTGGTCATCCTCCCCGCCATCTTCCTGTTCGTCTTCGGAGTCGTGCTCTGGCTCGGCGTCTTCTGCTTCCGAGTCGTCGTCCTCGCCAGCCGACAGCGCTCCCTCGAGCTCGGCGATCTCGTCGTCGGACTCGAGCCCGTCAACCTCCGACCCTGACTCCACCTCGACCACCTGGACGGGCGAGGCTTTGCGTTTCCTAGGCGAGGAGCTGCGCTTTGCGGGGCTTGGCTGGTCTTGTGTGACAGAAGAAGGCTTGAGCTTGAGGTCTGGATTGCTGCCGTTTGAGATGGCGGCAGACTTGTTGGGCTCCTCCGCCGACGGGGTCTTGATGCCAGACCGTAGTCTCATTTTCCCGGCGTCCAATGGTCTGGGTATCATGAATTTTGCTGTGGAGGGGGAGAGGGGGAGTGGCTCTCCCAGAATGGACATTTTCAGGAAATTCACGAGGTGTACTACTACTTAGTACGGTAACTTTTTTTTTCTTCTTTCTTTTTCTGCCGCTCAGTTTCCGACTAACGAAAGGCAGTAAGGCGGTGGTGGTAGGTATTATGACCGTAAGTAGCAGCGTTGGGCTTCAGGTACGTACCCCCTACAGTGGGCACCCCACAGAGGAAGGGCCCCTAATACTAAGTAGCAGAGGGAACGCATGCCGCCCCAAGTCCAAGTTCAGCGCTGTCATTTTTCGCCCTGAGCACCTTGATGGTCAACATCACATCTCACCCCAGGAGCATGCATGGCCTCTGCCACTCTGCACCTGTCCGAATAGTCCTGGAATGTCATACAATCTTGTCGAGGCCCTCATCAATTTCGACACCAGACCACGAGTTCCTCCCTGTCCGTCATGGCTGGCTTTCGATAGTGCTTAGGAGTTGGGGACTTAGGCAACAACCTGAGGCGGTGCAGGCTCATGACTTCCTCCTTGCTTAAGTACTGAGTAAACCCGTGGAAGAGGAGTGGTATCGTAGGCGAATGCGGCTAGTGCGACTAAAGTGTTAGGCCGCCCTTCTGCCACGAATCCTACTCGTCTCGTCACTGCTACTCAGCTCAACAAAAAAGGCGTCTCCCAGAACAAATCGCTTAGTCACGTACATTCAGTTCCTCAAACCACCTTGTCTCTCCTTTTCTTTCTTTTTTGTGGCCATCGCTTCCAACCATGTCTCACGCATGACCAAGTTCCTCACGTCTTCCCAGCCTAAGCCGACACATCAAAGAGCACCACACCACCCGACCCATCTTTTCTCCTTCTGGACAGCAATGGCTCCGTCAGCTAGGCCGGTCCGGAGGGACGCTGAGCCCCGAATCGGTCCCGGGCCCGCTCAAGCCAAGCATCGCGCATGTGATGAGTGCAGTACGTGTGGAATAACTCTTTGCCAGACCTCAAGAATGAAGAAGAAGAAGAAGAAGAAGGAAAAGAAGAAGAATACTCGTCTAACCAGGACCCCCTCCAAAACAACAATAGGGGCCAGAAAGCTTGCCTGTACCAAAGAGGCAGATGGATGTGTTAGGTGCAAGAGGGAGGGCATCTTCTGCCACTACTCGGTGCAGAAACAAATGGGCAGACCAAGAAAACGGCCAACCATCGAGAGTGCCAGTGAGCCACTTGCTGCTCGCGTCGCCACACAGGACGACCATGTGAGAGTGCCGAGTTGCGACCACCCCACTGACCCCATAGAGGAGGACGTTGGGCCGATTCTTTTCGACCAAAACTCACTCACAGACCCACTCCTCGACGCCGACATGACGGATGTGAGTCTTCTGGATCTGCTGGGCTCTCATTTCGTGTCGAACGAGCCCTTGGAGGAGAGCAGGCCGCCGCCGCCACCACCACCAGTGGACTTGTCAGCTGAACGGGCCCTCTGGGATTTCGACATCAGCTTCGACCCTCACTACCCACCACCACCACCACCACCACCACTGGCAGCAGCAGGAGGAGGAGGGACCGGCACATCCGTCCCATCGTCCATCAAGACCCCCAGCCTCTCGTCACAGGGAGCTACAGCACCCGAGGCCCATCCCATCGACCCCGCGCTATCATCCACATACACACTCACATCATCCATGACAGCTCTGCCGGCCTCCCTAGAGCCATGCCTCCAGCCTCCGACCTGCTCGTGCCTGGCCAATCTCTACCTAGCTCTAGACTCCGTCAGCCGCCTCCCAACCGAGATCATGCCTGCGGTGCGTGTCGCCCGCGGTGCCACGCGCGCCGCCCACAACGCCATCCAGTGCCAGGTATGCTCGCCGCCGCTGGAAAAGGCCATGGTCGCTCCGCTCTCCACCTTTCAGAACATGATGTTCCTGGGCGCTCTGATCCCCTCCATCGCTGACGCCTACCACCGCATCCTGGCCATGGTCGACGCCGAGACCACCCGCGCCATCGCCGCGCACACCGACCTGCACTTCTCGCTGTCCGAGCTTGGCGGCATGGGGTGGTCCGCCTCTGACGAGGGCAGCGCCTGCGCCGCCACCGCCGCCCTGTACGAGAACAAGGTCATGACCCCCGCCACCTGGCGCCTGACCGTGCGCGCCCTCCTCAGAATCGACGTCTACGGCGCCGACTGCAAGAGCCCCAAGCCCGGCGGGTTCGAGTTTCGGCGGATGGGCCTCCGCGACCTCGTCTCGCAGATGGACGAGAAGAGCATCCGCAGGCACGCCGACATCGACGCCATGGTCGACGCTGGGGTCGCCCCGCCGATGGGGCTGTGCGGCAGGCCGGCGCACCACAGCGGCCCCGGGGACGGCGAGGAGCCGCAGTGCAGGAAGATTATCGCGATCGCGAGGCAGGCGGTCGAAGGGCTGGTGATTGCTTAAGGGACCGTAGGCCCAATCAGTGGATGACTTTTTGCCTGGGTGCAACTCTCTTTTTATTTATTTATTTTATTTATTTTATTTATTTATTTATTTTATTTATTTATTTATTTATTTATTTATTTATTTATTTATTTATTTATTTATTTATTTATTTATTTATTTATTTATTTATTTATTTATTTATTTATTTATTTATTTATTTATTTATTTATTTATTTATTTATTTATTTATTTATTTATTTATTTATTTATTTTTCGCTTCCTTCTTCTTCTTCTTTTGCTAGGCTACCGCATATCATATCGAACCGAGGCGATGGCAAGGGAGAAAGGAGTGGGAACTCTTCCTGGTAGATTGCAGTCCATTGTCCTCAACGAGACATGTCGTAACGATCACATTCAACATCAGATGCATGATTCGGAGCCTTGTGAACCACCTGATGTGAGAGCCCGGAGCTTCTTTTGAGAGAGAAATTCTGAACAATGAAACTTTGTATTTGCCCCACTAGACCATGAACGCCCTCTTGAAATGAAAACCACTGCTTGACCCTGCCATCCTGAGTCCCATTGTTGGTTTTTTCTTTTGCCTCTTCGTGTTGTCTTCAATACCTCATACAAGCGGGGAGGAATTTTGCCAATCCTGCCCTTGTCTCTTCAGCCAACTTCCAGCACCTGCCACCATAAATTGTTGTGTCAAGTGCCCTGCCCCTGGCTGACATCTCCGCACCTTTTTAGTAGACCTTCTTCTTCTCGTCGTAGCTGAGCTGACCAGGGCCACTGTTGACAAGGAGAAGGAGACCGCCGACGATGGAGAGGATCTGGAAGAAGTCGTACTTGGCAAAGTCCTTGTGGGGGTGGTGCTCGTGAAGCTGCAAAGGAGAAACATCTCGTCAGCAACCCGGCCTTAGGGTGCTCCAAAAGGACAAAGAAAGTAAAAAGACTTACAGTCCAGAAGTTGTTCACAAGGATGTTGAAAATACTAAGGATGACCACCAGAAGCGTGGCGCTCCACTTGGCCTTGAAGCCAACCACGACCATGACACAGGCAACCAGGCCGACGATCGAGACCAAGACCCTGCCGATGGACCACGATCCACTGAATACGAAGCCAACGAAGAGGAAGATGAGCAGGACGCGGCCGGCAAACTGGAAGTACATCTTGCGGTCCTTCTCCTCGAGCTGGGGCAGGCCGGCGAAGACCTGGGTCTTGCGCACCCACGAGTCGGAGAGGACCATCAGGAGACCACCCATGACGGACAGGTTGCGCAGGAAGAAGTTGAGGTCGAAGATGAGGCCGTAGCCGAGGGCCTGCGTGACGACGACGCCGATGAGGCCGGCGACGGCATAGTCAGAGTGCTTGCGAGCAATAACCATCGTGGAGCAGGCGGCCATGGCAACGACGTTCGTGATGAGGAAGAGGTGGGTGAGACCGCTGGGGACTAGATGGGGGAAGGGAGGTTTGTGCGCGTTAGCTGGCTGGCCTTCCCTTGGGGTGGGGGCGGCATCGCGATGCTTTCTCCCGGGCAATATCTCTCTCAAGACCGGATAATACTCTACTCACTGTGACGGTAGTCGTGTAGGTAGAGGAGCTGGTCGCTCCATTGTGTTATTATGCGCAGGGCATCCTCGAGGAAGGTCACGACGATCAGGAAACGGCCAATTGCGGGGAGGTAGCTATGTATGACAGCGTCAGCAGAGACATCCCTCGGCAAGGGCACAACGCCACAACCCCTTGTCAAGCTGTGCGCCCGAGGGGAAGAGCCACGTACGGCTTAACCGGCTCGGCGGCACTGTCGAGGAGGTCCTCGATCTTGCTGGTGTGTTGCCTGATGGCATCCAGGGCATTGCCCTCCTGGGAGCTGTCGTTCATGCCACCGCCGTAGCTTGGGGCTCCCATGCCGTAGCCGCCCACGTTTCCTCGCATCGTCGCCATGTCGACAAGGTAAAAAGGGCAGACTTGATGGTTCGGAAGTTCTGCCGGGAAAGGATGGGTCTCTGGCGACAGGCCTGCTGGACGAGCACTTGGGAGAGAGAACAGAAAGAGTGAATTTCGCAGGGGATTTCGAAAGACGCAAGCTGGGGGGGGAGAGGACGGGACAGGACGGCTTTTTAGAAATAGTAGTAGCCTTTGTTGACTCGGTTGTGAAAGCGAGGAGGGGACGGCTGCGTCGCGACAGGAACTCGGCAGAGCTGCTCAGGGTAAAGAAAGAAAGAGGAGACGAGAAGAGAAAAAAGAATACCGCGTATCGATGAAGAAGTTGTCGGTGAAGAACCAAGACGGGATTCCTGGTGGGAAAAGAACGAGAGTATAAAACTCAATCGTGGTTGATGTTTGGGTAGAAGGCATCGACCAGGCGGCCTAGCGGTTTGGCGCAGGTGGTTTTACTCTGCCAGGTGTCCTCAAGCTGGCTGCTTGTCGCCTTTCGCGAAAGCCCTGGGCCCGGGGGGGTTAGCTCCCCACACAGAGCTGAGCAGGGGCCCACGGCCTCGATAGCGGCAGCTCCCGTAGCTACCTCGACCTTGGGTGCGATGCCCCGCAGCACTGGATGTACTGGTGCTAACAGCACCGCAGCGCTACTAAGTGTCCGCCCCCTGGCCTGTTTCGCCTAGGCCTGTTTTCGGCTGACGGTCCGAGGCAAAAAAGACCCTGAACAGCTTTTGGTTGACCTCGAGAGGGACACGGCGGCTCTTCTCTCTTTGAGTTCGTTCACCCGCCCATCATCCATCATCGCTCACGTCATTTACGGCCAATCTTCTGGCGGTGGCTTCTATTTTCATTCCCACCAAACATTTTCATCTCGACCCAAACAATGTCCCGCATGCTTACCATATACTGAGTGAGGCCGGCCAAGTTAACCTGAGGCACGATCAGAAAGCAGCGCCAATACACTTCATGTCTGTGGTGGTGGAGAGGGGGCGGGAGAAAAAGCTCCAGTCAAAACCTCGGGCCTCGTTTCACCTCACCAGGGTCCAGAGGTCATTGACACACGCCTTGTTATGTGGACCCCTCTCCCTGTTGTCTGTCGTGCGCAGGGCACGGCCGTCAGGTCGCTGACTTAACAGCTCGTGAGCAGCCAGCAGGTGGCAGGTCGCCGCCTGATAGCCCTGCCATAATACGTACAGTAATTATCATGTATGGCCGTCATGGCCGTGATGGTTTTTGGTTTTTTTGGTTTCGTTTATGGCCTCAGGTTTACCCTCGCGGCCCATGATGGATAAGTAAGACACCCCCTTCCCTGGATTGTAGACTCATCACAAGGCGTGAGGGAGAAAGATGGTCTCGCACCCCAGCCCACTGTTGCCGGTTTGTGGCGTTGGGCTCGTCTGCGAACGAGGCGGATTCTCTGCAACACCTTGATGCAGGTTCTGGGCACAAGGAATTTTCCTTGATGAACTATGTTTGCGGCAGTGGACCTTGTGTCTACAAGGAAGCCTACCTCATATTCATCTTTCTGAGAAGCCTCACCATGGCACACAAGTGCTATTACCTCCACAATTAAACATGGGATAAGTAACAAGAAGAAGCAAAAATAGAGGGTACTGGACTCCATGTGCTTCATCTGATGGGTTGGAAGAGAGGTAAAGGTAACTTTTGACTCAATAGCGAAGAGTGCCACCTTAGTCACTAATTACACTTCAGCAGAGTGAGTTCACGCAGACCCCAACCTTGGAAAGTAATAATGAGTACCGCAAAGCCGGTCACTACTCATTGTCAGCGCAGACCTGCTTGTCTAAAAGATAGCTGAGATCGTCACGGTCAGACCAGATACCTCTTCACTAGGAATAGTGAAAACGGACACAACCTGCTGGTTTGTGCAAGTCAGCCCACCAGAAGGCTGTGTACCTCTGCATAATTACCACAATCGATGTACGCTGTGCTCCACCCGTATATCGACGTAGATAGCTGGCACTATGGGGAGCAAGTAGTATGTATTGCGTAAATCCACGATCACCTTTGCCCGTCCCACCTGGATCGTCCACGTTTGTCCTGTCTTGTGTTTCTAGAGGCATGCAATACTTACACATTGAAGAAATGGACTGCACCTCAAAGTCTAAATGCCTTCATCGGCTGTGAGGGCGGTAATCTGCTATCCGACCTCTTACTGCTCTCGGTATGTTGACTATAAGCACCAGCTAGAGCATTCAACAGCTACACGCGGCCAACACGTACAAGTGACAGCTTTAACCTCGGGATGGCGTGCCCCATGAGCTGCTGCGCTGGGTTGCCGTTGCGGCGGTACGCCACCAACGTGGCTTGGTTATGGCTAATTGTTGCAACCTCCTGAAGTCCAAGCTTAGACGGTAGCTCTCAGAACCGGGATATACACCTTTTAAAGATCATGTTGCTATGTCCCTGCTCACAACTTCAGGTTTCAAGGGATTAGGTAATTGAAACTTGGGTCTCCACCAAGTACACATCCTCTAGACATGCGGTTCTTAGAGAGATTTCGTCTAGGCTGTTTCTTGTATGAAGATACGTAAGCAAAGCTCCATTTGACACATTGCAGAAATGTAATCCAAGGCAATTTGGCAAGTTTTACATGAAATTAAATAAGTATTTCTTTTCCCCAATTTACTCTAGAGAATTATGGTCTTGTATCTATGGACCATAATTCCTCTAATTAAAACTTTTCTAAAAAGAACCACAACGGAGCTTTATAATGGCTGAAAGAACACATACATATGTAGGCCTCAAAGAGTATGGATATCTTAAGAGAATGAATTGCAATTCGAATTGATTATAGTCGACTTTTCTAAGGAGTGTCGTCCAAGATTCCTACCAACATAATAAACTAATATGAAATTACCGTCAGACGGCCTATCCAGATTCCTAGCCCAACGTTCTCATTTTTCCCACATCACTCTGAAGCCCTGACCTCTGTTCTCCCATCAGACTTGAGAAGTTTCGATGCAGCCAGCTATGGATTCCAGAGCGAATCCGATTGCCCGCTAGCATACAAAGGTGCAGCAGCCTATTTCCCCCTCAGTGACATCAATTTCCGCAGAAATCCCCATTTATTCGTACACGCAGGTAGCGTAAGTCTGGACCTGGGGGGTCCAATGGGGACATCAGACTCGCTTCCGTACAGAACGGTGTCGGAGCCGTCGACGCCGTAGGAGTGGCAGACGGTGTTGCCGGGGGACCAGGAAGAGATGGAGGTGAAGCTCAGATCAGAGTCGATCCAGGTCTTGGACCCGTCGATGGGGACAGAGACGGTGAAGGTGTTGTCTGCCGCGGCCCAGTACTCGAGGGTGACATAGCCGGTGCGCTTGGCAGCAGGAGAGGCGGCGGCAAGGCCGGCGAAGAGGGCGGTGACGGCAACGGTGAACTGCATTTTGAGAGAGGATGGTTGTGTTGTTTGTGTTTTTGTTGTTTTTTTTTTGTAGGGGGAAGTTTGAGGAGTTGTGTTGGATTTCTTTTAGGTGCTTGAGAAGGTGCTTGGGTGGAGGATGAGTCTGGGAAATTCTATCTGGTCCAAAGATGGGCAGGACAGTCGTCTTTTATAGACAAAAAGACGCCCGCCATTACCTCACGACGACAAGTTGGAACCTTCGGACCAAGGTCTCGACGCCCCTTCAGCCTCCTCTGTTGTCGGCCGTCCTTTCCGAGCTGATCGTATCCTGACTACTGTAGTGCAACGTTTGATTGGCATGCGGTGTGCAAAGAAGCACAGCATCGGTAGGTCAGATGGCTGAGTAGTAATGATGTAGTTAGACAGATCACATGATGCCAGCCTTGGAATCCGCCCGTACGAAGATTCTGTTGGTCGAGTATTTGGAGCTGAGAATGAGAGTGAGTGAGAGGCGAGAAGGCTCCCTCGTAAAGGAGTCAACTGACAACGTTTGCGAGCGGCTCAGGCAGCGAGCTGGTCCTCACATAGCCACCTTAGCTTCCTTGGACTGAAGTTTCTCTTGGCCCTGAATAATCATGTTCTTTTGCGAGGATCAGCACGGGAAGTCGATACGAAGACGAGTGATATCTTGGATTGATTCATGAGAATGTATAGAGCATCTTTGATTTTACTCTACGTAGACCTAACTATGCTGTCCATGAAGCCCACAGCCGACTTGAGGCTCCCAGAATCATGGTAAGTTCTGTACAGTACTGAGTATCTAAGCGGTGAGACCCGTTCAGACTGCTACCACTGCATTTCTTACACATACAAGACAATGCATGTCTTGGAAGGTTTGGAGGAAGACACTCGATACGACTACCCCGTGCCGGATCTGCCGGTGTCTGTTGATTGACGTATGGCACGTATGACCTCTGGGACATCCAGTAAGCTTATTTATGCCTTTGTTAATCCATTCAGCGGGGTCCCCAGGCCGATAATACGCATTTCCCCATTCTCGAGGCCGCCGGAGAAAGCCCGGGGAAGTAAGTGGGCTGAGTCGAGAGCCAGAGTCGTCATCACCATAAAGCCATCACGGGATCGAATAGACGTCGCTGCAGGATTTGGAAAAAAGAAAAAGAAAGAAAGAAAGGAATCCTGCCAAGCAAGCACCTGACAAAGCTGAGCAATGCAGAGCAGTTGACTGCAATAAGCCACACAACAAGACCCGCCTTTTCGCCACCGAGAAGACGGGTGGAAGCGTGTAAGATGATAGGCTGGAGCTGCGCCGGGGGAGGGAGGCTAGACTCAATAGGTACTTAGTGACTGCCGACAACTCAGGCCTTTCTTTTGTGGCCTGATAGGGCTGAGCACTAGTGTCTACAGTGGGTGTACTACAGCTCTTTAGGGGTAGCACATTGCATTTACTGGGTGTCTTCACTGATTACTAGCCACCACATGTAGCAGCTTTTGCACTCAGTAACTACTTACTTAGTAACTAGCCGCAACGTCAGCTCATTGATGCCTTGTGAGGTTACCAAACCTCCTCATCCTTACTCCCCCGTGCTCCCCTTCACCACTGCATAACTCAAGTCTTACATTCAATTTTATGCAACACACATGCTTGACACAGCCCACCCTCTTCAACCACAAGCCTATCGAGAAAGAAAAACACCCATCAAACCAGAGCATCTGGTTATTGTGATTTTCCAATTTTAGAACATTGCCTGTTCACTGGTTTGCCAGGTAGCCGCTTAGTCCTCTCTGTTCCCCCTCTTCTTTCTCTTTCTCAGTGGCGGTGCAGGGCACGCGCTACGTTGCCTTGGTCCAGTTCATCGTTTCAGGACCTTTCACAGTCGTCCGCGTCCCGCCGCCCTAGGTCTGACATCAGAGCTACCAGCCTCTCTCCTTCTACGAGAAGCAGGATGGCTCAGCAGCACAAGTGTTGGGTAATGCTGGGTGAGTGAGCACTTAACAGTTACCCCTCAGCCATGACGCGACCAGCGACCAGCAATACGCCTCGTCACTTTCTCGAAGTACCCCGCCCTTGTTGGCACCCCTCCTCCCTCGACCCCACCTCTCCTGTCTTCCCCCCCTTTCTCTCTCTCTTCTCTCCTGCCCACACAGTATATTTGCTAACCCTCAAAGGGGCGGGGCGGCGGGCCTGTGTGTGGTGACTACGCAGAGAACAACCCCGAGGTGATGAACACCCTGGCGAGAAAGCTCGGCCTATCGGAAGAGCTGGAGTTCTACGACGTCTACTCCCTCGACGAGCCTGAGCTGCTCGCCCTCGTTCCGAGGCCAGCTTATGCCCTCCTTGTCATCATGCCGATGAACGAGGCCTGGCTGCGCGAGAGGACCACCGAGGACAAAGACAGGCAGGAATACGCGGGCGCTGGCGAGGGGGAGCCCGTCGTCTGGTTCAAGCAGACCATCGGCAACGCGTGTGGCTCCATCGGCCTGCTGCACTCGGTCATCAACGGCCCTGCTGCGCGGTTCATCCTGCCTGGCAGCGACCTCGACAAGATCAGGCGGGACGCCATCCCTCTGACGATGGCTGACCGCGCCAAGATGCTCTATGACTGTCAGCCTTTCGAGGCGGCGCATGGTACGTGTTGTGGGGATGCATTGATGATTTGTGGCTAAGGGTGCGGATGAGACTGGAACGACCTTAGTCGGCCCCTCGCAATGCACTCTGCCCTCACTCACTCACATGACGAGGCACTGCAGGAGCTGAACTCAAAGGCTCGGTCTCCATGTCATCCTAGCCTCTTCCTAGCCTCTTGGGCTTGTTGCCTAGACCACCCATCTCTCCTTGTCATGTGAATAGTCTTGAGCAGAATGAAGAAGAAGCAGAAGAAGCAAGCATAGCTGACGCAAACATTTTCTTGGCAGCGGCCGTGGCCAACCTTGGAGATACGATTCCTGAGGGGCCGGTTGAGGGACATAGCGGGCATCATTTTGTCTCCTTTGTCAAGGGCAACGATGGTCATCTTTGGGAGCTGGAAGGCTCCAGGAAGAACCCGATCGATCGAGGCGCCCTGGAGGATGACGAGGACGTTCTGAGCTCCAGAGCCCTGGACCTCGGTCTGAAGAGGGTCATGAAGCTGGTCCGGGATGCCGGCCTGGAGAGCCTCAGCTTCAGCTGTACCGTCCTCGCGCCTAAGAAAGGTTGACTGCACGGCGCATGAGAGCAAAAATGGATGATGTGCTCTTACATCCTGAGGGAAACATCAGCTTTCTCACATGGTCGGTTTTGTCATGAATGGGGGACCTTGCACCAGTCTCTCTTTTTTTTTTTTTGCAAATTTCATTTAGGTAGCGACAACATACCAACTAGCTAGGTGGTAGGGCTCCCCTCTCTTCTTATATTGCTCACGAAACATGAGAGAAATAAAAGCACAACAACCTGATTCACTAACTAGCAGTGTCATCCAAAAAGGGAGCAATGTGCAGAAGAAGAACCCCCCAAGACTAGCATAACAAGCTCCCCCACCAGTCCTGCGAGCCACCTTCCTCAGGCTTTCCCCTCATTTACTGGCCACCGGAGCCGGCATTGGGGTTGGCGACACCACCAGACGCGTAGTAGAAGGAGGTGGGGTTGACAGTCCGGCTCTCGGTGGTGTTGATGCCAAACGACAGCCAGGCGAAGAGACCATCTGACAGGTCGTCGCCCAGGTAGGTGAACTCGAAGATGGGGTCGACGCCCTCGGTCTCGGTCTCCTCGGCCAGGATGCTGTCGTCGCTGTTTTCGGTGACCGCCTGGGTGTTGGCGGAGTAGGGGTAGATGGTGTCGGCATCGGTGATGAGGTCCTGGTCGAAGAAGCCCTGGCCGACGTGGCTGGCCGACACAGAGTTGCCGAGGGTGCCGTTGTCGTAGACGGTGACGTTGGTGTGGACAAGGATGTGGATGTGGGTGGCACGGCTCAGGTAGTGGCCCGGGAAGATAGTCTCGAACTGGGCGACGCCGTCCGAGTCGGTCTCCTGGATGCCGCGCAGGAAGGTCTTGTCGATGTTGGCCTCGTCGTTGGAGTTGCCGTTGCCGGAGGCGATGACGCCCGAGTAGACACCGGTGGCGTTGCAGTGCCACATCTCGACGTAGACATCGGGCACGGGCTCGCAGGTGTCGACGTCGATGACCTGGTAGTCGACAACCATGTCGATGCCCTCCTCGTCCTCGATGATGTTCTCGCGGATGTACTCGCCGCCCACGTAGTAGGGGCCCTGGGTGACGTCGGGCGTGAGGACACAACTGGCGTTGCTGTTGGCGAAGAGGGTCGCCTCTTCGGTGGCTGTGGTGTAGCCCAGGTCCGTCTGGTTGTGGTCGGTGGCGAGCACGCTGGTTAGGGACCGCTTGAGGTCCTTCTTGAGCCCGCGCTCGGCCCTGGCGGCCTCGAGGCGCTTGGTGCGGCGCTCGATGTTGCGGCTCTCGATGCCGCGGGCCCTGAGCTTGGCGGCGCAGTGGCTGAGATCGCGGACCTTGGCGGTGTTCATGTACTCACGACGCTCCTGGAGCTCCTGCTCCATGGAGTGGCCCGGGTGGGCGGTGGCCAGGGCCGACAGCGCGGCCGCGAGGAGGGCAGAAGTGAAACGCATCGTGGCAGGCGTGTTGTAAAAGACAAGAAATGAACGAGTGTATTTTTTTTGTATTTTTTTTGGTTGAGTATGTGTATATATACAATACAAAGAGTAATGAAAGAAAAGGGGGGGAGGAGGAGGAAGCTGTTGCAAGTCAAGGACGAAGAGGATGAACCTGATATCGGAAGAAACCTAATGGTCGATGATGAAGCCGTGAGGATCTCCTTGTCTTATATAGACTCACCATCTTGTACAACTTCCTCTCTCTCTTTCCATCATGGACTCTTGCAGTTCTCCGAAAAGGACGACGGTGTGACGCGTCGTCTTCCCCCCTTTGGAAACATCCTGCATCACAAAGGTCATGGCGAGTGTGACCCTGTACAGAGTAACCTTCCGTGGAGCGTAAAGTGTCCAGAGCAGCCGGCATGTAAGGATGTCATCCCTTGCCCTCTTATTTCCCCAGTCATGCTAAAGTATGAAGTCACAGTGAAGCGGGCACGGCGGGCTGGTGTAGCGCTCGTGGGGTGGGGTTGCTTGTTTCGCCCCGTACCGAATTCATCCTTGTTGTCCAAGGTTCCCTGCACGAAAAGAAACAAACGGCCTTCGAGATAATTAATATGGAGCTGGGCAGGAATGCCCTCATGGACGACGGACCAATGAGGCTCAAGTTGAAAGTCAGAACCCAACGAGATGTGCGTAAGGGACAGGGATGCATCGTGGATCAAGGTGCTGATCAAGGAGGTGCCAAGGCTGGTGGTTGCGTACTTGTGCCGGGAAGTGGGGGAAAGTACTACATACTGTAGTACAGTAGACAAGATCTATGTACTATGTATACGTAGTCCTTACATAGTAGGAGGAAAGGCAGGGGGCGCCAAGAAACGTTGGGGGCCACGGGCATAAGCTTAATGGCAATTGCGAGGTGGTACATAGTACGGACGTACTATGACATATTAAGTAGTACGTATTTTAGCTTAAACACCTACTCTCCCCCCGGCCTGGTCTCCTTCTTGCTTTTTTATGCTTGTTGGCTTCGCCTCGTAAGTAATCGGAAAACTTAACCAAATTATCCCTGATATCGATTTGACTATCCCAAACTCACCACTCACCAGTTCCGGATGTCTACCAAGGACCCACGAGATATTACGAATCCCTAGGAACTGACCATGACTCTAGCCGGCCTTTGACCCTACTCCTAACCTGTGGCGTCCGAGGTTTCCCCCTCGCAAGCTGCAAATGCCCCCTGATTGCAACTCGCAAGGGGAAAAAGTTGCTGCCGAGCTTACTTATATTTAGATAATTGGCCAAACTCTCTATCCGGATAATCATATTAACATCAGGGACGGTAAGTACTCACGGTACTTGAGTATGCATGCATAGTATGGACATGGGTTTACTTGACTAGCCTCGGCCGCCCGCCTTTGCGGTTGTATGCGCCAATGTCACTGTCGAAACATGTTTTTTCCCGGGCTCCACAGGGACGCACAAGCAAATGAAGACCACGTATTCGCAAACACTTGTCTATTATTGACTGGCCAGGCACATTATCGTCTGTTTCCCCTTAACTGACAAGGGAGATGACGAAGCCTCGTCGCCACAAGGGAACGTTGTTACTTATACATACTATGCATACACGTAAAAATATGCTCCGCTACGGGCGGTACACTGGATCCGGTCTCTGCACAGCCCGTCTAATGTGCACCGTCTCGACCTCGCTGACAGCCGTCCAGTTGCCAGCCATCTGCGGGTACGAGATCATTTCGACTGTCCCCTTGCTCACCTGAGGCGGCACTCTGCTGATCTTGGCAGGACTGCTCCGGCTCTGCGCCCGACGCTCCTGTTCGCTCATGGTCTCCAGCAGCTGCCTCTTGGCCTCCGCCTTCTGCACCTCGCGGCGCCGGGAACCCCGGCGGGTTAGCTGGTGGGTCTCTGACTGCCCATGCGAGTCGGGTGCAGCAGCAGCAGCAGCAGCAGCAGCAGCAGTAGCAGGAGGAGGAGGAGGAGGGCATCTGGGGTTAGCAGCAATGCTATGGACGGCTCTGCGCTCCTGAGTGGCCACCGAGGCGGCCTGGTGGTAGGTATTGTAGACGAGGTCCTCGCTCACGACGGAGACGACGCTTGCTTGCCTGCTCCGGTCTTGGCTCTGGAGGAGCATTCCTAGTCCAAACATGCCCGACATGCTGTGAAATTGTGGAGTACGCGGCCTACCTGAAATGAGACCAGTAACCGGCACGCTAGGAAACGTTCTGATTCCCCAAGAATGTACTAGTAAAGATGGGATGGATGAATGGATGGATGGATCTGGTCTTTCAAACCCAAGAGCGTGTGTCTCCTTGTGAATTTGCCGATCAGATAGACTGAATGAGGAAGGTTATTTGAAGGTTTTGGAGGATACCTTAGTCTACGTTGACAATATCATTGTGTAGGGTATACACGAGTGTTGTAAGGTGGTGGAGAAAAGTAAAACAAAGGCCTCTCTTGTGTGAAGTTTAAGAGACAGACAGAGAGAGAGAGAGAGACAAAGAGCGTCTTGAGCGGGCAGCCCGTTTACCGGACCGTGAATGTCTGCTTTTCACAACAGCACAAGACCTTTATCTCTTCCATTTGACTAATTGTGTCAGCCTTCAAGCATCTGGATCATGGCAAAACAATGCTGGTGTTGTCTTCAGTTACTCCAAAGGCGTTTGAGCCGACTTCCATATAAGAAAGATTCCGTAGCAATCCTCCATACGTTCTCTCCCGTTACTCACCTGAAAAGCACATTCGAAACTGGTCTCGATCTCAACAATTCTGTCTCTCTCTCTCTCTCAAAGTGTCCACCATCGCGATCTCAACGCCAGGCTCTGTGGGCGGGAACCAATTTTTATTTTTCCTTTTTCAACGTCAAGAACTTCTGGAGGGTAAGTACGCGAGCCTATCATGTGCATGTTTCCGAATGAGTCGTCAGACGACGACGAGAACCCCTCCAACAACAGGCCAGTGTCCGGAACGAGCACCAATCGCAACTCCTGGACCAAGGTGTTCTCTTCCTCTAGGGAGTCCACCTCCGACGAGCTCAAGAGAGGACGGCGTCCTGACTCCGGCGGCTACTTCTCTGCATACCAAGAGATGGCCAGGTCTGGACACAAAAACCAGCGAGGCAGCTCGTCCGCTCGATCCCGCCCGTCTCAGGAGGCCCGAGACGCATCCGCCCCCTCTGCTGCTGCTCGCGTGGGCGCCAGGGACGCGCAGCTCCGTACCCACCAGGGCCTGTACGATGCATCCAAGCTGGAGAAGAGGCGGAACAGCGGTGACAACCTGCCTGCAGCTGGGCGAGGACCCACCGACGCCATCGAAGCCAACCTGGCTAGGACTCTGGCCAAGGCGGCGCCGCATGCACAGCGCGAGAGTGACGTCCCCCTGCCCTGGCTCCAGGCCTCACTAAGCAGCCAGGCAACTGGCGCCCTGACAGCCGGCCTTTCATCCCCGAGCTGGTCCCAGCGCCTCTCAATATTAACAAGCAAAAGCAGCAGCAGCAGCAGCAGCAGCAGCAGCAGCAGAGGCCAGCAACGTCGAGGGTCCCAGCGGCCAGTGGTGGAATGCCACAAGGTCCAGCGCCCCCTCGTTCCCTGCCGCGGCCTCCTCGTGCTGTGCCGCAGGGTCCTCGCCCGCAGCCCAACACCCACCAGTCTCCTCGTGGCCACAGCTCTGCTTCTGGCTCTGGCCACTACCAGTATTACCATCAGATGTCCCACAGGCAGTCTGCCCTTAACACCATCGAGGCCGCTGCTGCCAGCCACCCTGATGTCCTCCGCCGCCAACAGAGGCAGCAGGGCCCTTCTCGAAAGGCACCGCCTCGCAGCAACTAGACTGGTGGCATTGTTGTGAGTAATAGCTGTTCTCAGACATCTGATGAGAACAATCACACTTATGCAACAGCACTCCTTTGTTCTCTTATTTCTTTTTTGTCTTTGTCTTGTCGATACTTCAAGTCGTCAAGTAAGTCCTGGCTTCCCGCCGCCGCGTTTTCCTTTTTGTCTAGTTTATTATTGAGCACATAAGGTTTGGACACATACAGTAGCGGTGCGGCAGGAACGAGCCTCTTGGTCTTTCGGGAGTCGGTAGGTAATAGTAACCGATGAGAAATAAATAAAATGTCATTGACGGAAACTTCCTTTGTTGCACAGTCTCTCTCAAGTGAATACGTCAAAAATGCAATGCTATGCCCCCGGTGACACAGTCTCGGTGGAGTCTGGATATCATCGTAGCGATGGTAGTGGAATTTCGGATATATTACCTCTACAATCTCGTACTTCCATAGTGGGGGCCATGCGTTAGATGCGTTAGATGCATTAGATGCGTTAGATGCATTCATGAGACCTGCCCTTAATGGTGACACACGTACCGCAGAGTAGGTCTAATTTTATCCATTAGGTACCGAGATCCTTTCGTTGGTCATAGGCTACTATCACTCCCTAGCTTTATGACCTTTTTTTTTTTTTTTTTTTTTTTTTTTTCTGAACGTAGCCCGTCGCACGTAATCTAGTCGGCTCTTGACATGCTTTCTGTCCCTGCCATGACAACCCTGCTGGTCAAGTGAGCAGTCCATCAGAAAGTACAACGTCGAGGTGAGACAGCACTTAGTGTGAACGAGGTTCAGCACGTCCCCCTCCCTACCCACAGATATGCTCTCATCATGCCAACAGGGAGTAGTGGTAGACAGCATAGATCCGATGGAGCTGATAGTTCCCTAGCCCCTTCAGGTAGGCCTGATGTCGATGTGCTTTCGAGTGACCATTTTATTCGCGATGATCATGACCGTCGACCACGCCGCCGTGGAGCGGTACACCGATGGCACGCGTCACTAGCACAAGACGTGAGTCCAGCTGGAAGCTCTTCCACCAGATACACCGTGGGTATCATCACGCTGAACGCCAAAGAAGATGAAAAGACGCCACCCCTGAAACCCATTTTCCGCAAATCCCGTTCCGAGCACCAAATTTAGTTGGCTAGCGGGATGATCTCGAGGTTTTCGTTTCATAACGATTCGTCGTCGTCGTCGCCACCACCACCACCCAATCCTCCTTTTTAACCAATGCAGTCGGTTCAGCCCTGGTGAGCCATCGATGGTTCTGCTCCGGTACGATTTCTGTATCCCCTCATTGGGTCTTGCCGTTCTTGTTGGTCCTTTCTGCTCTGAACTGGGCGATGTTCTTGTCCACCTGCTTCTCCACCCTGTGCTGGAGCTCCTTCCGGTAGCCAAAGTAGAACAGAAGCTCCAGCCAGACAAAGAGTGGGGCCAGGAGGATGGCCTGCATCAGGTTGTCGAGCAGCGCAGGAGCTCTCCCCTCAAACTTCCCATGGCCGACAAACTGGAGAACCCAGGCCACGAGGAAGATGGCTCCAGCCACCATGTTTGCAGTCTTTGGGTCCACAGAGTAGAAATAATTGTCCACAGCTGCCATCCCCAGGCAGATGGCACACAGTAGGCCCCCGGCGACAGGCTCCATCAAGACATAGAATCCACCCCAGATGATCGAACCAATTGTACACATGTTGAGAGGCAGGTATTCGAGGGTAAGCCATGTAGGTAGATTGATGAGGACGCCCGAGTTTGCTGCCTAGACAGAGAAGAATCACATGTCAGCAGTGTTCAGATCTGCCCACTGTCAGGCTGAGAGGGGGAGTAGGGGGAACAGCCGCACCAGCAGAAAGCTTGTCATGAGTATTATTGGCACGCAGACCATGTGGATGCCAACATTCACAGCATTGCAGTGGTAGGAGCCATAGAAGACCAGATGCTTTTCTAGGTCGAGAGACATGGTGAAGGTCCCTGCTGTGGATGGCCTGTGTGCTGTGTTGGGTTGCACCAAGGTGGCTTGAGTTGCACCTGCTAAGGAGGAAGAGGAAGAGGAAGATGGAAAAGACAGGGTTTGATGTCTTGCGACAGCTGAGACTGCGTCGAGGGTCCCAGCTGCTTCTGGAGCTTCTGTTGGGAGGGCGGGGGAATGAGAACTTTGGTTCAGACTGGTGTAGGAGAGCAGAAATGCTGTCCACCAAGCTGCTTCGTCGAAGGAACAAGACCTCAATGGGTGGTGGTCTGTCCAGTGGCTAGGTGGAGACTCCTGATTAATGGATGAAATGTTGCAGGTGATTGGAAAGTTGATGTGCTGCTTGCCGGTAGCTTTGTTGACAAGAGCCACTGTGCAGAGCCAGAAGTGCCCTGACTAGGTCCTGTGGTAGGGGGCTACCTGCGGGGTTCTAGTGGGTCAAGCACCTCACCCACAGAGCCAGGGGTTCAGGTACCAGCTTAATAGTACCAAGTACTTGGGTATCTCTTCTCAACTTGAGTTGAAGCATCATTGACTGCTTCTGGTCTGGACCCAATGAACTGCCAGATAACCTCAGCATGGACTGGCCAGCATGCCAAATTCCCAAATTCTGTGCATGGTGCTACATAGATGTTGCATTCTGAGATGAATGGGCAGGTACCTCATAAGTACTGTATGTGGCTGTGGCTGCTCAAGAACTCTGGTTAACTCTGTGACTGGAGTAACTGAGATGCTGAAGACAAATGTGACATACTCTTCTATTCCCCCGAATGCCCTCTGCATATCTTATGCAGATTAGTTACTCAGCAGATGTCAGTGTAGAGAAGACAGCAGGACGGGCGCTCAGGGAACCAAACTGGCACACAGACCCCCTTGCACAACCCTTGGCAGAGCCTCACATTTGACTGTGCCAGTGTGTGCTACAGGGGGCTCCTGATGCACTAACATGGGCTGCTGGTGAAAATGGTGGGCATCTGTTAGCCTCACACTGCTGCCAACTTGCCTGTGGGCCTAGCCTGAGTCTAGAAGAGCTGAGGAGGCGCTAATCCCTGCCGGTGGCTGCAAGGTTGCTGACGGCTATTGACCTCAGGTCTGGGACTTTCGCAATCCTGTTGCAACTGCATCTGCGCAAACCTGCCTCCAACCTCCCTCCTCCAGTCCCTCCTTGTGGCCAGCCACCACAGCTTTCTTCTCCCAACCCAGCTTTTGCTATCGGATATTTGCCCTTTTGACCTTGGAATTCTCTAACCAGCAGTTTTTACCATAGCGACCCACTCTCCCTGCCCTGAGGTGGTTGCCGCCTCGAGGGTGGTCTGCTGCCTTTCAGTCTTGTCTTCTTGTGAGCAGTCTCTGTCGCAAAGCACCTCTCTTTGTCTCTGCCACCAGCTCCAGCTTAACAACTGATCTGACCTCTTCTCCAGTCCCTCCCCACCCACAGCAGCCCTGCTCCGACTGACGCGACACCAAGCCCTACCCTCTGACCCGATCCTTACACACACACACACACACACACACACACACACACACAGACGGTAGAAGACAAGAAAGAAGGCAACTGTGCGACTACCTTGTCGTGCCACCCCAAGCAGACCCTCAGCCGACCGACTTTCCCAACCCCAGAGAAGGAAGCGAACACCTAGGGCAACATGTTCTTCCTGTACAACCTCACGCGTCATGTCACGCTGCACCCCTCCTACTTTGGCCGAAACATGCATGAGCTGGTCACCACCAAGCTCCTGAAGGATGTGGAGGGCACCTGTGCAGGCAACTACTTCATCATCACCATCATGGACACCTTTGACATCTCTGAGGGTCGCATCCTCCCTGGAAGTGGCCTTGCAGAGTTCACTGTGGGCTACAGAGCTGTGGTGTGGCGGCCCTTCAGGGGCGAGACGGTATGATGTTTGGAAAGAGTTACTTGCCCAGGCACTGCTGACAGGTGGTCAAGGTCGATGCTGTTGTTGGTAACTCCATCAACACTCACGGCTTCTTCGCCCAAGCTGGTCCCCTCATGATCTTCACGTCCAACCATGTAAGGGCAGATGACAGAGCCTGCTCTTAGCTGCTGTGGCTGACACCTTCTCTCCAGTCCATCCCCAAAAACTGCGTCTATGACGCCAATGCAACCCCTCCCCAGTTCACCGACCATGAAGGCCTCACAATTGAGCCAGGCACCCACATCCGCCTCAAGCTGATTGGTATCCGGACTGAGGTGACTGAGATGTGGGCAGTTGGCACCATGAACGAGGACTACCTTGGGTATTTGGAGCCCCTTCTGGTTTCTTCTTCTTCTTGTTTTCCTGGACAAGATTTCCTGACAATGATAAATACAGACCTCTGGCGGAGTAATCTTCTGGGCCCTCAACTTACGAGAGGAAACAAAAGAGTTCTTGTCAACTTCCACGGCCTCTGGCACAGACTTTGACTGATAACTACGACGACGGCGCCCCCAACTCCCGGAGGAACAGACTGGGTGGCTGTTCAGTAGCATGCGACCCCTCCGCAAAAAAACAGACTCGACTTGGCGGAGGACACGCTTCTGATATCGTTGAATCTCGCGTAGTTGAAACTTTTACACGAGGCAATAATGCCTGTCAGGTATGAAATGCGAGTCTCTGGCTTGGGAGCTGGCAAATCACGTATATGGGAGATGCGCCCTAGGAAACCAAATTCGGGCGCAGGTTCATCTAGCATGGAGGCAATACCCGATAGTGTCTTTCAAAAGGTCTTGCACGCACGTGCACATTGATGGCTGGCCTGGTCGATCATAGAGGCGATCTACCCCTAAGGCCGTCGCGGCTAAGACCGATCGTCGGGTTCTAAAATAATGAATTAACCAGTCTGGTTTGTACTACCGTTTCTTCTCATCTTTTGATGATACCGGTGATGGTGGCATCGTCCCGCCTTCTTGAAAAGCAGAGGACAAGAGTCATACGTCTTGCTCGTCCTCGTCGCTAGGAGGAATCGCCTGTCCGAGAGGCCCGAGGGGGGATTGGACCGAGGGTCGTCTGGCGCAGGGCGTAGTGCTGTCACAACTGCTGGGTCGTGTCGACTAGCTCTTAGCACGCCTCCCCAGCGAGGCTCTTTCCAGCGCGTAGAACGAGAGATCACACTCGTACCTCTCTTTGCCTTTCTTGAGGAAAAAGAAAGTTGACCTGAATCTTTTCGACCGCGTTACTCTTGTTCCTTCGTTACCCCCATCACGTTCGTTACCTCATATCCATATTTAACACGACCACGCCCCTCACCCATTTTCCCACATACCACACACCACATGCTTCATCCTCAATCATCCTTTCGTTTTAAAAGATAGTCCCCGAGTACCAGTGCTCTGATTGAATATCGAGTGGGCAGACCCTGCTTCGCGTCGGGTAGACCATCGATACTCTAACCAGCACCGAAAGCTTGGGCATCCACGCTCGTTCCGCGCCCATCATCGTCAACAATAAAAACAGCAAACAACACAAACAACTCCATCAAGAGATCATTGGTATGTGGCCCAACACTACTCTTCTAGGTGTTCACACTCGTTCAAACGGCAGTCAGCAACCGAACCCTCACTCACCTGAAGCCCAGAACCATCGCGTCCTCCCTCCACACCCGTCAAGATGGTCCGGTCCTGGAGACAGCGGTACGGTCGATCGACCACACAGGTCCAGCTCGCCAACTTCCGGACAGCGGTTCTCCAGTATGAGAGGGACAGCCAGCCCTTCTACAAGCGTCCCAATTGGCTGGTAACGAGGTCCTCGACGCTCAACGTCCGAGTCCAGACCATGGGGCGGGTCAACGAGTGGGTCGACAGGCTTAGCAAAGACTGTAGATTCGATGTCGAGGAGCTCTTGACCGAGGCAGACGCCGGCCCCGGTGGCAAGTGGGAGGAATACATGGCCGAGAGATACGGGATCGAGCACGCGGGCGTCGAGCCGTCCGACAAGGTCGTCGTGTCCGTGAAGCTGCGGGCGGAGCTTTTTGCCAGGGGACATCCTTACGAGGGCCCTTGGTCGGCCGATCTGCAGTTTTTCGACTCGGACGGCGAAGAGCTCGACAGTCCCAAGACGCCTCCCGCCGTCAAGAAAGAAGCCACCGCCGGTAGTGTGAGTCCTGCCAGTGGTGGTGCCCCGACCGAGCCCATCGCCCCCACCTCGTCGTCGTCGTCGTCGTCGTCCTCCTCCTCCTCCTCCTCCTCCTCCTCCTCTGCCGACCATAACGACCACGCCAACGGTAGTGGTGCCAGCGACGGACGGAACAAGGAGAATGAAAAGAACGAGAGTGGAGGCGCCTGCTCCTTCTTCGGCAAGATGAAGAACTCCGACGGCGACACCTTGAAGCACGACGGCCCCTCGCCCAGCGGCAACGGTGATGGTGCCAAGGCGAAGGAGGCAGAGAAGAAGCGCATCTCGAAACTGTTTAAGGATTTTCCGAACTGCATCACCAAGGTGTCTCGAATTGCCGAGGACGACTGTGACTACGACATGGCTGCGATCGCCAGCTCGGAGGAATGGACTACCATCCCTAGCGACATCCTCCCACAGCGCATCCGGGAGTGGATTGCTGACCTGACGAGTGAGTGCTGGCACCCTCAAACCACCTCTTCAGGCCTCTTTGATGACGATGATTAGCTGACCCCTTTACAACCATATAGTCAACCATGCCTCCATCCCTGGCATCCATTCGACAGCACGTGGTTCCTCATCCATGTTGTCTGATTCCCACCTCTGGCTGGCTGTCACTTGGCAGCATGAGTTTTTCATCAATTCTCTGGACTGTACTGCCTGGTACACAGCCTCATCCAAGGAGCCTGCAGCAGTCTTGAGCGGGTCAGAGCCAAATGCGCAATAGGATTCCGCACTCTGTGAGGTGTCCTCTGCTGAGGTGGAGAACCCATGGAGGAGGAGGAGGCTGGAGAAGAGGGCAGCCAGACAGAGGCGGGCCTACATTGCTCAGCACCATCGCCCTCCCCACAGGAGACCTTGTTCCCAGGAGTTCGTCCACGTCCTCGGAGGACAAGGGTTCTGCAGCAGTGTGCCTGGGTGTTCTCGGAACATCCAGATGATACCAACCTGGGCCCACAGATTGTAGTGACTGAGCCAGATGGTGCCAGCCATTACCTGGTGGACCCAGAATCTTGTGCAACACAGCTTGACTAGTGGGATGAGCAGGAATTTGCATACACGACGACGATAACAAGGGAGAAGAAGGAGAGTCTCACAGCAGCCAAGGCTCCACGGAGCCACCACCAAGAAGGTGGGGGACAGTTTCAACGGCGACTGTTGTGGCCAACTATGACGATAAAAGGAATGGTTTTGTTACTTCTCAAGCTCTTGCAGCGACGACACTGGAGTGGCCTTGTAGTATGAAGGGAGATGAGGAGATTGCAGAAATGGTTTTGGGTACTGCCTCATGTGCAGCCTATGCAGTGGTACCAATGAGGTGGTCTTCCAGATTGAGAGGAGGCATTGCCCAGAAGTGGAACAAGAGGAGCTGTTATTAGGAAGGGGCAACTATGCTGAAGCTCTTTGAGCTCTGGGATGTGGTGGGGGCCATAGGAGCGCGTTGGCGTCACCCATCAGCAGCGAGGGGGAAGCATTAGCGGAGGGAAACCCAGAGATTGGGGAGTACTGTACAGAATACTTGCTTGTATGATAAAGAGAGAAGAGAGGTCATGTCATGACACAATCAAGTTGTCAAAAAATTGATGCATGAAGCCATTGTGGGTTCTGGAGCTATGATTATTAAACATTGCTTGGACAGAACCTGAGACCAGCCCAGCCTCGGCCCCTCCCTAAGCTTGAACACTTACCGGCTACTGTAATTTTGTTTCTCTGATTACTGATTAGATGAGCATGTCATCCATCCCTGGACCGGCTACTAGCTTCAAGATACCTTGTCCACCTTATTATCAGTTTGTGTGTGACACAAAAGGCTACACAAAAAGTGAGTGCCTTGGGGATCATGTCTACAAACCATGGGGACGGGACTCAATATGATTACAACTCTTTAACCTTGGAGACTATTTCAGCTTTCTGTGGATTTAAAACTGGGAAAAGAAAAGAGATGATGAATTGATAACCACTTAGCAGTCTTTGTTAACGGAGCGCCGGTTCTCGAAGATGGTATATCAATCGAACACTCCCAGGGCTTTTATTTTCTTCTTCTTCTTCCCCTGGAGTAATCTGGAAATCCAGACTATATTTCCCTCTCTTTACTCTGATAATTAGTACTGTGTGTCGAGAGATCTTGCCGAGAACTTCTTAGGATGAGTATCAGAAACACAGAGAAGGACCTCTCTAGTGGAACTAGAGATGGTCTGGCACCACCAGATCTGTCTGATGATACTACTACAATCATGGCAGCCGCCTCAGACACAGATGTGGATGCTATGGTCCAGAGGGACATGGCCAATGCCCAGGAGGCAGGTGATATCAGTGCCGATGAAGACAAGACCCGGTCATTTGCCGCCAACAACAACAACACATGGGACTGGAACACAGACCCAGAGAACCCGTACAACTGGCCTGGGAGGAAGAAGTGGGCTCAAGTAGCCATGATCTCGTCCTTTGCCATCGTCGCGTGAGTACTTACACACACAGCCAGAAGAGTGTGTTTGGGTTGGCTTGGTTGAGCTGGAACTTCCGTCTGCTGACCACCCCCTCTTCCCATTTTTCAGCTCTCTAGGGACATCCATCATGGCCCCCGCGACGACGCAGCTGCAGGAAGAATTCGGCGTCACCCTCACACAGAGCATCGTCCCTCTGTCGCTATACACCTTTGCGCTTGGCCTGGGCCCAGTGCTGGGCGGACCGCTCTCCGAGACCGTGGGCAGGTATTCGACATTTGTCGGCCTGGGGACCCTGGGGGCGCTGTTCACGCTCGGCGTGGGGCTCGTCCATGACTTTGCTGGGCTGTGCATCTTGCGTTTCCTGGCGGGGTTCTGCTTCGGCCCGTCTCTCGCCGTGTCTGCTGGGCTGCTCAACGACGTGTTCAAACCGGTGCAGAGGGGTCCTCCTTCTGCGCTGTTCGTATTGATGCCCTTCTTGGGACCTGGAATAGCGTGAGTCCCCTCAGCCTCAGATTGTTTTTATTTATTTCTTCCCCTTTTTTTTTTCTCTCCAAGTGATATGAGGCTGACACATCCACCTGGCTTGTGGCTACAGGCCTCTGATTGGTGCCTTCGTGGTGAACAGGAAAGGCTGGCGCTGGACACAATGGACGATGCTCTTCTTCTTCATCCAGGCGCTCCTCGTCGGGATCGTCTTCGGGCGGGAGACGTATGCGCCAGTTCTGAAGCGTCGCAAGGCAAGAAAGCTAGGCCTCCCCCAGCCGCCGCCCGCATCCGCCTGGACACAGGTCAAGGTGTTCATCGTGATCGCGCTCGTCCGGCCCGTCATGATGCTGCTGACGGAGCCCATCGTCACCTTCATCTGCCTGTACGTGGCGTGCGAGTTCGCCACCCTCTTCTGCTTCTTCGCCTCCGTCCCGTACGTGTTCGAGGGCGTGTACCACTTCGGCATCGAGAGCACGGGCCTGGTCTACATCAGCATCGTCGTCGGCTGCCTCGTCGGCTTCGTGACTATCGTCCTGTGCGACATCTTCTTCTACAGGCCGCAGATCCCGAAACACCCGCCTCACCAGGTACCGCCCGAGTGGCGCCTCGTGCCGGCCATGATAGGCAGCCTTGGGATCCCGCTGGGGGTGTTCTGGTTCGGCTGGACGGCAAAGCCAGACGTCCACTGGGCGAGCCCCGCGGTGGCCATTATGCCATTTGCGTGGGGCAACATATGCCTCTTCGTGACCACGATGCAGTATCTCGTCGACACGTACCACGGGACGACGGTGGCGTCGGCCGCCAGCGCCAACAGCCTCGCGCGGTACGGGCTGGCGGGCGCGTTCCCGCTCTTCACGGTGCAGATGTACGAGCGCCTGGGGATCGGGTGGGCGAGCTCGCTGCTGGGGTTCATCGCCGTGGCGCTGTTCCCTGTGCCGTGGGTGCTGTTCAAGTATGGCAAGAAGATTCGGGCCAGGAGTAGGTATGAGACTGCGTCGTGGTAAGGGTGAGGGTGAGGGTGAGGATGAAGGTGGAGGTTTGTGCTAGGAGGTTAGTCACGAGCTTTGTTTGCTGTGGTGGAGACGGTTTAGATTTGGGCCTTGAGCTGAAGGTTATCGATAGATCCTTGAGTACATAGAGCTCGATAACTCGGTAGAACGTAGCAACACAGCCTTTCCTTCCCTTCATACCTGTGTCGTATCTGAACAATGTTATTTCTTATTTGTTTATTATCTACCTCTTCTCCCCTCCAATGGTGATCAGGGAAGAGGGAGGATGGCCGAAAAGTGAGTGCACAGGGTTAGGGTTATGAGCTTGTCGAGAGTACATAGTACTTCTGCAGTGTACTCGAGGCAAGTGCCCAGCACATGACGGTCGCTTCCAAATGTTGCTTTAATAATTGATGAAAGAAGGTAGGATCCCATCGTGCCTGTCACAAGATTCTCCTTGATTTACTCCTACAGAGTGCATGAGTGGCCGCGTCATCGAAAACCTGCCCACATATATCTTCCGTCCAGCAGCGTCTTACAGGCTAGGTTGCATTAGAGCCTGGAATGGGCCAAGCTTGGCTGGATCTACCGTATCTATGGACGTACTTGGATCTACTCACCCTCACTTGCACACTTTGGATATTCTGACCACCTATCTTTCTTCTTCTACCAGGGAGAGAGGACTGACAAGAAAAAATGGCTCGGGTCCCACGTTTGCCTCTGGAAGTCATCCTCTGCATCATCGACGGGCTGGTGGATACCCCCGCAGCATCTTCCAACCGCACCACCCAACGACCAGGACGCTCCTCTCGTTCACACGCGTCTGCAGAGGAACATACAATGTGGCGTCGAACCACCTCCGCAAGCGCTGCGTCTATATAAACTCTAGGCAGCGGCTGGACCAGCTCCTGTATTGCCTCGAGGCAACCCGCGACCGAACCAGGAGCAGCGCTGGAGGCCGCGGCGGCGGCGGGAGGACCCTGCAGCCCATCACGGCCCTGTACCTTGCACCCTTCTGTCAAATCACCGCGTATGACGCAGCGACGGTGCACAAGATTGTTACACTGCTCGACTGTGTGCACACGACGCTCACGCACCTGGTTGTCGACATGCCGCTGCCCAGCAGGCTTCCTCCCCCGATATCGTCCAGACGCTGCGGAAGGCCTTCCTCACGCTGCCGGCCCTCGAGGAGATGGTGAGCCTGCACGACGAGCTGAACCTGTACAAGAGCAAGAAGGCGAGGATGCCGATGTCCGCGAGCCCGGGTCGTGGCGGTTCTGGCCACGGTTGAGCAGGCTCGCGCTGGACCAGGTGGAGGTGGGTCGGGCTGGTCAATTTCCCCAGGGTGCATGCAGACCGACTGGCCGGGGAATCGGATTGGCGTCGGCTCGGCCCTGACAGCCGGATGGAGGTCGTGAAACACGACGTGCCGGTGAAGTTCTACGGCGACGAGAGCTATATGAAGCCTTTGCCGGAATGGGTCGAGGCGGTGGCGCTGAGGGGCGACATCTGGAGCCGGAAGGAGGCGGGGAGATAGGTCTGCAGGTGGTGGTGGTGCAGGTCTTTGAGCTGTACTAAGTAGGGCTGAATAGCGAGGGTTGCTTTGTGTGTGTGTGTGTGATTCTGCCTCATTGACAATCGATCATATGCTATTACATTGTATGTGTGCCATCGTAGGCAGACAGGACGCCATCCTATTATGGCTTGGCCTGGGTGTAGGGACAGCAGCAGCAGGAAGTCATGATGTTTACATATGAACCGTCACCGCCACCGATCTTGTGTGCCAACTGACTGGAAATAAAGTTGTGGTCGCTGCACGGAACTGATTAAGCACAACTTTCTGTGCTGTTTACCAGGACAAGAAGAAAACGATATGTTGTGTGTCAAGGATGGATCAATCTCCATGTCAATGTGGGTGTGGACTTACCGTTGGAGATTTTACTTCTCTGATTTTATCTGTCCTCCAAAATATTCCAAGATACAAATCTGCATTCGTACGGTAATATCTGTTGAAGTGCTACCCTTGCAGTACGGAGTACATTTAATTGGTGGACGATGCCCCTGGGTTCCTGTATTCCGTACTTGCCGAATGGCCGACGACGGCCCCGGTCTTTTCTCTCGCCCGAAAAAAAAATAATTTTGAATTTATCACTCGTTCACTACTACTTACAGGACCCACGCAGTAACATTGCATCGCATTGCCGTCCCTCCTCCCCCACATCCACATCCACTGAGCATATTAATTTACTGCGTATTTACTACTAAGTACCAAGAGTTCCTTACTTGCAGCCACGGCATTCCTGGATCATGACGAACGTTTGGGGGCGCTCCACCCACCAAACATCCTCGGCAATGTTTGCTTGTTTCCATTGACGCAGCCACTGCAACACCACCCCGGCACGACGACAAGGCTACTTGCCGATGCTGATCTCTTACTACCAAGCATACTTATAGTATGTACACGAGCCAGAGGGGGGAAAAAAAGAAGAAGAAACCTTGTCCTCCAGCTGGTTTCTTTGATTCTGTTGCTTCTTGCTTCCCTGCCTTTTTCTTTCTCTCCTTTTCTCACTCTTACTAGGATATTCAGCCCAAAAAATATTCCGGTCTTTATTTCCTTGAAAAAACAACCCCGCAACAACTACGGGCTTGCCTCCCCTGTCCTCCGAATCTACCTACTTTAACTTACATATGTACACACTGCTTTCCCAGAACTGACTCGCTCGCTTCCAATGCCCACATGAAAACTGCCGTGAGAGGAGCAGAAGGTGGTCTTGTCGTCTTCGAGGAGAGCAGCGAACCCACAGCCAGCAGAGCGGCAGGGCGAATTGCTGCTGCAGCTTTCCCGTGCTCTTAGTCGTCCTCCTTGTCCTCCTCTCCCGCGACGCGAACCATTGACGACGACGACGACGACGACGACGACGACGAGGGCTCCCGATCCACAAGACAGCGCGAGACCAGCCAGCAAACAAGACCCAAGAACTCAACGCCTGAGACACACACACATATATACAATCTTCTTCCTCTGCCGAACGAAAAACCCCTCGCGAGGCCATGCCGGAGAAGCCCCTCACCGTCGCCGCCTACGCGGCTGGGGCGTCTCTGGCCGCCGCGACGCTGATCTACGTCTTCGCCCCCACCTACTTCCTCGACAACGACCCGCCCGGCCCGTCCACCCCAGGCACCGGCTTCCTCAAGGGCGGCGGCAGCAGCCGCAGGAAGGGCGTGGTCGGGCTCGTAAACCCGGCCAACGACTGCTTCATCAACTCGATCCTGCAGGCCCTCGCCGGGCTGGGCGACCTGCGCATATACCTGATCCGGGAGATGCACAGGCGGAGCGTTGGGGACTGGGCGGCCTACACGGTCACCGTGCCCGAGGACTGGAAGGAGGACGAGGGCGCCGACGACGGCACGAGGGCCCGCGCCCCCGTCAAGAAGGGCCTCCTCGCCGGCCAGCAGAGGGGGCTCGTCACGCAGGGCCTGAAGGAGATGCTCGACCAGCTCAACGAGAGGCCCATCTACAAGAAGACCATCAGCGCCGCGCCCTTCGTCGCCGTGCTGGAGGGCGCCTTCAGGCAGAACATCAGCAGGCAGCAGCACGACGCCCAGGAGTTCCTGCAGATCGTCGTCGAGAGGCTCTGCGACGAGTACCACGCCGGTCACAGGGCGCGCAGGTATGCCGAGTGGAGGGCCAGCCGGGAAGAGAGAGCGAGGAACGACGTGGGCGACGCCAGAGGTGACGACGGCAATGGTGACGACGACGCTGTAAAGGAGAGGCTGGCCGCCCTGTCCGTCCAGGATCACGACAGGAACCCCAGGGCTGCGGCGGCCGAGACCACCAACAAGGTCATGGTCGTCGCCCCCAACGGCGAGGAGGAAGAGGAAGATGGCTTCCCCATGGAGGGCGTCACCGAGTCACAGATCGAGTGCCTCAGCTGCGGCTTCAAGCCTAGGCCGAGCAGGTCGCGGTTCTGCACCCTGACGCTGTCGGTGCCCGTCGGCGCGACGTCGACCACCCTGAACGCGTGCTTCGACGGCATGTTCAAGACGGAACACATAGACGACTACAAGTGCGAGAAGTGCAGGCTGGTGCACGCACAGGAGATATTCAGGGCCCAGCTGGCGAGGTCGACGTCGCAAGAGGCCAGGGCGCACGCGCAGGCATCGCTGGACAAGCTGCAGCACGCCATCGAGACAGACCCGGAGTCGCCCCCAGAAGACGTGCCCCTGCCCGACAGCAAGCACGCGCCGAGGCGCAGGATCGCAAGACACACCAGGGTCACGCGCTTCCCCAAGATCCTGGCCATCCACCTGAGCCGGTCCATCTACGCAGGACAGGCGCTCAAGAACTCGGCCAAGGTCGCGTTTCCCGAGCGCCTGCCGCTGGGGGGCCTGCTGCTGCGGAGGAACTACAAGCTGCTCGGCGTTGTCGCCCACAAGGGGGTCACCAGAGCGGCCACTACGGAGTCCTTCAGGAGGCAGAACGTCTACCCCCTTACTCGAACCCCACCACCTTCCAGCCGTCTGGCGTCTACAGCAAGACGGCGAGCCCGCAGTCCACACCACAGATACAGCCGACGGTGCAATTCTCCTCCTCCTCGGGCAACGGCACGCCCCTGACCGCGACGCCGTCCATGCTGTCGCCAGCGTCGACCTCCACGCCGTCGCTCGACACCACGCTCCAGCAGGACAGCTCCAGCCGCCGCGGCTCCCCTGCCCTGAACGGCAGCGGCGGGAAGCGGAGCGAAGCGCGACACCAACAACACCGCCGCCGCTCCGAGCAGCAACAAGGAGAAGGACTCTGACGGCAACAGCATCCGGTCGATAGCAGCCTCGGCCAAGTCGACGCTCTCCAAGATGTCCCCGTCCCGACACGGCAGCGGCAGCCGCAGCCGCAGCCGAAACGGCACCACGGTGGGGGGCAAGCCGGCCAGGAAGCGCAGGGCGCACGACAAGTGGTGGCGCATTAGCGACGACAAGATCAAGGAGGCCAGCACGCGGGAGCTGCTGGGGATGCAGCGCGAGGTGTACCTCCTATTCTACGAGATCGAGCGGGACGGGCTATAGCAGAGCCGGCTTGCGCTCTGGTCAGACAGGACGGAGAAGCAGAGGAGGAGAAAGAGGAGCGCTCGAGGAGGTGGGGCGGACAGCCCTGACAGCGAGACGTGCCTGATGATCGGGACCTATAGCGACAACGGCGACGACGTAGGAGGTGAGGTTGAAGGTGATGACGAGCCACAAGAGCGAGGGTGTCTACCCCGCTTACGGGCGTGGACGGCCAGACTTATTCACCCCCGGCGATGTGGCATTGGGTTGGCTTGGGCTGGCCTAAACGACTTTCATTACAGTCCGTTGCATTCAAACGGCGTTTTTGTTGCATAGAGAAGAACAAAAAAAGGGGAGGGGGAAAAGAAAAGAAAAGAAATGGAAAGTGCATATAGGCGACGCATTAGACGGATAGAGAAGTATCAAGAGTCTTTTCTTCTTTTTTTTTTTTCCTTTCCCCTCGTGTTGTCCACAGGCTTTTTAGTCTAGATGGGGAAAACTGAGGCTTGAGAGGGTATGAGGATAGGGGAGACCTTCAAGGTGCATTCGCATATATATATATTTACATGTACATCAGTAGGCAGGCTGTCTGCATGTATACATACATGTACAATACAGTCATACATATTATGTACAACCCCCCCCAAAAAAACCACCAAAAACCACCATATATATCGAGCAAGGATGGAGCAGCAGTACCTAGTCGATTCACACCGCATAAGGTCGCACTCCGCTCTTGCATAGCCTTCTACTGCAAGGGCAGCAGCCTTAAAAGAAGTATTTCCCACGTGGCTCTCCTGCAGTGTGGAATGGGGGAAGGGAGGGGGGCATCGATCTGTGGAATCGAACTACAAGATGTGACAGTAGCTTTTGGACATTGGAGGTGGTCTCATATGTGCACGTGTGTGTGTGTGTGTGTGTGTGTGAAAGCATGGGGTGTGGGCAGGGGACTTTATTGACTGATATTGTGGCGACACAACGATCTGATTGGCGGATGACCTGCCATAGGTTTTATTTTCCCTTCTTGTCTTGTATATTTCTCTCTTTCTTTTCTCCCCTCTCTCAGGCTCTTGTGGAGAATCCCAAGAATCCTAGAGATATACGTAAGTACCTGACCATAGGTCCCATCTCGTGGTATCTTTCTATTCCGGATTTATGACAATGATCAACCTGTCAAGCCCGAGAGAAGAGCACCAACAGGGACCCCCTACATAGCACACCATCCCCGCAATGTCTTAATCAGGTCTTGCGTTGTTACAGCATCAGGGCTTGCGGGGGAAGTGTTTTCTATTACCCAACATATACCAGGGATGGTACAGTTTCAGAGAGTGTGTGTGATTGGTGACCCGCTCTGCATACCATGGTAGTACATACTCACGTTACTAACAAGGCACTTGCATATATGTAGTACATGGTAGGAGTTTGTGTGCACGTTGGGACAAAAACGGTTGATTGACTCCCACTCAGAACACGACGTCGTCAACCTCGGTGGCGGTAATAATGTCACCTGTCGGTTCAGAGAAGCCGAGCGGCTCTCGTATAAAGAGGAGGAGACGAAGAAGAAGGAGGATAATGTTAGTGATGATGATTTGTAAGTACTAGTGTTCACACTCTTATGATGATGAGATCAGGTGATTGGGAGAGAGATAACGATGGGACGAGACGGCCTGCAATCCGGCTTATTCCCTGGAATCATGCTGATACGGGGGAAAAAAAATGGACGACTTCCTTTGTTTCTTGTTCTCTCTGCATTCTATCCAGTAGCTGTCGATTGATTACTTGGCTGTCCACAGTGTGTGTTGTGGTGGTGGTGGTGGTGGTGGTGGTGAGTGGTTCAATTCATGCCGCTGAGCCGGTGTGCCGTGGGTAACGTAGCAGCTCCATCCTCGTGCTTGCTTAGTGCGCATACTAACGGTACGATAGTATGTGCTCCGTACTTTAAGTATGGAGACAAGAGGGCAAGCAAGTACGGAGAAGAGGAGCACACGGAGAAAATCTAGGGTGGCCCTTGTACAATGTGCAGGACTGTTCTGGGACGGCGTCTTTTGCCCCCCTCTTCCTCCATTCTCTCCCTCGTCTTTGCTGCTCGGGAGCTGCCGAGGTCGTTGACAGTGAGTGGCACTGGTGGCATTTGCTTAGCCCTCGGATGCCTCGCGTCTCCCACGACACACACAGATGCTGTAATGGTAACGTATTCTCCATGGTCAACGGGAGTGAACGCCCCTCCCCTTGTTGTGTCTCGTCCTTGTCTCTCTGTGTGTGCATACTGTACATAGTAACACCTACTATGCACCTTGTCCCCTTCGGTTCCCCACGATAATTTAATTGTCGAGAGAAATTTAGCTGGCAAAAGATGGACCAACCAACGATCAAACAACCCCAGACAGGCCTGTCGCGCAATGAATCCTTCTTGTCGCTGACTGACTCGACAAGCCGAAACCTTGCTGAGCGGGTGGTGGTGCTGCTAATCGGGCCGCGCACCAAAGGGCTCCCTCTTCCTCTTGCTGCTCCTTTCCCTCCCCATCTCCGACCGGTCAAGCGATGGCTCGCGTGACCCGGCTGTGTGGCCGGGCTGGGCTCTCTTTGGGAGAGGGGGCCACGGGGAGGAAAGCAGAGACAAAGACTTGCACACGAGGACGTCGGAAGTTGGCCAAGGTTTATTTCCGCGACCTGCTGCAATCGACCAACGAGGAATGGACCCAGACAGCTGGGAATCCCCTCCTCGTCGTCAGCTGGCCTATCAGCTTCCCATACGGGAAGCTGGCCCTCTTCCCAGCCCCAGCCCTAGGGGAAACGAATCGTTCAAGGGACAAGAAATGTTGCACTTGCTACCACCACCCCGACCTTGTCTTGTCCTCGGTCTGGTGGTCAGCCTTCTCTTCCAACCCACCCTTTGGCTTTTCGGACGCTGGCCCCCAGATGGTAATTCCTCCGAAAGGATAGTAGAGTATAGTAGGACGGTTCCTTTGCTGCTTGCCGCCCGGAACCCCCGAGGTCCGGCCGTGTCTTTCTTAGTAGGTGGACGCCTTTTTCCTCTTTCTGTCGTGTGTCTGGACACCCTTTTGAGAGCCCGGCACGCCTAGGCTACCCTAAGTACCTACCACTACGTAGCATCTCACTCCCACCTAGGATCGTGTCCTGCCCTGGGGGATCGTCGTCAGATCAGCAGCAACCAGACGCCAGGACGGGGCACGCACACGAGAACCACCTCAAAAGCCTCCCGCCACCTGCTGCTGGCCGCGACTTCATATTCGATCGTGGCGATCCAGCAAGGTTTGTAGTCCGCCGCCGGGGGGAGGGGAGGGGAGGGGACGAACGAGGGTGGGAGGGTCCAATCATCCGTCTATCCATCCATCCATCCGTGGGCTTTGGCCATACTGAATTGATGCATTGCATGGATGGTGTATACATGGTCAGTACCCATGCGTATGTTTTGGGTCCTGCTGGGTATCTGGGCCAATGAGAGGAGACGAAGAGCATTCTCAAAAAGGCGCACCAAATCCTTCTACTCATCCCTTTGGACCACACACGAGGACTAGCACCGTAGGAGGCGAGATGATGGCGAGGGGAGGTGGCCACACACACACCGGCCTGCAGGACGACAAAGAAGCAAGGTCCCTCGTGTCTTTAGTGGACAGGCGCCACCTCGCTTTGGATGATAAGCTGATAACCTAAATCTCTCAGGATCAAGACAGGGAGGGTCAGGAGATGACGAGGGAGGAGGAGGAGGACGACGACGACAACAATCCCCTCCTGTCTGTCATTGTCTCTAGGCTGTGGCCCCCTACCGGCTCAGATCGGTCAAAGCACCACCCCCAGCTTACAGTACCCAAGGCAGCGAACGGATCGGGAATGGGTGGATGTCTCGCGATAAGGTAAATTCTCGCTCTCTCTCTCTCACACACACCTCTCTTTCATGGAGGGTGGGGAGGGGAGGGGGGTGAGGGGCCGACAGAAATCCTCCTGGTGGCCCTTCATTATGTCTTGTTTCTACTTAGTATCTCTCTCTTCCCTCTCTTTTATTGTCTGATCGACGCCATCCACACATTATTTGGGCTCCACCACTCGGTACATAGTACGGCGGCGCGCAGGCCAAGTCTTGCCAAGTCCAAAGCTTGGCCTTTTACCCGCCGCCAGACGAAGAAACAAGCCTTTTTTTTTTTGGGATACAGCCACCACGAGCCTCTTTCCCCCGCCCCCTTTCCAAGTTCGTAGGCTATGTTGGGGTGGACAGTTATGGAAGTAGTGCGATGGTGCTGTAGGGACTACGGGAACTATTAGTACAGTACTACGTACACAGTATAGAGGGGGAGGGAAACCTGGGGCGAGGCGCATGTCTTGGCTCTGCAGTCAGTTCAGTCGTGTGTGTGTGTGTGCTTCTAGAAGGAATCGTGAAAAAGGTGGTGTGTGTGGGTGGAAACCCCAAAATCAATCACCTGCCCTACAAGGTGCGCATATGTGGCGCCCTTCCTCTTCTTACCTGCCAGCGCAACGTTTAGCTCAAGCAGGTCATCATGATCAGTTCTTCCCCCACAAGAGGTATGATTGTAGTGAGTGGTTTCCTGAGAGGTGGTGGTGGTATGGCTTTCGCCTTCTTCTCCTCCCTCCTCCTCCTCCTCCTCCCCTCCTTTTCCTCCTCCCTCTCTACACAGCCAGTCCCAAAAAAAAAAAAAAAAAATAGAGAGAGAGGGGAGGGACAAGGCCCTGGCAGGGATCCTTCGACGCATGCATGCATCAATAGTAGGCAGCCTGTCTTTGGGGAAGACGGAAGTGGTGGGCCGAGGCCTGCGGTTGGTGTCCCAGAATGGCAGGTGGTCCACCGAGGGCGGGACGGGGATACTGATAAGACCTGCGAGACAAAAATGTTCTCGAAGCCTTCGGTGACAACCCTCCTTGTCCACACACCCCTGCCTGTTCACCTGGTTGGCCCGCGGGTGCCCTCACAGACTCTCGAGACCATTGCTACCCTACAGTGGTACCTGGGGCGCACGCTGGCCCGCTGGGGACCTGGTCCTGCCTTTGCCCTGCTCATGGGATGGGCTGCGCGCGAGCTATGCAGGAGAACGACTTCCGAGACAATGCTCCTCTACAGTACAAGTAGACCTTGGAGCCCTCTCCAGGGGCCGGCCTCTGAACGACGTCTCGTTGCCCCTTCCCTCTTTCCTCTTTGTCCCTTCTCCTTCATCCTCCTTTTTTTTTTTTCTCTCCTTTCCCCTCACCACCCCTTCTCCTCCTTCCCTCGTTCTCACTCCTTGCCTGACAAGCAAGTGTAGTTCATAGTTAGAGACAAAAGAGAGAAAGAAAGAGAGACACACACAGAGAGAGAGAGAGAGAGAAGAAGAAGAGCACAGTAAAGATGGCCGTCGGTACTATTATCGAGCCCGTGGCTGACCCTCGGGCCTCTCTGAACGCGGAGATGCCGCACAAGGTCGTGGCCGATGACGAGCGCGTCTACGGTCTGGCGGCTCGTGTTGATCCCACAGTCACCTTTGAGGAATACCAGTGAGTACCCATGTGTGGTGGTGACCCGAGAGAGTGTGTTGTTGGTCTGATATTAATTGCATCCTTCCTCCCTCCTCCAGGTACTATGCGGAGCTCCAGCGTGCCGCAGAGCACGAGGAGAACAAGCTGTACATCGAGGAGCGCGGCCCCATGAGCTTCACCAAGCTCCTCAAGGGTCGCTTTTCCAAGGGTGTCCACCAGGAGCGGGAGGAGCGGGCCGCGAAGCTCGCCAGGGAGGAGGGCACGAGCAAGGGCGTCGTCGCGACCACCGCCGCCGCTGGTGACGAGAAGAACCCCGGCGATGTCAGCCCCAGCGGCTCGAGCGTCGTCCCGGAGGACGACTGGAAGACGCCCGTCCGCGCCATGCGCACTGCCAGCTGGGGAACCATCTTCTACCTCATCACCACCGACATCCTCGGCTGGGGCAGCACCCCCTATGTCTTCGCCAACGTCGGCTGGGGCCTCGGCGTGAGCATGTACATCCTCTTTGGTCTCGCGGCCGGCCTCTCGGGCTGGATGATCTGGAAGGTCTTCCTCGGTCTCGACTCGCTGCACTACCCCATGGCCTCCTTTGGCGACACCTACTTCCGTGTCTTTGGCCCCTTCTGGCGCCACTTCATCAACGCCTTCCAGGCCCTCCAGATGTTCATGACCGTCGCCGTCATTATTGTCGGAAACGCGCAGATCATCGCCCAGCTCAACCCAAACATCTGCTACATGGTCTGCATGATCATCACCATGATCCTCGGCATCATCCTGGGATCCATCCGCAGCCTGCAGCGCCTGGGGTGGCTCTGCAACGCGTCCGTCTGGATGAACATCGTCTCCTTCCTCATCGTCATGGTCGCCGCGGCCAACTACGGCATCGACTACAACTTCATCTTCAACTCGACCCTCATCAACCAGCAGATGCCCATCAAGACCTTTGCCGGCCCTCCCCTGATGCTTACCAGATGTCCGCCTACGGTACGGCTGCCACCATGTCTGGTATCAACTCCATGGTCTACTCGTACGGTGGTGCCCTCCTCTTTGTCGCCTTCCTCGCCGAGATGCGTCACCCCTGGGATTTCTGGAAGGGCATGCTCGCCGCCCAGACTTTTATCTGCGTTGTCTACATCTTCTTTGGCGCTTTTGTCTACGGATTCTACGTATGTATCCCTTTCTCTCTGTCTCGATGTCCCCGTTGAGTTGAGAAGAACTTGAAAGCTGACATTTTTTCTCCCCTCTCTCTCTCTCTCTCTCGCAACAGGGCCAATACTCGTCGTCTAGCATCACCCAGGTCACGGCCATGAAGAGTCTTCAGGTGACGGGCAACGTGTTCGCGCTGGTGACAGCCTTTATAGCATGTTTCCTGTACTTCAACATCGGCATGAAGACGGTGTACCTCGAGGTCGGCCAGGAGATCCTGGGCATGCCCCCAATCACCACCAAGAAGGGCAAGATGCTGTGGTACGCCCTGGGTCCCCTGTACTGGATCCTCGCCTTCATCGTCGCCGCCGCCGTGCCCAACCTGTCTGGAATCTCGTCCATCGTCGGCTCGCTCATGATCCTCAACTTCACCTACACCTTCCCCGCCTTCCTCTACCTGGGCTACCGCGTCAAGGTCGACGCCAAGCTCCCCGGCGAGGGCTTCGACCCGGCCACCCGCACCACCACCCGCCACGACGGAGGCCTCAAGCGCTGGTGGCGCGGCTACACCGTCAACTGGCACTTCAACACCGTCTATCTCCTGTACGGCTGCGGCGGTCTGGCCTGCTGTGGCATGGGCGCCTGGGCTGCCATCGAGTCCCTGATTGCCCTGTTCGGCCCTGGTGGTACCGTCGCCACCTCGTTCGGCTGTGCCGTTCCTGTGTAAAGAGAGTAAGGAGGAGAGGTGTGTGATGGGTGTTGCTCCGAGAAAGTGGACCTGATTTGCCCTACCTGTTTCCTTGGTGAACAGTTCCAAGAAAAGGAGAGGTTTGTTTTGTCTTGCAAAACTACGAGCGCGTAGAGTCGTCTAAGATGTACTTGTTAAATCTCGAATAAAATAGAGGAAGAAAGAAAGAACAAAAAAAAAAAAAAAAAAGAGCTCCTGTCTTTGCGCGTGTCTTGTCTCTCTCAAGGCTTAATAAATTACACATCTAATCAACCATCTTCTTACCTGTCGAACGCCTTGCAATTGTACATTTTCATCAGTCTCTCACTCACCCACCAGCAAAACGCAATCATGACATGACCTTGAAGTTCAGAGACGAGCATGGCGTTTTCACGAGCACAACCAACCGGGAAACAAACTGCTGTTGGTGCGCTGCTGTTGGTTCGGGGAAACACTACTGACACCACCACCAACAACAGTTCGGCGTTTGTGCTACTGCCCCGGAAAGCGGCGTATTACGCGTAACTTGCATCTGGCTGTGTGGTGAGCATGGGTTCGTGATGGTTTGGGGTCCGTAAGATCGGTTTAACTTTAACAAAGAGACGTAGCATCGCTCCACCCAGTGCGCCCATCTTCTCTGTCTTTTCTTCTTCGGTCCCAAGTTCTGTTCCATGCACGGTTCCACTCAGCAGGAAGTCTATTAAGTACTACCAAGTAAGTATTCGAATACGAGGTGCGTGTACAGCGAGTAAGGAAGAAGGTAGGTACGGTATGCAGCCTACAGGTCACTTGCCTCCTTCCTTCTCTTTTTCTCCACTTCTTCTTAAGGCTGACGAAGGATAAAGAAGCTCCTTCTTTTTTTCTTTCTTTTCTTCTTCCTTTTCCACCTTCCTAAAATGATATAGAATATTTCAACTATCTCTCTGTGTGTGTTTTAGTCAGATCGACACAGAAACCTCGAACTTTGTGTAGGGCCAAAATGACTGTGCTGATGGATGTGGACGCGGTGTCCCTGAGTGAGTGAGGCCAGAGGAAGGAACGACAGCGCAGTAAAACACAGGTTCACAGCATGGATGCCCTTGTATTCTTAAAGCATTGGACCGATATAATGTTATGTATACTAGACTGAAATAGTAAGACTCAAAAAGTTGGAGAGGAAGAGGAAGGGGGGGAGTGCAAGAGCAATCAGGCCAACTTCACTCTTTCCTTCCCTCACTTACTCACTCCCTATCAGCCACTCTCACTACGCGGATTTTGCCCCTCAGACTCTCCCTCTTCCTCTCCGCCCTCTCTGCTTTTGTCCGCAACCCCGCCGCAGACTTTGCATGGTGCAGCGTCCGCGCGAGTAGGTTTCCTCCTCCTCCTCCTCCTGACCTCAGCACTTCAGGGAAAGTCCCCTTGTCCGGCGTAGGCGTATCCGGGCTCCAAGCCGACCCCGGTGTCTCTGTCTCTGCCTCTGCCGCCCCTGCCGCCACTCCCACCACCGCAGAACCCCATGACGATGCCGCCGAGCCACGTCTACTCGAGCCACCCGCGGCGCTGGTGCTGAAGCTCGTCCTGACGCTGTTGCTGCCGCCGGTGGTGACTCCGCCACCGCCTGTAAAGATCCTCGCCAGCAGCGAGAACCGCGCCGGCCCCGAGCCCCCGTCCTCGCCCGCCTCCTCGGCCGATGTTGTCGTCGTGCGCATCATGATGCTGCTGCTGCTGTTAAGTGCTGTCGGGTACGGTGTGCGCTGTGGAGGCTTCCAGGTCGTCGACGAGGTGGAGGAGGAGGAGCAGTACGGGGAAGGGTGATGGTGGTGGTGGTTGACGGCAGCGTCCAGAGGGGCAGGATGGCGTCCTCGGCGTTCCGAGAGGCCGCTGCTGGCGCTGACGTCTCTCCTGCGGAAGGGGTTGAGGGAGAATGACCGGGTTTGTTCGGGCGTACTGGAGCCGCGGGGGCTGCGAGCCCAAGACGTTCTGTCGGCGGCGGGCTGGTGGTGACTGTTGTTCCTGTTGTTGCTGCTGCCACTGCTGTTGTTCCTCCACAGGACCCGGTGGTGGGGGCTCTGGGGCAGTGTTCCTGGGGTGGGTCGCGATGGTAGGGGTGATGATGATGACGATGATGATGATGACGGCGATGGCGATGATGGTGATGAGGACGACCGTAGGCGGCCTCCGGCGTTCACAGTCGGGCTGCCCTTGGCGATGGACACCGCTGTGTCGTGGTAGAGCTCAGCAGTCGTGGGCTCAAACTCCAGCTCGGACTCGCTCACGTCGCTCGAGGACGACGACAGGGCTATCGAGTCCGTGTTGCTGCTGTTGTGAGGATGATGATGAGGATGATGATGCTGCTGGTACCAGGACGAGCGGCGGCCTTGTTGACTTGTCTCTGTTGGCATCGGCGTCAATCTCTTCTCCCTCTCGGGGCTCGGCCACGCATACGCGGCGTTGGCTTCATGTATGCTCAGGTGGAGGGCATGTGCTGGGAGAGGTGGTGGTGGTGGATGCTCGTCGCCGTCTGCGCGAAGCCGGTGAAAGGCCGGGGACGATGTCGTCGCTGGGGCGAACCTTGGCGTTGTGGGTGGTGCCCTGGTCTCGTTGTTGATGTTGTCCTGATATGAGGGCTCTTGGGAGTAGTCCCACCTTGACGGGGCGTACGACATACTGCTCTCTGCGTACCCATGGTAGTACGTGCCGTTTCCCGTCGTACCGCGCTGGTAGGCTGCGATATTGTCTTCCTCCTCGAGTGCATGGTCCTGGCCCTGGCTCGCCCTCCCTCCACCGACATCAAGGCCAGTGATCTGCCAGATCTTGGTTGACGAGTTATGCAGCGTCGGCATGTCTGGAGGGAGGCTGGTCGTCCTTGTCGTCTCCACGCTCGTATTGCTAGCTATCTTAAGAACCCCCTGCACGCTCGACCTGGGCTGAGGAGAGAGGATCTTGTCTGGGGGCCTGGTCGGGATGCCAATTTTGCTGACAACCGCAGGTTCCATGAATGCGCGATGACTGCCTGCTCCCTGCCCTTGCCCTGGCCCTGGCCCACGCATCGGAATAGCTAAGGCAGTTGGTTCTGCTGTGTTGCGCTGCAGTGCAGCCCGACTTACATCCGCTGCTTCTACTACCGCTGCCGTCTGCTCCGGGACGGGAAGTCTTGCTTTTGGGCCTTGCGATGTCTCTCCGAGGGCTGCTGCAGCTGTATTTGTGTGGTGTTTCGTCTGTCTAATCTTGAGTGGCCTGATGCCGAACGGGTCCGTCAGTCCTTGGTATAACCTAACTGAGCTGCCACCCTCTTCCTTTTCCCAATCGAAAAGAAAAGGCCTGTTGTTGTCCAGGATGCTTGCGCTGGTGGTTATCGGCATGAGAGCGTGATTCATCTCTGCGCTGAGCGATGAGGAGGCAAACGATCTGCTGTGCAGCGGTAAGGGAGGCAGAGGCTTCTTCTCGTAGTCTGCATAATTGAGAGGCGGCAGTAAAGTTAGGCGTCCCGGAGGATCTTCTCCCTCGTAGGCACTGTCACTGTCACTGTCTCCTTCCATCTCGGCGGTCGCGGTCTCGCCCTCAGCCATTTTTGTTTTCTGATCAATCGACGAGTCACACGAACTCTTTCTCACACACACAATCCAGTCAGTCTCGCCTTTGCCAGCTTCGCCACCAGCCGACCAAAGCAAGAGCGAGGAGCAGAGAAAAAGCCATCGTTATCAACAAGAACTGCCCTTGATCACACACATGCCGGTTGTGAGCGCTGCGCACCACAAAGGAAAAACGGTTCCGACAAAAGTCCCGCCCTTGAGCCAAACTCATCACCAAATGGCTCAAAGAAAAGCCTTCAAGGAGTTGGCGGTTCGCTTGTACAACAAGGCCTTTTGAGGTGTGGCATGAATTGGAATTGTTCGTCGAGGTGATGACGAGGCCAAGCGATGTTTGTGCTGCGCGGCATTGTTGACGCGCGCGCATTGGCGGGTTGGCAAGTTTCCCTCAGGATACGGCCGTACATCTCAAGCTCAGCTCTTTGATTGTAGGAGGGCTGTGTCTTCTTTTGTTGTAAACCGACATAGAGGAGAAAGCGAGAGATAGAGTAGTGTAAGCACACACGTCGCATAACACCTACCAACGATTAGGAAGTCAATGGTCCTATTGTTCCCTCACCTCGCCATCACTCATGAGGACGGCGAAAGTTGTGGTGCTTGTCTGCTTCTGATCGCACGGTAAGTAATGGCATCCAAGGACACGATGGTAGGGAATGTAGGAAATAAACAAGACTGACTGACTTTGGTATATCCTTTTCTATCACAAACAAAAATGGTACAAGATATGCTCCTTGAACTCCTTCCTACCCGGTGGCCAGTCGCATGAAAAGCCTGGTATCACTCCGATGCACCCACCACTTGCAACATGACTACTGTATTTCCAAAAGAAGCAGAGACGGAAAAAATTCCATCCCATATATCTGAGTTCCGTCTAGTCCAAAAAAAAAAAAAGAGCCAACAAAGAGCTAAGCATACGCCCTGTGGGAGAGAGGCGAGCCCTCCTCTCAATCCTCGTCCTCGTACTTGCCCTGGTAGTCGCCCAACAAGATATCGTCCACCTCGAGGCCGGTGTGCGTGTTCCTCAGCCACTCGGTCTCGACGCGCAGGAAGATCCAGACCCAGCGGCGGAAGACCTCGAGGAACTCGATGATAAAGATGGAGCTCTCAAAGTCGGAGATGTGGTCCAGGTGGGGGCTGAGCTTCAGCGACCAGGTGCAGCGCAGCATGAGGTCCATGGCGATGATCATGTAGTAGGTCGGGGCGCCGTTGCCGATCAGCAGCCTCCTCCGCAGGCCCGGGGCGTGGTCCGGCGCGTTGCGCTCCCTGGCGCCCGAGAACAGCGTCAGGTCCCAGTCCTTGGCGACGTCCCAGTAGAAGCTGTACAGGCTGTTGACCAGGCACGCCGCGACCCAGGCGCGGTACAGCCCCGCCCGGCGGGCATCGTAGGCGGGCGTGTCGGGCAGGTTCCTCTGCAGGGCGCTGAAGATGATGACGGGGAACGAGGTGGCGTACTTGGCGGCGTTGGCCAGGTGCTGCCCGCCCCAGCCGGCCGTCTCCTTGTAGGGGGCGCGGCGCACGCGCAGGAACTCGATCAGGCACTGGCGCAGGCGGATCAGGTACGGCGCGGCCATGATGAGGGGCACCAGCACGCGGCCGCCGCAGTTCCTGTCCGGGCGGTCGGTGGCGCTGCCGGCGTCGCCGTGGAAGAACATCATGCAGATGCACACAAACAGGTCGCCCATCACCTTTGCGTACGAGGTGAGCACATCAGCCAGCAGGATGTCGCCGAACTTGCCGTCGGTGGCCTGCGCGAGACCGCCGATGCTGACACGCCTGAGGGTCGCGAGGAGGCGCCCGCGGCCGCCGTGGCTGAGGGAGAAGGACCGCAGGGGGCAGGGCGAAGAGGACGGCGAGGACGAGGAGGTAGGTCATGGGCATCCAGTCGTAGTAGACGACCAGGGCCGGGCTGCGGTGGGAGAAGAGCCAGAAGGTCACGATCGAGAGGGCGAACGTCGCGGACAGGACGGCTGCGAGGCGGTAGGTGGAGAGGTGGTGCGGCGGGTGCGAGGCCGACGGTCGTGATGGGTAGCGGATGAGCGAGGGCACGTCGATCTTGCGGTCGTAGAGGTAGTGCAAGTTAATGCCCCATCCCCAGACAGCTGTGTGTGTGCGCGCGCGCGCTGGCAGTCAGCACGCCATGGTCCCTTTGTTTTTTTTTTTTTTTTATCTCATAGATACAAGACGAGCAGCAGATCTCGACTCACCAAGCACCACGATAAATGCGACGCGGTAGGGAAGGGGGAAAGTGAGGCTGAAGGAGTCGAGCTGAGGCTCGACCGCCGGATCGCCATCCATTCTGCTGCCAGCCTATGTCCTCCTATATTGTCTCCTCTGTGATTTGAGTACATGAATCATGAGGTTGTTCCTACTGGCTCGGCCACAAAATCTCCTCTGCGCGCCCCTCAAGTGGTTGCTGGGTGTTGGGGGCGTGTGTGGTGTGCGCAGTTCCGGTCGAGGTTGGTTGATTGATTTTGATGTTCATCCCTCGCCAGAAGTTTGTAGGGTGTACGTGTACATAGTACCACAGTACTTAGTTAAGTAAGTACTTAAGCACTTGGTACAGTGGCAGGGTTGCAATTTGGAGCCGGTCCTAGGGGGAAAAAATAAGGAGCCACATACAAGTAATTTTAGGGGCCGCACGTCATTGCCCGGCAGTGGCCGAGTATCCCCTGTCTACTGCTCAGTTTAGTGGGTCAGTGCTTCCCCCAGCGCCGCTGCCCAGTGACAACCGAGGCAAGAAGTCTACTTCTACTATCTGTAAGAGTGCTCTTCTTCCCATCACCAGACTTGACCCGTCAACACATCGTCGCATCGTCTTCAGAATGTAGAGGAGAGCCAACCCCAAAAAGAATATCACACGATGGTCTCTTCAACACCAGCGCGGCAGACGGCGTCGACGTCGACAACCACCACTACCTCCTCCTCCCCATTCCCCTTCGCCACCGCTCCAGATATCATCCGCGCCCACCAAAAGGACGCCTACTTCCAGGGCCTCGTCACCAACCAGCTGGTCGACCTCCACCGCCGCCTCCTCGGCGCCCGCTCCTCCCACGCCTGGGCCAATGAGTCTCGCACCGCCGGCGACCTGCTGTACCTGTGCCTGACCACCCTTTTGGGCAACCGGACCCTGGGCGAGGAGTATTGCGACCTGGTCCAGGTCGAGGCTCCCTCCGCTGCTGGTGGTGGTGATGATAATAGCAACCAGGACACCACAGCACGAACCTCGACAGCCGCGGCTGGCCCCAAGCTGCCGTCCCTCGGCCGTCGTTCAGCCTACATCGCCCTCTCCACCCTCCTCCCCTACCTCCTCTCGCGCACCCTCCCCGCCGTCCGCGCCCGCCTGCGCGCCCGTCTTGAAGCCCGTCTCGCCGTCCTCCGCCGACGCCAACATCATCATCACCACCAACATCACCACCACAGCAAAGGGGCCGACACCCCCTCCCAAAGACTACCACCACCACCACCCTCGAGTACCGCGCCGGCCGCTACCTCCTCGCCCACCTGACCAGCCTCACCTCGGGCGCCCACATCCACGCCGCCGTGCTGGCCGCCTTCTACTTCTCGGGCGCATACTACTCCCTGTCCAAGCGCCTGACGGGGCTGCGCTACGTATTCACCCGCAGGCTGCCGGAGCACCCCGCCGGCGCCGGCGCAGACGGGCGGGGCGGCTACGAGGTGCTGGGCGTGCTGCTCGTGGTCCAGCTTGCGGTGCAGGGGTACCTGCACGTGCGGGCCACCCTGGCCGGGGCGGGCGAGGAGGAGGCGGGTGTTGAGGCTGCCATCCGGGAGAGGGCCTTTGGTGGTGGGCCTGGTGGTGGTACTCCTACTATGATGGACGTGAGTCTGGACCACGAGTTTAGCTACAGCGGGAACAACGACCTGCTCCTCAACACAGGCACACCAGGCAGCGGGCAGCGGAGCAGGGCGGCCATCGCGGCCATGGCACACACGCCTGTGCCCAAGAAGAAGGCGGCGGCGGGGGGGTCCTCCTCCTCCCACTACGCTGACGACGGCAGCGCGGCGAGGTATGATCTAAGCGACGGCAAGGTCCTTGGCTGGATCAAAGGGTTGTCCCAGAGAAAGTGCACGCTGTGCCTAGAGGAGCTAAAGATCCCGCCGCGACGGGGTGCGGGCATGTCTTTTGCTGGACGTGCGTTGGGGACTGGGTTCGGGAGAAGCCCGAGTGCCCGCTGTGCAGGCGGGAGGTCATGGTGCAGCATATATTGCCGTTGAGGGCGGTTTAAACCTGGGAGACTGATTGTTGGATATCTCTTCCAGCATCATTTCTACAGCGAGATCTGTAACGAGAATATGAATCTATGTTTGCCTCGAACCAGCGGAAGTGGACTGACAGAAAAATACACGGTGATGAGGCTAGTGTTGTAGCCCTAATACATCACATCACATATGTATGCATGGATGGGTGAGAGTATGAATGGTGGGCGTCAGATGTGAGCTTTCATATGTATCAAGAAGTAGGCTTTGTAAAAGACAACATCGGAATCGAATAAGTAGCAAGCCTTGCAAATAAGAGAATGAAAAGCCCAAGCTGCTGTTGCTTATTTTTCTTCCCTCTTCCTTCTCTCTATGTGCCCTCAGGTAGTCCAGCCGAAGGAGCAGAATCCATTAAGCCCACTCTTCCCTTCCACCGGTAGCAGAAATACAGACAAAAGAGATCGGACGCGATTGTCCACGGGGGCCGAAGGGAGACATGTTTCCGTTCATATCCATCAGTCCGGGGGTTTTGATAGATCATCGTCATCATCATTAACCTCCTCTCTGGGGCGTAAGCGTTATGATAAGCGCCCCGTTGTTGTTGTTGTCGTCGTTGTTGTCGTTGTTGTGTTACCCCTTCTTTCTCAGTCCTCATACAATCCGAAGTGGTACATGTACTCAACTAAAGAACCAAGAAGAGCACAACATATCAAGGTATCACTATTGCCTTCCCAACCTGGCACCCATGAACTCCGCGTCACATCAAAGTAAGTCGGATCCGGAAACGCCTCGTCGACATGTATGCCCCCAAAAAACAAGAAGGAAAAAAAAGCAACCGACCCACGCGCATGTTCAGACCCTGTTGCTGGTGTGTGTGTGTGCGCGTGTGTGTGTCACTCGCTTTGTCGCAGGTTGATGGACAGAGAGGTCAGACTGAGAACAAGACGATCTCTCCCTTGTCGTTTCTTTTCATGCGCAGCGACCTGAAGAGCTCCTTCTCCTCCAGGGGTCTCGGCGGCGCGTCGGCCGCTGCGCTGCGCTCGCGGTGGAAGCGCTTGAGCGCCTTGTTGAAGCTGCACCCACGGTGGCTTTCGGGCCCCTTGTTAACCATGCTGAAGAACAGGTCGGCACGCTGGCCAAAGACAACCATGGGACCGGCTTCGCTGCGGGTTCCGTCCCCCTCGTGGGTGGATCCGCCCTTGTACTCGAGCAGCTTTGGCTCCTTGGCACCTTCGAGGCGCCTGGACCGGTGGTGGGAGTGACGCTTCTTGCTCGAGGTCGTGGTGGTGCTCGCCATGGACTTGCGCTTGTTGGCCTTGCTGGTCGGGTTGTTGGAGGTGCCCGAGCTGGTGAGCATGGACATGAGGTTGTTTCCGATGCCGCTGACGGGGCGGCTAGATCTGTGGTGCTTAGAATGTCTGGACTTCTTGAGGGGGCTGGCGGGCGTGTCGCCGAATTCGCCGCCAGAGCCTGAGTAGTCGGGCGATGGTAGCGTCTGAGGCCGGCTCATCATCTTGGACATGCCGCCCGTGAGGCCGGTGTGGAGACCAGGCGCGTCTGGCATCTCGAGATCGTGCGTGTCAACGTGGAGCCGCTTTCTCTTCTTGTCCTTCTTGCCGTCCCTGTCCGACCTCTTGCGATTCCTGGCAGACCTGGGCAGGGGTGTCTCGAAGGTGACGACGGCGGGGATGGGGCCGTTGCCGTAGGTGACCAGGGCCTCGTCGTCTGCCAGCATGTCCAGGTCGAGGTCGTCGAGGGGCTTGTTGGGCTCCTCGAAGCGGACGAGCTGGTTCTGCTCGCTGGGCACTGCCTCCGAGGGACCATGAGCCGTGGCGGGCAGTGCAACGGCGGACTGGGTCGGGGTTGGGTTCACCATGTACTCGAAGACGTTGATGTCATTGGGCGGAGGTGGGCTGGGCGCCGGCGGCGGCGGGTTGGCGGGTTTCTCCCAGCCTTCGTAGTCGGGCACCTCCTCGACGTATGCTCGGTGGGCCATGTTGTCGTTACTGTTACCGTTGTCGCCGGTGTTGTTATTGTGGTGGCTGTGGTTGTCCTGCGCAGCCGTCGTGCTGCTGTTTGTGGTCTTTGCCTTCTTGTTCTTGTAGAGGGCGCCCTGGTACTTCTGTTCCTCTGTCATGCAGCTCTGTGTGGGGAGGGGAGGGGGAGGAAAAAGCTGATTAGTCTCGGGGTTCTGGTGCCTCCGTCATTGTATGACCGTCGGGCGTAACGATAGGCGTCATCATACCGTGTGAGAGCGATAATCGGTGCCGTAGAAGTGGACCATGCAGTCAATGCAGGTGAACGTGGCGGCTCGACAGCGGTTCCGGTGAGGATCGAGTTTCTTCTTGGTTAGGACATCGCCGCAGGCTGCGTTTGGGGGAGAAGAAGAAGAGACGAGGGAGGTCAGCTTGGGGGTCTGGCGGACGAAAAGCAGGAAAAAGGGAGGGACTCTGGGGTAGAAGAGGTGTGACATGAAGCCCGAGGGGTGGTGGCGTGTCCCGAGGGTGGGAGTGTGTGTGTGAGTGTGAGTGTGTATGTTCTCTCTCTCTCTCTCTTTGGGTGTGTGTGTGTGGGTGTGTGTCTGGGAACAGGATATATTGGAATTGGGATTGTCATAGCACAGCTCTTAGCACAGAGACATGGGCCTCAAGACGGAAAGGGGCAGCTGGAGGGAGGACTGGGGAGGCGGGAATGCGACAGGAGGGTGTGACATCAAAGGTCAGGCATCGGCATGACATTGGACTGCAGGGCGAGATGATGCACACTCCCAAGGCTGGAAGGGGACTGGCTGAGCGGGAATGGAGATCCGGGGGGGATGTGATGGAGGTGGGGTGTGTGTAGCAAACAAGTACCCCCGGGCAGGATTGGCGATGGACGAGACAAGCAAGAGAGCCCAGCAGCATGCCACAGCAGATGGTGACGCTAGATCAGAATCAGGTGACAGCAAGAGGGCAACTGTGTTGATCTGGTGATGGGCTCCGCTTGCCAAGAGAGAGAGAGAGAGGGGGGGGAATAGAGAAAAAAAACAAGATATCGTGACTTGGGGTGGTGATGGCTTACCTTCGCACTGGAAGCTCACCATCCTGACGATTGTTTTGTGTTTGTTGGGCTGGGCTGGGCTGGGCTGGACCGGGCGTGACTCGGCAAGGGGAAAGAAACCGGTTTTGTGTGTGTGTTGATTATGATCGCGACTGTTTGTCTAGCTCTCTGTTATGCAGTGTACTGCTGTAGTGTGTGTGTGTGTGTGTGTGGGCGGAGCGATAGCTGATTGGCACGCGCGCTGAGGTATGCAGCGAATGACGGACGAGGCGTGTTGATGTCTGACTGGAACGCGCTCCTCTCTCTTGCAGGTTTTGCCTCCTTGGGCTCGACTAAGCACCCTGCAAAATGCCACTGCACTGCTCTTTTGTTTGGCCTCTGCAGGCGATCCGATCCGTGATACCTTTTCGTCCTTCTTGCTCCGGATGCGATCGTCAGAGAAGGCGCAAGAAATGACCTTTTTCCTTTTTTTTCTTCGCCACCGATAGCACTGGTGTGTAATGAAACAATGCCCTGCTTGTGACAGTTTGTCTCGATTGCTGCAGCACACACAAAGAAAAAAAGAGTAGCACAGTATGCACACACCCAAGTTTGCTGTGTCGGGGGCGGCTGCAGCTGCTCTCAGGTTTGTTGGTCGGTGACGCGCGACGCTGCAGGTGCTGCTGGGGCGGAGATTATGTGTATTTTTGTGTCGTCCTGCAGGAGGGCGAGGGAGGGCTGAGGATTGGTTCCTGGCGGCGAAACGGACGAGAGACCCTTGAGGAATGCAGGGCGCGAACAGGCAAGCAACGGTTGGCTGGCCCAGGGCGGTTTGTTGACCGGAGCTGAAGGGGTGCAGAAGATCTGGATGCGAACAGAAATGGAGACTGGCACAATTTCCCCCTCCCCTTCTCTTCTCTCTCTCTCTCTCTTTCTCACTCTCACTCACTCTCTCACACACACAAACACACAAACACTACCACAAGCACGGAGAACCGGTGCTGCTTGGTGACAAGGGAGGAGGTGGGACCTTGACAAAACAAGAGCGAGGGAAACCTTGCACACAAGGTTCATGCAATCTGTTGACTGGCGTCGTGCGTGGCTTCCCTTGTGACTCTGATAAGAGACAACCCCAAAATCTAAAGGTTGTCTTCGTGGAGGAAAGAAGGTGTCGGTCGCGGAGCGGTCCAGGTTCCGGGGTTCAATGTTGACAGGTTGAAAAAGAAGCAGAAAATTTCTGCGCTGTTCGGGTTGTCATGCACGTCAACCCGACTTGGGACACTACTGACCAGCGGGGCGACGAGTACTACAACGCACTGAGCGACACTTGGCCACACGCCCCCCTCCCCAGGCCACCCCCACCTTCTTGGCCATCCTCATGCATTAAGTATCGACGTCCGTACGGATTACAATAGTACACAGTATGCCCTGTCGCCTTGACCCAAGCTACCTGCTAGCATGTTCACCCACTACTAATTATCCCACTGAAGATTTCCCCATCTTTTCGGATAAAATAAACTCGAGAGATTCCTGATTCCTGATCCAAGAGGAGAGCAGAGTCAAAGGATGGTTCACACCCGGAGCATGTCGGTCATGAGGAACGGACGAGAGGAGGGTCTACATGTAAGCCGTGCTGCAAGCTTGACGTGGTCCCAGTAACGACAGCCACAGAAACCACCTTAGGGGAGGGAGGGGAGGTTCCTGTCGAGACAACGCATCGGCCCCCTCAGCGGGACTCATCGGAAGGGTCCAGCCATTTCTTTTTCTTCTTCTTTTTCTTTCCTGCGCGTCAGACATGTACAGCTGCACACTTGACCTCTCAGGCGCGATGCCCCCCGTACCATAACATACCATGAATACTTACTATGAACATAGTGGTACCATAGTACCGTAGTAGTAGACTATTATCAAATAGTACTATTACTGCCTTGGGCCTCCCTCGTACTATGGTGCCTTTCTTGTACTATGTATGGTACAATAACTGTGGGTGCTGTCCCCCTGGCAACCTGGGCACCTGGGAGCCCCTGGCGGCTACTACTAAGTATGTACGTGATGCACAATAGCGCTTCCTTGTGGTATCAGTAGGGGGCCAACCCCTCCAGCTCCTTCGAGGCTAGGGCGAAACGCATCAAACGCGTCGCCCATTGGCTCTGTCGAGTCTAATTAAAGACTTTATGCCCCGCGAGTCCAGCGTCAAGGGGGCGTGAACGTAGAGACACTTGGACAAAATGTACAGAACAAGATCATAGTAGATAGACATGCATGGGAGTCTTTCTATATATATCATAAGCTCTTGGCTCCTCTTTGTCATGGCAGGAATAGGGATCTTCAGGGTGCTATCCAATCGATCAAAATAACTGTGGTGAATCTTGAGAGACGGAACCATGAGAGAAGCGCCCCCCTTCCCCTGTGCCTGGTCCACGGCTGAAATTGATGAGTGACGGCTGGGGCCAGGTCTGCCCGTAGGTCACCACAAGCCCATCGACGCGTAGACAAAGATCTGCATTTATAAGAAAAGAAAAAAAGCCAGAGGTGGGTGGGATGAGGAAGGGATAAATATATGTACACAGTAGTAATGGGAAAGAGAACAATTATTCTTGGGCCTCACCCAGAGGAAGAGTGGGAGAGAGGCAAAGGGAAGAAAATCACCCTGAGAGATGGTCGACATCACTTTTGAAATCTCGCGTGTTTTGGTGCCAGCAATGTCTCACCTCGTCTATCCCCAAGTCTTCGCCTCGCGGATGAGCATGATGTGGTCCGCGAGATTGCGTGTGCTGAACCAAGCAATGGTGAAGAAAAATGCTACCCTCATCTCAGAAGACACAGCTTGCCGAAATCAAGGGCGGGACCCAGGGAGTGATGAACAGGACAAGTCATCAGAGAGGCGCAAGATGGCGATGATGACGATGATGATGATGCGTCCGTCGTGGGCCAAGGGCGGCGTGGTATTCGAGGTCGGTAAATGATACCAAGACAGCCAGCAGCGAGGGAGGTTCCCTTTGGTTTCAATTTCTCGAGAAACGCCGGTGGCGCACTGTTCAATCAGAGAGATGGACAGCTTGAAGCAGTCTCATCACGTTTTTTTTTTTTTTTTTAAAAAAAAAGGGTACTCATTCCGGTCCAAAAGCTGGGCAATGCCCCCTCCGCCCCCTCTTCCCCCTCTCTTCCAGTTCTGGCGCGCTCAAGGCTCAAGATCCAATCGAGATCTTGGCCCCTTCTCCTCTCTCTCGCCGTGTGCTGCCAAAGGACAAGTCTCCACCAATAATGAGATGGGTGAATCTGAAGGTTGGGAAACGGCTCCACCAGACGACGAGGGCTGATGGGACGAGAAGAAGAGACGACGCTGGGACACGCACAAGGGTGGCGTTTCAGGTTGTGCACCAGGAAAGACTCCGGAGCCGAAGATGCCGTATTATGTAGCAACCATGTATCATGACAAATGGCGGCGGCGATGAATCAGCATAATTTGTGGATATGTGACATCCAAAATCTGGTCTTAGCCTTATTAAATATCCGCCTTGTGGCCCCTCCCCCGCCCTCCTCTGCTCATTGAGCCAGAATACGATGAAGCCATCAGGCCTTTAGACGGACAGACGAACACAGATTTCGCTGCTAGAGCGAGAGCCGGGATGGCGTTGGTGTTCGGTATTTGTTTTTGGGGGTGTGTGGGTGGGTGTGTGTGTGTTCAGCCTTTATCAGCCACTTGGATTTAGCCACTTCACACCACAGCTGGGCGGGGATGAACTTGTGGTGCGTCTTGTGACATGATCTTTCAGCCCGTACGTTGAAGCCCGCCCGTAACCACCTGCAGAATGTACTCCACATTTTGACGACTGTCCCATCAATCATCATCCACTTCCTTGTGGGCTCCAGGCTTCTACCTCAGTACTGCACAGGTAATGGCAGTGACAGGGGGAAAAAAAAAGAGAGAAAAAAAGAGTACCTCACAGGGGAGGTGAAAAGAAGGAGGAAAAAGAAGTGCAAGGAGGGGGACATGACGCTGACTCACGACCAGACGTCAGACAACGGACCTTCCTTCGCTTGAATCCAATCTGACTTGTTTTCTACCACTTAGTAACCTGGACATTGATCCTGCATATATGGCGCATTCTTCCTCTTCTGCATTGTGCTTCCTCCGGTCATCGGGTGGCTTGTACCGGGGGAAAAGAGAGAGAGAGAGAGAGAGAGATCTGTCTTCGAGTGTTGTTTGTTGTGTTATTAACACGTATTATAGCACCATGCACACAAGCAGCCTGGGGAGATCCACAGCAGGGTGTTTTTTGTTCTCGAAACGAAAAGAAGGGCAGAACACGGGCCCCACTTCTTCCATCACGAACAGCATCAGTCCACACTGGGGCGTTCGTCTTTGGAAGAAGAACGTCAGAACGATGTTCCCCTTCTGGGAAAACCCATGTGAGATCGATCTCACCATTTTTCTCTTGTGTGACGTAGAAACAGAAGAAAAAGAAAGAAAAAGAGTCGACGGGGTCAAAAAGATCTCGCGTGGCGATCTTTTGGTGGCAGCCGGGGAACTGACCTTGACCTAGTCAGTTCATGCTTCGGGCTTCTGCGTTTGACCAGCTGCCCAATGCGGCGGTGAGGGCCGACGGCGTCGTCACGTCTTGCCCGTGGTGCGAGGAGGCAAGAGGCGCGGGGATTTAGAGGGGGGACAAACAGAGAGAGAAAAGACGCCGATTAGGAGAAGAAAGAAAAAGAAAGAGAAGGGAGGTGCATGTCCCTAATCGAGATACGGAGTCTGGCTTACAGCCCTTCCCTGTAGACTATGTACGGATTACATAGTACCACTGGTATGGTACTATAGTGCCGGGCTATTACAAAAGGGATATAATAATCCTAATATGTATAGAGTGAGTGGCTATGTGTGGTTCTGAGACGAGAGAGAAGCAAACCCCTTGACAGAACGGACCCGACCCCCTGAAACTCCCCAACTACAGTGGGGGACGGCAGTGTCAGGGGGCCTGCCTGCTGCTCAGTGCTTGGGGACCACAGTGGAGTCCCTTCAGCGCAAACTGCTGTGCCACTGCCCTGTGTATGCTTACCTAAGTGCCCAAGTTCTCACCGGAGGATCCCACGCTAGAGCGCAATTCGGGCTCCCTGCCAACTGCGCCTGGCCCGACCGTGTAACGTGCATCTTGCATCGTGCATCGTGCGTCTTGCATCTCGACTCCCCTCATCTCACAGCCCGGCTTTTGGGGAGACAACAGAAAGACCGGGGCCTTGGCCATCCTGACTGATGATCTCTGCCTCTCTGGCTTGTCCCCTCTCTCTGCCGCTCTGTCAAGAATACAGAACTAGCCCTTGTCTGAAAGAGCAGTAAAAAGTACTTGTCTGGCCTGTCCTTGTCACTGCGCCCTGTCTCCTCCTCCTCCTCCTCTGCCCCAGACCAGATCGAGACCGACCGACCAGACGGGACCAGCAGCAAGCACAGACCAGCCAGAGCACAAAGCACAAGGTACCAGGAGGGGACGGAGGGTCGTCGGGACCCTCAATCAGACTGCATTGTATGGTACAGTCCGTACATCCGAAGCCAAGGCAATCGAGACACACACAAACACACACACACACACACGCAACCTTCCCCTCCCTCCCCCCTTCCCCTTCTCGCCTATTACTCCTGCTTTGACAGTACAACCTCCCCGTTGGGTCTCCCCATCTTACACACACTTTCTGCTACTCTACTTCCCCTCCCCCTGTCTTTTCTTTTCCCTTCCCCCCTTCTCTTCTTTGTTTTCCTTTTTTTAATTACCTACCATGTCCTCTCCTCCTCCATCCCAGACTCTCCTCGAGTCAACCGTCTCGCTCCTCGGCACTGCTGCCTCGTGGATGCGACTACCGGCCATTGCCTCGACTGTAAGGCATGCTGCCTCCCCCGTCATGCCCTGATACTATCTTCCTTCCTGCCTTGCTTTGTGTCTTTTTGTTGTTGTTGTTTTTTTGGTGTCCCCTCCCCTTCCCCTCTCTTCTCCCCACCCCCTTCCCCCACTCGAGACTCCTTATGTCGTCGTCCACCGGCCCGTCGCCACACCTCCCTCCTCCTCCTCCTCCTCCTCCTCCCCGCCTCTTCCTCCTCGGGGGCTCCTACCTCTCCGGATGCGCTGTTCCTTCGCAGACGACCTGAGGCGCGACCTGAGGGACTTGGCTAATCTGGTCGCATCCAAGGGCGTTGCTGCTGTTCTCACATCCCTCCTCTACTTCAAGCAAAAGTGAGTGTGCTCTTCTTCGTGTGCCCCTCCTCCTGTGTCACAGCCTGACTGGCGCCGCGCCCTTCGTACCGTGTGTGTCTGTGTGTGTGTGTGTGTGTGTGTGTGTGACTGACCAGTTCCCCCCCCCCTCTCTGTATAGGGCCTTGATATACCCGTCGCACATGCCCCCGAATGCTCGAACCGACGTCCCAAACCCTTCCCAGTTCGGCATCCAGGATTTCGAAGAGCTGTTTATACCGACAAGCGATGGGGAGAAGTTATCAGCGTACTACATCCGGGGCCCGCGGACAGGGCGAAATTCCAACGTCACCGTCTTGATGTTTCACGGGAATGCCGGCAATATCGGACACCGGCTGCCCATTGCCCGCATGCTCATCAGCCTCACGGGCTGCAACGTCTTTATGCTTGAGTACCGAGGATACGGCCTGTCCACCGGCGAGCCCGGCGAGTCGGGCATCTGCCACGATGCGCAGACCGCCCTCGACTACCTCCGCGACAGGGCAGAGACCAGCGGCCACAAGCTCATCGTGTACGGGCAGAGCCTGGGCGGAGCCGTCAGCATCAGGCTCGTCGCGGAGAACCAGAAAGACGTCGTCGGCCTGATCTTGGAGAACACCTTTCTCTCCATGCGGAAGCTCATCCCCTCCGTCCTCCCGCCGGCGAGATATCTCTCCCTGCTGTGCCATCAGGTCTGGCCGAGCGACTCCCTCATACCACAGATCAACAAGGTGCCCATCCTGTTCCTCTCTGGCCTGCAGGATGAGATCGTACCGTGAGTTGTGCCTCTTTCTTATTGCTCAGCGCCCATCCCCTTTTTCCTTTGGAGAGAAGCGCTTTCAGAACCCAGACGGCATATCTAGAGCCAAGCCAAGCCAAGCCAAGCCAAAAAAAAAAAAAAAAAAAAGGCAACCATCCAGTTGGGGGCCAAACTTCTTCCTCCGAAATCGGATTTTTTTTTTTTTCTTGTCTCTCTCTCTTTTTTCTCTTTCTTCTTTATTTGTTTCTTATCAGCCTGCCTGCATACGGGTGTGCCGTGCTACCTCACAATAGTGATATGCAGCAGCCCATGCATGGCATGACATGCATGTCTCACACTGCAAGAGAGGATCCACGCTAACCTCTTCTTGGCAACCCAGTCCAAATCACATGCGCCGCCTCTACGAGCTGTCGCAAGCACCCAACAAGATCTTCAAGCCGCTCCCCAACGGCGATCACAACTCAAGCGTGCTCGAAGATGGTTACTTTGAGTCTATTGCCGACTTTATCGCGTCGGTCACGCAGGAGTACCCCTCCACACCACCCGAAAAGATGTAGTAGTAGGGATACCCCTGGTCCCCTAATGTTTTCTTGTGCTTTCTTCCTGTCGTCGGGTGGTGTGGAGGGGGAGAAGAGGGGGGTATGAGTGCGCTCATGCTGGGGCGCAGTAGTGGTAGTCCCGTGAGTGTTGTTGCATCGGTCGTGGGATGGTCATCTGATGAGGACCTGGTGGGGGGGAAGAAGAAGTCTTGAGTATGATTCAGTTTGTGTGTGTGTGTTCTTTGGACTGATTATACACAGAGGAGAGAGGGTCGAGTTTAAAAAATCCGGCCCGTCACACGGTTACAGCCGCGAGCTGTCGAGGACAAGCCCCCAGGGCTTACGTAGTATGGGAGGAGGCGTGCTTTTGATAAAGATACCCCTTATGACGAGCTCAGTCGTGCAGCTACTTGTTCTCAAAATCCAAAATACGTCTAATGTTTTTTCTTTCCTGTGTGGGCGGGCGCATGCACGGCTTCCCCCTCCTCCATTTCGGCGTATCTCGAGACCCGCTCATGTTAAGACCCTGCTTTTGGCTGTGAGGGTGTGTGGTTGGTTCCAAGGATGTTATCAGCGACCTCTTCTTCTCCAAGACTCATATGAATTGGGGAAAAAAAAAAAAAAACGGGTACGGACCTCGTATTGCCTTGGTTAGGTGGTTTTGTAAGGGTAGAGGGAGGGAGAGGCGTTGGAGGTGGAGGAACAGACACTGTTTAATCCCAAAGAAGCGTTGTCTCGCAGGACTTTTGGGAGCTGGTAGGACGGAAACCGTACAAGGGAGGAGGGGAATGGAAAAGGGGGGTAAAAAGCAATAGCAGTAGAGATGGCTTCGTGCTGGTCACTTGTTAGAAGAGTACTGCTGTGAGAGAGTGAGACTTCTTGACCAATCCCTTGTGAGGGTCGTGAGCAAGATTTGCGAGCAAATTTGTCAGAAAGTCTTTGATTGTTTTTTTTTTTTCTCTCTCCTTTTTACTCTTTTATTTTGGTGCCACCCTCCCGTTCCTCTTATTCTCTCCGTCCCAACAATCTATCGCAGGGGCCATATGAGCTGGTTTCAAAAAGCATCGTCATAGAGTTAGCCTCTCCATAGCCTCTTCTTGCCTTCCAGAGTACGGAGCTATGATGAAAATCGTATATGCCTTGAGACTTGCGTCGCTCTCAAGGATCCAACTTTTACCCATACCATGAACCTCACGTACCCACCGCTGGAGGTAGAAATTCAAGACCTTGTGAAGGGAAGAATAAACAGTATATATTCCCCCTCACTGTCCGTCACTCTCACCCTCATCAGCTTTCGCCGGACCCGCCTCCACCGCCACCTCCTCCCGCGCTTCATCATCCTCCCCCTCCTTCGTCTTGTCCTGCTGAGGCTGGACCGCCTTCTTCATCCCCAGCTTCCTCAGCGCAACAAACCCGGTCTGCTTCGGCTCGACGACCGACGCCGGCGCCCACTGCCTAGGCCGCGCCGCCGCCCGGCTCGCGACCGTGCTCCAGCCGCCCGCCGAGCCGTTACCACCATCGCTGCCCTCGCGTCGCACCACGTTCAACGAGGACGAGGAAGATGATGACGACGACGACGCCGCCGCCGCCGCCGCCGCAGCGGTGTCCACTGAGCAGAGGATGACACCGGCTGCGATGCCGTGGGCGCCAACGGCCTTGACGAGTTTTGGTTTCAGGGCGGTGAGCAGGGCCTCGAGCTGGGGCGGGTTGAGCGTGCCGGAGGCGATGCTCGCGACGGTGGTCCTGGTGGTAGTCCTGACGAGGACCTCCTCGGAGGGGAGGAAGCTTGTGGTGAAGGTGAGGCCCGGGTTCGACGAGGTCACGCCCGAGAGGTCAGTCTTGAGCGCCTGGCCGACCTCTTCCATGGTGAGGCCGAACCTGGGCTTGGTGAGCAGGAGGGCGTTGTATGGCTGCTGGGGGGCTTGCTTGGGGGCCAGGCGCCGGTGCCGCCGCCGCTGCTGCCCGAGAGGAGGGAGCGGTCGCTTTCAGGAGGCGCAGGCACTGCATCAGCGTCTTGCGCGGCGCCGAGACGAACCGCGGCCCCTTGAAGATGCTGACGTGCCGGTGAGGCTCTGGGTCCTGGCTCTCGCTGTCAAGGCCGTAGTCCTCGGCGAGCCCGTGGAGGAACTGCCGCTGGTGAGGTTTCATGGGCTTAAAGCGCATGTTCTTGGCATTCGACTCGGCGAAGACGCGGAACTCGCGCTCTTGCTGCTGGGCCCACTCGGCATTGTCGCGGAAGAACCTGAGCGTGGTGTCCTGGTACGGGATGTGGTCGTCTGTGTGGTCCGGGTCGACATTGAGGGCCTCGGCGAGCTGTCGGTTGCGCTTCTGGCGCAGGCACTCGTCGTCGCACCTGAGGGGCTCTCGCTGCGGGCCCCGCGGGTCGAGATGTGTAGACAGGCACTTGACCTTCTGCTTGCGTCGCTGGCAGTCGCAGGTGATGAACGTCTCTGACTGACATGGTTTCTCCTCCTTGCAGGAGAAGGGCGCGTGGCACTGGTCGAGGTCTTCATGCCCGCAGGATTCGCGCGGCTTACCACAGGGTTGTGTGCAGTGAGATCCCGGCACGCCCACATCTTCGCAGTCACCTCTATGGCAGAGCAGCTTGCAGTAATGAGTACTAGTGATACGTCAGTCAAGATGTAGCCGTAAGCAGAGCCATATAGCCTTCGGAGGGATTCGGGGTGTTCACGTACCCGCACTTGAGACGCTTTCCACAGGGCCGACCGCAGCGAGCCTCTGCGAACCAGCATGGTTGGTTGCGCAGGACCTCCTTGCCACAGATGCACGTCTTCTCGACCAGGAACGGGCACTTGGGGCATTCTACGTCGTCAGGATGGCATTGGTGTTCCACCTGAGGGTGTCCGCAGGCTCGTGCACGCGTGCAAGGGAAACGGCACTGCGGCGGTTGAGTGCCACACTGAACACAGATAGAAGTGTTAGTACTTTTGTGTTTCACATTTTCAAACAGTAGCACCGTCCCTTGAGGGAAGATAGATATAGCATACCGGTTGGGGAGGGTAGAGCGTGGTGCGCCCGCAGGAACAGCTGATCTCCTCGAAGATGGCCTCCAGGCAGCTCGGACACGGTCCCTTGTGGCACAGCTGCTGGCAGAAGTGCTTACCGCACTTGAGCAGCCGGTTGCAGGTTCTTGTGCAGATGTGCTCGTCTTCCACGTCCTCCTGCGCCGGGCCAGCGGCTCGACGTCTGTTTGCCTGACGCCTGGCTGCCCTCTTCTCGCCAGGGCAGCAGCGGACGTCGCAGGAGTGTCGTCCACAGTTGAGGACCGCGCGGCACACCCGAGGGCACTCGGGCTTGACTGTCTCCTCTGGGGGCACCCCATGACAGATTGTCGACACCGTAGTTCTGCTGCAGCGGCACTTTATGTCCGTCTTCTGCCAGCAGGGGTTGCAGGCTCCTACATGACAGAGATCTGGGCACTGGTGCCCGCAGGAGAGGGTCTTACCACACTTCTCTGAGCAGTGCTCGATCTTGTCCGAGCAGGACCGTCGGGGCTCTGCCGTGATCTCTTCCAGGGGCGTCTTGCCGCAGGGGCAGTGGGTGACGACGTCGGGCGAGTTTGGACAGTGCGCTGCTGCCTCCTCCTGCGGGTGGCATCCCTTTCGGCACTGGTGAACCCCGCAGTCGAAATTTCTTGTGCAGGGTGTCTGGCAGGTGAAGGAACCTTCAAACCAGCCCGAGCCGCCCTCCTCCGAAGCCTGCACCTGTCCGTAGTTGAAAGACTCGAGCAGGTCGTCTCGCTGCTCGCAGGGGATCTCCTTGCTCTCCCTTCCACAGTAGCATGTCGAGGGGACCATCACCTCGCAGGCGCCGCAGACCCCTGGATGACATTTCTGGGGGGCAGAAATGTTCTCCGCACGGCAGCAGGTCGGCACAGACCTCGTCGCAGCTGAAGCCCTTGGTGTAATCTGTATCGACACACCTCTTCTGGGATGTATTCTTTCCGCAGTAGCAAGGCTGTACGGGACCCATCAGGGTGCAGGGAGGACAGGGCCCTGAGTGGCACATCAGCCCACAAGGGTGTGGACAGGTGCCGCGAGGCTTGGAGCATGTCTGTCCGCAGGAGTGGGGCGGAAGCCCTGGCGTCGACCGCGGGTTGATCTCCTTGCCGCACCAGCAGTGGTAGGAGCCTGGATCCTCTGTCAGCTTCGAGTTGCACCCAGGACACCGCCACGTCGGCTCGGCGCCCTGTGGCTGCTTGTCGTTCTCCATCTGGCTCTTGAACCACTTCTTGGTACAGTGGTAGTGGGTGACGGTCCAACACAGACTGCATGTCCAGATCCGCGAGCTGCGCACCACCTCGCCGGAACAGATGACGCACTCGTACTGGCCGTTGTCGATATCCTCGTGGATCCGCGTCGTCAGGTCTGGGGCCTCGGATTTGGATGCTCTTCTTACCCTTGGCTGTGGCGTCGTCGTCTCCTTGGCCTTGGCGGGCGGCCGCACCCTCTGCTGGTGGGCCTGGCCGGGCACAAACTCGGCAGCATCACCGCTCAGCCCTGGTGCCTCCTGGGATGCATCTTCAGCCGCTGCCGAGGTGAGCTGCCCCCAAAAGTTCTCCGAGGGGCGATCTGAGTGTCTTGTCCAAGGTGGTGTCCTCCCCTGCCTCGCCCCCGCCCGCCTCCTCTCCTGCCCCTGCCTCCCCGGGGCCCTGATGCCGCTGGTTGTTCGCCAGAGGTCGAAGGTCTCTGTTCTGCTGACGCCGAGCTCGCCTCCTGCTCTGTGGTGCGCGGGGCGGCAGGGCCGCTCGTGTGGGGGACGTGCCCTCCCCTCCCATGACCCGAGCCTCTGCTGGAGGACCCTCGACCTCCTCTTCCGCGGCCAGACCTGCCTCTTCTGGGGGCTGAGCTGGTGCCCCGGTTCTGGGCAGTATGGGACTGTGCCGAGCTGGAAGCTGGTGTCTCGACCTCAGCCATGGCGAGAGAAGTGGGTGCGGGTGGGTTGTGTTGCAGATCCAAGTCGTGGCAAACCAGAGTGGGCAACAAAGTGCGTTGTTGTTGGTGTTGTTATGAATGTGCGCTTTTTGAAATACAGCGACTTCCGAGGTAAGAGAAAAGCAGACAAGGTTCGGTAGCCTGGAGCTATCGGGTCCCAATTCTAGACTCGTGTTTGTGCAAATGTGAGATTGAAGTGAAGGTTTGCTGAGCGGTCGTCAAAAAAGTCAAACGCACCGAACGATGGTGTGGCAAGATTGGGAAGGATGTAAAAAAGTAAGAAGAAAAGAACCACGAAGGAGAAAAGAAAAAAAAAAAAAAAAAAAAAAACGAGCCTGCTTCCACGAAGGTGTTTTGCTCTGTTTATTAGTGATCGAAAGTCAGAGGTGTCGTCTCATGCGAGGCGGGGCAAAGATTGCTCTCTCTCTCTCTCTCGGTGGAACGCCTTACTTTTCTTGGATGAGGAAGGCGAAGTCAGGCTATGTCGTGAGTGAGTCACTATGATCGCGGCTCAGGTCGAACAGTCATACAGCATGTCAGCCCCTCAGCCCTGGTGGGGCGTTGGCTTGCAGGGCCTGTGCTGTGCTGTAGGGGCAAGTATAAGTAGAACAACGGCTGGGTGCCACTGACCAGACACCGTCTTAGCGTTCCCTAGCCACTGAAACCCCTGGACCACACAGTCAAAAAGTGTCTCGGGTGCTGCGGTCTTGCCGTACTCAGTATACCAATTAAAACGTCACCCATTGCTCTCAAGTAACATGATGAAGCACATTGATGAGAGTTGTCACTTTTGAGGCATCGATCTGTCAAATATTGCTGTTGTTCCATGTGAGAGGTCGAGCAGCCCGAGGAGTGCACAGCATGACATGGAAGAAGGCAGCAAAAGAGAGAACAACATCAAAACATCCTCAGACGACGGTTAATCCCGCCAAACCTGCAAAAGAAGTACAAAAGAGTGCGCAAACCCGGAATCGAACCGGGGGCCCATCGAATCAGTTTCCTGTCATAAACCCGAGGAGGGTCGTGAAGAAGATGGCAACGATGGATTTTACCACTAAACCATTTGCGCGTTTCAATGGCGTTGGATGAATTTGAGACTCCATTAGGAAATTTATAAATGTGCGACCAGCTGTGGGCCTTTTTGCACGACTCGGCGTTGGGTGGTAAAGAAGGCCGATGAGCTGGCGAGGCACTGCAAGGGTTTCATTGCGGCCCGGATCGGCCGAGGTTCACCACTGCGGATCAGCACGGGTCTTCAAAATTGGACGAAGTTGCAACTTCACGGCAAGCCAGTAATCCTGGAATATATATTACCGCTCCAGGCAGGAAAAGTGAAGGCCGGGTTTGGGCAGCAGAGGTGGTCAATAGAACTTCAATCTGTATAATGTAATTTTTATTACATTATACCATAGGCCCGAAAACAATCTTGTACTATTACGGAGGAGCCCCGAAGCAGAGCACATTGGGCCAAGGACTCGTTACAAGTAAGTATTGATCAATCTGAGCTTGAACATAGATTAAGACGCAGGGACTATCATACGCAACCACGCCAGCGCAGGTTGAGTTCATCTTGCTGGAGATGTCTTATAGAAGAAAGCTGTCAGTTTGTTCCAGCATTACCACACACACCTTATGTACCGCAGTGGACATTGACGGCTGCCTCCGGCCCTCTCCCTGCAGCACCTTTTCCCGCTAAATAGGCCCGATATCTTCTCACTACCGATAACACACCAATAATACCCAAAAGGAAAAAAAAACCTCCTCTTCCACAAGTTCAACACTTTTCTCCCCCAAACAACAAGATTCTGCGCGAGGCCGAGCAGAGACACAGGAACAGCAACCATGACGAAATACAAGCTTATCTTCTACGTTCCCCTGCCCGCCCTGGAGGCCGTCAAGACGGCTGTCTTTGCTGCAGGAGCAGGGCGCTACCCAGGCTCTGGGAACTACACCGAAGTTGCCTTCCAGACCATCGGTACCGGCCAGTTCCGCCCAGGGGCCACTGCGAACCCTAACATTGGCAAGGTCGGCGTCCTCGAGAAGGTGGAAGAAGCCAGAGTCGAGACGCTCTGCGTTGGGGAAGAGTGTGCTAAGCAGGCAGTTGAGGCCTTGAAGAAGTTGGTCCCACGTTCCCCTCCCCGTACCTTGTGTTGAAACTAAAGTTTCGCTTTAGGACTCACCCTTATGAAGAAGTTGCCTATGAGGTCTACGAGATCAAGGATTTCTGATCTGGTCTGGTCTAGTGTATTGGCAGCAAAAAGAGCTTTTTCGATATTGACGACGGCCGAGGCCAGTACTGAAGACAGGTGCTCAGAGCAAGCCACTACGTACAGTACGAGTGGGTCCTTACAGGGGATCAGTTCAGAGGGGCCCTTGGGGTAAAATAGTGCAGGGTCCAGTGTTGCACTCGCCTCAGTACTGCCGTGCATAGCGTTGCTGTCAGTGGCAGGGATGCGGACGCGCCTGCCATGCAACGAGGGTACGAGGGTCCTGGGATTTTGGGGGGTTTTTTTTTTTTTTTTTATCAAAACCTTCCGTCAGCCTCGACTGAGAAAGGCCTCACCTTCACCTCTCTACACTACAACACCCAATACCAGCCCACCATTATTCCGTTCAACGATCTTGAAGTGCCAGCAGAAGGCTAGGCAGAATCACGCTCGCCTTATGGACACACACAGACACACACACACACACACACAATCTGGCATGACGTGATGACTGTAGACAACCCTTGAAGACACTGGAGCACTCGACTGCCCGTGGCGTGATGCCCTCTCTATTCTTTGGATTGCCCAGGAATTACCACCTACACTTCTGATTATATTCTTCGACATTTTGAGGCCCGAGACAGGCATCAACCCCCCATGATCACCCTCACAAGATGGTCCACCAACACGCCCTGCTGAGGCTGGCGGGCACTCCCACACTCTGTCGTCCCGCCCTGTCGGAACGGCCTCGAATCCTGCAGAAGCCCTTCAGGGTGCTGGCTATTGAAACGTCAGCGGACGATACATGTGTGGCTTTGTTAAAGTGCACTTATCGGTCAAGGCCTGCCCACTTGATCTACAGCGAACGAATCTCTTGTCCCAACCATGAGCTCCGAGGGATTCACCCGGTAGAGGCCGTGAAGAGCCATACCAAGCAGTAAGTTCAAGAGCCGCGTTGAGGTGAGAACCACGGTCATGTGCTCATCAGAGGAGGTCATTAGCTTGCCCGGGCTCATCCACAATGCGATGCAGTCACTGGCCGCCGCCACGCACAATGCCGGGTATATTCCCATATCAAGCGAGGAAGTGAGATCCTCTGCGCGCCGTGGCCTAGAATTTTCCAAATCTCTCTCCAAGTATCGGCCGCCATTCATCTACAGAAAACCAGATCTGATAGCTGTGACTAGAGGTCCTGGGATGGGCGGCTGTCTCAGCGTCGGTGTGAACATGGCTAGTAGGTGATGTATATCCTATATCCTATAATGCTCATGTGCCCAGTTGGGAAATACGGTGAACATTTGTCTCGAAGATCATGGATGGCTAACCCTTTATGTCGATATAGAGGCACTGTGTGTATCCTCGTTCCCAGCGTGCAGACAGGCAGTGTGCCGGATGCTTCACTCATTCCTTGTTCCTCTGCCAGATGCTGACTCTCGAATGCGGACAGAGCCGTTGCCTGGTCAGTACCGGTCATCGGCGTTCATGTAAGTGGTCCTGCGTGTGTTTTCACGGTAGTCAGGATTCAACATATTTTGAGAGAGAGCGAGAGAGAGCTAATGTGTCTGGCCGGTGCAGCATATGCAGGCACATGCCCTGACCCCCTGATGGAGAAGGAGCTGAGTCTCAATACTGGCAGCAATGCCCACGACTACCCCTTTCTCACACTTCTTGTGTCTGGAAAGCACACGATGCTGGTATACACCAAGTCGGCCCTCAACCACCGGATCCTGGCTTCGGTGAAAGGCGTAGCCCTGGGCGACGTGCTGGACAAGTTTGCTAGGGAGTTACTTCCCCAGGGCTATGTTCCTCAGGGTACCAAAACCGTCGTCTATCCGAACCTTATGGAAAAATTCGTGGAGAGTCTCCGGCCGGCGCAGACATACACTCCTCCCCTTAACCGTAGCAGCGAGATCCTAAACTTCAAGTCCAGGTATGGATGGGAGATCAGGCCACCACTGGCAGAGTCGAGGGAGATGGAGTACAATTTCACCTCGCTTCATGGCAGCACTCTGCAGATTCTACTCCAGAAACCCGATATGCCGTATCACGAAAGGCGAGAGCTGGCTTACCACACAATGAGAATCGCTTTCGAGCACGTTAGTGAGTCCTCAAGGGCCTCGTCCCACACAGACTAATTCATGGAGGCTTCCTCATGCAAACACAGTTTCATGCGCGCTTGCCCCAGCTCCGAATAAAACACTGACCGGCAAACAAGTATCCAGTGAGCAGAGTCATCATAGGCCTCCAGAGCGACGAGGAGCTGGTGGCACAGCGCCTAACGACTCTCGTCTTGTCCGGGGGCGTGGCAAGCAACATGTTCCTGCGCAAAGTCGCCCAGTCCATGCTCGAAGCCCGCGGCTTCAAGGACGTCGAGGTGATCGCCCCGAGCCAGCAGTTCTGCACCGATAATGCCGCCATGATCGCCTACACCGGCGCAGAGATGTACCGCCGCGGCTGGGTCTCGAGCCACGAGTTCACGCCCGTCAACACCTGGAGCATCGAGGAAATCATCTCCGGGGCCGACTGCTGGATCCCGCGTTCTAAATATGCTATACGCACTGGGACAGATGCGGCTACCGAGCGAGCCCGCCGACTCTGGCAGAGCGACGAGGCGCCTGTACCCGGATATGAGCCTGTCGCACTAGAGGAGGAGACGGACATGATGGAGGAGGAGGAGGAGGAGGAAGATGAGCCCGAGGTAGCCTACACTGAGGCGAACGACTCCGCCCCGCCACCCGCTACGGAGGACACAACCAATGCACGTGAGGAACGTTACAAGTCGACGAACAATGTCATCGACGGGTCTAGCAAGCCCGAGGCCCACAAGAGGGGAGAAACCCGAGACGTCCCTCGCACCGGCAACGGACGCAGCGTGATGAATTCCCTGTGGAAGCATGAGACCCCCTCGGAGGAGAAGACGCCTAAGGCATCAAGTAAGATGCCGGCAGCAACACCTTCCACAACAGCACCAGCGCCAGCGCCCGCGACGCCTCGTCCACACGCCATAGGTTGGCCTCTCACTCGCAAACAAATTGCGCTACTGAACGAGGGGCTACCGACCGGCGAGATGAAGCCCGGCGACACGACGGCCCAGCGAGCCCAGCCGTTGCGGGAGGGCCCGGTAAGCATCACCTTTCATCACCTGGACACCTTTGTTTCGATCCTTGTCTGGAGGGGGCTTCAAAGAAGATGCCTCAAGCATGCAGTGAAGGACGTCTTTGAGAATTGCCGAATTACTTTATCTGAAGAGGAGAGGAGTAACGTTTCTCAGGCAGATCCCCTTCCCGCATCCTAGACCTTCTCGTCTGCCGATTACTGACCATGCATAGTTCAAGCCGCGTGCGAGGAAGTTGTCCCCGATGCAGCAGCAGCAGCAGCAGCAGCAGCAGCAGCAGCCGTCACAGCCGCCGCCCGCAGAGACGAAGACGGAGCAGGCGCCCTTCCCTCCATGGACAGAGCCCACCAAGTCAATGAAGTCACCAGAGACTCAGGATGAATCCTCCTCGAGCAAGCCCGGTACGAGCAGCAGCAGTAGCAGCAGCGTCGACGAGACGAAGCAGTCCGAGAACGACGTCAAGGTCAAACTCATCGGGGAGCTGGACAAGCCGCCGCCTAAGCAGGAGCCTTCAACGGTGTTCAAAAGGTTCGCGGCTTTGTTTAGAGGAAAGGGAAGGTGAAGAGAGGAGAGGAGAGGTGAAAGGAAAGGTTTAGGCAACCTGGGAAGCGATATGTAATGCCTAGGGGAACACCGTTCAACGGATGTCCTTGGATATCTGCGTTGAGCTGTGTCTTATATACTGGCAGGAACGAGAGCCTGTTGTGCAGCGTGACATGGCTAGCTGTCAACAACCGGTCACTGCGTGCTAGACGATGTAGCATTCAATAAAAATGAACATGATAAGAATGAGAAATTAGACCAGAGGTATTAGTGTCAGAGTGTCATCAATTGTTGTACAGATACAGGGCACGGCATGACCAATTAATAGCCACTAATGCCTTGCCCAGGCAAGAGACTCGACGACAGGTTCATGCTGCCCAAGGTCTTGTCTCGTGCCTACTCTCTCTCTACCTCTCTCATCCTCCTAATCCCAGCTCCATGCGCCACCACCGCTCTCGCGTTCCCTCCGGGCCCCCTTCTTACTCCAGGTTACTCGTGACGTTTGTAAACTCGCCCTTGTCCAACTTCGTCTTCCAGAAGATCGGGTTCGTGTCGCTGAAGCCGTGCTTGACCCAGCCCTCCTCCTTGACATGGTACAGGTTGATGAAGCCACCGCTGTACGCATCACGGTGGGTGGCGGCCAGGATGCTCCGGCTGCCCAGCTCCAGGGCCTCCTCATCTGTCAGGTCGTACCTGTACTCGGCGTCCAGCACACCGTAGGCAAAGGTCTGACCGGAGCCGACGCAGAACAGGTTGCCGGCGAGCCTCGTCCCGTCCGAGTCGATGTAGTACAGGGCAGGGCCCTCTTCCTTGGTGACGCCGGCGCACATGGTACCCATGGACAGGCCCATGCCCTTGTACGAATAGACGAGGTTGGCGAGGATCTTGGAGGCGGCGGCGACGCTGATGCGCCGCTTGTGGCGCAGCTCGTGCAGGCGGCATTGCATGCCCAGCCAGGCCAGCCAGTACTGGCAGTCGGCAGCGCCGCCGGCCATGGTGCCCAGCAGCTGGCTGTTGATCTCGATCACCTTCTTGACCGTCTGCGAGGCGATCCAGTTACCCGCTGTCGCACGGGAGTCCGTGGCCACAATGATGCCGCCCTGGAAGCGGAAGGCTAGGGTTGTCGTGCCGTGGGCGATCTTGATGGGGCATTGCGGGTTTGAGCGGTCGTCGGTTGCGGCACGGAGCCAGGAGGAGGGCTGTTGGGGACAGGTCAGGTCAGTTTTCATGGTGATCCACTGCTTGAAGGAGGACAGAGGTTGCTGCGAGGTGCTGTGCAGGTAGGCTGGCCGGGGCAAGAGGTGGAGAGATCCGAAAGGACGGGGGATAGCTCCTCCTTACCTGAGCTACTGGAGGCATGGCGAATTTCAGAGATGGGCCTGGGACGGCGTCGTTGATATCCAGCTCATCCTGCTCAGTGAGGCCTTCGTTTTGGGCGTAGGCGGGCCTTGTGTATCTCGCAACGAGGGTGTCCATCGTGACGTCGTTTGTGATCGACTCCCCTCGAAGAGTATTGGTTTTATGGTGTTAAGACGAGAATGCAGAGAACTTGTGTGCTGTCTCAAATTCTAAATCAAGGCAAAAGGGAGTATTTGGGTGGTAGTGGTGGTAGAGTGGACTGGCGATGGGAGCAGGATGGTGGTTGTGGTATGTACTGAACTGCGTTGGACGCAACACTGTCCTGGGTCGTTCGTCAGAGCTTAAGGCAGCTCCGGGCAATGCGCGTTCCCTCCTGCCGGTGGCTAAAGCTGAGCCTGGGTGTGTGTGGTAGGCGCGACACATCAACCTGGCACCTGGTCAGTGCGTCGACAGGGAACCACCCCTGGCAGTTTGTACCTTTTTGGTACAAACTTGATGCGCAAGGCCAGCTTTCACAGGCGCTCGCTCAGCCTGTGATGATGAACAGATAGCCTTGCCTTGCCTGCCCTCCCTTTTCTTGTCGACAGCTCCCACCTGCAGCCCTCAACAAGAGACATATGTCGACGCAAGCTCCTTTTCGAGAAAGATAAGACAGCCTACTTCTCCCCCTCTCTCAACTTTCAGCTCGGCTACAAGAGGGCCGCAACCCCCACTCTCAACATGGCCGCCCTGGGCAGTCTCATCTATGGTAGGAGACAAGAACCCCTCGCCCCCCCAAGCACTGCTCTTGATTATGGGCAACTGACAGCATATTACCCCTCGTAGTGATCGTCCTCCTGATCAACGCCATCGCCATCCTCTCCGAAGACCGTTTCCTTGCGCGCAGTACGTGTCACCTCCCACCATCCTGTCCGAAAGCGAAAAAGAAGAGGCACATGGATGGGACCTTTTTTTGGCTTTTGAAGGCCGGGAAAATACCACAAGCATTTTACTGTCGAAGAAGGAAAAAAAAAAAACCAACCCTCAGACAGAGGACGAAGGCTAATCATTCTGGAAACCATCTTGCAGTCGGCTTCTCCGCAAAATCACAGGATCCAGCCTTTGGACAGTCAGGGTCTGACCAGAGCGTCAAGGGGAATATAATCAGTCTGATAGCAAGCGTGCGGATGATCATGAGAGGTACGTCTGTGTGTGTGCGGCGGCGGCGGCCCCGGTGCCCCTAGGGCGACGAGCAGCTTCGCTTCCATCATGTCCCTCCACGAAAGTGCGTGGCTTGTACGTGCATGCTGACAAAGAGGATCGTGCGGGACAGCACCCCTGATCATCTTCAACACCATGATAATAGTCTACGAACTTATCCTTGGGTAGTGAGTGAAGTTGGCTGTGCGGTGAAAGAAAAGAGGAAAGCAGTAGGAAGGCCAATAGATCCGGAGGGCCAGGCGGAGAGATAAGACAAGAGAGAAGCAACACTCTGATCTTCAGAAGAAGGTCGGAGGCCGCAGGCAAACGAGGCCGGAAGCAGGTCGCTTTGACTTCTCTCGGGGGCAGTTTAATAATACAAGAAAAAATGAGAGGGATTGTACGCTTAAAATGCTCGGCCCGTGTCTGGACAGCTGGCTGTGTTGACATCAAGGACGACAGGCCAGGTTGACGAGACCCGGCGTGACTTGGGAAATGACTCCTCCGGCTGGCGCCACCCTCGAAAGACGGTGAATTGGTGGTGTATGGCGTCAGGGCGTTACGGAACAAAGGTACGCAGGAGAGAGGCGTCAGAGAAGGTATCACGATATAGGCAAATAGACTTCCGGGGGGGTGGGGTCCAATTCGTCCCCTGCCCAGGTCATGGCTAGGCGACTTCTTTCATCTTGCAACAAATCAAGATCGGATGCCTTTTCAATTATGTGTCTGCCCCTCCTGCTTGAGCCTGTGTGCCAATCTCCAGCGCTATCTGTCGGTGTATATATAAGTGTATATATGTATGTATACCCGGCAGCTGCGGAGCGTGGTATCGAGAGAGAAAAGCTGCTGCAAGAGTATGTACACACAAGAACCACCGCGCCGGCCTAAACCAAGCCCAAGCGCAACCCGGTCTGTGCAGCCCCGAATGTTCTGCTTGAGGCCGGCTGGCAGGGACCAATCTCTCCCAAACCAGCCAAACCCGGTCACTCGCTGTAGCTGAACCAAGAGAGAGCTTTGCTTCCCAATGCTGGCTATGCCTTGTTTTGTTGTTGGTTTTTTGGGGCCTTTCCCCCTCTCTGTATTGTCAAGGGCTGTCGGAAACGACCCTAAAGCAATCATGATCATATGCACAAGAAAGGTAGAACAAGAGAAGCCCGAGCAGCCCCCAAGCGCTGACTTTTCTTTTTCTGTCCCCGCCTTTTGCCATGGTCCACGTGAATTGGGATATGATGGAATCCTCCATGATATCCAGAAAGCCACAGAAAAACAAGAAACAAAGAACACCCAAGAAAGATAATACCCGCCCGGTGAGACGCCATCATGGGTCTCACTTGTTCCCGCCGCCAAAGACCGGGGAAGACGGTGTCGGAGGACCGTGGGGCTGATATCTCCTAGGAAAACACGCTGCTCTTCTTCTTCCCGATGCTGAAGCTGAAGCGCTCCCTTAGTGGTTGTTTGGCAGGGTCAGGCTTATCCGACGGCCTATCCGCGTTAGAAGAGGAACGCGCCCCCTCGCTCCCGTTATAGTCGACGGTGTTGAAGACCACCGCCGACTCGGAAGGCTCGCTCTCGGGGTCTGGTTCCTTACCGTTTTCCAGAATCGCCGCCATGTCCTCCCTGTCCCTGTCCCTGTCCCTGTCCCTGTCCCTGTCCCTGTCCTTGTTCTTCTCCTTGGAGCCGCCTCCCAGCCAGCTCATGTTGAGCGACTTGCGGCTCAGCGACTTGCTGCCCCTGTTGGCCCGGTCCAGCAGGTGACCTGAGTGGCTGGGAGTTGAGGGGCTAGGGGGATCGCATCTGCGGCTATGCTTTTCTTGCGCTGCTTCTCCTGCGCTGCCGACATGGCTTTGCTCTCGGCCAGCGCTCGCTGCAGCTCCTCCTCGTTCTTCTTGCGCATCTGCTGGATCTGTTTGACGTTCTCCTTGCGGCGCTTTTTCTTCCTCCTTCAGCTGTTCCTTCTCCGCCAGCTTGCGCGCCTTGTCTGCGGCCTTCTGTTCCTTCTTCTCCAGTTTCTTGTCCTCTTTGCTCGCCTTGGGCGACTGCAGCGAGGTATCTACCCTCAGCGCTGTCACCGGGGTGGAGGGGGTGGAAGGTTCGACGGCTGGGGCTGGTGGGGGTGCCGGGTTCAGCGGATACGTCTTGATGGGCGGAGGGGCCTCTTCCGGGATTGGCGGGACCTGCGGCCCATCAAGAACCCCAGGCGCCGTCTCTGCGTGGTCGAGGATGGCAAAGTTGTCCCTTTCGTCCGTCGGGGAGGTGGGCGTCGTGAGCTGCCTGGTCAGTGGCGATTTGGCCTCGCCGTTGCCGTTGGTCTTGAGGCGGTCCTGAGCCAGATCGGCCTTCTCGCGCTCTATCCTGACCTCCTCGAGCCCCTCCTCTTCTTGCTCTGCCACAACCTTCTCGTGCGTTGTTTCCTGGTAGAACAGGACGTATGCACAGGCCATGCCTGGTTTGTCCCCGAAGAAGCTCCGCACAAAGTGCTTGTCGACCGGCTCCACCATTTCGTCGTCGAATAGTAGCCAGCCCCTGTCGGGCGTCTTGATGACCGCAACGTAGTGACCGTGGTAGGCATTGCCGCCAATGTGGACGACCACGGCGTACAATTCGTAGAGCCGATCGGGGTCGGACGCGTCGTCTGTCGTGTTGAACATGCGAAGGTGATACGGGTAGACGACTCGGTGGAAGAGCTTCTGCAGTCGGGTGAAGTCTTCGGTGTACTTGAAGCGCTTCAGGTGCAGGGCCATGACCTTGGGCAGCTTCTTGATCTTCATCCTCTTCTCGGCCTCCTGCAGGCCGCCGCACTGGTCGCAGTGGAACTTATTCCTCTCGCACAGCATCTCCTCGTCCGAGAATTTTCTCAGACAGGACGTCACGGACGAGTGCTCCTCCAGGTCGATCGAGAGGTCCAGAAATGTCTCGTCTCTCTGCGACGCGGTCTCACAGGCCAGACACTTTGTCTCCGACGTCAGGACACCCTCGAATATGTCGTGTACCCAGCCGGTCCCTGGTGATGTGGCGCCTGCAGCCTGCTGCGCCTTCATCAGCGCTGCGGTCGCGCCGTCGAGGAGTGCGCCGCCCCGTTTGCATTCAGCATCTGCGATTCCTGCATCCGTCTCGCGTTCGCTTCCACGTTGGATATCACGTCATTCAGGACCAGGCCATAGAACTCATGCGCGTCCTGGTGGTTCTGGTTGCGGAAGGCCTCGTTGTCTCGCTTGAAGATCTCGAGAAATCGCTGGGGGCTCAGCACGCCTATCCGGGTGTCGCTGTCGATCAGCGTGTGGAATATGTCCTTGAGACCCGTGAACGTGCTCTCCTCCATACCGTAGGCGGCATGGTTCCCCTGGTTCAGCTCCAGCACCGGCCCCTTGATCATGGCCTGCTTCTTCTTGTACTCTGGAGAGTCTGGTCTGTCCTCTGGCTTCTGCTGCCCGGGCGGCAGCTGCCCGGCATTGATCTGCTGCCTAACCCTCATGGCCTGGGCGGCCGTCAGGGGTTTCTGCTTGTTCGCGCCAGCGGCATTGGGTCTCGGAGGTGGTCTTATGGTGACGGGGACCTTTCTCGGCCGCCCGTCCGGGGTATCTGAAGGTACTTGTGGTGGGTAGTTGACGACATTCTGCTGGAACGTTTCGCAGTAGTAAAGTGCTTGTACTATTGAGTTACAGTAGCTGTCCCACAGTCAGTGTACAAAGTTCGAGAAATCAGCGATCGGGGCCGGCTTCGTACCATGTATTGCCGAACTGGGAGAAAGAGAGAGAGGGGTACCGAGTTAGCAACTGTAACAACATGTAAACACCTGATCAGGTGGGCAAGAGGAACTTACATTCTCCAGCCCAAAGAACTTGTCGCTGCCATCTTCCCGCAACGGCCCTGCATTCTGTAGCATCTTCTCCAGAGGCGTCTTCTCGGCGGGTGGTTCATCCTTTTTAGACTTGAGAGCGGGGTCTTTCGGTGCCGTCGAAGCGCCCTGTGATCTCTCTCGGTTAGCAGTCATACATATACTCCTGTGTCCCCGGACGAGGCGCGCAGGGACCTGGCTTATGGTCCCTTTTTCCCCTTTTCGGTCCTTGTTTCTTTTTCCCCCTGGGCAGTGGCGCATTCTAGCGAGTCATCGTGGCTCTCTTCTTTTACTTACACCGCTGGCGCTTCGCAGCTTCTTGATCAACCCCGACATGATGAGGACGACGTAGGCGCAGCAGCAAGGTCGTGCGCAAGGCGACGTTGCCAGGAAGAGGAAGGGGGGGCACGTCGACCCGGCTGGCCGGTCGGACCCAGGAGCTCAGGATGACCGAGGCTCAAGGACCCAACATCCGGAACGCGCAGGTCTCGTGGGTCTGCCCACTCCCACTCGACGGAGAGACAGAGACGGATCGCTGAGGAGGGTGGAAAGATATCGAAGCGACGAGCCACGAAATAGAAGAAAAAAAAAGGGGGGATGGGGGAGCAAAGGAGGGAGGGCAGAGCAAGAGTCGCTGGCGCAGAGTTATTCGTCGCGCTTCTTCGACGGCGAGCAAGTCTAGGACTGGGCGCTGTGGACTGATTTTGGCTGTCGTGGGGTTGGTATTCGTTCTGCTGATTAGATCATCAGGGGCGGCTCAGGGTTCTAGGAGACAATCGGTGGTCCTGCAAGATCGAGAGAGAAAGGTGCGGCGCAGAGTTGGAGGACTGGCGAGCAGCAGCTTTGTCTGTGATGGGGGACGAGGTTCGGAGCACCAGGCCAGAAGGCTGACGTGCGAGTCGCAGACGAAGGAGCTGACGGATCTGCGGAGGTAAGGAGGCGTTCGGGGGCACGATGGAGGCCAAGAAGGTGTAGGTGCAGAGGAGGAGGAGGTACTTTCGCAAGGTAGGTACCGTGTGCATGCTCAGGACGGTTAGGCGAGAGGGAAATGTGCGTGCGCGACACAGTGTGCTTGATGGTGGTGGTGGTGGTGGTCGCAGTCGAAGGATCGTCGAGGCGAGGCGACCCTTTTCCTAGCACCTCTTCCTCGACATGTACTAAGTAGTAGCGCTGTAGGTGTCTCGAATAGGTCTGGGTCATCTGGGTCTCTTTTTTGTGCCAGTCAGTTCAGGTCAGTAAGTGGTTTGATTGTGTACTGTGTGTGTGTGCGTGCAAGTGTGTGTGCGCGTGTACGGGGGTAGTGCCTAAAGCCCCCATGGAAGGAGGAGTGGGATGAAGGCGGGGGGGGAGGGGGCGGCAGGCCCTGTTGGGAAGTTGAGCGTAAGCGTTAAATTGGCTTAGCCGTACCATGTGGTTTTCACTGCCTACCACTGACACACGCCCCCAATTTGTGCAGGGCATGGCCAGGAAGGATGAGGTTGGTGCTGCGGTGAATGACTAAAGATCTGGTGATATCCATCCGTGTGACCAGCGATGGTTGCAAAATTTGAAGAGTCAATAATATGTAATGTGATTTTATGGAATACAAGAGCACATGCGTCGCGGGAGTGTCAATCTTTCTTCCGCTGCAGAAGCAAATTCTGTGATCCAGGCACAGACAGGGCAGCGATAGCCGAGCAAGCGTGACTTGCTCGATTTTGACATGGCCCCTCATTCTTTGGGGTCGGTCGGTCACCGCATGGTACATGGTACTGCTTCCTGAGTACACAATACATGATAGAACTGCCAGGATCTCCACCGTTGGTTTCTAGGGGACTTCCCCTAGGATGGGCTGTAACGTTGTTACATTTCTGTCGATGATTTCCAAGAACAGATTATCTGTGTGCTGAGGCAATTGGTCAGACACGAGCTGCCGTGATTTAGACTCCGTGATCAGGCCCCCAAGGAGGAAGGACCCGTCTCGAGTACAGGTACATAGTACAAGCAAAGTACAATAGTACGGGCACGCACAGTATGCCGCAGCAGCACCCTGGCATGCAGTCAGCCCTGCGAAACCTGAAAGACGGACCATTTAATTGATCTACTTTACAAGAACAAGAATGCAGGTCCTTATGTACGACAATCACCGGCAAGGAACCCCACACGATAATCAGACAAGTGATTTATTACGGTACATAGCTTAGTAGTACATACACAGTAGTAAAATTCAATGCCCTGGGCATTCTGGGGAAAGAAAAAGGCAGAACCAAATTCCCTCACCCCCATCAAAACTCAATCCCTGATCAAGAAACCGACCGAGGGCAGCTGCAGGGTTGCATGGCCATTGAACTCCAAGTGCTTAATCGCCTTTCCTGTCAGTCCTGCCCAGAGCGCCGGGTCCAATCAGAATCGGGGAGCCCCTCGCTGTGAGAAATACGGTGTGTAAGACAGTGCAGACCGCCAAGACACCTGGACCACCTGGACCACATGGCCGTGCCAGGTCTGCCCCGTCTTTAGGCCGCTGCCACAGGACTATGAGACTCCCTACTACTAAATACTATGTACTGTGCATAGAAAGCCCTGCGATCTGCTGCAGGTGTCGCTGGCTGATGGGCAGCTCGTCCCGTCCAGTTCCACAGGTGAGGCACGACAATCTTTCAAATAGCCACGTCTGCTCGAGCACCGTCCTGTCAGGCGTAAAGCGGAGCTGAACACACCGTCGCGAGCAACTAATATGTACAGTATTTCAAATCCTTACAAGCAACGCACTACTGCCGGTGGCCCTGAATCGCCAGCTCCTTCGGATCTCGATTCTAGGGAGAAACCGTTCCTGGCCCATGCGTGCGTACTTGTACTATGCTATGTACGTGCGTGCGTGCGCTGCGTGTCCACCCATCTCAGCACTCAAAATCACCTGCACCCCCCCTCCTCCTCCTCCTCCCGGCCCATCCTGCGAACAATGCTTGAGTTCCTGTGCATACCTGTACCTGCATCCCCCACACACGATTTGTACTGACTGACGCCGCTCTGCGGCTCATTGGGCTTGGCTCGTCAGAGAAATGACCCCTTTAGGTGGAAGAATATATGTATATTTATATATGATATATATAAATCGTCTGATATTTCTAGCCAGTAGCAGCTACCAGTACCATGGTAAGAGCAGGAGGAGAGGAGAGAGGAGACGGACCCACGACAAGCCCTTCCCTGCACAAAACTCACCTCAACTGTGGGGTAAAAATTCATACAGTAGTACTATGTACTATGAGGGACCGGCAAACCCAGGGGTCCTGAGCCCTACAGGGCCTGGTCCGGCCTTCATCATCAGGCCTGCAGCCTTCTCGAACCATTCTGCAACAGAATACGGAACCAAAAGTTTGGTCGTATGTATCCTGATCGACCGCTATGTCGAAACTGACATTGCAGTACTTAGTAGGAACGTCAGCAAACGGAGTACGCCTATCACCTTTCACCACTAGTGCAATGGGGCGCATACTATCCCTTCTGGGCTGCAGCAAAAAGTGAGTGAGCATCCGCGCCGCAGATCCCTTGGGCGACCCCTGCTAAACCCCCGCCAGCAACAGATCGATGCGGCGGGGTTCGAAGCACTACTGCACGAAGCAGCCATAGTACGTACGTACTATAGTATACTTAAGTACAAACAGTACTTTATGATACGGACGTACAGTGGTTAGCAGGGGTGTCCGCAAGACCACTGAACATGCGCCCCAGGCCCCCCTCTTCCAATTCCTCACACTGTCCCACCACACAATCCTTCTCCAGAAAGTCATGCATCTACATAGTACTACATACTACGTAGCAGCGAGCCAACCAGCCTGTAGTCCCCTCCCCTACCAAAACAGTTCATCCAACCACCACCCGTCACCCTACAACATCCCTCCCCAAGATGGATGCAGGTGAGGGAGCACCGAGGAAGCACCGGCTGCAGGTTACCACTGCCTTGCTGCTTGTCTCCGGCCCATAGGGCTGGGCTGCCTTTTTGTGTGGTCGTGGTTGGAAAGAACCTCCACTGTGCTTCGGTTACACTGAAGGAGGAGAGGAGGGGACGGGGGAGTGGGAAGGGTGGAGGGTGAGGGCGCACACGTGCGCTTTAGGTGGGTGTCACGGTGTGTGTGTGTGTGTGTGTGTGTGTGTGTGTGTGTGTCCTGTCTGTCCTTGTCCTCCGTTCCACCAGCCTTGCCACGCAAATGCAGGCCCTGCGTGTTAGGAGTAGTGGTGGTGTTATGCATGCGCCGCCGCCACCGCCGCGGCCGCCGGATGCATCGTCATGTGCGAGGAAGGTGTCGTGTCACGGCAGCTGGGGGGTGGCATTTTGCTAAATAAAGATGTTTGTGTGTGATTTGTGTGACCCTCGAGGATCCTTGGTTTCTTTCCGACTGGTAAGACTCTCAGAAAAGAGACGCTTTCTTCCAATCAGTCTCTTTGCGGGTTTTAGGTCCTTCTTTTCTGCATCTTCCTGTCAGTTATGAAGATAGTTATTCCCTCACAAGGTGCTTCTTCAATCTAAGCGTAGAAATCGTCACAATAAATGGACAAATTCCAGTCCGCTCTCACAAGTGCCGATGATAACTATGGCGTTCACTCTGCTGAAAGGCTGCCTAGAGGATACTTCATAGTTCGATCGTACTGCCGTTCGGAAATCAAGATCATAGGGAGCACACATAATACGATGAGTTTCTGTCGTAAATCGAAGTGATCGGCACAGGTCTTGACAAGGTATTTAGGAAGCACTCGGTGCTTGCACTGCCAACCTCTTGATATCGATTTCTGTCACTTGGCGTCGCGCTCTCAGTCTATACTTATATGCTGAGGCACAAAGGCAAAGCTTTGGTCGCAGCACGGTATTCCGTAGGCTCTATTCCGTCTCTCTAACATGCAAGGCGTGCATTACTGTCTATTGTGTCAGCTCAAGCCCAGAGACTAACGAGAATATAACGCAGCGCCCCCGCTAACAGCCAACACACGCAGGACCCCATTCCTACTCCTCCTCCTGCACGGCCTTCTTCACACCCTCCACGAAAGCCTCGATCGCCTCACCGCCGCCGAGCGGCATTATGCCACCCCTGACGAGCCCGCCGTTCTCGACCTTGACCCCGAGACCTTCGGCAATGCTCGGCAGGCCGCCCTCCCGCAGCGCGTTTGTCAGGCTGGCCAGGGCCTGCTGGAACATAGGTGTGCGCAGGACCTTCTGGATGAGACTCCTCTGCTGCGCCAGGGTCATGGCCTCTAGCGCGGTCCTGACGGCCTCTGCACTGGGCTCGAGCTCGACCGCGTCGCCCCGGGAGGACCCGGACTGCTGCGAGAGCACGACCAGCGATGGGGGAGGTGCTTCATCAGGCTCCGGCAAAAGTTCTCGTCGGCTGATGCGAGCAGGGGGACGGTGGTCGAGGGCTCGAGGAGATCGTTGAGCGTCGGGTAGAGCTTGCCCTGGGCGGACTGCTGGGGCATGCCGCCTTGGCCTCCCTGCAGAGAGGCAAGGAAGTTTCGTACTGCTGCTTGTGCATCGTCGGGCATAGCGCTTGCTCTGTAAGGCATGTTAGCAGAATGATCACTTCAGTGTGATGTAGTTATGGGTGGGTGTGTGTGTGTGTGAGAGAGTGTGTGAGAGAGAGAGATGGGTAAACGGCGATGAGTGAACGAGCAGATAGGAGATTCCTTGCTGCTGAGCCTGTGTCTGTATCCTTCAAGTCCATTCTTTCATCGTGAATCATTACTAAATGTACATGACCAATGCGCCTTGTCTCAATGCCATGTCTCAAGGCCATGTCTTCGGTTCTCCCTTTGGCCAGCCTTGCAGCTTGTGCTTTAAGATGGGTCATGCCAGATGGCATTCCTGTCTTGCATGAATGCGCCCTTTTTGTATATGGCTCTGCATGATTGTGTCTTATAGAGGTTTGGCTCCAGATGATAGTGTTGTGATAAGCGGCAGTCTTTGAAGAGGAAGATGAAACCTACGCTCTTGCCCCATCCGCACCGCCCTCCCTGGACTCCTCGCCCTCTTCTCTGACATCCCCTCCGGTCGCATCCGCGCCGGCACCACCGCTGCCAGGCTCGTGCTGCTCAGCGCCGTGGCCCGCAGCATCCTCCATGGCCTCATCGCCGTCTGTATCCCTGCCGCCTGGGCCGCCGCCGGAGGTACGCACTTCGGCCAGCTCTGCGTTGACATCAACCTCCTCGCCCTGCAGCATCAGGTTCACAATCTCGCCTATCTTGCGATCGCGGGGGCTCAGCCAGGTCGGGTCGCCGCTGGAGTGCTGGGGGTGCGACTGTAGCCAGAACAGGTGGCGTGTAGATGAAGACTCGAACTTGAGGACGAAGATGCGGCCTTGGGTCTTGGCGGTCGCGGGAGATGATGACGAGGTCTCGACTGGTACAAAGGTGCCGTCGGTAGGAATCATGGTCAAGTCGAGCTCGGGCTGGTCTGCTGGAACGCTGCGCTCGCGCCAGCAGAAGTGCAATAGGTCTTCAGACGCGGCAGTCAGCGGGGAAAAAACGTCACACGAGCAACTTGTAAGGGGGCTGATGCGGTTGGGATTTCGTACCATCATCAGAGCAATGGTAGAGATAGATGTAACCGGGTCGTGGCGATGGCTTCACCTTGTATGGTTTGGCGGCTTGCTGGTTTGGTTAATTAGCATGTGAAGACGGGCGGGTGTCTGGTCTGAAGGGGGACTGGAACTCACGTCGACATCGCAGATGCCGGCCTTAAAGGTGAGTATGGGATGGATGGACATCGTGAGACAAGGTATCAGAGACCCAATCGTATCACAAAGGCTGTGTCGTCAGTTGTTGAGTCGTCAAATGGGATGGGAAACGCGAAATGGGGGTTGGTATTAGGTTGAGGGGGTATTCCTGATAGAAGCTCCCAGCATGAAGCTCCGTTGACGGGTAACTTTAAGCTGTAACCCCGTAGAGCCAGGCAGGCGACTAAGTACGTCCGCAGGCTGCTCTGTCCCTGACGTGTTGCCGACAGGGATCTGTTCTCTAGATACTGGCGGCTGGGGGTTCTCTGCGCCAGCTGGTAGCAGCTGGTGCCTTCGGATCTGACCAACTTGCAGAGTCCCGCAGCGTTTCCTCTTTTTTTTTTTTTCCTCTCGCGCTACTGCTCTCTCTTCCCGCAATCCCGCCCAGAAATATCACGTGCACCTCTCAACCCAACCCACACCCAATTTTCAGTTCACTCGGACCGGGTAGTCATTTTCTAAGCGGTATTGCCCGCCAGTTCAATCAAGTCAACGACAACCCACCACCAAAACGAACTTGTTCGTACTCTTCCATTCTTCTCTTCTCCCTAGCCGACGTTTACATCCAACTGACCCTCTTTTTTGTCACCATTCAGCACCAAAATGTCGGCCAAGGTTGAGACCAAGAAGTTCGGCAAGGGCACTCGGTCGGTCCCTCACCACTCCGAGAAGGCCCAGAAGTGGTACCCTGCTGAGGATGATTCCCAGCCTCGCAAGGTACGTTCGACAATGTGCACACGAGCATCCGATTTGTGGTCGGCAAGGAGGGGGGAAAGATGAAGTGTCAGGGAGAGCGGCATCACCAGGCAAGAGAAGGAGCGCATCGGCATGGTCGGGATATCATCAGATGTATGAATTGATCTGGTGGAGGGGTCAAGTGACTCTAGCTCGACAATGCGCGAAGACCTCCACGATGGGGACTGGACAGAAAAGTGCGACACATTGGCATACACGACAATGAGAAAACGAGACGCGACGAACGGGGGAGGGGGGGGGGAGCTGGACCTGAGGATTTTTGTGGATGCACCCAAGCAGACCGAGAATGCGACCAGCAACTGACATGAATTATCTATCACGAATATAGGTCCGCAAGGCCGTCCGTCCCTGGCAGCCACGCAAGACCCTGCAGCCCGGTACCGTCCTGATCCTGCTCGCTGGCCGCTTCCGTGGCAAGCGCGTCGTCCTCCTCAAGAACCTCGACCAGGGCGTCCTGCTCGTTACCGGCCCCTTCAAGATCAACGGCGTTCCCCTGAGACGAGTCAACTCCCGCTACGTCATCGCCACCTCCCAGAAGATCGACCTCGCCGGTGTCGACACCAAGAAGATTGACGAGGTTGCCGAGCCCAAGTACTTCGTTGGCGAGAAGGCCAAGGAGAAGGCTGGCGAGGAGGCTTTCTTCAAGCAGGGAGAGAAGCCACAGGTACGAACGAATAAACCCCGACCCTGATCACGAGCACAAGCACGAGCAACGAGCATACCGTGGAGATATTGTGGTGCCTAGCGCTCTGGCTACGGTTCCACACCAGACCAGGACTGCACATACACACATATGTACAAAGAGAGTTAAGGAGCTGACAAGATTACGTGCACAGAAGAAGGAGGTCTCCTCTACCCGGGCAGAGGACCAGAAGGCGATCGACAAGGCCCTCCTGGCCAACATCAAGAAGGTGGAGTTCCTGGCCAGCTACCTGGCTTCCACCTTCAGCCTCCGCAAGGGCGACAAGCCCCACGAGATGAAGTGGTAAATCTTCTGCTCTCCCCGCGAGGGCGCGAATGATGGCTGGATGGTCAGTCTTGGTCCACAATCGGAGGGGATGGGGTGGCGGAGGCGTACGAGACGACAAACGGAAAACTTCTCTCTCACACTTTCGGGCAGACAAAAAGAAGATGAAACTTTTTGCTTTTGGGAGGGGGTTTACAAGAGCGGCACTCGAGAGGCTTCTCGGAAATTAGGGACGGCTTGGCCAATTGCATCTTCACGTTTGCGGCGTCTGTAATGAGGGATTCTTGCAACCCAGTGATCATGAAAAAACAAACAAGAAACACCAAAGATGGTCAACCTTGATTTTCCAGCATGGTCCGAGAGATTTTGTGTGAGGACCACAGTACAGAAAGAGACCGCAGGCTGTGTGAAAGAACGAGCAATGCGGCGGACAAGAAGGCCAAGCAGGCTCCTAAATACACCGCCATGGAGGAGCATCCCGCCCCGCCATGTTCTAGCGCCATGGTGTTGCGTGCCAAAAAAGACGATCAGGCTCAATGTAGGTCGTTTTTACGCAAGCCGCGCTCCAGAGATATCAGTACTTTGACTGCCTCCCCGTCGGCCATGTAGGTTTCTATAGACTGGTGAAGATGCATAGATTTAAATTCGTCTAATCACATCGCTGCGCAAGGTTGCAGGCTGCAATGAGGATGCTAGTGTTCTTCTGGAAACAAGTGCTTCTCGGACCTCACAGCAGAGCGCGGGCCTTTGGGCCAAAGCCCAGTACGCTGGGCCTGACTTTCCTATACGTCCCTCTCCACCCAGCTCTGGATCATGCCCTCGAGCGTGGGCTCATACTGCTTGCAGGTGACCTTGCCAGAGCTCTCATCCAGGTACGTGTTGGCCTGGACAAAGACCTTGCGAGGCTGCGCGTTGGCCACAACGACCTGGCGCACCTTGGTGCCCCAGTACTCGAGACCCACTCCCGACATCTCCTCGCCGAAGAACTTGGTGCCGGTCTCGACGTCTGCAGTCGACTTGTAGATGTGTATCTTCTGGAGGAAATCGCCGACCGCTGCCAAAGAATGTGAGTACACGATCATTATATGCCGACGGAAAGAAAGAAAAAAAATACGAGAGGGGTCACGGCAGGAATGCGGTACGAACCTTTGCGACCCTTGGTCAGGATCAAGCTGCGGTTTAACTTGATGGTGAGATCGGACAGATCGTCGGCTGTATATTCCAGCTTGCAAAAGTCCTCGCCGGCCTGCAAGAAACACTTCAGGATGGCAAAACGCGCCTGGCAGTGCGGCTGCCCCCACCTCTGGCTCTTGGGGTCCCAGAACTCCAGGGCCGCGAGACCAGCACGCGCCATGCTCAGGTACGCAGTGTAGAGCACGTCGCCGGCCTCGCCGTCCATGTTGTCCGTGCCGTCGCCAAAGCCAAAGATCTTGAGCACGGGAAACTCGCAGGCCAAGTACATAGACACCAGTTCGGCGCGGCATTCCTCGTAGGCACCTGCCAGTCCGCCAAAGACGCCGCCCCAGGTCTGCCCCGGCTTGTACCAGGTGGTGACGGGCTTGTTAGTTAGGGGCTGATGGGCGGGTTCGCGTGGTCGAAGTTGAACACTCCTGGTGAGGTTTCCTGGAGCAACTTTCCGCACCCGTGCCCTGTGAGCCTGTTGGAATAAACAGAGTGGTCAGCACTTGTCTAGCAAGAGAGAAAATTGAGTCTTGAAGGCATGAACGTCCCAGGGATGAAGACCTCGACCGAAGCCAAAGAACCAGATCTCGAGGGAGACACGTACTCATGGAGACCGACCTGCACTTCAAATGCAGGGTCTCGATATTTCTTGTACACCTCAAGGTCCTCTTCCTTGATGAAGGGAATCTTCTCATTAGGAGCCTTGGCACCAAGGACGTTGCCGAGGGAGACATTCTTGAACCCGTCCGATTGCCGAATGTCATCGTACTATAGGCAATCTCGTCAGCAAGGGATTCAACTCGCAATTGGCCTTAAATCGACATCTTTGTATGGGAAAAAAATCATCGGTACTTACGTTCGGGATGTTGATACCCGCTGGGATGCCAGAGCCCGCAAACGAGAGGACCTCAAGGGACGTAAAGTCAGGGGCCATGAACTTGTCCTTCTCAAAGTCGGCACTCCACGGGAGGAGGGGGATCAGCTTCGAGGAGGACGAGACGAGCTCGCCGAACGCGCGGGTCCGCTCCTTGTTGACCATGGCCGCGAAGCCCTCCCACTCGCCCCGGATACCAGCAGGATCTCTATACGTCTCGATGAAGCCGACGTTGCACTCCACATCGGGACCCTTGTCTGCGATCCAGTGCCGCTGGCTGTCCTTGAAGGCGAGGAGCGACCCATTGTCAAAGGACTTGGCGTACTCGGTGTGCATCTTCTGCTGGGTCTCGTTGTCGGCATTATCTGCGGCCTTGGCGATGTTGGCGGCAGCGGCAGCCATCTCCTTGGCGTGGTCACCGTACACCAGCCTGACCGTCTTGCCGGCCAGGACGCCGTCGTCGGCCTTGAACTCGGTCTCCTTGCCGATGTCACCACCCTCGCTCGGGACGCTCGTCTGAGCAGAGGCGATGAGGATCTCAAAGACCCCGTCCTTGGTCTTCCTCAGCCGGGTGTTCTCTGGCAACAGACCCTTGCCCACCATCCACTTCGCAACGCCGTCCACCTCAGCCTTGGTCACATCAGGGAGTCGACATAGTAGGTAGTCATGTGGCCCTCATCTGGATAGCCGAGGTGCATGAGGCCTGGGCTGGCGCAGGCGAAGATGCCTCCCTTGGTGGCCTTGTAGAACTTGTCGGCCTCGGGAGACGTGGCGGCCAGCTTCTCGATATCGCTCTCCTGGCAGCGGGGGATGAATTTGGAGTCGCCAAAGCTCTTGTAGTTTCCAGCATTACCCAGGAAGACAGAAGCGTACTGCAGAAAGAAGGTGACAGCCTCCTCGGTGACGCCAGCCTTCTGGCCGAGGGCCTTCCAGTCACCATTGCAGCTCTTGTGGAGGGCGAGGATGAGATCAAAGATAGACTCAGATTCCGGAGACACCTGCCTCATCTGGATGCGAGACCCCGCGAACGAGGCTCTACAATGCCACGACGGGGTGTCAGTGAGAGATTGCCACACACACAAGAGACATAGATGAAGGCTCCACGACCCCGACCCCGCGACTTACTTGGAAATATAGTGGGCATAGCGCTTCTGCTTGTCCGTCAGGGCATCGAAGTGCTTTGCGATCTCGAGCCTCACGACGCTTGGAGGGGCGTCAGCCAGGTAGGGCTTGAGCTCTTGGGCGTCCATGCTGATATGTCGTCGACCTGAAATGGTCAAGGCAGGAGGAACACGCGAGGCAGATCTGAGGGGGGAAGAGAAAGGAGGAGGAGGGGGGAGGTGAAACAAAGACCGAGTACGGCACAGTAGGAGACCTCGAGACAAGTCCACGAGCTGTTGTCTTGAGCGAGGAGGGGAGACGATACATTTATAAAGGAAAACCGAAACCCTCTCCTTCCTTCGCGCCTGAACTCTATGGCCCAAGGATTCCACCCTTCCTTGTGCAGTTTGACTAGTGCAGCACAAGGCTTAAGCCAGTTCAGCAGCGTCACGTTCAATAGTCGAGTGAGCGCCAGCATCTACGCCACGGAAGCTTAGACAGGCATGTACGCACGTCGCGCGGGGTTCTTTTCAGCCAGGGCCCGCCTGTTAGGGGTCTACCCGCTTCTAGCCGAAGAGGAACAGCAGCTGCCAGATACTGACTCTGCGGTTTTTCTTGTCTTCCTTCTTTCTTTCCCGAGCGTATGGGTCCAAAAAGAAGAGGAGACCAAATGTAGACAGGTTCTTGAACCAATTGATTTTGTCATGTAAACAGAAGAAGGGGGGGGAAAAAAATATGGGAAAAGAAAAAAGAACGAGGACATCCAGAATCGATCATGGCGAGTCTGGAGCTGGAGAAAACGGCTCCAGGGCCAAAGTACTATGTAATGCGCTATCAGATACAGGGCTTATTGCCCTGAAGAGGCCCAAGACAAGCTGCCACAGACGCTGCAGCCGACACCTGACGCACTGCTGTGACAGGGGTTAATGCCACCTCCAGATCGCCCATCATTGGAGGGGCAAGCTGAGGCTCGTGCTTGTGGTCGGTGAAGCTAACAGTAACGACATCGCCAACTCTCACCCTCTTCATTCGCCTCAAAGGGCCTATTTCTCTTACAGACAGTTCGGCCTCCCAAGATCCTCGATCATCACCACGCACACAAGTCGAATACGTTCCTCCCAGCTTCCTCCCCCGCTCCTCCTTCTTCCCCTCTCGCCCAGATCGAGTCTCCTGCACACCCCAAATCCCAGGATGGCCTCCGCCGACCCCTTCGACTCGGCACTGTAAGCCTCCCTCCTTCCGAACGCAGCTTGCTTCTTGAGAAACCCAGAGAGGGGGCTGCAAGCTAACAGGCTCTCCCTTATTTTTCCCCTCCCAGCGACCTCCTCCGCCGCCTCAACCCCAAGCACACCCAGCGCAACCTCGACTACATCATCCGCCTCGCCCCCGACCTGACAGAGGACCTCCTGTCGTCCGTCGACCAGCCCCTTGTCGTGAAGCGCTGCAAGCAGTCCGGCCGTGACTATCTGCTCTGCGACTACAACCGCGACGGTGACTCGTACCGGTCACCATGGTCCAACCAGTTCGACCCACCGCTGGACGAGGGCGGCCTGGGCGGCGTCGGCGCGGGAGGCAATGATGGTGCGGGCGAGGGGGCGGTCCCCGGCGAGAGGGTCAGGAAGATGGAGGTCAAGGCTAACGAGGCCTTTGATATCTACCGCGAGCTGTATTATGAAGGAGGCGTGTCATCGGTGTACCTGTGGAACCTTGACGATGGTTTTGCAGGCGTTGTCTTGCTGAAGAAATGTGAGTTGAGATTCTGAAAAGGGGGAGGAGTTGGGATATGACATACAGAAAGTCGAGGTATCTGTGTTGTTAGCTGACACATACGACGTTCTCAACTCCAGCCTCTCCATCCGGTGGCAGCAGCTCCGGCGTCTGGGACTCGATCCACGTCTTCGAGGCAAGCGAGCGCGGACGCACGACCAACTACAGGATGACTTCGACCGTGATGCTGTCGCTGGCGGCGGCGGGGTCCGCAACCTCGACGCTCGGCGAGATGGACCTGAGCGGGAACATGACGCGCCAGATCGAGCAGGAGCTGCCCGTCGACACGGACGAGAGCCACATCGCCAACATCGGCCGCCTGGTGGAGGACATGGAGCTCAAGATGCGGAACCTGCTGCAGGAGGTGTACTTCGGCAAGGCCAAGGACGTCGTGGGCGACCTGCGGAGCATCGGCAGCCTGAGTGAGGGCCAGAGGGACCGGGACGCGCAGAGGGAGATTATTGGCAGTATGCGGAGGTAGTCGAGCGTCGGTCTGCAAAAGAGCGGGCGCGCTTGGCAACATCTTGTGCCAGTCTTTCGCCTTGTGCCTTCACCAGTCCTTTTAGAAGAGCGTTTGATAAGTGGTTGCGTGCCCTTGAGTTGGCGGCTTGTGCTAAATTGAGAGTATAGGACGCATGCTGAGCTGTGCCTGTGGTGCTGTTCTCAGAAGATGAATAATACGTATAAACATGGCGTCTTTTTTTTTCTTTCTGGATTTTGTTACTTCTATTTTGTCTAACCTCCGCCAACGGAAGTTGTCATCGGCGAAGCGTCCATGTGAGTCAGCCAGGATGGGTATTACAGACTCGGTGGATGTTTGCTACGAATGTAAAGAGACCTGACGCCGTGCCGGTCATGTCACGATAGGTGAAAGCCACAATGCCTAGTGATCCAATGGTCATATGGGCTGTGACCAGGCCGCGAGACCCCTTGGCACTTGTCTTTTGGTGGAGGTTTCTGATGCCGCCACACGATCAAAAACACAAGTATACATCTCATAGAGAGGTGGGAGTAGAAAAAAAAAAAGACAAAACTTTGATGACGGCCTGCCTGGAGCTGCTGAAAGGTGTCATGATCCAGCTCTCACGCCATCTCGCCGTCTTCCTGACGCAGCGGTGGGCTCACCGTGCCGAGCGCGGTAGGTAGCTGAGCCTTCAGCGTGCCGTGCTGCCCACCCACTTACTCACTGCTGACGAGCTCGACGGGCCGAAACCACCGCCCAAGGCATGCTCAGATGAGTCGGTCGCCTAATCCCCGGAGTAAAAATGCAACCTCCTCCCCACCCCGCCCCCCAAAAAAGGAGAGGGGGTGTGGTCTAGACGCCGTCCTCAACTCCGAGCTCGCGCCTTCGTCGTGCAGCGACTTCACCCACGACCTCAACTCTGCATACTACGTTTGTGGAGACGAGGCGTTTCTTTTGGCGGGCGGGCGGGAACAGGCGAGAACTCTAAGCTAGGTTGGCAGGCTCTTCGAGCGGATCTGTTGGGGAAATGGGGTTTATTTTTGCTTTCCTCCCCCTTCTCCTTCTTCTTTGGGCCGTAATAGTATTGTGGCTGATGTCCCGTGCGGTTATTAATACATGCTCATGGGGGGTGTCAGTCGTTGCATCAACAGAGCGTCTTGGAGCCAATCGTAACGTTAAACAAGGCAAAACATCGTCAAGAGGAGCATTTTGTCCGCCGCTGAATCTAAGGAAAGTATAATATCCACTGGGACACTAAAGGAATCATAGTGTTCGACGGGACACCAAAGCCGTATAGTGTCCACTGGCACATCAAAGTACTCGTCAAGACTTGCCCTCGTCTAACAAGCTGACAAGATGTATCATATTTCGGTTGTGACTGGTAGTTTGCGATATATGAACGGCCCGTAGAAAGATGAGTCACAGGGAGCAGACCTCTAGAGACCGCTGTGCGCATGATATGCCTGGCGGGCGTGACTATCTATTGTTGGGCCACAAGCTGACAGGTGGAGTGGCATAGACGGCTGTCCAGGGCTTTATTTTTCACGTCGGCTCGGACAAACGCTGCCGTGCACGAGCGTAGCAGCAGTTTCTATATGTGACAGCCCAGCGCTCAGAGGCCCAGCCAGATCTTACTAATTCGTGGTGGCTGCGAGATTGCAGTCATGACAATATGTACAGCACGCGTGGAGCCCCCTCAGAATGGTGGCTAATGATGCCGAGTACTCTGCGCGCACGCGCGCGCGCGTGTGTATGAAAGAGAGAGAGAGAGGGAGGGGGGGGGGAGAGAGAAGGGGGGAGAGAAATGCCGGTCTGTCTGCCTTGGGGATGATGCACAATGGCACTTCCAGCTCGGATGGTTCGCCCGCCTCTCATGTAAGACCTCGGCTGTCTCTGCTTGCACGTTCTCGGTGAACCCGTAGCGGTTCCGGAGCCAAGGCACCATGGCGTTCCAAGCGTGAATGGCTCTTCTAGCTGCTAGCCCATTGTTCGCAGACCACGGAGGAGACCGCCGTGGTTGTCATGGCTGGTCAGTCACGGCCGGTCATCATGACAACTGTCAGTGGTCCGGGAAGTTTGTTTGCTGGGAGGTGGTGGGCCTCTGGACACGTCGTTCTCCCTCAGGATCAAAGCGATCCGCGGAGACGCAGTGAAACCCTGCGGAACCATCAGCCATGCACGCAAAATTAGACGAGACAGGGACGAAATGCAGAAGGAGGGGGTAACGAGAGATGACCGCCTCGTGTTTGGCCGAGAGAGACTATTTGATGTTGGAGTCGTTGGCGCATAGGCGCCTCCCCGATGGAGGCGTCTACTGCAGACTCCTGCATGGGGAAATTGGACGGCGGGCAAACCACCTGCAGAGCCAACCTTGGTTTGCGTGCTCAAATAAATCTCGTTGGTCCTGTTGGGGGTCCAACGCGCGAGGGCGAATATTGTAGGGTGAGACAGTTGCCTTTTTGCGAATAGGAAATTGCTCTTCTTCTTTTTTGTCTTGGAGGGTCGTCGTCGTCACGATGCATGTTGTTCGGTGAGCTGGACCTGTTGTGGATGTAACTCAGTATCTGCCGCCCCCGGTGCTCCCGCCAAATGGTTCCGTCACAGCAGGTGTTAACAAGACTTGCGGCGTCTGCCGTGTCACCAGGGCCAAGTCCCCAGTTGGAAATCATCCGACTAGGACAAGTTCCTGACCATCGATCTCTGTTGACCTTGTTTCAGAGGATTATCTAGCGAGTGCGAGCCAGACCGAGCTTCCAGGATGGAAAAAGGTTGACCGCCCTGACCGGAAGGGCCAGCCAGCGTGCCTCGCTGGCCAAGACGAGGCACGCTGGCTGGCCAAGATCAGCAGCATCACCACCACCTCTCGCTCTCGCTCTCTTCTGGGGAACTTCATGGAAGCCTTCTAGAAGGTCTGGAGCGGCCGGGAGAGCGGGACGGGCAAAAGATTGCGGCGGGGGCGGCCGGGACGCTAAAGGATGTGGATGGGGTGGTATTCTGCGTGCCTGCTGCAACCCCCTGAGGGCAGCATGGGAATAAGCCATGGGATGCTTCACATGGTTCGCTGCCACATTCTCCCGCTTGTTCGACGCATGGTGCTTGTACTATTAGCCGTGTGGTGGTATTGCGTCGTCTAGTCTCCCGGCTGATCCGGCCGGCTCTCTCTTTGAGACATTGGTGATGTGCTGTGTGCAGTGGCAAGATTCGTCGCTCGCTGTGATCTGTGATGCAGGTACTATGAGTGAATGTCACAGTGGAGTTGGGCACAGGACACAGACATGCTCATGCCCAGCACAGCAGGTGACAATGCTGCTGCATTGCATTGCACCGTCCGGCAGCACAGGTAGAGAGGTAGAGGTTGAGGTGTGGATTGGCCCAGCCGCTGTCCAGTGTTGCTGCCGGTTATGTACTGCCTGTTTTCTGGACCTGCAGATTCTCTCTATCACTTTCGAAGACGAGGTTGCTGCTGCCACTGCTACCCCCCTTGTAGTAGGAGACATGCAGAGGAATGTGGTGGCATAACACGAGATGGGTGAATTCATTTGGGATTACGTACATGTCATCACAGTCCCTATATGTGCAGATCATGGGCGACGCCATGTTTCGCGGAACGTTGCCTTGCGAATGTAAGGGGTGTCGCGCCAATCTGCCTCGGGTTACTCTTGTTGGTAAAGAGAGGAAGAGAAGAAAAAAAAAGGCCAAAAAAATGGGAGTGCGACTGAGTCGGATATTGTATATCATCATCATTTCCGTCGTGGAGAAGGAGGATAGGTGAACAGCATGCGTGTAGAATAAGCGACGGTCACTTTCCTTTCTTCTTCTTCTTTTCTCCCCACCTTCCCTACCTTTCTGGAATTCAAGTCCTTCCTTCCTCTCCTCCCCCGCAAAATGATGGTGTTGGGAAGGCACGGCAGGGTAGGACAGGGTAGGTAGGGTTGGGCACCAAAGGAGGTTAGGGTAGATTAGGGTCTTATGTACATTGTAGGGGGAGTGGGTTGCTCATCAGGCGACCAACATGTTCAGAAGTCTCAGCGTCAAACCTCTCCCCTGTCATATCTCAGTTCCCATTGTGTCACAGTGCAGCAGCCGAGAGACATGGGCTAAGATTGAGACCTTCGTGAACGGGGACAGGCGAGCAGAGCGGGAGAGAAGAAGGAGGGGAGTAGGCTTCCCGAACCGCTGCATGCCCTACATAAGTATATCCTCGTTGGGGAAGCTGGGTTTGGGCAGCCTGTCAGGGCTTCAGGCTTGGAACTTGGTTCGCTGCCTGGATACTATGTATGTGCTACCACAGTATGTGCATGTGTGTGTGTGTGTGCTATCGTCACAGGCGAGACCCTTGAAGGCCTGCCTCTAGGGGAGGAGAATGAGATGAGTCGCACGCAATTAGGGGACCCTCAACTGAGGGGAAGCCTACTGGGTACCACCAAACACCACACACGCCAGTGGTAGTCGAGAGCCCGGAAAGGACTAGTGTGAGGTACGCCGCCTCTGCCGTGGGATGAGGTACCCAACCACAACCAGCCAACCAGCCAAGCCAAGGTTTTGGGGGCTCTGCGCAAAAATCTCCGGATCCCTAATTCCTTAATACAAGCGGATAATGCTGCACTGAGGTCACCTGGCCGTCTTTCTGGAACGACAGGTCAAGAAACCTTTGCCGGCCGTCTTGTCCAGCTGATGCTGTGAGTGGTGTGTGGAGTGTACAGACGGACACACACACAGACACACACACATACATACACACCCGTACACACCCGTACACACCATACAGTGACCGTAGAGGAGGGCTGAGGAACAAGAAGATTGAAATGCGGAACTTGTTCCAAGCCAGAGCCCGTGCCTATGTTTCCTCCCCTTCCCCCAACAATTTTCTGAGGTCCAACCTCTCTAATCTGAACCTTTTTTTCATTGCCGGGCGTGCTTGTTGCTGCTCAGGATAAGTACTATGACAAGGACCAGAACAGGTACTATGTAACGAACGCATGAAAAAGGAAGGATCCACTTGGTATCCATTGGACCTGCCCTGGAATTGTGAACCCTCCTCGCGCGGGCCCCAGCCTGCTTCAGCCCAACCCTCGCCCTCATCCTCGCCCCCCCTGCACCGTCTAGGCTCGACCTCACTTCCCCCAAGGTTGACTCGACCAGAACAGCTCTCTTCAGGCAAGACTTGTTCTTCCTGATCGACTCCCCCTTCCCCTCCTCCCCCCTCTCTCTCTCGAGGACTATCCGAATAACCATCCATCTCATCAACCTGGGCCCCCGCAGTCCTCGTCAATTTCCGAGCAATCAACCTCAGGCCAAGGGCCAGACGGTGTTGTCCCAAGGACCAGCTACCTATCTGCAGACGATCTTTGCCTGCCCGAGCTCAAATCTGGATCTACCGGATCGCACCCATCAAATATTACAGCTTTAATCTCGCCTATTCTATCTTGAGCCCTCTAGGACTGCCACCGCCTATTTTCCCGTCTTGTTTCGTCCGTCGAGAGATAGCATCGCCCGCCCATCGACCACGCCTCACGCACACGCATGGGACAACGCCGAGCCCTTTCAGACTATTGCGCCTGCAACAAGCATAACTCGTCTGTACGATATATACTACCAGAGCTGTTCAGCTAGACAGACGTCTCTTTTCTTTTTTGCCCCCTTTTTTTTTTTTTTTTTTGTATCAATTCCACATTGGTCGGCATTCTTGTTCCCCCCTCGGTCTTTTCTGGGCAAGGGACGATAGAAAAGACGTTATCGAAACCAACCCCTGACCTGGACCCTCAACGAGTTACATCGCAAAGACGACCCCGCCCACCCAGGTCTTTCTCTCTCTGGTCCTGGCTCCAGGGCCGCTCGCACCCCTCAACACACACAAACACGATCCTGTCAGCCCTTCCCTCTCTGCTTGCTACAGCTTGAACCGAGCGCTACTTCTGATCGGTGCGCCCTTCTCGAGAAAAGAGAGAGAGCGCGAGAGAGTCAGAGAGTCCTTGCGCCGTCGCCCCCTTTTTCCTGTCTCTCTTCTGTCTATTGGCTCGCGATGGCGGAGAAGCCCTCGGTCCTCATCATTGGAGGGCTGGGCTACATCGGACGCTTCCTCGCTCTTCACATCCACAAGAACAACTTGGCCTCCGAGGTCCGCGTCGTCGATAAGGTCCTCCCGCAGCTGGCATGGCTGGCCCCGGAGTTTGACGAGGCCTGCGCCGGCGACAAGTTCGTGCAGGCAGACGCCAGCAGGGAACGTGAGTCGCTCACTGGCATACCCCTCCCCGCCTCCTCTTCCTCCTCCTCTGCCCACCACCTGATGTCCTGCCTTCCGGCTCGACCAAGCAGCAGCAGCAGCAGCAGTAGCGGCAGCGAAACTTCATCCCTCCCCCTCCCCCTTCCAGACAGCCCAAGGCTAATCCCTCTCTCTCGCCGGGAACGCAGAAGCACTGGCCAGGATATTCGACCGGGAGGGTGGCAAGCAATTCGACTATGTCTTCAACTGCGGCGGCGAGACCAGGTACTCACAGGAGGACGAGGTATATAAGCTGCGGTCATTAGGGCTGTCCCTGGCCGTCGGCAAGGAAGCAGCAAAGCGAGGCGTCAAGGCGTTCATCGAGCTCAGCACCGGCATGATCTACAAGTCAGACTCGGCCGCGAGCAAGGAGACCGACAAGCTGAAGCCGTGGAGCAAGATCGCAACGTTCAAGCTGCAGGCCGAGGAGCAGCTGGCTAAGGTGGACGGGTAAGTAAATTCGCCGCCCTCAGCCGGAGCCCCGGCCGCAAAAATGGAGCAACTGGAGGCATTGGTGTTCTGACGATTACTCGCTCTCCCTCCCCCTTCCCACCCTCCAGACTCAACCTCGCCATCATCCGCCTTGCACACGTGTATGGGCCCTATGCCTCGCAGTGGGTCGCGACAGCATTGTGCATGGCCCGCGTCTACAAGGCCCAGGATGAAGAGATGAAGTGGCTGTGGACAAAAGACCTGCGGACAAACACAGTACACATCGACGACGTGGTGCGGGCAATGTGGGCTGTGGCGGAGTGGTACGCCGCCGGCAAGAAGGACTGGGACGACAAGGCAATGGGTGGCCCCGTACCAATCTTCAATGTAGTCGACAAGGGCGTCACCACACAGGGCACCATGGCCAACGTCATCGGCGAGATCTTTGGCATCAAGACAGGCTTCCAGGGCACCCTGATCAGCCACTTTGCCAAACTCAACATGGACTCGGTCGTCGAGGACGTCAACGATGAGCTCCTAGGCCCCTGGGCAGACCTGCTCGAGTCGGCCGGCATCACCAGACCTGGTCCCCTAACGCCGTACATGGAGAAGGAGCTGCTGAAGGATACCGACCTGAGTATGGACGGATCCAGGCTAGAGCAGGTGGTAGGCTTTCAGTATGTGAAACCTCAGATTAACAAGGAACTCCTGGAGGAGGTCATCGAGAGTTATAAGAAGATGAGGTGGTGGCCATAGCGCCCTTGATGACCGCCACAGGCCGAAGGCCAAGTGCAACCTCAGTTGACACGAGAGAGAGAGAGAGAGAGAGAGAGAGAGAGGGGGGGGTGCAGCGGCCGGATATGAAAGAACCCCAGGACAAAAACACATGACTCGACGACTCGACAACCACACAAACCTCAGCGCCCTCTACCCGCCAATATCAAACACTCAACTATCCCATCACCAAAAACGAAGACGTCATGACAGACGGGCAAAAAGGCAGATTGAAGGGAGAAGAAAGGACTAGGATGCTCACACACCAGCAGCAAGCCAGGGGAGGGGGGGGGGCGGGGGCAGGCGCGAAAACAGTGCTTCCATCTGCCGTTCTTCTCCCCCCTCCAAGCGCTTCTCCCTTTCTTCTTCTTTTGTATCATCAGGATACCCGTTTCACATATGATCTTCCTCGCCATGTGAATTGGCAAAGCAACACAAAAACACCCAGGCCCCATCAGGCAAATTGTGGAGGAAAATATCCAAAAAGGGAAAATGATGAGAGATTACATATGTGCATAGTCATGGACAACTTCGGCCGGGTAGCATCTAGGAGCAAAAATTTATCTAGGGGCGAGGTGAGACTATTTATTTTTGGGAGGGAGAGTAATGCTTATATACCAGCGACCAAGCAATGTCACAAGCGGGTACCCGAAACAAAGGTTGCCAATTTTGTATCCCGAGACACGCTGCTCCGAGACCTGGGGGCTTTGCTTTTTTGTCTTTCCTTTTCTTCTGGCCTGTGAGGCTGCTTTGCTGATGCCGTGGTTAGTCAGTCACGCCTCCGCTTTCTATTTCCCACCCTGCACCCCTCCAATTTGTGTCTTGAGGACAAATTTAGTGATCTGATTGGGCGGCGGGCCGCCTGTGATGCGATGCGATACGATGCGCTGTGATGCTGCTCCGCAGCCTGCGTCGGAAAACAACGAGAGGGAACAGCTGGTTAGTCTGTTGCTGAAAACCTCATGGCGCTTCCACCCGTCGAATGAGAACTATACAAGTCAGGCGATTGTGGGACGAGCAGCATAGAGAGAGAGAGAGAGAGAGAGAGCATCCGCTTCCCCTGGCCCCTCTCCCTCGTCTCTGGTCGGCGGCAATCCTGGGCCGCTGATGGATGGGGATGCTCTTTATCCCCGGCGGCACGTGTGCTTCAGCGAGCTTCTCTACCCCTCGCCTCGGCAAACTTTGGTGACTCTACTGTGTATATACGGATTGACGCGACCTCCTTTTTTTTTTTTTTTTTTTGGTGATCACATAAGACCGGCCACCTTTTGATCATTTGCGCGCTTGTGTGTGTGCAGCAGGCGAGCACAAAGCTGGATCGGCGGGTTGAGTCGCCGTGGTGGTGACAGTCATCGATGAGACGAGCCGAATCTAGGTTAAGATTGGCCTTGGCCTGAAAAGCATGTGATTTTCTCTACTGTGTGGTTTGACTACAGTACCTAAGCGCCACCCCCGTTTAGATTCACAATTACTAGACAGGAACAGCTATCCATATCATAGTAGGCATCACAGATGATGTAAAGTTGGAAGTGTCTCTCGAGAGGTTTCATGCCTAAGATGTGTGGGCGAAACAGTTTGAGGGTCCTAAGTAAGTATTTGTTCCGGATTTCAGCGCTGGCAGAGAGGAGCTCCGGTGTGCCTTCGGGGGCCCTTGGGTCCAGGCTTGGGTGGAGGCCACAACACAAATCAGAGCCGGTTTCCTTGTCCTCCTCTTCCTCTTACCATCACAGTACTTAGTACAGCCTGGAATGGTACAATCAATGTATGCTTGTATATTTAGCGCCTAATTTAGATGAAAGGTACATCATCCATTGCTCATGCCATCCATCCCATGTGTGGTGGGAGAAGGAACCCCTCATCTGTCAACCAGAAACACAAAATGAACTACTGCTGTTACCTCAAAGGAAGCCCCACTCGGCCTCGGCCCTCTCTACTTCTCTCCCTTGTGACAGCAGCTCTCTACCTACCTTCCCTCTTCCCTTCCCTCCACAATTTTCAGGCCTCACACAGTCTTTTCAGACCTGCACATTTCCTCAGGAAGAACAAGACACTGTAGCTTGCCTCAGTGATCTCTAGAAAGCATTGATTGTTATAGGTGAGTTGTTTAATGCCCGGAGCCGAAAGCACATTACACAGTGGCGGTCTCTCGATAAGCTGTCATGACCTGTATCAGGGCTTACTTACACCTGACTGATACAGACAACAGATATCTTTGAGAATACACATAGACAAGAAAACCCCACCTTCTAGACTTTCTGCGATCATGGCTGCCCCAGCAGATAAGACCCTCCATGACCTCAATGGCACTTGGTCCCTGGTAAGGTCTTATTCCCAGACAAGCCCCTTCCCCCCGGGAAAGGAGATGTTACACAACAGAAGCCCGGCTGCAGATCTCAGATCTCATGATTCACCAGAGCCCTGCCTTGCATGCATCTGGTGTTGCCCTCCCTCCCTTGATGATATAACACTGGCTGACTGAGAAATTACTCTCCTCCCCCCTCTTCTGTGAAAACAGAACAAGACGCTCTCGGACGACGTCACTACGGTTCTTGAGCTCCAGGGCATAGGCTGGCTGACGCGCAAGGCGATCGGCCTGGCCTCGGTGACGCTGCACGTCGAGCAGTACGCGGGCGAGGACGGGGTGGAGCACATCGACATCGAGCAGACGGCCACCGGCGGGCTCAAGGGCACGAGCGAGCAGCGCGAGGCGGACAACCAGTGGCGCGAGCACAAGGACTGGCTGTTTGGGCGCGTCCGCGGCCGCAGTCAGTTCGTCACCGAGGTCCCCGGGGGCGATGCCTTCCTGCTGAGCAACTGGGAGGACGGCACGACCGAGTGGCTCTTCAACTCGGTCGAGAGCCTCGACAACGGGTGGACCGCGCTGCAGACGTGGGGGTTCCAGCAGGTCAAGGGGGAGAGAAGGTATGTGCGTAACGTGGTGGTCGAGAAGGGAGACAAGAGGCGCGAGATCCGGATGGTCTATGACTGGGTCCCGGCGTAAGGTGGTTCAGAACCCTCAGCGCACGAGGGATGGTCTAGTGCGTTGTGCGTTCCTAGTATGCCTAGGGAGATTGGACGGCACATCTTTTTACTTGCTTCTTTGGCTGGGCTAGAGATTTCTTTTCGGGCTGTCAATCACAATCAAGGATGGTCATAGAGCTCAGAGGAAGCACGGCTCCTTATTCCTACAAACTCGCCAGAAGGGTACAACTTTTCATGAATTTATTTCCCCGTTTATCCTCCCCGTCATCCCATTTCCTTCTAGTAAACCTGTCATGAGTGACTTGGACCTCTTTTTGAAACCTCTACAGATCAAGCAAGCAGATGAGAAGTTGATTCATCTTGTTCTTGGAACCGCTCTCAGTCTTCCCAGCCATGACCTGTTGAAAGGGTATCATCCCCCCGCCCATGCCCTAGATCCCGAAAAAGACACCATGCCATCGAACGCCTTGTAGATGACCTTAGATTTGCTCCTCCAAGGGCGCCTCTCATCCTATAAGGATATATACATATCTCTTCTTATCCTTCCTGAAGCCTTGAGCCGATAAAAGATGTGGCTCGGAGAGACCTTTTTTTTTTTTTGCTTTTATCATAACTGCCGCGCAACGGACGCGCTCCTTTTCAAGCCGGCCTCCTCTTGACAAACTCCTCCAGATCAGCCCTCGTCGCCACGCCCAGGACAAAGCGGCGGTTGTCATCGGTCACGACAGCAAACTCCTGCTTTTGGCCGGCGGTCTCGGCGCCCTCGAAGAAGGCCTCGAGCTCCTCGAGCGGGGTGTCCATGGTGATGACCTTGTACTTCTTGCCCCTGCGCTGGAAGCGGGTCATGGCGCTGGCGATGTGGTCGTCGGGCCTGGCCCTGCCGCCGTCGAGGAGGGCCTGCAGCTGGGGGATGGCGATGTAGCCGAGGAGGCTGCGGGTCTCGCTGTCGACGATGGTGAGGTGGGTGTAGTCGCGCTCGAAGGCGAGGGTCAGGGCGAGGGAGATGGGGTCTGAGGGCGTGAGGGAGAGCGCTGCGGGCGGCTGGAGGTCTTCTACTGCGGCCTAAATAATGTTGTACATCATGGCGTGTTTTGTTAGTGGATCGACTCTGCTGTTCCAAACCGGCGGCCCCCTCCCCATCCCCCTTTGTGCAGTCAAACTAAAGTTCAGGCTTTTTTTCCCTACGTACGCCGCGATATCGAGATGCCCACTTGGAGACAAAAGGGGTGGCTGCTGCGCTGGACGCCTCGGCTGTGGCTGTTGAGGGCTGCGCCATGATCCCGGTCGCCATGATGGAATTGTCGTGTGGAGGCGAATAGGACTGAGATGGGAGATCTGTGGTCTGTGGCCTGCGTGGTGTGTGATGAGCTTATTCGTCTGCCGCGCGGGCTTGGGTTCGAGAGAAAAGCTCTTCCGAGGGCACCTGTCGGCGTCGTGATGAACGTGGTTGTGGAGCAGGTGTCTTGGGATTTCGTAGTGGCCCCAAAAGCAGCAGAAGAAGAACCCAAGACGACTAACTACAGTACTGTGTATGTACTATGTTTAGCGCTGGGATACAGTCATAGTAGATACAGTAGTACTCCTTGCGTTCCAAGCTGTGGGGCGTGCCGCCCGCAACAGTGGGACCCCGGCCTTCAGTCCAGTAGTCCTACGTATTCGGCCGAGAAGAACTGACGTCTTGTCTGCTCGCGATTACTACTTCAGTGGTGATATAAGATTATATAAATCTGTATATTACACCAACAGATGCATTCACACTCAAATATAATCATCGCGCGTAGATAAACCCGGTGAGAACGGCAAGGTTCTTGTCAGTATATATGAGGTCAGCTGTGGCAGGCTACAGCTGACCTACATAGTAGCCCAATCAGCGATGCTGAACATGGTTGGCGAGAGAAAACCCGCCGACGTCACTGGGGTTCGTTAGTGGTGGTATTGCCAACGAAGGTGTGTGAGGATGGGGGAAGGGGGAAGGAAGGGGGGTCGACTTTTGGAGAGCCGACAAGCAATGTCTGGCACCCTCTTTCCCCCCAAAACCTTCCTTTCTTCCATCCTCTCCAATTTCCAAGATAGCGACTTGTTTCCCGAAACATCTTCTCTCTCTGGGCCAGTCCTGTCAATCCCACACCCTCGACCTCGACTGTCCTGACGGATTGATTGGGACGACCATTTTCTAATATCAGCCCTTCTCTCTTCAAGGCAACAGTGACATTGAAATCGAGGTGAGAGAGGCCCTTCTGCTGGCCTTTATCCCCGCTAAAGACCGGTTTCGTCCATCCCCCTGACCTTTCCACGGGCAATACCGGAAACCTGCTCTTGACCTACTGCTTATTTATATCTCGAGAGCGATTAAACCTACCTCATTTCACATCTCAAACAAGCTTCATTTTTTTTTTTCATGCTGATGATAGCTCAGGTAGTTGCGTGAGAGTCACACACACACACACACACACACCCTCTCTGCCTCACAAGATGTCGCACCTCTACCCTCGTTACGAGGTCCTCCAGAAGACCTTCCCGAGCCGGTCCCAGGATGGCCTGAAGGCACGGAGCAGCGGAGGGCCTACTCCGTACCAGGCTCGCATGGACCTCTACTCTGCCTACTCGAGCGTGGAGGACAAGGCCAAGAAGCTCTCTGCCGAGGCGACCGCCGAGTTCAACAAGGCCTCTGCTGCTGCGCAGGCCAAGACCGGCAAGATCGAGCTCTTCTCCGGCAAGTACTATGCCGCGTGTACCTTTGGCGGCATGCTGGCCTGTGTGAGTCGAGGATCCTCACTACCTCATCATCATCATCATCATCATGATCATCATGTCCTGGACTCAAATGTACTCATCTACCGCTTTTTCAGGGCCTGACCCACACGGCTGTCACACCTCTCGACGTCGTCAAGACCCGACGACAGGTGGACTCCAAGCTGTACACCGGCAACTTCCAGGCCTGGGGCAAGATCTACCGGACCGAGGGCCTCCGTGGCATCTTCACCGGCTGGAGCCCGACGTTCTTTGGCTATTCCGCCCAGGGGGCCTTCAAGTATGGCTGGTACGAGTACTTCAAGAAGACCTATGCCGACATCGCCGGCCCTGAGGCTGCCTACAAGTACAAGACCGGCCTCTACCTTGCTGCCTCCGCCTCCGCCGAGTTCCTGGCCGACATTGCCCTGTGCCCCTTCGAGTCGGTCAAGGTGAGGATGCAGGCGACCATCCCGAGCCCTTACACTGGCACATTCCACGGCATCAGCACGATTACTGCTACCGAAGGCTTTGGTGGTCTCTACAAGGGTCTCTATCCGCTCTGGGGCCGACAGATCCCATACACTATGATGAAGTTGGTCCTTTCCCTTTTGATCTTCCCCATGGGCTTTGTTTGATAAAAGATCTGACGCTACAGCTAGGTTCGCCTCCTTCGAGACCATCGTCGAGATGATCTACGACCGCATGCCTGGATCCAAGAGCGACTACTCAAAGGCCGCCCAGACTGGCGTTTCTTTCGTCGGTGGCTACCTGGCTGGTATTCTCTGCGCTATCGTCTCTCACCCTGCCGATGTGATGGTCTCCAAGTTGAACGCCTACCGCAAGCCGGGTGAGTCGTTCGGAACCGTGACCTCGAGGATCTACGGCGATATCGGTTTCAAGGGACTGTGGAATGGTCTCCCGATGAGGATTGTGATGATCGGAACCCTGACTGGTCTGCAATGGATGATTTACGTGAGCCACGCCCCTCCACGCCCCGCCCTGGTGCTCGTTTCGCACTGAACAGAGTTCAACTGACAAGACTGGCGATCACAGGATTACTTCAAGATCTTCATGGGCTTGCCCACGACTGGTGGTGCGGCACCCCCTCCGAAGAAGGAGGAGTAAGTTGTTGGAAGTGGCGAGAGAGAAAGAGAGAGAGAAAGGAAGACTGAAAGAGTGTGTGAAAGAGAGAGGGAGAGAGAGAGAGACATAGAAATGATTGTATTGGTGTCTAATCCAGGATGTGGGCATTTGCATCCTGGAAATAGATGATCAGGTGGCTGACCTGGTGACTTGTATTCTATTTGAGATGATGAAGGCATATATCTGCAGTTCTGAGTTGCTCGAAACTACATCATGATACACTGTTTATCTTCTGACTATAAGTATCTGCCTTTGTTCAAGGGCATGTGGGCATAAATTTTTATGTGCGGCACTCGCGCTTCTGCATCCACTTCTTCACTCTTTTTAAGTCCTGTCAATACTAAGTACGTACTTACTATGATAAGAGGGAGGAGAAGGGCCGGCGTGTCAGTGGGTAGAAAGGTCACTGATGGTGGGTATTACGCAGTACTTCGGTGCAAGCTGGCGCACAGACCCCTGTTCCTTGCAATGCACTCTTTCGTCACAGAGCCTTTTTCCTCCTTGTTTACTAAGAAGTATTTTAGTAGCTCTCTACAAGTGTCACCCCTGCGAATCAAAACCTCTGCTTTTTTTCCTCTTTCTGTTTTCCAAAAACCCTTGAATTCCGCCAAACTACAGCAAAGACAACCACAGCGCGATCATGGCAGACCAATCGATTGCCGAGGTCCTCACCTTCCCGACAGACCCTGCGCAGTTCGAAACGGACGACCGCATCTCCTTCTCCAGGCTCGACAACAAGTACATCGCCGTACAAGAGTCAGACGGCACCGAGTTCGAGTACGACGCGCAGCTGAAGCGATGGGTGCCTGTTATGGACGAGGCTGAGGAGGCCCTTATACAACAACAGCAGAGCGCATATGGCGGCGGCGGCAGCAGCAGCAGCAGCAGCAGCAGCAGCAGCATCGTCAACAATGGTGGTCTGTACGGTGATGGTGACGCCGCCCAAGCAAGCAACAGCAGAAAGAGACGGCGAGATGATGACCTCGAGGTAAGCTGCGCATATGCTGGTCCACCTGGATAAATGTCGTCGCGTGGTTTTCCTCGGCGCGCGCCCGCCTCTGTCTCTCTCTCTCTTCTCTGTGTACCATCCTCCTCCACAGTGCTCCTTCGACTGGCGCTTGGCATACATATCGAATCGGGATCACAGAGGACCAGTCTCGAGATTGAGTTTTGCCGGAGGGATCATGAAGAAGAAGAAAGAAAAGGACATGGTGACCCACTGACACAAGCCACCGTTGCTGTTCCAGGACCAGGACAACAACAACAATGCCGCTGCATCCTCCTCTTCGAACGGCAGGCGGAAGAACAAGAAACAAGCCACCCAGCCAAAACAGCCGCCCAAGAACAGAGCCGTCTACGTGACAGGTCTGCCCCTCGACGTGACCGTGGACGAGGTGGCCGAGGTCTTTAGTCGCAAGTGCGGCGTGATCGCCGAGGAGATCGACAGCGGGCGGCCGCGGATCAAGCTGTACACGGACGCCGAGGGGAACTTCAAGGGCGACGCGCTCGTCGTCTTCTTCAAGCCCCCAAGCGTCGACATGGCCATCATGCTGCTGGACGACACACACTTCCGGTACACGGACTCCGGGCTCGGGTCTGGCAAGATGCGCGTGCAGGCTGCCGACGCCAGCTACAAGAAGACACAACAACAACAGCCAGGCGACGGCGGGGAGGGAGAGGGCGAGGGTACACAGCAGCAAACACACCAATCCCAGTCGAACAACGGCAGAGGAGGAGGCGGGGCCGGCAACAATAGCAAGGACCGGGAGAAGGTGATCAAGAAGACGCAGAAGCTCGATGCGAAGCTGGCCGACTGGTCCGATGACGAGCCGGCCTATATCCCCCCGAGCTGCGCACGGGCAAGAGAGACAAGATGGTCATCCTCAAGCACATGTTCACCAAGGAGGAGCTCGAGGAGGACCCTGCGGCGCTGCTGGAGATCAAGGAGGACATACGCGACGAGTGCGAGAAGCTGGGCGAGGTCACCAACGTGGTGCTGTACGACCTCGAGCCCGAGGGCGTCGTCAGCATCAAGTTCCGCAAGCCCGAGTCGGCAGACGCCTGTGTGAAGCTCATGGACGGGCGGAGCTTCGGCGGCCAGAGGGTCGAGGCTTACATACCCACGGGCAAGCTGAAGTTCAGGAAGTCCAAGGACAATAATGATGACGCTGGCTCTGAGGAGGACTGAGAGAGAGATACACACACAGACAGAAACAGAGGGAGTATAAAGAGGTGAGTATGTGTGTGAGAAAGGCTTTGCGTACGATTGTTACACACTCAAGTTTTCCGGGACCCCAGGGAGACTTTTACGACAGCATGGCGTTGTGGCATGACAAAAACACCTCAGTGCGTGTAGACTGACCAACACACCCCCATCGACTTACCAAGATGGGGGGAAAGAAATGTGGCAGTCCTTCATCTTTGAGACGCTTCTGTTTGAAGATTTCTTCGGCACTACTTTAGTCAAAATGGTATCAATCTGTGACTACTACTACACCACCCCAAGACTCCGCTGCGCTTTTGCATAACACGCATTCCAAACGCCGCCGCCATCTCTGCAGCCTTTCACGAGGAAGCATGACGCGGTGCCCAGAAATGGTTCCTTTGTTATAACACCCACCAAAAAGCAACTCACATATAAACCCAGGTCCGAACAACTCCCTGTAGCGTTAGGGGACGAAACAGTGGAGGATGCGAGAACTCACAGACAGTCCAACCACCATGAACCTTTATGTGTGTGCTTCGACAAAACACCAATTGCGATGTCGGCAAATAGCGAAGAGCGGTGTGAGGATTGGGTATAAGAGAGAGAGAGATGACATCCTCGGGGGAATAAAAGAAAAAAGAAGAAGAAAAAAAAAGTTGAAAAATCAACAGGCGGTTTAGGCCGGATGTGTGTGTATGGAAAAGTTGGGCTGCACGCTCTGCGTCAGTCTGGGGCCCGGACGGCGGACTGGAGTGATGGGGTTTGGTTAGGTATGTATGAGTAACAAAGTCTGTTTGGTTCTCTTCCCTCTCTCTTTTCCTCAATCTTCTGTCTCTCTCTCTCTCTCTCTCTCTCTTTTTTTGTTCCCCCTTCAAGAGGGCTGCTGCACCATCAGAAGAGACTCGATGTCAACGCGTTCCTCGACGGTGTACCAAACGGCGGCCTCAATGATCTTGCAGACCACGCGAAGGTCGCTCTCATCTGTTCCCTGGCTCGTCAGTCACGGTTCTTTTTTCTTCTTCTCTTCTTTCTTGCGCGGCATATCAAAAGGCACAAGAGGAAAAAAAAAAAAAAGGAGGGGCTTAGCTGGCTCACCCCTCGGCGAGTATACGAGCACAAAAGTCTCGGGCAGGGGCTCCTGGGCCCCCACCACCCCCTGTGGGTACCAAAAGCCAGCGGGTGCCTCTCGGCCCAACCTTTTGCCAGGACCTCGGCGATGTCGTCCGGGTGCAGGTTCATGTGCATGCTTCGGTCTGAGCTGTGGATGTGGCAGACCTCGCCGTTGCCGCAGACGTGCTCGCTGACGGGGTGGCGTGCGAAGAGGGCGAAGCCGTGCTTCTCGAGGCAGCTGGTAGCGGTGCCGAAGCGGGAAGGGTGTAGGCTGGCGAGGCGGGTTAGGGCGGCGCGGAGGTAGGCGATGGTGGTGGGGGAGCCGTGCTGGTTGAGCTGGCGCTGCGGGGCAAGGCCGGCGACGGTGGGACGCGGGCCTGGGCGGTAGGGGAGGTTCTGTGGCGTGAGAACGCCGGCGGCTGGGCGGGAGACGGCGGTGCCAGTGGTGCTGCTGGTGGTGGTGCTGGAGGCTGCCACGCGGCGGGGGTGGTGGTGAGAAGGGATCGCGCAGGACAAAGAGGCGGAACCAGGCCAGGCGGGCGTAGCCGGCGAGGGTGGGCGGGGTGCCGCCGGGTCCAAGGCGGAGGAAGTTCTGGAAATCGTTCCGAATGAGCAGGAGGAGGGGGTACGGCGAGGATGCAGGACTCGAGCAGGAGGCGCGGGACAAAGTGCATGCCCATGAGGAGGAAGAGAGACCCGGCCAGGAGGGCATTGGCGTCGAGGATCATGCTGAAGGGGTCCTGCCGGATGACCATGTTCAGGGTCTTGAGGTGGTCGGCCCCTAGGGTAGTGTCGTTGTGGTTGTTGTTGTGGTTGTTGTTGTTGTTGTTGTTGTTGTTGGTGGTGGTGGTGGTGCTGCTGCTGCTGCTGCTGCTGCTGCTGCTGCTGCTGCTGCTGCTGCCGTCGCCCCCCGTGAGGAGGGGGCTGGTCCTCTCGTCCATCTCGAGGAGGGAGGTCGGCGGTGTCGGGAGGGGGAAGCTCGGCGACGGCCTCGCTGGTCGAGAGGGGCTCGATCTGAGACGCGGAAAACAAGGCCATTGGAGGTTTGTCTTGTTGGAAGTTTTGTCTTATAGAGAAAAAGGAGAGATATAGTGTCTCTATCTCCACAAGTCTGCCCTCTCTATTTCTTGGTTCTTCTGGCGTGTAGTGATGGGTTTTCTTTCCTAGTACACCGAAGAATGGTCCGATCCAGGACAGTCTGATAACTGGTGTCGGATCGTGCTGGTGGCTTCCTGTTGGAGACAGAACAGACAATGACTGAGACCTCGTTTCATGAGATGGTGAGTCTCACAGTCGAGAAATGGAGTTGAGGAAGGGTGTCGATTATATAATGTGGCGGCCGTGAGTAGTCACACGTCAGATCTCTGAGAGAAGATGTGGAGACGAGGTAGATCACCAGTACGTCAGGTCAAAGGAGGGGTGGAGGTGGTGGTGGTGGTGGTGGAGGAGGAGGAGGAGGAGGAGGAGGGGGAATTACACCCACGCCTCACGTTCTCATAAAGGTTGGAGGATTGGAGATCTGTGGTGAGAGGAGGGAGTCGTCAAAATTCCAGAGAAAGGAAGCCGTGATTTGTCTGAAGTGGTTTGACAACACAACCTCGCAGGTGTAGGAGACGAGATAATTGCAGTATGGTTTTTCGTTGTTGAAGGTTGGCTGACTCTATGCAAGTGATGGTGGCGAGGAGGAGGAGATGGATGGATGGATAGCAGGCAGAGCAGGCTCCCTTCTTTTCCCCTCCCGACGCAGCGGCGTCGAGTGTTTTTAGAGGATTTTTATGGTGCGTGAACTTGCAAAGAACGGGATATGCTGAGAAAGGAAAGGGGGGGTGGATGCGGCGCTGGTGTCTGTCCTCGTGATGTTGTCAGGAGTCAAGGTGCAAGAGACGGTGAGGGACGAATTGCGGCTGACAAAGTTCGTCCTTGCTCCAATTAGGAATCTAAGTCGACTCAGCGTGTCTCACTTCCCTAGACTCGAGCGGGAGATCGATAGCCGGACTAGATAGATAAATGGCTGTGATTTCTTTTTTAAACTTCAAGCCTCGAAAGCCTCTTAGGGACGACGTCGGAGGGCCTTGTAGCACTACAGCTGTGTGGTGTGACGGCAGTAAGCACATACAGTACGAGGAACAGCCCGGCCTGCAGCCGTGTGTGGCCTGAGTCTGTAGGCTTATTGGCCACGTCGCTCTCTCATCGTGTGGCCCGAGACAGGAACCTCGGATACATGTACGTCTGTACACCTTCAACCTGGCCGAATTGAGTGCCGTCTTCGTGTGATACAGGCCTTGTGGTACAGAGCACAGTGCATGCAGTGTCCTGTAATAGTAGTGCAGAATACCAAGTACGAAGGAAGGGGGTCATGGACGGCACACTCATGAGCGGCATCGGAGGAAAGGCGCATTGGTTGGCTTTTTAGTTTGTTGTTGTTGTTGTTCACCAACAACCTCCATCCCGAGTTTGGCGCTGGCAGTTGGAGGTTATGACGTCGCTTTCTTTTAACTTACTTAGGAACGCCAGCAAAGTCAGCCGCCGCCTGCCGTCTGAACCCACCTCTTTCATCGCTGTGTGGCGCCTCCTCACATACTCATGTGCTATAATGTAATTCCTTGGCTTCAGATGACCCTCCTCAGCGGCCATTGGCGATCCCACCATCCAGTAGCCGCAACGGGAGCGGTCTAGGGGCCTCTTGTCCTGAATTACTATGTAGTGAGAAGCCCATTCGAATCGGAGGCTCTCCTCCCATCAATATCATGCCTGGGAAATTATTATTTCCTTCTTCTTCGAAATTATACCTCGTACTCTCTCTCTCTCTCTCTCTCTCTCTCTCTCTCATCTGCAGAAAAGAGCTCCTTATCTTCCTATATTCGGTCAGGATCTGGAACCCGCCCCCAAAACAGGCATCAATTACCGGCTGCGTTCCGCACAGTTTGACATGGCGTCCGTGGGGCGGTTAAAATAAGCTTCATGGGTCCGAACCAGACACAGTAATCTCAAGTACTAGAGTTACTCGGCGGGGCTAGAAAAAACAGAAGAAGAAAAGAAAGAAGAACAAAAAGAATCCAGAGCTGCCCGCGGCAACCCTCTCTATCTAGATTCAGGACCGTGCTGAGGCTGGACGGGCGGGAAAGCCGAACGAGGTTGTTGTTTGCACCGGGAAAGGGTGAAACAATAAAAGATCTTTCGGGGGCGTCGGTCACCAGACTGGGGGGCCGCGAGAGTGTGACATTCAGGAGGACGAGATTAGCAGCACATGGGGCAGTAAATGGTCCTGGCCTCGAGATCAGCGAGCATGGTTCTCTAGCTAGACCCAAGAGGACTTTCTTGCTTGACTATATCGGTTCTTCTTTCATCGACAAGACGAATATACTCGTGCTGCGTAGCTAGAGATGACTGGTCACCAAAAGAGAGAGGCAGGATACAGTTAGTAGTATGTAACTCCCACAGCCTCGCGTCTCATTGCAGTCTCAGCCTTGCAGGCACACCCATTGTAAGTTTAGATGGCTACATGCTTCGCACAGATATCGTAGAGAGTTTTCATTATCAAATTTTGTAGCCAAGATCGAGGGGGGAGAGAAAGCCGCTCATTCACAGCCATAAGAATTGCTGCTGATCAGATCACGTCAGATCCCAAAAATTCGCGATCAGCACGACGGTGAGACGAACACCAGGCGTGGCGCAAACGGACCTCCATCCAGGATCCCGAAGCCACCCTCATGGCTGTTGTGATCTCTCTCTCTCTCTCTCTCTCTCTCTCTCTCTGTCTGTCTGTGGTTGTAAGGATGTAGGCACTCGAGCAGCAAATCTGTGCTATATCACCTATCAAGACCGTCCGTCTTAGTGGGCCGGGTCTAAGTTCAGCATGTGAGAGAGAGCTTGTCGAGGCCTTGCTTGGCAAGTCGTCGGGAAAAGGGGGCTTATCATCAAGTTCAGGATTTCTCTCTGCCTATGATAGCGAACTCCCCTTGGTGGTAGTAGCTCAGTCCTATGAGACAGCTTCCAACTGATAGTAACTGGTGGTGTTGTGTGTGCACATGCCTGGGCCTGGGATAGGGGAAATCGTGATCCTTACTTACTCAAGTACGCTGCCTGGTCGATCAGGAGGGGCCCAATTTTTATAAAACAAGAGCCGCTTGGGAGGTCCCATCCCTTTCCCGTTCAGTGTTCACACACACTATGTACACGTAATTCTCAAATTTACAGTAACAATTACCGAAGCAGAAAGAAAACAGTCCCACAAGCTTCCCGTCCCGCTGCCTCTCCAAACTTATCCTGTCACTGCTACATAGTGCATAGTCGTAGTGGTATTATGTATATTCGGTACACGTGTAGTATGTACTATGCGTCGTACCGGGTGTGTGCTGGTAGGCAGCACGGAGCATTCATCTCGGAGGCGACTCGGCCTAGACGCACGCTCCCAACAGGGTTGGATGGATGGATGGATGGATCCAGACAGAGTCTCATGATGATGATGATGACTGCAGGCTGCCCACATGGGCGCTGGCCCAGCAGGCAAACGTACATGTCCAACCACAGTACGTCCGTACAGTTAGTATATATATTGTGGTACGGCGCGGTAACAGAAGGGGAAGCTGGATAACAAGATGAAAAAAATCAAGGCAGCCAGACAAGGCCAGCCAACCCCAGGGGCCGCTGCAGGCTTTTCTTCGTTTCGGAGGGTGGAGGGGCGGTTCGTTAGCGAACAATAGGAGCATGTGTGTGGGTGGGTAACTGAGAAGTGTGATAGGACAGCATGGGCTGCTGGTGTAACAGTTGCCAGGGCCATTTGGCGCTAGGGTGCAGCACCTAAAGCTGCCTCCATCCACCCAAGCTCGCGGGTGGGCTGGGCTGGGCTGGGCTGCCGCTTGCTCCCTCGTCTGTTGCTGAGCAACTTGTCCAACCTCGAATCCTCCCGCAACCCCCCACGGGTGATAATCTCTCTGATGACGACAGTTATTATTAGGGCGCAGGAGGGAGGTGGTGCTGGAAGATGAGAAAAGGGGGAAAAAAAAGAAGAAAAAAAAAGGAAAAGAAAATCTCCCCATATGTACGCTAATATCCCAGGAATCCCAGCAATCCCATCACGATCGCAGAAGATTGCTTGTCAGCCGTCCGTTCTCATTCATACCAAGTACTACTTTTGTACCATTTCGCAGCCGCATGGCAGTCGAGAGTCCCCACAATACCAAAGAACAAAAAAAAAAAAAAAGGCACAATTAATTCAATTCAATCTCTCCGTCGCCCGGTCAATCTCAGGACCCGCACGCATGTCTGCATCCATCCACCTTTGTACCTTGTTTTTGGCCCTGGCCTATCCTGTCCCCCCCCCCCCTTCTTCCCCCTAGGCCCTGCAAGCCTGGGACCTGCCTGCAAGTCCACTACCCACCAATTGCCCCCCAGCCCACCCACATCACGTTACGCAGTGGGTGGGTACTTTGTACCAAGTGCCTCGTACTCTTTGCTATGTACAGACGAGTTCCCTCCTCTGATCTTCCGAGGGTTTTCGACAAACACTTCTCCTTCTCCTCCTCAGGTTATTTTTGAACCTCGAACAGAAACAAACACAGCACCTTGTGTCCTCTTCCTGGAACGCTAATCCCACCTCGAGGCGTGTGCGCCATCTTGGCTGGGCCCGGTACTTTCTATCCAGTACCTCCTGGGTACTTTAGCAGCCGCCAACCTGCCTGCAGATCCGCCGTCTCGATCGCCCGCAACCGCTAAAATCTCCATCCACCAGTGCCACCGTCCTTAGCCCCGTCCCATATTTCGCCAACCTCCCACTTTCGGTAGCGGCCCCCCAGGTCCCTCAATAACACAATTTGGGCCTTCATACCTTTGCTTGCCTTCCCCCCTTCTCCCAGACGGCCTTCACAAATACATGCCTTCGGATCTTGGCCAAGCGACGACGACCTTTATCTCGCTGGCCCCCTCCCTTCCACGATCGACTCTGGCAGACTAGCCTCGTTGCACTATACTCGAGACGAACTCTTGACCCCGAATCTGCATTGTTCTCTCGCCTCTGCTTTTTTAGTCTGCATTCCAGCGTCCAACAACGTGGGATAGGCCGCGGCCGAAACCAGCGCCGCGACATATCGTGCGCAAGCAAACCATCCTATGCTGGGTCCGGTCCGCTTCAGCCTTACAAGAGCACCCAACCTCCTCCCCCCACTGTCACTACCGCAGACGTCGTCTCTCCTCCTCACGACTCGACGTCATGGGACTTCCAAACCCCCTCCGGCAGCGAGGGCCACAGCTACCCATCTACGAGAAGATCCCCAGGGAGCAGTTATCATCACAGGACGACGACGACTACGACCTCACAGATGACGACCGTGACGACTCCTCCTCGTCCGCCTCCTCGCCAAGCCGGGACTCGAGACGTACCAAGTCGCTGTCCTCCAAGTCTGCCAAGCTCAAGAGGAAGCTCAATGTCAACGCTGCGCTGGCGCCCCCGCCGCCACCCCCAACCTCCTGAGCCCGATGCTCACCCCCAGGAAACAGACCTTCACCCTCTCCCGCCGGGCCACCGGCGCGGGCCTCTACAGGCTCCCCAACAAGATCACCAGGTTCCTCTGCATCGGCCTCCTGGTCGGCATGATACTGTTCATCTCCGCCCTGGTCCATGCCGGCGTCGCAGAGAACCACAGGATACTCAAGGGCGAGCTGCCCTCGAGGCCCACGGGCCCCAACGCCTGGGAGTCCTTCAACTTCCTCACCCGCTACTACGGCGGCATAAGGACCCTCACCCCCTTCGAGGACAACATCCCACAGTACCCGAGGAGCGAGGACGAGCTGCCCTTTGACGGGAGCGAGCCGGGCCCGGCCTTCTACAGCGGCTCGCAGGGAGCCCACCGAGGCCGCCCTGCCCCCCAGCAAGTCCTTCCCCAACGAGTACCCAACCACCGTCTTCAAGGCGCAGAAGGTCAACGAGTGCTTCCTGGACGCCGAGCAGAAGGTCAAGGTGCCCTACGTCCGGTACTATGACGGGCGGCCGGCCGGCTTTCCCCAGAACGTGCTGGGCTCCTACGAGCTCCTGAACCTGCCCGAGGACATCTGCTTCGAGCGTCACGGCAGGCTAGGCCCCTACGGGTTCGGGTACTCGGTCCGGTCTGGTGGTCTCGGCATCGGCGAGCATGGCGACCGTGATGGTTCCGAGCTCGTCTGGGACGCCGCCCACCAGGTGGACTGGCGCAACACCGACTGGTCAGAGGTGCAGCGCAGCTGCTACCAGGCCAACGCCGACCTCTACAAGCCGCTCACCCGCAGAAACCACCCCCACGCGGCTTCTACGTCAACGAGAAGCTCGAGAACATGACCCTCTTCCGGAGGGACGACGACGCCATGATGCCCACCATCGGAGAGGCCCTGTCGCCCGGCGCAACCTACGACACATCAGCGCCGCTGAGGCAGGGCGCAGCAGGCGAGGCAGCCCAGGCTGCCGACAGCTCTGTGGCCGCGTCCAGGCCTGCCGGGACAGATGCCGAGAGCGCTGTGGCGAAGCCGGCGGGTGAGCTCTCCCGGACCGCCATCGTGATCCGCTGCTGGGACGAGTACGACTGGCGGGCAGAGGACGTCGTGTACCTGCGCTCCATCATCACCGAGCTCTCCCTCGCGTCGGGCGGCCGGTACGACGTCCACCTCCTCGTCCAGGTCAAGAACGACGCAATGTATCCCATCTGGGCCGACGACGAGGTGTACGAACAGAGGATCAAGGACACCGTGCCCAAGGAGCTGCAGAGCATCGTCACCCTCTGGACGGAGACGCAGATGCTCTCGCTGTACCAGGGCATCCACGACCTGTGGACGCGGGGCAAGGACCTGCCTGTCCATGGCGTGTACCGCGGGCTCCAGATGGCCATGCAGTACTTTGCGTACAACCACCCAGAGTACGACTACTTCTGGCAGTGGGAGATGGACATCCGGTACACGGGCCACTACCTCGACCTGTTCACCAAGATGGAGAACTGGGCCAAGGAGCAGCCGCGGAAGGGCCTCTGGGAGCGGAACTCGCGCTTCTACATACCGGTCGAGCACGGCACCTGGGAGGACTTCAGCCAGATGGCGCGTGTGCAGGCCGAGATGGGCACCACCAGCGCCGATAACATCTGGAGCGGGATCGACAAGAAGAAGAAGCCCAAGAAGCCGCAGGAGCTGACCCGCGGCGAGAAGATGATCTGGGGCCCGGTGCGCCCGTCAGACCCCAAGGACTGGTTCGAGCCCGAGAACGACCCCGTCCCGCCTACGACCTACGAGCACGACAGGTACCAGTGGGGCGTCGGCGAGGAGGCCGACCTGATCACGCTGAACCCCATGTTCGACCCAGAGGGGACCACTTGGCTCCTGGCTGACGACATCACCGGCTATAACCACTCCGAGGAGGCGGGCAAGCCGCCGCGCCGCGCGCAGATCATCACCGCCAGCCGCATGTCCCGCAAGCTGCTCCTGACCATGCACCGCGAGACCGCCTTCAAGAAGCACCACGCCTTCCCCGAGATGTGGCCCGCCACAGTCGCCCTCCAGCACGGATACAAGGCCGTCTTCGTGCCCCACCCCTCTATGTAGACCGCGAGTGGCCCACCCAGTACATGGCGGCCGTGTACAACGGCGGCAAGAATGGTGCGTCGGGCGGAGCGCGGACCAGCGTGTTCGGGCAGCGCGAGCACAACCTGCAGGGGCTGTCCTGGTTCTACAACTCTGGCTTCGCCCCGAACCTGTACCGGCGGTGGCTGGGCCTGAAGGTCAACAACGACGGCGGCGAGGAGTTCGAGCTGACCCGTGATATGACCAAGGACGAGACCTCGGTCGGCGAGATGAGAGGTGGCGAGGGCCGCATGTGTCTCCCGCCGATGCTGATCCACCCCATCAAGGGCGTGGACCTGCCGGTCGAGCAGTACGACGAGGTCGAGGTCCCCGAGTCTGACCCGAGCGCGTGAGCGAGTTGGGAGTTATTGTGGAGAAAGAAGACGTTTTTGAGGAGAATTCAGAACCAGTCGACTAGGCAAATCGGGCTGGTCCTCTAGGGTTTTAATATGGTTGCTACGGATCCGCCGGGGGGAGGAAGAGGCTGTGCCTCGAGCGAAGCTTATGCGGGATTGGACACACACACATAACCCCGCCTGGATCGGCCGCCGCCGACTGGGGTGTTCCTCAGAGCAAAACTTATTATTACATGAGAGTCAGCATCATCTGGCAAAAGGGAAAGGAAGGCGGAATACCGTCAAAGGAGTTTCAGGCGTCGTTCCGGGGCAAGCAAATGGGTGTTCTGGGCTTGCTTACGGGTGAGATCTTGGTGGCGTGGGTGCTCACACAAGGCAAGGAAATACCATTGGTATACAGCATCGGGGGTTTTTTTTTTTTTTTCTTTTTTTTTTTTTCTTTCCTTCTTTCACTACCGCCGTCTTCATTCCCGATTGTACATTGGGAACCCCGTTTTCCTGCTCACTCTTTTTTTTTTTTTTTTTTTTTTTTGTTGTTGTCGCATAGGCAACCATGGGTTGTTTGTGTATCAGGGACGAGTGAGGGACAGATGGGGAACTCTGCCCCACCGTGAGAGAATAGCCCCTTGGGATGTACATAACTTTCCTGTGAATAGTCTAGCTCCAGCACCTGGCTGTGGTGTTCTAATGATGAGTGATGAATGAAGACGAGATCTAGTCACCAATTTTTCGTCCCAACTGTGTGTGTGTGCTTGTCTTGGACCAACTTGCTTAGACTTGATTCTTCTCATTGCACATCTCCATCCCTGGTGTGTTATGTTCAAAGGAGATAAAGCAGTATCTACCAATATGTGTAAAGAGTCTTTGTGTTTGAGCACTGTTGTAGTAGGCAATTATCCTGTAGATAGGGTCAGTAGTAGAGGAGGACCTGTTGGTATAGAAGTTCTAGTCTATTCTGTATATTTCTATTTTGCTGCTGACTTGGCCTTGTGTCTCTTTTAATAGATGTTGCTTCCTCTTCTTATAGCTTTTGAGAGAACTAGTAACTGACTGTAAGTCCTGCCCTGTTGTCTTATATCGTCTTTGGACAGCAGGACCAGTTCAACACACAACTTGGACCGGGGATTTGGGCCTAGCAAGAAAGTTGATGTTGATTCTATGTATTTCTGTATTCATATCATATCATTAGAAACATCTCCTTTTATTCCCTGGCCTCTTTCACACCCCTTCCTTTTCAATATTGAAGACTGTCGCTGCGTCTGAGAGTTTTGTTGAATTTGTGTGGGTATGTAATAATAGAAACAAAGGCAGAAACTCGCTGCATCCGACACTCAGTATGCCATAGCCCCCATTCGCTGGGGCTTTTTTCTCCTTCGTATCCCCCAAAGTCGCGCACTTGTCTCTTCTCCCTTGTCTTTCATCTCTTCTACACCACCCTCTTGACCTCGAAGAATCTCCTCAGCCACCAGACCTGGAACACGGACTCGCCGATGACGACGCCGAGGATGAAGACGTTCCACCACTTGACCCGGCTGTTTGTGCTCTCTGCGGTGTTGCGGTGGGTGCGCTCGCGGACGACGATGTAGGACTGCTCGTCCTTGACCTGCGCGAGGAGTTCGGACAGTTTCTTGACTGTTTTTGTTGTCCGGGCTGGTCAGCAAAAGATGCCTTGGGCGGGATTGTAGGACACCATAACAGGAGATGCCTTAGATAAAAGGGCGAGCACAAGAACATACCTTCGGCCTCCAGGGGATCAGATGGCGAGTCCGACTCTGACACGTAGACGATGCCGTGGACGTTGAACGAGACCTCCTTGCTCGAGGCGCCCCAGTGGTCGTTGCCGAAGCAGTAGATGAACTTGCCGTCGTGCTTGGCGTCGAAGGAGTGGTCGCCGTTGGAGACGGACTTCTCAAAGACCTCGTACTGGCCTGAGGGGTTTGTGATCTATTTTGTTGTTGTTCCGCAGCCCCCTTGTTAGCCCATTATTACACTTGTCTGCTTCCTCCTCCGCCTCCTTCCCTCGTTTAGGGGGAGTGCGTTACCCAGAAGTCAATGTCCAGGTTTCCTGCGCTGCCGAATTCCCTGTCGCCGACCTGGAAGGACACGGTCATCTTGTCGTCCTTGTGCAGCTGCTCGTGGAAGCACTCGCGGCCGTGGGCGGGCAGCTGGATGTTGTGGGCCACCACGGTGGACGAGAACAGCCCTGCTGCTGCCAGGAGCAGCGACGAGGCTGAGAGGAACTGCATCGTTGATTCTCTTCCGCAACAAAAGTCCTCACTCGTGGCGATCGGACGGGTGGGGTGAGGAGAGGGCTGGTGATTTTGGAGGAGAGGGGGGGTTGGGTGGTGCTGGTTTGGGTTGCTGTCGTCGTCGCCAATTCGCAGGGCTGGGGTGCTGCTGAAGGGGACAGCTTGGCGGGTTCAGAAGCTCTCGAAAAGCTGACCCGCGACCGAGTCGGCAGGCCCGCAGGCTCCCCCGGGCAGTGAATTGTTCCCGCCGGGGGAGTGTATGCTACATGGTATTTACTCGGTATACCCTGGTCCCATGGTGGAGGTACGCCAGAGATAGTGGCGCACAGGTAATGAGATAAGGTATTGCCGCAGGGGCTGGGAGGTACCGCCCCCCAGTTGACCTTCAGGAGAACCTTCCCTAGTGAACAGCGCTGGAGGCAGGCTTTACCCAGCGCAGGGCCGGTTGCGTAAAAAGGGGTCTCCACAAGATTTTGCCCTGCCCTCTGTCCTGACCCCTGTGGAACTTTGCCCTGCTGTCAATTAGCGCCCACTGCAGCCTGTCTCTTCTGTCTTCACTCACTGCCAGGGCCTTTGCCAGGGCCTTTACTGTGTTGTGTACCAGCTGGAACCCCGGCACAGGTCTGCGCTTGGCCCAATTTTCAAAGAACCAACCAACCTGTTCTGTTCCGAACACCCACGCTCTACTCAACGGGGGGCCCGTTTATTTTTCTGACCTGCCTTCTCTCTCTCTCTCTTTTGGCCTCTACCCTCCAACCACTCACCTGCTACTACTTACCTACTCCCTTCACACCGACAATCGCAAACTCGACTACGAAACCCAAGGGCCATCGCATCTTCTGCACATCACCAAGCTGCCACCCGGCATCACTTCTCTCTCTCAGGTCTCGACTCGCCCACACAGAGTTGAGAAACTTCGATCCCAAGGTGAGCAGCGACCTTCTTCGCGCAATCCCGCTGTCATTGTTTCTTCTCTCTTTGGCCCGGCGGCGGCCATCGTGACACGTTCGCACATCCCTGGAGCCCTTTTCACACACTTGCCACTCTCACCAGTTTGGAGTCTTGTCACCATCACCAACCCAAAACCCAACACCCCCGTCGCCGTCATCGACGTCTCCATCGCTGCCTAGCCATCAGCATTCTTGTTCTGCATGCGCCGCGCGATCTTGTTGACACATCTCCTGAACCCCAATTCACACCCTGCCCTGTCCTACCTTCCACCCAGCCAGGACCAGCGCGCCCCTTACCGCGGCCGAGGCGCTGGCTTTGTCGACCGACCTCTCTCTCTCTCTCTCTCTGTGTGTCGTCTTGCCAAACGTGTCCCGTCCTTGTTTTTCGCCTTAGCTGTCATCTCTCCCCTGCCGCCCTGAACATAAAGCCTCTCCTACCTCCGTCTAGCAACCCTCGACGGAAAAAGGACTTGCCTCTTTCAACTCTCTCCCATCGTCATCGCCCACATCCTTGTCACTTTTTGCTATCATCATCGCCGCAGCGCTCAACGGCGTGCACGGAACGCATTCAAGATAAACTTCTCTTGCTGACCTCAAGAACGCTCTCCTCTCTAGGTCACGCGCCCGTCTCAAAACTTGCTCTACTTGTAATAGTCGACCACCCCCACAAATACCGCCAAGATGGGTATGGCACTTTCGTCTTTCGCCGGAATCTTCCAGAAATGGATCGGCAAGAAGGAGATGAGAATCCTCATGGTTGGTCTCGACGCTGCCGGAAAGACCACCATCCTCTACAAGCTGAAGCTCGGTGAGATCGTCACCACGATCCCCACCATCGGTACGTCTTCCCGTCTACACCTCTCCTCTTATTGCATCTGGGATATCGCGCTTTGTTGAAGAGAGCCCTCCGAGCTGACTTTGTGTGTGCGTGTGTGTCTTGCATAGGTTTCAACGTCGAGACCGTCGAGTACAAGAACATCTCGTTCACCGTGTGGGATGTCGGTGGTCAGGACAAGATCCGTCCTCTGTGGAGGCACTACTTCCAGAACACCCAGGGTATCATCTTCGTCGTGGACAGCAACGATCGTGATCGTGTCGTCGAGGCTCGTGAGGAGCTCCAGCGCATGCTGAACGAGGACGAGCTGCGCGAGGCTGCCCTCCTGGTCTTTGCCAACAAGCAGGATCTTCCCGTAAGCACCAGGGACCCCAGCCTGCTCCTCTCGTGTCTGGCCCCTGGAGGCATCAAGAAAACACAGCAAGGCTGACCATGATCAATTCTAGAACGCCATGAACGCCGCCGAGATCACAGACAAGCTCGGCCTCCACAGCTTGCGGTCGCGCCAGTGGGTACGTACACACGTCATGCCCCCACCACACACCACTGTAATGATGAGACGCACAGAGTCGCTAATGCACACGAACAGTACATCCAATCCACCTGCGCCACCAGCGGTGATGGACTCTACGAAGGTCTCGAGTGGCTGTCCAACGTTGTCAAGAACAAGAACTAAAGTGGTCACGGTCGGAGGGGACACGATCCGCCGGGGCCCATTCGGTTGTTACTTCGCGCAGGGCAAATTCTCACGACGATCGAATGACATGAGACAATATTGGAACGCTCTCCACCCCCATGGACTTTTTGCATCTAACTTGTGATGGGTCATGAGCGATTCATAGTGGGACCGCTCGTGGGAGCAGTCGGGAGGACGTTTCGCGTGTTTGGTCTTTTGCGGCATGAAGGGTGGGAAAGGGGCGCAATGGGGGCTCTTGGAATCTTTGTACGATCTGTGGAATGATTCTCTGGCTCTTTTTTTTCTTTTTCTACGAGAATGTCACGGACCCCTCCTTTTTTTTTTTCCTCCCTCAGCGGCAGCTTTGTGTGATAAGGGGAGAGAGGTAAGAGGACATGAGTCCTGGGGCTGGGTTACGTTTCACACGGTGCCTGTCTTGGGGGGTGGGTTTCCTCGTTCCCACTCGTCCATGCTCCTCGTCCTCTTCCGGGCTTTCAGGTGTGCGAGCAGAGAAAAAAATAGGGAAGTTCGTTGATAACACTATTTCATTATCCTCGTTGCAGAACAGGGGTCTTTTCATGTTCGTCGTCAACTTTACATAGACTGGTTAATTGCTCTTTTTCCCGACCATTATTGCCTCTCTTCTTTTTCGTTTCTTTGCTAACTTCTTTTTTTCTCCCTTTTTCCCCTCCTCGGTCTTGACAAGTGGCTTTCTAACAAAGGATATCGTGTGATCTGATATGGTGCCCAACGGAAAGTATGCCCGCCTTGTGGAATGTCAACTGTCTCTCACACAGAGTACGCAACCAATGCGGTCGCGCGAGTCTTTTTCGGAGGCCTTTTTATTATGATAAAAAAAATGAATATAGCATTGGCGTGATCTTGACATGCCACAGCCTCAAAGAGTGAGTGCGTGAGAGGTGTGGCCGGGGCCTCAGGAAAGACAGACTCACGCGACACACAGAGAGAGAGTCAGGCCAGAAAGAAGAATAGGTGGCGTCGACGGGATAACTTCTGAGGGGGAAGGGAGGGGGTCATCTGATTTATCCGGCTCAGCCGCGGTTCTCTACTAAAATGGTGGTGTCTTGTCGCTGTGCCGCAATTGCTTTTTGAGTGTTGGTTGGTGGGTGCTGAAAGGATAGGATAGGCCGATGGATGATTGATGGCCTGAAGGGTTGGTTGACCCAGCAAAAGCTGTGTCTTGATTACTTAGTATCTACCGAATTTGGGGGGGGAGAAGAGGCTTCAGTTCTAATTCTTGGGATGAATGGGGGCACTTGCTGGAGAAGGTTTGGTTGTGACATAGAAAGAGGTAGTTGAAACAAAAAATAAACAACAGAAATTCAGATTGGAAGTGATAGTCATGTATAAAAAGAATCTATTTGGTATCATGAGCAGAGAGAGGTGATGAATAAGTACAAAGTATATATATTCAAAAGCAACAAGACCTCCCCGAAAATTCAACCGTCTGCCACACCGCGCTCCTATCTGATGCAACCTTAACACAGAAACGCCCACAAACACCGTCAATGCAAAAGTCTTTCTTTCTTTCTGGTGCAATAGATCAATCCATCACGTGCTGTACTCTACTGTTCCTCCCCCTTCGCCTTCGCATTCACCTCCAAGCCTGAACCATCCGCATTGATAGTCACCACGGCGGTATCGTTCATCTTGATCTCGCCCCGGATGATCTTATCCGCCAGCCTGTTGCCAATCTCGTGCGTGATTAGCCTGTTGAGCGGGCGGGCGCCGAACTTCGGGTCGTAGCCCTTATCGGCGAGCCACTGCCGGATGTCCTCGGGCGCGTCGAGGGTGATGCGCCTGTCGGTGAGGCGGCCCTGGAGCTCGCGCAGGCGGATGTCGACGATGTCGCGCAGGGCCTCGCGCGAGAGGCGCTTGAAGACGATGAACTCGTCGAGCCTGTTGAGGAACTCGGGTGGGTAGTTGGCGGCGACGACGTCGAGGACGGCCCTTTTCACGTCCGGGCTGATCTCGCCCGTCTCGGTCTCCTTGTAGGGGTGGATGGGGTCTGCGCCCACGAGGATGTCGGCGCCGAGGTTGGACGTCAGCACGATGATGGTGTTCTTGAAGTCGACCTTGTGGCCCTGGGCGTCGGTGAGGTAACCCTCGTCCAGGACCTGCAGGAGCAGCGCCGAGATGTCCCTGTGGGCCTTCTCGAACTCGTCAAAGAGCAGGACCGCGTAGGGCTTGCGGCGCACCTGCTCCGTCAGCTGCCCGGCGTCCTCGTAGCCCACGTAGCCGGACGGCGCGCCGATCAGCCGCGAGATGGTGTGTTTCTCCTGGAACTCGCTCATGTCGAAGCGCACCACGGCCGACTCGGTCGAGAACAGGAAGCCGGCCAGCTTCTTGCACAGCTCCGTCTTGCCCACGCCCGTGGGGCCCAGGAAGAAGAAGGAGGCGAGCGGGCGGTTCTCGCCCGACAGGCCGGCGCGCTGCATCCGCACGGCGTTGGCCACAGCCCTGAGCGCCTCGTCCTGGCCCTTGACGGCCTGCCTGAGGTTGTCCTCCATGTGGATGAGCTTCTCGATGTGCCCGCTCGTCAGCTTGGACACGGGTATGCCCGTGATCCTGGCCACCACCGTGGCGATGTCGTCGGCCGTGACCGAGTCGTGGATCAGGGTGTCGCCCGAGGAGGAGGCTGCTGCTGCTGATGATGATGATGCCTGCTCCCCTTCCCTGGGCAGCTTCTGCTCCAGGGCTGGTATCGCGCTGTACCTCAGCTCCGAGGCCCGGGCGAAGTTGCCCTCCCTCTGGGCCATCTCCAGCTCGATCTTGGCCCGGTCGAGCTCCGCCTGGGTCTGCTTTATGGTCTCGATCTCGCCGCGCTCCCTGTCCCACCGCTCCGTGAGCACCCTGGCCTCCTCCTGCAGCCTCGCGAGGTCCGCCTCGAGCTTCTCCCTCCTCTCCCGGCTAGCGACGTCCGACTCCTTCCTCAGGCTCTCCAGCTCGATCTGGATGGTCATGATCCTCTGGTCCAGCTTCATGATGTCCTCGGGCTTGCTCTCCTGCTGCAGCCGCAGGGGAGGAGGCCGCCTCGTCCATCAGGTCGATGGCCTTGTCGGGCAGGAACCGGTCCGTGATGTACCGGTTGCTCAGCGTCGCGGCTGCCACCAGCGCCCCGTCTGTGATGCGCACGCCGTGGTGGACCTCGTATTTGTCCTTGATGCCGCGGAGGATGCTGATGGTGTCCTCGACCGTCGGCTCGTTCACCAGGATGGGCTGGAACCGCCGCGCCAGCGCGACATCCTTCTCGATGATGCGGTACTCGTTGAGCGTGGTGGCGCCGCAGCACTGCAGTTCCCCGCGCGACAGGGCCGGCTTGAGCAGGTTCGAGGCGTCGATGCTGCCCTCCGCCTTGCCGAGGCCCAGCAGCGTGTGCAGCTCGTCGACGAACAGGATCACCTGGCCCTCCGCCTGCTCGACCTCGTGCAGCACCTTCTTCAGCCTCTCCTCGAAGTCACCCCGGAACTTGGCGCCCGCGATGAGCGAGCCTAGGTCTAGCGATATGACCCGCTTGTTCTTGATGCTCTCGGGCACATCCCCGCGCACAATGCGCAGCGCCAGCCCCTCCAGGATCGCCGTCTTGCCCGTGCCGGCCTGTCCGATCAGCACGGGGTTGTTCTTGGTGCGCCGCGAGAGCACCTGGATGGTCCTCTGGATCTCGGCGTCCCGTCCGATCACAGGGTCGAGCTTGCCCTCCTTGGCCTTGGCCGTCAGGTCTATGCCGTACTGCTCCAACGCTGGCTTCTCCTCCTCGCCGCTCATGTTCATCCGGTGGGTGCCACCGGGCGGGTGCGGGCGGCCGTTGGCATAGTGTCGGACAGATGAGACGGAGGAGTGAGGGAGTCGTATCGATGGGGTGTTTGCTGCTGCTGCAGCTGCTGCTGACGACTGGAGGGCTGGTGCGGAGAGTGCTGCGGCGGCCGCGAGAGGCTGGAGGGCGGTCGTTCGTGGGGTGAGTTGTCGGATGGCCGACGCACTGGCGATGCGTCGGGTGGACGTGAGGAATTGACGTCTTGTCAACATGGTTGATGGTGGTTTGTGGATTGTTGGACACTATGGGAGGAGGCGAAGGTGTGTTAGGAAAAAGGAGAGAAGCATCATATCAAGTATTGAAATAAAGCAAGGGTGTGTGGGTGTGGGTGAGGTGGGATGCCTCGTTGACGACATGGAAGAATGATGGCGAGACTCCAGAGACCAGAGACTTGACGACACCTCGAGATGCTTCTGGAAGTTCCGCTGCTGTGGAAAGTCAAGCTGGATGATCCCTGCTCTGGTCTTATCGATAAAGCTATACCCCTGCATCCTGGCGCGAAACTTTTCTTCCAACCTCCACTACCCATAAAACAGGTCAAAGTTTTGTTCTCCTTCTCTTCTTCTTCACCATCTTCCAGTTTGAAGGTAAACACCCAGTTGTGTCCCAGCTGGACTGGTACATCTCAAATTGAGTGTGACCAGTGGGATGTCTCTGGTCTAATGGGCTCTCATGTCATTTCTTATTGCAGTAGATGCCTACCATACTCCCCTATGCAGATTCAATGGTATGTGCATGACTCCCTCTTGGAGGCATTCCCTTCTCCTTTCCTCTCTCCTTCTCCCTCCTACCCCCTCTCATTCTTCTTTTCCCCTTTCCCCCATAATCTACATGATGAGAAAATTGGTCCGTGTTTCTGAGCAGACTCAAGACCTGTTCAAATGAGGATAACAACAAGCACCAAGTGCATCTCTGAATCACACATCTTGTCTTTTGTTGGCAGTTCTTTCAAAATGTTTATGAGGTCACAATAGCTGATGTGTTACTAGACTAGTTGAGGGGCTTGTGCATAGCAGAAAGAGCAGGGTGGAAGTGTTCAGTATCAATAAATTGTCTTGTCGACGAGATGTCAATATCTCATGAATAAATTGTTGAATAAACTCCCACAACGCGTGTTGAATAATGCTTTGTCAAAATGCCAAGCCCAATTTTTTGCCCCTCCTCGAGTCCATCCCGTCACATCATAAACATCGTACACGTGCGAAATGCAAATCATGACCAAGCTAAGAAGGGCATCTCCACCGTTGTCCTTGGGTCACCTCTCTTTTCTCCCACTCCCACTCCCACTACTCTCTCCTTCGCTTCTCTTTCAGTGGTGGAACAGACGAATGTTCTGCTCGATGAAGGTGATGCCCAGCTTCTCGGCCGTCTCGAACACGGGCTGGTCGTTTTGGCTGCCGCCGGGAGCAGCAATGTACTTGACCCCGGACTTGGCGGCGCGGTACACATTGTCGGTGAAGGGGAACTGTGTAGACAATGTTAATAGGAACTCATGAACTCTTGTTTATAACACTTTTTTTTTTTTTTTTTGGAGACATGGAAAAAGAAATACTCACGAAAGCATCGCTGGATACAGCGACGTCGGTCAGCTTCTGAAGCCACGCCTCACGCTCCTCCTCGGTGAAGGGCTGGGGGACCTCGTCGAAGGTGCCCTCGAAAGCCTCCCGCTCAGGGCCGTCCTTGGGCAGCTCGCCGCTGACCAGCAGGTCGATGGCATTGCTCTTGTCGGCACGCTTGGTGCCCTTCTTCCACTTGAGGCCGAGGACGCGGGGGTTGAAGCGGAGCCAGAAGTTGTCTGCCTTGTCGCCAGCCAGACGCGTGCAGTGGATGCGGGACTGCTGGCCGGCACCCAGGCCGATGACCTGGCCCCGGTAGGCGTAGCAGACCGAGTTGCTCTGGGTGTACTTGAGCGCAATCGTGGCGACGGTCAGGTCGCGCAGGGCGCTCTCGGGCACGTTGGCATTGTCCTTGGGCGTGATGACGGTGCCGAAGGAAGCGGGGGAGAGGGCAGCATCGTTGCGCTGCTGCGCCAAGATTACACCGTACACAGTGCGCGCCTCCCTCTTGTTGGGCTCGTACTCGGGGTCCATCTGCAGGACGAGGTACTTGCCTCCCTTCTTCTTCTTGAGGATCTCCAGCGCGGCACCCTCGTACCCTGGCGCGATGACGCCGTCCGACACCTCCTTGGAAATGATGCTGGCGGTGGCAACATCGACCACGTCGCTCAGCGCAGTGAAGTCGCCGAAGCTGCTCATACGGTCCGCACCACGAGCGCGGGCATAGGCCTGGGCCAGACCAGACTCATCGATGCCCGGGATGTCCTCGACAAAGAAGGCCTTCTTCTCCTCCTCAGTCAGGGGCAGGCCGATGGCGGCACCGGCAGGCGAGACGTGCTTGAAGCTGGCAGCAGCGGGCCTGCCCAGCGCCTGCTTCAGCTCCTTGACCAGAGGCCAGCTGTTGAGGGCATCGAGCAGGTTGATGTACCCAGGCGAGCCGCAGAGGACCTTGAAGGGCAGCTGGCCCTCCTTGACGTACGCCTCGGCGGGCTTCTGGTGTGGGTTGGCACCGTACCGCAGGGCCATGTACTGGTGCCCGTCGGCGGCGTACTTCTTGCGGAAGAAGTCGGAGATGGCAGCGTCGTAGTCGGCCGTGTGCTCAAAGGCCTTCAGGGCATACAGCTGGCGGCTGGACTCCTTGACCTCGCCGTTCTCGAGCTCCTGGAGGAACTCGGCATAGTCGGCAGGGTCGCTGAGGATCGTGACGCGGGAGTGGTTCTTGGCAGCAGCGCGGATCAGGGTCACGCCGCCGATATCGATCTCTTCCACAGCCTCGGGCACGGTCACGTTGATCTTGGCAACGGTGTCCTTGAAGGGGTAGAGGTTGCAGATCACATAGTCCACCTTGTCGATGCTCTGCTCCGCCAGGTCCTTCTCGTCCGACGCGAGGTTGCGGGCGAGGATGCCTGCATGCACGGCGGGGTGGAGGGTCTTGACGCGGCCGGCCAGCATCTCAGGGGCCTTGGTGATGGCGGAAATGTCCCTGCACAGAGAAAGAAGAACTTTTCGTGAGCCAACTGCAACAGCACAGCCTAGGTTAGGTAAGACGAGAGGGCGCCCGCGCATACTCAACTGGGAACCCAGACTCCCTGATCATCTTGGCAGTTCCTCCAGAGGCGAGGATGCGGACATTCTGCTGGACAAGACCTTTGGCCAGGTCGAGCAGGCCAGTCTTGTCGTAGACAGAGACGATGGCAATGCGCTGCCCCTCGCTCGCCTGGTTGGACATCTTGGGACGACGTTTGCTGTGTTGCGCTGGGCAAGCTTCTGATTGATAGACCTGGGGATCCGATTGGATTGTTTTTTTTTTTTTTTCCTCTTGTTTTTTTCTTTTCTTTCAAGAGCGAAGACAAGAAGGTTGCAAGTCGAATGCTTGAGGAGAGCAGATGTGAGTCTGAAAATAAATTGAGATGGTCAACGACAAACCTTGGGCGCGGGCCCCTCCTAAAAGCTCTCACACACACACACCCCCATTGCAGTCCTTGGCAAGAAAAATCGCGGGGTCCTGGAAGTCAAAATTTTGGGGGCCCTTGTCCCACTAAGTCCCGCCGGAATCGGTGCCGCAAGGCCTGTGACGTTTGTGCTGGAATCCAAACGCAACCCTGCTATTGGGCAGAACCCCAGCAGGAGATCCAGAACGGGAAAGCACATGTCATAGTTTTGCTGTGCTGAGTGCTGTGGCACTGTCCTGTCCAGGCATCACGCACCTCGAGGACCCCTGTTTCCCAGAAGCCCTACAGAATAACTTACGCGACACAGACGCCCTTCTTTACGCGTCTGCTTCGCATTTTCCCTGAGGCTTGCACCTCCTCCCCGCGCAGATCCAGCCAGTCCACAGGGTTTTTGGTTTCGTTGTCTGTTCCAAGACACCCAATGTCTCTCCATGCCTATGTACGGTGATCACGGCCTCAAACTGGTATGTTGTTTATGTGCACCACTGATCCCGCATCCTACCAACGCGTCTTGCGCCAGTTGTCCTCTCTCTTTCTGACAGTGGACAGGTCGTCCAAGCCAAAAGAGCCCAGAACCTGTCGCACCTGCCACCCTACGAGACCGAGCTCGTCCGCGAGGCGGCACGCGAGGTGCGCGACCTAGACCGCGATGTCGCCAGCATCCTGGAGCCGTTCCAGGGCTCCTTCGACCCGAATGCGAACCAGGGCGCCGCCGGCACGCTCCTGACGAACCACCTGTCCATGCGGCGGAACAAGCGCTGCCTGCTCGCCTACCACAAGACGAGGACGGACAAGCTCGAGGAACTGGTGTGGCGCGGTGCGGACGTGGTCGACCTCTCTGGGCAGCAGGTCAGGGGGCGGGGCGCGGGGTGCAGATGCTCCTAGGCCCGCCGGACGTCCAGCTGATGGCGGGACCAGCAGCCTCAGCCCGCAGGAGGAGGACTATGTCAGGCAGTACGGGGATCTACTAGCTGCGTATAAAGGACAATGGACTGATATTGATCTGACGGGGACGCTGGAACCACCAAGGGATCTGTTCATCGACGTCCGTGTGTTGAAGGATGCGGGCGAGATCCAGACAGAATATGGGTGTGTGACTACCGTTTTCCCAGGGCCCCCTTGTACCTTGAGGGGCGCGACTGACTTCTTGTACAGTGCAATCACCTTGACAAAGAACAGCCAGTTCTACGTCAGACAGGGCGACGTGGAACGACTGATCGCCCAGGGATACCTGCAAAAGCTGGGCTAAAAGACCTCTGCAAGAAGCAGCACGACGATCTAAAAGGATTTTTGCTTTCTGTCCCGCACACGCACACCTGAGCCACTGTGTGACTGCAACGGCGCATACAAACGATCGACCGCACACCTCGTCACACACACACACACAAGACATGCGGAGTAGCCCACATAGCATTTCCTGACTTGGTCTTGGCTGTATCACCCACGATGGCGAAGGAATGGCGCAAGAGAGTGGAAGAGCTGCAGAGCAGTTGCAACATGACACAATGTAGGAGCCGAGACCCTACCATTGCACGGCTCGTGTTAGCCTTGGCGACACAACATCATTGGTATTCATCGGACCCGTGGCGTGATTCTCGTGCATGTTTGGAGAAGGGTCAATATCGGGATGCGGGAGCGCATATGCAGTGTCAGTGGGCTACATAATATCATGTACTATATAGTACGTACTATGTACTACTTATATGTGATCACCACCCGCTGCAACGGAGGCGGCTGCCCACACCTCTCAAGACGCGTGGAGAATGCGTGTGGAACGATGCTGCTCCACGACGCTCACTGCGCACGCAGCTCACATGACGAGCTGTGCCTCTTGAAGTTCAATAGTGCGGGCAGTGCATGAGATGTTGCGTGCCATTACCTAATGACTACAACCTAAACATTAGCTCCCGCATCTCGAGGGATGCTTGGGGGACCTATTCCCAGGATCTCATGATGAGGGGTTGTGTGCTTTATGAAATCCCTGGTTCGATATGCACAGTACTACAGTATGTGCAAGAAGATACTACAGTAATGCTTGGCAGGGGAGGAACTTTTCTCTTTCTGAAGCACATGGTTCAAGAGTCTGGCCCGGCTAGACTTGCCATGCTGGATAGGCTCTGGGCCTCGTAGTGGTTCAATATGCAGAATGAGCAAGCCGCCCTCCAATTTTTTTTTCTTTTTTTTTTTTCTGTTCTTTTGCCCCTTGGATATTTTTTCCCTATATCTTATGGCAGGTCTTATGCTCTAGACAGACCCAAGGCCCCTTGGCGGAGCCCCCGAAGGCTCCGCTACAGTACGAACATGGTACTAATGCTGTGGTACAGTACGGAGTACGGACGTACTATGGTAGATTTGGGTCGTCCTATATTTTCTCCACACCTACTATGACAGTAGCATCTCCAGCGGCTCTCCCCCTCTCTGCTTTGAGCCCACAGGGGCTGCTTTCATTCGTCAATTCCACCCGTCCTGCAGCCTGCAGATCGAGGCTCTGCTGCTGTACTATAGAAGTATCTTGTCGCTTCCCATCATCTTGATCTATCTATATCTTTATCTTTTTCAGTCGTGAAAATCATTTTTTCAGAGTTTTCTCCTCATTAAAAACACCCACACGCACGTCCACACACACACACACACACACACACACACACACACACACACACACACACACCGTCCTGGTGAGCCAACTGTCCCTTGCACCTGCAGCCTGTGGATCCTACTACTGCTGTACGACCAGATCATCAGGTGAGCTGTTTGATGCCAGAACAGGGCTTGGCAGGGCCAAGTTGCGCGCTTTGCTAGAGAAAGAAAAGTGAAGGGCAGAGAGAGAAAGTTTAAAAAGAGAGAAGAAAAAAAAGTTGGCGGATCCACCACCATCCAGCTAGCCATTGCGAATTCCACCCTTGGGAGGTGCTGTCACCCCTAAATCCTTGCAATTCCGCCTGCTCTGGGAAATTCTCTTGCATGGACCAGGATTGCCTGCACTGGATGGACTCGCAAGCACATGCCATCCAGACAAGAAGGAGCAGCAGCAGCAGCAGCAGCAGCAGGAGCAGGTTGACCTGACCTTCAAGCGAAGGCTAAAACTCCAATCTCTGGGCCTCAAGATAACAACACTCCTCTCCTCTCCGTCCACATTCGTCTGGCTGTCTCGTCTCGGGAGGCAAGGGAAGTCACGGCTGTTCATTTTCTTTGACAAGTTGCGGCTGCGCTGGCCTCTGGTACTCATCTCGTGTTGCCTCTAATTTTTTCTCATTCCGTCGGATCAACCTACCAAACCTTCACCCACATCCCATTCCGTCATCCTTTTGCTGCGAACCTTGGGTGTGTGTAGTGCTTGGAGAGGCTCATCTCAACGTCCTGGTGCCCCAACAAAACACAGGCAGCTGTCACATGCTTGGCAAGAGACACACCTGGCCTGCATGAGCTCAACCCCCGCCACAGCTTCTTCATGAGGTATATTATCATCAGGCTGGCACGAGCCCAGTAATTGCTGGGCATCCTGGCCTTCTGGGTTCAATCGAGCTTCACGATCAAAACACCCATATTACGAATGCAGCCATGGCCTCGCCGGGCCTAGGATTCTCGTGGATCCGTCGTCAGTCCCTCAGCGCCAGGGAGAACGACGGGGCATCTTCGCCCACGCCTGGTGCCTCGAGCCCATCCCGAGGCACTGCTACTCCTCAGAGCATCGGCGACCCACGGCTGCTGTCTTCCTCCACCCCGGCAGCTCACAGGGAACCTATTCGCTCTTTCGTCTCTGGCAGCGTTCGAGATACTCCAGGTACGTGTTGCCCAATTAAATTGTGTACCTTGATGGCTCCCCTCCCTCACCGGGCACCAAGCTTGTGTGCGCTCCGGGGTCCACGCCATCAACGCCAATGTTCCAGTGGCGCTCATGTAATGCCATGCGCATAAGATGACGAGCCTCCGGTCCCCAAGTCAGCATTCTTCAAATCATCTGCCATGCTGACTCAAATCTCCACTTTACAGCACCTATCGACAGTGCCCAGTATGCTGCAAGCGTTCGTGAGGACACGGCGGAGCTTGCCTCCTATTTCCTTTCTGATAAGAAAATTTCTCGGAGTTCCGACTTCTTGAGTCGCCCCAGGAGGGGATCCTCGCTGCGTGGAACGCTGTCGGATGATGAGGACGATACCGACCATGCCGGCGGGTCGTCGGACACCATAGTCGAGGTGGCCGAGCCCCCTCCCCTGAGGAGGAGGATGACGGACCTTCGGTGCTTGCGAATATGCTGCGAAGGTCGCCGCCTGAGAGCTACCAAGACCACCTTGCACCACCTCCACCGGTCGGGACAGACCACCCCTTCAGGCAGACGAGGTCCTCGGCACCCTTCGAAGGGTGGTCTGGGACAAGTAGGACAGCAAACCAGCACGAGACCCGCGCCCTGTGGGCAGCAGATGCAGATATTGCTCCAGGACAAGCCGTTGAGACGACGCCGCTGTTGGGACAAAAATCACAAGCCAGCTCACATCACCACCAAAACGGCCACGGCCACACAGACGCCAGCGATGTGGATGTTGAGGGCCAGAAGCCACCGAGACCCAGGAGCTGGCTGGCCGAGAGAGCAAGTCACGTCCAGGACTTGGCCAAGAGGGCAAGCAATCCCAAGGTGTGGGATGGCAAGGTGCTGGTGCACACGCTCCTGCTGGAACCGGCCAAGGCCCTGCCAGCTGTCTTCGTGGGCCTCATCCTGAACATCCTGGACGCCTTGTCATACGGCATGATCCTCTTCCCCCTTGGGAATCCGATATTCGCAAATCTTGGTCCGGCCGGCATCTCCATCTTCTACATGAGCACCATCGTATCGCAGGTGGTCTTCTCCACGGGCAGCATATTCAAAGGATGCGTGGGCTCCGAGCTCATCGAGGTCGTTCCGTTCTTCCACAGCATGGCCGCAACAGTCACGTCCCTGGTCGGCGAGGAAAACCCAGACGCGGTCATCGCCACGACCATCTTCTGTTTCTGCCTCAGCTCGCTGATGACGGGCGCCGTCTTTTTCGCGATGGGTGCACTCAAGTTCGGGTACCTGGTCGGCTTCATCCCCCGTCACATTCTGATCGGCTGCATCGGAGGCGTGGGCTGGTTCCTCGTGCAGACCGGCTTCGAGGTGTCTGCGAGGCTGGAAGGAAGCTTCCACTACGACCTCGAGACCCTCCGCCTGCTCTTCCGACCCGCCACGGTGCCTCTGTGGACCATCCCCCTCGGTCTCGCCATCACCCTCTTTGTGCTCACGCAGTCCGACAAGTTCAAGGACAACCACTACGTCCTTCCTACATTCATCTGCTTGGAACCGGCTATCTTTTGGTTCTTCGTCGTGGTGCTTGATTCGCTACAACCGGAGCCGCTCCGCGAGACAGGCTGGATATTTGAGGCGCCACCTGCTGGGGAGACCTGGTGGTATTTTTACACCTTGTTTAGTAAGTCCCGAACGTTGTCTCTGAGTTGATCGATATATATAGATATAATTGCATGGGAAGTCTGGATTTTTGCTGACTCTTGACTACAGAATTCAAACTAATCAGCTGGGAGGCTGTTGCTGAATGTGTGCCTGCAATGTTGGCCCTAACTTTCTTTGGAGTCCTTCACGTCCCGATCAATGTACCAGCGCTTGCCCTTCAGACTGGCGAGGATCATGCGAATCTCGACCGCGAGCTGAAGCTGCACGGCCTGTCCAACTTCCTCTCCGGCTGCGCTGGTAGCATTCAGAACTACCTCGTCTATGCCAACAGTCAGTTTTTCATCAAGTCGGGCGGCAACAGCCGAATGGCCGGCTATCTCTTGGCGGTCGCAACAGGCGTCGTCATGGTCATCGGCCCTGTCATCATCGGGTTCATACCAGTGATGATGGTCGGAACGCTGATCTTCGTGCTGGGCTTCGAGCTATTGATGAATGCGCTGTGGGATCCGAGGAAGAAGTTGAACTGGCTCGAGTACCTGACGGTAAGTCGTAAAAGAAAAAACCACCACCATTGAGCCACCTAATCTAACTCCAAAAAAGGTCGTCGTTATTGTTCTCGTCATGGGCATGCATGACTTTGTTGTGGGGATCGGTGTGGGTGTGATACTCGCATTCGTGTCACTGATCTTCCAGGCGTCGAGGGTCTCTGCGATCCGAGCCACCTACTCCGGAGAGGTCGTCGGGTCCACCGTCAGGAGGAACCCGTCTCAGCAGCATTACCTCCAGAAGGTTGGCAACCAGGTCTGCCTGATCAAGCTGTCTGGCTTCCTCTTCTTCGGGACCATCGTCAGCGTCGAGGAGAAGATCCGGCAGCTCATCGCCGATGACGAGTTCGAGAGGAGGCCGATCAAATTCCTGATCCTTGACCTTAGGCACGTCACTGGTCTGGACTACTCGGCCGGCGAGGCCTTCAGCACCGTCAGTCGGCTCCTGGCCGCAAAGCAGGTCGCCCTCGTCCTCAGCGGCGTGGACACAGAGGGTCCCCTGGGGCGTGACCTCCTCGCCGCGGGCCTGGGGACGAGCTCCAAGGACACCGAGGTGTTCTTCTGGTCCAACCTCAACATGGCCCTGGAGAGCTGCGAGAACGAGCTGCTGCGGACGCTGTACGCCAGCCAGGAGGCGATCAGGGGGCGTCCCGCAGCACCGCCGCCGCCACGACAAGCCTCGACGTACCGGGGGCTAAGAACATGTGGTCAGGGGATCTGGCGGATGACCACGGCCCGTCGTCCCTCCTCCTGGCGAGCTCTCCGCGCCGCAGCCACCTGCACCAGGCGGCGCGCGAGTCTCTCAACCAGCGGGAGGTGGCGCGGCTCTCGCGGTGGCAGAACTTTAAGGAACCGCTGCGCCTCATGCTGCAGATCTTCCACGACCTGTCGGACAAGAACGAGGACTTTTGGGTGCGGGCCAAGGACTACTTCAGGCGGCAAGAGCTCCACCAAGGCGAGGTCCTGTTCCGGGCGGGCGAGGCGGCGACGGGGTTCTACCTGGTGGAGAGCGGGATCCTGCGCGGTGAGTATAATCTGCCGCAGGGCTGGCTGTACGAGAGCATCGCGGCGGGCACGACGTGCGGGGAGCTGCCCTTCTTCAGCGAGACACCGCGGACGGCGACGGTCAGCGCCGAGAGGGACTGCGTGGTGTGGCTGATGGACCGCGAGGGGTGGGACGCGCTGCAGAAGAAGGAGCCCGAGGTGGCGCAGGAGCTGCTGAGGATCTCGCTGAAGCTGACGAGCGAGCGGATGAGCGCCATTACGAGTTATGTATTGACCATGGCGACTTGAAAGGTAAGAGAGAGAGAGAGAAGAAAAAAAGTGTAGTTGAGAGAGTCAGGTGCTGAAGGAAAAGTGTCAGAGAGAGAGAGAGAGTGTGTGTGTGTGTGTGTGTTTTGGGAGGCGGCAGCTGCGCAAGTCAATCCAGAATGTTGGACTGAGCAATTACTTATTTTGTTTTTAAAAGGCGCTTAGCTACTCAAAAAGCGGTTTCACATATACTATAATTGCACGGTTGTCAGGACATGAAAAGCCATGATGCTGATATGAATTATAAGGATCATACAGAGGCTAGAGCAGTGTGAAGAATGACCGACTGTCGCTGTCGACATTGGCATGTGATTGGGTAGTACTCGTAATAAAAGAAATAATGGAGAGTTTGTCGTTGCGGGAGCCAACGCACACCCACCCACTGGCCTGCAGCGGGCATAGCGGCCACGTCGCTGAGAGTGGCCCTAAAATTGGAACTGGAACTGGAACTGGGAACGGGGGCCGATACTGCATACTTGGTACTCCGTACTTGCTGGGCCACTAACCAATAGTACAGCTGCAGGAGCCTCGGTCGAGAAGGGCCCACTCTTTTGCTGGCAGTAACAAAAGACGACTTCGACTTGGTCTAGTAGTAAACCTTAACAACACACTTCTCTCCCTCAGTGCGAAGAGAGCACACACGACAGAAAATAGGTCGCCAGCCAAAGTGGATTCTCACATGCAGCAAGCATCACACGCAAGCACGCAATACACCAACACGGCCGCCTCTCGCCTCCCTCGCCTGGCCTCGCTTTCATTCGCCCTTTTTGATTGAGTGAGGGAGGTGAGTGAGCATCGATCTCGAGACCTTGTCCTGACCTGGTCGGTCTAACGCAGCAGGCGCTCATCGAGTTCCGGAGGGGGCAGGTCTCTCATTCTGTACCCTATCCCCTCTCTCTCTCTCGCACACATCACTTGATCTCTTAAAGCTTTTTATCCTGCTTTTGTGTGTGTGTGCGTGTGTGTGTCTCGCCCCTCGCCTTGCTTCGCTATCCGTCCGATGCAGGGTAGGAGGAAGGGGGACGGATTACCCAGGGTTGCTCCTTGACCACGCCAGCTTTGCTCTTTTGTGGTGGCCCTGGGGCCCTTGCAAATAAAACCCATAAAAGAGTGCTCTGGACCCTTTTTACCGGAACCCCCTCACCCCCCTCCCGTCCGAAGGCGAAAGCTATCATGGCTGGTGCAGGACCAGAAGGCGAACCGTCGTCTTCGTCTTCGTCTGCTGCTGCTCAGCGTCCCGCCCCGTCCCTGACCTCGACCTCCGATCCGGTACTCACGACCAGCATCGTCGGCAGCCCCCCTCCTCCTCCTCCTCCTCCTCCTCCTCCTCCTCCTCCTTTCACCGGCTCGAGACAGCCCACGCTGCAGCTGCGGAGAACGAGCAGCGGGGCCAATAAACAGAACGTCACGGGCACGAGGCTCCTACGGCGTGTCACCACCCAGGAGAGGCTGGACGGGATACTAGAGGTAACATACTATTTTTACTTTCTCCTACTCATGCTAGCTGGTGCTGCTACTCTGCTATCACCACTTACCATTCATGATCATCACCATCACTGCCACTACCACTACTACTCTACCATAACCTATATCGCCTTGTCTGCTACTGCTGGTCCACAAGCTCTGGCCTTCGGGCTTCCAAGAACCCCCTTCCCTTCACGCACGCTACCAAACCTACGGCATCCGTCTCATGACCCGCGCCAAGGTGCCAGGCCCTTAGTGTCCGCCTGAACGACCCGCCTCTCTGCTAAACCTTCCGTGCCCACTACCGAAACACTTGTTGTGTCCCTCCTCTTCCTTCTTTATCATACTCCCCCTCTTCCCCCCCGGTGCTCCTCCTCTACACTCCCTCTCCTCTCTGTTCGCACTAGGCTCAACTCTCCCCTACACCTTCCAGCCCCTACCCCTTCCCACACGAGCTCCTATGGCTGCTGACGACCAACCCTCCGGACCACAGCTTGGGAGACAGCGCGCAGAGAGCATGAGCCCTGGCCAGAGCCCGCCTGTGTTCAGGAGTCCATTATATCGGGGGAGCGGCAGCGGCACGTCGCCAATGGGAAGATCGCCTTTCTTTCGCGAGCCCGACCTGGACGGGGCCGTGGACCCGCAGGCAGAGGAGCCGAATGAGATGACGGGGATCGTCATGAGCGGCAACAACAACAACAGCCACAACAGCCACAGTGCGGCCTCGGTTATGAACTACCAGAGCATGGCGCCCATGGACGGCGGCGCCGGTGCGCGGGCGAGGAAGAGCGGGGCAGCTATGGTGTCGAGGAGCAGCATCGGCAATGGGCGGAGGAGGGGCACCGGCACCGGCACTACGGACGGGGGCGCCGACGAGGTGGACGGGGACGGGGACGAGCACGAGGAGCGGAACAAGGAGGCAGAGGCGTGGTGGAAGACGCAGCTGGCCAAGTTTGGCTCGATCGAGCTGGAGAACAAGGGCTCCGTCGCGAGGGATCACCTGGCCCTAGGTTGGTTACACTACCCTCAAGCTTTAGCTAGCCGTGTGTAGCAGGGGAGAAGGAAAGAGACAAAGAGAGAGAGAGAGAGAGAGAGAGAGAGAGAAAGAGAGAGAGAAGAACCCTAAGGCTGACCCTGAACCTCCTAGAACGGACATTCCTCGCCTGGCTAAGGACGTCCCTGTCCTTTGCCTCCATAGGCGTCGCCATCACGCAGCTCTTCCGGCTCAACACCTCCCTCTCCAGCTCGGAGGGCAGCAGCAGCAGCTCCGAGAGCGCAAACGTCCATACGCTCCGGCACCTCGGCAAGCCGCTGGGGGTATCTTTTTGGGCATAAGCATACTGATGCTGTTCCTGGGCTACCACAGGTACTTCCAGGCGCAGCAGTGGATCATCAAGGGCAAGTTCCCTGCCAGCAGGGGCACGGTGATCCTGGTGTCGCTGGTTGCGCTGGGGTTGATGGTCGTATCTCTGTAAGTCGAATTCCTAAGAAGTCTTGTTTCTGCTGATGGGGGAGTATGGGGGCTGATGTGACTAATTGACTGACTTTTTGACCTTTGTCTTATTAGGGTTGTCGTCCTCTTGGTGCAACCTGCTGAGAGCGGTAACTAGAAAAGGGGGAGTTATCCTCATGCGATTTACGAAATTCGTTTTTCCACTTTATGTGCAATTATTGGCATCTTCATGTTATATGTTCAAAAGGAAGAGAAAGGGAGAAAATGAAACCCAAAAAATCATGGCTTCAGGGAAGATTCGATGGACTCGAGCCCGGGGTTTGACTGCTCAGCGGCGAGCGGCGTTTGGGGCGTGAGAAGAAGCATAGCATTGGCGTTTTACCTACTGTCTTGAGACATTTTCAATATTCGAGGATGTATATCATGATTCGATTACCGTGATAGCATTGGCCGTAATGTGTTCTACGTGCGATTGGCTGTCAAACTTCTCTAATTCGTATATCATTCATTACTTATTTATCAATTGATGAAACCATCTCGTTCGCACTGTACAAGTAAGTCTCTACTGTGTCAGCACCAAGTTAGGCTGGACAGGGATCGAAGCTCCCAGGTCGGTGGTCCGTGCGCAACCGCCAAAAAGTTCGAGAGCTGCCCATCGTCACTTCCACGCGATTCGTCCCCAAAGACGGCAGAGGAGAAAAAGAATCTCTTTCCACTCTCTCCGCCTCACCGTCACCACCACAGACATCCCTCACATACACACACCACAAACACACATATAAAAGGCCATGTTCAAGCCCAGATTACGGATACCAAGGAGGACAACAGGCCTCCTCTCGAGGCCCAGTCTGTCCTCGACCACCATCACGACCACCACTCCTCCTCCTCTCCACAGCTCCTCGCCGGCCTCCTCCTCCTCCCTCCTCCCTGTCGTCGTCGCCCTCGCCCCTGGCTGCGCAGTGGACAAGATCAATACACGCGACGCCGTCGAGATGCAGGCATGGCGCGCCTAAGCTGCACGACGTCTTTGCCACGGATGGTGTGGCAGGTCTGTACTCTCAGGGCGGGTTCGATGTTGCGTACTCAAAGTACCAGTCATGGTGTCTGGATGAGTTGAACAGGTTGACAGAAGGTATGTCTTGTTTGTCTCTTTTTATGTGTGTGTGTGTGTGTGTGATTATGCCTTCTCTTGGACAAGCAACCGCCCACCAACCCATCCACCCACACTACACACAGTCCCACTAACTTCTTCTCTCTGTCCTTAGGAACCGGTTACGAAGGCATCGATGTCAAGGACATAGCCATCATGACATCGCGCGAGCCCGAGCTGGCCGCCATCTTCAATTACGCCTCCATGGCCCACAACAACCACTTCTTCTTCGACGGCCTGGCCCCGCAGGGTGGCAAGGACCCCTCCGAGCACATGCCCAGCGCCCTCAAGGCCGAGCTCGAGGCCTCCTTCGGCAGCCTCGAGACTCTCCAGCGCGAGCTTGTCCTGACCGCCAACGCCATGTTCGGCCCGGGCTTCGTGTGGCTCGTCCGCGCCACCGACGGCCACAGCGCCCACCGGTTCCCCTTCCGCGTCCTAACCACCTACCTCGCCGGCACCCCGTACCCGGCTGCCCACTGGCGCAAGCAGGGCACCGATATGAACTCCCAGGGCGGCATCACCGACAGCGCGGGCGAGACCATCAAGCACTACTTTGACATGCAGAACGTGGGCCAGGGCCGCGCCCCTATGCACGGCGGGAGCGCAGCAGGTGGCGCTGCTGGTAATGGTAATGGTCAGGGCAGTATCCTCAGCAAGGAGAGCGCCAAGAATCCCGGCGGCGCCAGCCTCGTCCCCGTGCTCTGCGTCAACACGTGGGAGCACGCCTGGCTGTACGACTGGGACGTCGGCGGCAAGCTGGCATACCTGACTGCGTGGTGGGACATAATCAACTGGGGCAAGGTGGCCGAGAGGGCGAGCCTGGTCGGCGGGAAGCAGATGACGACGGAGCCGGTGCTGTCTTCGAGGGCGGCCGCGAGGGCGGTATAAGAAGGAAGGAGGAGAAGGAAAGAAAAGATTTTTTTCTAAAAAAAAAAAAAAAAAAAAAGGCTCCAAGATAGAATGGGAGACTGGCAGGTTGATTTGAAAAAAAAGGGGGGATGGATGTATTATAAAGGGAGGAGGGAGGGAAGGCTATGGAATGTTCGCAACAGTGAGCATCTAACTTTTCATCTACATCCCATGGCGTGGATGTGTATAAAGTGATCCGAGGCAGGAAGCATAGATAAAATGGATGATGCCATAAACCGAGGTGGGTAAATATTGCACACCTTGCTGAATAGACTCAACCGGAGCAAAAGAAAAAAAAAAAAAAGAAAAAGAGAATGCATCCTGCAAGTCTTTCATCACCTTCACCACTGAACTGCAATGAGATCGTCATAAAAAAAAAAAATGCAAGAATTGAAAGTTACTTTTTTTGGTGGTTGTGACTCAATGGTACTATAATAATGGGGTAGTAGTAGTAATAGTCGAATTGTAAGGGGAAAAGCCTCCTCCCATGAAAATCCAATCTGCAGGTATCTCTATTGTGAACCCACCCTTTTCAAGAAAGGGGGAAAGAAAACAAAAACAAAAACGCCACATATGATGATGCACCGATATTACCTTCACCCCCCCTTTCCTCTTCCCTTCCTCTGCTTCCTCATAAACTCATAAAATTATATTTGTCTCCCAAAGACTGAGAACCTCGTCTCCCGGTCACCGGGCTGTCCCTCGCCAAACCGCCCCGGAGGCCCCAGGCTGTGAGGCGACAGCGCGTTCTCGTCGGCGAACACGTTGATGTACGCGGCATTCGGGGAGCTCCTACCAGTGCCGCCTGAGCCGCCGCCGCCGCCGTACTCACTCACGGGGTTGTTGTCCATGGCGGCGTGTGTGGGCTCGAAGCCGCCGTAGGCCCGGGCGGACGGCATGCGCAGCGGACCCTGGAACTCAGAACCCCGAGTCGTGTCGCGGTACAGCTCCCCGTATAGCGAGCTGGCGGCGCGGGCGCGGGGACCAGGCGGGGACCGGGGCATCTCACGCATCTCGCCCACTGCGTCGCGCTCGTCGTCGCCCACCTCGTCGGTCCAGCCATCATCGCTGCTCGAGCTCCGCTCGGCCGGGCTCCTCTGACCAGCAGCACCAGCACCAGCAGCGCCGCCGCCGCCGTAGTAGTCGTGGTGCAGACCCAGGCCTGAAGCACCTTCACCAGCAGCAGTGTCGTCGGCAGCAGCATCGAACGAGTTGGAGTGTGGTGTGATCTTGCGGCTGAAGTCGCTGCGCAGCGTGCCGTCGTCGTGGAGGATGGGCTTGGAGATGGGGGCGCGGGTCGAGCCGCCCCTGGTGACAGGGTTGGCCAAAACATTGCCAAAGGCATCAGTGGTGCTCGCGTCGTCGGGGGTCTTCTCGCCCTGCTGCTGCCTGCGCTTCATCTCCCTCCTGACGAAGAACATGATGATGAGACCCAGGCACACGGCTGCGGCGAGGCCGCCGATCACGCCGCCTGCCACGACGCCGGCTCGGGATGACGAGTCGCGGCTGCTGGAGGAGGCCTCAGAACTCGAGCCACCGCTGCCCGAGGTGGAGGACGCGTCGGCGGCGGCTGCGGCGGTTGTTGAGGAGCCGGACGAACCGGTGACGGATGAGCCTGAGGAGGCCGTGGTGGGGCTGACGGCGGCGGTCACGGTCGCGCTGGCACCGCTCGAGCTCTGGGAGCCGCTGCTCGCCGTCGCCGCGGCAGAGGAGGCCACGGAGCTGGTGCTCGGCTTGACGCTCTGGTCGGCATCCTCCTCACAGACATCGTCGCTGGTGCACGAGTAGCCAAAGGGGCAGCACTTGTCACCGCACGTCTCCAGGGTGCCCGTCAGGGCGGTGGTCATGACCACGGCGGCGGGGTGTTGGCTCTTGTCCTCGAGGGAGAGCTCACAGGGGATGGTCTCGATCTGCGTGCAGTTGCCGCCCGTGGGACAGCACAGCGCCGTGGTGCCGCCGGCCAGAGAGATACATGTCGAGGTCGAGGGGCAGCAGAAATCCGAAGGGAAATCCGAGCCGCACTGGACGTACGAGGAGTCGCCACATGATGATGAATCGCGGGCGAAGAGGGTATCTGAGAGTGATGATGATGAAGATGATGATGACGACGATGTTTGTGGTCTTGGTAGGAGAGGGTTGCGGATGGTGAAGGCTGATGCGAGGGACGGTATGGCGAGGAGGAGGACCAGGAGTGCCGGTGGTGCCCTGGGCGGCAAGAGGTTTCCGGTCTGCCTCTTGATAGGTATCCTTCTCGTTCTCATCTTGCCTTGTGTGATGTTGTGCGCGTGTATGTGTATGCGTTGGTGTTTCCTTGATGCTGTGATGTGTTGCTTGTGTGGCACGGTAGCTCAAGAGGCCGGCGTGTAGCCGGGAACGAGTGTTGTGTGCGCTCTGTGTTTGTGTGTGAGGCGGGATGGAAGGCTCTTCCGGATGGTCGCGTCTTCTCCTTCTTCTTCTTCTTCTTCTCCTCCTCCTGTCTCGAGTCGAGTCTCTCCAGGAGACAAGATGGAGGTTGCAGTAAATTAGATTAAACAAATAGTGATAGTGTGTGTGTGACAAGAAGAAGGCAGGGGAGCAACCAGGCCACAGTCTTTTTCTTTTTACTTTTTTTCTTTCTTGTGCAGTCAGTCACAGAGTATAAAGGAGATGATCGACAATGGTATTGTCCCAATCTGGTGTACACGTCAACAGACAAGGCGATGAACAATTGTAGCTTGTCTTGGGATGTTGCAAGGCGAAAGGAAGAAGGTGAAAATGAGCAAAAGGAAAAGAAAACAGAGGATCAAAGAGAAAGGAAGCGAACAGGCAGGAGAAAGAGATTGAAGAGTACAACAGCCAGCAGAAGTAGAGAGTTTCTCGGAGCCGGGCGCGAGAGAAAGACCACCTCACCTCACCTCACCTCACGTGGATGACGTCCTCAGGCCGGGCGTTACATGTCTTGAAGCGCCTTTGTCGTGACTTGAAAGGACTGGGCCTCCTTCCAGGTACGACCATGTCATATCCACTGTGTTCGACACAGGTTCTCGACCCGAACGACGGGGGAGGGGTCGGTCGGTGGTCGCAAGACAGATGCAAGCAATGGCACCGGGGGCCCGATCTCCAGGCCCCTCGATGACCAACGGATACGCAGACACGACGATGTCCTCGGCGGCAGGACAGTCAGGACGAGTCGAGACGACTGGCCGTGGGTGCACGTAGCCGCCATGGGAGCTGTGGGGAGTCATAAACAAGCGCAGGGCAGGGCAGTGTAGTGCAGTGTAGTGCAGGGCAGGGCGCCAGGGTTGATAGGACACAGCCAGATTGAAACATTGACGCCAGACCGCCCAACCTGTTCTACCCGCGCTTGTTAGCGGCGGCGGCGGCGGCGGTGGTGGTGGTGGTGGTGGTGGATACGGGCCAGATTGGGCCGTGTTGTGGTGGCTTTGTCGTTTCGGCAGCGTCAAAGGTTGCAGAGATGAGAGGCTGTGGTGAAGCGCTTTGGCTGGGCGGGACACAGCGACAGGGGCTGGGATGTGTCTCTGCTCTGCCGTGCTGGTCGCTGACAGCCGAACGTTGACCCCATTTTGTGTGGGTGAAGAGGTGTGAGTTGGTTGGTGGAGGAGAAAGGAAATAATTGGGGCGACGGTGGGTGTTGTTGCTTTGCTGTTGCTGTGCTGTGGGCTGGTCGGAAAAGGGCGAGGAAGGTGAGGTCGGCCCAGTCGCGCCTGCGTTGAAACTTGTTGAAACGGTTGGTTGATGTTTGTCCTCACTGGAAACAACCAGGGGCCACCTGGCAAGACCCCCTAAGCCCACCTGGGCCTGGTCTGTTCTGTCCTGACGGGCCGGGGCCAGGTACGTACTATGTGCGGATTACTCACAAGACCAATCCACCCAATCACCTGCTGCTGTGGTAGTACGTACCATAGTGAACGATGATCATCCAAGGGTTACAAAAACCCTGCAAATATTCCCCCTCCCCTTCACACCTCCCAAACTCACCATCTCTACAATCATCAATCTCATGATCCCTTCCATCCTCTATCGTCAATATGGGCTGACTGCTTAGCTGCAGTAAATGAGGTTTGGCCATACATCGGCAGTCGCCCCCTTATTTCCTTTCCCCTGCATAAGTCTTTAGGACCAATCCTCCTCCTCCTCCTCCTCCGTCAGGGAGTCTGCACGCTTCGACACTGTTCCGTCAAGTAGTACTCCATACATTCGTGTATATATGCCCGCTGTGGTAACATTCTATAATACAGTCCGTACAGGAGGGGAGGATTTGCGATTCACCGTCCAATAACGTACTTAGTATTGCCTTGCTGCCCGTGTGCCCGTACCGTAAATGACCAGCACCACTTCGACTGCAACCTTTTGAGAGAGAAAGAGAGAGAGAGGGAGAGGATACCGACAGCTCCTGGGCAAAGACAGAGAGAGCCCACTTCCCTTTCTTTCCCCAGCCGTTCGCTAGGTCCAGACCAGGTAGGTAACATTCTTCAATGCTCAATTTTTGGTCTCCACCTTTTCTCCCACTGCCTCGGCCGCGCACCGTCGCATCGCAGATAGGGCCTTTACTGCAGGCGCGCGCGCATACAGACTGATGAATAGTGCCGTACTGTAGTAAAAATAGTTACTGGACGGCGATGGTGATACCTTGGCCACACGGCGAGACATTCCGTGGTAGAATACTACCGTACGATGTAAAGTAGTATCTGTATTGTAAGTGATGCTCGTTGTGGCGGTAAGCAAGATTAGGCTACCAAGTATAGCCACCCAATTGCTTTTTTTTTCTTTTCGTGTTCTTCCCTTTTCTCTCTCTCAAGCCCTCAACCCTGGTCCTTTCTTATCTATCATCACAATAATATTGAGTTGCCCTCCGATCCATGTTTGCCGGGGAAATCCTTTGCAACAGAAAAGAGAAAATCCCTGCCCGCCGGGACTGATCAAAAAGGGGAAAACCCGGGGTCGTAACGGGGTCTCTTTGGTCCTCTGGTAGCCTCGAACTCTCCAGAGTCATCTTCCCTGGAAAGTCAACGACGTCTCATCCGTGTAGTATCAAAAGATTTACATCTGAAAGCCCAGAGAAGACGGGGGGCGGGGGGCGGAGAAAGCACCGCAGCGACCTCGAGCCGCGTTTTTTTTTTTTTTTTTTTTTTTTTTCAATAAGAAGCTTAAGAATCATGATTTGCATAGCTATCGGTTCAAAGATGATGCGCACTCAGTACTAAGAAGATGATGTCGTACTAAAATGGTTCTTTAGAGAGAAAAAGATGCAACCAAGACACCAGGCGTTTGGGGGGCAAGGTAACCCACCACATGCCATCCCGATTTGTGGACCCAAGATCCCCCAACCCCACCCCTTCTCTATATAATGCTATTGCACTTTTTGCTCTCTTTTTCTTTTTGGTTGGGTGCACACAACAGCAGGAGGTCTCGCACGATGTCGATCAGATCCGACAAGATGTTCAGGGCCGCATGATGTTGGCCGGCACGAGCGGGTTACACGGGCCCGCGATCAGGACGGTGAAGACGGTGGTGTACGGACGTACTATGTAGACAGAGATGGGGATGGCGAGGAGCCAGGTGCAGATGCGGCCCCACCTGGATCGGTTCACGGAATAGAAGAGCGTCAGGAGCGCCAGCCTGGTCAGACTTGGTGACCAGAAGTAGCTGACGCTCATGGCGATGAGTTTCTATTCGAAGCAACATTGCCAGCTCTGGAGGTCATTTGCGGTTTGTATCCTTTTTCTCCCTTCTCCAGCACTCTTTTTAACGTCTTGCTCCCCCTTCTGTTTGGCCAACAGACCGTAGTGGAGACCTACAGCATAGTAACCTGCAACCTTGCTCTGCAGTCACCTCCCAAAAGTGCTGTCCGTACGCAAATTGGACGGCTGTTCACACATTGATATGAGCACAGGTACAATGTGACCGGGCACGATGGCTCTGTCCTGGGTGGATCTTTTTGGGGGGGGGGGAGACCAGGGACTTACCAGCAATAGTTTTCGCGAACGAAGCCGCTCCTATAGACCAAAATGGAAATACCAATACTGGCAACAAGAAGAAGAAGAAGAATATATATATATAAAGAGAACCTTGGTGGGCAGACCATTCATCAAGAGAGGAGAGCAGGGACGCTGAGGGGACACACAAAACTTACAGTCACCGGGTTCTGTCCTCTTGTTGATAGAGGCGGATGTGTAGAACCTCAAGAACATAAAGATCCTGCAGGGGGGCCGCGAGGACGAGGTGCCGCCGCTGCACGGCTTCGACGAGGAACCCCCTGCCGCGAGCTGGGCATGCACCCCGGGGAGACGTACGAGACGGTCTCGTCGGCGCTGGGGCCCCTGGCCACGGGGTCCTACGTGCTGCGCAACGGCTACCGCCTGCTCGTCGGCAAGAAGGAGAACCGCGCCGTGTGCATCCCCGCCCCGCTTCTGGGACAAGATGCGCGAGGACTGCCTCCAGGAGCTGCGCGGCGCGGGCGACCCGAGCCCCTTGCTCACCCAGAACAACGTCCTCACCGCCTGGTGGTCGCGCCTCGCCGTGTGCCACCTCCCCGCCGACAAGCCCGTCACCATCATGCAGGCCATGTCGGCGCGCAAGGCCCTGGCAGGCGACCTCCTCCCGCCGGACAGGCTGTACGTCGGCAACTGCCTCAGCTTCAAGAACCTGCTCCGCGCCAAGAAGGAGATGGACGCCTCGCCCTGCCGGCTGGCAGGCGACATCCGCAGGGCCGTCAACGCCCAGGACACCCGCGCACAGGTAGAGGCATACCAGGCCATGGTCCGCGCCAACGCCTGGCCCCTCGGCCCCCTGCCCGTCTTCTTTGGCGCCTCCAGGAAGCTCGACGCGCCCCTGACCTCCTGCTTCGTCTCCCAGATCCAGACCGGCCTGCCCTACCCCGAGGGCTTTCATTATCACCGGCAAGGACTCAAAGGGCAATTATTGGCTCGAGGGGTACCAACCTGCTGGGCTGTGGGAGAAGATCGAGAAGGAGCTGGCCGCGGGGACGAAAAGAAAAAGAGAAAAGGAAAAAAAAGCAACAGACGCGATTTGCCTTTTCTAGTTGAGTCTTGTCTGTCCCTTCCCTTGTTGGGCGCCACAGTGGTGTTTCTGAGCTACGCTGCAACGTAGTTAGGAAGAGTCGTGTGCGAGAGAAAGTCGGGACAAGCTCCGGAATTACAGTACTTTATTTGGTATATAACCTGGCCGCAAGAATCAAGAACACCAGTCAGTCTCTCCATTTTTCTTCCTCTGAGCCTGAGTTGATTCTATCTGGCGTCAGTAGTCCTGCATTAGGGTATCAGAGCACGAGTTTTCAACATACAGCTCGTAGCAGCATCACCAGGACGAGGTCGAGGAGGAGGAAAAGCGCCTGAAGATATTGTCTTTCTCCCCCCTGCCAGCCTATTGCGAGCACACCTCTGTTGCTTGCCCCACCTGAAACGCATCAAATCTACCATCATGGGCGGCAAAGAAATACATACCCTGCATTCCTAGTAATATAAGACGACCAAGTCCAGTGGTGGGTGACCTTGCCATTGGCCCTGCTTTAACTAAGAAGAGTCTAGAACCGAGAGTGGTGGGGGGCGGGTGGCAACGCAAAGCCACAATGGGTGGGCGTCAAGGGGCTTTTTATATTTTCGCCACCTCTTCAGCAGCAAAAAAATATGTGTGTGTGTATACTATGTACATACCTGATCCAAAACGACAAGGGTTGTTGTTGCTTGCCACAGGTACAACAGCATCGCGGCGGCACGCCGAGGCATCCCAGGGCTCCCAGAAGGGCCCGCTGTCCCTATCGCTGCCTGTCTTCTGGCTCCCTTTCCGTTTACCGCCCACCCGCCCGCCGCGTGTCCCCCTCCGGGTGGGTTGATTTAACACCCAGCCAGTGTGGGTCACGATGCCCTCAGTCCTCGAGGGCCCCGGGGCCGTGGCGCGCGCGTCCTGTAGGAAAAGGTTTTTTGAGTTGCCAGTTTCATGTTCCACCAACAAATCACCAATGGGAGGGATTAGAGAAGGAAAGGTTTTTGATAAACATTGTTTATTTGTGTTCTGACTAGGTTTTCCTCCTGCCCGGCGGCCCCTTGACGTACCGCTGCCGCCATTATGAGGAGAGAAACGTCGTCCCATCGCCGTGGACACAAACGTTAAAAAAGAAACTCGAGGCGGCTATCTACTCTAGAAGAAGTAGTGCTGCACGAAGTCGTGGGTATATAATAAAGTCCCTTGGCCCCTTTCCAGCCACTCTGTGATCTCTTGTCTTTGCCAAAAAAAAAAAAGATGAAGGGAAAAGAGAGAAGAGAGAAAAAAAGAAAACAAAAACAAAAGCCAATGACCAAGCAATGCTCCTCCAAAACTTTACTTGTTTGCCCCTGATAAAAAGAGAAAAAAATGGTATAGTATAAGCCCACACACATTTGTCTCAAAGACCCCCAAGGGGAAAAAACCACCAGAAACACACGACACGCGCACAAGAACTCCTGCCCATGCATGCTTTGATATAGGGAGAGTGTGTGTGAGTGTGTGAGTGTGTGAGTGTGTAAGTTGTTGAAGAAACAAGAGCACAAAACGGCTAATCTGTGATAGAATTCCTGTCCGTGTCGCCCCCTGGCTCTTTGCTTCGTCTTGTTCATTTGGGTTGTTGCTTCATTTCTCTCTTTGCTGCTGCTGCTGCTGCTGCTCTTCAGCCCAGCTGCAGAAGAGTTCTTTCGTCGTCAATCTTGATCCGGAAAAAGGTCCAGTGTCGTCCAAAACAGTTAGGTATCGTTTTCCTCATCTCATGATTTTGCCTTGCGGCAGCCATCTAGGTTTATAAAAATAAGATATAAAAAAGGGTAATAAGTTGTGAAAAGAAGACAAGGTTTGGAGAGAGAGAGAGAGGCACACAGGGACAATACAGGCGGATGCAGAAGTCATCATCTAGATGAGCAGGAAATCCCAGCCCTTCATCTGCATCACATCCCGCCAGGGGATATACTGCGGCTGTCCCTGGTTCTGTGCCGACTCCTCGTGCTTGATGCCGGCGGCGGCGCTGGTGGCGCTGCTCGGCGAGCAGACCAGCTCGTCGTTGCGGGCCCAGACCTCGCGGAGGACGCAGGCGACGCGGCCAAAGGAGCCGTAGTCGGCCTGCTCGCCCAGCTGCGAGACGCGGTCCTCGAAGAAGGTGCGGAAGCTCGACCCCACGCCGCTCATGGAGCCGCCCAGCAGGTACACCCAGACGAGGGAGCGGTCGAAGCCGCCGGGCCCCGAGGGTATGTGCTGCAGGACGTTGGTGAGGCGCTCGACCAGGTTGACGCACGAGGGCTGGGTGGGCGAGAAGCCGGGCACCAGGCTGCACAGGTAGATGCGCGCCGTGAGGCGGAACGCCTGGGTCATGTTCCTCGACAGCTGCTTGGGGCTCAGCGACCCGTTGGCGTTGAAGGGGATCTTGGGCCCCGTCTCGCCGATCTCGGTCATGCCGATCTGGTCGCCCAGGACGTGCACGTGCTGGCACAGCGAGATGTCGTCCATGCCGTCGCGCTTCAGCGCCTCGAGGCAGGCGATCTCGCTGATCAGGTACATGACGCGGTCGTCGCAGCCCATGAGCTCGCGGAGGCCCAGAGAGTGGCCGACCTGCGAGAGGTGCTTCTCGCGGTAGGTGTGCGCAAAGGTCGGGGCGCGGCCCTTGATCGACGCACCGAGGATGTCGATCCACGACGTGAGGGTCATGTTGAAGGGGGTCTGGCTCAGCGGGTGGTGCTCGTCGGCGACGAGGTTGGGGAGGTTGAGCTTCTGCACCAGCGAGATGGCGGCCTGGAAGTGCTGGTGCCATGCGATGTCGGGCAGGGCGTCGTCGAAGCGGCCGACGCAGCACTGGAAGAAGATGAGCCCGAGGGCGGCCTCGAGGATCTGCTGGTGGTCCTCGTCCCGGTTGAGGGCGTCGCACAGCGAGGAGATGGTCGAGTAGCGGTGGCGCATGATGTCGCCGTCCACCTGCTGCATGAGGTCGTCGTCAACCTCGCCGCCCTGTGTCATGACCATGGCCTTGTAGTGCTGTGCTGCTATGCTCAGGCAGCAGTGCAGGTAGCCTTTGTTGCTCTGCAGTGCGGGCAGGATGAGATCAGAGCCGACGGAGCCGTGCTGGTTCGTCTCGAGGATGGGGAAGATGGTCGGCAGCACAAACTGGATGAAGTGGTCCAGCAGCCTCTGGTCGCCCTCGTCGAGCTCGATGGCCACCTGTCTCGTGTTCATCGACGGGCCGTGTGCAAAGTCAAAAAGTTGCAGTTCAGCGTCTCCTCGGTCAGCGACTCGCGCCGTTCTGTGCAGGTCTGCTCGGTCCACTCACCGCCCTCGAGCGGGAACGACGACGGCAGTAGTGTCCCTGGCGGCGGCGGCGTGGTGAACGTGCTGAAGGTGGACGTTGTTGACTCGGTCAGGGTGGGAACGTCGTCCACAAACATCTGCCGCTCCGTCTTGACGTCAATCTCATAGGGCGTGTATGGCGAGATACCATTCAGCATAAACTCGGGGTGCATCTGTCCATTGTAGGGAAAGCCGTCGGTGACGGCAGGTGGGCTGTTGAAGTTGAACGAGTATTGCGAGTCAATTGACTGAGATCGGGTCCGGTCGAGAGGGTCAGAAAAGGTCGCTGATGTTGGGAGCGAGTGAGACAGGCCCGGCGGCGAGGGCATCGAGGTCTGGATGGCATGGGCGTGGGCATGTTGTTGTTGTGCGTTGGCCGCCTTCTCGGACAGCTTCTTCCTCTTGATGATCATCTTGATGTCGTCCTTGTGTTTTCTGCGGGCATCGTTGTTGCTCCACCACATCGGGCGCTTGTATTCACAGACCAGACCGAGGTGCTTGCATGCTGTGCACATGGGCGAGCCCTCGTCGCACTTCTTTCTCCGGAGTCTGCAGGTGTAGCAGCCTTTTGATCGGGAAGATTTATATTAGCTGATGGGATTCAAGACAAAAAAAAAAAAAAAAAAGTCATGAGACGAGAATGTAGACGGAATAACACCGAAAAAAAAATAATAATAATAATAAGAGATCATTGACTTGGGACAGGTCAAGCCTCGAGAGAATTATTCTTTCTATTTTCTTCTTTTTGAGAAGGGAGAAGGGAAGAGAGAGGAAGGGGAGGGGGCCAAAGTCAAGCAAGAGGAAGATGGAGTAAGTAGCATTGGAAAAGAAGAAGACGACGACGGTACGAACCTGTTCTTGAGCGACGGTGCATCTGTGATTTTTGCTTCGGGTTGGCATTGTTGTTCGCCTTGGGGCCGCCGGCCTTGGGGGCGGGCTTGGCCTTGGCCTTTGTTGGCTGTGCGACGGCCATGTTGACTTGTGATGCTCTCATGAGGTCCTCTTGACGGTGTTGACGGTTGGGGGGTAGTGTTGACATTTGTATGCTCAGTCCCTAGTCACGACCGGTAACTACGTACCTGCGTACAGTACAAGAGACAAGAGATGAAAGAGGCGCAGGGGATACCTGGTCCCTGAAGAGGAGGGGAAGGGGGGTGGCAGTAGGGAGAGTGGGGGCGGGCGTGTGGTCGGTAGGTGTGGATCTTTCTCTTCTCTTGTCCTCTTTGACCTCTGGGCCGAGCAAAAGCGGGAGAAGGAGGGGGGGCAGCCAGGGGTCTCTCTTGTTCTGCCCAAGTCCTGGTCGAGGTCCAGAAGCTCTCTCTCTGTGTGCTCAGCTGGAAGACGGGCTCGCTTTCGACAAGTTCAGGCGAATCTCTCCAGGGGGTTGCAATGCGTATCGAATGAACAGGCCCAATCTTGTTCTAAAGCCCCAGTCGACTGATATTAATTATTGCCGGTGAATTTCTCTTCGTCCGTCTGCGAAAATGATCGACCGGTCTGGTTGGTTGGGAGCAAGGCCTGCTTGCTAGGTGTGAATTTGAAATAAAAAATAAATCGAAAACGACTGATGAATGGGAGGCCGAGATAGACCTGTATCGACGGACCGCGTGGGGGAGAGGGGGGAAGAGGGGGAGTATTAAGAGAGGAGGGGGAAAGACTTCTAACTGGACGACACCTAAAATGAACCCTTGAACCTTTTGGATAAGAGAGAGAAAAAGAAGAAGACATCATCAGGCCCCAGATGTTGAGGATGGATCAAAAGAGCCTTATATCGTGGCCGCATCTCCAGGCCACGCACGAATTGTTGCTGGATCCGCTCAGTCGACTCTGGATTCTAATTTTGGAACTGCCAGCAGCACGCAGCGACGCTTGTCTTTTTCTGGCACGCACATCATGTCGCCCTACCGCACAACAAGCAGGTCGGGGCAGACCTCCGCACCGGGGACATGTATCCTCCCGTATCGTTATTGGTGGGCGGCGACCTAATGGCCCGTCCTCGTCCACACTCTAGAGTGTGTAGGAATGGAGACTGCGCTAAGGTTACCAATGAGCGGTCGCGAGGAGGGTCTCACTCGGAAGTGGAATCCACCATGTAACCCACCACACAGAGAGCTATTGTTGAGCTCTAGGTAGGACTACCAGGGCCGGGGGGGAGGGCAAGGGGGGCATGGGCTCCGTGCATACTGTACCTTTACATAGCACTACTATGGATAGCACTAAGCACCACTTGAGTTTGCCGTCCCTTCTCCCAACGGACACACAAGCCCTGCCTGCTCTGGGGGAACCCTTGGAAGGGTGACGGCAAGGTGCAGAGGCTATTGGCGGGACCTCACCCACACCCTCCCCCCTCCAGCATCCAGAGGTCATGCGGGACAGCAGATAGCTCCGTCCATTTTGGGTATCCTGCAGGAATGATCTCACAGGGGTTGGTGCCGATCTTCAGAGATGGGCTCATCGATGGGCGGAAACGGAGAGCAGAGCAAGCTCGCTGAGCCAGGTCGGTCGCTCGTCTGAGGACATCGCTGCTTGTCTGTTCTATTGACGGTAAGGTAAGAGAATATCGCACCTTAGCCGAGGACAGGCGGGATTGCGACATGCCACCGCCTAGTGGTAACCATGCTGCCCGTGCTTCTCTCTGTTCTTGAGAAAGCGGTGATGCGGAAGCGGGAAACTCCCGAAAGTTTATTGTCGAAGCCCCCGCTTGATCGAGTTTTCCTTTTTCCCCCTCCTCCCTTCCTTTCCTCTTCCTCAGCGACACACACGCACACACACACACAATATTCATAACCTCGGGTTGGACGCCAAGACGTACACGGGAGAGAGCAAGTTGGAGAGAGAGAGACACACACTATACCACTTGTGTGGCTGCAAACCCTGAATGTTTGTCTCGGAGAAACATACCGTGGAGGGGGTTAGTCTGACTGGAGTCTCGTCCGAAGATCGCACTTTTGTCACCTCGCGTTATGATGGGACCTGGTCTGGTCACATCCTAAATTGGGCATCGTACAGCTGCAGCTGCAGCTGCCCATTCCGCCAAGGGCCCCCAATGCACGATTATGAGCCAAATTCAGATCGGCTCATGTTGAACACCGCTGGGCGCCTTGTAGTTGCATCCGTCAAGGTGGAGTCGCAGGCGTGCAGACAGACAGGGAGCATTGTGCTGTGCCTTTTGAGAAGGATTTCGTTGGTACTATGATGACACCTCGACTCTGGGGCTCGCCTCACTTAACAACGGCTGGTTCATTTCGCAGGCCTACTACTACTAGTAGTAGCAGCAGCAGCAGCCAAATTGCTTTGTGGGCCGGTTAATGCTGATCAATGGGGGCCCTAGATCGGACTCTTTTGGAGTGCTCTCTCGCTGGCCATGGCGTGATGTGCCGCACAAGATTGGCCAAAAAAGCAAGTCGACAGTAACCCTCCCACACCAGGTTGACGTGGCTGGTTGGCGGCCACGAAATAACTGGCCAAGGAACTGAGTTTGCGTGATACAGCCAGTGAAAAGATAGGACGGACGGGGGGTAACTGTATAAGGTCCCGTAGGCCTGCCCTCCCTGTAGCGTTGGTCTTGGGGACAGCCAGCCCAGCCAGCCCTCGAACGGCCTTTCTGAGGCTTCCCCCACCCCCTCCACTAGAGACACAGCCTGTCGCCCAGAGAGAGGTGTGTGTGTGTGTGTGTGTGTGCGTAGGTGTGTGTCCGTGTGCGTGTGTGTGAGTGAGTGTGTGTGTTCGTGTGCTCTCCCGCTCAGTTGTTTCTAAAGGTCTAGGAAAACTGCGAATGGGCGGTAAATGCCTAAGACATAGGCACGTGGAGGGGGTCGGAGGGGGTCATGGTGTAAACCCCGCAAACTGCTGGCCTTGGGTGCTGAAGAGCAAGCATGGGTGGAGGGATTCAGCTCGTGGCCTGGTGAGACGAGTGTCACCGAGACGAGGAACACACTGTCCACCTGTCCAACGTCCCGCCCTCTTTTGCTGCAAGCAATTTACGGTTGAGACACTGGAAAAAGACCTGTGGTGGTAGGCAAGGTTCTGGTCGTACCACCAGGGGGACGCGGGCCGGTGAGAAACCCTAACGCATTCGTCAGCATTGACAATGCCCATGCCCTGCACATGCTCTACCATCCCGTCCGTCCCCTCTCTCCAATTCCCTCGACCAGCCAAGACAATGCGACCAACCTACCAACCTCTCATTGTGACAATGGTAAATGGGACAAAGATCTGCAGGTCCAGGGAGGGGGGAGGAGGGGGAGCGAGTCGAGTCTGTAATCGTAATCTGCACCCCTGGCTGACTGTAAGCCACAACCCCGACAGCGGGCTACTGGAGGGTGTGGTCACGTCGCAATCTGTGCCGTCCAGGATTTGGTCGAGTTTTTTTCGTTTTTGTTTTTGCAGAAACAAGAAAGTGTGAATTGTTGGATGATTCGACGACGTTGAAGTGACGAAGGGTGGGCCGTGCATTAGTAGCGAGCGGAAGGAGGCGATGTAACGGTGATGAGAGCCAATCGAAGTGCATTACAGGCTTGTCAGACGGGAAGGAGCCTTCAAGGTGGAGACACTAGCTGCAGGGGTATAGTGCAGGGGGCTGCCTGACTCTCTCAGTTGCTCCTTCCATGTGGGTCTTCGAGGCCTGAGGCCCAGAAGGAGTCTTCTCCCTGTAGGCCCTCTCGGGTGCTCCCTCCGCGCCAGGCAGCCCCACATTATTTGGCTGGGTGCAAAGGTTGGGAGAATCTTATCGTACCGTCCCGTGCTCTACTTAGTACATAGCATAGTACGTCCGTACTTGCTGTGTAGGTACTAGTCCTCGATAGCCGCCGCGGGAATCCTGAGCTTTGTCAACCCTGCGGCACTAAAACAAAGGGGATGCGCGCGCCAACAGCCACAGCGTTTACTGCATCCGCAGAACAATGAGCTTTGTCATAGGTAAGGGGAAAGTGACCTAAATTTGGCACATCGGCTTTGCTGAGAATGTTTGCTCAACCGCCTTCAGCGCTTGCACGCGCATGCATCATCGATCGAGCTGATGCAACCCTCATCATCTCGCTGGGAAATATTCGCGATGCTATTTTCATCTGCGCATGTTCAGCGAGACATCATCCGCAGAACAAGCGCCAGGTCGGAGCTGATCGCGGCAAGGTTTCTCCCTTCCTCGACATGATCGATCCCCCTCGCGGCAGCCACGACTTGGCCTCAAGGCTGCGCAGACTAAGACCCCTATTCCAGTGTTGGCTGACAAGATACTTTCTACAAGCCACACACAACCACGGCTCCGGTTTTCGGAAGGCAAACCGAGACAAGAGACATTGTAGAAGCCACCAGAAACGGCTGGGTGGTGGGTAGGTAGGAGTCAATGGTGTGAAGCCTGCAAGCCTCCATGTATTGTACCTGCTCAAGTAACTCAGAGGGTTCTTTCTGTACATAGTATCTAAACCTCAGCATGGGCAAGAACGACCCAGCACACAATCTGCCTAACATATGGGCAACCTCTCTTCCAGGGCCCAAAACCGAGCTGCTTCCTGTGCACGGATCTCTCGTCTCCTTTTCTCTGCTCAATGCTTTCAATTCATGGCAAGTATCATCAGCTTCATTTACGAGCAACGCAGTTCTCACCCTTTTAGGAAATGGAGCTTCTCCATCCACTCTCCTACCATAATACCTCATCTTGCATTGATCAGCCAATAGTCGATGTGTGGTGTGGTATCCAGGGACCAGCCTTGCAGGACCCAACCGCGTCGATATTGAGAGGATCCCGCTCTGCGCCGGCGCCTTTGCACTGCACGGCTGCTAGCCTTTCAGGCGTTGTCCAATCCCAGGAGGCACGTTGTCCCGCCCGTCGTTCGAGTCTCACTCTGGGGCAAGAAAATCAGCCCCCAGGGCCATGATTCATGTGGCAGCTCGACTGATTACTGAGGTAGGTCTGCGGCTGATCCCTCTTCTCCCCCCAATCTCGACAATACCCCGATTTCCCATCCCCTCCCACCACGGTTTTGACTTGTGTTTGCAGGGTCAGACCCAGCAACTTGAGCGTCAATGTTTTAGACGGTCCACGATGGCTGGTGCAACGACGTTGTGCCAGTTCTGGGTAATCTCCCCAGCCACCGAGGCCTGTGGTGGGGTTCCTTTCCAGCCACAAATGTGGCTCCCCGCCACCAGAATGATGTGGTGCAGTGGACACATCACTGCGCCACAAGGACTCTATGAGCGCTGGGTCTTTACCCACATGGTTAGCTATCGGCCAAGTTCAGCTGCTGCTATACTTGTGACGTCGGCCATTTCTGGCCTTCGAGATATCATTTCTGACAGGAAGCATCTTTGCTGACAGCCGAGCAGTGGGATACATTCACACCGGCGCCGAGGGAACCGAAGGGACAATCCTTTGTGGGCCGCGCTACCTCGACACCCTGGTGGCTGTTAATGCTGGTTAGATCTGGGCTTCTCAACAGCGGACGCCCCAGCGCAAGCGAGCCAGCCGTCCTCGTCCTGTAGGCATCCTGATTCGGCCCACACCCGTGGCAGCGAGGTGGACTCTCATAGAACACGCTCTGCCATTCAGCATCGCAAGAAGGGACGGGCAGTGTCTCTCAGTCACCCATGCACCACGGCCCTGATGGATTCATTGGTCTCGCGGTCTCCAATCCCTCATCATGTGAGGCCGCCGTTGAGGAACCACCGATATCAAATGAGTAATCCGTATCTGATCTCGTCCTCCCTCATGGCCACCCGACCGCCACTGAGATATCGTCTTGCGGAGCCGTTGATAACCCTCAAGGCCCACCTGCTTCCTCTTTGTATATTTCAGGGAGGGGGTGTGCTTAACATTCGGCCGAGTGGGGACAAATAATGGTTCGTGAAGATCTTCACCGGTTCCACAAGACATGGAGACTGACAAAGATCGCGTGCGGAGGGTTTTTTTTCTTCGTGAAGACTCATCATTTTTCCCCCTGCAAGAGACAACGACGCGGCCCATTCAGGCCATGTTTTGCCTCCCAATCGTTCAAAAGGAAAAGAATTTTTCTCGTCAGGTGGGCGTTGTGGGCCGAGAGAGAAGACAGACGAAGGCCGGAGAGACGAACGTGTTCACCCTTGTCTTTGAAACTGACCGCAACTCACGCCTCCACGTGAACGACCGAGACGAAACGTGGGCCGCGGCGCAAGCCCGAGACAGCGTGCCCTCGTGGGTTCGGGCAGAAGGCCAAAATATTGCCCAACCTGAACCAAGGTCTCACACCTTGCCGCGCTGGATCGACGCAACTGATCCTCTTCCTTGGCTGGATTCGAACTGTCGGTGAGAAGAGAGTGTGTGCCTTGGAGAGCAGGCGGAGGCGGGGGACTTCGTCATCGTCGTCATTCAATTTTCAATTTTTTTTTTTTTTTTAAGCGACGGTGGCTGGCTGGGCCGAGGTGCCGTCCTCTGAGCCGTCCCTGCTTCATAATACCTGAGCACTTTTTCACGATCGCCTCTCGGGCAGCCCACGAGGAGGACCTTCGCGTGAAGTGGGACAAGGGGAGGCAAAACCGCTGGCTGGGGGCCCCAGATGGACCCTACTGGGACAAGTTCCTTGCAGTCTGCTCGGCGCACGCCCTCTTGTCCGCCCTTGCAAGCCACTTCCACGCTCTCTCTGTCTTCAATGCACACTCTACCATAACGGGACTGGGTCTGATTCAATGCGGAACCGGGGCCTCGACTTGTCTCTTGCAGCTTCTACACGGTCAGTGACGGTACAAGCACCTCGAGGACGATCGAACTGCTCTCTGGCTGGCGTGCCGTGCCTGCGTACGGCCTGCAGCAATGAAATGAATGAATGCAACATTGTGCGATGAAAGCAAGTGGACACAGGTTCCCCCCTTCCCCCTCGCATATGCACCCTGCGTGGAGATGCTTGCGGACGCGGGCCGACAATGGCATCTGCACGAATTGCCCAACAGTGGATTTGATTACCCACCGGCCACAACAACCCTGAGAGAGAGAGAGAGAGGGAGGGGCAGGTAGGGGGTCGAAAGAGAAGGAAAAATGAGGCTTGAGCTAAAGTTTCCCTGTCGACCGCCGGGGGGGAAGAGGGTTGGCTGCAGATACTACCGTGACTACTACGTATCTACTAAGTACAGTACAGTATGGTCCCATGCTATGTACAAGTACTATCTATGGATGGAAGCAATGTGTATTCGGCGTTTGCTGGAAGGACCCATGCTCTCTTTCTAGGCTGTTTGCAAGGTGCCATCGGAACTGGTCTCGGCGGTCTATCCCCAGAGAGCCGAGTTCAGCTGTGGTCGCAAGCCACAGGGACAGCGTTGCACGGGTCATGTGCCTTCCTACGGTGGTCGATGTATGCAGCGCACCGAGTCAATTGGACGCTTCACAGAGCAGGGACCAGGGCCTCAATTCATTCAGATCGTCAGGCCCTTTTTTTTTGTTTTGTCTTTCGGTCGCCCCAGTACTGGGCAGAACTGGGCACACCCGGGCGAATCCGTCTCACTGGAAGAGTCTCGACTGCGAAGAAGAGAAGGGAGGAGGGCGAGGGGGCGAATACTATGTACGAACCGTTGCTCCAATGCACAGGTGGTGACCTTGACAGGAAGGTCAATCTTGGCCACACCTGTGAGATGGCTCGGGAAGGCCAATGTCGGCACACCGAGGGTGAGGGTGAGGAGGAGAAGAAGACAGCAGAGGAGGGGGTGGACCAAGTCCACTTTACTACAGGAGGGAAGAAGAACCCCCCTGCCCCCTTGTCCAGCTCCCTCCACCCTCCCTTCCCACTCTGCCCTTGTCACTTGAGGATGATCTGTGCCGGGCCAGGTTCTTGTTTCTCGTCGGATAACCCAGAAGAGCCAGGCTAAGCCGACCGTTTGTCTGCAGTAAGATTTGAGATCCATGTAAAAAGTTGAGGAAACACAAGATGAGGGGTAATGCGTCTGTCTGATGCAGCATGCGGTGGCCCTGTCTCCCTCGGATTATGGCAGACGTGCCATGTACCCCCGCGAAAGCCACAGCTTATCGGCATATCATCATCTGCTGACCACCACCCAAGGGCTCAGATGGATCTGTTGGAATCTTAACCACATGACTGACTATGAGCGAAGGGAGAGATAGAGACACTGCGATCGCTCGGACCTTGGGGAGTAATCAACACACAAAGGACGAACAAAGGGCTAGGCAAGACTCGGGAAGGGAAGGGCCATAATGCGATTGTTGACCACCCCAGCAGGGAAGACCGAATGCGACAGGCAGGGGAGGGAGGAGAAGGAATCATGAGGAATATGCAGCTCAGGGTGATGAGTCGAAAGCAGCTGCAGACATAGCGCACACCCTCCCGTCCCGGGGAAGCTTGTGGATACGACGACGACTCTTTGCGCACACACACACACACACACAATCCCTCGACCCATGCAATCCATCCTCTTCAAGGTCGCATCTGGATTCCCTTCTTCCCTCCATTCCTGATCCTGGCCCCTGTCACGATGGTCCCCCTGTCCCCGGTCGCCGGAGTTTTCCCTTGGCAAGAGGATCCATGCCCCTTTTTCAATACTTAGCACTATATGGTTTACCCGTCGAGTGGTCCTACTCTTCACGCTCGGCGCTTGAGGTGGACCAATCACCGCCTCGGCCATCCAGCAGGCCTCGCCAATCACCACCCAGAACAGCAGCCTCGCGGAAAACTCGCTGCAGCTCTCCCTGGCCCCCTTGGACTGCCCTGGTGCCCGACCATCCCTCCATCGCCCCCCCCCCCTCCCCCAGCCAACCAGCCGGTGAGTCTTTTGCTCGCTTGCCGCTGTGCGGAGCACGATGCCCTTGTCTACACCATGATGATTGCCAAAAATACCCTGGGAAACGCACCACCACGGTGTACCATCGGCTGCTGCTTGTGGTGTGGGCTGCTAGCAGCCACACACACGCATGTAGAGAGAGAGAGAGAAGAGACGCATGTCTGGCCAGACCTGCACACTCACACTCTCTCTCCCTCTTCCCCGTTCAGGACCAGCTCGATCGCAGCAGGTCTGCCCATTGCTTGACTCTCCCGTCCAACCCACCGGCCCCCCTCCCCCTCCCCTTACCCTGCCCCTGCGACTCCTCTCTACCTTCCCCTCTCCTCGCAAAAGTCGTCGTATCCGCCCGACCGATTCCGGTACAGACAGAGAGGTGTGTGAGGAAAAATGTGTGTGTGTGTGTGTGTGTGTGTGCTTGCTTTTTCTCGTCACCAACGGATTTGACGGCGCCCAAAGTTCCCAGGAACGGGACCAAACAAAACCAACCCCACTGCAACCTCTATCTGTCCGAAACGCACACCCTACTTAGCACCTCTCTCCTGGCCGCCTATCACTATTCGCATTCCCACCTGTGACCGACAGTTGACATGCATATGCCCGTGTTGTGATTGCCCCATAGCTCCCAGACTTTTTGCTGCACTGCACCCGCACTACTACTCACCAACAAAAACCCAGTATAGCGGTGTTGGTTTCTTCTCTTGTCTCTACCATATATAACCTCGCGCAGGCGCCCGCTGTACCGATCTAAGACCCCCTCTTGACCGGTATTTTCTCGCTTTTGCGACCCGCTTCTCGATTATATGAGCACAGCCGGGCATTCCCTTCTTTGCCAATCTACCCTTTTTTTTTTCCCTACCTGTCCTCGCTATAAACAAACAAGACGAGGACAGACAAGACGCATCTCTCTCTCTCTATCTCGTACTGTCATTTCCTCATCATCCATCTGCTGTTGGGGGGTTTAGACAGCCCACTCCCGCCGGCAACGGCCCTTTCTCTTATTTTTTTCCTCCCCCCCTCCCCTTTTCTTTTTCTTATGTTAAGGAAATAAGAAACGGACAATACCGGATTACTGTTTTATACAGACATTTACACACACCAACAGGCGCCAATCGCCGAGGTGACACATACACACACAAAATGGTGAGCTTATAAAGAAACATCTGCAGAACCACGATAAGAGATGAAGCGCACAAATGATTTACACTGCAATTCTTTCTTCCCCAGGAAACAATGTCGCGGCATGTCATGGTCGAGAGACCACACCGGGAGATGGAGGAGAAATCTCGGTTCCGCGAGACATTCTTCTCGCTGAAGAGTGTGGTGCAGCAGCAACAACAACAACAGAGGCCCGACTCTATCCATACTGAGTTTATGGAGACAGACTGGGAGGAGGACGACATTCTCAGTGAACTAGAGGATGGTGGAAGTTCACCTCGCCACAGTATCGACTCTGTAGGTCACTTATTGCCCTCTCCAGAACTATACCTTGTTATGCTCTGCGGTTGTCATGTGTTGTCACATGCCAAGTTCCTGAGGACTATCAAGTAGTAGTGGCTGATATCTTCTGCTCATCTAGTCTGGCCGACCAAGTATGACAACTCTGTCAACCTATGATGAGGTTCGCACGCCAGTCGACCAGCGCTCCCTTGCGCGGTTTGAGATGGGCCCAGACCCGATCAAGCCGACTCTTGGCCCGAGAGGCCCGCATCTGTTTCGCAGCTCCATGAGCTCGACGAGCTCGCTCGAGTTCCAGAACGCGCTGTCGCTGTCGCCCGTCACGCCCAAGGCGCCTCCTGGCGGCGGCCACGAGGTCGTCGAGTTCCAGCTGCCCATCACCTTTGACATGGACCTGCAGACACCGAGGACGGCGGTCCTGCACCACAACGGACCGGTGCGGTTCACCAGCGCCAAGCTGGACACGGCCAGCCTGGCCGAGTGGGCGCCCGAGAAGGTGGCGCAGTGGATGCTCAACGCCGGCGTCGAGCTGCAGTTTGCCGAGAAGTTTATCGAGAACGACATCAACGGGGCCATCCTGATCACCCTCAAGTTCGAGGACCTCAGGGAGCTCGGCATCGCCTCCTTTGGGGTCAGGACCAAGGTGTGGGAGGAGATCGCCAGGATGAAGGACGTGCGCGCCGCATCGCCAAACCCGGAGACGCCCATCGAGGACGAGCCGAGCAGGGAGGTCAAGAGGGAGATGAGGCGACAGGAGCGGAAGAGGGATGGCGGCAGCGGAGACGTGAAGCGCAGCCAGAGCAGCCGGCGGCGCAGGCACCATAACAACAACGAGGACACCATCCGGCCTGGCGAGTCCGTGTCCATCGTGGGCATCGAGCAGGTGCTGCCCAAGCCCCACCACTGCTCCAAGGGCGAGAAGTGTCGCAAGTGGCAGAAGCAGCAGCGCATGATCGAGGCCTTCAAGAACGACCACCCCTTTGTCAACCTGGACAGCGGCGGCGTCGTCATGGTTGCTGGCGACCCCGGGAACCCGGCCACCGCCAGGGCCATCAGGCCAGACGACGAGGTGGTCTTCCGGCCCATCTCTGACGCCGTGCCCTCGGTGGTCGCCTCGTCTGACATCCTGGGCTCCGAGGGCCTCCCTCCGCTCCAGTACCTGCAGCAGGCGACCCTGAGGAACGCCCAGGCCCGAGAGGAGCAGCAGCAGCAGCAGCAGCAGCAGCAGCAGCAGCAGCAGCAACAGCAGCAGGACAACATCCAGCAATTCCTCGAGCTGCAGCACCAGATTGCCGCGGCTGCTGCGGGCAGCGCTGAGGATGTCCCGCCCACGCCGCCCTTCGAGATGCTCCCCCAGAGGAAGGCAACACCTCACAGCGGCCTCAAGTCCCTCTCGAAACTGTCCATCCCAGCAGCGCAGTCCTCCCACTACAACTACAACAACAACAACCACAACAACAACCGTCAGGCTGCCGAAGAGCTGCCTGGCTCGGCCTGTCCCGGCTCAGCATGTCCTGGGTCGGCGTATCCTCCCTCGGCACACACCTTTGGACCCTCACAGCCCTTTTCGTATGCCGCGCAGCAGCTAGCGCCAGGCATACCAGTCGACGCCGTCGCCCTCCCCAGACTCACGCTCCCAGACTCCAACCGGGGTGTACCGCTTCGGCACGCCCTTCTCGGAGATGGACGTGCCCGTGACCGCACACTACTCCATGGCGCCTGTGGAGCGCGACGTCTCGCAGTCTGTGCCGCCAGAGATGAACTACCACACGGCCACCAACCCCCGCCGCCCCGCTCGCTCTCCCGCTCGACCTTCCGCAGGCCCTCGTTCATGGCCATGCCCCCGTGGACGAGAACATGGCGACGCCCATCGAGCCACCCCGCCGCCACAACAACTACAACAACAACATCCCCTCGCCTATCGAGACGAACATGACGTCTCCTCGGTCCAAACAGCAGCAGCAGCACCCTCGGCCCCTGCAGGCTCCTCCTCGTGCCCCTTGGCCCTGGTCTCCTCCCGCCATAGGCCGGCAGTTCGAGACAGCCATCGCACCCATCCCTAAGGGGCCTGGAGGAGGCGCCAGCGCGGATTACTTTAGCAGCGGCAGCACAAGAAGCAACAGCAACAGCGACAGCAGCAGCAGCAGCAGCAGCAGCAGCAGCAGCAGCAGCAACAATAGCAGCAGCAGCAAGCAGCACACACCCAACAGCAGCATCTCGTCGGCGCTGGCGGGCAACCCCAAGGACCTGGACGGATACCAGTACCAGGGCTACATGAAGAAGCGCAAGACCAAGATGCTCCGGCACGAGTGGCACGAGCAGTACGTCACCCTCAAGGGCACGCGCCTGGCAGTGCACAAGGACCGGCGCGAGGTCGACCGCACCCTCGAGTACATCGACATCGACGACTACGCCATCGCCTGCGCCGGCCTGGCCTCCACCAGCAAGCTCAACGCCGCCTTCAAGGCCATGAGCATCCGCAGGGACAAGGGCATGACCAAGGAGGACATCGCCGCCTTCAGCTTCCAGCTCATCCCCCAGGGCGACATGAAGCTCGGAGGAGGAGGAGCAGGTGGAGCTGGAGGAGGCGTCAGGCTCAGGAAGAGGGAGAGCTCGCTGTCGTCCGGCGTGGGGGCCCCGCCGCCGCCCACCGCCGCAACGGCAGCCTGGATGACGCCGCCCTGGTGATGATGCCGCCGCCTCCGCCACCTGAGGCGTCCAATGGTACCGGCAAGACCCATCACTTTGCCGTCAGGAGCCGTAACGAGAGGATCGACTGGATGAGGGAGCTGATGCTGGCCAAGGCCCTGAGGCAGAAGGGCGAGGGCTTTGAGGTCAGTGTGAACGGGAACATGATCTGAGATGTTGTTTTTCTTCTCTCTCCCCTCTCTCGGGTGGTTCATTTGCATTCTGGTTGGCGTCTTCGCATGATGATGATTCTTTTTGCTTTTATTTTTCATTTTGATTTATCATTTTCCCTCTTACGTTTTCCTTGGTCTTCTTTGGTTTTCCTGATTTTCCCCTTTTTTTGCTGCCCTCTCTCTCTCCCTTCCCTTTTTGTTTCCTATTCTGTATATCCATTTCTTCTTCTATTCTCTATGCCTCACAACTTGATACGACATGATACCGATGATACCTTTCTTTCCTTTTTTTCTCCTTTTCACCATTTCCTCCCTTCCCCCCTTCCATTTCTTGAAAAACACCCTCCAAACATCGGTGGGATGATACGACTCTTTTGTTTATGAGGCTTGGGGAAAAAAAAGAAGACAACCCCCGCTCGCAAGAAGCAGATATGAGAGAGAGAACATTTTTCTTTCCCTGTTCTCTCTCTCTTTTGATGACTGGATGATGACAATATGGAAGGAGAAGGGGACACCGGCAGCCAACTTATCACACTCTTTTTTCTGATGTTTTAGGATTAGCATAGTCTGTTTGATAGCAACTTAATCAGGACATTATTGTGTTTTTTTTTTTTTTTTTTTTAATCAGGTGTGCTTGTGGATGTGACATGTTTTCTTCTCCTTGGGTATACAATTCTAGTAATTCTTTCGGAATATGGCATCAAGATTAGGCCATCCTTTTCTCTCCCTCAACTCGAAGCATATCACGTTAGTTGCTTGAACCAAGACCTGCAATGAGCGGTACAGTCTACAAGAGGCGAGACTGGTCTTCTCTTGTATCTGCTCCGAGAGCACATGAAGCAGACAAAAGCCCCTTTTTTTTTTTTTTTCTTCCTTCTATGATAACGCCTACAAGGGAGAAACCTGCTTGTTAGGTCTTGACGTCCCGTACCCATCAGGCCATTGCCAATCATATAGTCGCAACATTATACAATTACATGGTAGATTTAATCAAGACCTCGCATACTGCGGCCATGTCCAAAGTCTAATATAGAAATTGGTGCAGCAGTTCGCAACTTGTGTACGCGAGTTGGCCTATGGAATATCAACCACACGCCTTACCCAGCGATACAACACGCCCCTTCTGGTGTTGGCCTTCTCCCCCTGCCCCCTCCCCCTCCTTCCAGCACCTACCCTCGGTCTGACCCTTTACTGCTTCTTCTTGTTCGAGCTCTTGGCCTGCTCCTCCTGCTGCTCGATGAGCTCATAATCATCCAGCTCCTTCCGGTCCGCATACCACTGGCCGCCCTGCAGCACCAGCACGCCGACCAGGACGAGGGCCAGGATGGTGTTGCTGGCGGCCATGACCTTGAGGCTGTCCTCGCGGCCGAGGACGACCTCGCCCGTCAGGGGCCCCTCGTGCAGCTCCTCGAACTTGCCCTCGGCCCAGATGTCGCTCGAGATGGCGCGCAGGCCCTTGACGATGTTGGCGACGTAGATGCCCACGCCGATCAGGTACATGACCAGCGAGGCGCCGTCGAACAGCATGTTGCTCTCCGAGGGGCGGAACAGCTTGATGAAGAAGCCCAGGAAGCCGACGGCCACCATGATGTGCAGGAGGCGGGCGATCAGGGGCGGCGACTGGTGCAGGAACTTGAGGTGTGTCTCGAGCTGGTCGAAGAAGGTCGGAGAGACGGGGGCCGAGGTCCAGAGGAGGGGGTAGTCGTAGGGGAACTGGGCGAAGATGATGCCCAGGAAGAAGCAGACCGCTGCGGTGGTGGTTGTTGTTGTTGTTAGTTGGCAAGCTTTCTTTTTTTAAAAAAAAAAAAAGAGAGAAAGGTATTGCAGAAAGATGCGACGGGAAGGATGGGGCGGCGCCGATAGCAGAGGAGAAGAGCAAAGACTCACGTCCGATGATGAGGAAGGTCGCGAAGGAGCTGGACCCGCGGTAGTCCTTGGACCGCACGTTCTTGTTGCGATCAACCTTGAAAACGCCAGAAGAAGACATGGTGGTGGGATATGTGTGTGTGTGGTTGTGAAACGGGCTGGTCGAGTTTACCACCACTTGGGGAGAGAGAAAGAAAGTTCCTGGTGATCTGGTATAGTTTCCAATCGATTCTTTTTCTCTCGGCGGTAGAAGAAGGAGGGCGGGGGAAATCCAACAGGAAAGGAAGCTCTTGGAGATGCCAGAGAGGGCTGATGAATTACTGGACTATCGTTGGAGCGCGTCCTCTCAGTAGGGGTCCTCCCCGTCCTTGCCCCCCGAACCCGGTGCAACCAGCCTAATGCGGGCGGGTTAGCGATAAGAGCTTAGGTGGACCTTACCTAATAGTGACCCCTAACACGCGGGAGCTTCAGGGCCTTCAGCTGAGTACGGCCTGTTTGCATCGCATCCCATCTCTGATTTCTCAAATTCCTCTCGTCAGATCTGTCATGGATGGAATAATATCAAAGTCAACAGCACCTTTTACACCATGGGAACTTCTTATATACTAAACACATTCTGAACACAACGCCGGATGCCAATAATCTCTTGTATTTTCTAAGTCGGTTATCTACTTCAGCACCACATAGGCCGGCCTCCTTCACCAACGTGCCAAGATACTCGATATTTTACGTAGCGCCTTTTTTCCCGTGCGCTCTCGAGTGGACAGTCTGGCCCTGGCCGGTTTCTAAACCAATATCGAACACTTTACTTGGCAGCCTGCTGCATTAGTAAACTGAACCTGTCAGACTGGGCCAACAGCCTGTCTCACAGTTGCTCCCAGAGGTACAAATATTTTTACCAAAAAAACTTTTGCACTGATGCAAGTGACAGAGACAGGCATGATAACGACTCTAGCTATTGTTGTACTAAGCTAGTGTCTATACTATCTCACTCTTTTTTTCTCCCTTCGATATATTTATTGTCTCTGTTTACAACAAATCATCCGCTCAATATACTATTGTGGTGGCCAGTGTGACCTCGGGACTAAGAGTGCAGGTGGGGGGCCCTGGTGGCACACATATAAGAGGACCTCCGGACTACACTATGACTTTAATCTTTTCGGTAGATAGACAATAATAATACGTTCTCTTCTCTTTACATTGTTTTGAGCCAGGTTTTTCACCCTGATCTTGTGCCTCGCTGGCCTTCGGTTGCCGTCGTTCTTCTGACCAGGCACGCTTGGGTCCTCTTGCCCATTGCTCGCGGTGTTCGTTCTTGCGTGCGACGGCGCCCGGCTTCTAGTTCAGTATATCTCTTTGTCTGGCCAGACTGGCTTAATTATATTAAAATCTAGCGAATTGCCACACTATAGAAGCTGTTGTATACAATGCAGTGGCAAGACTGCTTGCCGTGCTGGATAGGCATGGCTAGGTGTCTTGTCTTCTTAAACCAGCTGGAGACCTTGTGGTCAAGTATATTAATGAGCACTGCAGCAATCCTAAGATTCCTAAGTACACAAAGAGTTTATGCCAACAAGAGCAGTACCAGGTACTCTTCCTGTATGCGGAAACACAGTTCAATCGAGTGCAAGTGTTCACTGCCTTTGGGACCACTGGAGGTAGGATGTTCTTCAATGCTTAGACTGACAACTGAAGAGCTAATTATGTGCTGTAATCTATCTGATGGTAGTGAGCATGTCCTTATATATCCAGCTCTTCAGGTGGGCTTGTCTGGTATTGAGTCCTACAATCTGGCATGCCCTTTGTCATTCCGCGTAACCTGCTTCACGACCTGCATGTTGGATAGGTCATAACAACAGAACAGACAAAAGAGGGGGGACCCAAAGAGAATCCAAAATCCAGTATGCCTATAGTGGCGGGGCTTGTCATTGTTATCGCTTGCTTGGTTCAAATGGTCAGGAGGGCATGAAGCTTCCGACCAGCTGCAGCTCACTGGCCTTCAACATGCATTCAGTACAGATCTACATTTAGAATTAAAAAAGGGTTAGTATGATTGCTCTCATGATGCAGTTGATAGTAGGCAGATCAGGTGAAAGAATGTTGCAACAGACCAAAGGTAGAAAGAAGTGAGGCTATGATGGGAGGGGAGGGGAGTAAAAGGAAGGGGGCAGAATCGCAGAATTACTTACCGAGTTGATAACATCTGGCTTCACATTCTTGGTGAGCAGATTGCACTCATAGTTCTTGTTGAAGACCTTCTTGGTTCGAGATGTGAGGCAGGGCTTGTTCTCAAACCACTGCTCAATTACAGGCTGAGTGCAGTGAAAGCCGACGCAGACCCGCAGCTTGGTGATCTGGAAACACATGTTTGCTGAGTTGAGGAAGACTTCTGTACTCGGACTCCTGAACCCAGCAGTGGCATGTGCTTGACAAGAGAAAAAGGGAGAAACTCTATTTTCCCTGGAGAGGGACAGCATGCCCATTTTAAACCCAACAAGTAGTCACTGGTAGACCAAGGGGCTGTTTGACACTTCACCTGGGCCTTGGTCTCCATTGTTCAAAGCTGCTTACTTGTCGGCCAGTGAGCCCTTTGTCACAGAAATGAAAACAATATCATTGTGATCGTATCCCCAAAACAAAATGCCCATTGTGGCAGCTGAAGGAGGCATCAACCCAGCAACGCCTCTCTCGCTATCTCGACATCTTCTGCCGTCCCACAGACCAGACCAGCCCTCTCGTCAGTGCCCTCCAGCACCCTGTCCAGTATCGCCTTGCCATCCGTAGGATCAATGGCCAGGCCACCCGCACACTCGACAATCAGGGCGACGGGGAAGAGCTCAAACAGCCGCCTGAGCTTGGCCTTGCTCTTGCCCGTCACGGGCGACACGTAGACGCCATGGCCCTTGACCAGCGCATGCAGCACATCAGGCACGAGCCCACCCGAGTATCGCAGAGTGTATCCCTCCTGGATATACCTGTGCACGAGCCCCATGTACCTCTCGTCCTGCCCCGCAGCGCGCAGGTTGGCCGGCGCAAAGTAGCGGGTCTTGAACGGCGGGGGCGACAGCTTCACCTCCGAGCGGATCACCTCGCAGTCCTGAGCACCCTGCTCGTTCAGCCCGACCTCGAGGCAGACGGGCGTGGCCCCCGGGATGCGGATCGCCATAATGGCTGTCGTGCGGGGTCCGTACACGCCGAGGACGGCCGCGATCTGCTTCTCAGAGGGCTGGCCCACCGCCGTGCTCCCGGCCCACACGCCGAGGATCGTGCCGACCGTCCAGTTGGGCGCGATGATGGAGCTCCCGTCGAGCGGGTCAAAGGCGACCGTGTACTGCTGCTGCTGGGTTGTCGTCTCAGAGCCGCCCTGGTGCACGGCCTTCTCCACGGGGTCCTCCTCGCTGCTGGCGGTGACGACCGAGGGACACTTCCCGGCCAGGGTCCTGCGCAGGATATTCTCGGCCGCGACGTCGACGTTCAGCTGGTCGTCGCCAAACGTGTTGGCCGTCCCCGCCAGCGCGACGTGGTGCGCCCTGCCCAGCGCCTGCGCGATGTCGCCCACGGCATCGAGGATGGCGGGTAGCACGGACTTGAACAGGTCGGCGTGCGAGCCGTCTGCTGGCGCGAGGGACTGGAGGTGGGAGGTGAAGGTGCTGCCTGTGGTGCTTGCCATGGTTGATGACCCGCTGCTCATTCCTAGATGCTTTTGTGTGAGAGAGAGAAAAGTTAGGTGGATGGGAGAGAACGAATCGAGGGGGGTGTGTGTATGGCTCTCACACTTTCCAAATGATGAAGCGACTTGACGTGGAAAAATGGCAGGAAGGATGGAGTGTCAAGTACTTTCCCTCCAAATCGTGTACAGAACTCACAGTGGCGTGACTTATCAGTTGACTGGTTGAGGTTTTTCACGGCGCGGCCCGACCCTCACGCGAGTTGAGTGATTGCTTGTATATTTCATATGCAGTGTTCGCAACAAGCCGGATTTGTGCTTGGACAGACGTCACTCACGCAACTAATTAAATACACCTCACTACTTATGTTCGTCTAAACAAATCGATGATGCCCCACCAGCCTTGCCACTCAATCGCATCCCACCGCTATGCTTGACGTTTGTCCTCATGCCTAGGACAGAACCCCCATGCCGGCTCCTCGTGCACCGCAACCCGAGTCGAAAGGTTCCGCTGCTTCAGAGCAAGAGGCACATCATCCACCCTCGGCCTTCTTCTCCTGCTGCTGCTGGTGCTGCCGATACCGGTACTGCCTTGCTCTCCACCGCCCTCTTCGTTCTCGCCCAAAAAGACACCACCCTCATTCCAATCGTGCGGCAGCCTGTCGCGACACCTCAGAAAATCTTCAGCCACCTGCGGGCTCCGCCCTTCCCACACCTCGCAGGCAAACTCGACCCTGCTGCAGAAGACGTGGTCGATCCGCTCCGAGACGAGCATGTCGTGTCGGTGTTTCCATTTGCCTGTTTTCCAGCAGCCGTGGCAGTATACTGGGTAGGTCTTGAGGTGACACATTGGGTTATTGGTAGACGAGTGGTGGGGAATAAAATAAAAATAAGGTTGGCTGTTGAGGTAAGGCTAACGAGGTGGCTTGAGGGCGTGTGTGTGTCCTTGAATACTCAAGTAATTATGTAGGTGGCCCATTTTCCCCTGGATGAGTTCGTCAGAGACCTGCTGAAAGCTACAGATCACTCTCGTCGACGGCTGGAGACCGGATCCTGTTGTTGTTGTTCAAAAAGCACACATCACCTGATGTCGATGATTTGTCTGTCTGTACGGTAGGTCCTCAGCGCGGGAAATCATCGATCTAGTCTCGTAACACACAATGTGAGGTCGACTCCTGCACGCCTTGCCAAGTTATGCTCTGTTTTCCCCACTGATTCAGTATGTAATGATTAGACCCGATCACGTTACGCAAAAGAGATGACATGTGTGACATGAATTAAGTAAGGCCTTACTCTATTCCGTGACCCGTCGTCCTCGCCGGTCACCGCCTGTCATCAGCCAGGCAGCTCACTCAACGGCCTCTCCACGGCTGTATCCGCCACCTCCAAAGCAGGTTCGCTTGCCTCCATCTCCTGCAGCCCTTGGCCTGAATTCTTGTAGTTCTGGTCTTGATACGCCGTCGGAGGCACTGGAGAGTACCCATCTTGTTGTTGTTGAGAGGAGGCTGCCTCTTTGGCCGCCACAGCCTCTGGACTCTGCTGCTTCTCCTGCCTATCCTTCCTCCTGGCCCGCCAGAAGTAGAAGAGAAACCCCGCCACGATACCTGCCGCAAGTGGGATGCCGACGCCCAGGCCAACACCCAAGCCTAATGCCTCGGCGGTCTTGCCCCCTCCATTCTTGTTGTTTTTGTTGTTGCTCGTCTTGCCTTTCGCCGTGGATGTGGACGAAGTGCTGAGCTGGGACAAGGGCATCTGTGCGAGGATCGTCGGGATGGCCGTTCCCAAGACGAATATGTTGGATGAGTTCTTGCAGCAGGATTCGCTGTCGTCGCCGTCCGCCGCTCCGCCGCAGCAGTAGTGGGTGCCATCATCGATGCCATCGCAGGGCTGTATCCCAACCGGAGCATCTGATGTGTCTGGGGGTGGGAAACGCAAGCATCGTCAGCACCAAAACGTGGCATTATGGTTCTCTTCGATGGCATATATGTCCAACTTACTCTGGTCACAACGCTTCAGGCAGGCAGAAGCTTTCCAGGTCGGATCGGTGCAGCTGACTCTTTGGTATACCTGTTCATTCTGATTGACGGTTTGGCAGACACCGCTGAAAAAAAAAGCCCGTGGGTCAGTTCTGGTATTCGGTACACACAACAATAGCATGGATTGGAGGCCGAGCACTCACTTGGAGTAGCAGACCGCTCCGGCTTGACAACACGTCGAGTATCCAGTTGTCCCGTTGTCGCATCGATAGCTGGTGGTACTGACAGAGCCATCTGGATAATAACAAGTGTCGTTATTCGCAAGGCATCTCGATAAGAGGGCGGCGAATGAGAGCCCTGTCGCAGAAAATCGAGCCGAGTACATGAGTAACTAGAAGGGGATGGCAGACTTGGTGACCACCCTCCGAGCGATTAATCAAGATAGGGATAGAAAACAAGCTACGGAGCATAGATCATGAGCCAAGGGCAACCGATAGAAAAGAATGTTCAACGAATTTTGATGGTCTTGTGGTGGTGCATGAGTGTCGGTGGACTAATGCAGCGTTTGAGAGCAGCAGCTTGCCGGAAGTATGAAAGACGCGGTCCAGAAACCCCTTAGGGATAGCTGAACAATCGACGATCGTTCCAAGGCAGCCTCGAAGACTGCGGCTATGATCTGACGCAGCTTATACAGGTACAAGACGATGAGTGGACATGTGTGTTGATCCTGTGCGACCCACTGTTGAGTTGGTGAGTCTGAGGGATCGGGAAGACATGGCCGTATTGACACAGTGTAGGAGTGACCTCCAAAATCTGACCTTGCCGCGGTCAGGAACGAGTTGTAAGGTGAAGTAGTCATGATGAACTTTGCGACTGTCTATTGTCTCATTCTATCTCCCTCACGTCAGCCACGATTCTGCAGGCGCCCATTTTGAGTTGATGATCGCCTGAAACCCGCTCAGAGACATTATACAGATTGGGTAAAAGCAGGGATACAGATAGCAAGGCAAATTGTTCGCTTGGGACCACCAGAGTTATCGGGGCATCGGCTGCCAGCCGCCCTGGAGGTCCGGTGAACAACAGCGCCGGTAGCCATGCTGACTGACGCCTCCACGCCGTACCGACCATCCGGGCACTTATCGCCTCTTCTTTTTCTCCTCCTGTTGGGACAATAATATGTCCCGCATCGCAGCTCTTGCATTGCGACTGCCGCCAAGCTTCGGGCCTCTGAGAATCTCCTCCTGCTTCGGTTTGTTTTTGGATGCTGGAGCCGCATGCCTTCTTCGCTGGGCTCTTCTCGCAGCCATGGCATCCAGAAACTCGCGTCGGAACTTGGACGCAATCTTCTCATCCGCAGCTTCATCAACGCCAGCCTCAGCTGCCGTGTCTGCTTGTACATCGTACACGTCCACTGCGCCGGGGTGTTAGTATGTCTTTCAAATTTTTATGTCCTGCTTGTAACCTCCAACAATGACAACATGTGAAGGAAAAAAAAAAAAAGAAAGGGGGGAGGGGTATGGGGAGTCAACTCACATTTGTTCTCCGACATGAGTGCTTCCACCATCTGATCTCGCTTGATGTCGTCACTGGCGCGCCTCTTGCGGCCTTTCCATGGCTTTCCGTCTTTGCCGAGCCTGGCATGTTTCCCCGATTCTTCGGATTCATCGTCGAGTTCCTCTCCGGCCAGTCGCCTCCGCGCCTTCTCCGTCATGGCAGCATTGCGCAGGCGGGATTCTTCGCCGAGGTCAACCTCGTGTAGTCTGCCCCTCATGGCCGGCTGTTCTCCAATCCCCTTCATCGGATCGTGCCCGGCCGCTACCACTGCACTCGACGAGCCGGGCTGCTGCGAGTTAGATGCTTCGGCGGCCTTATCCGCGGCATACCGTCTAGCCAACTCGGATTCTATGTATTCCTCCCTTCCTGGGTCAGCCGTTGTTCGGGGCAAGTGTGTCGGGATTCCGGCGGGAAATACCTACATGTGCTTGTTCACGAGCTCGCCCACCAGCCCGACCTGCGGCGCAAAGCGTCTTGCCACGCCCAGCTCCACAGCGTCGCCGTCTTCGTCAGGGCCCAGAGTCTGCTCGGCCTTTACCTCCTCCGCCGCAGCAGCCTCCGGCCGAAACTCGACACCCTTGAGCCTAGACTTGCGTGCGTTTCGTAGGCGAAGTGCTTCAGCGACTGAAAAGCCATCAATTTCTGGGCTTTCCTCGCCACTGCGATCGTTGTCGTGGGTAGTGGCCTCGCCATCCTCGGCTGGTGCCTGAGGCGCAACGCTGTGGTTGGTGGCATCGGCGGTCGTGGTCTCGTTCTCCTCAGGCCGCTGTCTAAAGTGCTTGCGCTTCTTGCTCGGTCGGAAGACGACCTGCGATGCAGGCTCATCTACAGGCATCGACGATTCCATATTGGATGGCGATAAGTAATGCAAGGTAATAAGTTGATGATGACAATTAGAGATGGTGGTCTTTTTGGGTGGAGGAAGGAAGCAGGGGCTGATTCCGGTAAGAAACCGGAGTCGAAGTAAGCGGGTCTCTTTATCTTATCGAGGCAGTTGCTAGTGCACTGCAGCAACCACCTTACTAGTCCACAGTGACATCAGTGGTACTACTAGCATCTGTATTGCTTCTAGTCTAGTCACTTGTAAAAGGAAAAAGCTACTACACACACCTGGACGATCGTAACCTCGAAATAATCTCCCAAGAGAGACTCAATTCACATCTTCTGAATCAGAAACATTGTTCTAGTACTATCAGAACCATGGAGGGCTCAGGCACAAAGGCTCAAAAGAGGATTCACTACACGGTGGAGGGGTCAGTCCAAGGTACAGTCCATAAGTACTTCCCAGTCCATTAATGCCCTCCCTAGATTGCCTTACACTTACAATTTTCTTTTCGGAAAAGGTGTTGGCTACAGGTAGGTGACTTCTTGTTATGGAGATGCAAAGCTCCACCTAACATCTTTATGTTAGATACTTTGCTAGAAAGCATGCAACAGCCAGAGACCTCACAGGTTGGGTGCGCAACACACCTGATGAGAAAGTAAGACTGATATAGGCTTGCCCAAGCACTGACCTTGTCATATATGCTGATGTTGATTGGCCTTAGGTTGAGGGTGAGGCACAGGGTGATGAAAGAAAGATTGCCGATTTCCTGAAAGACCTGAATAAGGGTCCTTCCCATGCCTCTGTAAAGAAGGTAGACCATGAGCACCGAGATGTTGTAGAAGGCGAGACAGCCTTCGAAGTTCGACACTGAGTGGGTAGTCTCAATTCAGGAGGATGGGAACAGGGAAAGGCACAAGACTATATACATTACCATATCGGCGCGAATTGACTGCTATTGCTTTATCCAGGTATTCCTGTGGACCTAGTGCCCCCTCAAAGTGGGCTGCACTCAATTTATTCACTTTTCATCCATGGATTCGTCGTCATCCCCGCCACCGTCAGAGTCGTCTTCTTCTTCTTCTTCTGCCCCCTCGTCCTCATCAGACTCACTCTCGTCATCAGCGACTCCAACAAGCCTCTCTTTGACATCCTCGCCAGCCTCGGTAGTAGGCATCTTTCCTGCAAAGGCACGGCGAACAGTGGCGTTGGTGCTGGTGTCCCAGACGTGCATCCTACCCTTGCTGCCAGCCACTGCCAACCTGAAGGCGACCTCGGCGTCTGGCCCAAAGGTAGTCGAGAAGACCTTGCCCACATCCAGATCCCGGGACACCACCAATGCGGGGCCGGTTGGCTGTATATTCCACAGCTTGACCGTCTTGTCTGTAGACCCCGTTGCCATGAAGCCAGGGATCACGCTGTTGAGGTCAAACGAAGAGACAGACTGGTCGTGGGCCTGCAGTGTCCACACAGCCTTGCTCTTGGCTGGGTCTGAAGGCGCGTTCCTCACGTCGTAGTAGTGAATGACGCCGTTCTCGGTTGACACGAAGAAGAAGTTGGGGTCGTGAGGATCCCACCGCACATTTTCAACATCGCTCTCGACACCCCACCTCGATGGCTTTGCCTCTGGTGCTCGCATGTCGGCGGCGACAATCGTCCGATCGTAGCTGCCGCTCAGGAGAACTGTCGACTCTACCGAGTGCCATGCCAGCGAGCAGACCTTGTCGGTATGGTAGCTGTATGACTTGGCGCACTTGGCGGTGTGGAGATCCCACAGCTTGACGGTCTTGTCGGCCGAGGCTGAGGCCAGCAGGTTTCTGTGTTTTCGGTTGGCCGCCAGCGACAAGACTGCGTCCACGTGGTATTCGTCGTTTGCCTTCTTGGACTTCTTCTTCTTCTTCTTCTTCTTCTTTTCATCCTCGGGGTTGCCTCCCTGGCCCAGTATGGCATTTGGGTACATGCAGTCCACCGTGTCGAGGTCCCACAGCTCAATATCCGGGTCCATTGTGCCGATCGCGACAAAGTTTGCTGGCGCGTCCTTGTCGATGCTCGATTTGCCACAGGCGATGTCCAGCCACTCGACGCAGAGGGGTATCGCAGGAAGCATAATGTCGTGGTGCACGTAGAGGTTGTCGGCTTCGTCCTCGTACACGTAGACCTCGAGATGTGCTAGCTCGTCCTCCACCTTGGCTGCCAGCATCAGGTTGTCTGTCGCAAGGATCTGCAGGTCCTCCCGCTCCTCGTTCTCGTCCTCCTCGTCTGGTATAGTGATATACGGATCTTCCTTGTTGTTGTCGTAGTATGCCAGCGACTTGACGTTGCCAAACATGCCCATGCTCTGTGCCACCTCGATATCCTCCTCGGGGTCGTCATCGTAGTGCTCGAGGTCGTACTCTTTCAAGTCCTCGTCGATTTCGATACTGCAACGCGGTCAGCACCGGGCTCTTTTAAATAAAGAGCGGTGTGTAACATCGGGGTCATACTCGTTCTTGGACTCCTCCTTGTCGGATGATCCCTCGCCATCCTTTGCTTGGGCTTTCTCCAGGTCCTCGTTGGCATCGTCCAGCTTCAGCTTCGCCAGAGACGCGATGCGCTCGAACTCTTCCTCGTCGAAATTGTATTTCTGAGGAAAAGGGGCCGCGAAGCCTCGCGGCACCCAGGCAGCGGTTGTGATCATGGACGACATTATGGGCGTATGGAGCACAAGTCTGCTGAATCTCAAACAAGTGCAGCGGGTGGTGAGTGAGGGCGCGAAAAGCCCTGGGGAAATTCAGGAACAAAAAAAAAAAAAAAGTTGAAGTCCCTCCAAGCCCGCGATAAGATAAGAGCGCAGGGGGACCTACTGTACAGAGACTGTACTTAAGCACTACAGCGGTAGACTCACACGCCTGGTGGCCTATGTCTGTGTACTAAGCTAAGTACCTACTTCTTAGCAGTCAACCTCGTAGAATCTTACCCTGCCTAACACCTTTCAATCCACGTTTTTTCTGTCTTGAATAATACAAAATACTTGGATTCTTGAAATGAACAACTCCAGAGTAGATGACTCTGCGTGATCTATCATTTCGGGCTGGGGTGCTGGTGCGAGAACCTTATCAAGTTACTTGTATTTGTCGGTAGCGGCAGCGAAAGCTTTGGGCGCTCGACCGCTGGTGCCACAAATTACAGCGTCGATAGCCTCCAAGTTCACACTTCGAGAACCCTCGTCAACTATCGTCCACCTCTCGAAAAACAACTCCACAGCACACAACAGCCATGGACCGCGACCGCGATAGAGATTCCAAGCGGCGGAGGCTGAATTTCAACCCCTTACGGTCTGATGACCGCTGGGCCGACGTCCCCAACCGAAAGAACGGTCCTCACGCAAACGGGCGCTTCTCCTCCGGGCGGTCAACACCTCGAGGTAACAACAACAGCCTTTCAACCCCCGAACCACCTTCCAAGAACGATGATTTCTACCCGCAAGATGAAGATGACACCGCGCTGGACCGCGACTGGTACGCTGGCGACGAGCTGGGGCACGCCATGGGCGACGAGGCACACAACCCCTTCGGCGCCTACGACAGCAGCTGGGTCGAGAGCCAAGAGCAGGAGCGCGCCATGGTCGAGAAGCGGGTCGGGCGGTTCGACCGGCAGAGCCAGAAGCAGGTGCAGAAGCAGAAGGACATAGATGCGTGGGAGACGAACCGCATGTTGAGCTCTGGTGTGGCGCAGAGGCGCGGTCAGGAGTTCGAGGATGACGAGGACACAATGCGTGTGCACCTGCTCGTGCACGAGCTGAGGCCGCCGTTCCTGGACGGGCGCACGATCTTCACCAAACAACTGGATCCGGTGCCTGCGGTGCGGGACGCCCAGAGCGATATGGCCGTGTTCAGCCGGAAGGGGAGCAGGGTTGTAAAGGAGAGGAGACAGCAGCGGGAGAGGCAGAAGCAGGCACAGGAGGCGACAAGCCTCGCTGGCACCACGCTGGGGAACGTGATGGGCGTCAAAAACGAGGATGACACGGACAGCGCGCTGCCGGTCGCCAAAGAAGACGAGGTCAAGGCTGAACCTCAATCGCACAAGTTCAGCGAGGTCATGAAGAAGAACGACGGCGCGAGCAGCTTCAGCCAGAGCAAGACGTTGAGGGAGCAGCGAGAGTTCCTGCCGGCATTCGCAGTTCGAGAAGACCTCCTCCGTGTCATCAGGGATAACCAGGTCATTATCGTCGTTGGTGAGACGGGTTCCGGAAAGACAACTCAGCTCACGCAGTTTCTATACGAAGATGGCTACGGCAACCGAGGGAATATCGCCTGTACGCAGCCCAGGCGAGTGGCTGCAATGAGCGTTGCCAAGCGTGTCAGTGAAGAGATGGAGTGCGAGCTGGGCGGCACGGTCGGCTATGCGATCCGCTTCGAGGACTGCACCAGCGAAAAGACCGTCATCAAGTACATGACTGATGGTATCCTCCTGCGAGAATCGCTCAATGAGCCAGACCTGGACCGCTACTCGTGCGTCATCATGGACGAGGCACACGAGAGAGTGTTGAACACGGACGTTCTCATGGGCCTTTTCAAGAAGATTCTGCAGAGGCGGCGGGACCTCAAGCTTATTGTCACGTCTGCGACGATGAACTCGAAGCGGTTCTCGGACTTTTTGGAGGAGCCCCCGAGTTTATCATACCGGGCCGCACCTTTCCAGTCGATGTCATGTTCTCCCGGTCGCCAGTCGAGGACTATGTCGACCAAGCTGTCCAGCAAGTGCTGCAGATACATGTCTCCCAGGGCAAGGGGGACATTCTTGTCTTCATGACCGGCCAGGAAGACATCGAATGCACCTGCGAGCTGATCCAAGAGCGGCTCGATCTGCTGAAGGACCCGCCGAAGCTCAGCATCCTGCCCATCTACAGCCAGATGCCTGCAGACCTGCAGGCCAAGATCTTCGACCGAGCAGCACCGGGCGTACGCAAGTGCATCGTGGCTACCAACATTGCAGAGACCAGTCTCACGGTCGACGGCATCATGTTTGTGGTCGATGCCGGGTTCTCCAAGCTCAAGGTGTACAATCCAAGGATGGGTATGGATACCTTGCAGATCACACCTATCTCGCAGGCGAACGCTGGACAGAGGTCAGGCCGTGCAGGACGAACTGGGCCCGGTAAGGCGTACAGGCTCTTCACAGAAAAGGCCTACAAGGACGAGCTGTACATTGCGACCATTCCCGAGATCCAGAGAACAAATCTGGCCAACACAGTCCTGCTGATCAAGTCCCTTGGAGTCAAGGACTTGCTGGACTTTGACTTTATGGACCCGCCGCCGCAAGAGACTATTACCACCTCGCTGTTCGACCTGTGGGCGCTCGGGGCGCTGGACAATGTCGGCGAGCTGACCGACCTCGGCAGCAAGATGAACGCTTTCCCGATGGATCCGTCTCTGGCGAAGCTTCTGATCATGTCCGAGGAGTACGGCTGCAGCGAGGAGATGCTCACGATCGTTGCGATGCTCTCGGTGCCCAACGTGTTCTTTCGGCCAAAGGAACGACAAGAAGAATCGGACGCCGCGCGCGAGAAGTTCTTCGTGCCGGAGTCAGACCATCTCACGTACCTACACGTCTACTCTCAGTGGAAGGCCAACGGTTATTCTGACAGGTGGTGCACGCAACACTTTTTGCATTCCAAGTCCCTGCGCCGCGCCAAAGAGGTTCGCGACCAGCTGCTCGACATCATGCGCATGCAGAAGATGGAGATGGTCTCGTGCGGCACCGACTGGGACGTCATCCGGAAGTGCATCTGCTCAGGCTACTATCACCAGGCTGCCAAAGTCAAGGGCATTGGCGAATACATCAACCTGCGCACCTCTGTCACGGTCCAGCTGCACCCGACGAGCGCCCTGTACGGCCTGGGCTTCCTTCCCGACTATGTGGTCTACCACGAGCTCATCCTGACGTCAAAGGAGTACATGTCAACCGTGACGAGCGTCGATCCGCACTGGCTGGCGGAGCTGGGCGGGGTGTTCTACTCAGTCAAGGAAAAAGGCTACTCGGCCAGAGACAAGAGGGTGATCGAGACAGAGTTCAACCGCAAGATGGAGATCGAGGCGCAGATGGTCCAAGACAAGAAGAAGCACGACCAGAAGCTGGCGGAAGAAGAGAAAGCTCAGGCAGGCGGAGGTGCGAACGGCGCCGGTGTCAAGAAGAAGATTGTCACGTCAGGCGCAGTCAAGAAGCCAGTCGTAAAGAGGAGGGGAGGTGGGATGGCATTTCGGTAGGGTCTTTGCCGTGCCCACAGGAAATCAACATGCGTTTTCAGGCTTCAATCCTGAAAGCATTATAATCATCTCATTGATCAAGGCTTCGCTTCCAAGCCCGCGTACCACTTGGTCTGGCCTTGCTCCTCAACGACCGCCCGCATATTGTCTAGCTGCAATACCTTTGCAACGACCTTGCCATACTTTGGATACTGTCCCATATCGATGTTCAGCCCCCTGGGCCCCCAGCCATAGAACACAGCAGAATAGAAGTCTACGACAGTCAACTCTCCACCAACCAGATGGCCATCGCCCGGCGATGTCGACTCGATCAGCTCATAGCACTCGAGAATCTTGCGCCGCCCGGTCTGCTTGATAGCGGCCAGGATGTCATCATTAATGACCTCGAGGTCCAGCGCAGCAGAACGGGTAGGACGGAACACCATGGCGTAGGCTTGACCGTGCATCGTTGCGGTCAGCCACGTCATCCGTTGCAGGTATTGGGCCTCTCCCAGAGCTGCAGGCGAGAGAATGTTAGCTTGGGCTCTGGCTGTGTGCATTCAGCAGGTTCAACTGCGCCTGGTCTTCTTTCTTGTCCGACAAAACTATCCTCCAGAGTCGTCACAACAGGGACTTGATATGCCGATACAACCCTCATCATGAGCATAAGACGGCCCGGTGTAAGTTGTATTACGACTTACCTGTCGTTGGAATGAGCTTCTTCTCGGGCACCAGCCTGGCGATGTAGGTAGCAATGGCCCCCAGCTCGGTGATGACGATCCCGCCCGGCGCGAGCTCAGTAGTCCTGGTCGAGGCCTTCACGCCCTCTGGAGTGACCTTGAGGGCCGGTACATATGCGCTATGGTGGATAGCACGATAGTCGACGTTGCTGAAGGAGCCATCAGCGGCAGCTGCATGAGGGGACTTGGTCAACGATGAGTACAAAGAGATGCCAACTCTTTTCAAACTCACAACTACCGTCCGGCCCCGACACGAGAAGCACCGAGTTGAAAGGAAGGCCGACATACTCGAGGATCATGGAGAGGGCCAGGGAGCAGGAGCCCTTGGCGTGGAAAAGAGTGAGCTGAGGAGCCATGTTGACCGTTTAGGAAGAGGGCGTGATTTTCCAATTTCCTTTTTGGGTGATAATAGTAGCTGCAAAAGACATAGGGCGCAATATCGGGAAGCCTTAGACCTAATAGCTCTATATATCAGAATTTTATAGTTTACATACACAATGCATTTTCTTTTTAAAGGAAAGCAATTATCAACCCAGCTCAAGATGTTCAAACACGCCCGCAAGCTTCACCAAAGAGACGGACATCAAGATTGCTCTACGGCGATGTTTACAGATGCCAGGTGGTCGTTCTGGTTGGAAATTTGTCATCTGCTTTCAAAGGACAACGTTTGTCAGCACGCCTTGGGACTGTATCGTCTTACAGGGCGCATGCAAATCAAAGTGGCACATTTGGTCTCCAACATGGAAAATGCCAACAGCGCACGATGATTGCACTTTGGATGAATGATCAAGAAAATACACACATGCATCGGGTTGGGGAACTCCGTTATGGTACTGTCACAGGGGAGCCACCAAGAATCGCTTTACGAGGCCTCTGACATATCTTGTGGCGGGGGAACAAGGCGCACTGCATGATGGTGCTTAAGAAACGAGACAATAAACTCAGCTATGGGGTGGTGTGTCCCAATGCGAAGTGACATGAATACTGATGCCCTGTCAGTTTGTTAGGCAAGAAATAATATCAAGAGTATTAGATGTGCCCCTTGACCAGTCAGTGAGTACTGTTACGGGCATACGAGCGAGACCACACTCTAAGAGACAGCTCTTTTGTTGGAGCATGGCTCGCCTTGGTGGCTTCTTAAATTTGAAAGTTCGATTTCGTGTCTATCATATTTACTTGGTTTCTTTGCTGTGAGATGTCTGTGAGAAGAGACCGCGTTAAGTATTTGAGTCTTTGACGAGTGGATTATATTACCTACTTGTACTTGGCGTTACCTTTTCCTCTGCCAAAGCCAGTGAATGTATATACATCTGAGGTGAGTTAGGCTTGTTGCTGGTGATCCTTCTTGCCCACAGTTCAACATGTAAATATAGCGGCCCATCAAATATATCCCCCTGGGACAAGAAAAGATGATGGAAAGTCTGCGTATATTCCGAGGTTGTAATAAGAATATCATTGACGAGAATTACAAATCAAGTTTAATATTCCAGTTCTGCAACATTCAAAGACTGGTAGACAAAGAACGAGGAGGCAGAAGCCTGTGGCGGACGACGACGACGATTCCGATGCTTACATCGACACGCATCAGAGTGACGGCACCCCAGCTCACCTTGACTTGAGCATAGGCACCATGCTGGTGCAGCAGAGGGTGACTGACAGTAGGACACACTCAGCTGGAGCTACTCTTGGCTGTGACACGAGCCGAGTGCATATGGACTTGAGGGTGTTCAATCTTCGGCCCATACTTTGCGTGGGGAAGGTGGAACGAAGACGTGTCCGAGGCCCCTGCGAGGAAACCAGCGACATCACACAGAGTCCATGTTGAGGGTGACGTGGTAGATAGCAAGCCAATACCATGGAGACCACAGCAGCTCGACAGCACTGTGATGGACATTCATTCACCTTCAGTTGGCCATGAGCGGTGAGTCCAAGTTTGTCCTGTCGTCTGAAATAACATTGATCGACGAAACCTCCGTGGATCGTGTCTGCTGCACCGGCTTCTCGGGATCACCACCAGACCCGTGCAGACCTCGGGATCCCCAATCCTTTCTTGTCCAGTCTCGTCTTTGGAAACGTGGCCAGGGGGACGAGTGCATGTCATGTAGGCGTTGCCACGTCAGAGTTCTCTGGGTCTGGCGAGGACAGCACAGTCGGTGTTCATAATTTGGCCGAAAGTCTGGCACCATCTGTGGTCTTTGGGAGAGCACAGAATACGTGTCAATGGCTGATGAGATGGACACTTGGAAGGAAGGGAGGGTGGACGCCAACAATCAAGACGGTGTTTTCATCCGAAGATTGGAAAACCCGATACCGCAACCGAAACGAAACAAACAGCCATGGAAAGCTGTGGAGCGTATTAATAGTACCAACAGTCGAGCACGGCTTTAAATAGCAGAGCCTGGGGCCTCCTTTCCAACAAAACATTTGTGAAAGATATGTGTTCGTTGCTGACCAGCGGCCCTCGTGTGAGCTTACCAACCTGTATGTGGTCTCTCTCTCTCTCTCTCTCTTACTGTGCAAGGTCCGTAAGTATCGTCGCGCTGGATGCGAGCGACCCGCTGGGGGCATGTTCATGCTGTTGTGTGAGAAAGTTTAGAATTTGCCCGATCCGTTGCCATTTGCGTTGCATGCCTACCAGATTAGGCCATGCAGGTGCACACAGTATCTTGCAAGACTCCACAGCTGCCGGGTGGATATGCAGGCAACCTTAAAAGACTCGTCTTCAGCGTGTCGCTGCAAGACAGGTGAGCTGAAGTTGAGATTCGAGCGCTGGAATAGTGTTTCTCCCCACGACCTCAGGACTCGGCCAGGTTTAACTCCCTCACCGGCCTGATGCTGAGTTACAATGGCGCTTTTGCTTCTCACCCAGATGGCCGCGGTGAATTTTATCATACTTTAGTATTTGAGCCAATTCAAATCTCGCTTGCTGCGAACACGTGGCACAATGTACAAGTACCTCTGTGCGGAATTACGAGTACGTCAATCCCCACACGCACACATAGACAAGATCCCCCCGGCCTGTATGGCCCGGCCAATGATTCAATTTCAACCAAGTAGCTGCCAGGTGTGTGGGTGTGTGTGTGTGTGTATGTGCATCTGTGTGATGTTGGTGGGCAGCATAAAACGACCTCGGGCGAGAAACATGTGTCGGTCGGGGGTGTGTGCGCTTGCTTGCTTGCTTGCTTGCTTGCTTGCATTGTGAACAGGGCCCGAGCGCCAGACTCTGAAACGGTGTCGTGTTATTGCTGGAGCTCGTCCCCCGGTTGGGAGTTGGTCTGAGTGGCTTGCGTGATGGTTGGATGGATGCCGATCCGCCCCAAAACAGCACTCTGCCAATAGCGCTTCTCGTCTGCCGCCGTCCGTTTCACACAAGATCCTAGAAACCAAACGAGCGATGCCTCCCTTGCCGATCACCCTGTGGGCTCCACCTCTGGGATGCGCGCGCAAGCTTCCTGGCGAATGGCTCGCGAAGAACAGCACCCCTGCCCGTCCACTGCAGCTTTCTTTGGCTACCGATGACCAGGGCGCATTTTGCAAACCGTGTGCAGAGGCCCTCAATGTGTGTGTCCCCTGTTGGAGTAGGCCCAGGTGGTACAGTATGACAGTGTGTGTGTGTGTGTCCAACGAACTCCCTCCCCTCTTCCCCCGCTTGGTCTTATGTTAGGCCCTGACCATTGACCACCGACCAACACAGCAGGCCGAGCCGTGGTTACTTGCTGTACGTCCGTACTATGATAACTGCACAGTTACTGTAGTAGGTACTACAAGAATGATGGTGGGTCAGCAGGCAGGTGGGCAGACGGACGAGTCACCTGGCCGCGAAGCGTGGCCCACCTCGCTGTTCGGAAGATACTCGATAGGGTTGCAGTAAGCCGTCCCTAGTGCCGTGTGCTGGCTCCACCCACGGCGGTCGGGCCACTTTTTCCATGAACCAGTAGCACTGATGGGCCCCAGGCCACTCGATGGTGAGAAAGTTGCGGGTCATGGTCGAGGTGATGGGAGGGGGCTTAAGGTGATGCACACAGAGCATGCATGCAGTAGTACCACATAGCACACACACAACACAGACACACAATATTGCGTATTGGTGGTGGTGGTGGTGGTATGATGAATGGATGGGAAGGGAAGGAGTGGGAGAAAAGGGGGGAGGAGAAGGGAGCAGGGCAGAGCGGGTTTTGGCTGTGCAAGTGCACTGATAGCGCCTTGTTCGCGGAGGGAATCTCTTGACGGTTTTGTCTGATGAAGCCTCTTCGGAAGTAGACCTCTTGGGTGGGAGAAGACAGGCCAAAGTCCATGTGCATCATCGGATCATAACAGTCTCGAAGAAGCTGTTTGTCTCCAAGGGGGAGTTTTTTTGCCGTTGGGGCCCAGGGAGGATCGAAAAACCAAACACACACACAGTAAAAACCGTTTCGTTTCTTTGGGAGCAGGACGGACCGCGGCACGGTGGGAAGGTGCAAGGGAAGGAGAGGGTGGCCACGCTACCCCTTGTTCCTGCGCTAGACAGGTTGCTTCTTTCATCCCGGCCAATCAATAGCCAGCCTTGATGAGGTGTCTGGCAGGGATCAGAAGCCCAATTTTAAGCGGGTTGACCATATAGTACACGCAATAACTAAGGTACACAGCACCTCGAGAGACGGACTGACAGACCGGTTGAAAATAGCGGCAAGACGGACAAAGGTTCTCGACAGGATTTCAGAATTTTTTTAATCGCTCATGATAGTTTTTCTTCTTCTTTCTTACTCTCTACTTAGGCCTCAGGCTAGAGCGAGGCGATAATGAAGCTCGGTCCGATGAGAAGAGTGGTTGAGTCGTGTAGTCGCTGTACTTGTAGATGCCATAAGTACAAGCAATAGATAAAAGCAGAGGTGGCAGTCGTGGCCTAGGGTGTGTGTCTGTGTGTTGGTGGGTAGCAGGTACGTACCTGATCCCTCGGCGTCAAGTCCCTGGGACCTAGACTTCTCATATAGATTAGCGTGTGGGTGGATGTCACTCTTGACCCCAGGCAAGCCAAGCGCTGGGTCAGGGTTACCTTGGACCCGAAAAAGGAGAGAGGGAGAGCATCCACCTTTGATCTCCCCTCCAAGGGGTCCTTCGACTTTTAATTACGCACACGTCCCTCCCCGGATCTTCATCCTTTTCTTGTCGTCTCTGCAAATATTATCATTCTTCGGCCAGTCCTTTACTCTGACGACCAAGCCGTCAATCCATTACATCGTGCACTTCTATTGTCGCGGTGTGTTTTGTGTCTCTGTGTGTGTGTGTGTGTGTGTTGGCCTGCCTTTCCACCACAGCAGTTTACGGCTCAGGCTCGACTCAGAACGATTCTCGCAGGATTTCGAGAAACGACCTTCCTTTCACAGAAACAACCAAACCAGAAACAACAACCCACCCCAGAAACCGTCCTACCGGTCTTTTTCACCTGGCCACATCGCTCCTTCCAGAGCCCAAGTGATCCATCCGCCCGCACCCTTCTGACCAACTGAACCTCCTCCTCCCCCGCAAGAGACGATCAGACTCATCTGACAGTCACCAGAGGTTGGATCTTTTTGGGAACCTTTTTTAGTCTGCGACAGCGACAGAAAAGAAGACGCTTCTCGGGGCCCTGCCAAAGGTCAACGACCTTTATCTCTCGCTCTCTCTCTATTCACACAGGAGCCGCCCTCCTCCTCCATCATTCACTTGGTGGCGGCTTTCAATCTCTACCAGCAAAGAAGCACTCTTGAGGTGTGCGCTCAGGACCAGTCGCCTGACATCCATCATTTCTTTCCCTTCACTTTGGCCTCACCAACCTTTCATTATACGCTACCACCAAACCAACAAAGGCAGCCCTCACTACACACGAGGACACTTGCCGTTTCACCCACAAAGGACTGGATTCCGATTAGATCGACAGATTATCATCACTTTGAAGATCACTCTTTGTGACCTCGGTCACTTTTTTTTTTTTAATCGTCGCGACAAAGACGCGCCGTTGACATTTATCCACCCGTTTTTCTCTCTTTCACACCTCGCCGACCGCGACGCAGTCTACACATCTCACAAGACTCGCTCGCACCAATTCTGATTCGACCACCCACCACCACACCAGCAGCAGCTCGTTGGTCTGGCAAGACACCTCACCTGCCTGTTTCTTTTTTGTCTAGGCTCTGGATCTTGGGTGTGTGTGTCCCACCTAGGAAGGTCATCTGTACCTGTGCGATCCTCGGCAGGCGGGTTTCAAAGACACATCTCGCCCAATCACGACATCTCATCGGCTCAACCCTACCAGAAGGGTGCAAACCTACCCGCAGAGTCACCCAACCCTCTCTTATCACTCGGCAACACTCAGGCGACGATTTCACAGGGCGTCTTCACTCTGTGACCTTTTCATCAAGACACGGCACGTCATACGTCTCGCCCGTCCCGTGGGATAGTGTCTCGCCGAAACTTTGTCACTTTTTCGCCTCTCATCGCACCCAACCCCTCCCAAGTCGAAGTGCATTGACCTGCAGATCTTGCACCGGAAGAACTGATAAATTCCAAAACATTACCTTTCAGTCTCATTCGAAATCTTCCCTCAAGCCACCTAAGAATCAGACTCGAGAATCCCGTCCAGAGCCCAGCCAAAGATGTCTCTAGCCAGAGCGTTCACCACCCGCCGGGCCAAGGTCTTCGGGGGTGATGGAGAGGGCAGGCCGACCAGGAGCAACACCGTGCGGACCAAGATATCAGGGCCCGTCGAGCTGGTCCACACGACCAACATGCTCTCCTACAACGCCCCAGATATCCGCAAGGGCCCCAAGATCTCGGCACCGACAGAGCTGATTCACACCACCAACATGCTGTCATACGACGCCCCGGATATCCACAAGGAGCCAAAGACGGCTACATCCTACTCCTCCATGTCGCTCGGCTCCGAAGGCGACTCGGACCGCAGCCCAACCGCAGCGTCTTCACCGCCCACCAGCCCTGATTCGGCTTTTCCCCGCGGCGGTGACCTGCGCGACGAGGATGCTGCCAAGTCTCCCGTCGCCGCGCCCGAGCCGAACCACCTCTCCTGCTACTTCACCCTTCCTGGCCAGACCTCGGCTGTAAATGTGCCGGCTGTGCCAGCCATCCCCAAGCGAGCGCCGTCCCACAACAAGAGGTCATTCGAGCCTCTGAGCCGGAGAACAGAGTCCCTCGGCCGAAAGGCGTCTGTACCAGAGCGACTGGGCGGCAAGCCCTCTGACCCGAGATTGTCAGAACAATCCAGCCGGTCCGTCTCGTCCAAGGCCAGCGGCACCTTCTCCCGTGCCTCATCGAGCTCGTCCAACACCACGGCCAGCAGCCCTCACACCAGCGGTGCCTACCACGCACAACAACACAAGACATCGGCCAAGATGGCCCCGCCGCCAGTCCCTGCCGCGCTGGCATCTTCTTCTTCAGCTGCAGCTGCGAGGGAGCCCTTCGGACACGAGCTGGCGCAGGTCACGGAGCTCGCCGAGGAGTTTGCCCTGAAGGCTGCAGACAAGAGCCGCGCAATTGCTACGCAGGAGGAGAAGGACCTCGCCTCGAGAGGGCTGTACAAGTTCAGCCCCGAGGAGTACGTCTCTGAGATCCAGAGCCTCTTCAGCACCTTTTTTGGTGGCGGCGGCGAGGCGAGGCATGTCAAGAACGTGACTCCCCAGTGGATCTAGGCTTCAGGTCTAGATTCGTCGCACACACAGGAGGATACCTGGGGTTCCCATAGTTGGAACAAACACTTGCACCGATGCAAGAAGGTTCAGGATATTTCCAAAGTCTTGGAAGGGAGCGGGAAACGGCGTCCTTGAATACTTTGGGCATGGGGTTGCTATTCAATTCCTTTTTTTGTTCTTCTTTTCTTTGTTTACAACCTTATTCCCCGTGCCCTTTGAGTGGCAGCAGAACAACAACATTGGCGTGTCAGGATACTGTTCTTATTTTCTAATTCCTCCAGCCACTCTTTTCCTGGAGATTTTCTTTTACTACACTACATTCTCAACACTCACTACAACATTTGTATTCACCCTACTTTTTTTTTTTTCCTCCTTTTTTATTTTCTAGCCTTTTTTTACTTTGTTCTACACCATGAGATACCAAGGGAGGGGGAGATGAGGGAAAGAAATTGGGAGGCACGAGGTCTTGAGAATGCAACACTTCAATTCCGTGGCAGCACAGAGACTGCAGGTTTTATTGGGGGAAAGGGTTTTTTTTTTTTTTAAGGCCCTAAGATATTCAATGAATCAAAAGCTGGATGATGAACGTTATACAAAACCGCAATGGCTAGTTGCTCCCTTGTTGTGCCTTGGCTGTTGACAAGATGACATTAATTTTGCCCTCTCTTGAATAAAACCCCACTTCCCCCTTGTCCGGCTACCTTGTGATCCAACCCCAAAGACAAAAAAAAAAAAACTAAAAACTACCAGGGGTGGAGTGATATGATACTGGTGATCTGCAGGGCCATGCCCCCCCATCTTTCAAAATTCATGCGCGCACGCGAGTTTCCGTTTGCCACGAAAATAAATTTACCAAATAGCTGCCCAGGGCTCTCCTGATCCCTGTAGGCCCCCCTCCCCTGCCCCCCTTTTGCCCTGATTTATATGTATATGTACGGAGTACTATGTAGGTAAGTAAACGATTTATTCCAGACAGACACCTGTGGGGAAGGGAGGAGGGGGCCTAAACAACAGGCCTCGCGCTCACTGTGTCTGCTGGGCTCAGGGCAACCTTCAATTTCTGCAAGCCCCCAAAAGAATTTCGACACTCTTGGTACGGTTCTAGTGATTGGAAAATTTTTGCTGCATGCATAACATTAAAAAAAACAATATTGAAGCATCATGAAATCAGTATGGGCTCTTGCATGAGAGGGTAAAATTACCTTTGTCACATGTAGAAACGGGACGCAAAGAAAGAAGGTCCACGCTGAAACTTCCTTCGGAACAAGAGCAAGAGCAGGGGGATCTGTGTAAGTTGCAGGTGCTGTCTTGTGCTCTAGATATATGTGATTGTGGTGTGTGTGTGTGTGTGTGTGTGTGTGTGCGCGCTTTTTGGTTGGTTTTTGGTTTTTTGGGGGGTGTAAAGAACGGAAGCGGCGGCATAATTTAGAGACAAACTTTATGCATCAAGCTTAAATTCTCTCCAGAGCTTGTTCGAATGTTTCTAGGTTTGTTGTACTACCCCTCTTATGCTCATGGAGTCCTGTGTTCGAAACGGTTCCAGATTGATGATGCCTTCTGAGAAGGCAGTAATCCAGAGCCCAGACCACGAAGAGAGAGAGAGAGAGTTTGCTATGCTACTCCCACACAAACAACTGGCGACGAAACGATGTTGAGATCACTCGCAGGCTAGGGTGCTCCGGTCCAGTCTAGGTAGTGCCAAGTTCTCTCGCTTGTCACATCCCACAGAGCTGCGTCTGTTTTCTGCGGCTGGGCGATTGATCCGTCTCGACGCACATGAGCTCCCTAGAGGTGGCGGATGCGATATGGCTGTTGCACTGCAGAGAGCAGAGCAAGGATGCCAGTCTCACCTCTGTGTGACACACGCAGCTTTGCGTGAGTCTCGATGGGGCGAACGGCGAGGGACCGCAGGAAGAGAAGCTGACCCAGCTTTTATGTGTATCCGTTCTCGGTCTATTTCATTCATCCAAATGTAATCTGTAGTTCCGACGCCGGTAAACGCCATGCCATGATTGTGAAAAACAAAAGCACATACCAAGTCTTTTTTGAACAAGGACAACCACCCTCCAAATGCTGAACATTTCCCAGTCTGTGACACCAAGTTGCTGACCCTGCAGCTCCATAAAACAAGTCTCAAAACATTGACATCTTGAGCCTGGCGGGTTCACCACCTCACGGGCTCGCCGCATCCAGGAGCTCGGAGACGGTCACGACCCTGTAGCCCCTCCTCTTGAGCTCGGGCAGCACCTTCTTCAGCATGGGTATCGTCCAGCTCCTCCTGTCGTGGCACACGATGATGCCGCCGTCCCTGGCCATGCTCAGTATGTGCCACGCGTTCAGCCACCAGTAGGGGACCTGCGGGTCGTGCGGGTAGATGCTCCCCAGCACGAGCCTGTAGCCCAGCCTGCTGACCATGGCGCGCATCTCGGTGCTGAAGAGGCCCGACCCGGGCCGGAAGTACTGGTGGCGGGGGCCCTCGGGCCGGCCGGCGTCCGCGTACGCCTGGCGGATGAGCCCCTGCACCCGCCCGATCTGGCCCTCGAGCACGTCCAGGTCCAGGCCGCGGGCGGCCTCGTCGTGCATGGCGTGGTTGCCCAGCTCGTTGCCCCGCGCCACCACCTCGCGCAGTACGTCCTCGCGGCCCTCGACCTGCCCGCCGATAACGAACATGGTCGCGTGCGCGCCGCTGTCCTCGAGGACCTGGAGGATGGCCCGCGTGTGCTCGGACGGCGCGTCGTCGATGGTGAGCGCTATGTACTTGTTCTGGCCGCCGCCGTTGAGCTTCGACGACGACGACGACGACGAGGGGATCGAGACCTCCCAGAGGACATCGGGCCAGCGGTGCTGGAAGTAGCGGATGAGGAGCCGTGGCGGTCGGTAGATGATGTAGAATGGGAGGAGGAGGAGCAGCAGCAGGAAGCTGAGGAGGAGGAGCGTCGCCATCCTGTGCCGCCGGGCGCGCCGCTTTACCTTGGAGGGTAGGCGGAAGAGGGCGGAGAGTCGGATCATATCATGTGGGTGGTAGGGTAGTTATCTTTTTGTAGTCAAGAATCAAGGAGGGCTGGTCCGGTTCGAGGCTACATCTGTATGTACGTACGGAGTGAGATGCACTCAAGCGGTCGGGTGGGGTGCTGCACGTTGAGAGAAGGGGGAAGGGCTGTGCGCAGCACGGCAGCAGGTTGGGAGCTTAGATCGAGACTGAAAGTTGAAGCTGTCGTCGATAAGGCCTCGAAGCGGAAACGATTATGCAATGTCACCCCCAGGCGGGTGTGGCCTGTGCTGTGCTGTGCTACAAGCTCCGGGTTACCTAGTACAGGGGGCTACGACCCTGAATCTGGTAGCGCATTTAGGTAAGCTGGCCCCCCTGAACGTTTTCAGTTTCAGCACTAGCACTCAACGACACACCCACACACACACACACACACACACACATCCCACCACTGTGCTGAGTGGATGGGAGCGTTCAACATGCATCTCCCAAGATACGGACAAGAAGATGTCTTGACTAAACAGGTACCACTCTGGATCATACATAGATTTTTCATTCTGAGATGTGTATCACAAGCATAATAGATTGTGTAGGCTTTTTTTCCAGTCTATTCTTTGGATGCTCGGCTTATATGGAGAACTGTGCTTCAGTTTCTAAATCTGCTCGTCATGATCAAAGACCACGTCTTGGAGGGAGAGGGGAGGTTGAAGGACTGAGTACTGTCATCCGAAGACCGACAGTGGCCGTGGAATACGATGACCTAGACATCGACGGATTAGCCCAGCAGTGGGCAGCGGACACCGGCATGACCATTCGACCACAAAGGCCTTTTGGAGTCTCTCAAATTCAAGGTTCTAGAGAACAACAATAGGTCTAGACCACCAGCAGTGGAATATTCACTATTGATCCCTTGAGTCGATATGGTTACATGTATTCAAAGCAGAACAAAAAGAAGAAGGGGGTGGAATATTACGAGGCACTATGATCATAGAATTATGCCAGTGTTCAGAAAGCAAAACGGCTGCGCAGACTCACACACACACACACACACACACACACACACACCCTCTCAGACCATAGCAGTGCGACCACCTGAAATTTCAGATTGCGCCGAAATCAGCCATTGGGCACCCTTCTGAGCATTCGAACACCCTGTTGAACAGATGGTACCTATTTAACATGACCAAGTACTTGATGATACTACCATCTGCTTGACCTATCTCGTCCAGCATCAATGCATACTCCTTTCCCCTGTTCCCCCCTTTCTTTTCCTCATCAACTATGACCGTTTAGGATTCTCGCTCTTTCTTGAATTACTGCGGGAGCCCTCTATGTTGCTAATGTTGTGTTGATTTGCCACAAGCAGGTTTGTTGACAATGCCAGTAATTAAACAGCAAGGATATCTATAATTTCCCACCAGACCACAAAAGGCCAAGCATGAAGTAACATGCCGCATCATTCAACGACAAAACCACGACACCAATTTCACACCCAAACCAGCAAAACCGCGTCCCGGCGACCGGTGACCTAAAATCGCTTTGGAATGCTCTTCGAATTTGACCGGTGACACCCACGCCTGAATGGGTAATTATTGAAACCCCCACACCCTGGCGCGACTGGGAAAGGTTTCCCCATCCCTCAGCAGAAAAGGTGGAAGTTTAGACGGGAAACAACAAACATGTTACATGTCTACTGCATACTTACTTTGCTCCTCTTCACTTCTCCGCCAATCCCTTGGGACACGCTCCTCCCCGAGAACCCCGGCCGCATGAGACACGTGAGAGAAAAGGAATGAACCGGGCGTCTTTTCGAGAAAGGGATAATAGCAAATGTGGTTCAGATAGCGATCTGCCCTCTCATCCTTGATGGAGCGAGAAACTTGAGTAATCATATCAAAGGTTCCCCCTATCCTGCGCGTGAAACGTCCACTTGACTTGACAGACTTGACCAACTATGGGAAGCAGTCTGGCCACGGTTTTTTGGGGGGCGGGGGGGGTTTGGGGCCTGCTATATGCCAGCAACCTCTTTGGGAGCTTTTCTCTCACCATCTTTATTCGGTCCTCTCGGACAAAAAGTCAAATACTCAACCAAAGGGGGGAGGGTGGGGGCATGATCCAGCATTCCTCACCTTGAATGTTGAACCAGGTGTCTCACTCAGGAAGACGAAAAGATCCAACAAGAACGAGACACCAAAAACAGCCCAGCAATGTAACCGGTCAACAACTGCGGACGAAGGGACACACTCCTGGCGGGATGTCACTAAGACATGGGTCACAGACAGAAGCACCACTGCGTACTTTAGAACTTAAGCTTGTATTAATGATCGTAAAGGGCAGAAAAACAAACACAACAGAGGGCGTACCACAAGGGGAGGGAGAGACGCTCATAAAAAGACAAGGCCCGCCCGCCCACCAGACTCGTCTCAGGCCTGCCCATCTTCCAAGGTCTCTTCTCTTTTTCTCTGCAAAACCCTCCTGGGCATTCACTCGTTTTCTTTACGACCAACGTTCTCCAATATATTCTAATATAACGCTTAATTAATTTTTATTTTTTTCCCTTTACAAAAGAAAAAGGCTTTCAGGCTCCACCGCCTAATCAGTTCTATCGAATATGAGGTACTCCACTGCTCTCACGGCCTTGTGCCTCGCCTCCAATGCATGGGGTGCTGTCATCAGCAAGCCCAGGCAGGACAATACCGTCATCGGTACCATTGGCACCGTCCTCAACGATGTCGAGGGACTCTTCACGAGTTTTTCAGACTCTTTCAGTATGTGATAATAAACGTGTCTGGCTGTCATACGGCTTTTTTTTTTTTTTCTTTTTCTTTTTCTTTTTCTTCTTTGCTGATCAAGGTTCCCCTTTATATGAAAAATCTAGACTCGTTGCTTTCTGAGATCGGAGACGCTGCCACGGCCCAGACCACGGCGCTCCAGGCGCTCGAGGCAACTGTCAGCAGCAACCTCAACGGGCTCGTCAGCGGTCTCAGCGGCGCAGCCTCGTCCATTGCCTCCGCCACCGTCGGCGCCGGGGCCAACAGCGCGGCCATCATCGCGGGCTTCACCCAGGCCGAGGTCGACCAGCTCAACGCTGACCTGGGGACCATCTCGAGCATCATCAACAACCTGAACATCAACGTCAAGTCCGTCGGCCTCATCGAGGCCCAGCTCGGCGCGGCGTACCAGAGCGAGCTCAAGGCCCTGGGCAGCGCCGTCGTCAGCCTGACCACCCCTCTGGTGACCTTCGGCCAGAGCGCCGCCACCGACCTGCTCAACAACCCCATCATCTCGGTCACCGCCCTGCAGAACACCGTCAACAGCCTGTCCACCGTGGTCAACCGCTTCACCTCGTCTCTCGGCCTGGGTAATGTCTTAGGGGTTGTCGGCGGCGTCGTGGGCACCGTGACAGGGGCTGCTGGTTCGACTGTGGGCACAGTTGGGTCGGCCGTCGGGTCCACGGTCGGATCTGGAGTCGGAGCGGCTGCTGGAACTGTCGGATCTGGAGTGACATCCGGCGTTGGGGCTGTCGGCGGTCTTCTTGGCGGCCTCTAAATCTCTTTTCTCTTGTTTGATTTTCCCCCTTGACGACGAGACGATGGTGGTATTGAAACATTCCTTTGGTGAAGTGAGGGGAAAGGGGGAGGGGTCTGACTGGTATGGATTCGCATGGGCAGGACCGTATAGGTAATTACTCTTCTCTCTCCGGCATTGGCTCAAGTTGCCAGGCCGTTGTTGCGCCCATTGCGCTTAACCGTCTGGTGTGCAACATTTTTTTTCTGTTGTTTTCTTTTAAATGGTCAGGGACGAATGTTTGCGTTGGAGATGCGAGCAGGCAGGTAGAAAAAGAAATATCATAAATTGTTCAACACTACCAATCCATCTCCAAGGCTGCCGTGGGCGACATATGCTGAGGGTAGGTTTCGTATTCACTTCATTAGGGCCCCGGACGGATGAGACATTGTCGGATGCACAAGAGGTGTCATTGGTCTATTTCTAGTCTAAGAATATATAATACATGTAATTTACACTTTACCTACCAAGTGTTAACTTGCGAGGATACAGTCAATATATCAAGCATCTCAGTAGACTGATAAGCTTCTTCCTGAGCGACTCTTGCTCCCCACATCCTCATAGAGTCGGTTCTGTGTGTTGCGAAAGACCCGCAAGACCTCATCGATATTTTGCACGTGGCCGATGATCCGCATGGGCACGTCGGTGTCCATCGTCCAGAGCTCCTCGCAGTTGAGGGTGCACTCCGGATGCAGGGAAAAGTTACCCTCTTCTGACCACAGCTCGACGTAAGCGGCGCATGCGTCAGACCGGCTTGCCTGAATCCCTCGGTCGGTGGTGGTCGCAGTCGCAGTCCGCACCTTGAGATGAGCCTTGTCGAAGCGTTCGCCTCGGACGCCGGGGTGCACATAGATGCAGAGGCACTGCAGACACTGCGAGGACGTCCTGGCCACGACGACCTGCGTCTTGCGGTCGAGATGGCGGTACTGCTCAGTGACCTGGATGACATAGCCGATCTCTGCCCACTTCATCGCCTCTTCGGAAAACGGGGCCAGGCTCTCCTCGACCACGATGACCGGATCCACCTTATGCCGCTCCGGAGGGAGCTGGCCCTGGGGTGCCATCGCGCCAGGCGAAACAGGCTGCGATTGTTCGTGTGTGACTTCTTCGATGCGATGGTGATGGCGATCACGGCCCGCAGCGTGCAGCAGATTCACAGGCCTTGCGGACAAGTTGAACTGGCTGTGGGTCTCAACTGCCGTGCTGATGGAATCCAACTCGAGCACCCTAGGCGCCACTACCGTCCTGTCGCCAAAGAGAGGTGTTTGGTTCGAAGAATTTAACAATGGATCCACCGGCGTCTGCAATCCTGTCTCAGGGGTGCTTCTGGGGTAAGGACTAGGTAAGGCGCTGGAGGGTGTCCCACCCGGCGTAGTACTATGTGCTACTATGTACATCAAAAACCATTCGTCAGTTGTAGCCGCTGGCAGGGAGTTTCTCGGGGGCGGCTGCATCAGTGGCCAGGAATGTAACCAACCTGAGCCAGCCTGGGAAACCGAATGGCCGTGCGAGCTGAAGCCAGCAAATGTGTTCAGGTTTTTGGACCGGGCATGAAAGTTGATAACGTCTGACAAAGATTCTACCTGGGTGGGGGTGTCTGGCAGATAGACGTGATTGTTGGTCACGTCTCGGTAGTAATGATGATTGTGTAATATTTGCTCGGGTAGGCTGGATCTCTCCAGCGTTGTACTCATGGGAGAAGAGGCGTGGGTACGCGAATTCTAGGACAATGGCTTCTCGCTCGAAGAGTGAATACTCAAGAAAATATTCATAATCGGAGAGGAAGAAGAAGGGGGAAAGGGTCTGGCCTTCTTCGCCCCTTGGTTACTTAGAAGCAAGGCTTGCCTCTGAGTTGCATTATAAGACTAGGTGCTTAGGTAAAAGGCAGGGCGAACGGGACTGCGACTGAGATTATGAGCTAATGCATAATCGTAACCATAATGCACCAGGTCTGCCTTCCTAATTTCGTAAGACCAACTGCTTACTCTGGGAAGGAAAGAAGGAAGAAAAGAACGAAAGCCAGCCAGATGGCTGTAGCTATCTAGAAAGCACAGGCCAGTAACTCACTACACTACTTAGTACTAAGTTAGGTAGGCATACTACTAGTAAGTACCACCCACACCGGGCGAGTCTTCACACCCTTTTCTTTTTTTTCCATCTCGCAGCCTCGAAGAAGACTCATGAGCGCTGCCTTCATGCACACACACGGTACAGGCGTCTTCCAAGTGGAATCATGTATCCTATGTCGAAGAAACTGTGTAGCTAGACTTCTCACATTCGTAGCTGACATTACGGGTGAGAACTATTGACTCCGCCAGCAGATGTCTATGTACTTGTCTCGAAAGCTCTTACCGCTTGCACTACGTCTAGGGCGAACGAGATTATGCAGTTGGGACGGCTATGTGGATAATACATGTATTGACCGAAGCTATTGCGTGGCTGGTCTACGGACCACGGCCTCATAGAGTGCGTATATCTGCGTAAGAAACCCGTTTCAAATAGTCTAAAGCCCGTCTACCTGACTTGGCCATGAGGGGTGGTAACCAAGAAAAACTCCTCGAACCTCTTCATCTTCAAGAGATGAAACACACCTTCATCTTCAAAGAGATGAAGCACGCCTCAATATTCGGCATCTCGAACCGACGTTCCGATACGACATGGCCGAAGCCGTCGGCCTCGCATTGAGCGGCGTGGCTCTCGTGAGCCTATTCTCCACCTGTGTCGAGATGCTCGAGTATTTCGAGCAGGCCAGAGATCTGCGCAAGGACTTCAAGCGCGCCTTGACCAAGGTGAACCTGATGAAGAGGAGATTGAGTCATTGGGGGAGAGCATGTCACTTGGCCAGGCAGGCCGGGAGGCAGCCATCCTGCGTGGCCACTGGCCGGAGGAGTGCGGTGTCATTATGGCTAGCCTGCAGGACATCAAAGAGCTGCTGGCGGCGGCTAATTCTCTGTGTGGGAGGTATGAACGTGGTGGGATCAGGGGCCAGACTAACTGCACTATCTGCGATTCTGACCCCGCGAGGGAGCAGGGCGAGACTCAGGGTGAGGGGGAGGCAACCACCCCATACTCTAGTCTCCTTCAGGGTCACAGGTATAATAAAGGCAGGTTTAGTCTCCGCCTTCGAGGTTCCAGCCTGCTCTTCTCGTTTCGACTTAAAACCGTCTGGGTTGTACAGGATAGAAAGAAGCTGGGGGCGCTCATAGACGACCTTCACTTCCTCATACTCAATCTCGAGACGATCGAAAAGCGACTGCTTGGCATCGGCTCCGGCATGTCCCATAAACCCAAGCAGATGATGGAAGGTGAGTGAGAGGACGAATGAGACCGGGGACCTCCTTTGCAAATGCTGAGCTGTGAGTCTTCGTCGCAGGCTCAGAACTGGGCGGCCACAGAGCCAATCAGGGCCGGGCCTGGGGTGCTGCTTCCAGCAATACTTCGCACCGCACCGCTGTACAATGTAAGATGGATTGCCCTCCTCCCTCCTCCCCCCTTCTTCCTTTCTCTGCTCTGTACCGAATACCCTTTTCTGACATCATCATGGCTGAGCATTCAGCTCGCAACGTACAGACGGATGGTGGCGAGACTTTCTGCCACCGCGGCGCTGCCTCTGCCTCTTCAAGATCTCAGTCTATGCATATGACTTCCACGGAAAGGGACGAAGATACTTACAAACACCTCCGTACCACCGGCCAGGCGATTTTGCACAGTGGCGACTGGTATGGCCCGGAGACGACCTCGCGCTCCGACAGGAAGCTCGCCTTTGAGGACTGCGAGGCTGCAGAACAGAGCATCATGAGTCTCGGCCACACGGATGGCAAAATGTTCGCTGCTGTGCTGAAGGCCAACCGCGGTTCGTTGCCGCAGTCGCACCCGCAGGCACAGGCGTACTCGCACCCGCAGGCGCAGTCGCACCCGCAGGCGCAGGCGTACTCGCACCCGCACTCGCACCCGCACCCGCAGGCAGAGTCGTACTCGCACTTATACGGGCGCAGGTAGGACGGTGGTGGCTAGAACGCAGTGGGGATCATTCTGTCAATTTCAGGAATATGCCTTCATTCTTTACACCTTGGATTCTGCCACTGCACGACAATGTTTCCAGAGCGCGAAGTAGCGTTCCACACTTGCTGCTCAAGCACAGTCTTGTATCATCTATCTTTATGTCTCTCTTTAGATGTTAGCAACATCACATCAATTTTAACAAAGTAACGCGACTGTCCTTCAAGCCATAGCCCTGAAGCCTCCCTTAAATTGTGAGTATCCTCACTTGATGTCAGAACACAAGCCAGCCGGGCTAGCCTTCCGAGGAGGATCACACGGTGATCAAGATAGGTCCCAACAACCTGCTTGCTCAAGAAGCCAAATTATGACCCATCCACAGGCGAATGCGCCTTCTTAACCAAGGAGGGCCTTGAAGCCCTGAAGGAGATCCTCCTGCAGGTCCTCCCACGCCTCGACGCCGATGCTCAGCCGAAGCACCGTCCTGGCGATGTTCTTGTCTGACATGGCCCGCCACTCGATCAGGCTCTCGACGCCGCCCAGGCTCGTGGCGTGGTGGAACAGGTGCAGCTTGCTCGGCAGCCGGCGCGCGTCGTCCTCCCTCTTCATGACGATGGTGAAGACGGGCCCCCACCCGCGCGGCATCTGCCTCCGCAGCCAGCTCCCCTCGACGGCCGCCTCGGGCTGCAGGCTGGCGTGCTGGACCTTGTCCACGGCGCGTGCCACGGCGCTCTCGCCATCCTCCCGCTGCGCCTCGGCGTTGAGCCACGCCACCAGCTGCGTGGCGCTGCGGCTCTGCCTCTCGACGCGGATCTGCAGCGTCCGCAGGCTGCGCACGCCCAGCCAGCCCTCCAGGCTGCCCAGCACGCTGCCCAGGAACAGCCGCTCGCCCAGGAGACCCTTGACCCAGCCGTCGTCGCGCGCGCGATCCGGCCTCACGGCCAGAACGCCACAGAGCATGTCGCTGTGGCCGCCGAGGTACTTGGTGGCGCTGTGCATGATGATGTCGACGCCGAAGCGGAAGGGCTCGAGCAGGGGCGGGGGCGCAAAGGTGGCGTCAACGGAGAGGTAGCAGCCCCGCTCGCGGGCGACGCGGGCGTAGTGCTCAAGGTCGCGGGCCTCGCCGGTTGGGTTCAGCGGAGTCTCGACGTGGATGAGGTCACCGGGCTTGAGGAGGGCCAGCTGGGCCGGGTCCTCGAGCTCGAGCTTCTCCAGGCCCGTGAGCTTGGACATGAGGCCGAGGACGCCGTGGCAGCCATGGTAGCCAGCACCGATGGCGACGCGGCGCGGGTTGAGATAGACCACCATCGCGTGCAAGGCGGCCAGGCCGCTGGCGTAGGTGACGGCGGGCCCGCCGAGCAGGGCCGACAGGACGGCCTCGAGGCGGGTCGTGTTGGGCGCCGTGTCGCGGCTGTAGATGTGCGAGTCGAAGGGGGCGGCGGAGTCGGTGTTGTCCCACTGGCGGAGCTGGTCCGGGTCCGGATTGTACCGGTAGGTGGTGGACGTGTGCAGCGGGGGCGCGACGGCACGGTGCGAGTTGATATAGTCGTCTGCGTGGACGGCGAGGGAGGAGAAGGCGAGCTCATGATCGGGGAAGTGAGCGGCCAGGGAGCCAGGACCCGAGGAGGAGGAGGTCTTAGACTCGTCCGCCGGGAGGCCGGAGGGGTGAGACGGGGTGCTTGTCGCCATGTTGTTCTCGAATTGATGACCTTTCGATCTTTTGGGACTGTCTGTCGACCCTCTGCACTCCTTCTCTCGAAACAAAAGGAAGTAACTGTGCTTTAGTATGCCAGCAGATCAGGGTTGACTCATATATGCCAACACCGCTCAATGTCTTCTTGAGTCACGATAAGGCCGAATTGAGATTCTGACTAGCCAACAAGGCCAAAGGCAGATCAAGCTTTGATCTGATCAGCTGTGAAACCCTGTGTAGTGATGACACATAGGAGCGATAGGCCAGACCGAGTGTGCTGATCGTGGTGCGAGATCTCCTGTAGAGTCAATCGTTCTTCTCAGTGCGTGTGTGTGTGTGTGTGTGTGAGAGAGAGAGAGAGAGAGAGAAGTTGAGATGGTGTCGTCCCAAAAGTGGCGTAATAGAGGAAAGAGCCGAAGCCCCGCTTGCGGGTCCGGAGACGGCAGGACCGGAGGAGATCCGAAGTGATTGGGGGGTGGTCGACTGCGGCCCTCTGCTCCTTCCCATCAACAGCTACGGGACGAAATCGTCAAGAGCCATCTACTTAGTAGTGCTCCTGCCAAGGTCTAGCGAGGTCCGTCGCTCTTTTCCTTGTGATAGAGTTAAACACAATTCTGAGCCAGAATCTCTCATTATCTCATTACTTACTTGTGATGAGGTTGAAAGTCTGTGTGTGCGTCTTGAAATAAATATCTCTTTTATTGCATTATCATTCAATGGGGTACTCCCAGGAGACAATCATAGGCCTCTTCCCCCTCCCAGCTGTAGTTTGTATCTTGTAATCCGTGTAAAAAAGTCTTGGTCCACTCGTGACTCCGCGTGTGTTGTGTGTGTGTGTGTGTGCGAGAGTGGTCATCTTCCATGAGCGAATGTCCTGTCCTGTATCCGTCCCAGCCCAGGTCTCTTGAAAAAAAAAAAACAAAAGAGGCCCCTCCCAAAAAACATAATGCATGAAAGACCCATATTAGTGGTAGCGACCGAAGAGTTCTTTTTATCGGGGGCACAGCAATCATTGTTACGTTGCTGCTCGTCACAGTTTCAACTCGCCGCCTTGACGACAGCGACAGCAGCACACTAGGCCTGCGCAGACACATCGGTCGTCTCTCGAGCCATCTCCCTGTTGGCAGTCCGCGGCCTCTCCATGGCACCCAGCTCGGCCCCCTGGCTGCCGCTCTGCGCCCGCTTGCGCCCAGCCAGCAGGGGAGAACCGTGAGGACGTAGGCGATGGAGACGCTAATGTCGGGGAGAGGGCGCTGCCGTCTTGGTTGTGGTCGGAGAATTTGGCGAAGAACCCCCTCTTCTTCTGTTGTGGTGGTTGTAGTGCTGCCTGTTGTTGTGTTTGCTCGGGGCCCTGCTTCTTCTCGTCGTCGTTCAGGCCGACCTCTTCGAACCCTTCGCCCTCGCCCTCCTCGACGGATGTTGGCGTGTCGCGCTCGAAGAGGCGCTGTCGGGGCATGCGCGTGAACCTTGCCGAGTCCATGGAGCGGCGGGTATAGCTGTCGTGGCTCACGATCGGGGGAGCGAGCTGAGATGTCCTATGTGGTGCAGACAGAGTGTGGGTCAGTCTCAGGAATCTCCTCCTTGTCCTTGCTCGGAGACATGTGCATTATCGCGGTGGCATGGGACGTACAAAGGACCGGCGGTAGGAATCAAACGACTCCCGCGAGATCCCAAACGGCTCGATCTCGCCCATCTCGCTCCTGGTGTCGGTCGAGTTGCGCGATAGGTATCGCCGAGGCCATGAGGCCTTCTCTTCGGTAGGTGATGGCTGCAGTCCAAAGTCAGGCCAAGTCAGTATTCAGGATATTCTACCCAACCTCCTTCCCCAAGACGAATTGGAACTCAAATTGGGGAAACACATACCGGAAGATAAACACCGCTGTCATTGACCACTAGATATCACAGGAGACGCTAAGATTAGCAATGCTGCTCCAAGGCGACTTTTTCTCTCTCTTTTGGATAAATCAATGGATCATGGCATACCGCTCATCTTGTATTCGCCCGTGTCCTGGCTGCGGCGGCTGCTGATGCTGACGGCCGACGAGGCTTTCGAGCCCACAGTGTCGACGCGCTCGAACCCAGGCGGCGTCTTGAGCGCAGGCTCAATAGTCAGCGGTGGGCGCAGAGAGGCCTCGTCTGCTTGCCGCCGCGCAAAGGGGTTCCGGATCGGCATGTTGATTATGGGCGGATGCTTCGGATGCGCCGGGTAAGAGGAAGGGGGAACCAGAGAAGGGAGAAGATTGGGACCGGTGAAGGTTTATTTGATTGGAGTGAATATGAAGGGAGGAGAAGAGAGAAAGACCTCGGTTGAGTTGGGATAGAGAATTGTCGGCGTGATCTGTTTTCGAGTCTGGGAAGGACAAAGGGACGAGGGGGCGCTTCCCGGTTGTGGATCTCGAGGGAGACAGAGCAGAGAGCGGTCGAGGCTTTTGAGCGGCACGGAATCTGTCTCGGCCAATGGCTCGCGTCCAAGTCCGGCCAAGTTCTTCTTTTCCTGAGCGAACAGCTGGGGCTTTCTTATTACTGTATGTAATGCGATTGCGGGCGGTTGGGTTGCTTGGTATGTCAATGCCTGATGGATACACTGATGGATACAGGAATGGTGATCGCCCCAGGTTTAATTTGGCGAGGGATGTGTAGCGTATGTTTTTATAAGTTCAGATGATGCGGGAAGCAGGAAGAGCGGGTTTCGAGGCTGAGAACAAGGGTGGGGTTTTTTTCTCTCTCGCAAGGTTGATGATTTGCTAAAAAGAAGTAAAGGGAGAGAGAGGGCTGGCTTTTTGGAATCCTTTGAGAAGGAGGAGTGCAGAGGGACAGAGAGAGAGAGAGAAATATTAATAGTGATGCTTGGGGGCAGAGGCGGTCGGGAACAGAAGGTCTAATCGACTTTTAAGTGTGTGTGTGTGTATGTGTTTCAAGAAGGCTGCGTTCGGAGTTCAGGTCAGACAAGACAGGAAGTGGGAGAGGAGGTGGCGCACAAATTTTGCTTTGTTCCCTGTTTCTCAGTTCAAGTAAGAGAAATGTGTGAGGTCCTCGTCCCTTAACATAAATTTCTCCCCCTTCGTCTCCTTCCCTTACCCCTGGCCAGAAAATCCCGATGATCTGATCTCGGGACGAGCCAAGCCAAGACATGCAGGTGGTTAGTTAGGTTGGCCCTGTCGACGTACGATACTACTCTTCCTGGAGCAACACACCTCGTCATATGCTTTTTTTTTTCTTCTTCTTTTTTCCCGTTGTGCCTTGGCAAGAGTTGGCAATAAAAGTTGGTACATAGTACGGAGCGTTCGTAAATACCAAAGTAACATGGCCAAGGCACACGCCCACACGCCCACACGCCACACCACAACACAGCACACCACCCACCAATCTCTCCCTCCCTCCCTCCCTCAAAAACCCAGCAATCAACCATTATCATCATCATCGATCAAGACTTTCCTGTCAGGGCAACGAGAGACGGCACGGGATTTGCATTCCGCCTTTCCCATCCTGACAGGTCCCTGAATCGTTTCTCGCTCACCTGCTTAGTAGTACTCAGCCATGATCAGCCCGCAAATCCAACACTTGTCGTCGTGCTAAATTTGTTGAAGGCCCCTCTCCCCGCTGACGCCATGACTTCACTGCCCGATACCCGCGTGCAGCCCTGCCTTCCAAGGCACGCAGGCCGGGCAAGGTTCTAACACACGTCTGTACTATGTGCGGACGTACAGCACTACAGCGTCACACAGTATGGACACAAAATCATCCTCGGCTTCAAAAAAGTTTCCCTCTCTACCGCCTGGAGTCAACTCCTGGTAGAAAACTCAAAATCACCGAGGTTTGAACAGGCACACTGACGACTCTGGTCTTGTATCAGGAGCATCACTACAATCAAGAGGGATCCTTGCCATTTTTGTCTTCCCTTCTTTTCTTCTCTTTCATTACTTTTTTTTTTTTTTTTTTTTTTAATTTTCAAATTCCCCTACCCCAGGAATCTCCTTCTTCGGGGTATGGCGCACTCAGTCAAGTCTCATAGAACCCTTTGCGCGACATTTCGGAAGCACCCGGCGCTCTCGTAGCATGTGAAGCCACCTGCAGTGGCAGCTGACGACGCAGGAGACTCGTGTGGCCTGACGCAGGGGGTGGTGGGATGGCAGACCCCTCGGGATGGCTGCCACCGATGTCTCAATCAATCAACCAGTCAATCCTCGAATCACCTGGTGCTCCTCGAAGGAAATCTACTCTTTTGTTTTCGGCCCCACGCCGGAGAGAGCCTCAAATCTGTGATCCGTGCCGGCCGTCTGGAGGAGGAGGGGGCTTCCGAAAGATGCCATCGCCGGGTGGTTTTCGGATCCGAAGAGACTTCTTCACCGTCCGTTTTCTCGGCCCTGCTCGGGCAGGCTACCAGGCTCGGCATTCTTAAATTCATTTCACCGTATACCATCAGGCCAGCTGTTCTATTTTATAATCATAGATGCGATCTATCCGAGGTTCCCACTGTAAGACGGACCAAAGAACAGCCGGTCAGTGCTGACCACCGACCCGCTATGCTTACCACACACACACACGCACACACATCAGCACGCGAATCTGCCGCGAGGCCTCAAGCACATGGTAGTATGATACTCTTACCTCGCAATGCCTGCCAGGTTAATCTTCATATTGAGGCGGTGCATGCAGGAGCACTTTAATGCGATCCTTCGAGTAGTCTCGTCCTTGTTTTTCTCTCTCTCTCTGAAATGGTTGGACATAAAAAAAATGAGAAAAAAACACGTGGCTTAGGCCTTCTCATGTATCAGGGCAGTGGTGGTCATGGCACACACTACTGCAGAGAGAACATCGCCGCAGGCTTGCTTGTCTGTTCCTGAACTGAAAGTCTAAGGTGCCATTTGAGGCATTCAGGCTGCTTCAGATAAGCCAGTCATTCAGTCGGTGTGGCTGTCTGCCGTCTACTGTAGTCATGTTTACATGGTCGACGACACCCACAAGCGACTTTGAGAGACCAAGGTAGTACACGCAATCTCTCTGACATGATTGGTGCAACTCCCTCCTGTATGAGTAGCACCATGCATGGATGGCAGAGAACAGAAGGAGGAGGAGGAAGAGGTGGAGGAGGTGGAGCCGGAGGTGGAGGTGGAGGGCCTGCATGTCCCAGATCCGGCCAATGGGCTCATTATTAATCACTCTGAATGGAAAGTCTTGTGGACAAGGGCTGTAGTGCATCTTACAGCACAAGTGGTAGTACTTAGTACAGGGTACTTCTCCAACCCCTGTAGATGCCTCCAACTGCTTGAGCCTAAAACCCCTAATGAGTAGTGTTAGTGCCCCCCAAAGCAAACGGCGACGCACGTACTTCCCCCATCCTAGGTGATCCCTCCCCACCCGCCAGGCCTAATCTTGCAGCTGCTGAAGGATCTCCTCTGCGGGCAATGCATTTCTTGAAGCAACCTGTGTTCTTCTTTTCAAAACAACAATGAACGTCGCAAGGCCACGCGGCGCACTCACCATCCCTCCTCCACCAAAACCTTAAGCCAGACGAACATTCCATCCCTCTTCCTCTCGTACACCCTCTCTCCGTCTCTCTCGTCCAATGTGCCACATTTGCTTAGCAAACACCCTCGTCCCCCTCCACGACTTTGGACCCGGGTACCACATCTTGTGCTAGCTAGCTCCGCCGAGCCCAGGATCCGTAACTCTCAGTTGCCGGACCCACGGTGTATCCTCCGCGCTCGTGTGCCTGTCATACATTTTCACACCACACGCACACACCCCTCCCCGGGCGGCGGGACTCTTATGAAGCAGCGAACACAAGGGGCCGAACACGCCACTCTCCGGACAGACCGAACGCGGGCCCGCCAGAAGAACGTCTTTCCCCGTCGCCGTCCCTGCCACAAACGGCCTCGTCCATGACAAGAATAGAGCCATGTCCACCCCCGACACCGACACTGCCATGCAGGGCTTGGGGAGGTGGAGGACAGCGTGACCGTGCAGGTGAACGGTGACGACAGCGGGGGGAGAGGCGAGCACGACGCCGCCGGCGCAGCACCAGCAGCACCAGCAGCACCAGCAGCACCAGCAGCACCAGCAGCACCAGCAGCACCAGCAGCACCAGCAGCACCAGCAGCACCAGCCGCCCAACAATGCAGACGTGCCCAAGCCCAAGCGCCTGGCGTGTATGGTCTGTCGGAAGAGGAAGCTGAGGTGTGACGGCAACAGGCCGTGCTGTAGTACCTGCACGAGGCTGGGCCACGACTGCGCGTACGACGAGGTCAGGAGGAAGAGCGGTCCCAAGCGTGGATATGTGAAGGCCCTCGAGGAACGGTTGAGTGCGTGCCCCCTCCCTTTTTTTTTTTTTTTTTTTTTTCTTCAACTCGCCCTTGTCTGGATCTCGCTGCTGACGACGTATGACGGCCCTTGCTGCAGAACAAGTTGAGACGCTACTCAAGACACAGGAACCACCAGCCTCTTCCAAGACCGCCAGCAGCAGTACGCCGCCCACAAGCTCCCGCACCGAGCCCAAGATCAGCAGCACTACACCACCAGTGCCGGCCCTCAATGTACCTGACCCGCCTGTCAATGCTGGCGGCGGCGGCGGTGGCAGAGAGAGAGACCGCTGGGACTTTACCGCGGACAACTCCCCCGACCGCAGCAGCAGCAGCTCGCACCCGATACCTTCGACTTCAACTCCATCAACATGCAGAGCAACTTCACCTGGGAGATGATAGGCCTGGGCTTGGAGGAGCCCCTACCCCCACAAGAATCTATCGATGAATTGTCAGAACACCCTATTCCTCACCCTCTTTCCCTCTGCATTTGTTTGCGTGTGTGTTTGTGATGAGTATGTGGCGCGAGAGGCTAACGAGGCGTGCCGAGCTGCAGTCACCAGACATATTTTGAGAAGATTCACCCTTCTATGCCCATGATACATAAATACCGTTATCTGGCGGCTATGAATCTGTAAGTTTTACTTTTTGTTTTTGGTTTATGTGTGTGTCGCGCAGGGGCTGGTGAGAGAAACAACGATGGATGGATGGTTGACGAGGGTTTTTGTTTAGAGCACCAAATCAACGACCACCAGTGTGCCTCAGATACGCAATATGGACAATGGCATGTTCAGTGTCGGACAAGTTCTCGTCCCTCCGAGATCTATTCTACCAGAGAGCCAGGAAGTACGTCGAGGCCGACTACATCAAGGGGTTCGGAGAGCACCTGATCTCGGTCGCCCACGCGCAGACCCACTGTCTGCTGGCCCAGTACGAGTTCAAGATGATGTTCTTCCCCAGGGCGTGGATGAGCACCGGCTCCGCCGTGCGGTTGTGTCAGATGATGGGACTGCACAGGCTTGACGGCGCCGGCCTGGATGTCAAGATGTGCATCCCGCCACCGCGGGACTGGACCGAGAGAGAGGAGAGGAGACGGACGTTCTGGATGTCCTTCATCGAGGACAGGTACGCCAGCATCGGCACCGGGTGGCCTATGACCATCGACGAGAAGGACATCATGTCCAACATGCCCTCGTCCGAGGAGGCCTTTGACATGAGCAGGCCCGAGCAGACCCAGACCCTCGCCGAGTCCATGGTCCCAGCTGGTGCCGGGAGGATCTCCACCATGGGAGGCATCGTGCTCATGGCATGCCTGTTCGGCCGAAACCTTCTCCACCTCCACCGACCGGACGTCGATGATCGGGACCACGATCTGAACGGAGAGTACTGGAAGCGGCACCGGAACCTGGACAACATCCTCCTCAACACCTCTCTCTGTCTGCCGGTCCACCTGAAGCTGCCAGGCGGCCTGTCGAACCCGAATGTCATCTTTACCAACATGTGTATACACACCTCGACCATCTGTCTCCACCAGGCCGCCATATTCAAGGCCGACAAGAACAGGCTGCCCGCCTCGGTCAGCTCCGAGAGCAAAGTCCGCTGCATCACCGCGGCCAACGAGATCGCCAGCACCATGCGCATGATCTCGCACATCGATCTCTCCACTGTAAGCCATCGTCATTATGATTACACGTGCTGGATCTACAAAATCACACCCAAACCAGGTCTGGCCAGCTAACCCTCCGCGTCTCCTACAGATCAACCCCTTCACCTCCTTCTGTCTCTACGTTGCCGCCCGGGTCTTTGTGCAGTACCTGAAGAGTCGGCCTGATGAGAGCCAGACTGCCGACTCTCTGAGGTTTCTGCTGGCGGCTATGGGCGCGCTGAGGAGGCGGAACCCGCTGACAGAGTCTTTTCTGGTCCAGCTGGACGTGGATCTCGAGGCCCTGGGGGCGCGCATCCCGAAGCTGAGGTCGGCCTTCCCGCGCAGTACGGAGTCGGGCAATGTAAGCTCCTGCCATGAGAAAAGTCATTTTTCACCACCACAAAAAGAAAAGGACCCGACTGACTCAATGGTACAGCGCGGTCCGGTGCCACAGGGGCCTGCCTCAACACCAAGCGACAAGCAACACTCGGGGCACTGCATTATGACTGGCTCAGGGAACAATAATTTGTTTGAGGATGGGGCCGACACCAGTGGCAAGGCCCCAGACATGACTGACCTTGATCCAGCCCTGTCGAGCGCCCCCCAGCAGCCCATCCCGAGCTTCAGCTCGCTGAATGCGCAGTGGCGGCACGAGGGCTCCAGGGCGATTCTGGAGAGGATGCGGCAGGCCGGAAGCAATGCCAACTTCTTCGGGTCGAGCCTGATGCAGGAGCTGAGCAGCGTCGAGGCTACCGGCGACATGTCTCTATCGCCAGACGCGGCACAGTGCTCGGACCGGCCGACGCCCAACTCATGTACATCTGCCTCGGACCGGCACAACAGCGGCAGCGGCAACCTGACCGCCGCGGGAAGCAGCAGCCGCTGTTCAGGCCCAAACTCGTTCGAGGCCTCGCCGGCGTCTTCGTCCACCAACAACAACAACAACAACAACAACAACAACAGCAACAACATACAAGGCCAGGGCGGCAGCCGCATGCCGGGCGACGCCGTGCACAACATGTTTGATAGTATACCCGAGGCTCTGCGCGGACACGACATGCCGACGGGGCTCACGCCAGGTAGACAGTTTAGCATGTCGATGGAGACGCCCAAGGACACGACGGGGTCTGGCGGCGACGCCACGGCCACAGGCGACTTCAACTGGGAGAACTTTGCCTCGACGGGCACAGGCATGACGCCGATGAGCGAGGGGATGCTGCGGACAATGTTGCAGATGGGACCCATGGAGACCATGGAGACCATGGAGACCATGGAGATGGGGTGGGATAATTCTACCTGATCCACCGACCGGGGGCTTCAAAGTGAAGAGAGGAGTTCCCATGTTCATTATGATGGGTTTTCGGTCCTTTTTTTTTTTCGGCTTGCATCAGTGGACGGCGTTGTAGGTCCGTGTCTCTTTCCCTTTCTCTATGAGCGGTACGACAAAATTTATATACGGTACGATACGGAGTGGATGTTTTTTTTCTCTCCGGCTGATGGGAGGGATTTCTCTTGTCTGGTGAGTGGATCTGGCTCTTTTGGACGTGGACATGATCGAGAGCGGCTTTCTTGGTATGCACGGAAACAGCCTCTGGGTGGCTTCTTTTTCTATTTTTTTTTATTATTATTTGTCCCTTGGCTCCTTTCCATTCCCTTGACATCTAGGCTGGGCGGACATCATGATCTGTATGCAAAGTGCTTGCATATTAGAGGAAACCCGAAGAAAAAAAGACAAATCTCCCATCTTGTAGAGAAAGGGTACGATGGCATCATCAATACACTACTACTACCCTCACTACCGCTACCATTCTACTACTATAGCTTACTTAGTATCCTGGCAAACTGGATATGAACAATATATGATTTGGCGCACGAGGCAGATTTATTTGAAGAAAGAAGAAAAATTCTTCACCAAAAAAATAACCAAGAATATTATAATCGGATGCCATTTGTGTCTTTGCTTATTTTCGTTATTACTACTAATTACTTTATTCCCAATGTTTTCATTACATGGACGACAATCATCCATCCCAAGTACCAAGTGCGTCCTTTGAAAAAACTCAAAAACTCCGGGTATCATTTATGTGAATGCGCAAACCCAACCTTCCCTCTTCTTGTTTCAATCACCCTGGCTTAGTACTGTGAGTAAAGCGACATAGAATCACTCCGCCCAAGCTCCCCATCCTCCACCTGCGCCACCCTCCCGTGCGCAGTGGGCATAGGCGGCGCCGACGGCACCGTCGTCGCAGCCGGCCCTGGCGACGGCACCACCCTCCTGCTCGGCATGCGAGGCGGCAGCACAAAAGACCCGACCTCCCAGCTGTCGTCGTCAGCGCCGCCGGCGGCAGCCCTGATGGTGCCTGTCCTGCTCGGGTAGAGGGATGAGGAGTATGTCGACGACATGGCTGCGTCTTCCAGCTCGTCGTCGTCCTGCTCGCGTGTGGACGGGCGGTGGTGGGGGTCACGCCTGCTGGGCATGCGCGGCGGCAGCACAAACGATTCGACCTCCCAGTCGTCGTCCTGCTGCTGCTGGCCCCTGTTGCTGGAGGAGGACGACGCCATCGTGCCGTTCCTGCTGCTCGGCTGCCTCAGCGGCGCGACGGTCGACTGCGCCTCGAGACGCTCTTCCTCTTCCTCTGCCTCCATGGGCGACAGGCGGCGCGTCTCGGCGGCGGCCGCCTCGGTCATGTCCTGCGAGTACCGGCTGGCATAGTAGGGCGAGTCCTGTCCTCCTTCTTGTTCCTCTTCGAACCGGTAGTATGGGTTTGCGTCTAGCACGCGAGAGCCGCGCCTTGACGACCCTCCATCTGTTGACGAGCCACCCTCCGACGCGGCGATCAGGTTCGAGCTGAACAGCGGGGGCGGGCTCAAGGCGATTGCTTCTCTGGCGGCAGCGGCAGAGGCTAGATCGGCCTCGTCGTCGTCTAGCCCGTGCTCATTCATCGTCATGCCGCCGCCACCGTAGCCGTAGCCGTAGTTGGGCGGGCTGCCCAGGGTGGTCAGTGTCGTTCCCGAGCTGACCCTCTTGCTGAGGAACACCGACGACGGCGCCTGAGCGGTCCTCTCGACGTCATAAAGGCAGTCTCCTCCGATGTTGCCATTGTTGCCGCCATTATTGTTGTTGTTGCTCCTGCCACTGCCGCTGGCGGCTGTTGTCCAGATCGCGGGGTGGAAGGCGGCGAGGGAGACGAGGGCTTCTGTCAGCGGGAGGCCCTCGGCGAGCAGCCAGGCGGTCTGGTCACGGGCGAGGGCGCTGCCGAGGCCACCCCAGGAGGCGGCGGCGCGGTAGGCGCAGCGGACGAGGACGCAGGCGGTGGCGACGGGGAGGGCGGCCAGGAAGATGGTCGAGCGGGTGTTGTTGTGGTGGTTGTGGTGCTGCTGAGGGTACTGCTGGTATTTTCCCTGGTGCTGGGACTGTGGAAACGATGCGTACCGGCCGAGCCTCCTATCTGCGCTGCCGGCACGGGCGTAGGCTGCTGCTAGGAGGCCCAGGGCAGCGGCCAGGAGGAGGGTCTGCAGGAGAAGGGCAACGGAGAGGATGGTCTGCCCCGTGTGTCCCGCGCCGGTGAGCAGCAGACCCCATGGGCCGGCGGCACGGGCACCAGAGAAGCTGACAACCAGGGCGACGGTCTGGAGGAGGAGGATGACGAGGTCGCCCCAGATAAAGAGACGGAGGTGGACACTGGGGGAGAGGAGGGCGTGCTGGGGCCCGAGAGACTCGAGCACGTTGGCGGTCTGGAGATGAATGCTGTTGAGAGATAGGTTAGTTTTGAGATATATATAGAGTTACGAGAGAGAGAGAGAGAGAGAGAGAGAGAGAGAGTCTCGACTTTACCTGATGGTGACCAAGACAGGTGCCAGTGTCGACAGGCTAAAGTTTGCTGCAAATGTCACATACGCCCACGACTGGAACCGCAGTGCGTATGCCGCAATCTCAAGTATATAAGCCACGCACAGGACCGAGCTGAAGACGACACAGCGCCTCGTCTTCACTGTGATGGCCAGACATGCTGCCAGACTGAGGGCAGTGAGGCCCAGGAGGGATCCGTTGGCCACTTTGCTGGCGCCGCCGCCGTATGGCGTGTCGTAGACGTCGAGCCATTTTGGGCCGCTTGGTGAAGCCATTGTGGGATTCTTCCAACACAGCTCAGCTCAGACCACTTAAAGAACCGAGGAAAGTGTCACTTGAAGAGAGAAAGATGATGAAAAAGACAGAAGGAGAAGAAGAAGAAGAAGAAGAAGAAAAAAAGCAATGCCAGAGGAGATAATGTACAACAGAAAGAATGTCAACAACAATAACCCACGCCAGCCCCCTTCACATTCGGATCAGCAACCATAGCCCTGAACAGCTCCATTTTTTTGGTACGTCACCCGTCACAAAGGAACTGATCTTTCCCACACAAAAGCTGAACCAGTCAGGTTGGAAATCCAAGGCAAGGAACACCAAGAGGAGAGGAGTAAGAGAGTCTGAGAGGCAAACCTCGTGTCCTATCCTTGCGTGGGGCCCGCAGTTGTGTGTGTGTCTCGCACAAGTTTCCCCGGCCTAGTTAAAGGTGGGCTTTTCTGTTTTGTCGACGGCACTGTGGCAGCCCATAGCAGGCCTGCGCTGGGAATGGGTGGAGAATCCATGCAAGATCGATTTGCAGTGCCACCTTGCGGCGGATCCTGGAGGCTGGGCTGCCTCGTCACTCAGACCCACACACCACCGCCAACAGCATGGCCACTGGCTGGAGAGCTGAACGGGACTCGGGGCGGCGGGTCGGGCGGTCGCAGCTCGTGTACCATAGTAGCTCGTTTGTGTGTGCCTTGTCCATCACTGACGTGACGGCTTGTTTCGTGTTGAATGTATGCCATGTTCCATAATACGGCGCATGGTATGTCGTGAATTTCGTACATAATACTCCAACTTTTATTGTGCCAAACCTGACCCACGGCTGCCCAAGCGGGCTTGTCGGGGAAAGAAAAAGAGGGGAGCCACATGGGTTGGTTCTAAGCTTCTTTGAAAGAAACTCTGCAGAGGCTGTGCGTGCCTGGCGAGAGAGCAAAAACCATCCTGTGTCCAGAGACTCTCTCTCTCTCTCCCCCCTCTCTCCACACACAGGAGGGCGGTGTCAACAATTAATTGCCGGTCTGCACAATGACCAGGCAGACGACTTTCGCTACGTCACAGCATCTTCCTCCGTCAGCATCCTGTCAGTGTACCACACATACTTTGTACACACATTGTATTGCCGTGGTCAGGTTGGGTGACGCCAGTGAGCCTGTTGTAAGCATGCGCAAATCGCTCAGCAAATCACATTCGCAACAAGGAAACTGGGTCCACTGATCATCTTTAGTCATCAGCCAACATTTGTTGAAAAGGAAGTGATGCCATCCCGAATCTCGCTTACCTTCAAATAGATGAACACTGCAGAGGATTCCGCATTTGACAGCGATGAACAGGTCAGTGAGGTGGACATGGATGCTGCATCAAGCCGCGCAATGCATGCTCCTATCCGGTCGGTTGAGAGAGGGAGCCCAACGGTCTTGCGAGCCTTGTACGAGTGCCGCGGGTGCGTATACCATGTGCCGGTCTTGCTCAATGCAAGGCTGTCCGAGGCGGTACATGGCCGATTTTTGACGATGCACGGCGCTCTCGGCTGTATCCAGATGTATCGGTTCGCTCGTGGATGCGTCCCCTCACACAATGCCTCTTAGTCTTGCGAGTCTTTATGTCCCCCCTCTCAGTTGTTCCTTGACCCTTGATCCATCCTGTCTTCTTTCCTGTGACAATACTTCGAGACACAAATTCGCGAGCGTGGCACAGGTCTGTTTGCCCCCTTCGATGTTGTCGTGATCAAGAAGAGCCCAGACGTGACCCAGCTCGGGTGTGCAGGCCGCCCAGACAGCCCACTCTCTGGGTGATCATCTCCCATCCGGAGGCAGCACCGTCGGCTCCTCGGATGAACATCACGCAGAGAAAGAAGCTGTGAATCACGATGGCCGGCTCCAGGCGGCCAGCGACCAGGGCTCGGAGCTTACCAGAGTGTCCAGCAGCGCTCTTCTTGAGCTTCAGGCAACAGCGCGACGGGGCTGTCCGGAGAGATGCCAGCCGTCTGCATCAGGCTGGTCCATGTTGCCTTCCAGGGTCAGTAGTTCTTTGGGGTCAAGTGCTGGCTCTTGACAATACGGAACTCGGGGGAGCAGGCATCCTCGACCTCCAGGAACGATTTCGCTGGTCCTGTGATTGGGCCAACAGCCGTCCCTTTTCTCGTCTGGAGCTAGCAGCGTGAAGGCCTCCTAGGATACGGCTGGCCAGGACGCCGATACTGTTGGGTAAGAAGGAGAATGCAACAAGAGTGATGGCTTGAGCAATGACGGGCTCACGGTCTGTTCGGCCGCAGGAATCGCAATCGTATGCATCCTCTGCTTCTATCCCGCCCTTTTTCGGAAGTGCCATGATGCCCATATTTATGGTATAGCTGAATGGGAAAGAAGAGGAAGAAAAGGTGGCCTTCTGTGTGAAGACCATGTAAAGGGTCTCCTGACTTGTTTGACTGGTTGAGCCTGAAATGGCCTTTTGTCCTGACAGATTCTTGGGTGACCTCATCACTTTGGGACCTTTCCTGGTTTGAGTTTCTCCATGCTTTAAAGGGCAGGAACAACTGCGTGCATCTGCTGCAGAGCCCCAACAAGCCATTCTGGACATGTGGAAGCCTTCAGAAGGATGATACTTATTTGCATCTGATCCCTTCCCTTGGCTTGGATTAAAGTTAGCACTGGAGTAGGTGATCCTGCAACCCGGCATGTTGTGATAGTGGAATAAGTAAGTATTAAGTAAAGAAGAGAAAAAGCAACAAAGAGGAAAGAAGAGAAAAGAAAGTGCACAGACCACCACGGCGGAGGGTTGGCGACAGTGGGACCCTTACTTAGGCCGGTGCAGGTGTGGGGCACAGAATCTCACTCCGCTTTTCGAAAGGGCACGCGAGTGAGAGAGAAGAAAAGTTTAGGAAACGGAAGGGAAAGGGAAAAAAAAAAAAAAAAAAAAAAAAGTAGCCCATCCTCACCTGCAACACGCTCAACCCCCATCGATCGCACAACAGGATCCGCTGTTCGATACAGGTCCTCTCTGGGAGAAAGCCTACCATGTTCCATCAGTATTTTCAAGCATTGATCACTGCGTCACTCAACACCTTCCACTTAGCAGCTTAAGACCCGAGCCACACTGCAGAAAAAAGAGAGACAGAGAGAGACGGTTTAGGCATCCTCCCGATACCCAGCCAGCCTCACCTCACTTCACCGTCACCTTGAACATCCTCGAAACATATGGCGACCTCGACTCCAGTCAGAGTACAACGGCGGTCGTCGCCAGCCGTCAAGAGCTCCGCCCTCAAGAGCATCCTGAGGGCCGGCCCGACGAAGCTGGGTGGTCACCCCCGCCCGCGCGAAGGCGAGGGCGACGCCAAGGGCGAGAATCCCTCTCCAGAGAGCCCGACCAAGCGCCGCAAGACCGTCGTCTTCGATATGGACTCCAACACAGTACAGAGCATCACGTTTCAGACGCCAGACGAGGCCAAGAGGAAGGCAGAAGGTGTCAAGCAGGTGGTCCTCAAGGCCCTGAAAGAGCACGGCTCGGGAGAGCAGGAGGGGTACGATACTCTGAAGGGCATCTTCCGCAACGACCGGCGGCGGCGGCGGACCAGTACGCCGACCTCGAGTCAAGCCGAGGACGATGTCGAGCCCTCCGACCTGATCTACTACATCAACGCCCTCAAGGCATGTGCTCCTCACATTGGTCGGTCGTGCACCGGCCTGGTTCACGAGGTCCTCAGCATACCCTGGCTGGGCCGACCCGACGACTTCGTGACTGCCTACATCGGCTTCCTCGCAAACCTGGTCACCGGCCAGTCCATATATCTCAGCAACGTCCTCGCGATGCTCGTCGACAAGTTTCGCCATTCCAAGCCCTCACAGTGGGCGGCCGGTGATTACCCCGAGGTCAGCTGCGACGTCATGCGGCAGCGGCTCCACTGCGCCTTGGGCCAGGTCCTGCAGCTCTTCCCGGCGGCGAGGCGGGTGCTGCTCTCGCAGGTCAACAAGGAGTTCCCCTTCTCCGACGATTCGAAGCCTGTCCACATGGCTTTTGTGCAGAATCTGCTGCGTCTGCGGGAGTATGCCCCGGACATGGGGCCCGAGATCATGGAACTGATCACGGACCGACTCGTCAAGGTGAGAGAGCACATCACGATCATTTTCCCTCCCGGGCTGGGTTATCCTCACGCTGACATGACGTGTCTCCCTACAGATTGATGTACAGATCCAGGTTGACCTCGACGAGGCCGACGATGAGGTGGCTGCCGGCGTCATCAGCCAGCTCCAGTCTTCTCGGATGGGCGACACCAGCGAGGACGACGCCAGCGACGCCGAGAGTGTTGCGAGCGACGAGAGTGACGACCAGCACGAGCTGACGGGCAAGATATTGAAAGCTGCACAGCATATTCAGAAGATGGACACCATCATGGACACATTATTCCGCGTCTACGAGCCCGTGTTTGCCGACCCGGACTCGGACAGGGCCAGAGATCTCTTTGACAACATGCTCTCGGAATTTGTCAACATCGTTCTCCCCACATACTCGAGCCGACATACACAATTCCTCATTTTTCACTACAGCCAGCTGTCAGAGGACCTGACGGATAGGTTCGCCGGCGTCCTGCTCGATATTGCCTTTGGGAACCAGAACTCCATGGTCACGAGGCAGAATGCCGCCGCATACCTGGCCAGCTTCGCCGCTCGGGGCAAAAAGGTCCCGGCCGAGTCTGTGCGGACGATCTGCACCGTCCTCATCAAGCACATCGATTCCTACCGACACAGGCACGCAGGCACGGCCCGGCCCGACCTGAGGAGATTCACGCCCTACTACGCCCTCTTCCAGGGCTTGCTCTATATCTTCTGCTTCCGCTGGCGCGACCTGGTCCTGGAGGCCCCCGACCTCGTCAACCCAGACGACGCCGCCTCCTACCTCGGGCAGGAGCTGGTGTGGATGCAGGAGCTCGGCCCCCTCCTCACGGCCAACATCTGGTCCAACTTCAACCCGCTCCGCGTCTGCCACCCGACCATCGTGCACGAGTTTGCCAAGCTGGCTGGCCACCTCGGCTTCATGTACGTGCACGATAAGATCGAGCAGAACCGGCGCATCTACCTGTCCTCGTACGTCTCGTCCAGCGTCGAGGCCCTGCGCGAGACGGCCAGCCACGACCCGTACGACGAGAGCTGGCTGCAGCTCACGCCCTACTTCCCCTTCGACCCGTACCAGCTCCCCGAGAGCCGCCACTGGGTCGACGACGACTACATACCCTATGACTCGTTCCCGGGCCTGGGCGAGGACGATGACGACGACGACAGCGAGCCGGACGAGACAATGGATATGGACGAGACCTTTGAGGAGACATTTGCCGACGACACCGAGACGGATGAAGGGAGTAGCAGCTGAATGATGGATGTATCAGCAAATACCATGGAGAGGGAACCGGCGTTTCTTGAGACTGGGGGAAGGAAAAATGCATGAAGCATTTATTGGAGCGTCTCTTTGTTTCTTTTTGTCTTCTTCTTTTTCCTTTAACGACAGAGATACCACGCATCAATATTGAGCAGCTGTCCTCTTGTACAGAGAGGCTTTTTGAGAATTTTACCTCTTATGAGAGCATGACTATGGCGGCAAGTGTGTAAACACACACCTTTCACGTCCACACAAGATGCCATGTTATCACGTCGTCAGATTTCCAGTTATACAAACGGTCAGATCTACTTGGCAGCCTTGTTGAGATATAGCGATTTGATATGATGTGTGTTTGTGTATTTGGATTGTGAAGATATCATCAGATCCTTGATTACCTAACACCCAAAGTGGGCGATCTGCTAGGCATCTATCTCCGTTGATATGCACACAATATGGATCAGCCTTCCTTGCTGGGGATGCCATTCTTCTCTTCGTTCATCGTGTGTGGTTGCCCCCGTGCCAGAGTAGCACGCTTTACATGGTGGGTGGTGCCACGACGCACGAACCACACACAGCTTTCACTTCTTGTCCTTCTCCAGATCAACACCAACGATGCGCAGCTGACCCAGGTCGCTGTACGCGAGCTGGTAGCGGGTGGGGGCCCAGGAGACCACAGGGGTGGAGCTGGCCGTCTTGAAGGTGTGCACGCGCTCGCCGGACTCGCAGTGGTAACAGTCGATGCCGGTGGACTGGCCGGTCTGGACGTCGACGTCGCTGCCGGCGACGAGGTAGTAGCCGTCCCAGGTGAAGCTGAGGGTCTTCACGGGGCCGATGAGGTCGGTCAGGGTGCGGTGGCAGATCCATTCGCGGGTGTCGTACAGGCTGACGAGCGAGTCGGTGCCGCCCGAGGCCAGGTACTTGCCGTTGGGCGAGAGCTCGACGGACAGGCACGAGCCCGTGTGGCCCTTGAGGGCGTACTCGCTGGTGGCACCGGGGCCGTCGATCTTGGAGCGGTCGTAGTTGTAGTGGATGACGGGCTCAAATTCGGGGTACGACAGGACGCGCACCTCGCCCTTGCCCGTGCCGACGTAGACGCGCTTTCGGCTCCAGCAGAAGGCGATCTGGTTGGTCTGGACGGCCTGCTGGTGGTTGGCGATGGGGGTGGACTGGGTGGGGGAGAGAACAAAGACGTTGTCGGCCTGAGATAGAGGGAGGGAGCGGGGGGAGGGAGGGGCGCAGTTCAATTTAGTATTTGCAGCACGTCCCATCATTCGAGGAGGAGAAAGTGTATGGTGAGGGGCTCACCTTATTTCCAACGATCAGCGACTCTCCCTCGGGGTCCCAGACCAGCGTGAAAGCCTCACCCAGGCCCTTGACCTCGTTGACACAGTTCTTGGTGCGCACGTCCCAGAACTTGACGGTGCCATCGTTGCTCACGCTGCAGAGCTCGGCGTCCTTGACGGGGTTGAAGGCGACCTTCTCGATGGGGGCGGCATGGCCCTTGAGCTCGGTCGAGAAGCGCACATTGGCCCTCTCGGGGTTCCCTGGCGACGGCCATTGTCAGCAAATAACAGAGACATACCTGCCTCGTCCTGACGAACGAGTGCAACGGGTAGATCGGTCACTACTCACAGACTCGAAGGGTCTTGTCGGCGGCACCGGTGGCGATCAGGTTGCCAAAGGGGTTCCAGCCGATCGAACGGATGCTGGCAGTACTATCATCAACAAAGGTCCGCGGCGGCTTCTTGAAGGCGGCTTTGGGGAAGTAGAAGGGATCTTCATCGTAGTCGAGCTGCTGCGGCGGCGACATACTTGTAGTTTGAGGCGCCTCGCGCGGCGGTGGGCTCCGTGTATGCCTGTGGCCGAAAGGCGTTGAAGTAGACCTGGAAGCGATCTTTGTTCAGGCTCTGTCTGGGCCGGAGCAGAGGTGCCCTGACCGGCTTGTTGGAAGATGAAGCCATGGCTCAGGTGCCAGGTGCTTTCTAAAGATAATCTTCACTTATTAGTTTGCTGGCTGCTTTGTTTGCTTCCGTCCGATGTTGACTTACCTTTTCTTTGTGTGCAGAGAGGGATGAACTCTTTGGTGGTGAAAGGTGGGGGGGATGGGACGAAATTGAGAGGACCCTAGGCAGGTTACTTTGCAGGCCTCATCCAGTGTCATGAAAACCTGAGAAAGAGTGATCAGGAAGAAAGCTTGAGATGAAAAACATGGCCTTGGCTCGAAAGAGTATACTCTCAACCTCTTGAGAGCAGGCTGGCAGTTAATTTGGTATCGACAGCCTCACAGGAGCAGCCATCATGGTGTAGTGGAATTGTCCTCTCAGGGTTTTTGGGTCTTGGGGGTCCTTTGGAGGGGGCCAAGTGGAATCTTCAGCAGGTCCCCTCCCAGTGCTGCCCCTCTCCAGCTCAGAACACTCCTCAGTACTACAGTACTTACTATGTACTTACAGCAGCTGCCAGTGGGCCACTGACAGGCAGCTACAGGGCTGATCCCAGACCTCTGCTGCAGCCTATCACGGAGCACAGGCTCAGTTCCGCCGCCATTTCTGGGCTGCTAATCAATTCTTAGTGAATAGTCTGTAGCTGTTACCCCCTGTGCTCGCCCACCACAGAACCACCCACACCAGCAGCACATGGCACTGACTGCACCACACTCCCAACTCCAGCTACAACATCACACACTTTCCTCACCAAGTTCACTCAATTCTTGCGCACCACCTTGCAGACCACAACAATACATAGCACCAAGATGAGCTAGAGACTGCTCAAGGGTCTACAGTAATCTACCCCTCAGAGATTCTCTTTTCTTTCCTTAGAAAAGCCATTCAATTGGCCCGGATGAGGACAGCTCCTCCACCCCTCAGGCTCCAGACAGCCAGCCATGTACTGGCCGGTTGGCACACCTCGAGTATATGCGACCAGCAGCTCCCAGCCTGCCAACTGCAGTGTCACTGTCTCCCATGATGGCCTCTCTCTGCCGACACCTGATGAGAGGGATCCCGAGAAATCCGACCAAGCCTCCCTCCTGACTGCCGACTCTGCTTCCAGCTACGACTTCCCCAACCCGGCGACACCCATCACCCCCATCACACCAGGGATCCAGCCTGTTGAGCGCGAGATCCTCGACACTGGCTCAGAGGCATCGTCCAGCGGCAATGGCAATGGCGATGGCACTGGGCGCCCGGTCATTCCGCTCCACGAGCCAATCCTGGCACTGCGAGTCTCGCGCCTCGGTCAGATCTTTGCTGTCATCACTGCGACATCCATGACCATATGGCAAGCCAAGGTGCGACCCCAGAGAGAGAGAAGAGAAAAGGAAGCCTCCCAAGAAAGAGAGAGAAAAACACAGCTAACTGTATTGTCCAGCCTACGGTCATTCTAGCCGTCGTCGTGCGATCAGAGCCCTCCCTCAAGTCCTATGGTACCAACGTCGACCTCCTGCTCCGGCCCGATTCTGCCATCTTCGTGGTCCGCACCAGCTCGGGCTACCTCATCACCTACTCGCTAGCCACAGACTCGGAGTCGCGAGTGTATAAACCATACTTTACGAGCCACACCAACGTCCAGCGGCGACGGCAGAGCCACTGGGGCGGGCCTGGGCATACGGCACCTGATCAGATCATGTGGGGGCCCGGGGAGGGCCGCGGCGTCAGCGACATCAGCGTGCGGTTTCGCATGGTCATCAAGGTGGACGCTGGGATAGCAAGCGCGCTCGCGCTCGACGACGAGGTGGTCGTGGCCACACGCAAGCCGGCCGCCGTGCAGTGCATACGGTGGACTCCGGACAGCTCGGGCAGCCAGACGAGCACCGAGCTCCTCAGCAAGATGGCGTGGCTCGGCAAGAAGGTGACCGTCACCGAGATGACAAACGACAGGTCCATGAGCCTGTCAACCTGGGTCACGAGCGACGGCCGGGCCTACGCCGTTCAGCGCACGCCAAAGGGCCAGCCAAATCCCGAGACCGGCGAGACGGACCCCAAGAGGCTGTTCAAAGGATACTGCTTCCACGTGCCCCAGGGCCCTCATGACCGCGCAACCCACGCCGTGATCAATGCCCGGTTCTCGCTCATAGCACTTGGGTGTGTCGACGGCGTCGTCCGAGTCTACACGGTTCGGGACTACTCGGGCAACGTGCCGTCATCTCACGTCCAGCGACTACCAGTCTCTGAATCTCACTCGGGGGGCTGACGTCTCTGAGCTACTCTCCGGACGGGTACTGTCTGTTTGCCGGCTACGAAAAAGGCTGGGCCACCTGGAGCGTCTACGGCAAACCGCTGAGCAACAGCTTCGGGGTCGACCAGAATCTTGTGAACAAGAATGGGGAATACTGGGTCTCGGGCGTAAGAGACGCCTCGTGGCTGGGAGGAGGCTCCGAGATCCTCCTTGTCGGCCAACAACACGAGTCATTGTGGCTGCTCGAGATGGCGAGGAGCGCCGTCACTGGATGTTACAGCTCCTCAAACCTGTTCCGCACAGTCCTGCAGACCACATCCAGCGTCATGATCTACCGCGGCTACGACCTGCCCGACATGAGCACAATATCGGCAGAGCCTTTTCTCTGGCACACGACAAGGATACCGGCCACATATCTCCTGAACCAGTGGCCAATCAAATCCACAGTCATATCCTCTGACGGGCGATATGTGGCTGTCGCGGGCCGCCGGGGTCTCGCGCACTATAGCGTCAACAGCGGACGCTGGAAGACCTTCACGAATGCGGAGCTGGAGAACGAGTTCTCGGTACGAGGTGGCATGTGCTGGTGGCAGAATATCCTGGTGGCCGCTGTCGAGGTCAGCAAGACCTACGAGCTGCGGTTGTACTCGCGCGAGAAAGAGCTGGAGAGCATCATCTACGTCCATACCATGCCCGCCCCTATCGTCCTCCTCACGCCCTCCGGAGAGGACTCACTTCTGGTCTACACCTACGACAACCTGCTCTACCACTTCGTCTTCAACCCGCTCGGCAACACAGTACGGCTTGTTCAGGTCGGCCAGATTGCTTTTCACGGCATCGTGAGATCGCCTGCCAGGGTCAGGGGGCTGAGCTGGATATTACCCGAGAGCCAGCTGGTCGAGGGCGACCCATCACAAGACGTCCGCGTCGCCTCTGTTTTATTCCTCGTGGATGGAAAACTGGTCCTGCTGCGGCCCGTACTGGGCGAAGAAGGGCAGCTGAAGTACGACATGAGGGTCATCGCCCAGAATGTCGAGTACTATGTCTCCATGAAAGACCAGCCCTTCCTCAGCGAGATCGGGCCACCGGCAGGTAATACACCAGCCGAGGCAGAGAACGAGGATCTCTTCAACTCCTTGTGGATGTTTGACGGCACGGACATCAAAGCCTGGACGGACATGCAGAAAGTCCTGAACGGGCTGGGCGAGAGCCATGGGGAGCTCCCCGCCCCAGTCTCCATCTCTGTGGACTTCTACCCACTATCTGTCCTGCTCGAAAAAGCCATCGTGCTCGGTGTTGAGCCAGACCTTGTCCAGAGAAGGGATGTCAACTTTTCCTTCTTCCGCTTCTCAATACGGGTAAGTCTCTCTTTCTCTCTCTCTCTCTCTCTCTCTCTCTCTCTCTCTCTCTCTTAACAGTCTTGGTCACACACGTCGCTGACACACCAGCCTAGACAACTCTGTTCCTCCCCGAGATCCTTCGGCATCACCTGATCGCCAGCAAGTCCCTGACAGCACTTCATCTTGCTCAGCAGTTCCAGCACCTCGAATATTTTGCGCACGCTCTCGAGGTCCTCCTCCACCACGTCCTGGACGAGGAGGTTGACATGTCACCGCCCCCTCCCCGGAGAGCGCCATCCTGCCGCGCGTCCTCAGCCTCCTCTCCTCCTTCAAAGAGTACCTCGACATAGTGGTCCGGTGCACCCGCAAGACAGAAGTCCGCTCGTGGCGCACCCTCTTCGACTACCTCCCGCCGCCGCAGGAGCTCTTCGAGGAGTCCCTGCAGCGCGGCTCGCTCAAGACAGCAGGCGGCTACCTCCTCATCCTGCACACCTTTGACGAGCTGGCCACCGCCTCTGAGCAGAGCGTCCGCCTGCTGACGCGCGCCATGCGCGAGGAGGACTGGGAGCTGTGCAAAGAGCTCGCCCGGTTCCTGGCCGCCCTCGACGAGACGGGGGACACCCTGCGTGAGGCGCTCAGGATGGCGAACGTGAGGATCGCGACAGGAGACAAGACGGGCGAGGAAGGGTTTGGCGGCTCTCTGGTGGCGAGGCTAGAGGTCCCGCAGACAAAGGCGAGAAGTGGTGTCAATGGCGCCGGGTCCGCGTCTGGGTCGGCATCGACATCAATATCGGGCGAGTCGAGCAAGGCTGAAAGTCCTGGTGGTGGTGGTGGTGGCAATAACCGCAGTGACAACAGCATCACAGGAGATGGGTCGTCGGATGCCAGCATCAGTGGCCAGAGCGCGACCGTGTCTGATGATGGGACCGAGAGATTGATCTGAAGAGACGAGAATAGGATGGGATGAGACGGGGGCAAAACTTGCCGTCAAGACGACATACTTTGCTTGGACTCGAGTGGGCGGAGGAAGCTATACATCCCTTTACACGTCGTCGGTCTGCGCTAGCCAATACCGCAGTCCCTTGCAGGAATTAGACCCACCAAATCCAAAGAAATCTCTAATGGTATGAATTTCTCTCTCTCTCTCTCTCTCTCTCTCTTACATACATCATCTAGGTATATCGCATCCGACTTCTCTGTCTCCCTCTCTCCTTTTCTCTCATCTAAGTCCAATATCCTGGCCCCTAGCCCCTGTGCTGGCAGAATGGATAATCTCCCTCCGCCGCCGCCTGAGCTGGTCTACCTTCTCCTTGACCGTGATGATCTCCCCGTCCTGCCTCGCCCTCTCGCGCCCCTCGCCTAGGTCCTCCAGGCTCTTAGTCTCCAGCCTAACCTTCCCGCGGCTGCCGCCATGGTCATCATGATTCGGGTCCTCGGCGACCACACGCCGCCGCTGCAGGTTCGGCAGGTACGCCCACGAGTAGGCGGCGCCGAGGGCCATGAATAGGGAGAAGAGGAGGAACTCGAGGCCCTGGCGGGTCGGAGATTTATAGCTTGCGTTGATGCCATAGACGACGGCGACGGCAACTATGCTGCCGATCTTGCCGGCGGCGGCGGAGATGCCGTGGCACGTGCAGCGGTAGCAGCTGGGAAAGATCTCGGCGGGAATGATGAAGGTGAGGCTGTTTGCGCCTGGAAAGAAAGTCTTGAGTATTAGTTTTTTTTTTTTTTTTTTTCGCAATTTCAGATCTGGAGAGACACAGGAAACAGGGTTTTAGGTCAGGAAGAAGAAGAAGGGGGGTTACGTACCGAAATTGAAAAAGAAATGGCAAATAGCGACGCAGACGACAGTGACAGGTGCGGCGTTGGTGTGCGCAACGCCGTAGTAGACGCCACCGGTGATGATGAAGAGCACTGTGAGCAGCAGGAAGGAGGCGGTGAGGAAGCGGCGCCGGTGGAACTTGTTGATAAAGATGGTGCAGCAGATGCTGCCGAGGATGGAGGCGATAGAGACGGTGACAAGGTACTGCTTGCCCTGCTCGAGCAGCGTGTCGTAGACAGTGGCGCAGGGCCGCGAGCTGTCGGTCTGCCAGGCAGGAAGACCCGTCCGGGACCAGGAGGGGAGTACCGAGGTACCTCCTTCAAGCGTGGAGTTCCAGCAGGGCAGATGGGGGCCGAGAGCAGGCGGGGGCCTCTGGCCCAGAGGTCGGCGAGGGTTCCGCCTTTATCGAGCGAGAATCCATAGAAAGAGATATCTAGGAAGAACCAGGTTGCCTGCAGTGATCGTCAGTCAAGTAGGTGGCGACTGCGACTCTTGGAGTCCTGCAGTGCTGCTTGATCCGTTGGGAGGGGGCAAAAAGGCTTACGGAAGTGCCTAAGAGTTGTCAGCCTTGTGTGCTCCTTCACAGAGGGGGTCTTTGGGGTGTGTGGCCGGTGCTTACCTAGCAGGTAATACCAATTCCCGTCCTTGACAAAGTAATTATACAGGTCCTCTCTGGAGAACTGCACTGGCATGAACTGGAAGGGCTCCCGCGGCAGGGGAGGCAGAGATGGGCTCTCGCTGTTGGCAGCAGCAGGGGGCGCACCGTAGACCCTCTGGGTATCGCGGAAGGCCGTGCCCGGTTTGCGCTTGACCTCGAGGCTGTACAGGCCGCAGTCGTAGAGAAAGAAGCGGAAGATGATGGCCAGCACGGCAGGCACGCAGCCGGACCCGATGACGATCCTCCAGATGCCGTCGACAAGGCTCTTGCATTCTTTCTCGTGCTTGGTGTTGATGCCACACTGCAGGGCCCGCAGGTTGTACTGGTCGCCCCGCCCCAGCACGACCCAGACGCCGACGAGCTGGGCGAGTGCCTGTCCGACGGGCTGCATCAGGAAGACTGAGGAGAGCATGGTGGCGCGGGAGCTGGTGCTGGACCATTCTGACGTGATGACAGCACTCAGAGGATACTCGGCTCCTATCCCGATGCCCATGACGAATCGCCACTGGGAGGGGGGAAGAAAAAGAGAGAACAGTCACTGTGTCAGCTTCCGTTGACATGTGCAGCGTGAAGAGGGATGGATATATATATACATATATATATATGTATATCTATACATACAAAACAGAACAGGCCAAGGAAGGACATGTCGTTGTATCCATAGCTGCTGGTGGCCACGCCTATGGTGGAAACAATGACGAGGATGAGCTCGATGCCATAGAGCCGAGTTCGTCCGAAGCGGTCGGCCAGGTACCCAAAGAGCAGCTGGCCGCAGGCAGAGCCGCCGAGGGTGAACAGGTTGATGACGAGGCTTGGCCAGCGCTGGTCTGGAAAGTAAACGTAGGTGACAGATGTGTTTATGACATTGCTCGCGAATAGGTTGTATCTATGGCAACAATACGAGTGTGAGCCGTGCCGTAATTGTATGGCGTTTACATCGGGTGGTGCTGTCTGCAACACGGGTGGTGTGAATGTTTTAGGGGAAAGGGAACTGACGAGTCGGTGAGGAAGCCCGAGGCTGCAACGCCCCAGATCCTAAAATTCCACGAGTTCAGGTCAAGCTCATATCTCAACTGGCGGCGGTCCTATGTTGGGGCATTGGTCGTGTCAGTCATGTGCAAAGCTTTGAAAGGGGGCGTCCGGTTGTGAAACAGCGGCTGTTGCTTACCTGGCGGTCTCCAACAGGCAGAGCAGAACTGTCAAAGCCCAGGAACCCACGGTTTTTCCTCTCGACGTCGTCGGGATACATCGTCCGAGCCATGTCTGGGGTGGATCTCCAACCTGCAGCAGTTATGGGACGGACTCTCGTCTTTTACTGATTGTCCCTTAGATCCCTAATGGTAAGGCTGAGGGGTTTCACCAGCTGTGGAGTCTCGAGTACGTGCTTGACATTTTTACAATACCGGTCTGGGGAACTGGTCCTGGAGGCGTGGACTTGCGATTGAGTCGCGCTGAGTGGGTGTGGTAGTCTTTTTGTTTCGTGAAACCTTGATATGACTTTCTGGCGGTCAGGACTGGGGAGAGGCGCAAGAGTGGCGTACCCCTTCTTCTGGCGCGTATAGGAGGATGCACCAAAGAGACCCTCATGCAGATTCTACGAAATGTTGAACATGCACGGGACGAGGCTGGTTGAAGGATGTTCCTCCGGTTGGTAGAGCAGAAGAAGGGTCTCGGCGGATAAGAGTCGTCGTAGGTAAGGCAGGTGCTGCCCAGGTGTACTGTCAAACCATAATCATAATGCTGGGGGAAGGCGCCCCCACGCTACATCCATCGTCCACCGAGGGGCTAGTATGTTGAGGCGAGGGCGAGGGGCCATGCAGTCAGTGGATGGATGGATGAGAACCCCTTGCAAAGCATAAATTCGACTGAACGCGACTGACAACGTGCTGCTGTGTACTATGGACTGGCTGTGAGAGAGAGATTGCGTGTGTGTGTGTTCGTGTTCTCGTATGTCTTCAAGAATTCCGCCCCAAAAGAAACCACACTAGGCTCGGACATCACTCAACTCACTCACCGTCTCTTTCCCACCACCCTGGAGTAGTAGTTACTGTATTCCGTACAGATGCTAATCTTTTTTCCCTAGACTTTTCTCGTTTAGAGTCCCGAGGACCGCCCCTGTAAAGCCCCCTAGCCTCTCTTCCCCGCTCTAGGCTACGGTACAGTAACAGCAACAGTAACATGCAGACTGCTGCTGCTGCAAGATCCACCACGTTCAGCCCCTCTCCCCTCTCTGCCTCAAATAAGTACATAAAAATAAGAATTGAAGGAAGGAAGAAAAGAGAGAAAAGAAAAGAAAGCCATGCGTACCCAAAACATTCATTCATTGGATGCTGCTTACCGAGTTACCGAGTATTTCTTTGTCAAGTCCAGGCGCCGCGGCATATAGAAGAGTAAATCCTGCCTCGCGCAGGCTCGTGGCTTTTCTGTGACGTTCACACTTCTCGAACAAGAAGTCGGTCTAGTAGTTTCGTCCCTCACTTCTTATTTTGGGCTCCTCCTCCTCCTCCTTCTCCTCCTCACTGCCTCGCACCTGGGGGATCAGGGTCAGTATCGGCTAAGCAGGCCATCTCAGTTTCCACCTTGGCCCTGTTCTGTAATACCACGTCCATCGCTCTGCCCACGTGGTATGCACCCGGGCTGAGAAACCATGTCCGTCAAACAACAAACTTGGTGGCTCAATGTATACTGACTGCAAGTATCTTGCACACTGCAGCAGGTGGCGTCCACTAGACCAACTCGTGCCGTTGCAACGTAAGACAGCTCAATAGGTACCGTAGCATGGGCTGGAAGTGCGGTTGTGTGCGTACCGCATCTAAGACAGCGTCCCGTCCCTTGGTCGGTTCAATTCGGGAGCCTCTCTCCCTCTCCCTCTTCTCGGTCCGAGCAGCCACCCACAGGCATTCTTTCTTGTTGAATGCCTACAGTTCGGAGACACACACCTCCCTCTCTACTCACCCAAGACGGACCGAAATGTAATTGAATGGGCACGAGGCCAAGCATATAAAAGTAGGCATCTGGCACTGTGGTCTAATCCAGTGGCAGAGATGGAGGGGTGGGCTCTACCCGCCTGATCAGCAGTGCTGAGAGCAAGAGGAGACGACTCGCCAGAAACCATTTCCCCCCTCTCTCGGCTTATGGGGCTCAGCGTCTCTCCCGCCTGTCATGATACTGACTTCATCCTCCCCCAGTAACCTAACAGCACCTTCAGCCAACCACCACCAGGGCCTCGTCAGAGTACCTCGGGCTCGGTTCATTCAAGAATCAATTCCATCTGGTGGTGGTGGTGATAATCAATGTGGCGGCTGTCGGCTGCTGTGCCGCACATGCAGGGTGCCAGCCTTGGCCTAGCCTGACAGGGTGACAGAGAGCTCCAGTGCCAAATCCCGTTGCGCCTTCTGGCCATGTGCCCTTGCCCCCTTCCTTGGGATCTCCAGCACACACCATTGGCAATCCATTCCGCCATCTTGCCATCCAACGTGGACCCCGCTCTACTCAACCTTGAGCCCCTCTCCCCTTCCCCCCCCCCCTCCTTTCTAGAGGACTCGGAGGCCCAGACCCAGATAACTCGCCCTGCCCTCGACCGCTGGGGACCCCAGCATATGCGGCACATTCTGTGGCAGCGCATGGGACGAGGAGAAGCTTGCTGCTGTGCCTGGGTCGGTCACTGCTCACACGGAGCGCGGTGGATAACACCGCACACACGCATACATATACACACACGCACGCACGCGCGCGCACACGATAAGATAACACTGTTCAGACCGTCAGCTCGCTCTGTTCTTTACTTTCATGCTGCTGCTGCTGCTGCTGCTGCTGCTGCTGCTGCTGCTGCTCCTTACAGTTGCCCTGCACACACACGCGCACACCAAAGGGGGTTTCACAGAAAAGCCGACTCGGTGATGAGAAATCTGGATGGCAAAGCACGGCAGTCGTCGTCGTCGTCGCTGTCGTTGTTGATGTTGCTTCTCTCAGCCTGCGCAGGACCCTCGAGAATCTGGAAAGCTTAAATCGCTTGCCTGGTCTTTTTTCCTGGTTTTAATGATACAGTACCACTTGCCAGCCCGACGACACCGCCGCATCTTGGGGCTTGAGCGGCTCTCGTAATCACCTTCTGCTCGGGATATTCCACCTTCGATTTACTGGTACGACCCTCGCTCTTCAACTGACTACTGTGCAATCGCATGATTGATTGTAGTGTCTCTTTTTGTTTTCTTCCTTGACCAGTTCCTCTGGTCAACACCCTCAGATCGGACTCTGACACAATATATACTTTCATATCCCAAGTGGAGAGTAATATTTACTTACTGTACTCGTCTGACTCAAGAAAACTTTACCCAGTCTCACTCACAGCCTTGTCTCTTGTCGCACCACACACCGGCGCGCGGCGGCGCAACAGGCGCGAACCCTTGCGAAACGGTACGGGCGCGGGCACGATCCTGGCGAAGAGGACTTGAAGGGCGCGCGACGACCGACGGACAAGAGGCACCCCATCACCCAACCTGGCCATAGCAGCACAAGAAATGCTCTTGTCGGCAGAGCACGAACTGCCCTGATCACCCCTCCCCTTCCCCGCTGGCGCAGCTCCGCACAGAGAGGGCTGGACAGCTGTCGGGGTCCCGGAAGGGCTGGCAATACATGCCACCGCGAATCATGGCCTATTCCAATAGATCTTTACAATCAAACTCCTCCTCCTCGTCGTACATATCATCGTCTCTGGGCCATGCGTCCTACCCGCCAGCGCCCGCCCACATCGTCGATACCCCCAACAGCTCCGCCGTCTCCGGTGTGACTTTGGACCCCTCGCTGCCTCCGACCGCACTCCGCCCTTTGGATCTCGGTCCTCCCGTCTATCAGGCTACAATGTATTTAGACCTCGCTCAGGGGAGAGGGAGGGGAGGGGAGGAGGGGGGAACTTGTCCCGTCTCTCCTAGGACTTGTGTTCGCGTGTCATACTAATTGATATCTTCTCTTTCCGTCTAGCACCCTCTTCGAAGGCACAGTGGACGAGCATGCAGTCTATCTCGGACCGTGGGAGGTGATAGAATCAGATCCTCGCAGGATCGCCTGGCAGTGCAGCCACCAAGGCGAGACGTTGGAGCAATTCCGTGCGTATTATATGGCAACCAAGATGGCAAAAAAATGCCCAAACCTGTCTGCAAAAAGAACTCCTCATCGCTAAGAGACTGTGTCATAGTTCCAATGGGCCTGTCCTCACAGGTGCAACCTGTTACGCTCCACGCCCAGCACCGGCCCTACTCTGACCCGGCAGAGATGGAGCTGTACGTCATATTCCGGGAACCACAGCGCGTGCGGTATACGGCAGCGGACGGGACGGTTGTGCACGACGAGGTGATTGAGGTCAAGTATGAGTTCACCTCGCTCGACGGCTCTGCGCGCTTCCAGGGGACCTGCGGCGGCAAGATCTGGTCGACTACTTCGACGTCGATGTTGTCTTTAGCGATACGCACAGCCGCACCGACTCCCTGACGGGCGCAGTGCGGGGTCTGGTGACGATCCAGAGGATCAAGGTGTGGAGGGACAGGCTGTCCATGTGTCACTGCATTACCTTCTACTCGAACCGACCGTCCAGCCGCCGGGAACGAAAATACCGGGAGTACCTCGTTGCCGACTTCCACGAGGAGCTCAAGAGCCGCGACGACAAGCACAGGGAGTGCCGACTGGGCGCGATAGGCAGGCGGGGGAGCGCGCCCAATGCCGTCCGGGCGAGGAGCTTCTCCATCTCCTCGCCCACGTCCTGGGGCCGCACCAAGTCTAAGTCGGCGGAACGGACCGCTGACGCCGCGCAGGTCGTGCCGCTGGACATCCGCTGGCTGGGGATTCGCTTCTCTCGAGAGACTGGTGAGTTGTGTGCGTGTTTGGGGGGCACTTCAATGCCTGCTGCTGCTGCTGCTGCTGCTTTTTTTCGTTTTCCCGATTCTTACAAAGACTGACCTGAGCCCTCTGCACAGACTATCGTCGCTTCATGAAGCTATGGGCAGACTGTCACGCCGCGGATAGCGAGTTCCGAGGGAGCTTCCTGCCTCGGGACCACGTCGAGTTACCATCGCCAGCGATACGGGCGCGGGAGGTCTTTGAGCCTGACGCGACGGGCTTGATATCCAGAAGCCTGCCTGAGGATCTAGAAATACTGAACGAGGCGACAAGATAAGAGAGAGAGGGGGGGCAATGATATGATACCACAACACAGCACAGGATAAGAGAGACAAGGGGAAGGGGGAAACTGGATTATTTTGATTTCTTCTCTCTTCTCCCTCACACACAAAACACTTCTTACAAGTCCTAGACCAACAACAATACGGCGTTCCGATCAGGAAAAAGCATGTTTTATACCCAGTCAGTCACTCTAGTCACTTGGTTTTTGGTTTTGGATTTTTTTCTTTTCAAGCGGGACGGAATGGAAGGAAGGCTGCAGTTGCATTCACTCAGCTTTCTTTACACTATAGCAAGACATATATAATGAATGAATGAGCCCTGTTGGTTGCTTTTGATCATCACCGTTGAGTCGGGATCCTGCTTCTGAACCTTGTCATCTGTGGGTTTCCATTGGAGTCCTCCCCTACTATTAGACTTGTATGTGTGAGAAGGTATTCAGAGACGTATGACAGCCAGTCGTACGTACATGACCTGTATCCAACTGAAACCAGAGGGCATACACAGTATTTTCTGAATTTTCAATTATTGGGCGAGATATAGATATACATTTACCTTTTGTCCTGGAAGCACCTCACAGGCTGTACTAGAGCTGAGATGTCTTTATGCAACACTTTTTTCCCCTCATAAGCCACTATTTATTCCTCTTTCTTTTTCTAAAGAAACCACCCCCCTAAAAAAAACCCTACTTGAAAGCACTATCTTCATCTACTTCATCCCGAAAAGAAAGAATACTTCTGTCCACGGGGAAAAGACGGTGGAGTCTGTCTGGGGTACAGCGCAATAAATAAGGACCCGAGCAGTCGGTACCCGCCGACCCGGACCGTCACGCTACTTTTTACCCGACGTTAGGATTCTGTAGTGGTCAAGTACTGAGGGGAGTGTGCTACAGCAGTAAACTTATGTTAGTACTGTAGTAAGGCTTAGAGGGGCAGGAGGGGTAAGTACTATGCCTACAGTAGAAGGGGCCCTGGTCGTGGGGTGACACCAAAATCACCCCATACCTTACATCACCTACAGGCTACGGCTGCTGCGCACATCAACAACAACACCCGGCGGTCCGAATTGATCTCTTGACGAGTGGGCTCGGGTGGTCTGCAAGCTCAGCTGCAACGGGAGACACGAGAGATCCGGTCTGGTCTGGTCTGGTCTCGGAGGGAAAGAGAAAAAGAGGGTGTGGGCTTGTATCTATCCTCCTTGAACAAATACTCGTACGTGCGCACCTATAACCTTAGAATCCACCAAGCAGCCCGACGACCCCGTTGATCCTCATCAGCAACATTCGCCCTTCTGCTTGAACTGACCAGGAGTGCGTTGTCCATAATTAAGACCATGAAGAAGATCATCCTTTCGGTCAACGCGGGGTCCTCCTCGGTCAAGATCTCCGTCTACGAGGCCGAGGTCCACGGCAGCCCGACACAGCTCGCCGAGGCCCAGATCAGCGGCCTGACCTCGCCGCCGCCCAAGCTCACCTACGTGCGCGGCGGGCAGACGGCCACCAAGGACGAGGAGCTCGGCAGCAGCAGCAGCACCAGTGGTAACGACAAGAACAAGATCAGCAGCCAGGACGACGCCTTCCGCATCATCCTGTCGACGCTCACGGAGGACGCAGCCCTGCCACAGCTCGCCAGCAAGGACGACGTGGCCATCGTGTGCCACCGCATCGTGCACGGGGGCGAGTTCCGCACGGCGCAGGTCATCAACGAGGCCACCTACCACCGCCTCGAGGAGCTCAACGACCTCGCCCCCTGCACAACGCCCCCTCCCTCGAGATCGTCAAGAGCTGCATCGCCCAGCTGCCCGGCGCCACCAACGTCGCCTGCTTCGACTCCCAGTTCCACGCGAGCATCCCCGCCCACGTGCGGACCTACCCCATCGACCAGGACATTGCCCGCAAGAACGGCCTGCGCAAGTACGGCTTCCACGGCATCAGCTACTCCTTCATCACCCGGTCTGCCGCCGGGTTCCTCGGCAAGGAGGTGCGGGACGTGAACCTCATCGCCCTGCACCTGGGCAGCGGGGCGAGCGCCTGTGCCATCAGGGGCGGTAAGAGCTGGGACACCAGCATGGGCCTCACCCCGCTGGCCGGCCTGCCGGGCGCCACGAGGAGCGGAAGTATCGATCCAAGGTCAGTTGAATAGAGATGAATCTCTCTCTTAAGAGACACACGCAAACAAACAAACACGTACACACACACTGACACCCCGGCTGACACCCCTTCCTCAGCTTGGTCTTCCACTATGCATCCGACGTGGGCAAGCTGTCGCCCGCCTCAACCAAGGACCTGCACATCTCGGTGGCCGAGACCATCCTCAACAAGGAGGCCGGGTGGAAGGCCCTGACCGGCACCACCAACTTCGGCACCATCGCCAGCTCCTCGGAGCCCAGCCACCAGCTCGCCTTCGACCTCTTTGTCGACCGCATCTGCGGCTTCGTCGGGTCCTACTACGTCACCCTCCGCGGCCAGGTCGACGCCCTCGTCTTCGCCGGCGGCATCGGCGAGAAGAGCGACAGGCTGCGCCGCGCTGTCGTCGACCAGTGCGCCTGCCTCGGGTTCGAGATCGACATCGAGAGGAATGCGAGCCGCGACCCGGCCGAGACGGGGAAAACCGTGCGCGACGTCGGCCTCGCCGTGCACAAGGACGGCAGGACGCACCGGGTCTTGGTCGTCCAGACGGACGAACAGCTCGAGATGGCCCATGCTGCGGCCCAGGACCCGGCGCTGTGGGCGGACGAGCTGGACGAGGTGCCGGACCTGGAGCTGCTCAGGGTCAAGAGTGGGCACTAAAACCACAGTAGACACATAGAGAAAAAGAAGTAGAAAAAGGAGGAGGAGGAGGAGGAGGAAGAGAGAGAGAGAGAAGAGGCGGGTTTCCCCCATCTGGCTGTGAGTTGGCTAGCTGTTCACGATCATATTATGAAAGAGAGAGAGAGTGTGTGTGTGTGTGTCCTTGGCGTTTTGGCAGCATGAAGAGAAGATCTTAAAGAATTGTCTTTCCCTCCCCCTCCCCATCTGATTGAAGAGTCTTTAGACAGCATTTTACAAGATTTCAAGTCATGTCACAAGCCGTCACACATTGTGTCAATATTCAAGAAACAAAACATGACGTCCAGGACCAGTGTGACCTTCACATCGGTACGGAGTGGTGACGGAATCAATGCTGATGTCGCACTCAGGACTCGTCACCACCCACGACTGTGTGCTGGCATACCACAGATTAGCAGCACCATGAGCTTAGGCATCCATCCGCTCAACTTCAGGGTCTGAGGGGCGATCATGTCCACGGCATCGAGGTCGACAATCCAAGTACACGTTTGCTTGCTCTCCCCATCCAGATCCGGAGTTCACGACACACAAAGGGACAGGTTGAAACTTGGAAAACCCCCCTCCTTTTTCTTCTCGGTCACCATCTTGGCAGGTCTCTTAAAGGAGACTCTGGAGACGCCGTGTCTCGGTCCCCGCGAGACAGCCCTCCGATCGGCGAACTCGAAACCCCTCCCTTTCCGTTCTTCTCACTCTCTGTCTGCCTGTCTCGTCACATACACACACACACTCTCTCTCTCTCACACACATATACAGACAGACACACATAATGAGCGTGTGTCTATGCCATCTGCCGGGCCAAGCAGGAAGGGGGGATGGGGAGGGGGCTCTTGTGAGAGCAATAGCTACTATAGTCGGTCGACGCCTTAGGGAGGGGGGTTCGATGTCTTGAGCCCGTCTCAGTCTGTTTGACTTTTTGTAGGCTGCTGTTGTGTGTGGGTGTGTCTGTGTGTGTGAGTGAGTGAGAGAGAGGATACAGGAAGAACGGCCGTCAGGGTGTGTCATGTTCTCGGTGGGAGGGCCGACTTGGCTCGACAGGCAACAGAGCAAAGGATGGATGGGATAGTTACAGCAGTTCAGGTTTTGTCAAAGGATCCCCCTACCTTGCATTCATTCCTCCTGGCGGCGAGAAATGTTTACACCGCGAAAGAAAAGTGAAGAAAAGCGAGAGGGGACGGGAGGGATGGGAAAGACCTACGCAGGAATGAGAGCATATCAGAACACAAACAAGCACAGCCGGCACGAACCTTCTCTGTGCCACCCTCTCTCCCCAACTGACACACAAGACCGTCGCCGGACGGAGGCCTCGCTGGCACATTCACTCACATCCACACACACACACACACACACACACACAGATTGATGATTGGCGGCTTGACAGAAGAAACAAGTTTATTCCCAACATTCCACCCCCAGTCTTGGGAACAAAAGTCCCCCTCGCCCCCGGTCTCCTCGATATGGAAATCCCTAGCCCCAAGCTGACTTGCTTTTTGTATTCCCTTTTCTAATGAAAACCCGTTTCCTCTCTCCTCTCTTTCTGCACTCAAAGGGGCAAGTCCATCCCCAGGCTATTGTATAGTGTGTGTGCGTGCGTGTGTAGTCTACGAAGGCTGTTCCAGGCTGGGGAAGGGGGGCTTAGAGGAGGGTCAGAGGTTGAATGGATGGATACTACACTGCAGTACATTGCCACTTTTGACACTGCATGTCTTCCAAGCACTCCAATACATTGCTGTTCTCCCCCCCACACACACACACACATTTGAGGGAGAGGTGGTCTCCTGCAGCTCGCAGAAAAGGGCAACACCAGTTAGATGACAACTCACATTCCCACCCCCCTTTCACCTTTCTCCTCATCAACACAATGGTAAAGGAGCAAGGACCAAGAGAAGTGCCGTGTGCACTGCTCTGCCCTGCTCTGCTTCTTTCGCCGCCAGCCTCCCCGCGTTTCCGGATCTTGCCAGAGAGGGGAGGGCGAGACAGACGCCTAATCATGCTTTCCCGCTACCCTAAGATCACAAGATGGTAAAACTCTTGTACATACTTAGTAAAAGTAGTACAGTAGACGGGGGGCTGCAGTTATCACGACTTGGGGCGACATGGAGGGAAAAGTACCCGTTGTTTCTTGTGGCGACGAGGCAAAAAAAGAGTGCAGTGACGCACGGAGGTTGTTTGACAGATAGGCAGGCAGCTGATGCTGGGAAGAAGCATCCACCAACCTGGGATATACCCGTCGAACACGGGAGATGATGTATCAAGGAAAAAGGACGGGAGAGGACTAAACCCCCTCCCCCACGACCCGTCCACATGAGCCTTGTGTAGGTGTGTGTGTGTGGCGCGTGCAAAAGCTCGGCTGTTCTCAATGGACTGGTGCTTTCTTCGTAAAGGGTGGCGAGAGAGAGAGGGGGGGGCAACTCACCCTTTCTACTTACCAAATAAGTAGTGAATGTACTTGTGTTCTAGACTATCCGGAAGGAGGCGTGAGACCCTGAACGAACCCCCCAACGAACCCCCTGCCAGGGCGTGCCAGGTTCTGGGCGACAGCCCCGTGAGCCCCTAAGCGAGGGCCTGGGTTCACAGCAGCAAGCAGAAGACACACTATGACATGAGAGACAGAGGTGATGATGATGGAATTCTGGATCCCGAGGATGGGATTTCTCCAATCTCCCATGTTTTTTTTTTTTTTTTTGCATTCAGCCCAACTCATTCGCCCCCCTCCCCGCTCCCCCAACCAGACCTTGGGAAGATCTTCGCAAATGGGTTCCTTTTGTTGACTTGCATATGTGATAATCCTGTTGATCAACTCAGCCGGATCAGCGCTCCCAAGCTTGTTTTTTTTTTTTTTTTTTCTTTCCCCTTTCATCCCCATTCTTTGTTTTCTACAGTGATTTGTAATATTGATGAACGGTTGACGTAGGATGTGGGGATTTCTGGGAGTTGTGTTCGTGTGTGGTCTTGGCCTGCTGCTGATGATGAAGAACAAATGCTGTTCTGACCTGGCACACTCGGAGCCCGTTACACATACAGTCAGTACCCACCACACATTGTACGTCTTGGTCATAGTGGTATGTACCAATCTTATGCAGCAAGGGCCACCACCCCCTCTTCATCTCTTCCTCTCTCGCCGAAATCCTGTCTTGCAATCGAACGGTGCTGTTCCTTTCCCCTCCTAGGTTTTGTGCCGCCTCGACACCCCCGCACTGCGGTCAGACGAACATCACACCACCGGAGTCGACTCCCCGAAACTCTCAATCTCTTACTTCTTTCTCCCCCTCTCTCTCTCTCTCTGTGTGTGTGTGTGTGAGTGTACCACGTATATAAACAGCGTCGCAAGCAGAATACCTTTTCACCGGGTTTGTACTAAGCAGACAGGAGGAACAAGAACCTTGCGTGACAAGGGAACCAGAGTTTTGTACGTACATAATAGGAGACGATAAGGGTCTTGCCGTCCTCCAACCGCCAAGGCAGTCCTGGCAATGAGAGATTGTCTTGAAAACACATCCGCCCCCCTCTAGAGGCCAGGGACACGCAGGCTAGTGCAGCAAGATCACAGGAAAAGTCGCTAGTAGCAGGAAGCGAGCCATTTTATTCTCCTCCCTCCTCTCGTAAAAGCAGCTCATTCTGCTGGGACGCGTCTGACCGGTCCTCCTTCTGTGTGTCTGTGGCTCGGGTAGCTTTGCCGCATCCAGGGAGCTTCCCAGGAATAACACACCATTAACACCACAGCTTATAGGCCTGTGTGGTGCCATCGGCCGTCCTGGCTTGCCCTCCAAACCCCTTCTCCTCTCATCCCTCCCCTTCCACCCACACCTTCCTTTCCCCTGTAGAAGAGAGAGAGAGAGGGAGGGAGAGGGACGTGGGCTGACCTGGTCCCATCCATCTTTCTATTTCCCCCTTGGAACAGGCTATCTTTGTCAAATTTCGGCGCTCGAGCCCAAATGCTTGCACTCAGGCATACTAAACCCGTCATATCATCACATATTTGCTTTGTCGGACATTTGTGGTTGTTTTCGGCTTGGATCTAGAACCCGTCGTCTGTCTCTCTGTTTCTTCTGTTGTCTTTTTTATCGAGCTTTTTGCAGATATCCATGAGGCTGACTCGGTTTGAACCTTGGCAAGAAACTCTAATCTGTGGGAAGGGATTGCAAACCAGAGGACCAAGAGGGCTGCGGGCAACATTCCGTTGGTCGTTTTGGAATGGATGTCTCGCGTTTTCCTATTCCAGCTTTGGAAGAAGAAGGGGGGAATGCTCGGTCCCAGCCACTCCAGCTACCCCCCTCTTCCCTTCTCGCTAGGTGTGTGTGTGTGTGTACAAGCATTCCATTTCATGTTTATTGTCCGTACTATATAGAAAGCGACTGTGCAGTGGGTATTCTTCGTAGATTAGGCTGTTGACAAATAACGCGTAGGCACCGTGGTCTTACTGGATAGGGGCCGTGAGCGCTCAGAGCACGGTCAGGCAATAGGCTCAGGAACCAAAGTGGGTAGTGGCGTGTGCTGCAAAGTTAATAATGAGGTCGGGCGCCAACTTGAATGGCATGGGCTCAGTGGTGCGTTGGTGATGTGGCAGCCTTAGATCCAGTGAGCGACCCGTGAGGATGGATAGGATTTGTTCTGGACCAGAGGCAAAACTGCTAGTCCATGTGGCAGAACCCAAAATTTCACGACTTGCTCCCCTCATTTGTTAACGATGATCGGGTCATGGGTAGTTGCTGAATATCCCACACACCCCTGAGGGAGGAGGAGAAGGAGGAAAAGGACCTCGGGAGAAGAGGAAGTCGTCTGTTGGGTGATCGATGATGATGGGTCTCTAGGTCTAGGTGGCTCTGATCCTCGGTCGATGGCGCGAAAGCAGGGCAAGCCACTCAGTCGCCACGCAATCCTCGAGTCCTTGTGACCTGTCAACAATGAGGTCCTGGAACATGATATATCGACCACAACGCTTGGGAGGGTCGGATTCGAAAGATACGTGGTGCCAGTGGTGAGAAGAGAGACTGGTGGTGGGAATGGGGGGCAAACACCATTTTCATCAATCTCCAATCGCCAACTTGCGCGATTGGCGGGAACGAGTTGCTGAAATGCAAACTTGGAAATGCCATACAGACCTGGCAATCTGAAAGAAGAAACAGTTCTTCCACGATCAAAAAGCAAGAGGGAAAGGAAGGCCAAAAAAGAAAGAAGAAAAAAAAAGTCAGTGCTTCCCGGGCGGGGAAGACAACCGGGCCGACAATGTACCTGCATGCCCAACCACGCACGCACACACGCCCTGACCATTACAGAGGACTTCGGTACAACAGAAAATTGCGGGTGAGGAGGTAACCAAAAACTCTCTTTAAGATTAATCAATCAAGTCGACAATTTCAATTTTGTGTAAAATTGAAGCAGGCGTTTGAATGCCTTGACAATACTATGTACGGACACAAATGATGACAATGACCAAGTTTTTTGGGGAAGGGCAGAGCGTGGGAGGCAGGTGCGGCTGTGAGACGTGGCCGGAGCGGAACCTCCGCAGGTCTGAGCGCGATCGCGATCGCGATCTAATCAGGGCGTGGGGTGGGATGTGGCCGTGCTGGGTGTGGCAGAGGGAAAACCGGCTGGGCTGAGGGCGACACCACCGCCCCCTCCCCCAAAAGGAAAGAAACGAGAGAAAAAGGCGACGGCAGAAAGATCACAAAGCATGGCACAGCCCATGGCCCGCATTAATCTGTGTGTACTATGTACCAACTTTGTCCACCGGTTTGCGAGACCCCAATCGCATCTGCCCAGAAAAAGCCCCTCCCCTCTCCCCCTTCCCCTTCTCAGGCCCCTGTGAGGAGTCCCTCTCCGGGCTCCATGCTCTCTCTCTCTCTCTCTCTTTCTGTTGTTTGATGAGAAAGAATGGACGCAACCAGAAAGCCACACAAGAGTCCGAATGAGGAAGGACCCTTGGACTTCTCTCCACCGCGGTCGGGGGAGGGGGCGGGCTGCAGGTGTGAGGTGACGTCTGGTGGTACTGGTGCTGCACTGCATAGTACTATGATGTTAGTAGGTACTGTACGTCTGTACATAGTATTATGTACGTTCCGTCTATGCACTGCTTATGCGTTGGGAAGGCGGGGCTTTGGGGAGAGGGAGAGAAGGGAGGAGAGGGGGGGGGGGCCTGATACCGAAGAGCATGGGTCTGTGGCATTCTGTGGGTCTGTGGGTCCTGGCCTGGCCCCTTGACAGCTCCTGCTCGGTCCACAGCTGCAGCCTCTTCTCGAGGTCCCCTTTCCCCTGCTACGGTCATACTATAGTAGTACTTGGTACAAGTACGTCCGTACCGCTGTACTCTCTCTGGAGCCCCCGCCTCCTCTTCCCAGTAACGTGACGTAGTTGGACACCGCAGCCGGGAGTCTAGACCCTCGAGGACCCTAAATTTTCAAGGCAGTGTGCGTTCCTAGTTCACTGCCCGTCAAGGGTTCTCAAAACGCATGAGTGCACATGCCGTTTTTATCTGGGGCAGGGAGACCTCGGCCGAGTGACCCGACATTGACAGTTCGAACCTGGCACTCGTTGTGATATCTCAGCTGCCCGAGTCTACGTGCGACGCGCACACAAAGCGGGCACACCGCAGCCCCGACTGCATCGAAAACACTGCAGGGGAAATCACAGGAAAATCACAGGATCTTCACTGCTCCGTGTCATCTGTCCCTGAAAGACGGGTCTGACGGTTGCAGGGCCGCCAGGGTGTTTTTTCTCAGGGAAGGAAGCCCCAGCGGCTGATCCTGGCCGGACCACCCCGGCAGGACCCCAGACGGGGACCCTGACTGCCTGCGTGCTGCTGTACAGTGGGTCTTCTCTTAGCGTTTCCGCTGGACTGGCTCGATCAACAGCTTAATTCTCGATCTGTCAAACAACGCTTATGACGGACCTGCTTCCGGGCTTGTTTGATGAAGTTTCCTCGACGCGCGAGACGAGACCGAGCCGCCCGCCCAGAAAGTCACCCATCCAGACCCCCTGGTCATTTATCAGTGGGTAGACCTGGGCCAGCAGCGCACGTTTGGTGCTGAACCAGCCAGTCCCCCTCCCGAGATTCCTCAGCGGGATGGGGACCAACCAAGCCTAGCAGGCAAGCAAGGAGATAGAGGAGGTAGGGAATAGGATTCAAGGGCATGGCGCGTGCTGCGGCGTGTCTTGAATGGCCCTGGCGTGGCCTCGAGATTGTCACCCCGGGGTTCATGCATTTTTTTTTCTTTTCTTCTGGAAGATGAGGATCCCGCAACCCAGCTTCATCTCAAGCCTTGGCCGTATGAATGCTCCGCAGACCGCCTCAGGGCTCATCGCCATCTCGGCCCCTCCCTCCCCCCTCTTCTCTCTCCCCCTCTTCTCTCTCCCAGTCTGGGCCCTTTGATTTTTTTCCTTTCTTTCTTTTTACTTTCGGATCAAGATTGCATGGGAAACTAACAAGTCAGTACCTCCATTGCCATAGCTTGGCGACCGCGATAGCGAAAACCATGCACCTGGCTGTGTCCACGGATATGATACGCAGCAGGTATATGTATTCCCGGATCCCCGGCAGCGGGTGGGCCTTACGATCACCACACTGATCACGATCTCTGGCACGCAGCAGCGCAGTCCAACCAATACACATCTCTCCACGCCTCTCCTGCGCCCTTTTGAATTTTATTTTCTCACCGCACCGCCGCAGCAGGGACAGCCGTGACAGCGCACTCTCTGATAGAGTTGGTCGAGTGGCCCTAATCCTGGTTGTGGTCCCAGTGCTTTTCCTGCTGATCTGTGTTGAATTTGGGCCTGATCCGATTTGGCGCCAATCAACCCGAGGGTGGGAGAATACCCCAAATTTTCCATCATGGGATTGTTGCCGAATGCCCATGTTCGAAAGTGGGAGGTCGGAGAGAAGGAGGGGGAAAGGAGGGGGCGGACGCAAGCACGGCAAGGCAGCACTCCAAGGCGAGACCTCGCCCAGATTGCAGTCTGCCTCGAGACAACCAATCTTGTGTCATGCCATGACCTCTTTTTCGCCGATTCAGCAAGCTACCGCTTCTGGTGAAGCTGTCTCTATCCTGAGACGGGGCCCGCGTGTTCACTTCAAATCTCGTCATCAGCTCGAACAGGATTGGGGGGAAGAGGGGGGAAGAGAGGCGGTGGTACGTGTCAGTGGAAGGAGAAAGCATTGAATGAAGAAGCTTGGGGTCCCAGCTTGCATCTCTCAAAGGGGACGTCTCCAGCCCGCAGGGGGTTAGCAGTCAATGTACTGTACTTGTGCCCAAGTACCCGCCCGGCCATGTCGCGGGACCCGCAGAGCTGGCCCTGGGGCTCCACCACGTTGACGGGATCGGTGATCCCCTCTGCAAACGCCGATTATTGGCTTACAGCTTTTTCCCACTTCTTGAGAGTCTGATGCCTTCCCCTTCATTCAGACCCGCGACAGCCGGCCTAGCAAGGCGGCCAACGAGGCTTTTCCAAGCTTTCCATCCCACCCAAGGCCCCCTCCTCCCCAGGGGAGAGTGTTTCAGAGATTGCGCTGCACCACAAAAAAAAGAGCTGATCTTGACATGTCGGCCAACCGAAAGCCACACTCACCGAGGAACTGAGATCTCCCCAAGGCGACATCGGGCACATGAGTACTCGACAGGCAGGCTAGAGCTCGACGCTCCAAGACCAGCAGCAACAATCTCATTCATTCAAACAGCCTGATATGCCATGTGAGCATAAACCTGCCATTTCCGTAAGAATACGATAGCCGTCAATGATACGATGAAGAGATATCGGGAGGGGTAGCCTGCCTTTCCTTGGGCTCCTCTCCTAGCACAATTTACATAGATAGTAGTACTCTTGGGTATGAACCCGAAAAGTGTCGGTCCCTGTGCACGTTCACCGAAAAAAGCTTAATGAGCTCCCCGTCCCAGAAGGAAGAAAATCGAGGTGTTTCTTGTCATTTTTCTGATCCCCGCAGTAGACCGGCTATTCCGTACTATCTAAGTAAAAATACTATTCGGACCCGGCGACGTGGCTCACCAAGACCCCCAGACGCCGACTACGTCATCGTCCCTATTCCAAAGGGCATCAGAGTGCGCCCCGGATTCAGGCACATGGGAGAGATGCAGGGTGCGGCAGTCCCTGGATCCACTTAGAAAATGCCTGAGCGCCTCGGCCGAGTGGTTTTTTTCTCTCTCCCTTCTTCTTCCTCTCCTGCCAAAATATGGCACTGCAGAGGGGCAGGGGCGGGCAGGTAACACGCAACGCAGGGTAGCAATAATGGGCCCGTCACAGCATAGGCAGGCCCAGCCCCGTTGGATGAGGAACAATAATACACTCTTGTCTCCTTTCCTCTTTAGAGCCCATCTACCAAGGCGCCAAGCTCGCCCAGCTGCCCTCTTCACCAGAAGTGAATCGCAGGGTAAGTCATTCGCTCTGTGGAACTTTTCTTGTGCTGGAAGGAGTCGCCCTCGTTCTTTAACTATCATGAAACGGAGTCGAAGCACAAACACCTGTCAGATCGGATCATCAGGCCGTGGAGATAAGCACACAAGAGAGAGAGAGAGAGAGAGAGAGAGAGAGAGAGAGGGAGAGGGAGAGGAGGGATGACTGGGCACGAGCTCAGGATGCACGACCTGTGTGTACTGTACGTGATGCTCTCTTGCGGACAAAAACCTCCGTGCTAGACCAGGACAAACAAGTTTTTTGAGTCGTCGTATCGATCAGAGATCAGTGATGTGTTTTCGATCTCTGAGAATCAAGTCCAAGGATAGAAACCTGCATTGGCCCGCATAGAAAAAGACCATAGAAATAATAATAATAATAAAATGGGAATCGGGTAGACACCGCAATTTACTGTACAAATCACGCCCTGAGAGAGAGGGAGAGGGGGGAGGGGCACGCTTGGTGGTCCCTTGGGTGCGCGCCTGAGAGAGAGAGAGAGAGAGGGAGGGAGGGAGGGAAGAGGTACTGTACCTTGGGGAGGGGTCATGCCAATGTACTGTACATAGTACTTGGGTGCGGGCAGCCCAGCCGGGACAACACTTTCTCACAGGGACAGGGGATCCTCGAGTTTTCTCAGGAGGGGCTCTGATGGGCTGCAGGGGAAGGGGGGAGGTCGTGAGATAGAAGGGCAGAATCGAGAATTGGGGTCGTGGGGCGGGCAGGATTTCAAACTTTCCCATGTTCGATGCTCGGCGAGACTGGCAACTGGCACCCGCGGCACTTACTACGTAGACCCTGACAGTGCCTGACCACCGACAGGGCGTGATCGGTCCAGCCCCCCAATTCCCTCCTCTAGCAGGGGGGCCAAGCCTGGGCAGGCTGTCAACAGTGACTTATGCAGGGATCAATGCGCTACAGAACCCAGGTGCCCGCTGTGTTCCTTTTTCCTCTGGGCTGTGGGCCTCGGACCTCCTCCATCTCTTTAAATCGGAAGGCTGCCCTACGCTCGTACCATCTGGGAAACCGCTCTTGCTTCCACACTCTCTACCTGCACCTGTCGCCCTTCCCCAGAACTTCTTTTTTCCTTCTTTTTCTTCCTTCCTCACAAACTCGAGGCAAACTTCTGGTTCTCTTCTTGGAAATTCAAGTGTCTTCTCTACTTGGTCCTCGACAAGATCTTCAACCCTGCCAGGTCAATCTGCTCCATCGACCACCACAACACCCTCGCCGTCGCCGTACCCGGGGTCTCATCAACACACACAAGATCTCAAAAACCACAACCGTATACTTTCTCTCTCTTCACGGACCCTGCGGATTCAGGTGAACCTGCAATACCACATCCCAAAAAATTGTTGTGGTTCAAGGTTTCCAGAACATCATCTCTGGACCTACATTGTATCTTGTACCGTCTCAGGCGACTCATTTGTATGTACAGCGACTCTAGGGTGTTGTTATTTCCCTTCAGCAATGAATGCTCTGTGCTGTGCCCTTGTCTCTCCTTCAGAGATCTTGTCGAAGGCGATTTCTCCATACGCGTCTAGGCTGCACTCGTGACATTTCTGAACTTCTTCGGGATTGTATTTCGAGTTCAAAAAAGCTTACACTTTACCCCCCACCCTTCAGTCATACCACCACACCCTCAAAAGCAATGTCTCATCACGTTCAACGAGATGCCTCGGGGCGGATGGTCTCGCTACTCCACGATAGCAACGAGATGCCCTATCGTGAGGCGCGCCCACACTACAGCGTTGCCTACCCAACAACCTACCTCAATTACGCCCAGGGCGACCAGCAGCAGCGCAATCCCTCGTTCCCAAACACACCAGATCTCTCGCGCTCGCACTCGTACGATTCTCAGGCCAGCGGTCACGACAGCCCCCTGACCCCAAACAGCGCCTATCCAGAGCCCATCTTCTCAAGCTACAAGGACGCTTCGCACCAGCAGCCGCAGCAGCAGCAGCAGCCTTATGGCGTCGACATGCACACCGTTCTCCCGCCCATCTCGTCATTCCACAAGGTCGCAGGTACCATGGACGCCAGGTCGCCCACCACCCCCGACCTAAGTCGGAGGAGCTCCAACCCCTACAGCTCAATGTACGCACCTCCTTCGTCGGCGTCGCCATATGGCGAGGACCCCTACTACCGCCACAGCCTCGACGCCCACAGCAGACCAATGCCCGTGTCCTCTCTGTCAGATCCCGCAGTCCACCACAGCGTCGAGAGCGGCATTGATGACTCTGCTTACTCGGAGATCCCCCTGCTGGACCCAGCCCTCATGGCGACAGTCCCGGCCGAGTCACGACCTAGTCAGAAGCCTGCCGCCAGTGCCAAGAAGCCCGTGAAGGTCAAGGTCGTCGGCTCTTCCAAGCGCTACCCGTGCAAGGATCCGTCTTGTGACAAGTCCTTCACCACATCTGGTCATGCCTCGCGCCACGCCAAGATCCACGAAGGGCTCAAGCCCATCTCGTGCACCTTTGAAGGGTGCCCCAAGCGCTTTACCCGCCAGGACAACATGAAGCAGCACCTCGAGACACACCGCACAGACAGGCTGCGCTTCTCCAAGGCGTATGTCCGGCCCTCCCTGGCCTCCCGACGACAGTCGGAATCGAGCAAAGGCAGTGCCAGCGCGGTTTCCTCGCCCAGGGACACACCCCCTGCTGTCGCCCAGCATCCAGCCCTCTTCTAGGCTCCCTTCTGGCTGGTCCGAGGTGCTGTGTAAGCCTCGGCCTGTCGTCAGCGAGAGGACCCATAGCGGCCTGGATGCACTGGCCATGGTTGCCGCCAAAGACGCCCTGGCCATGGTCGCCAGCGACACAGTACCTGAGCCGACGATGGCAAACCACCAACGACCAGAGGTAGAGCCTTCCTACTGGCGATCCTCGCACTACTAAAAATGTATAACCCGCGCGGGTCCTCGTTTGTTGGGAAGGGGAAAAAAAACCTTCTTTAGAGAATGCTTTTGCTCACGCAAACACCCACGCGTACTACCCCAGAGCCTTGTCGAAATCTAATGACAATCTCCATGTTTTTTTTTTTTTTTTTTTTTTTGGGTTCCTCTTCTTCCACAATTCGGATGGTTGGGTCGGGCAACGACATATACCCTTCACGCAGCTTTCCTTTTGTCGTCAACGGCGCAAGTGTTATCGGCCGAGCTGGGATGAAAATGGTTGCAAGAATACGCATAGCATGATCATTTTTCTCTCATGACAGGGCAAGTCGGGTCTAGGATTTCTTTTGGCACAATACCTGGAAACGGAGTCTTTTGGTCTGCTTTTTTTTTTTTTCCCCTCTCTTTTTCCCTTCTAGTCTTCATGTATGCACCAAAAACAATTACCCCCCAAAAAAAAGAAGAAGAAAAAGGAAAAGGAAAGAAAACGACGCTGGGCATGGGCAGTGGACCCTAGATTCCGAAGACAAAATAGGGGAACGAGAAAAGAGCGGCAGGACATTTCAAGTTGGGGCCAAGGGTGGTTGGACGTGGCTTTCGTATTGATGTCTGCATTTCTCTCTTGAAATTGTGTACATATATATATGCGAGACAGGAGCACTGTGGTTGCACTGCACGGACAGCTGCGTAAAGGGCTGATTGATACCCACGGAGGACGCCGAGGCGTCGCTCTGCACACACAATACACGAACACGAGAGTTGGGATTACACGTGGACAGGACACGACAGAAAAGAAAACATTGAATAATCTGATCGCTCTCTCCTTGCCTCTCAACAGCCCAAAAACATGCAATCTTGAGACGGCGAAATAGCCTTTAGCAGTCTTCCTGAAATTCAAAAAACACCCAAATCAACAAAAAGATTCTCCTCTTCAATCATCAACACTGCGATATGCTCTAGCTTCTAACACACACGTTCTCTCTCTCTGATGTAAATCGGTGCTTATAATGTCTGGAGAGAGGAACACAAGGTGCTGTCATCAGCAATGGTATCAATTAAGAAGGGTATAGCAGAACTGATGGCTCATGATGGCTATGTGTCCCCGGGCCGTCGTCTTGGGCTCCTCCCTTCCCGCCGCGCTCTACTTCTGTCTCTTGCTAGGCGGCAGATCAGGTTTCTTGAACACCCCATCGCTGCCACCACCGCCGCCGCCGCCGCCAACCTGAGTAAACGTGCCGCCCTTGAACCACCGGTCCTTCTCCTCCTCTCGCTTCCTCTTCAGCTCGGCCTGAACCTTGGGGTCGACCAGCTCCAGGCCCTGCACGGGCGTGAAGTTGAGCGACGAGACCGTGCCACCGCCGCCGAGGGTCGTGCCGACGCCTGACGTCCGCAGGCCCTTGCCGCGCAGGTCGAGGCTGCCCGCGGCGGCGGCGGCGGCGGCGCTATGCCCAAACTTGAGGGAGCTCGCCGCGCCGCCCGGGTTGATGGAGCTCGAGAGTCCGCCGATGCCGCCCCACCCCTTGTTCTTGGCGCTGAGCTTTGCGCGCGTGCGCGCGTCGATCTGTGTAGCCCGTACGCGCCCCGTGTCCGTCTGTCCGATCATGCCCATGCCCACGGTGGAGTCGCCGGTGCCGTAGCCTGCCTCCTTCTCCTCTTTGCCAAAGGCCACGCGGTTCTGCGCCTTGCGCAGCTCCGTCATGGCCACGGCCTCCTTGGCCTTCCTCGCGCGGCGGCCGCCGCGCTTGCGGCTGGGCTTGTCGTCCGGCACGGGCAGGGCGCGCTGACCCTTGTTCAGGGGCTTCTCCTGCAGCTTGTCCAGGCGCTCGAGGCAGTTCTGCTTGAAGTCCTCGCCGGTCGAGCCGTCCGGGCTCGAGTGGGCGCAGTCGACGCGTGCCGCAAGGACGACCTTGGCCGATACTATGCGCAAGGCCTGCTTCTTGATGTCGGACGAGACGCTGCGGATGATGGGGGAGTGGAAGAGGAACCCCTGCTGGCGGATCGTGACGTTTGTGGCGAGGGCGCCGCTCTGCTGCTTCTTGGAGCCCCAGGCAGAGATGTTGCACGCTGGTGTCTTGGACAGACCGGTCAGGCCGCCCGCCGCGTTGAGCAGCTGTGCTGCTGTCAGGGGATCCGACCATGGCCGTCAGGTTCGGCGCGAAGATGTTCATCCGCGATTGCACGTATTCCGTCAGCGTCTTCTTGGCCGTGTCGAGGTCGATGACCATCTTGCAGGCGCGCATGACCCTGCCGAGCTCATCTGGTGACATGTCCCGGCCGTTTGATCTGGTGGCCTCCAATGTGACGATCATGAGCGACGGACCGTCGAGGACGGACTTGAGGCTGGCTCCCAGGATGTTATCCGCGGTCGTCTGTAACGTCTTGATGTTTTCCTGATCAAAGGTCCATTTCCGAGAACGGCAACGACCTTGGCGTACTCGAGAGGGTTCGCGACAAGCGTCTCCAGCTCAGGGAACCGCACCGAGTAGTGGTCTCGGATATACTTGTGCACCAGCACAACCTCGCTGTCGATCGACGTGGACAGCTGATTCGACTCGGTCAGGAGCTCGTACTCGGGGTGATCCTCGATGTTTCCGATCAAGGTATCTCGCGCTTCTGGTGGTTGTGCTTGGAAATGTGCGATTTTCTACAGGGTTTGTCGGACGCTCACAGTCAGGGCTAATGTCCAGAAGGAGAGGGATGTAAACACTTCGCGATGCCCAAGTAACGGGGGAAAGATTATATGGGAAAGACAGAGAGAGGGGGGGAGAGGGAGAGAGAGAGACTAACCTCCAGTACTGGCTCGAGGGTCTTCATGAGCCCTGCGACGGCGCGCACGTCGTTGACTCCTTTCAGCTGCAGCTTTTCTATCCGTGCCTTGGCCTCTTCTGGGTCCTCTGGAGCTTGCTTGCCGGCACCTGGCGGCACGCCGCCCATTTCCTCATCCTCCTCTCCATCGTCACCATCCATGTCGCCGTTGTCGAGGTCCATGTCGCGAGTCGCATGCAAGCCGCTGGAGTCCTCAACATCCTTGTCGCCTAGGATGCCATCGCCGTTCCGCTCGTCGCCCTGCTCGGACCCTGAGTCCTCAAAGTCCTGGAGCAGCTCATCCACAAGTGTCGACATCTTGTAGCTGTTGTTGTGAGGGGTGGGGGTGCCCCAGCTGTAGGGTAGGGAAAGTGAGTGGTGGGTGGTGGGTTGTGGTTTTGGCAGATTTCTTTTGTTGTCCAGGGAAGAAAGTTGACTTGAGGTTCTGTACTTGGTGGTTACAGAAGTGCAGCCAAGAGGTTTAGCAGGGGCAAGGTTTGTTCGACAGGCGACACAAGCCTAGCGCAGAGCACTGACCACTCACTCACTCACTGCAGCAGGTGGTCCCTGCACCCTTGATTGGCTTCTGCAAAAACATCCATCATCAGCCTCGCTCTTCTGGAATACTTCATCCACTTTCCCTCTCCCCCCCTCTCTCACCCATCCTCTCATCAACTCACACTCTCTGGAGCTCTGGCCTGAGCCTGGGAGCAGCAGCAGCAGCAGCAGCAGCAGCAGCAGCTTCAGCTTCTCTGTCCACAGCGACTGTCTCCCTCTCTCTCCGCTCTCAATTGTCAGGATTTAATCCAAGTGCACGTTTTCTCCTGCCAGACGGCTGCTGCTCATCGTCACAACCGGCCCATCATGGAGTCCTCACGTGGCCCTCCGCGGGTGAAGAACAAGGGCGCTGCGCCTATCCAGATCAGCGCCGAGCAGCTGCTCCGTGAGGCTGTCGACAGGCAGGAGGAGTCGCTCCAGAGGCCCGAGCAGCGCTTCGCGGATCTGGAGGAGCTCAAGGAGTTCCAGGGCCGCAAGCGACGCGAGTTTGAGGATTACATCCGGCGCAACAGCTCGTCGCTCAAGAATTGGACGCAGTACACCGATTTTGAGATCCAGTACAAGGAGTTTGCACGGGCGCGGTCCGTCTTCGAGCGTGCCCTTGATGCGCTGCCCACCAACCCGGCGCTATGGATGCGGTACATTGACTTTGAGATCAAGGAGCGCAACATCCAGCACGCACGCAACCTGCTGGACCGCGCCGTCACGCTCCTGCCGCGCGTGGACAAGATGTGGTACAAGTATGTCTATGTCCAGGAGGGGCTGGGGGACATCGCTGGGTGCCGCCAGGTCTTTGAGAGGTGGATGAGCTGGCAGCCGGACGAGAGGGCCTGGAGCGCCTACATCCACTTCGAGCGGCGGTACCAGGAGTTCGACAACGCACGCAACATCTTCCAGAGATTTGTCGTGGTCCACGCGGAGCCGCGCAACTACATCAAGTGGGCCAAGTTCGAGGAGGAGTTCGGCACCAGCGACATGGTGAGGGATGTCTTTGGGGTGGCCATCGAGGCGCTCGGCGACGAGTTTGCAGACGAGCGGGTGTTTATCGCCTTTGCGCGCTTCGAGTCCAAGCTGAAGCAGTACGAGCGCGCGAGGGCCATCTTCAAGTTCGCCCTGGACAACCTGCCCCGCTCGAGGTCGATGAAGCTCCATGCCGAGTACACCGTCTTCGAGAAGCAGTTCGGAGACAGGGAGGGTGTCGAGGACGTCGTGCTCTCCAAGAGGCGGAGGCACTACGAGGAGCAGATCAAGGAGAACCCCAAGAACTACGACATCTGGATCGACTACGCCAGCCTCGAGCAGACCTCTGGCGACGTGGACAGGGTACGAGAGGTCTACGAGAAGGCGGTGGCGCAGGTCCCGCCGGCGCAGGAGAAGCGGCTCTGGAGGCGGTACATCTACCTCTGGATCTTCTACGCAGTGTACGAGGAGGTGGAGGCCAAGGACGCGGAGCGGGCGCGCCAGGTGTACGACGAGTGCCTCAGCCTGATACCGCACAAGAAGTTCACCTTCTCCAAGGTCTGGCTGCTCAAGGCGCAGTTTGAGATACGCCAGGGCAACCTCACCACGGCGCGCAAGACACTGGGGCGCGCCATCGGCATGTGCCCCAAGGACTCGCTCTTCAAGGGCTACGTGGCGCTCGAGAAGAAGCTGTACGAGTTCCAGCGGTGCCGGATGCTGTACGAGAAGCATGTCGAGTACAACCCGGCCAACTGCCAGATATGGATCGACTGGGCACAGCTGGAGCGCGGCCTGGGCGACGAGGAGCGGGCGCGGGCCATCTTCGAGCTGGGGATCGACCAGGCCGTCCTCGACATGCCCGAGATGGTGTGGAAGAAGTACATCGACTTCGAGGAGGAGGAGGCAGAGTACGAGCGGGCGCGGGCGCTGTACGAGCGGCTGCTGGAGAAGGCGGACCACCCCAAGGTCTGGATCAGCTACGCGCAGTTCGAGATCAACGTGCCCGACGAGAACGAGGAGGAGGGCGAGGGCGAGGGCGAGGAGCAGCCGGTGTCGGAGGAGGCCAAGGCGCGGGCGCGCAGGGTGTTTGACCGGGCCCTCAAGAGCATGAAGGAGAGGAAGGCAGAGCGGGTGACGCTGCTGAACGCGTGGCTGGCGTTCGAGAGGGAGCAGGGCACGGCGGAGGACGTGGCCAAGGTGGAGAAGCAGATGCCGCGCAAGGTGCGCAAGAGGAGAAAGAACGACGAGGGCGAGTGGGAGGAGTATGTCGACTACATCTTCCCGGTCGACGACCAGCAGACTGCGGACATCTCCAACTTTTTGGCCATGGCGCAGGCCTGGAAGCAGAAGTAGCCAGAGAGATTTGCTTGTATTCATGGCAGACTTTTACCAGCCTCTTTCTGATCCTCCAAGACTCTATCTCTCTTCTTTATGTGTGTACACGCGTGTCTGGCAGAGGATTAATATCTTAGGAAGCGGCTCATCCTTTCCCTCGACCTAACGGAATATCAAGAAGGTTCTGCAAATGCCACACATCCTTCACGCCAACATCATCCATGTTGCTGATATCATTTGGCACGTAGCAACTAACTAATTGTTGCCAACGTACATAGAGTAATAAATAGATAGACATTACCGAATAGAGGAGAGGGGACCACAAGAAATGCAAAAATATGCGCAAACCCGGAATCGAACCGGGGGCCCATCGAATCACATTTCCTGTCATAAACTCCGGGAAGAAGTTGTGAAGAAAGATGGCAACGATGGATTTTACCACTAAACCATTTGCGCTTGTTGAAAATGCCTCAAATTGAAGGTATTATATATGTATGAAAAGTTGTGGCGGGGGGGGATCCACTGGTGAGTGGTGGGGATATTCCCCCTTTTTTTTTTTTTTTTGCCCCTCTTCCCTTTTCCCTTGTGGCTTTTCCTTTTTCCAGGTTTCCAGCACTTTGTCGGACTGTGACCGTTGGAAACGCTACTTAGTTCTCGGTACGAAAGTACTTGTACGAGGGGGGAAAATTACACGACAGGTTTCATAGCCTTAGTATGGCATGTATGTGTGGTACAAGGCGACAGGACATGTCCCATTTCCCGTTCGTACGACTGAAAAGGAGGACTTGTGGGGGAAGCATCATCACGCGCTCACTTTTGTTTTCCCTCCAGACCTGTCGTCTCAAACCAGCCACCAGTCGTGAGAAGTAGTATCCTCAGCAGAAGCCCCCATGCTTGGCTCCAACGGTAATAGTGGCCACACACAGTCCTGCCCCAAACAACAAGCCATGGGACCTGCATCTGCACAGTGACATCATCATCACTATCATCATTTTCCCTCCGCTCCAGAGACATGCTTTCCCCACCGGTGGTCCAGAAGTGCGTGCCCCCGTCGGCCTCGAACACCCCTCTGCCCCCCTCCGATTCCAGAAGCTAGACAAAAGCAGCCGTGCACTCCATGTCGCCTCGTCCTTCATCAGAGAGAGGCGGGACGAGCCTCTTTCGCCAAGCTGTCAGTCAGAGTCAAAAAAAAAAAAAAAAAAGGATGTTAAGCTCTTGGCAGAAGAAGAAAAAAAGGTCTTGATGAGTAAAGGAAGGTGTAGGCGATGCCGGTCATCCATTTCATTCATTCATGCCACTACTACTTACTACCTTTCTTCCCAACAAGCCCGGTCCAAGAAACGAGGCGGGCGAGCGAGGCAGGGAGGGCAAGCCCCGTCACACTGCATGACGCTTAGCCTTTCCGCTTTGTGTGTGTGTGTGTATTTCCTCATATCAACATACTGTTATGTGTACTATGGTAGTACACAGCAGACAGGACACACCGCTCCTCCTCCTCCTCTGCCGCCGCAAGGGCGAGACTCCCCGCCCCCAAGCCAGGCCCTTTCAGTCCGGAATCTCGATTCCCCCTCCTTGCGGACCAGGGGTATACGCATATGTGTCCTGATGTACAAACCATTGGTATAGTGTGTGTGTGTGTGTGCGTGGCACAGAATCGTGCCGATATATCCAGATCTTCTGTTGTTGAGTTAATAACACCTGACAAATTCAGCCAGCGCCAGCCGGGGCAGTGATCATACCCATAAGAACTCCAATAGAAACGAGAAGCCGGCATCATGAGATTCTTCTATCAGGGTGATCACGAGGCAGAGAGCTAGCTAGTGAATGATAAGAAAAGGGAGGAAGAGGGGCAGCGTAACATCATAATAGTCGTCAAAACACTTTTGCATCAGGTTCAACAGCAGCAACAAGAAAAACAAAAAGTCAAAAATAAGAAAAGGGAAAAGCAGAGAGACAAAACAAGCAAGCACAAATTCGTTAAATGTCGTCCAAAAGTTTCCCCCAAGACCCTGGCCCCCCTCTCCCCTCTTTCGAAACGTAAATCCTAGGTGATCCAACCAACTTCTTACCGTCCCTTCGTTCTCGTGGCCAAACCAATCATTCATTCATCCAGTCGATCTTCCACCATCCGTGTCCCACACACACACACACACACACACACACACTGCAGTAGTGGGCGAGAGACGGTCCGAAACAAGAGAAACAAAAAGAACAAAAAGAAAAACCAGAAAAAAGAAAACCAGGCACAGCAACCACTACAAGCCACCACAAAATCCATCTTCGTAACCCCCCCCCTGCCTTGTACCATTTCCCACACACTCCTAACGAACTTCCGTTCATGCCGAAACATCGAACCACACAGACCGCCGTGTAGCTCGTGCGTGCACTTTTCTTTTCTTCCCGTTCCCTTTCCTCCCCCCCATGTACCATGCCTTTGCAGTTTCGCCGATCTGCGATCCACAGCCCGTTCCTTCCGCCACACATCATGTGTTCGTTACACAAGTGGTAGGTCGGCGGCGCACTAAGCGAAGTATCGTGGGTGGACTTGACGCACGTTCAAAAGGGCGAATCCGGTCCCATCGTGCCCTCTCCCGGAATCATCCCTATCGGGAGCATCGTCGATCGTTTTTGGGTTTTTCTTTTTGGTCTTAGCGGCGGGACCGCCGATCTGTCACAGAAACCAGGGATTATCAGTATATGTATATATTTTTTTCTTAAAAAAAAAGAGGCCGGCGCGTATGAGACAGGAGTGAACTTCTTTCTCCCTCTGTCTCTTTTTTTTTTTTTTTTTTGGTGCCAAGAAAAGGTTTTGACTTTGTGAAAAGAGAGCAAGGGGAAATCGTTTTCTTTTTCGGAGCAAACGTCTGCATCTATTTTTGTTGCTTCCAAGAAAGACACGAGAAATCTTGTGTATGTTCTCCGCAAATAGTAGTAATACTTGTTTGATGAGATTCTCGTGTGTGTGTGTGTGTGTGTGTGTGTGTGTGTGCCGTGTAAGAAGGGGGAAGAAGAAAAAAGCAAGCGGTTGGGGAAAAGGGGGGAAAGACGTCGTGAAACCATGTAGAGTGTGTGTCACGTTGGGCACATGGCCACCATTCAGCGCAGCGGTATTAGAGAGCAGGAAAGGTCGTCAGGGTCATGAGAAAGTCCGTCAAGAAAGCCCACACCATCTCTCTCTTTCTCTTGTCTCTCTCTCTCTCTCTCTCTCTCTCACTCGTCCAAATCATTAAATCTTCCCAGCATCTTTGAAGGAACGCCTCTTGGCTCGATGAAGCTCAGCCAGCATTATTTTGCCTCTCTCTCTCTCTCTCTCATCATCATCATGACGTGTCGTAAATGTATTGGTGTTGGATGAGACTGTGCCACAGCTTTATATATGTTGCTTGTGTTGCATGCCTGTTGCCCATGATGGTGGAGCTGTACAGGTCTTGTTGCTGTTGTCATGATGTGTGACGCTGACTGACGCACACGAGAGTAGCCTTCTTGCTGTGTCGAGGTCCCCCTTTTTTTTTTTTTTTTTATCTCCTGTCGCTATATCCCACAGGAGGCGCAGGCAGGGAGGCGTACGGGTTCCCGTCGCTGTAGCGAGGCCCGTCGTCATACCTGCCGCTGCGCAGGGGACCTCGGCTCTGCGTCCTCGAGCCTCTGTACTGGCCGCCCCGGCCGTCCTCGTCGTCAGAGTAGTCTGAGTAGCCCGAGTCGCTGTTGTGATGCTGCAGCTTCTGGCGCTGGCGCTGGAGGCGCTCGAGGCGGCGCCTGTGGCGCTCCTCCTTCTTCTCGCTCCACTCGGCACACTCGTGGGACATCTCGCGCGCCTCCTTCATCTCGGAGATGGCGCCCTTGATGCCCATGGCGGCGATGCCCACCGACGCCGCGTCCTGCAGCAGCGCCTTGGACTTGAGCTTCTTGGCCTCGTCCGCCGTGAGCTTGCCCGCCTTGACGGCCCTGTGCCGCGCGTTCCGCTTCTCCATGCTCTGGTACACGTTGTGCGCCGCGTGAATGGTGGCCACGGCCGCCAGGCCCGTGGTGATGATCTGCTTACCTCGCATCTTCTTGGCCCTCTTCTCGTCCTCCTCCGAGTCGCCCAGGTCCGAGCTCGACACCGACGACCGAGACGACGCCCGGCTGCGCGAGGCCCCCCGCGAGATCGGGGCCGTGTCCGGTGCATCCGGTCGTCGTCGTAGTCATCACGGTACCGCGCATCCCGCAGCCCGTCCCGGGAGTACTCGTCGTCACTATAGCGCCCTCCCCGGCGCGAACCAACCTCGCTCTCGTCGTCCTTCTTGCCGATGCCGATCTTGGCAAGGCTCCGGCGCGCCGAGTCCACAACGCTGCGGCTGCGGCTGCGCTGGCGCCGGCGCGGCGACTCGTCCCTGCTGTCGTACGAGTCGCGAGACATGCTACGGCGGCGGGAGCGGGACCGCTCGTCGCGGATGTTGTCGACGGCCTTCTTGGCGCCGATGGCACCCAGGCCGGCGGTGGCGAGGGCGGCAAGGCCCATGCCGCCCTTGCCGCCACTCTCGGATCTCGCGCGGGAGCGAGACCGGCTCCGGCCGTCCTTGTCCTCGATGATCTCCTTCTTGGAGCCGTTGATCATGCGGTTTCCGATGAGACCGCCGATGACAGACTCGGCCAGGCCGAGCTTGCTGCCGTCCTTGCCGGGCTTCTGGGCCGCGTCGATGGTGGCGGCACCGGCGGCGGCGGTGAGGATGCGCTTGGCCTTCTCGCCCTTCCAGCTGCCGGGCTCCTTGGAGACGCGGAAGGCCTCGGTGGCGCCGGCAATGAGGGAGGCCATGGCGGCCTTCTGGATCTTGTTCCCGCCGGCGCCGCCCTTGCCCGGCGACCGCGACCGGCTCCCGCGGTGGCTGCGGGTGTCAGAGCCACGACCGCGGTCGCGGTCGCGGCCGACCTCGAGGTCCCGATCGCCGTGCTTGTCCTTCTCCTTGTCGCCGCTGCCGCCGGTGATGGCCTTGAGCGCCCCGCCGAGGCCGGCAGCCGCGAGGGCGCTCTCGAGGAAGTTCTTGTGGCCCTTCTTCTGCTTCTCGTCCTCGTCGTCCGAGTAGTACTCGGTGACCCTGCCGTCGCGGCCCTTGTGGACAATGTGGGTCGACTTCTTCTCGGTCTTGTCGGCACGCTTGTTGTAGACCTCAGCGCCCTTGTAGGCAGCGAACGCACCAGCAGCGCCGAGGGCTGCCGACGAGAGGATGTTGCGGTGGACATCGCTGCCCTCCTCGTGGGCCTCACGGCGGTCAAACAGCTCCTTGCCGCCGAGAGCGACGGCGGCGCCCGCGACGGCGGCGATGATCTTCTCCTGCTGGCTCAGCATTCGCTTGCGCTTCCTCTCCTCCTCCTCGATGTAGACGCTCTCGGCCTTCCTGGGCCGGCGGCGCTGCTGCTGCAGGTAGTAGTCATCTTCGTAGTAATCGCGATCGTCGCGGCTCCGGCGCGTGTAGAAAGAGCGCTCGTCGTCGTCGTAGTCGTAGTTCCCGGCGGAGCGGGCCCGGCGGACGTCACGCTGGTAGCCTGGAGGCGGGAAGTCCCTGGGGATGTCCTCGACGCTGTCGTCGCGGCCCCTGGGCACAAGATCACGGGAGTTGGAGACCCTGAGGTAGGGATCCTGGGGCTCGACATAGTCCTCGCGGTAGTATGTCTGTCTCGCACCACCGCCGCGCTCCCGACGGGGCGGGTCGTAGTCGTAGCCGGACATGGCCTCGAGGCTGTGCTGGAAGTAGATGGGAAGAAGAGTGACGTCAGAGGCGAGACGCTGAAGGCTTTCTCAATATGCAGAAAGTAAGCGATCACGAAGAAAGGGGACACGCTCTCAGGACGCTCCTCTGTTTGTTGTTTGTTGATCGTAGGATGAAGAAAAAGGAATAAGAATGCAGAGGCTGTGATGATGCACAGAGAAGAGAGGAGGAGGCGGTGGTTGTTGGGAGGAGGAATGAAACCATGCAGAGCAGGCTGGAGGATCAGCTGGGCCGGGAGGGAAGAGATGAGGGGAAGAGAAGGGCAGGGCCAGAAACAGGGTGACTGGGGGGTGAGTGGGTGGCGGTAGGGGCTGGGGCTGGGTCAGGTCAGGCCAGGCCCAGGGTCAGCCGTCGCAGGGTACGGGCGAGGACCCAAGGACCAAGGCGGCAACTAAAATAAGGTGACAGTGACCACTAACTGCCCTGTCGTGCCCTGTCTGTGTACGGCTGCAGTAGTCGGCCGCAGGCAGCGGCTAACGAGAGCTTATGCAGCCCGACGCTGGGAATCTGGCCCTCCTTCTTCTTACGTCCGAGGGCGAAATGGACGGACAGTATTCAAGACTTTGGCGAAATTCTGGCGGCCTCTTTTCTTTGTTTCCCCCTCTTGCAAGAATCACCTCAAGAGAGGCTGTGCATTCTCATTCCAGAGGAAGGGGGGGGGGAGGAGGACCAGGCAATACGGTATTGTTGGGTAGTGGTGGTGACAAGCGGGCCTAAAGATTGGGCTAGCAGGATGTTTCGTGACCCAACGAGAAAACAAGATCAGAGACGAGGCCCTCCCTCGACCACCCCTCTTCCCGCCCGCCTGCCTGCTGCTGTATGACTCGAGCCCACGAAGTTTTGTTTGGATTGTGAACGTGGTGGACACAAACTACCTCTCTCTCTCCCTCTCTCTCTCTGACTGTCACACTCCCTGCTTTTCTTTGCCCCTCCTTCCGATCGATCTCGTGTTGGAAGATTCGAGACTCTCCCTCACGTGAGTAGGGAGAAGGGGGGATTGGGAAGACTGTGTGGCACAGGTGGCAAGCAGCGGGGCAAAACCAGAGTACTATTACTCCGTAGACCTGAGGGTGAGACCTCAACAAAACACGTTCTTGCAGCCACAAAAGGAGGGGTCAACCTACCAAGACCGTGGCGCAGTCCACTCAGTAGTAGCCCTCAGTACCGTGGAATGCTTCGGGTATACCGACTTTACATTCCCCTCCCACCGCTCTCTGTATAGTATTTCCGATGCCTTCCTCCCTAGTGACTCATAATACGTCTTTGGGTTTCTGTGCTGCCAGCCACGCCAACACCCAGCCTAAGCCCTTGCTCGCTCTTGAAAGTTCCCATCCACACAATCTGCTGCAGCGCCCCACGGTGACGTAGGTACTCTCTCGCTCACTCTCTCCCTCTCACGCCCTCCATGTACGTCCGTACTGAGATTCCCCTACCCTGTAAGATAAGTAAATTGCCCAACCTACACACACACACACTTCACTGACCAGATCCAAGCCGCCCACATCACTACTTGTATGATACTATCATTTGGCATGGTACCTTTATAGGTGAATGAATGAATGTCTTTGTCCTCGACCTAACCAATCAGCCCCCTTATGGCCGTCGTTGTCGGCTCGGGCCGGGCTGGGCCTGGCTGGGCCTGGCTGGGCTTTTGCCACCAGAGGTCTTTCGTCCCGACCATGCTGCCGCCATGGAAAGGGGAGGGGAAAACACTCGCCTGACTTGGCACGAAATTACAGAGTTATCTACCTCAGTAGCTTTCTGTTGTGGAATGGATAAGATGGCAACTTCCTATAATAGAAAAAAAAAAAAGGTCGGAGCCCCCAGGGCGGGTGGACCAGATCTCGGGCTCAGCAACCCCTTTAACTTGATAAACAGAACCTATCAACTTCACTTCAGGCAAGACTTGGATCACTCACTACCCTTGATCTCAGGAACATGTTTGCTTTGCTTTTATGCTGAAAAAATAATCACCGCTTATATACATTTACTCTTTTAGAGGCTTTTCGTGAAATCTGCTCCTCCTCTTGTCTGCCTTTCCCCCCTTTCAAGTGCTGCCCCCTCCCCATGCAGCGTCTTCCAGAAATCTTATTCATACAGAAAAGAGCGAACATCAAACAGGGGCAAAATCAAAGATAAAAATCAAAAGGGGAAATCAAAAACACCTCTTAACATAAAATATAATAGGAATTCTTTTTTTCTTTTATCTTGCCAATCCAGAGACCCTGAATGAGAAAAAGGAAAAGGGAAATCTAACATGTCCCACGACGCGCGAGAGGAACCCAAAGAGGCCACCCCACATCACATCCCTTTCTTTCCTCCCCATCCCCTATCCCCCACTGCCAAACTGAGCCCAGTCTTCTGGGCTTGTCATATGATCCATCATCAACGTGTTGAGGTAGGAAGAGAGTTGGGTTTGAAGCCTGCTGGAAACATGACGCCCCTTCAATGCTGTCTGGAAAACCCGAGGACCTCTCTCAGGCCAAATCAAACTTTTGTTTAGCTTTCAAAGCAAACTGCTGGGAAAAAAAAAAAGAAAACGAAAGCGGGAATCAGTCTGCATCAAGACTCCCATAACCTTGCTTGCAGCAGCTGATAGCTGCCACACAAACACATCTCCACACAAATACACACACAAAACAATCCATTCCAGACCCTGTCCACATCAGTGAACAGATCTGTAGAGAAATCCTCGCAGCCTTGCCACTGCACAAGGCCTCCCCACCCAAGACCCAAAGCAGCCTGCTGATGAAAGCAGGACAAATGACTGATTGGATTGAGCTTGCCCATCATCGAAAAAAAAAAAAAAAAAGTGGCGATCCTACACATCGCCTGCAAATATTAGTATGTTGCTGAGGTCATGAAAAATCAGAGGCAAAAATGCCCGAGATGCCGTGGGCACAGATGCTCCATGCTCCATGCTGGCTGGTTGGCTTCGTTCCTCGTAAATGACCATGTGCTAAGAAGATTGGCACTGTCAAAGAGCTGGCCAGACTCGGTTCTCCAGACAAGATTCGATTGTAGGTTGTGGGTTGTCGTCGATTTGGTGTCTCATATGATGTTGGGCCCACACCATTGTTCCGGAATATCAATGTAGAAAGATGTAGGCTCATCCGTCGACTGCACAAGCAGCCTCTGGCAGGCCAGACAGATGTGAGACCCCCTGTGCATATTGCAGAATTGGGAAACAGAAAAATCAAAGTCTGGCCACTTCTGCAAAAAGGTATGTCCCCACTCGGACCCCTGCCCTGATTGCTGTGCAGTGGGAGCAAGGTTTAGGGAGCATGGCGTCAGGGGGAGAGAGACAATGGCAGAAGACATGTCACACCCCTTCACCACACAGGCTCAGCTTACACCTGCTCCTCGCTGCTGTTGACAACCTGTTGGGCATTGTCAAGGTGAGACTGCAGCAGCCTGTAGATTGGGTGTTCTGGCGGCCAGATGCCTCCACCCTGGCTCTTGGAGAGCACCGTCTTGTAGAACTGGAGGAGATTGCTGAGGCCAACCTTGCTTGGGACCTCAGCAGTAGCATCCTCCAGGGCATATTGCCGGAACTCCATATAGATGCCAGGGTTGAACTTGGTGGTGAGGAGATGAGACCAGAACTTGTACAGCCGTTTCATGTCTGTAGGAAGCTCTCCTGACTTGGCATTCCTCCGCTGCTCAATAGCTCTGTCGCGCACCTCTGTATATGCCTCCTTGTTGTTAGTGTCAGAGACATGAGCCAGGGTGCCGTCCAGGCGCCAGTAGGTGGGAGACATGGTTCCCTCATCGGTAGGGATCAGCTCTGGCCTGCAGTGTGTCAGTGGGTAAAGGGTCCCCAGAGTAAGAACAAAAGGTGTGGAGAAGGACCTACGTCGTCAAGACTTCTGAGCTGGCAGAGACGCCGTTGGTCTTGGGGGCAGTGCTGTCCTCAGATCCAGATGGGCCACCTCGGCTGCCATTTGCCAGCCTGCCCTGAGCTACCATGTGCAGCTGGGCCACCTCCTCATCTGTGAATGTCTGAGCTGACTGCATCGCCTGGTCCTCCCAGTTCATAGGTGAGAAGGCAGCTGCAATTGAGAACCCCATTGATGTCTTCACAGGGGAGAACTCGGGCACAGAGGCATTCAGTGGCGAGTTGTCGGTAGTAGGTTGCCCATTGGTCTGGGCACCATTGACAGCTGCTGGGAACTGGGGCCCATTCATGTAGCCTTGGTACATGTCGCCGTGGAAGGCGTGTCCAGGACCAAATGCTGGGGGCGATGCTGGGTTGTAGGATGGGTAGGGCATGGGTTGCTGCTGCTGCTGCTGCTGCTGCTGATAGTAGTGGTTGGTCTGGTTCAGATGAAGGCTGTGCCACGACTTGAAGACAAAGCTGGAGGGGCCTGGGTTGCGGGCAGGGTCCTTCCGGTGATCCTTCCCCTCTCCCTCGCCGACCCATCTCTGCCAGTTCTTCCGGCAGCGCACAAGCTCTCTGTGACCGTCCGCGAGCACAAAGTCAACCTCCTTGCAGTCAGCACATGCCAGCCTCACGAACTCAATCGTCTGGCTGGACATGGAGCGGATCCTCGGGAAACCTGCGATGACCTCGAAGGGGACGAAGCCCTGGCTGTCCATCTGGGCCTTCAGAAAGCCGTCGTTCTCCAGGTTGGGATCAGAGAAGTAGTACTCGATCTGCTTCTTGAGAGCCTCGTGGAGTATGCTAGGGTAAGGGCTGGCGCCGTATTCCTGCTGTGGGGAGAAGGGTGCAAAACCGTACGAGGGGTACTGCTGGCCAAAGTCGGGCAGAGCTGCGTGCGGCGGAGGACCGTGCATACGCGATGCGCCATTGGATGCCGGTTTGATACCGCTGCCATTAGCCAGAGATACCGGCCGGCCACGGCCGCCACGGGATCCTCCGTACGGGTTAGACGAAAATCCGGGCGTGGTGAAGCTCGGAGGGCTGTACGTGGTGGAGCGCGAGCCATGGCCGTTAGACATGAAGGGCTGCTGCCCGTTGTGTGCGCCACCACGTCCGTTCCCGTGGGCACCTCCTCGTCTCGGCTTCGACTCCTTGTGGCCTGCAAAGCCTCCCTCCTTCCTGAATCCTTCCTGGCCCTCGCCTCTGGGAGCAAAGGAGCTAGGGTCACTCTTGGCAGCCTTGGTGGTCTCGTTCTTGGAGGTAGAAAAGTCACGGGTGACCGCGGGCACCACCGAGTGTTTGCGTTGGGCGGGTTGGTCCATAGAGAACCTCTTGGGCTTCTCGGACGGCATAGGAGCAGCACGGGGCGGCTGCGCGTCCTCTCGTGGTCGCTCCTGGGACTCACCTGCCTCCTTGGGCGCTGGTGCCACATCGGCAGAACCACTGCCCTGGGCTTTCTCGCTCGACATGCTGATGCTAGAAGCGTGTGCTCGGCCTGAAGGGGCTCGTCCGGTCTGTGCCGCTGCACCTCCGCGAGTCTTGTTCATGGACCGCTGCTGCGGCAGGGGCGTGTTGAACACAACAGAAGGCGTGATCTCGACCTTCTTCCAATCGCGCTTCGGGCGGGTCGTCTTGACTCCGTCATCCTGCTTGTCCTTGTCAGGCTCGGAGGCCGTCTTGCGCTTGCCGTCCTCGGCGGCGGCGGCGGTCTCTGGGGTGGGCCACAGGGACACGTTCTCGACAGCAGAAGATGGGAAGCCAGAGGCCTCAGGCTTCTCGCTGACACGGCTCCCGCGCGGGTTCCTCCGAGCACTCGAGTCGACGGTCGGGCGAGAGGCCTCGGCGGGCTTTGTTGCGCTGCGCGCGGCAGCCCCAGACGGCTGCGGCTCTGTATTGCTGTCTGTCTTTGTCGAGACCTCGGGACCAGACTTTGCTGTCGAGTCGGCGGCACCTGCGACAGGTGCGGTCTGGATTGACGGTTGCCTGGCCTTGGCGGCGGCGGCACGCTGCTGCCAGATGTTGACCGAGGGAGGCGGGGCCTCGTAGAGCTTCACGGGGATGACCTCTTTCTCTGGCTGCTCCGCAGCGACCTGCTCACCCTCGGATTCCTTGTCCGAGGTTCTGCCCTTCCTGGCTTTTCGGCCCTTCTTGGGGTCTGCAGTCTCGCTGGAGCGGTTCGACTGGCGAGCTGACTTCTCGGTAGCGGATGCGGTTGTGCTGGAGGCGTTCGTCTCTGCTGACCCAGCCCGAGCCGCACCTGCGGCTTCGTCCTTGAGCGCAGCAGCTGCACCATTGACCTCACCAGTAGCCTCTGAGGTCTTCCTCGGCCCAGCAACCTCAACATCGATTTGTGAGCTCTTGGCAGACTCCGAGACCTCCGAGGTTGTTGAGAATGTATTGGCGGCCGCGTCTGGGCCGGTAGTCACCGAGCTCGCGTCATCTTTGGAGTGCGAGTCGGCCTGTGGCGGCGCGGTGCCGGTGGCTGCGTTTACCTGGGCCGATGCTCGACCCTTGGCGGCTTGGGCGTAGGAGAAGGTGGCAGGACCCGACATGTTGGGTGTACTGTCGCGGCACGTAGAGGGTGTGTGTGTGTGTCACGGGTGTTGGTGCCTCACCCCGAGAGCGAGGTAGAGCTGCAAGAGCAGAGCGCAGCTGCAGAGGGGCCCGGCGGGGGATGCGGGCGTCGAGATTGGTGTGTTCCACGCACCCTGGCGCGCCTCGATGAGGAGAGGAGCACACGGATGTCGTGGACGGAGAGGCTCAAGAGTACCCCTCCGCGCGAGATCGAGACGGGTGGGAGGCGGGCTCTGCGGGGTCGGCACGTGTGTGATGGAGCGGCGTACGACTGCGCGGCTCGAGGGTTTTCTGGGCTTAGGAGGAATTTTCTGGAGTTGACAACTGTGAATGTGTGAGCACTGAGCACCGGGGGTGTGTCCGACAGGTGAAGCACGACGAGGACGGGCGGGATTAAAAATTTATGACCCATGGAACTGTACCTTTTTAGGCTCTGGTCTGACACGGCAAGAGCGGGGCGCGCCTTCAGAAACGAAGAATGGGCCAAGGAGGGAAGAGAAAAAAACAGACAGCGTGACGACCTGGAGGACAGCGTGTCGGTGACAGCTACGCAATCGAGGTCGGCCCCTTGGTCGCAGGAGGAGGTCGCCGTGGCAGGAAACGCGAAGGTGTAATAACCAAATGTTGCGGGATTGACCGAGGGCGCAGCCGGGGATACTCTGCAGGGCAGGGCCGGCGACAGAACGAGTGCCTCAAACAACAACAGCGTGCCCGAAAGATTGTGGTCCCAAAAGATGCTGCAAATGGATACCTGCGAAGTGATGATGACAAGACTCTTCGCGCTCCCCAGCACCAGGAGAGGGATTTGGCGAGGGAAAACAAAGGTGGCCTGGTAGGTGGTTGTGGGAAAGGGAAGGGAAGGGCAGGAAATGGGTGGGCGACGACAGAAATTGTGGATGGAGTTAGCAGGTGTCGTTAAATTTTGGACTGGTGCTGCTGTGTGGTGTGTGGTGTGTGGTGTTTGGTGCGGTGCAGGTCTGGTGGGCACCTTTGAAAAACTCTGGCGCAGGTGGGCAAAAAAGTGCCAGTACAACAGGCGGGAAGCCGGGAAGGCTACAGCGACAAGGTACCGGCAATTTGGCACCAGCAGCCCCTTTCAGGCGAGGTCACAGGTCACCCCTCACTCACTCACCTGCCAGCCTGCCAGCCTGCCAGCCTGCCAGCCGCCCTGGTCCAGCTCCCTGTTGAATATCTTCAGTGCTCAGTCAACCTCAGCTCGCAACAAGCTCACCACCACCTCCTCCGGCCAGGAACACTGCAGGGCAATCTATATTCGGTACCATTCTGGTCTGTGCTGTCAATGTACAACACTGTCAACCACCCCAATGATGTGCTGGGCATTTTAATCCAAGGATCCACTGGTGGGGGCCTTTAATTCAGTAGCCGCAAATTTTTTTTTTCTTTCTTTTTCCTCTCTCTCTCTCTCTTGGGGATTTTTTCTCCCTCTCTAATACGGTAGAAGCATTGACTGATTACTTAAACTGAGTGCTGACCGGAAGGGTCTTACTTAAGTACACGATGCATTTTTATCTCGCTTGCACCCTCTACCGGCGCCCTCCATCAGGTCCAGTTGATAATCTCTCCCAGGTGCTGCAAGGTGGGCACCCCGAAACTTGGTTTGGAGGAGCTAGCTTCTCTGCAGCATGCAGGCCCATATGCCCCTCCCTGCCTCTGTCCCTCTCTTGTGTGGCGGGGTCGTTGTTCTGGGCTGGGTCGTCTCGAGCCCAACGGTGCAAGTATGTGCCGCAGCTAGAGGAGAAACAGGCTCCTAGGTACTTGCATAGTACCGGTACACGTGAGGGGTCCCAAGCGCGTACGGCGTAAATAGTAATAAAAAGAAGAAGAAGAAGAAAAGGGCCAGACCGGGTGCACCGTCTAGATATATCACCATAAGCACACACACACACACACACACACACACAGTCGGAGGTGGACGGACGGGATCTAACGCCTCGGTTCTCTCTGGGCCAAGCACGAATGGCTGTTCGGAGTGGCTACTCCGCCTGACTTACCCGGAAGAAAAATGGAACGACTGCCCGAGGGTTGTGGTTACCTCAAATCTCAGCGCTGCCCTGCCGATTTGTGAAGAAAAAGAAGGAGAAAAAACGAGAGGGAGAGGGAGGGGGAGATGGGGCCGCCTCGGGTAGTAGTGGCCCAGGAGACTGGCATCCCTCAGGATCTAAACTACCTACACGCTCGCATGCAGAGGATCGATTAGGGCAGCTTCTCCGTTGCACTACAGAGAGGTGCTGTACTATACAGTAGCACATAGGCCAGGACCTAAGACTGCGCTGTTGAGGAACAGTTTTGCTCCGCGCTGACCCAGCCGGGTCCATCTGCTGAATTGTCAGGCCGAAGGCAGCGACCTTCGGGAGGCTCGGCTGAGTGGATCAGACACCCTGGGCGCCCCCTCTTGGACATGTCAGGACAGGCTGGCTGGTGAAGACGCAGACAAAAGATGGCCATCTCGTCACACAGCCACGACATCTTGTGCGGCTGGACACAAGCTGACGAGGCTGCAAAAATCTAGGGGTTTTATGCTGAAGACCCAAGGAATCCACAGACAGCCCGACGGACCGGTGCCCCATCCGCACCCCGCCTTGCCTTCTAAGGACCAAGTCCTGGCGATCTCAAAACGGTGCCTTGGACCTACAAGCGTTGGATGATGGCGTCCCGACACTTGAGACCCCACTGACGACGGGCAGGCTACAGCTGCCAGTCGGGATTTATCCTTCTGCTGCGAATGTACTACCCTGAGCAGGCTGCGTCTTGCCGCCGACGTGTCGGGTTGCTACATGTTCCTGCTGGCCATTCGCTGCGAACACGAGGGGAAGGCAAGTGGCGGCGCTGGTACAGCTGAGCAGACGACGCCGTGCTGAAGAGGGCTGCCAGTAAAGACGATACAGTATGTACGATACAGTACTGTACTTCACTCCAGCAAGCAGCCTGGCAGCCCAACCGGCCCTTCCAGCCAACCTCCATGAGGCTGCCGTCCAGGGCGGGTTCATGCTGCGTTTCGGTACACCCTGAGCACGTCGCACAGCGTTTCGCAACGTGAAACAGAACTCCGACTGGACGATCTTCAGGAACTGCACAGCTTTCCCACCTCCTGCCCTGCGGCCCTTGCCAAACAAGGAAACACAGGGTATCAGCATAGTAGGTGCGCATAGTTGGCTAATGCCTCGGTACCGCAGCGGACAGCAGGCCAATGAACGAGAGGGCGGTCCTACAAACCGACTCGTATGTCACAGCAAGCCAGGGCTGATCTTGGGCGGCCAGTGACCTCAGCGAATTACACAAAAAGGGCAAAAGCAACAATTGGCCCTGCACCGTCCAGGTGTTCTGGCCGATCCGGCGTGCATACCCGCGGCCGATCGCCCTGGGATTCGGCGCGTGGGCTCGCCTTCGATTGGGTTCTTTCAATAGGCGAGTGATAGGGCGCGTGTCGCTCGTGACCAATCTGTGAAGCGCACTTTTAGCCCGAGTATGCGACCGAAAAACTCGTGTAAAATAGTAATCAACTCATGACTGTTCCCTCTCCCCCAAAAAAAGAAACTTTGTGCCCCTCGCCCCTCGCCCCTCGCCGCACCTGGCATACACGGTAGGGCGAGAGAATACAGAGCCTCCCGCAGCATGGAGAGGGCAAGCGCCACGAGTGTTTCATGCTGTGGCGACACAGCAGCGTCGACACACAAACAGCCGGCCCTGGTATGTCTGAGTTCAAATGAGCGCCGTTTGGTATCTGCCAGGCGGTAATAAAATAAAATAAAAAATTGACACCTGTGAGACTGGAGCACACACCGTGCCGTCCGGCTCGAAGATCATGAGGGTCAGGCAGAGAAGCGACAGTCGAGGCCGCCGCTTGGTGCCAGGCATATTTCTGTATCCCAAGACGTGGGACTGAGTCGCACCGACGGGTTCGTTGCTCTCTGCTCGTCACCATCCAGAGCTTGGTTCTTCATGGTCCGCCTGCCGTTCTCTACGCACTTGCGGGATTCCGTGTCGAGCTGGATAGAACCGAATCAAGCCTCGAGACGATTGAAGGAAAAGAAGAGCCGATTCTGAGCCAGAATCAGTGGCAGCAGGGGCAGGGGCATACTTCAGAGACGCAGGCAGCCATGTGCGAAGGTCAGGGCTGGTTTTGATCAGACGCTCGCTGTCCCGGGTCAATTCGTCTGGAAAGCATAACGTGGCAGTGGCGGAGATGAGTGGTTCATTCCTCGCCCAAGGGATGGTGGCCGTGATGTTCAAACCCTTTGAGGCTTTCCAAATCATCCACTTCCGGCCGGCGTCGTGACTGTTCTGGTGGGAGGCAAGACGTGCCACGATTTCACTCGGAGTCCTCTGCGTGCTGCGGGGTCACGCAAATCGTCAGGACAACATGGGAAGGTGAAACAGGCGAGTGAGCAAGAAAGGAGCGCCTTTCCTTTTCCTCTCTATTCTCATTGATGACATGAAGAATCGATTTCTGCGCGGGCGAAAGGAGGAGGAGAGAGCAAAAGAAAACGGAATGAGCGGCGGAGATGAAAGGGTTAGGTAAGGCCTCCCAAACAATCGCACTCACAGAATTAGATCATCGTTCAGCTGGATTCTCTTGCAAGAGGTCCGTATCTCGTCAACGGGATCGTCCAAAGAGGCAACAGGGCGAACCCCTTTCAAAACTTGATGGCACGGTCCTGAGGGTAAGAGGACAAGCTCTTCGACCCGACAATCCACCCGAAGCCTACTTCGGCGACGACGTTGGCGATGCTGCACTTGTATCTGCCTTGTCTAGATCGACCTGTACCTCGCCTCACTTATCCATTTTTCTTTCTTGCCCTCTTGTTCCTATTTCTTCCTTTGATATCTGCAAAAGAGAGGTTTTGGTCTGGGGAGGGGGGAGTGCTGGTTACAAAGTGGGCAGTAGGCCACGAACAAGTCTGGTCTGTAATGACGTTTACCTACACAAGGAGAAGAGAAGAAAAGTTGACAAGAATATCACAGCCAGTGACGATTCAAAATGGACCCCAATCATCTTGATACGCTACAAACAAAGGGGAAAAGCAACGCAGTTCCAGGAGCGGATAGCTTTAAGTGGCGTCAGGTCTGGCCACAAAGACGCCCCCCGAGATCAACTTCCCAGGACGTCTGGAGGCTCGACATCGCCGTTCCGACTGCTGAGAGGCTCCATAGCCCGCCTGGGCTGATGGCCGATTCGATCACGGCCTCGAACCACCAAGGGAAGAAGATGGTCGTGACGAACCTCATACATACACGGAGGTTGCCACCTACGGTGGCGGCTTCGCCTCGACGTCGGCTTGCGAGTGGCAAGCACCATGAATCACTGCAGGCTTATTTGTTTCCGACGGGATTCGCGGTGGATACAATTTTCCCAAGGGCAGGAAGGCGCGTGGTCCAGAGCTTCCAAGGATCCCCAGCCTGTCCAGGCTCGCAGTGGAAGGGAGGCGTCTCTGCCTAGTCCGCAAGCTTGGTAATGACAGTGCAAGAGACAGACCGGGGAGCGTACCTGAACCGCATTGGGACGACTACACGCATTCGCAGACATCACAACTACGTCAAATGCCATCGATTCTAGCACGAGCCTCTCTACACAAAAGGAATGACGGGCGAAGAGGAGGAAGATGCCGAGACCCCCCTCTTCCTGGTTCGCGAATGCCAGAGCTGAACAGATAGAGAGGAAGGGCAGAAGACACTATGTCTGCCAGGCCTCACCACGTCACAAGATCACCCGTCGCTACCATATCCCTCCTCCCACGTGTCGACCGTCCTTGACTCTTCCTTGCCTTTCCTCCCCTAGGAATGAGAGAAACAGCTCGGCCCAGTTCTCGATGCGTCAGAGACGGGAACATTGCAACGTAGCAGCTCATTACACGCGGAGACGGCAGAACAGAGACTCTGAGGACTCAGACAGACAGACAGAGAGACAAGTCAATAGACAGAGACAAGAAGAGATAAAGAGAGAGAGAGAGAGAGAGAGAGAGAAAGAGACAGAGGGGGAGGGCAGAGTGCCGGGGCCTCGCAGCAGCAGCAGCAGTTGCGAGATTGCAGGGTACTACCACCATGGCACTACTACATACTACTCCTCACGATGCAAGATGATGGCATCGCAGTGTAACAACAAGCCGCAGTCAACGGAAAAAGAAAAAGTTTTAAAAAAAAAAAAGAAGAAAAAAAGAGGAAAAAAAAAGACAGAAAGATGTACCGTCTATGTACCAACCAACCGACCAACCAACCATGCACGTACTGTATACTTACTCACCTGCATTGTAACGTCTGTACAAGGACGCCCATACCCCCTAGGCTCCCTCGCCACCCTGGTAAGAGACGGCCGGGGGCTGGGCGAAAACACGTATTTAATTTGCGAATAGCCGCGCCTCGCGCCCCGTCCGCCTAAAGTGCGCCTTTCTCAGCCACTCGTTGATCGGCGTCTGGGTCCTGGGAGGAGGGGGAACGGGCAAGCGAATCCGCCCGGCCCCTCCTCCCTTCATGTCGTGTTACCCCTCCATCGGGAGGCGGGACGACAAGCGGGAAAGGATTAGGCGCTAGGTATGCTGCGCGGCCTAGGGTATGTATTGAGTCTTCACGCATGCATGCGCGAGACCGTTTGTTGCAGTTGACTGATATGCACCTCATGCATGATCTTATCACGCCTCCCCTCCCTTCCAGGGTTCAAGGGGTGTGTGTGTGTCTGTGTGTGTGTGTGCGTGAGTCCAGTATGTGTATAATCTTGACTCCTTTTTCTTTCTTCCCTTCTTCATTGATTTTATTTTATTTTATCCACCTTAATTTTTGCCCTCGTGGCCACTAGATACGTATAGTTTCTGGTGCAATTTACACACACTGTGTCTCCAATATTTTCTCTTTCTAAGTACTCTCTCGCCTCTCTCCCTCCCTCTCTCTCTTTCGACTCAGGCCGCAAGCCATCTGGCGTCAGCCCCACTGTGATTATTCCACATTTGCCGTCCCTCACTGAAACCAAAAGTGCTCCATACGCCCTGCGCTCGTGACCAACGATCTCGATTTGCAATCTTCGTCTTGCCATTCCGAGAACGAAAGAAAATAATACATGCTCTTTTTTTCTGTCTTTTTCCCCAAAGAAAAAGAAAATAGAGTGTGCCCGCATTTGCCCGTCTCTCTTTGGGTGTGATATCATACAGAAACCCCTGTGCTGTTTGGGGGAACACGGATGACCAGATATCTCACAGCTCACCCGGTCATCCAGGCCGCTGCTCGCCGAGCTCCGAACGTGGTAGCGAGGCGGAGGCCGCTGGATCCCATCGGGAAGTAGCTGACCAGGTACCATAAGAGGCAGGCGATCTGGATGATCGCCGAGAACAATGTGAGAATAGTACTGTGCAACTAGAGAGGGAGAGAAAGGCAGGACAGGACGCCTGTGTCAGCCTAATACAACCGGTGAAGACGCACAACGGCAGGGGGGAGAGAGTGTGTGTGTGTGAGAGCGAGCGCGCGTGTGCGGCGTGTGGTGTGCGTGTCCCTGCGCAGCCGCTGAACAAGGAGCAGAGATGACTCACCCCCATAGAGAAGTAGAACGTGAGGGCGATAGACCCAAAGTACGCGGCCGTGAAGGGCAGTCTAGGCCCAGACAGCAGGTGCTGGACGTAGGCCATGGGGCCCATCACAGCCGCGAAGGACGCTAGGAACAGTGCCGATCCAAGGGTCCATCTGTCAACAACAAGTCAGCAAAAAAAGTTCGATCGCAACCCTCACTGCAGCGCAAGCCCCCGAGAGATCCGGATGGTAAGAGGAAAGAGGAGAGAAAGAAGAAAGAAGAAAAAAATGAGCGAGTAGGACGCTTGTGCCTTGCAGGTCACCTTCACCAGTCACCGGGCGAGGGAGGGGACCCCTTCGGCAAGTCATGCGAGATCGACAGCGTATGCAGGACGGGTGAGTGCAGGAAGACAAGCTTGTTTTTTGTTCCCTCTTGTTCTCTCTCCTGAGAGGACGGGGTGGATGGGGTGGACCCCGTGCATGCGTGGGATGTGCCACGGGGTGTCCCGTCTCAAGGTAGCCTGTAAGCTGCGGGAGGGGCGCTATCCCGGGCTTATTTCATGGCCACATGGTACAGTTATTCTGGGAAAATGTGACAACCTACAAGATAACAAATTTCCTGGGCCTAAGTGACAAGACCGGAAAGAGGGCGAAGCAGATAACGAAGCAGACAAGCGCGCCCAGGTTGCAAGCACCAAAGACTAGCATCCGGTCCCATCTGCTCACTGTGACGGCCCAAGCCAAAAGGGTCATAAGTCAGCCTCTTGCTCTTTCTCTCTCGTTCTTTCTCTCTCTCGCCAAGACTTTCAGGTAGGTGTAGGTGGCTCGGGGCAGGCAATGACCAAGTTTTCCAGGATTTGAGCCCCTGGTGTGGCAGGGCACCCTCCTTCTCAGAAAGTGCCGTCCCAAGACTCGAGTGGCCATCTGGGTCCTGCAGAGGGGGAACGAGACTCTCTCTCTCTCTCTCTTGTGTGTGTGTGTGCGTGTGTGCGTGTTTGTAGTACGGGATCCAAACTTTTTGGTCGACTTACAGGCGAACCACCCTTCCTCCTCCTCTCTCCTCGAGGAGGCTGGCAGCGGGGGCACCAGCACCCTCGGTCGTGGGCAGGCGCACATAACCACGGTCACCAAACGGGTTCAACGACTTGATGGACGACAGGAGGCCGGTCTGCTGGGCGGTGTTGATGGGCTCATCCTCACCGCGCCGCGACCAGCCCAACGAGTTCATCTGCTCGCGAAATGATGCTGAAGCCATGTTTGCCCCCTGTGCTCCGCTTGTCTCTCTGTATTCCGAGCCTTCCGGGTGTGTTGCCTTGGTCTCGGTCTTTGCTGAAACGCCTTCCCCAAGTTCTCGTAAATCTCAGGACCAAGAGCTCCGCGGTGGGAGGTTATAGCGTCGCAGAGAAGTGACCAAATGACCCTGCCTCCGAACGAGGGTTTATCGGCTTGTGATATGTGAAGTCGAGAGAATCGAAAGGTGGGGGGGGTGACGAAACCAAACAAGGTTATTGGTCGGTATCTTTGCAGGAGGAGGGTCGTAGGAGGGGGAGCAGAGCGCTGCTGAGGGTGGGCTCAGTTCGAACAGAACAAGGCTGTGACCTCAAGGTGACCAGGTTGTGTGTTGGAGTAGGTAGTATCTGGAACCTAGTGTGGCGAGTATGGCGAGGCGGACCACACAGTATCGGTAAGTGTCAACTTGGGCTGGCCTGGGGTGTGATGACGATGATGTAGTGTGTATGTTCCGTAATTGGTGCTCTCGTCTACAGAGGCTATCGGGAGTCAGTCATAGAGGCTTGTGTGGCTGGCGTAGACCCTACTTTTCGCTCGGGAAGCCCCCTTCTTCTATTCTCTCCTCTCTCTTCCAGAGCTCGAACGCAGGCTGCTTGTGGGGTTGGCGATGTAGCCCAACACGAAGTGTATTTTGAGCAGCCTGGACGACCACGCGTATGATGACGGAACAAGGGGGGGCGAGGTGGGCACGCAGGCAGGGTAGGAGGTGATACAAGATAACGTTAGAGAGGGTGCTAGGAATGCGGGCGTGACAGGTTCCAGGGTCCGAGAAGGGTAGCGCAGCTTGTGGGTGTGGGTGTGTGGATGTGCGTACTTTGGCTGCTACGGTATAGCAAAAGTAGAGGGTAGGTAGAGAGAGAGAGAGAGAGAGAGAGAGAGAAAGAGAGAGAGGCGAGAACAAAAACGACCGACAGACACGACGTTGGAGTTGCTGGGGCGCGCGGATGCAACCCCTGCTGAAGATTAGTGGGTCTAGAGTGCGGATCTGACCTGCAAGTGGGAGGGCCGTGATGTGCCCCGTGCCACATTGGAGACGGCACTTGGCCGCCTCCAGATCCTCCGACTGGTCCCTTCCTTTTCTTCTCTTCTCCTTGTTATTTCTTATTTTTATTTCTTTTTTTTTTTTTTGTTTCCCTTTTCTGTGGTTTGGAGATGGAAATGGGCCACCTCTTGTCCTGCCCTCCATCTTGCAGCTCGCAGCAATCGACCGCAAGGATGTGTCCACCCACACCACTTTTGAGAGGCGCCCAACCTTCGCGCGCCAGATCCGGTATTTTTCCTCCCATCCACCCCTCCCCCCTTCCCAGGCTGCGTGCCGTGTGGTCTGGGTATCATGACCACCGCTGCTAGTCGCTGATACGATGCGGATCTTGTCTTCGCCTCCCTGGCCAAGATGGCATTTTCACAACCACCAACTCCAAAATCCCATGGCTGGGTCCACGCCGCTGCGGGAGGTTGTGCGACCCACCAGCCTTTTGGGGTCAACATAGAGCCACCTGAGCCACGAAAGGGAATAGTTCCTCGGACAGGGGATCCCACTCACCACGCACAGTGTAGGATCGTGGAGACCGGGAGAGCGCGCGAGGGGGGGGGGAGAGGGGGAGAGAGGGAGAGAGCGGACTGACTGCACTGCCGGCCGGTAATATATCACAAAAGTACAGGTAGCCTTCTGACGCTGGGGCAAAAAGGACGAAAGGAGAAAAGGGAGGGGGAGGGGGAGGGGTGGGTTTGTGGAATTCGGTCCCGTTGATCTGATTTGGTGATCAGGTAGGTCTTCTTCACACGCATGATCCAGCGAGGCAGTCCATTCGTGGCCTTGTCAGTTCGTCCTGACAGGCTGGCTGAGCTGGCTTGTAGTCTACTAGAACCTACTGATGGCGTCCACCAGTCGGGTAGGACGGCGCCGGGCACGGCATCCATCGTGTCGCCAACCTCGTATGCTTGTCTCAACTTTTTTTGTTTTTACTTTTCCAGATCTGGGAGATCTCAGACCGGCCACCATATCAGGCCCTCCTTCATGCAGCAACGCGGCAGAGCAAGTTGATCAATATCCACGTTATGGCCGGCCCTGCCGCTGGCAAAAATCACCACACAGCACACGAAGAGACGGCATGACGTAGAAAGTGCTGGAGAAGGCGGGCACTGGGGGACCTGTCGAAGCTATCGCTTATCCAAGTGCCACCCTCAAGTGTGCCTCGATGTCTTAGGTTGGGATGACTACACGAGTCACGATGGATGCATGCCCACCACCCTTTTTACCCCCGTACCATCCGGAAATGTCCATGCCCTTTCTTCTCTCCCCCTCCCTCCCTCCCTTGATGAAAAATACCACGAAAACTTCCCGGTGCATTTGCCTATACCCCCCTGCAGTACACCACACACGCTGCTACACAGGGCCACAGCTCGTCGTCAGCCAGCACTCTTGCTGCTGCTGCTGCTGCTGTTGCTGCTACTACAGTGTGAAGAGAGGAAAAAATAACTGAGGCGGTGTCGTAGTCTACCGTCGATGTTTCACACCACCTCATCCATATAGACAAGTCAGGAGACTCGAGTGCTCTTCGGGCAGATACAGATACATGACCTCTGCTGCAGGGGAGGGTGTTGAGATAGTGTAGAGTATATAAGTGGGTTATGGCCCTGCAGATGCATCCCAACTTCATCCTGTCCAATCTTTTTATCTTGCCACATCATCTTTTCGGCGCGCATCTTGAGTCTACCCAATACATTTACAGCCTGGGAGGACCAATAACATTAGACACGCATGTCATATAAATAGGGTATCGGCCCCCAGACTACACAGAGTTTGCCTGCACAATCAGGCTTTAGGTAAGAGGCTCGCTCAGTCCCCTTGGCGTCTTGGATGACGGCGAACGAGTAGTAGTAGGGTTCAGTGTTGGCTTACACTACGATACCGCCGTGTTCAGAGATCACCGGTCAACACAGAAAAAGAGAGAGAGCCCAACAACTCCCGGCAAGACTGCCTGCCTGCAATCCACCTGCTACCCCTCAACCATCTCTCGAACCCACCGCTGTGACACGACGTCAGTCTCGGGAGAGCACAACCCCACCTACGATCCCGAGATCGAAAAAGCAGAAAAAGAAAAAAGAAAAGAGCCGGGTCAAGAAAGACCAGCCCTCTGGTGGACGTTGAGAGGGCTACTGTTCGAAGCGAACATATCTGATTTGACAGGAAGAGAAGAGGCGAATCACAGATCGGCACCCCCGCCAATCCTACAGAAGTTCAGTGGCCGGCAGCCTTTTAGCTCCATAACCCAGAGTGGACCTGTTCGCCTTGTGCATCGCATCCAGTACCGTCAAGGGCCTGTCCGACGTTGAGCCGGAAGAGGCTCCAAACCTGACCACTCGCGATCTGAGGTACGCCGCCGCCGCCGCCGCTGCTGCCCCCGACCAGGAAGAACGAGTGGAAGTTGCATGTCCAGAGGAGAGGAAGACAAAGAAAAAAAAAGAAGAAGAAAAAAAAGAAAGAAGAAAGAAAAGGGAGAAAGAGGAGATGAAATGTTTCGGGGGAGCGAGAGAGGCCATATTGACAAGAACATCTCAGCAGACTCTCGATCATTGATCTCCAGACATCGACAACGACAACAACAACAACAATACATCTCGCCAGGAGGCAAATTCAGTCAGCGTTGTGTCGCATTGAGAAATAAGAAGAAGGAAACCAAAAAAAAAAAAAAAAAAAAAAAAGGTCAGCAACGCAACACCAGTGTCACTTCAGGTCGCTCCTTCCACAGAAGTACAACCTCTATGGTGTCATAGATCCGGCGGGCAAGAATAGCCCTGCATCTGCAGCAGCGCCTGCACGCAGCCGATTCCACATCCACACACCTCTCGTACTCATATCTCGTACAAACAACGTTTGAATTTCTGTCGACCCAGAAAGCTGACACCATCAGCAGTAAACTGTACTACACGGTCAGCAACCAGCCTCGATCTCCGCCGCCACTTTCACTCTTTTGAGAGTCTGAATCTGGGACCATTTCGGATCTGAAGCCCTTCCACACACATACACACACACCCACACCCATTCATCCTTGATCCTGCAGAGAGAAAAGAGAACAAGAACCCGACCCGTTCTTACCATCCCCAACTCAAAACCTGTCTCCCCTCCCCGCCGTCGCCCTCGGGAATTCCTCCGGCGCTAGGCCTACTCGGGTACTATTGATCCACCGTCCCCGGGATGTGAATCAGTGGGCGGCAGCGCTGACCAGAGTGCACACAGTGCTTTGCCATAGCGTGCATAGGTGCTATACATGCGCTATAGTATCCCCCCCAACCCTACACCCTTCCAGAACCCCCTGTCGACAATCTTGTCTCTCCAGGAAAGAAAAGAAAAACCCCAGCATTTTCACCCTCACTCTACCACCACTTCTCCAGATTCCAGACGAGAGGAGAAACAACAAGGGGACCCGCTCTCGAACCCAACCTAAATCCACAAACGCCAAGGTTCAGATCTGGACTTGAGAGCTGAAAAGGGAGCTCGTGTCGCCCAGCGCCCAACGCCCAATCGCAAGCCCACGTCTTGCACTTCTCTTGATTGTCAACTTTCAATACTTTATTGATCCATCCCCCCTCTCTCTTAGTTATCTGACTATTTTCCCACCTTCTTTCTTGATTCCCTCATACCTGTTTTTTTGTTCTTTTCTTTTTGCAGCCTCCATTCGGGCGTATCACCTTACCTGGTGGGATTACACTGATCTATTTAATCGTTCTACCGCGCTTCCCAGTCCAATACATCCTGTACGGTACTTTTCCAGGGATCGCTAGGACTGGCGCTCCAGAGGCTCAGGCTCCCTTTGCCATTTACAGGACTCATCCCGGCAGGCGGTCTGTCCAAGCTCCCGCCCGCCACAGCAGGACAACAGGAAGGTTCAGTGCCTCCTCCATAGGACTTTTCCCCTCGGTCGGGCCTGCTGGGACTTGGGGGACATTTTAGCCCTCAAGTCATCTTTTTTCAACTCCCAGGGCCAACCGACATCCCACTCATTCCCCCGTCGATCCCGACGACTCGTACTCGTACGCTTCCCACCGCCCCGTTCTTCCAGACTCCGGTACGAAATCGCATTCAGCGTCATCCATCACAACTCAAAGTCGCACCACCACCAACGTCGTCGCCGCCTTTACACACTGTTGGGTCGCATCTTCCCTGCCTAAATTGACCGATCGTCCCGAGCGCACTCGCCCGCCAAGCCCCACTAAGAATCCATACGACGTACAGCCTCAAAAGGGTTCATGGCATACTGCTGAGCTGTCACTTTTATTTATTTTCCCACTTCTCCCCTCCATATCGTCTCTCTCAAAAAGGTAAGAAACCCTCCGTCTTCCCTTCCTGTCGTCTCTTGCCCTTCCTATCAAGCCTGCCGCCCCCAAAAACACACCCTATCCTACACTCTAGACCACAGAGAGGATAAGACTAGGCGGAACTTTCGGCTTCCAGAGTCTCCGGTTCCGCTGACCGCAACTTGGTGCGGCGCTCTTTCCCACTCCCCCTCCTCTCTCTTTCTCTCGCGCTGCGCCTCGGGTCACCTTGACCCCTCTTCAGCCTTCCTGCAACCAAGCCACAGCCCTCAGATCAGACAGACTGCTCATATACGACCGATCGCATTGTTGTCCTGTGGTGCGCGTGCACAGAGCTGATTGTCGTCTACCAGCAGAGTCTCCACGGCCCCAAAAAAAAAGAAATCTTGCGACAACGAGAAGAAGACCAAGCGGCGTGGTGTTTCCCCCAGGCGGTATCGTCCCTCTCGAGTCATCGACCGACCAGGGCAACCAAGAGCCCGAGATTTGATACAATCTAACAACAACCCCTCCACCCAACCACTATTTTGCAGCCCACTATGGCCCAGCAGGCCTTTGGCCACTTCGGTGGCGGCCACGCAGGAGGCAGCATAAACCCCAACGATCTGAACTTCAACCAAGGCTTTCAGAACAACTTTGGTGGAAACTCCAACAACCAGAACAATGCCTTCTCCAGTGGCTCAGCAGTCTTCGGCGACGACGAGCTGTTGGAGGGACTCGGAAGCCCGACCGAGGCGCCCTCGGGCATGCAGGGCCATGACTTTGGTGGTGGGATGAACGACATGAACATGAACTACAACCAGAACGGCGGCGTGTACAACTCGCGCCCGAGTATCGACCACCAGCAGCAGCAGCAACAGCAGCAGCAGCAGCACATGCCCGGCTTCTCCAACACGCCGGACGGGGATCCCATCCAGAGCCCCTTCGTGTCCAATGTGCCACAGTACCAGTCGATCCACGCGCCACAATTCCACACGCCCATGTCATACGGCGGCTCGCCCATCGCCGACGGTATGCCCAAGGACCCAAACGACTCCAGCTTCATGCAGGCCCGACAGAGACTCCAGGCCCAGGCCATGCAGCGCAAGGCCTCCACCGCGAGAAGCCCGCTCACCCCTAAGATGGGCGCTCTGGGCCTGTCGATGGGCTCTCAGGACGGATTTGGCGCCCAGCCGATACGGACGGGCGGCGGCGCTCACCACAACAAGGCACCATCCGGACACTGGGCCCACACACCAAACAGCATGACCTCGTTCCCCGGGTCCGGCCTCTCCTCGCCGCTCCAGACAGAGCTGCACAGCGCTCAGATCAACGGCTTCCTGATGAAGGGCACGTCCATGCCCACCAAGCTCGGCCAGGGTGCCGCCCTGTCGTCGCAGCAGGAGGCCAAGAAGAAGCGCAGGCGGGAGTCGCACAACCTCGTCGAGAGGCGGAGGCGGGACAACATCAACGAGCGGATCCAGGACCTCAGCAAGCTGGTCCCCACCCACAGGCTGGAGGACGAGAAGATCCGCAAGATGATCACCAACGGCACGCCAATGTCCCCCACCCTGACGGGCAACTCGAACCCCGGGTCGGCAACGTCCGGACTGGCAGGACCAGGCGCGAGGCGGGCCACCAGCGGCAACACCGGAAACATCACCACTGGTCTCCCGATGGAGGACAAGGACAAGGGACCCAACAAGGGCGATATCCTGAATGGTGCCGTGAGCTGGACCCGCGACCTCATGTGGATGCTGCAGACCAAGATACAGCAGCAGGAGGAGCTGGTCAACGCGCTCCAGGAGCTCGGCGGCCAGGCGCCCTTCGACATCACAGAGGACGAGAAGAGGATGCAGACGGAGCTTCTCGAGGCCATGGCCAAGAACGAGCTGTCCGACTTCACGTATTCGCGAACCTCGGGAACCGGCCTTAGAGTTCCCAATCACACCGACTACAAGGGAGAGCCGCTCAATGGTGCCAGTCATAGCGGTGATCTGAACTCCATCAGCCCAGAGGGTGACGCCAACGGTCACTTCAGCAACGATGCTCTTGATGCCAACACCTTCTGGGATGACGGAGAAGAGGACATCAAGTTCAACCGTGCCAGCTTCGACGAGGAGGACGAGTTCATGGAGATGTCCTGAGCACCTTTCGCCCTCCTGGCCCTGGCAGGCCTCCTCCCGCACCCTCCCCCCCGTCCTTTCACACCATGCACCCAACGCCTCGTCATCGGGCTTGGAGTTAATGATCGTTGTGGACATCCGTTGTCCGATCCTGAGCAGTCTTTATTTCCTGACCTTGTGTCTTTCGGGAGTTGTCAAGTGTGGTGGTTTTCTGCTGTCTGTCAACATTGATTATAGTCGACTTTTGTCTCATCCTTACTTGCATACTTAGGTAGGCGGGTCTCGAGGAGGGCTGTGTGCGAGGTAACACAGCGGCGTTATGTATCTTTTTCTCCTCTTTTCTCGATTGGTTCGACTTTCACAAGAGATACCTCGTCCCCTTCTGCTGGCGGGGGACCTACGATCTACAGTACACGATTGGGAGTCGGCTTCTGGAGTCGCGGGTTGTTTTTTGCTGTTTCATCACCATTGAGCTTCCGTTCCTTTATATTCTCTATTTTTCTTCCCTTTTAGTACTATGCTTGGGACGGAGGTTATCCTGTTGTTGTTTTCTCTCGCCTTCTATTCTTTCCTACACAGCATCAGTTAGGCTCTATTGTTTTCCCCTATTTGTTTGCTTGTTTCCTGCACAATGATACCTGAGTGGATTTCGAGATCGGAGGATAGGATTCCCTGTTTTCTCTCCGGGATGCGCGCGCGATGGTTGCTGCTGGATGGAGAGAGCTGGAAGTCATTCGCATTCGTTAGTTTTGTTTTTATATCAAATACATACCACTACTACTACCATTCTTTTCCTTTCTTTTCTCCCCCTGCCTCTCTCCCCTCATACATAGTCTTTTCCTCTTGCCGTTCCGTCCAATCTGTAGAAAACTTGATGATCGGCCTCAGCATCTTTTTCTTTAATCTGTAGTGGGCTAAAGATTTTTTTTTTCAACTTGTATTCTTTTTACCAATGCCTCACGCAGAGCAGATACTCGCTCATAGCCATCAACAAATTCCACACCTCCTTCCTCTTCATCTCCTCCTGCAGCGCGATGCGCTCCAGCGCCGACCGCCCGTTGAAGTACTTCCAGAACACGGGCCAGTGGTTCGCCACCCTCTCGTCCCAGTCGTCTCCTCCCCTCGCGGCAGCGGCGCTGCTGCCGGCCTTGCTGCCCTCCTTGCCCCCACCCGTACCACCCGCGCCGGCCTTCTTGCCCGCATCCTTTTTCGACCTTACAGATGGCTCCGTCCGCCTCTCCCGGAGCCGCCGCCCGATGGCGCTCAGGTACAGGCTCTCCTTGCCCGTGGCCTTCTTGGCGTCGAGGATGATGTAGGGGCTCAGGCCGGCGAGGTGCGCGGCGTTGTTGACGCTGGGGTGCTCTGTGGCGCGGGGGAGGCCTTGCGCGCGTGTGCCATGGCCTTCTCGGCGAGCTCCCGGGCCGCCTTGTCGGCGATGCGCTCGAGGCGGGCCTTCTCGGCAACCTGCTCGGCGAGGGTGGGCTGGGAGTGGGGGCGCGACGCGCTGGGGGAGCTGGGCGTGGGCGTGGGCGGCTCTGGGGTGTCGGTGCGGCGGGGGTCGACCTCGCGGAGGAGGAAGGACGGCGGCGAGGACGGTGGCGAGAGGTCGAGCTGCGGGGAGTCGGCGACACCACCGCCGCCACCGCCACCCGCTGTTGCTGCTGTTGCTGCTCCTGCTCCCGCCGGCCCGCGCGACGACGACAGGTCGGCGATGGAGAGCGCAGAGAAGTCCGAGATGCTCCGGTCGAGGCCGCCGGCGTAGCTCGCCGTCCTCTGCAGGGTCGAGGTCGAGCTCGCTAGGTCGGTACCGACCGCGCTGCCCCCCGTCATACCCGAGTTGGTGCTCCCGCGCCTTTTGCGATCCCTGCTGCTGCTGCTGCTGCTCATCAGGGCGCTGCTGGTGATGTTGGTGGCGGCGGCGGCGCGCTCTCCCTGTGGTGCGTGCTGCAGCTCGTCGGTGGCGACGTCCTGGGCCTTCTTGGCGCGGGCGACCTCTTCGGCCTCGAGGGCGTGGTCCACCTCGTAGATGATCTCGGGCCAGACGATGACGTATGCGAAGGTGCAGAGCTGCATGACCCAGCCGCCGCGCATGAGCCAGGCCAGCATGTGGAGATAGTTTGGGCGGAAGCCCTTGGACGGGCAGAACCACTTGTAAGGCTTGGGGGCGGCGGAGAGGTCAGAGAGGAAGTTGGGCAGGGCGGGTGCGAAGGGGAACTGCCGTGCCCACGCGGCAGACGCGCGGGGGAGCGTCTTGATGTCTGCGTTGGGCGACAGGACGTAGACGTCGCGCGCGTGCAGGGAAGGGATGGCGATGGCGCGCCGCCAGAAGATGAAGTGCTGGGCATATTTGCGGACCTGGCCGAGGGTGAGGATGTTGTTGGTCTGCTGGGAGACCTGGTGGAAGGAGATGGTGGGCTTGGAGTGCCGCACGAACTCGACCATGGAGAGCGTGGTCTCGTCGGGGTCGGCCGAGAGCTCCGAGATGATCTTCTTGTCGTCGCCCATGAGGAGCAGGGCAAAGTTCCTGTCCAGGTACTGGGGCTCGTCGAGGGCGTCGTTGTCGCCGACAAAGGAGTTGGCCGTCGTGATCCACAGGCCGCGGCTGTCCTCCTCGCGGTCGACAGGCGGGAGGTCGGCGATGTGGAAGGGCACGGGAATCTGGACCGAGTGTGTGATGGTCCCCTCGCCCGTCTCGAGCTGGAGGGCGGCGATCTTGTTGTGCGAGATGGCCTCGTACAGGTCCTGCATCGAGGCGGCCAGCGAGGAGCTCTGCAGGATCTCCTCCCACAGCTGGCTCATCTTCCTCCTCTCCTCGCGCGCCTTGTCCTTGAGCAGCAGGATCTTCTTGGACTCCTTCCACACGAAGTCGCTGCGCTGCTGGACGTACTTGTAGGCCTTGTTGACCTTGCGGATGATGTTGGTGTACATGGTGTCGATGAGGTCCCTGGCCTCGTGCTTCTTTGGGTTGAGGATGAAGACCAGGTTGAACATGGTCATGTTGCTGATCTTGTCTTCTGTCTCTTCCTGGCCGGCGGCTGTCTTGTCTGCCATATCCCTGGTCTCGGTCGTCTCGGCCACATGAGCGGCGGCGGCGGCGTCGCCATCTCCTCCATTCTCACCAGCCTCGCCGCCTTCGTCGTCTGGCGAGATCTGCTCGTCGTCCCTGCCGGTCCCATCATCGGGCTTGGACTTCCCCTGCTTCGTGTTGCTCTCCTTATTCTCCTTCTTGTTCTTCTTCTTCTTCCTCCATATGCCATTCTCGGGCTTGTGTATGGGGTATGACACAAAGTACAGGGGGTCCAGCGATATCTGGAAGAGCGTCTTGTGGTAGGCCCTCGCCGGGGTCAGGATGCTCTCGAGGTCCTTGGTGGGGAAGCCAGCAACATGCTCCCAGGGGACGATCTGGGTGCCACCGTCGGTGATGATGTGGTCATCCTGGTTCCACGACATGAGTTCGGAGAGGTTCAGGTTGTAGGGCGCCAGCCCGTCGGTGGCTGCTGCGACCTTCTCGAGGAGGATGTCGTCCTCGTCTACGCCTTCCCTGTCCGCATCCCCTCCCTCTCCCTCCTCCTCCCCGCCGCGTCGTCGCTCTGCAGCAGGCACGATATGAGGGGGTAGTGAAACACGAATCTGGGGCCGTCCCGGTTCCTGTTTATGACAAGGGCCACGCCTAGAAAGTTTGACGAGTTGGGAAGGATAGGAAGTGCCATGGTGGATGTGACGTGGTGGGTGAACCCCAACACCTCGTGTTGAAATGATCAATCGCTTTGCCTCGGCCCTTATCTTGATCCCTTGGGCAGATCCCTCCGTCGATCAGTACATAAAAGGTTGCAGACCTCTCTCCCTCTCTCGAATGGACGGTTCATGTGTGCCTGTGGACCTTGTTGAGAGCTTGGCTTCCCATGCTGCTGCTGCGGGACACATGATGAGGCCTGGACATTGAATGCCTGGTAGCAGCACTGGAGGGTCGTCGTCGTCGCAAGTCCGTCTACAGTTGGACGTTCAACCCGAACACCTCAAATTGATGCCATCCCTGCGGAGAGATATCTGTTGTCGGCTTCCAGGTGTGATCTCTCAACCAGAGAAGGGAGAGAGGAGAGGCGGGGCCTGCTAAAGGTAGCCTACAGTGAATCGATTACGAGAAACCAATCACATGCCTGCCAGGAACCAACCCCTCCCCACCAAGGGCCCCGACTGTACTACAGTAGCTTTGGCCGGTCAATTATTTTGGATAGGGGCAGTCAGGGGGTACTGATTACTTAGATTAGTACTGTACGGACTAACTTTTGCAGCACCACTGCACTCATAGTACAAGGACAGAGTACACCAACAGCGGCCACGACACATCTGGAACCTACTGTCCGTACCACCTTTACGCAAAAGTATCTCCTCATTTTTTTTTTTTTTTTTTATTTCTTGCCCTTGCCCTTCTTTCTGGGAAATCCGTCGCGTGCCTCGCCTGCGCAATTTTAAAAGATAGACGCAGTTATCCGCCGCACCTGCAGCTTGTCCATGTGAAAGAAGCATACAAGGTAATTCCCCCTCTCTTTTTTTTTTTTTTTTTTCTTCTTTTCTTTCTTCTTTTCCTTCTTTTTTTCCTCTTCATCTTTCTCTTCCTCTTCTTTGTTCGAGTCTTGGAAAAAAAAAAACTCTTGGCTCCTCCCAATACAAACGGTACGAGGGTTCCCCCCGCCCCCTTTCCCTCCAGAAGGATCTCTTGGGTCTCCTCTCTTCAGATGTCAACGGAAGGATTTGTCCCCCATGCTGACACTTTGCTGCTGGTCCCCAGGCTCGGGAGTCAACCCCTCCCTCATCGACATAATTGCGTATGTACTCCATCCGAACCCCTCAGTCACAGCTACCTTATGACGTGCCTCGGCCGTCGCCGTGACCGCCGTTCCAGCTACTTGGTAGAGTTTGTTGGTCTTTTCTGGGGCTTGTATGGTGTAGACAAAAATCCCAACCGAAGAGACTACTTGATTCTAACGAAGAAAATACGAGAAAGAAAAATTAGAAGACGCATGAAATTGGAACACGACGACGACGACTACGACGACGACTTGTACATATTCCTCAGCCAGGTACCTGACTGTTACTGCTTCTAGTCAGAACCCTTCTCCATCCATTCCCTCCTCCTCCTCGTGCTCCTCATCGCCGGCAACCATCCACACTGGCTCCCTTCACCCCTCCTTTTTCTCCAAAACGACCATGATACACCAAGACCAACCAAACGGCGCCGCCGCCGCCGCCGCCGCCACCACTACCAGCACTACTGGCACCACCACCACCACCACCACGGGCAGCGCTACCAACGGCACCAGCGCGACACCTAGCGGCACCACCACCTCTACGTCCTCCCCCACCGCCCTGTCCCCTTCATCCCCCAGACCTTTACGAACAACGACTCGGACGCGTCAGCAAGAAACCTCATCCTCGCCCTCCGGCCCGAGTGGTCCTCGGCCGACTCGTCGATCGAGTTCGTCCGCTTCACCGACGGCATCACCAACACCCTCCTCAAGGCGGTCAACCGGCGCGCAGGCCTGTCCAAGGACGATGTCGACCGCGAGGCCATCCTGCTCCGGGCCTACGGCAACGGCACCGACCTGATCATCGACCGCGCCCGCGAGACCCAGAACCACGAGCTGCTCATGCAGCACGGCCTGGCCCCTGAGCTGCTGGCCCGCTTCGAGAACGGCATGATGTACAGGTTCATCCGCGGCACCGTTACCCACCCCGAGGGCCTGCGCCGGAGGGACATCTACCTCGCCGTCGCCAGGCGCCTGGCCCAGTGGCACGCCACCGTGCCCTGCCTGCCCGGCAAGACGCACCTAAGCGAGAGGATGATGATGGTCAACAACGCCGACGACGACGACGACGACGTGCTGAAGCGTCTTGCTGTCGCCGGGACGAGGTTCGAGACCATGCAGGACGCTGTCGACGGCGCCTGCCCTGGAAAACAGGCCCCCAACGTCTGGACGGTCATGCAGAAGTGGATCTTTGCCCTGCCGACCGACACGCCCGCCCAGAAGGAGAGGCAGGCACTGCTACAGCGCGAGCTGATCAGGCTGGTGGCTGAGCTCAGCCCTCGCCCTGGCCTAGGCAGGGACGGTGTGAGTGACCAAGGCCCTTCCTCTCCCTCTCCCGCCTCCTTTTTTTTTTTTTTTTTTTTTTCCCCTTTCTTTTCTATTTTCACACATCTAGTAAGACGCGGTTGAAGAAGACTAACCTATAATCACAACAACAACAACAACAGCTCGTGCTAGCCCACTGCGACCTCCTGTGCGGAAATGTCATTGTCCTCCCCAAGGGTGAGGGCAGCTCGCAGCCCGACATACCGGCACCAGCTACCACCACCAGCAGCAGCGCCGACGAGGAGCTGTCAGTCACCTTCATCGACTACGAGTACGCCGTCCCCTCGCCCGCGGCCTTCGACCTGGCCAACCACTTTGCCGAGTGGGGTGGTTTCGACTGCGACTTCAGCGTGCTCCCGACAAGATCTCAGAGGCGCGAGTTCATCGCGGAGTACGTGCGCTCATACTTTGCCCTGCTTCCTAGCAGCAGCACCGGCAGCACCGGCAACGGGCACTCGTACGACCACGAGGCCGAGGTTCAGAGGCTCGCGGCTGAGGTCGACGTTTACCGCGGCGTGCCGGGCTTCTACTGGGGCATCTGGTCTCTCATTCAGGCCACCATCTCCCAGATCGACTTCGACTACGCCTCGTACGCCGAGGTCCGGCTAGGCGAGTACTGGGCGTGGAGGGCCGAGGTCGACGGGACCAGGCAGGCCAAGGGCGAGAACTTGCCGCTGAGGGAGATGCGGTGGGCCCAGGAGGAGTAAGTTGAGAAGGAAAGAAGAAAAAAAAAAAAAAAAAACGGTGTGGTGGTGGCATGTGTGCAATTTTACAAACCTCTGCGAAGCGTGGATCTCGTGTCATTTCGGTGTGGGTGGGTGTGTGTGTGTCTTTGCATGGCGTGTGCTTTTTCTGTGTGTGTGTGTGTGTGAGAGAGAGAGAGAGGGAATCGACGAGGAAATTTTCAGGTGCGGAAAGACCCAGCCTGTCCTCCTCACCAGAGAGACGGGTAGGAGGGGAGAGAGCCTCAGGTCATTCAACATGCTCCTTTTTTTTTTGGGGGGTTGTGTTCTTTCTTATTTTCTCTTTGTTTAGTAGCGAAAAAAAGTACTCAGCATATTTTGGCGCTGGGTCATACATATATAGGTGATAATATTACTTCAGACAGAAATCTGAACGATGCATACTTTTTTTCCCCCTTAATTTCAAAGTACAATAACGAACGCTATGGAAAGTCTAAATATGAACATGATGAAAAGAAGAAGAAAGAGACTGTTGGCTCACTCATCATCCATGTGCTTACAGTTGACAGTTCGATTCTATACACACTGAATAGTATGTAGATGAGCGATAGTATGTTGAGAGGAAATGGCCGACAAAGTGATTGCACCAACGTAGTCAATATAAAACCTACACATGCCCTGAATATGATTTTCAATACTTATCTCGGAGGAAGGTCTGTCATCCATCATCCTATAGTCCGTGTGTGTGTGTGTGTGTGTGTGTGCATGCGTCACACTCTGGGTAAGACGAAGACTCAGTCCTTGGGTAGATGTTCCTCACTGCAAGAACATGTGTACACGAACAATGAAGACTACCAAAGCATGGAGCATCCCCTCTTCTAGCATGCTGAGGCTTACCACTCAGCAGCACTCAGCCAGCAGCCACCTTTGTCGCTCTCGCCGCGGCGTATACGGCTGAGTGATGCAGTGACGCACGCTCTCTCTCACCTGCAGCTCATCACCGTCACCCGCTCGTTACCGAGAAGACTCCTCTCAAGCTGGACCGTCAAAGCACCAGCTTGGACCCTGGCCATCACCATATCTCCCGACGTATATGGCTGCCAGTCACACCTCCTCCCCACGGTCGCCACTCTCTCTCTCTCTCTCTTACTCACACACACACACACAAGCGACGAAGAGAGCCCACTTGGACCCCACGTATAGCGCCACCACCAACCCAACCCAGTCACGCTCGTGCTATATCTCATGCACGCTCGTCACCGTGCATGAGGGAGGGGGGGGAGGTCAGCCCCCTCTCCCTGTATCAATCTTCGGCCTTTTCTAGCATCGGCCCAGAGAAACGCACATCAACAGTCAGCCTAGCCCCCTCCCGATGGCTCCCCACAACTGGATGGAAGAGTGTGAGATGGAGACCCCTGGACCTGTTCTTTAGCAAGTAGCTGGTATGCAGCAGCAGGAGCAGCGGCAGGACGCGAAGGTTTTCTCTCCTCTCTCGCCCTCTTCCTCTCTCTCTCTCTCTCTTGCCTTCCTCATCATTACCCTCTCCAACCAACGTGGCAGACGTCGCGCGGCAGAGGGATGGTTCTCACACCACCAACTACTGAACCAGGCGTACTTTTAGGGCGCATTGTATCGGGAAAAGAGGACCAAGCCGATGGCGAGAAGGTTAAAAAAAAAAAAAAAAACATCGGGTCAGAGTGACAGCCTCCGTGGGCCGCAGGAGGGGACGCGCCGGAGCATAGCACTGCTTTCTGCCCAGAGTGCGAAGGAGGAGGGGGGGGGGAACATGCTTCGTGGGGGAAGACGGGGGGCGAGGGTGGTGCCGAGAGTGAGAGAGGGGGAACATGTTATCTCTCGACGGCGCTCATAGGCTCATCATCCAGCTTACTACCTCTGCAGAGTCCGGACCCAGATGCCCACCCCGCTCTCTTTCTCGGCGACAGGACCGTGGTAGCTTATGTGTGTGGCACACCAGTCAAGTCACACAGCAAGGGGGGTGTGGTGAGCTCTCTCGCCCTCACTTGCCCCCCCACCCTCCTTCTTCTCCCTCCACCCATGTCGTGCATATGTCCCAAGCATAATCAACAGGTACCTCCCCCTCGGCCTCATGCCGGCATCATAGCTGTGCTGGATGGCAAGGCGAACCGGGATGGGGGAGGGCAGGTGGGCGCCAAGCAGCAAAAGCAGAGACAAAAGCTGAGAGCCAACCAGCTATGCCCGCCATCCCACACACCCGGCACTCGCCGTTGTCAACAGGCAAAGGGAGAAGATCATTTCTGTATGGCGAGTAAGAATCTTGGTATTACTCATGAAGAAAGTGGGCTACCATGACCAGACGGAAACGTTCCATCGTGACGCAAAGGAGGAGGGGGGATGGGGGAGGGGCAGCTTTGGTTCCCGTACCTGTACATAGTCAAAGCTTTGTCTTAAACCTGGAAAGCTTTACGAGCCACACTGCCAGGAGAAGATAGAGAGAGATAGAGAGAGAGGCGCGCGCGCACGACAGCCGGGCTGCGGAGTCGGTGGGCAGGTCAGGCGCTCTTGCCGTCCCTCAAAAATCCTGACTGGTCGAGCTGTCATAAAAAAAGGAGGGGGCAAGAGGGAAGGAGGGAGGGGAAACCGTTCAGATGGTGAGGCTAGCTTGCTGCGACGGCAGGTTCGGCAGCTCACGGGATTAAACCTGCCCCTCCCCTCCCACTTCCCTTTCAAGTCTCGATCTGGCCGTGGAGAAAAGATGTCAATGGAAGAGAGGGTAGGGTTTCACCATCATAGTGCAGGGGCTTCTCTTATCGCGAGGAAGAGACCGAGAGGCAGTGGAGATAAAAGAGAGACAGAGAGAGAGAAAATCAGAGCCCCCAAGCAGCCCTCCTCTCGAAGGGCCTCGAAGGGGCCAGACAAGGGCTAGCAAAGGAGGAAAAAGAGACGCTCTACTCGTAATTACGCGTCTTCGGGGATGTAGATGTGCTGTCCGTTGTGTGACGAACCCTTTTATGGAGTGTATCTCTCTCTCCTCTCTCTCTGGCTCTGTTCTGTGCCCGCGTTAAGTAGTTCTTGGCATCCGACGAGGAGGAGGCATCGTGATCTCAGAAGAAGGGGAAGGGGGGAGTGGCCCACGTCTTGATACAACCAGCACCCCGTCAAAGCGGCCCCGAACGAGACTCGTACGAGAGATAAACCCTGATTGGCGGTGCAAATGTGCCCGTTGAAGGGTTACATTTTCAAAAGGCGCCCCCTGGGAGGCATTTTGTGCGTGGGTGAACCACCAACCACCCATTATCGCAGAATAACAAAGCCTGTAGGATGATAAGTGCTCTGCTGGATATCACCTTCCTCCTAGGTGTAGCTCCAGGGTATGCTTGGGGTTCGTCCCGCCATTTGTCGTCACCACACTGAGCTCGAGCAGAGCTGCGATGGCAGGGGCATTCTGCGTTGCGCAACCTTGGAGCCCCCCATCCGGAGCGTCTCTCTGTAATACCTTCAAGCAGCAACAACAGAAACCTCCTCCCTCCTCTCACGATGTAGCCTGTCTCCCCCCCCCCTTCTCATTCTCTCCCTCCCCTCTCTCTCTCAGAGCTCTTCAATAAGCCCCTTGCAGAGAGGCGTTGGACTATCCCTCATGGGCTGGGAGGGCGGGGGCCGGCGGGGACTCCCCTTACCCAAGCTCCCTGGGCCCCAAGCTCTTGAAGACAAAGCAGGTGCAGTGTAGCATTGGCCGGAGTCGAAGCCGAGAGTCCTTTAAATTCCAAGTCAAAATAAGAGAGAGACTGGGGTCTGCCCCGACTGTGCCGAGCTGCTGCCACTAAGGGCTGGCGATAATCCTCTCAGCGAGAGAAACTTGTGGGTGTGGGTTGTGTGAGTTCGTGTGTGTGTGTGGCTCGGGACGGCGATGTACTCTAGAGAGAAGATGGGCAACTGGTGCAAGGTTACAGTCCTGCATTGCGTAACACAAGGAGAGGCCTTCTTGGACTTCCAAGGTGAGCCTAGAGATGACGACGCCTCTTTCGTCTTCCCTCAGGGTTTCTCTCTCTCTCTCTCTCTCTCTGTGTGTGTGTGTGTATCCCCGAAGCTAGCCGCATAGCGAGGTAGGGCATTGTCTTTTTTTTCCCCTCAAGGGCCGACGACGCCAGAAAACTGAGCCTGTCCCTTTACTCACAGAGGAGACAGAAAGAAACAACAAAGCAAGACTGGAACCATCATCGGCGGTCGTTCGTGGAAGTGCCGGTCTCCACTGACTGACGCGCGTTTAGAGGCTCCTCAACTTTGTCGGCAATGTAACGATCTTTTCTTTCGTCTCTTCCTCCCCCTCCTCACCACCCCTGCTCGGGAAATAGGACCCCAGCCAGCCAAGCAACCGACCGTTCAGGATTTGCTGGCCCGCCGGGGCGGGAACAGTGTCGCCAAAGAGAGAGAGAGAGGCAGAGGGGGGACGGTTATGACGACCGGTATCCTCGAAGGAGAAGGTCAGTATGCCAGCTGAGGAGTTGAGGCGAGCCAAAGAGGTAAGGCAAAGCTGACGCTAGGCCAGAAACGCGTGCGCCCTCGCTGAATGAAGAAGCCTTGAGGCCCCAGCCGTCCGAGCCCCAGAGCTGACAGGCTTGGAAACAAGCTTGAGATAATGCATGCAACACAGAGCGGGGTGAAAGGGGGCCCACGTCGTCGGCGGTCGGCATCGGACATTGGTCTGTATGCGGGAAAGGGATGTCAAGAGAATAAAACGGATAAGTGATTAGGCGAGTATTCTTCTTGATCTTGTTCTTTTGGAGACAAAAGGGGGGTAAAATGGCGCGGGAGAAAGGGAAGGGAGGGGGAGGGCGGGTATTACTCCCACATTGACAAAAAAAAAAAAAAACGCCCTCATTACTGCTGTTGTTGTTGTTTGTTTCGTTTGTTTCGTTGATTATAGAACTCGAGGCTAGCCAGAACAGCAGCGCCCTTCGGGTCGGGCCTCGATGATCATCAACGAGCATTCGGGGTTGCAAAAAAAAAAAAAAAAAAAAAAAAAAAAAAGACTTGGGGACCCTGCATTGGTATTTCCAGCACTTCACGGCGATACAACTTACCTGATGCCGATCTCATCGCTCTAGGAAAGCGCATGGTTCAGTCCAATTGTGAACGGTTGTCAGAATCCCTGAGTAGCGTAATGTACGTCCATATGTACACTCGACCTCACATGAGAGGGGCGGGCCCCGGGGGTCACAGTCTGCGACTCTGCGTTATCGCCCTGTCGCCCCAACCAGTGGAGCGTGCCAGTTCCGCCAGGCTGGGCCTAGAGGGAGAGAGAGAAAGAAAGAGAGAGAAGAGAGGTGGTTGACAAGCGTGATAAGGTGACAAGATGGTCGTCGTCGATCATCCCAAGTCCCACTGCATTGGGTTTCGGGACCATGCTCGGGCTCGCAGGTTCGACAGGACATTAGATTGCTTGTCCGTGGCAAAGTTAAGTCGCACAAGGTGACGTACTATAGTAGAGAAAAAGAAGAGGGGGGGAACATACCAGCTGCAATTCATCTTGCACAATTCCGGCTGTATTTTTGTGGGGAGAAATCGTCCACAGCTACGGTCGGAACATTGATCTTTGGGGGTTGTTTCAGCTCATGGATATCCCCAGACTATCAAGGTGATGGCAGCTTCTTGGTGTGCTGACAGTTTTCCTCCTCCTCCCAGGTGCATCTGAAGCCTTGGCCAGGTTATTTGGTCTCTCTCTGGAGCTGTTTCCTGGCTGGCCCGGAATGACACACAACCTGCATGTGTGGCGTAGATGGTGCTGCAGCGACGCGGCCGTGTCAGACCCAGCCCACACACATCTGCAGGTGAGGGGAAAGAAACAAAAAAACTTGAACCTCCCTTCCCCCGTCGATGAGGCAAATCCTCTGTGCGCCATGACGAGCGAGCAGGCGGGCGGGACCCCCCGGCCCTTGCTCAAACCTGACAATGAGCCGTGTGGTGTTATTGTACGTCCGTACAGAGAGAGGCAGCAGTAGAATCGCCTGGGGGAGCAATTGAGGTCTTTTCTTCTTGTTTCTTCTTCTTGTCGGCACCGTTCGAGTTGCATGAGACTACGCGTCGCTCGGAGGTCAAGCCTTGTTTGAGACTGGTACCCTTCTTCTCTGCTGCTCTTGATGTACGTCCGTACTTTTATAAGGATCTAGGGGTTTAACCCATTGTGGTAACCATTGAGTCGCACCATACTATCGGGTGAGGCCCGAGAGGCTGTGGTACCATGTACGGAGTACACAGACAACAGAGTTAGTTTTATCGTCAGCACACTGCCCTTTGCCGGCTAGATTTTCGAGATTGACAGCCGTTGTGGGATCCAACCCCGGCAGATCGAGACGCGGTATCATCCTGGGGCCACTGTAGCAGGGTGCTGTTGTGAGCTTCTTCTCCACTTGATTCACAGCAGTGCAAGAAACAAGAAAAGGAAGAGAGGAGAGAAGAGGGGGGTGTTTGTGTGGGTCATGTACTATTACAGTCAGTCCATAGTAAAGAAAGGGATGATGATTGATGAACTGGAAAGGTGACGTCGTCTGCGTACGCTGCTTCTACTGGGTCTCCTCCTCGATGGGGCCCTGAAGGTCTGGATTCCGGAGACTTGGACCCCCAAAGCACAGGTGGGCATCCTGCGGAGCCCCCACCAACTGAAGCGGCGTGCCTTGTTCGGCCTCTCTATCTGAAGCACAGAGAAGCCACTGGGGAGGGAGCGTGCGGCGGGGGCTCCCTCCTCTGCATTGGGTACCCTGAAAAGTAGCGCTGGCCGGCCCAGGGTTCAGATGTGGCTGCGGTATTCTATTCGCGGGAAGACGTGGCCCGTGTTCCGACATGGAACTGCGAATACGCGCGCGCACTGCTCTCTCTCCCTCCCCTCTCTCCTTGTCTCCTGTGCTGTTGAGAGCTGTTGCCTGTAGATTACCATAGTACATGGGTGGTCGGTGGTCTCAGGGATCAGATCACAGCTCGGTCATACGCAAGAAGAAAACCGAGTCAAGACCTGGACCCGAGACCAGTTGTGTTTTGATCTGGCCTGATCGGAAGTCGGGGAAGAGGGTCACAGCCTCCTCTCTGCCAGGAAGAAGATCAGCAGGCTCCCGAACCTGAGGGCTCATGCGCAAGCAGTGAGGCAACGACCGACCCCACCGGCCAGGCGAGATGAGGAGATAGGATGGTGGAGATGACAAGCCACAGATGCTAACCGGTAACCTTTGTGTTGTTGAAGTCTGTTGTAGTCGGGAATATATGCCTGGTGGAGAGCGGACTTTGGAATAAAATTTGGCGCAGGAAAGGCCGGTGGGGGGTTTGGGAGTCGACAGAGCGAGGGAGGGAGCTGCGTGGTATCGCTGCGTGCTACATGTAACACAGTAGCAGTTTCTCTCACCAGCAGCTGCGCTACAAATGCCGGCAGAAGTGTCCGAGTTGTAGCATTTAGCGGGCCCAGCCCACAATAGTAGGATTAAGCATCACGATGCATGGTGGTTGGCCCAGAATAAGGTGGCAATCCGCAGTGTTCTCTGTGTCCCTGTTGTCAGACCGTCTCTCTGCCTGCCCATGTCCTCGCAGGGTTCGACTCTCTTGTGTGTGTGTGTATACGTCAGAATCGTTCTACCCTCATTCGAGACTGGCAGTATAATTCGGTCGTTGCTTTAAGGTTGATTGCGTCTGGCTCAACCCAGAGGGAGAAACAAAAGATGGGATCAGCGCCGAGGATAGGCCACAGTAGCATTCGGGCCATCATCCTATCCAGGCACGCCAGGGTTTGTGTGATAAAGGACATCGGGAGGCGGATAGAGCGGGAACCGGCAGATAGATTTGAAGAGAGAAGAGTAGGCACACACAAGGCCAGCCGGGATGAATGGAGCCACCAGACCGCTAAGGGTCTCGCAGGTCCGAATGGCACCACTGGGAAAAAGGGGGGGATTTCACCTATCCAAGCACTTTAGTACCAATGATTGGTACCATGATTGGTATCGTGCATGGTACCAACTGGACGTGCACGAGCGGCGATATAGGTCCGCACTGCCTCGATATAGTGTGGCAAGACCCTTGGTGGCGCCTTGTCTTGATGAGGATGTACCGTACTATGTAGTACTTTGACCAGGAGGAGGAAGGAGGAGGGGGGAGGAGGAGGAGCCTTGGCCGTGCGTGCAACCAGGATCCATATCAAAGAGAGAAAGGGAGGCCCTGCCAGCTCAGCCTGTACTGAGGGATATGAGATGGACTCGAGAGGTTGCGAGTCTCGCCCCCCCGGCCCGCGGTCAAGGTGGCCGTGTGTGCATGGATTCCGGTGCCAGGTTGTTGTTGTGTGAAGGGGGAAGGGAGAGGAGGGTGGTGGTCAGTTCATGTGCGAAGCGAGATCCGGGGGTATAAGGTCCGAGTCCCAGCAGTGTGTGGCATATTCCGTTTGTAATGAAAAATGAATCATAAGCAGCTTCTTCTCGGTTGTAGTCTTTCTGTGTCTGGTAGGTTAATACACACAACAATGTCAACCTGCACCAGGCAATAAGCAGCCAGGATAGTCGTGTGAGGGAGGGGGGAGCAGGTCGGGGGTTCTCGACAGACGAAGAGCCCCACCCGGGACAGGGCTCATCCTCAGCCCTCCTCAGCTGTGATGGGCGTTTTATCCGGAAATTGAGATGAGAGGGTGTTGCGATGATGGGTGGTGGTGTGGCGCCGTCTTCAGGTCAAGGTCATGTGTCTGGGGGGAGACGCCCTCTCCAACCCATCTCCTCGTCGTCATCATCACCGTCAGCAAGTACCATGAAGGCAGATAATTGACGGCAGTCGAACGAGAGGGGATTGACGATGCGTGTGCACTACACCCAAAATGCCAGGAGGTGGGGGTGAGGAGAGAGAGTGTGTGGAAGGGAGGCATTGGTGGAGGAGGAGTAGTGTAGAGCTCTGCAGCAGCAGCAGCAGGAGGAGAAGGAAGAGGAGAGGGGGAAAGCACCGACTGAGTACGTCTGTACATATTACTACAGTACTTAGTATGTAGTACCGAGTAGTAGCTTGCAGTCAGTCACCCTTACCCCTTCGCCCGGCAGGAGGGGCCCCCATCCCCTCCTTCCTTGAGCGTTTCTTTGGTACCTAGGTACCTACTTAAGTAGACAGGCTAGGTGCGTACTATATGTACTTGATCAATCTGATGTTGCTAGCCCTCCCGTCTAAACCTTAAGTGACTGTCACACTATCTAGTATAGTACCCTCCCTGTCGCGCATGCTACGTAGTAAGAAGGAGCAACCTTTGCAACTGTTTCCCCACTGCCCTCAACTAATTTATCTGGTCCTTGGAATCATGAGGCCTCATGCACTCCCCCACCACCTCCCCTCTCCCTCCCCGCCTCTCATGACAGGGACCAGTGTGTTTGTTTTCTCCCTCAAACGCCCCCCTTCCCTCTTTCCTCCCTTTTCTGGATTTACAGGTCGTTTTGACCCATTTCAATTGGTTCCTTTAACTCTTTGTTATTTACAAGCAGCGCATTTAATGTACGGCATCCAGTTACAGGCTGTGGGCTTGAGTAGGGAGGTGCTTCATACAAAGTCGTAGGTTGTACTACAGGTATAGTACTGCTGCTGCTGCTGCTGCTGCTCCTCCTGCTTCTATTACTACTACAGCACTCGAAATACCATGTATGTCAGTCTTGTGTGTGGTCCTGAGAAGAAGCTGAGATAATGTTGCAGAATCAAAACTCATCGGTCGAACGTCGCCCCACCCACTTGGCCACCTGCAGCAGAGAAATCCTTGCAGCTCTTCAACAAGGGCCGTGGAAACGAGTTGCATTCCGGCGGTCCCAGCTTTTGCTGCAAGCTCAACAAGTGCTGTTCCACCACACACTGACCAAGCAGCCAAGGTACTCGGTACTGGATGTGGGATCACTCCCCTCTCTTGACAATGCTGGCTGCATCTGCATCGCCGCAGGTCGGCGTGCCACTACTATGTAGCATAGCGCAGTGGTACCTTGACGTGTATGCCAGGCAGGCTGCGTGTGCCCAGCCTAAGTTGCTGCTGTACAGAGGTACGCTCCCCCTGTCGCGAACGTTCCTCCTCCTCTTCCTACTCTTGGGGAGCCGGTCCTCTCTCCTCGCTGCTTGGCTTGTCTTGCCCTGCCCTGCCCTGCCCTGCCCTACCTTGCCTTGCCTTGCCCTGCCCGGCCCTGTCGCCCTGCCTGGTCCCTTGTTGCCGGCTATCCATCCCCTGCACCTCCCTCCTCATCTCGTTCGCCTTTTTTTTTTTCTTTTTCCTTTCCCTGCCCAGGGTGACGAGCAAGCCCTTTCTCCTTCTCCATCATCGTCCAAGCTACAGTCTAGGCATCTGCTCAAAGTCACGGTGTACGTAGGTAGGTGCGTAGATACCTGGTTCGAGACTGTTGAAAGGGCTTCACCTCCTCTTTCTGGGGTTCCCTTCCCCCCTCCTGTCAGCCACACCCCCGAAAGCCCACAGGTTTCGTTTTCGGTACTGTGGGATATACAGTCTCTTCTCACCTTGCGGCCTGGGAAGCTCCTCGACTCTCTCTGCCCTCTCTATCTCTCTCTATCTCTCCTTTTTTTTTGTCTTTTTTTTTCTCCCTCCTGTTTTGTCCTCTTTCTCTTCTTTCTTCTTGACTTCTTGTCTTCTCCAGGCGCCCTACTTGCCTCTTTTTCTTCTCTGCCTCCACTCCACTACTATTACCACCGTATTATGGATCCCGCATTAGTTATCAACCCTTGTCTATAGCCGGCTGTGTCTGCGCTTGCGTTGATTTTCTCCCCATTCCATTTCTGGTACAGCTTCGTCGCGCGTGCATTCTCTCCTCCTGTGCCATCTCGTCTCATCTTATCTGCGCTCATTATTTATCTCGACCCTGTCTCGCTCTACCTCATTTGTTCTGACGATTGCGCACTGCACGCTGCAGAAGGAATTGTAACTCGAGGGCCTCGACCGGGAAACCTTCCAGCGCCCCTGTTCTCTGCCTTTTCCTCCTCCTCTTGGTTCAGGCCACACACCCTTTCCTGATTCTTCTTCCACCGTGGGCTGTGGTCGACTTTGGTCTCTCGTCCTGTACAGCATGCAGCTCTCGCGCCTACAGTGACTTCTTTCCCTGTCTCTCTCACCCTCCCTCGTGTCGACCCCAATGGACTTGATCCGGATGACGCCATACAGGTCTCTGTGAGAGACTATGGAGATAGACTATACGCATTGTCCTCTTGAGAAGGAGAGTTGATGACCGTCCGTCCCCTCCAAGACAACACCTTGAGACATTAGCCGCACCGCCATACAACAGAAAAAAAAAGGTACAAAAAATAAGTGTGGCTGCGATACCAACACGCCGAGGGACGGAAAGCAGGAGCTTCGAAAGTGGGCAAACGGGCGCCTTGACTGTGTCAGCTGTGTGCCCCTCCGTGTGCCTGAAGAGAGAATCTGCTTGAGGTCAAGGCATGTGGTGGGATCACGTCGTCAAGGCGCAGCTTCACCCCCAAATATCGCCTGCACTGGTGCAGCATCGCCCACGCCCACACCCGTCACCCTGCCGGCCTTGCCACCAAGACAGAGGTCTCCTCCTCCGGAGAGGGGGACACAACGGCGGCGGTTTCGAAGAGCTGCGCCCCGTCTCGGAGCGCCGGCTTTCTCTGGATCCCCATGGCGGCCGAAAATCATCCCGGCTCCATCTTCGCAAATCCAACTCATCCCGCCTACGCCGGCGCATCGACATCGGGCCTTGACCCCGAGTCGTCTCGGCGCACTGCTTCATCAGCCACCTTTCATGATCCTGCTGCACTTGGTCACAGCCACAGTACTAGTCATGCCTCCGCTCCCGCTGCTCTCGATTCCACCATCCGAGCCCTGCTCGACCAGCAGGCCGACATCGAGGCCAGGCTTGCAGCCCTGCTGCCTCAGAAATACGGCCCCAACGTCAAGGTCGAGTTTGGCATGCTGCGCCACAAGCTGAGGGCACTACGCGCCTTTGCTGATGATAATCGTAAGTCTGCGTTGACCTTGTCTTTCTTGCGAGTCCCCTTTTGCTCTTGGTGTTGTTGTTGTCGTTGTTGTCGCAGGTGGGCTCCTCGCCTGTTTCCGTGGTGGTCTTTGTGTGTGTGTGCTCTGGTTGCTTCGGAGGGAAGGGAGAGATAATCTCTGGCTTGAGCTTTTCATGATATGAACCTGGGCTATCTATTTCTTTTGTTTCTTTTTTCTTGATCTGATTTTTTCAATCACTACACAGATATATCCGACAAGATCCATGCCCTTTCAGAGATTGAAGACGCCAGGGCACTCCAGTATCAGTGTGAATGTATTGAGATGGCCTGCCTCGACCAAGGTACGTCCTCAGCTTCTTCAAGAAGTGTCCCAGAAGCACTCTGTGTGTGGAATTCTGGAGCCAGGGGCTCACCTTTTTTTTTTTTTTCTTTCTTTCGAAAACCAATAGGTCTGGACATCAACGACCCAAGGCACAATGAGAATCTCAAGCTATATTACCGGGAGGGCGCACCAGACGGGTACGACGCGTGGCTCGATCGGAACCTGTCGCAAAATGACCCGGTCGCCCGAGCTTGGAGGTCGAGAGACAGCCTCCGGTCGAGATATAGGAGGAACTCGCACTTCTTCAAGTGCTGGGATGACCAGTGTCTGCACTACATATATGGCTTCTCGAGCCAGGAGGAGCGAGACAGCCATGTGAGGGAGCACGCCATACTGCTGAAGAGAGACTCTGGCCTGTCAATTAGTGACACGCCGACGTTGGTCACTCAAGATCACCAGCCCACCCACCGTCGCGATTACAGCAATGAATATTCGAAACGATCACCTCCTTTGTACCTGCCGCGGCCCACTGGCAGCGCACAGCTGACCAGCTCCCACGCCCAAGGCCTGTCTCGCGACCATAGAGATTCCTTCAGGTCCTACTCCCTGGCGGCTGCTGAGCCTTCACCTCCCAAGAGGAACCTCAGGGGCTCAGTGGACTCAGAGGTGGACCCTCTCCTGCCACCACTGAAGCGCAGCCGTGTGGGCCAGTCAAGACTGGAGTCCATTGGCGAACTTCGATTGCTACGTGAAGCTGGCTCATGCCTCCGATGCAGGATATCGAAACGAGGGGTAAAGAGAAACCCAACCAAATATTTGCCCCCAAGACAGCTGAAGCAGAGACAGTATATACTGATGATGATGGCTTTCTACAGTGTGACGCAAACGATCCGTGTTCTTCCTGTTGTGATGCGACTGGTCCTTCTTCTTCTTCTGATGATTTCTGGACTCACCTGGGCTGCTACAGAGGTCCACTTGCCTCTCTTGCCGAGGCATTATTGCTCCCAGGTCCGTAGCCACTGGGATACACCCACATACTTGTTCTTCTTTTTCATTCTGTCTTGTTTCTTTCTCTGGGGCTAACATTCGAGAGAATATAGCTTCACACACGACGCGGCAGGTCCAGACGCCACTTGCCTCCCCGCGCCCCACGAAGAAACATGAACGAGTATCTGGAGCATAACTACCGAGTAAATCTGGAAAACTCGAGGATGGTCAAGAGACAACTGGATTTCGACGATGGTTTCTGGTGGACCGAGGACCTCCCCAGCTTCCCGCCGTACAGCTCGTCCATGTCGTCGTTCCAACGAGAACCAGTCGAGTGGGGCCCGCCGCTGCTGTCGGTGCTGGCTGGGAGCTGGAACATGAGCGGGACGGCGTATGATTTCTGGCCGCTCCTCCGGCTTAGCGGATTCATGTCGCCGCACCGACATGCAGAGGCAGCAGCGTATCCTGTTCTGTATCATGCAAAGGTCCTGCTGAGGGAGGTTCTATTCTACGACCTGCAGCAGCCCGAGCCGTCGATACATGCGCAGAAGAGCGCCTCCACCCAGCCACAACCTCCCCCAGACGAGTCAATGATCTACGGCCGCTATCGCCTGCTGTACAGCTGCACGACGGAGTTCCTGGGGTCATTCGAGACTGCCACGCTGAGGGACGATGACCAGCTGAGCCCACGAAGCTGGCTTGCCGTCTTCCTTGCGCTCTGCATTTTCAGCGTTGTCAAGACAGTCTTGGTCGACCTCGCCCTCTCCAACCCCACAGGAGCAAGCCCACCGAGCATCTCTCAGGTGAACTCAGCCGTGACGACCATGTCGAGCATCTACTGCGCCCTAGTGGATGCGCTCGCCGCCTCCTCGCCGATGATCCTTGATGACCCTCGTCTGGAGCTCCAGGACGACGAGAGGGATCTCTTTCGCTCCCTGGCGGTCATCACCAGGAGGGGTTCCTGGGCAGAGCAGGAGATCACCTCTGCGAGGGACTATCTTATGCTCCTCGGGCGAGGGAACATGACTGGGCCCTTTGCCAACGGCTTCATCCGGCAGAGGACTGCCAACGTCCGGCTCGGCATGGTGGCGGCACCCTCGTCCTCTTCTTCTTCCAGGCCGACAGAAGAGGGCCGGAAGCTCCTGCCCGACGGAAGGCCCATCAGCGACGCATGGACTCTTGCTGGGCTGTCTGAGGCGGACTCGTTTGCCTCGAGGCTTGCGGCAACAACAGACCGGCTGATGCTGTCTCCACAAGACATGAGCCCGGGCGGCCGCAGGCATACCGTTGCCGAGACGCCATTCTTTCGAGGGGGGGGGATGGGACGAGGGCCGACGTCTCCCATCTCGGCTCCAAGGATTCGGCTGGCTTACCAGCGACCGCCCATGCGCCGAGTACACTGCGGAAAATGCAATGAGTATCCTGAGGGCTTCAGGGGCGAGCACGAACTCCGACGACATAACGACGCCAAGCACGCAACTCTTGTCAAGAGATGGGTGTGCTGCGAGCCGCAGAGCCATGGCCCTAACTCACCTCACCCTGTCGTCCCGCTGTCGAAATGTAAGGCCTGTATCACCCAGAAGAAATACGGCGCCTACTACAACGCGGCAGCTCATCTGCGGAGGGCTCATTTCAACCCTCATAGGGGTGGCAAGGCCAGCGGCGACTGGCCACCCATGACAATCCTCAAGGACTGGATGAGGGAGGTCAGGCAGTCTGTAGACCTGCAAGATCAGGATTCAGACAGCGGCGAGGACGAGGCAGACTTCAGACAGCCATCATCAGACATTGTTGTCTCTCCGCAGCAGAGCAGCAGCCGGCGGTCACCACCACCACCTCCTCCGCCTCCTCCTCCACCACCACCACCACCACCAATTCTCGACGTACCAAGACTTGCGCCTGCGCCACCACCGCTCTCTCGTGGTGGTGGTGGTAGTGGTGGTCTTCGTCCGCACCCGCTGACCACACAACTGTCTCCCTCGGTCCATAGTGCGGCGCTGCTGCCTCTGGAGGTCCATCATCCCCTCTCGACACCGACCCAGATCACCTTCCAGACCGGCCCTGTTCCCGGTTCCCTCCTGGCGCCAGCCTACGCGAGCAGTACCAGGTCATCAGATGATTCGCCTGCGTCCAACCGAAATAGATGTTCGCAGTGTGGCCGCGTCTTCAAAGACATTGCCGCCCATATGCTTACGCACATGGAGGAGAGACCTGAGAAATGCCCGATCGACTCGTGCGAGTACCACATCAAAGGGTTCGCAAGGAAGTATGACAAGAACCGTCATGCTCTGACCCATTACAAGGGGGACCAGTGAGTGTTTATCACACAAGACTTCACGAGATACATATATATATATATATAAATGATTACCCTCTCTAACATGTTATATTTGCTAGTGGTCTGCCCCTTTTGCCCTGGGCCGGGGACGCCCTACGAGAAAGCTTTCAATCGCGCTGACGTGTTCAAGCGGCACCTCACCGCAGTGCACAACGTCGAGCAGACTCCGCCGAACAGTCGCAAGCAGACCAGCGTGGGCAGCAGCTCTGCACCGTCGTCAGCGCGGGAAGGCGGCGGCGGCGTGGGGGCCTCCTCCCACGTCGTGCCAAACGCGAGGTGCTCCATTTGTCACTGCCAGTTCTCGACCGCACAGGAGTTCTACGAGCACCTGGACGACTGCGTCCTGAACGTCATTGTTCCTTCTACGACGCCCCGGTCGGCCGTGTCTGCACCCGGAGGAGGCACTGCCGGAGGGAGCAACACAGCGAGCAGCAGTGCCTCTGCTAGTGTCGGGGGTGGACTCGAGCCTGCTGGCCTCCCCATCTACGTCGGGTTCGGACAGACAGCTTGGAGGAGGCTCTTCCTCCTCCTTTCGGGAACCCGATATACACTACACTCACCTCAAACAACATGTGGACAGTAGTAGCACAAGAATCCGCGACAGGACTCCATCAGGAGTAGCAACAGAAGCCGCAGCTGGGTTCAGTGATGCGCCGCCCATCCTCCGCCGCCATTCTTCCACAACACCACAAGCAGCCCTTGAGAAAAAGCAGGACTTCTACACCAATAACAGCGGCGGCGGCAGCGGCAGCACCAGCAGCAACAACAGTGAAAAAATCGAGGGGTCGCGCACACCACCTGCGGAGATACCCCAGCCCGGCAGTACTCGCGAGGGAAGCAGACCTCTGATGAGACCTCTACTGGAGTCAAACCACAGCGGTCCTGTGGTCCAGGTCAAGCTCGGGTCCCCGTTCGAGCAAGGAGGAGTCCCGGAGAAGGAAGCGCACTGAGGCAAAGGGGCCGACCCTTCATATATATACATATATCTCTCTTGTCTCTTTCATACATATATATACCCCTAAGTCATCCTGCTTACCTTGCACAAATCTTACCCAGTCATCATCATCATCATCATCATCATCATCATCATCATCATCCATCTTGGGGCCCTTTTTCTTCTCTTTCTTTCTCCTTCATGGGCTTTCTAGTGTTCCTATCCCCTCCATCAAGCCTTCAAAGTTACGCAGAGACATGGCCTGATACAAGTTTATTTTTCTTTGTCACATATCCCATGACGTTGCCCTCTTTGGCCGCCAATATTTCCCCCTCAAACTCTTTCTACTATGTAGATATCTGGACAAGGAGAAGAGAGACAAGAAAAAAAGAAGAGGAAAAGAAGGGAGGGGCCGAATCAAAAGTGTCGCATGCGGCTGTTAATAGACGTAGTGAAAAAGTTGCGAAAGTCGTAATCTTTTCCCCCATCTCTTGTCCACCTATTGTTGCCTTTGTTTTTCCAATGTGCTTGTCTTTCTTTTTGTTTTTTTTTTTTTTAAAAAAAAAAAAAAAGAAAGACAGAAGGACAGACAAGAAAATGTCCAGTGACTATCAGAGAAAATATCTCAGCCTCACGGGCGCCGTGCTTTCCTCCTCGAAATCCCCTCCCTGCCAGCCCTGTGATTGGGCACGACCCTCCCACAGTTTCCTAATCAGGAAGGTTGACGGAATTCCCCTCGACCTCCTCCGCTGCAACCACTGCCGCCTCGGAGAGAGGAACGAGAGGAACGATAGAGGCCTTGATGCCTTTAAAAGCACAGTTTTTCTCTGGTAGATATGGGGGAGGCTCATGTAGCGGCCACAAAAAACAAGAATTAAGGTTTTTTTCTTTTCTCTTCTCCTTTTGTAACAGGATGAGAATATAAAGATTGGAAGAGCACACACTTGTCCATTGCGCAAGTCTTTCGTTTGACATTGCTGCTTTGCCCCGCTTGAGTGGGGGAAGAAAAAAATCGCGTTGCCATCAGCTGAGGATGGTGTTAACATCGACTCATCTATTCACCGTGAATGAACAGCAAAATCCACTGGTCAACAAGAAAGAAAGAAAAGAGAAAAAAAAAGGGGGTCAAGAGCCGAGAGTCATTTTGGCACGACAGGAGAGTCATGATGTTGAATTCGCCCCTGCGCCGAGCAGTGGTAGAGAGAGAAGAGCATTTCCAGCAGCAAAGTCTTGCCGCTGGTCATGATGAGAGCGTATCGGAGAGTCCCTTGGGACGTCGCTCTGCCCCATCCCCCCAAAAATTCTGAAGCGGTAAGCTAAGGTGCCCGATACTTATCGACAGGGAAGCAAAGAGTAGGATAGGTGTAGACCCCTCGGCAACCCACTATGATGATCCCTTTGCATATATGTACAGTGCCCGCTGCCGGACGCTGTCTGTAGGCTGCCCAGGAGGGGTCTATTCTGATATATAACGGACGTCAAGAGAAGGATTCCTTCAAAAGCCATGCTTTGAGAGCCATTTGCACACAAGCTATTGCGGGGTGTGGGCGTGACTCATTTTTCTTCGTACACGTCACGGCGAGCGAGCATTTGGGGGAGGGAGGGGGTTTCTACACCCGTGCATCCCGTAACAAATGAGTAGGCCTCCTTCATGCCACCTCTGGCGGCCAAACCAGACTGATTTTGCTGCTGTCCTATATCTTGATGTTGAACAACCTCTTAGAACTCCCGTCCCTGAAGGGGAGCATCTGGCGGGGCAAGAGCCGGAATGTCTCATTCTTGCCGTAGAACCGACCTAGCCCCGTCTCACCGACGTGTGTCATGTAGGACTCCATTCCCCCTCTCCGGTCCTGTACCCCTGACCCGCGACCTTGAGCGCCATGTCCCGCGCCGCCTTGAGGTTGGGCAGCACGCCCGGCGACGTGTACGAGCTGCCCACCACGGCCAGGGTGCCGCGGAAGGACTCGTACAGCTCTGTGTGTGCCTGGGCCATGCGGGCCCGGTGGCCCACGAGGTGCTGGGGGATGCACTCGCGGCAGACCTTGGCGGATGTGTACACAGGCTCGGCGGGTGAGATGCCGAGCTGATGGTTGACGGTGTGGATGGCCATGGCGGCAGCCTCCTGTGCGTCGGGCCAGGACTCGGGCTGTAGATAGTCCCAGTAGTGACCGCCCAGCATGACTGTCAGCTTGGTGCCGCCCACGGAGGCATACTCGGGGGTGCCGGCTGCTGATTCGCGGTCCGAGTCAAAGATGACGCCGAGCGCTGCGTGCGGGTTGTCCTGCACAGGGACAGACTGCGGGATGAGATAGCCAAACCCCCGGTGAGGGTCGTTGAGGAGCGACCTGGGGAACCAGAGGTTGACGACTTGTATGGTGACGGCAGTGCTCCTCTTGAGCGCAGGGAGAGTATCCCCTGACAGGCTGGCGAGAGTGCCGCTGTACAGACTCGAGATGACCTTGTCATACCTGTGCTCCTCGGCTGGTGGCGACGAGCACACCACTGTCTTTCCCTGCTCCTTCTCGTAGTGGATTCTTGTGACAGGAGTGCCCGTCCTGATGGTGACATTGTCATTGTGCCTCAGGACGTCGGCTATCGTGTTGGTCAAGGTGCTGAAGCCGCCGTGGAAGCCGAGGAAGCCAGCCGAAGGACCAAAGGAGCGCCAGACCTCGGGGATCTTGGGGTTCCTTGCCAGGAGGTCTCTCCCGGAGTCGTAGTCATGATCCTTGACAACGCTCATGCCCAGGCCGGAATGTTGGAGCTGGAAGAACAAGTTCTGCATGGTCGTCTCGGCGGCACTCAGCTTCCAGACATCTCCGCCCCAGATGCCATGGTACAGTGCTGACACCATGTTGTTGACGAGGTCTGGCCGACCAAAGGCCATCTGGAGAAACGCTCCGGTAGATATGTCCTGGTGATCAGCAACCGCGATCCGTGGGGGCAAGCCTTTCGGCCTGTCTTGTTGCCATTTGAATTTCACCTCCGCATCCTGACGGTAGAGGCTCCTGGCTGAAGACATGGCGCCTGTGAAGAGGGGGCTCCGTCAGGACCTGCTTTGCGGTCCCGAGGAACCAAGACAGCCCCGAGAGGAAGCCCTTCGCATCGAGAGCTCCTGGGAGCTGCACCAGGTGGTCTGGATAGTACATGTAGCGCTGGCTGAGGATCGAACCACGTCTCGGGGTCTTGGAAGGGGCGTCGGGGTGGTCGTCGGGAAGCTCGTAGAGACCCAATTGTTCAATCTAGATGAGAGGAGAGAGAGAGAGGCACGCCGGATCAGCTTTGAAATCTGGGGTTTTCCTCTCCTGCCTGTGTGTGTGCAGACCAATGTGTGATCACCGTACCAAGTCGAACAGCACGAAATCCTCCCACCTGCCCAAGCCGTGCTGGGGCGACACAGCACGAGCGCCACGCTCAAAGGTGACAGTGGCCTCGTCGCCGGCTTCGGTCACGACCTGAGTGTGCTCTGTGTCTATCCAGCCTCCTAGCTTATCGGAAGCCTCGTACAGGGTGATCTTGGCGTCGGGATGGAAGCGCGTCAGGTAGTAGGCGGTGGTGAGGCCGGTCAGGCCACCGCCGAGGACGGCGATGTCCTTGGGCAGCTGGGGTACTGATGATGCGGCAGCATAGCTTCGTGTGCCTGGCCTGCGCCTCGACTGACTGGGTCTTCTCGATCGTGGCCTATGACGACAGGTCGACTGGGAGACAGCACAGCTGGAATAGGAACTGCGCTGCTGGCCGGCCCATGTTGAGCGCAGCAGAGGGTCGAGCTGGCGCAGGCGTCGTCTGCAGCAGCGCGATGGTAACAAGGAGGAGGATGGCGACGGCGAAGCAGAGAGAATATGGGCTCGTGAAGTCAATGAAGCCCGCAGAGCCGCATTGGCCAGGTGCGAGACCATAATCGCATGCGAGAGGTTTCGTTCTGCAGGGGGAGGTTCGGGTCGGAAAGAGGTGAGGACACGCGAAGGTTGTCATCCCACACACAGTGAGTAGTGGTGCAGCTGGGGTTGACGTCGCCGATGAGAGCTCGCGCCCACAGCGGCAGGGATCAGCTCAGCTCAGCGCAGAGCAGCCCAGCGCAGGCCCTACCGGGCGCAGTACATAGTGCGACAGCACACACAGCAGCGCACGCACGGCACTCGCAGGGGGGCACTTTTAGGCGTTATAGGGCTGATCAATCGGGTACTTCCCCTGTGGCGGGGTCCCCTCCCTCCCCCCAACTACATGAAAGAATCAAACCCCTCCTCAGCTCTCCTCTTCAACTCTTCCCTCGCATCGACTCCTGGCACCTCTAACTGCGACCTGACCCCATACTTTAACTTGGTTCAACGAGCAGGCAGAAGATTTATCCGTTCTTGGGCCGGGGGTGGTTTCTTGATAGGCGTCACACTGAACCGAGTCCAAAGGACGAAACGCAATAATATTCCCTCAAGAATTGCTTTTGCCGCGCTTGAGGCCATGACGACAGTGGTCGCAGAGCAGATACTCTCATGCAATGGGAATTGGACGATCGATCTTGAACTGTTGGGGAAACCCCACGTCCGTTCCTCTGCCGCATTGAAGGACGGGAATGAGTGGTTGAGGACCGCCCAATGCCCGCCATCTGTGTGGACCACGCTTTTCTCGACTGTGGCTTGAGCTCACGAAACCTGTGTGTCCAGGTCTCCCCATCCTCTGAAGGCCTTGTCGGCATGCGAACCAGCTTGAGAGACTCAACTCGGGGTTTGAGTTCGGATCGCGGCCAGGCCCAACAATCACCAGCCTCTCTCTCCTCTCTGTCTGTCTCTCGCGCCGTCTCATCTTCGCCGAATTTCACCATATTCGGAGTCAGCGCTCAGGTCCCGCTTTTGCTAGCAGCACCGGGTCCGAGGTCAACTCATGTACCATGATCGACCCTGCTTCCTTGTCCGCCTGCCCGCCTGCAGACTGTCTCATCTTGGTACCTTTGACGTGGGGGTGGGGAAAGAGAGAGGGAGGGAGGGAGGGAAGGGGGGAGGGGCCAAGAACACGAATAATCCTCCTCCGTATTCGCCGGAGTCGGGGGACCTATGAGATCAGACACAATATCAGCCGTTGTGAGCTGCAGACCACTGCGGCGGCGTCATCATCATCATCATCATCATCGTCATCATCATCTCGTCGATTTCCATCAACAAAGATTTGGTTCTTGCAGCCCTTCTTGCGCAGCCATCACAGCACAAGGGATTGGTATCTCGTGTTGATCTGCAGAGCCCTGAGGGGGGTGAGGAGTGGAAACCTGGGTCTTTCCGGCATTGCACAGGCGAGCCCTGCTGACCTGATGACCTTGACACACAGGCGCGGCCCCGCCTTCCGGAGGCCACACCGAGCCGAACGCTGCCGTCCGGCAGCCAGCCAACCTGCTGCTGCATTACTAGTATGTAGGACCCCCTTCCTTGGCCGTCAGACTATGTGTTGGATGCCTGAAGAAAGAATGTACTATGTACATGTCTTCATTCGGGTGGGCGTTGGCAGGTCATTTGGTCAGGCGATCACCTTTTGAGATCTTCTGAAGAGGAAAAAAAGTTAACAAAGGAGGGTGACCTCTCTCTGGTCGTGATCCTCGTACTTGTCTCGCTGTCACCGAAGAATTTGGATCTGCTGTTGGCCCGCGCTGGGGACGCTGCGCCGCCCCTAAATTTCAGCCTAAGAAGGACTATAGAAGGTTTTGGAAAGCCCAAGTGTGGCGGCCGGACCACCGGTGACCCCCACGCGACTCAAAAAGGCCCACCAGCAAATTCCCGCAGCCGCCCTGATCCCAGCGTTGAAAAATTTCATCGTCTGGCTTCCTTCTTGCTTCGACACAAGAGTCGTTTGTGTGTGTGCGTACACTTGAGATAATCCCGAGAGAGAAACATCTAGGGCAGCAGCACTTGGCAGTACAGTCACAGCAGCTCCCCCTTGTGCAACCAGTGTATAAGGCTACGGCACTCTGCCGATGCTACCAGGAAAACTCATGTCCGCCCTCCGCAAGACCAGGAGGAGGGTGGTCACGCTTTGGGGCCTTGGAAGCAAACGCGGCCCACACTAGAACTTCTCATCCCACGCTTCTCCAGATCCAAAATTGCGTCAGGGCAGCCCTAGCGGCTCCTCTGTTCGGGACAATGCTGCCCTGTACATGTAGGCTGTACCTTTGTACCTGGAACTCGGGGCAATCCTGGACGAAGGGGGCTGAGAGCGAAGAATTAATTACATACTTAGTACTTGGTAGTACAAGCCGGAAGAGCCACCTGGCTAGAGAGTTGGTTAGAAGCAGTGGGCAGACGGCCTCTTTCTCTCCCTCACTGTCTCCCTCACACACACAAGCATCCTGATCGAGTTGACGTCCTGCAGGCCTCTCTGCTTTGCATATGTGGGGGAAAAGGAAACCACAGTGCTTCTGTCGTGTGACTGGCCAGCCGACCTGTTCTTGTTTCCAGGATTCCCTACCTAGAACTGCTAGTACAAGTATTCAACAGATCCTGACGGCGTTACAAATCCAGGGCGATCTTCCCACACCCCAGACTCTTGACTCTCTGTGCGTGTGCGTGTGTGTGTGTGTGTGTGTGTGTGTGTGTGTGTGTATGCGCCCACTGCCGGATGCCCCCAGCGCTTCTTCCCTGACCGGTCAGTGGTACCCTGCGGGAACCTCTACCACTCCCCGACCCCTGCTGGCGGGCACAACCTCGACTCAACCCAGGAACAAAGCCAGGGGAGGCGGGGCGTTTTCACTCTCACACTTCAAAAAGTAATGGGCCCCGCTGACGGCAGCGACCAGGCGGTTCGAACAAGGGGACGGCGGCCTCGTTCTCTCTTGGGAACCTGAATGTTCGTGGATTATAATAAGACCCGGGGCAAGCCCATTTAGCCACCTCGTGATGCCTTTCCTCAGCATGAGCTTCTCTCGAGATTCTAGTCTTTTCCCCCATTCTCCAGCCCGCCAACCAGTCCTCCCCCACCCTCCCTTGCTCAACCCAACCTGGATCAAGTTCTCCTTTTACCAACCTAGTACCACAATATATAGAGAGAGCCATATACCGCATTTACGTGTGTCTGTGTGTGCCTTGCTATGACATTCTTGGTCTTACCCTACCACCTCTTTCTTACACACGAGCTCAACCACCGGGAGAGAATGCCACAATAACGTCACTCCGAGTCAACACTATTCTTGTCCTGTGATTTGACCAAATAAACACCACTCACAAACGTCCTTGTCAACGCCTGTCCGACAATACCTACCTATTTCTCTCTTGTACGAGAATAAAAGGATCCCTAGTTCACCATGCTCTCCTACGACTCCCCGCTGTCCATCAACGGACAGTCTCCAACGTCACCGACCAACATCGGGGCAAATCGACAGGTCATGGCCCCCAACGCTCCTCTCAAGGTATCCGTGCCTGCGGATAAGAACATGAACAGCAACACCACGGGCTTTGGCCTTGATGTTCACCCTGCACACCACCATATCTGGCTCGTCACCGGGCCGGCTGGCTGTGGCAAGACCTCGGTTGCGGGCCATCTGGCCAAGGCCCTGGGCATACCCTATGTAGAGGGAGATGAGGTATGGCCTTTTCCCGTCCCTTGTGTTTGTGTGTGTGCGTGTGTGTGTCACAATGTCCATGAGCCATATTTCACTGACACACACTTTTCCTCTCTGTCTAGTTCCACTCTGCAGAGAACATCACCAAGATGAGCCTGGGCCAGGCACTCACAGACGAGGACCGGTGGGACTGGCTCACCCGGCTCCGGGAGGAGGCGCTGAAGCAGCTCGCCCTGGGCCACGATGGAGTGGTGGTCACCTGCTCGGCCCTCAAGCGCAAGTACCGGGATGTCATCCGCGTGGCGCCCTACTTCTCGCCAGGACTCCAGGTCCACTTCATCTACCTCGACGCCCCCGAGGAGGTGCTGCAGCAGAGGGTTGCCAAGCGCCAGGGCCACTACATGGGCGCCGGCATGGTCCACAGCCAGATCGCCATCCTGCAGCCGCCGATGCGGGACGAGGTGGACTGCATCACTATCGACGTGAGCAGGTCTGTCGACGAGGTCTGCAGGGATGCTCTCGACAAGGTCGTCACGAAGCTGGCAGAGGACCAGTGATGATGACCTCGGGGCCCCTTTTTTTGTCCTTGTGTGCTTCTCTTTTTGTGTCATGATGCTTTTTTTTTTTTTTTTTTTTTTTTTGGTCCACTCAGGTTTATGAGCAGCCTACAGGATGGCTCAGGGGGTTTATGTCTGCATGCATTTGGGTTTTGGTCTGCATCACACACACACACACACACACACACACACACATACACGGCGTAACGCATGGATATCGGAGACATCCGACAGGGGAACATGGATTGTTTATTTTTCTTCGTTTTTCTTTTTTCCTTCTCCAGATACCAAGAAAGAGAGAAGCATTTCAAGGAGCTACTGGTGTGGCTGCAAAGCTCTGACACCTTGCAAAGCAAAAAAAGCGTCCGCCAAGATTCTTTCTTGGTGCGTACGACCATGGGGCGCAACGTATTACTTTTGAGGAGGGGGGAAGGAAACGAGAAGGAGCAGAGACGGACAGACAAGACGCTGCATGGACATGGATTCCTCCAGCCTATAGGAAGGCAACTTGGATGCATAGCCGTCAGAAGGGGAGCAGCGCTAAGACTCGAAGAAGCAAAAAGGGGGATCACGAGCCTATTCGCCTGCTCATCTAGAAAAAAAAAAAAAGAAAAAGAAGAAAAAAAACACCACCTCATATCAGCTCAACACAACGTGATCAATAGTGAGGTAATTGCATGTTATGTGGCACCGCTCCTGCACCCTTGTTCTTTTCCTTTTCCTTTCTTTTTTGGTCTCTCTACCTTTCTTTCTTTTTCCTTCCCTGGCCGAGTACGAAATGCCCACTACCCAAAGTCTAAGCCATGTTATTTTAGTCGTGTTACTACGGACTGCCAAGCCTAGAAATAAAGTGCCGCGTCTCACACACTCACACACACACACTCTCTCTCTTTTGTAGAAATTTACCCCATCGGGACCGCGATGCAACCACGGAGGAAGGAAGGAAAAAAAAAAGAAAGACAGACAGAAAAGCAAGGCAGATGAGATAAAACAAGCTGTCGTGAGACACCCCTGGCTCCCGCTACAGTTGTCTCATCGCTTCACACCAAGAAAAGAAGAAAAAATAAAGGGATTCTTGACCGGTCAGCGCAACTCGCATAACTAGTTCGAATCGCGACGCTGTCGGGCGGGTCACCTGAGTGGGCAAGTTGCGCTAAGTAGCCATCTTTTGCTTCTTTCGCTCTTTTTTTATTTTTATTTACCCCCCTTCCTTTCTTTTTCCTTCTCGCTTTCTTCTTGCCCTTCTCCGCCTCAGCAAATCCCTAGATGATGGATAACAAATGACGCATTTGCATGCAGGACCTAGGCCACACACACACAGCAAGAGCCTGATTCGACCACGTATGCTTTGCTGACGTCCTTGTTGGCATAATAATGATGAGAAGATGTGGTCAGGTCAAGTCAATTCTGAGAGCGAGATGGGGGGAGAAAGGGAGGGAAGAGAAGAAGGGGGAGAAAACAGAGTGGTAATTCTCCCATTGGTAGCCCTATTTTACACTTACATTGATTTCCCTCTATCCTTTTGGCCGGGATTTATTTCCCGTGGGATCATCTCGTTCCGCTGCAACGTTCTTCTGCCCCCCTCCCCCCTCCTTCTCCTAATGACCGATTCTATTGATGTCTTTTCTTGGTTTTCTTACCCCTCTCTTTTTTCCCCCCTCCCTCCCTTCACTTGACGTTGCATCATCTGCAGGTCAGGTACGTACAGGGATCGAGAAGTTTCTGAACAAAAGAGGGGAAGGAAGGTAGAAGGAAGAGAGGGTGATGAAGGAGGGGGGGCAGGGGGGTGGCGAGAAGGAGGAGCGTGTCTGCCTCTCTCTCGCTCTACAACCAACCCCCCCTTTTCCCTCCAATCATTACCTATTGCCTGCTGCGCCATGGTGCTATTAAGGTGGTGTGTTATCCTGTCTAGCCCTTAGTCCGGGGACTGCATTCAGGATGGCGGCAGCATGACGGGTCAGGTCCGGCCAGGCCAAGCCTTTGGGGATGTCGTAAAGTCCCGCATGCCTCATTGCTACCCCACGCTTCCGCCCCCCCGGGATGTGGACAGTTAACTCCCTTGTTGCTGCGAGAGAACATGCGAGGCAGAGAGGGGGAAGAGAGAGAGAGAGAGACAGAAAAAGGAAGCTGCCTTACACACACGTATATATGCAGGAGAGTACTGACGGGATGTGCGGGACGAAGAAGAAAATAAAAGAGGGGCGAGGTCCCTGCAATCCTCGGTGCACCCTCGATGTAGGCGGAGAGGTTGGGAGGGACACAGCTTGCTGTGCGCTTTCTTCGGCCCTCCTCTGCGGGATGCCTGAGAGACCCCCGCCGTCCGCGGAAGCCTCGTCACGGTCTCGAGGATGTTGGCGACGTGAGGTGTGGGAAAGAGGAAGGCGATGAGACATCATGATCCCTGGCTGCCTAGGGACGAGACTGATGGACGACATGACCTGATGGAGGTCAATGGCGAGGAATGTGCGAGAGCAAGTGCTGAAAAAAAGTGAGAGTTTTCATTATGCTTGTTCTCCTGCTTGGATATACTCTTTTTAAGGTCTTGGCGCTCTCCCAGTTCCCTTCATCAAAACGCTCCCAAGTCACTGGATTTATTGTCTGCTGCCTCGGGCACGAGATAGGAGGGGCTCGATGGTAATGTTGAGTTCCACCAAGTCGACGTATGAGCGTATTTGTAGTGGAGTTTGGTTGCATCACCATCACGCCTGTTCTGTCGTCCGTCTGCACCCATAGACGTGGACCATGGATGAACAAAGCCCACCAATTGACCTAGAACATTCGTCTCAAGGAACATGGAGAGAAATACTTGCGTGTCAATTTTAAAATTTAACCATGGAGGCCCGCCCCCGCACTTCTATTTTCATCTTAAATGCATAATCATGACATCCGGCTCCTCCACCAACGCCCTCACCACGCCCGCCGCCCTGGCCATCGTCGCCCCGTCCACGACCCTGTGATCCGCCGACCAGCTAAAGTTACACACCTTGCGCACACCCTTGACCCTCCACCCGCCGCCGCTGCTGTCTTCCTCCACGTCCGGCACGTCCCGCATGCGACCCACGCCCAGGATGGCGAGCTGACCCTCCACGATGACGGGGCTGCAGTACGTCCCGCCGATGCTGCCGATATTGCTGACCGAGATGGTCCCGCCGGCCATGTCCTGGGGGCTGAGCCGCCCTGCCACGGCCAGCCCCTGCAGCCGGGCGAGCTCGGCCGCGAGGGTGAAGATGCTGTGGGCGGCGACATCCCTGACGACGGGAACGAGCAGGCCCGAGGGTGTGTCCATCGCCACGCCTATGTTGTGCTGCGCACGGTAGACGAGGGATGGTCTTGTGGAAGACGACGACGACGACGACGACTGGTCGGGCCCGCCGACGTCGACGCGGGCGTTGAGGATAGGATATTGCTGCAGGGCGATGGAGACGGCTTTGATGATGAAGGGCAGGTAGGAGAGCTTCGACACGCCGCCCTCCGCGCTGGGGACGACGTGGATCGCGGATGAAGAGGAGGAGGTCGCGAGGACCTTGTTGAGCCGGCTGCGCAGGGCAGACAGCTCGGTGAAGTCAATCTCGTCGGCATAGAGGAAGTGCGGGATGCTGAGCGAGCGGGTCATGGTCCTGAACATGCCCTCCTGTGTCTTGGTCAAGGGCTGCCTGGTTTCTACCTGTGCACCGCCGGGTGATAATGTTCGTGCTGACGGACGTGTAGGTTGTTGTTGTTGTTGTTGTTGTTGTTGTTGTTGTGCATCTGCTCCGCTGTTTCTTGCCTCAATGAACCGGTATATGTCCTCCTTGAGCACACGCCCGTCCCTACCCGTCCCATCAATCTCCAGGATATCCACTTTCAGCTCCTTGCAGAGATGCCTCACAGCCGGCGTCGCAAACGCAGAATGTTTGCCCTTTGGCTTGGACGGCGGTGGCGGCGTTGTCGTTGTCGTCTCTCCCACGGCCTCGTCTGCCCACGGAGCTGTCACCGGCTCCTGTGACGTCCCCAGGGCGGTTTGTCTGAAGTCGGGCGCGGACGCCTCCCCGGCGGCCGCCGCCGTCGTGTCTGCTGTCGGCTCAGGCGTGGTCAGCTCGTCCAGGGCCTCCTGGCTCACGTCGCCCTGGATGTCGATGTCGACAAAGGGCTTGCCGACCCTGGCCATCTCGCCGGCCTCGTAGTAGAGCTTCTTGACGACGCCCTCGAAGCGGGAGGTAATCTCGACCGAGGCCTTGTCGCTCTGGACCTCACAGAGCTTTGAGAACTCCTCGACGCGGGCGCCGGGCTCGACGAACCACTGGATGATCTCGCACTCGACGATGCCTGTATGAGGTCAGCTTGTGCTCTCACGGCGAGGAGGAGGAGGAGGAGGAGGAGGAGGTGGGAGGAGGTGATGAGAGAAGGAGGAAGAAGAAAAGATCTGATGCATACCTTCGCCTATGTCTGCCAGCAGGACAGGCTTCACTGCCTCCAGCCTCGGGCTCGAGTGGAAGCTTCTTGCCAGCCGAATGGGAGCACATCTCCTCCCGAGCTCAGACGGGAGGGGCCTCGAGGGTGAGGCGGTGGCTGCTGCTGGTGCTGGGGAGGAGAGTCGACTTATACGCCGAGCCAGCTGCCATTGCAACCGCACCACACGAGGCGTCCGCCGCACAAACATGTTGTGTTATGTATGTGTGGATGTGTATGAAGGGAGGGGAAGGGGAGGCAGAGCAGGGAGAAAAGAGGAGAGAAGAAAGAGAGAGAGAGAGAGAGAGAGAGAGAGGAGACGACCACTGCAAGACTACATCGTGAAGGAGAAAGGACCGAGAGACAGAGACGGTTTACCGCTGTGATTCTTTCTCGGCAAAGCCGCACTCCCGCGGCATTGTGAATCCAACGATTGACCGGGCGAGCGTGGTTGTCGACGGCTCTTTGGGAATGACAGGACATGACGTTTAGGTGCTTTCCCAAAACACCGTCGATAGCCGAGCGAGTTGTTGGTTGGATCTTCCTTACAGGCCAGGGCTTCCCCACACAAAGCCTGGCACGCCTGGGAGTTTAGTGCTGCACGTTGGGGTAGGCAGCTTTGGGGGACCCTTGCATTCCCGTGCGTGGAGCCAGCGCCAAAATATTTCCCCAAAGACTCGGACTTGATCAAGCAAAAAGAACCAGAATAGTCACTTGGATATTGAATATTGAATATTCTTAGCAACCAACCCAACCTTGGGCTTGATGTCATTGATTCCCAGGGCGATGGAGACGACAAGCACATTAATGCTCGGCAGGACAATAGCAAGGTCCATATGGAGACCGTCAGGCCGACAACAACTGCCAGCAGCGACGGCAGCATGTCTCCTCTGCCGGTGGAGGAGGAGCTTCAGCACGACATACCCTCGTCTGGCCGACCCTCCTAAGCCCAGAGAAAGGTTCAAGGCTCCATCAGGCGGGCCTAGGCCGGTCGAGACGTCCCAGGCTGGGGGATCAGGAGATGTCACGAGGGTTGAAGCCGCACCAGCAGCAGCTCTTGGGCCAGGTCCTGGCCCATTGGCCCACGCGCCGCGGTCCTACGGAAGGCGTGTCGACAACTTCACACCAACCGTCCTGCCCCGGCCAATAGGCATGAACCGCCCGCCCAGCCCGGGCGAGAACACCGGCCTGGACACTCGGTCCATCAAGCAGCGGCGGGATGACTTTGTCAACTGGGAGAAGCACCTCAAGAGGCGCGAGGAGCTGTGAGTTCAAGATCCCCATCTTGCCTAACCCTTCCTGCCAACAACGCCGTGTGTGTGTGTGTGTGTGTGTGCGCGCGCGCTGGACTGATGTGTGTATGTGTGTACATCTCAGAAAATCCCAGATGGCTCGCCCCTACTTTCGCGACTGGTCGAACCTGAGCCTCCACAAGGGCAAGTCCTTCATCGCGCCCCCGCGCCTCTTCAAGCACGACCGCTCCCTCTACTTCCCCAACCTCTTCGGCCACACTCTGCTCAAGAGCACCTCGCTGCCGCGCAACACCACCCCCGTCCTCCAGGGCAAGGCCACCGTCGTCGCCGTCTTCAGCACGGGCTGGGCCGAGAGGCAGACTCTCTCCTTTACGTCCGAGACGAGCAACCCGGAGCTGCACAAGATCCTGAAGGAGTACAAGGGCCGTGCCCAGCTGGTGCGGGTCAACATCGAGGACCAGTCGCGGCTGCGGTACTGGATCCTCAGGGCCATGGCGCCCTTTGTGCGGCGCAACTTTAGGGAGGAGAACTGGGACAAGTACTTCATGGTGAGGAGCGGCATCTCGGATGAGATCAGAGAGTCCATCGGGTATCTAAACAGCAAGGTCGGGTACGTATACCTGGTCGATGGGGACTGCAAGCTGCGCTGGGCGGGGAGCGGACCTGCCCAGCCGGAAGAAGTGCAGAGCCTGACAAAGGGCCTAGCGAAGCTCATGGAGGAGATGAAGAGGGGAGTGTGGTCTGGAGCGAACCTCAGGTGAGGAGGAGGAGCAGCATGAGGAGGCTCCCCGGGGGCTAGACAAAGAGAAAAAGAAAAGAAGAAACAAGATGAACAGGCAGAGGGCATATAAACTACATCACCACTTCAAAGATACCCAGGCAATTGTACAATTTTCATGCCAAACCAATTAGTGGAATCCCTAAGAGCCTAGACGCCGTGCCGTGCAATATCAGATGCTCTGTAGAAATCGTCATCCAAGAATTTAGAAAAAAAAAAAAAGAAAGAAAAAACACCCTCCAACATGCTCTCTTTTAACTCAGGCTTGCTTCTGATGAGACCAATGGGGCCTCTTCTCCCCTGCTTACAGGAAGAACCAGAACAGCAAGAAGCACATGGCGACGAAACTCCCCATGATGATGCCGTCCCTCTGCTTCCGCGCCGATATCCTCCCGATCAGGGTGTTGATCCCGGGCACCTGGCTCGCGGCCAGCGTGATCCTGCGGTTGATGTTGGCGAGCGTCTCCCGCTGCAGCACGAAGCTTTCCTGCACCGCGTACGCCTGCGACAGCACCGAGTCCGCCACGCTGTTGCTATTGTCAATGTGCCGCCGCTCGTCCAGCATGTACTCGGCCTCGGCCCGCTCCGGGTTCTGCTGGCGGAACGACTGGATGTCCTCCCGCACGTCGGATAGCAGGTTCGCCCGGCTGCGCGCGTCGGCTAGGTTCGACCGGAGCCGCACTAGGTCCCTCTTGTGCGCCGCCAGCTTCTCGCGGAGGAGGGCGAGGTTGTTTTGCTTGAGCGCCGACGAGGTCAGGGAGGCGTCGGAGTCGAGGAGGCGGGCGAGCTGGCTGATGACGTTCTCGCGCTGGAAAGACGCGTTGTGAGGATCTCGAGAACATTTCGTTTTTTGGGGGGCAAAGAGAGAGAGAGAACGAAATGACCTTACCTTTTCCAGTATCTCTTGTAGCTTGGCCTCTGTATTTATCTCCTCCTCTGAAGGCTTCGGTGGTATGGCCGCTGCCGTTGAGAATTGGGAGTAGGTGTGGAACAGGGCTTCCGTCTGCGACTCTAACGTGCGAGCCTGCTGCCGCATCTGCGCCCACCCGCCATTGCCGGTGGATGAGGCCATGATCCGTTACTGGTGCGAGGTCGGGAAGGTAGGCTCAGTTCGGACAGACCTCAAAGAATGACAAGTCTCGAAGGGCTGGGGTGTCGAATATGCTCTGCTTGCTGGCCCAGTGCAGTGACGTGATGCCGCAGGGACCAAGCAGTCTTCTGGATGCAAAAAAGGCGTGGATGAAATCGTGGGATGACGGTAAGTTGTTTGTGAAGAACAGGTCTTGGAATTGGGGTCGGAGGATAGCCTTTGGGATTATGAACCTTTTCCCCCTCCCCAAAAAAGAGGACCAGGGCGCTTCTCTTCTGAACTGTTAAACTGTAAAGTTGGTCTGTGTCGGTCGTGTCGTGCAAGGTTTGGAACCTCTCTACCTGGTTGAAACTGTCGGGGGTTGCGACAGGATGAAGTCTACTACTGTGGGAAAGCTGGCGTCACACCAGGCCCAAGCCCAAGCCCATCGTCACCTGCGGCCTGCGGAACCGGGGGGAGGCGGGCCAACCTCTCAGTCCTGCCTTCACAAAGAGAGGTGACACCGGGGTTAGGGTTGCTGTTATTGCTGACTCAGCTGCTGTCTCTTTATGGTCTAGTTGCAAAAAGTAGCAATTGCAGCCAAGACGTAGCCAGGCCGCCCCTTCCCCTCCGATCTTTAGCCGCCGTGTCCACGTGATCAAAATTTTTACAGCCCACACCCTCTCGCTCTCTCTGGCTCTGCAAACTCCACCACCTCCGAACAGAGAGCTCGCTGCCGTTCTCGCGAACTAACCATCAAGAACCTTCGACCCAGCAGACAATTTCGATCGACACAATCTCGCGACCATGGTGCGTTACGACTTCCCTGCCGATTGATTTTCCTTTGTCGAATGTCTAGGGGGGAGAGAGGAAGGGGGTCTTCGCCCGTCGAGGTGCACAACCTTTTGACGACCCAAAACCCGCCTCTCTCCCCGGCCGCCACAGCCCACACGAGAAAAAAAACCCCACGATCTGTCAACACAAACATACATACACACACAATACACGACTTAGCAGTCAAATCGAAGGAATTCTAATTGCTGACAATGTCGCAGTCTACCAGCAAGATCAAGGCCGGCCAGCTGTGGTCGAAGAACCGCGAGGATCTGACCAAGACCCTCGGCGAGCTCAAGTCGGAGCTGGGCCAGCTGCGCATCCAGAAGATTGCCTCCTCTGGCACCAAGCTGAACAAGATGTAAGCGACAGTTCTTACACGCGTGCAACACACCGTCGTCGAAAGAAGAAGAAAAAACCCTTTACTCCCAAAAAATTTCCCATCGACAATAGCCATCACACAATATTTTGGAGAAGGACGACACAAGTGGGGTGTGCAAATCGAGGACGATAGGGGGCATGAGGCTAACAAGGTTTCTTTCCAACAACAGCCACGACCTCCGCAAGTCTATCGCTCGCGTCCTGACCATCATCAACGCCAAGCAACGACACCACATGCGCCTGTTCTACAAGAACAAGAAGTACCTGCCCCTCGACCTCCGCCCCAAGCAGACCCGTGCCATCCGCCGCCGCCTGTCCGCTGAGGACGCTTCGAGAAAGCTGGAGAAGACCAAGAAGCGCAGCCAGCACTTCCCTCAGCGCAAATACGCCATCAAGGTAGGTGCATAATTAAGACCCTTGAGTGTAATCACGAGAAAGGACAGGACATGCTGACAGGGTTGTTGTCTTTTTACTACAGGCCTCTGCATAAAGTGGGCAAACGGTGTTGGCGCGCGGTTGAAGGTTTCCTGGTAATTCTTGAGCAAGGCAAAACAAAAAAAGGCAAAACGGGCTACAGGTTCGCTGGCGTGGTTTTTCCCTCCCCCGAGAATCCCAACCATAAAAGAAAGAAAAAGAGACGAGAAAGAGCATCGAGAGGTTCCCTTTCCATCACGCGATTTCTCGAATTGGCATCCACATTCCATCCATCATAGGGGCAATCCTGTTTTCCGCTTACTTCGGGTCATCGGTGTTATGAGGATTAAATGACAGCAGAGCCCGGGGGATTACTCTCTAGTCAGCAGTTAGCTCCAGAAAAGAGAGCTCAGGTTGACAAACTACAACACTCTCGACCCTTTGCTTTGCTTTTTCCTATGTGCTCAGCGATCGTCCTCGGACTTGAGAATGTAGATCTGGGAGACCGCCCGTATCTCAGGTGATATGCTGATTACCGCCGGCGATGTAAACACCGGGGACAACTGGACGTACGATCAGATTGACGATGGGAGGTGTGAGATGACCAACCCCTCTCTACCTTGAGCACTTAAGATAATACCTCTTCCTCGGTGACGACAGATCATAGAGAGCATTGGTGCTCCTGCTGCCTGCTTTGCTTTACCCGCTGCGAGCCACCATCGCCCGCTCTTTTCAGCAGATGCCTGACAACTGCCTTCACAAGATGGAAATGTAGTTGCTGTTTGTTACTTGGCAGAAGTGAGGTAACTTGGCCCATCTCGGGCATGTCGAAAAAGTCTTGACTTGTGCAATGAGTACACGATTCGCGCCCATGTAGTCTCCGTGTATCAGGCCGGCCACCCTTGGCCTTGTGTTACGCATATAACATAGACTCGTCGCTCATAGACCCTACGTTTGCATGATTCCCGTCCGATGAAAAACGAATTGAATTTCCCCTGATCTCAACTTGGGTATCTAGTCCCTGCTGGTCCGTCGTGTCTAATAATGCCTTTCCCAGAACGCCAGCTATATCCACGTCCATCACAATCCCTTTTTCATTTTCATTTCTGTACCCGGCCGACGCTTATGAGGAGAACACCAAAAAGAAAGATAAATAACAAGGGGCAAGGCACAAAAACAGTGTATAAACCACAAACCACTCTTGATTATCACAATAATCATTAGATGATTGGTCCGATGAGTACGACCAAAGATCAAATACTGCCGGCCTGGCCCCGACTGCCTCGGGTTCCTGGAGGATCTTTATGGCTTGTCAGCGGCCGGGGGACTTTGGCTTTTCCACGAGCTGAACAGCAATGTGCATTCTTTCACTCACATAGTTTCTCCAATACGTCCTTGGACAATGCATGGTTGCTCATCGCGTGCCGGATCAGTCCATCACGGCGGCAGAAGGGCTTGTCGCAGTCCCGGCATACCCAGCGCTTCCGCTTCTCGTGGGTCCGCTTGTGCTTGCTGAAATTTGAAGAGTCCTTGAACTTTCGATGGCAGATGGGACACTCAAAAGGCTTTTCTTCGCTGTGGGCGCTGCGCATGTGCATGGCTGCGAGCAAAGTGTGTGTCAGCAAGCTCACCTATGTGTGAGAGTGGGACGAGATAAAACCAGGACACGTATGGTGTGTGATCTTATACTCACTGATATCGTACGCCCGCTTGAAGGAATCTCCGCATATTTCGCATTTGTACGGTCTCTCGTTACTGTGCGTCCGTAAATGCATTTTCAAAGCATGTTTATTGGGAAATGCCTTGCCGCATTCTTCGCATTTGTGTGCTTCGACTGGACACGTGGGTCAGCTCCCGCACAATATCGGAGCCCAGGCACAACCTGAGGGTGTAAGAAGAGACGATGCGTCTCGGGAACGGGGAACGTACTAGGCCCTGTGTGGGTTTCAATGTGTCTTCGAAGCTTTGACTTTGTGTCAAAACCTCGTTTGCCGGCATACTTGTCGTTGACAAGGCGCTCGCAGCCATCCCAGAGACATACAAGACCGTGTTCGCTGGTAGGCTTCAGAGCGTGGAAATGCGTGTCATCGACATGATCATGGAGCAGGCTGTGGGAGCTGAACTGCTGCCCACAGATCTGGTCATCACCGAGCCGCCACTGACACACGTGAGCCTCGGTCTCCCGGGACGTGTTCTCAGAGACGACCGAGATATCCTTCATAGAGTAGTCTGAGACGGGTGATACCGTGCGTGCAGCGCTTCCGAGACTCTTAGACGGCGAAGACCGGTCGCGGCTTGTGGGCGAGAAGTCGTCGCTGATGGTGGTCACACTCTCCTGCGTGCCGGTGGGGAGATTACTCGAAGAGTCCTGTCCTTGACCAAACCCGAGCATTTGTCCGTCCAGAGGTCCGCTGAACTGAAAATTCTGCGTCGAGCCCGGAAGCCACTGAGGAGGGCTCGTGTCGGCAAGGCCTGGATTGATAGCCGGGGAGGTGTTCCCTCGTAATGCCTGCTGGTCATAGACCTGCTCGACTGCACTAGCGTAGGCACCTTGCGTATCGTAGAGAGGGGCCCAGCTGAAAACAGTCGTGTTGGGATCCAGCGGCTGTGTCAGGGTCATGGCCTGCGGACCATCAAGGGCAGTGGCATACTGAACCTGGGGCCCGGCCAGAGACTGGGGCATCTCATGGAACTGCTGAAAGCTCTGGGGGAAGTCTGCAGAGAAATCTTGACTGCCAACGGCATTGCCCTGGCTCTGTCTGCCACTATCGCCTTGCAGAGCGTGTGCCTGAGCAGCAGGGAAGCCGGCCTGAAAATGAAATGGGAATTGATACGACTGCCCGAAGGACTGAGACTGCCCAGCGGCGGCGATATGGTTTGTCGTCGAATCCCCCATCGATTGTTGGAATGCTGGTACTACAGCAGATCATGTTAGAAAAGACCAAGGTCCGCATCATCCTCAATAGGTCGATTCACTCACCGTTGCGATTGAGTTGTGTGGTCTCTGCTTGTTGTTGCATCGCTCCGCTGATCCCTTGCAGAATAAAAGCGCTGTGGGCTACATCGGGCTCGACAAAAGGCTTCTGGCAATTCTCATCTCTACATGCAGTCTCCTCGTCTTCAAAGTGTATGTCAGTTTTTTTCTTCTCTTTTTTCCTTTCTTTCTTTTCTACAACATGGAGTGTAGCTATAGCAGAATTAATACACAAGAAGTGCAATATCTTACCGCAGGTACCTGCACTGCATGCGCCTCCGCTGCCAAGGCAGTGACTATCACAAGAGCCAAGACTGTCGGCATCGGAGTCTGCATCCCCCTCGGAAATGTGATGCAGATGATCTTTTGTTGGTGATCTCGAGGCCTGTGATAGTGGTGATATCGAGGCAGCGCCCAGCAGTGTCGGATCTGGCGTGTGGACCCGAGGAGGCAGGGCAGGGTTGAAGTCGGCCAACGAGGCGGAGAAAGCCTGGTAGGGCATCGAGGGACTGCGTCGCCAAGATGTCGAAACTAGACTGCTGCTGCTGCTGCTGCTGCTGCTGCTGCTGCTGCATGACAGCAGAGAGGCCATCTCTGTCGCTCACGCCCGGGTCGAGCCCGAGCCTCGGACAGCCGCTGCCGTCCAGACAACTGGTGTCATGGCTGGCATACTCGGCGTGGTAATGGGCCATGGGCGCCGCACCAGTGCCGTAGAACTGGCCGAAGTCCAGATCTAGCCATTCCGGCTGGACGTTCTTGGCCGGCACACAGCCTTCATCGTGGGCGTAGCCTTTGTGTCCGTGGTCTACAGGCTGGCCTACCACGGGGTACGAGGGCCACAGGTCATCCATATGGATGCGGCAGGCCTTGCCGATGGTCCTGCAAGCGGGAAAGATGGGGTTTTGTTTTCCTCCTGTTCGGATGCGAGTGTGGAGCGGTGGAAGAGGTTGGGGTTACCGGTAAGGTGCGAGAGACGAAGCTTGAAACATGTTGGAGGAAGAGTTCCAAGGGGATGGGATGCTGTCCAGAAGACGGAACTAGGAAAAAGGGCAAACAACAGGTGTGTGTGCGTCCAGTTTTGTCCGGATGTCGCCTTCAGCGCGGGGTCGAGAAATCTCGTTCGCGCTCGGTGGTGAGGTAAGGTGGAAGGTGGTGATGGGGTGAGGACCTTGATGGCTCGCGCACGATGTCGTCCAGGGGGCTTTTTTGCCTGCAGGGATGTGAAGTGCCCCCAGCAGTGGATAGTAGTAGAGTACTCTGCTCCATAGACTGCCTAGAGATTACTCATTTTACACCACTACAATCGCTATCTGCAGGCTACAGCAGGTCACTTACCTAAGCAAGCCGGGGGAATCAGCACCCTGAATAGACCAACCAGGCCGTGACAGTCGCAATTCTTAATTAGATGTGTCGTGACTTTTCTCTTCATCCCATTCAAAAAGTGGTCCTGAGATGTCCTCCATGAATCTGGGGTGATTGATCCTTATCCTGAACCTACCAACACAACACTTGCTTACTGGGAGAATTCCCTCCCCTATTGCGGCTTGGTCCTGCCGTCCTGAAAGCGGGGCCGGTCATCAACAGCCGCTCTGGGGTAAGGAAGCCGAGAACGTCCTCGAGCATCTCGCACCCGACGCTGTGACACACACACACACAAAGGACGAACATCCCCTCAACCAGCATCACACGGACCACCTTGTGCGGCTGATCGCATATAATTGCCTAGTGTACACCTTAATTGGACGTCAAGTCTCTCTCTCTCTCTTTTTCCCTCTAACTTACCTTGTCAGGGGGTTGAAATTAACCCTCGTGTCACCGACCTCATCATCCACTCACTCATCTTTTGCCAATCATGGGCGCCCTCTGCGGCAAAGAGTCCAAGACAGACGCCTTTGCCGGCCAGGGCAGGACCCTCGGCTCGGCGCCTGAGCAGAGGACTTCAGCACCGCTCCCGGCCAACAAGCGTGTGGTTGGTGGGCCGCCACGGACGCTCGGAGGAGGAGGAGGCTCTGCCGGCGACGGAGGTTCGTCGAGCGCGGTGAGCCCTGCAGAAGCAGCGCGAAGGGCTGCTGAGGTAGGTTTTTTCAAACCCCAAAATCGGGGTGGAGGCACTGGGGATGAGGCGAAGAGAGACTCGTGACTGACATGGGAGGGAGAGCGCAGGCGAGGGATCAGGCTGCCAAGGACAAGTCCTCTGGAAAGCTGGGCCAGCAGCTGCGGCAGCAGAAGGCAATGACGGATAACGAGGTCAACAAGCAGACTAATGCGGATAATGAGAGGGACAGGCTGATCAGGGAGAATCAGGAGCATATGTCTTATAATTAGGGTTTCTGTGCAGTTGAAGGGGGTTCATTTCATCATGATGTATCTAATATTTGGTTCTTCTAAGAGTCCACAGTATGTGCGTGCGTGTATGTGCCATGCTCATCGTGAATTCTACCAAAATTGAGGACCTCCAAGATCCCCCTCGAACCTCCTCTGCCCCCTCTAGAGGTTGTTTCATCCATAGCCCACCTGCAGATCACACACGCAATTTGTATGACTTCATCAGACTCTCTTTCCCTGTGCCAGTAACTCAGACACTTTTGGTGGCAGCACCAGTGCACTTCTGTCGTTGCGCCTATAGAAGTCAACGAGCACCATAGCTGTGTCCTCGGGTCTATCCTCATGGAGAAAATGGCCTGCCTCTGGGAAAATGTGTAGCGAGTATTTGCCTATTATCACCCCGTTTTGTCAGCTGTCAAGTTTGCTCAGACATTGGGCATTGGGGAGAAAAAAGAGAGAGAAAAAGGACTTGCCCTGCATCTGTCCAATAGTAAGTGCTGTATCCAGCCTGTCTGTCCCAGCAAGCACGAGCATCTTGCCACCTTTGGCCTCGAGGAACTTCTTGCTCAGTCCGACGAACCAGTCCGCCCAGAACGGCTCTGTGGCGGCGAGGTCGGTCCTCCACTTCCAAGGCCTACTACTATTACTACCACCACCGCCGCCGCCGCCTGGGACCTCGCACAGCAGCCCGGGCACGCTGGTCCGTGCGGATATGGGGCTGCGGATGGTTCTCGACCGGATGTGCCAGTCGATTCCAGCCTCGATGGACGCAAAGCCTGTCGGGCGCGTGGAGAGATACGTAGTCATGCTCTGCAGCGCGTCCATGGCCGAGCCCTCGACGACGTCCAGCACCGTGTAGCCGAGCAGGGCGCTGCCGAGCGCATAGGACTTGGCGAGGTCGGTGACGACCGCCCCGCCGAGCGAGTGGCCCACGAGCACGATGGGCGGCAGCTCCTTCCAGCCCATCTGCAGCTGCGTCTGCCGGATGACGGACAGCAGGTCGGTCCTCAGCGTCTCGAGGCTGTAGTCGAGCGGGGCCGAGGCGACAGTCGAGCCGTGGCCCCGGGCGTCGAGCGACAGGATGCCCGCGCCTGGGAGTTTCTTTCGGATTTCTGATCCCACGACGGCGAACGAGAGGCCTGACGACCCGCCTCCGTGGTGCATCACAAAGAGCGGGCCCTTGTCAACGGGTGACGTGAGGTAGGCATGGTGGGTGATGAGCGGGCTGCCGGCCTCGTCCGGCTGGCTGGGCAAGAAGAGCTCCCTCTCAAAATATGTAGTCCACGGGATCGGGGCAAGAGTCCTGCCGCCACCTCTCGGAGGACTGCTTCCCATGTTTCGGTGGTTAACTTTCCAAGCCTCACACTTTTTATTTGCTGCGCCCATTCTTCTTGGACTGGGTTTCTTTGGGGGGAAGAGAGAACAAAAAAAAAAAAAAAAAAAAAAAAAAAGGAAACGTACCCTAGAGGCCTTGCAAACAGGTTTCTACTAGGCGTTGGGACAATTGTGCCCGTCGACGATGCTGAGGGAGGCGGAGGAGGAATCATCGTCGACGACCTCAGGAAGCTCAGGGAGGTAATCCGTCTCCTCTTCCTTCTCCTCCTCCTCCTCCTCCTCGTCGAGCTCATTGAACGCCTCCGCCCCGTTCAGCTCCATCTTCTTTCTCGCCCAGGCCTTCTGCAGATCACTCATGTTGAGCGAGATGTTGCGTGGTGACCAACTTTCAGGGTGTCATTTGGTAGAGCGCGGTCGCCGTCGATAAGCTGGAACTAAATTATCAACCGGAGCAGGGGCGAGAGGAGGGTTGCAAGTTGGCAGGACTCTCTCGTTTTGCACAAAGCAGCTGCTGTCGGGGCTGTCGAGTAAAGAGAAAGGAGTGCTGAAAATCAAGAAAAAAACGTCTGCTTGGAACTTTTGCACCGGCAGGCCAACCTCATTGGAAATGTGAAAGACAGGAATGTCAGAAGCCTCGGGCCAATTCCATGAAGTGCAGTGATCAGCCAACAACAGGACAGTATTCAAGCATGTTTGTGCACTGTACAGCAACTCCGCACCGCGAGGGCCAGGAAGGCCCAAGGCAGAGCTGACTGATTGTTGTCAGCAATGGTGGGCGTACAGTGCGAATATCCCTCAAACCATAGAGCGCTTCAGCGCTTCCACCCATAAAACTGCCAGCCAAATACTGAGGATGGTCTGGTTTGAAGTAAAACCTTTATTTGAAGCGGTCCTGCAGATGGATCAATTCAGAGCCTCCTCATGGGCTTCCATCCCCCAGAATCAGCGCAGAGAGCAAGCAAGTCATCCATGTCAGCGACGGACTGAGTCTTGCCATCTCTCTCACATACTAGGATGTTCTTCGTAGGGTGACTTCAGCCACGAGAGACACACGAGTGAAAATGTCATGATGGTCTTCTTTTTGATTCTTCTTCCATGCTTGTAAAATTTCAGTAACCGCCTGCGCCTTCAGCAGATGTGCTCATGGATATCTTCTGTCTAGAGCCGAGTTTCCATTCCTTTCCCACCCCTAACGCCAGCAATGCAAAATGGCCCTGCAAATCGAGACAGCATCATTCTACGCGGACAGCGCCACTGCAGCTGCAGGTTGCGATGCTGATTCCGGCATTGTGTTCTCCGCCGCCTGCTCATCCGTAGTCCTCTGACGCTTGGCAGAGCTGTCCTCGTTCTGCACATCATCGATCCTCCGCTTCTCGCCACCATCAGCAGCAGCCTGCGGCTTGGTCGCCCTGGTCTCCTTGGTAAGGCCAACTGCCAAGTCCACCGCCTCGGCCTTCTCGACCAGGTGCGCCAGCCCCAGCGCCTCACAGAGGGAGGTGTAGGTCTTACAGGACTGCGCCAGCCTGTACGCAGGCTGTTTTCCCGGTATGATCTGGTTCAGCAGATACTTTGTGTTCCCGAACCTGTTCTCCACGTCCAGCGCAAACTCGACATACTTTGCCGTGACCTCGTCCCAGGGCGCCATGCCGCCCTCGGCCTCTGCCCGGAAGCAGCTCGAGTTCTTCTCGGCCGCGGTCGCGATCATGGCGCCGTCGACGCCGTACTCCTCGATCAGCTTCGCGGCGGAGGCCCGGTCCACCACGTCCCCGTTCATCAGGCACGCCACGCCCGCCTCGTGACAGATCTCGCGGATCATCCGCAGCTGGCCCCGGATGGCCCTCTCGCGCGGCCTCATGGGCGTCGTGCGGCAGTGCACCGTCAGTGCCGTGATGCCCGTGGCAACGAGCTTCCTCACCAGCGCCTCGGTCTCAGCCGGCGTCTCCAGGATGCGTATTTTGACGCTGACGCCGATCTGGAACTCGGGCACGATCGCCTGGACGAGCGCTCGCAGTATACCAGCCAGCTTGTCCGGGGTCCGCAGCAGTGCCGCGCCCATGCCATCGTGTGTGCTGAAGGACTTCGGGCACCCTGCGTTCACGTCGATGCCCGCCACATCCGGTGCGACCAACCGGGCGGCGGCGACGGCGCGGTCTGGGTCCGAGGTGCCGATCTGGAAGATGTGCTTGCTGCCCTCGCGTGCAGGATGCAGGCGGTAGATGATGGATTCTTTGGCGTGCGGGGGAGGCTGCTTCTGCCCGTAGGAGGGGACGCGGACGAAGTCGATAGTCTTGAGGGTAGGATTCAGGCGTCGTATTGCGCCTATCATGGAGTAGTCAACGGTCTCGGGGCCTAGAATCAACAACGATATGTCAGTCCAGACATTACTTCCCCGGGTGACGAGAGGGCGCGTAGACGTAAGAGAGACTGACCCCATACCAAGTCGGCGCCGTAGTGCAGCGCAAGCAGTCGCGATGGCAGCTCGCCCGACCGCACCATGGGCGCCAGGACAAGCTTGCCCCGGTAATCTACGCCCCTTGGAGGGATGGGCACCTTCTTGGGAGCCGCCTCAGACATGATGAGAGATCTGAGGAGACGGAGAAGCATCACTCACTGCCTTTCTGGGGGTTGAGCTTTTGAAAAGGTCAAGATCAGGAAGAAAAAAAAAAAAAAAAAAAAAGTTCCACTAGCGAGCGGATAGTGGCGGTACTGCCTCATAATTTGAGAACGTCCCCTTCCTTGGGCCGCCTTCCATAGTTTGCCCACCTCCGTTTGGACTAACCTTCAGCCGTGCCTTCTTCTACTGTAGGTCAGTAATACCACCGAAAAAGAAAGAAATTAGCAAAAGGAAATGTTCTCTGAGTGAGAACCTTTCTGGAGGCAACAAGGTTCGAACTCGTGACCTTTCGCATGCAAAGCGAACGCGCTACCGCTGCGCCATGCCCCCGACGACTTATCGCCGAATCAAGTTGTTCTAGCTGAGAATCGTTTGAATTATATTGCTAGCGACATAACCGAAATACAAAAGTTTGGTCGATGCAAGTAATGACTTGATCGATGTTGAATAGGATGTTTTATTATTTAATGTTGAGTATAATGAAAGAGAAATATTCACACAGACGAGTGGAAGACCAGCACGCTGTTAACATGCTGGCGCAGATGCGATACCTCTTTAGACACCTCATCAGTCAGAAAGAGAAAAGATCTTCTGAGTGGTCTACGAGACATGAGAAGAGCAGTATGATGTAATTCAGAGTGATGTTGATTGGAGGTGTTTTTCCCTTTCCAAGAACAAACTTACATCCCCACCAACCCAGCCTGCCTCCTCGGCACGCCGTACATGGAAGACGAGTCCACCGCCCTACCCTTCTCCTCCGAGAACGCCTTGGCCTCCCGCAGATGCCCAAGTGCCAGCTCCCTGACGGGCAGCCTCGCCCCGGCGTCCCTCGCACAGTCGATCCCGCGGCCGAGATCCTTGAGCGCAAGGTTGAGGTCCGACCAGGGCCTCTCGTCCCTAGCTGGCAGGTATGCTCCCGTGGTGAGCCTCTTGGACATGGACAGCGCCAGGGGCCCGTACTGCTGCTGCTTCATGAGGGACTCCATTGCCTCGCTTCCCAGGCCCGTCTTCTCGGCGAACACGTGGGCCTCGGCGACCACTTCCATCATAGCTGCTGTCATGAAATTTCTAGAGGAATTTGGTCAGCCCCTTTTTTTTTTTTTTTTTTTTCTCACTTTGACCTCCCCAGGATCTACGAATTAAAATGGACCCTGCTGCCTTGAGCATGCTCGACTGGCTCACATCCTCCCCCAGCCGGATCACGCCTCTGCCCATGACGCCCACCAGGTACGGACGGATGGCCTGCACCGCCTCCTCGGGCCCAGCCAAGATGAAGAACAGTTTTCCCTGCTCAGCGACCGGGCTACCCCCAAAGATAGGAGCCGCCACAGACCTGGTCCCTTCCTGTGCAAGTCGCGCCTGCCCGAGAGCTGCTTCCACGGCCTCGGTGGTGATGGCATCCAGCATCGAGGACAGCGCCGCGTTGTCGCTGCGAGAGAGAGGATAATGATGTCTGATCTGAACACGAGGTCTCCTACGTGGAGACAGGGCACACCGCCGATGGCCTTGAGCGGCTCGCCCTGGCCATGGTCCGGTTGTAGTAGTTCAGGCTCGCGCTGCTATCACCACCAGAGGCCGACGACGACAGGTGATTGTGTAAATTCACGACCATACCGATGCCCTTGAACCCAGGGCCTTTTCTCACTGCAAGTCAGTGAATCATCATCGTCGTCGTCATCGTCATCGTATACTCTTTCTTATACACATCGTGCTGCCGGGTTCGCCTTGGCGTTCATTTCCTATGCATCCCAACCAGGTATTATGAGTGGTTGTTGATGTCGCCAAGTGTTCCATTCTCACACTATGCTGGACTGAAAAAGAGAGAAGGAGATTTGGATCAAGCGTTTCATATGTACACAATGAAAGATGTTTGATTTCTTCTGGCTCGCCCGGCAAGATGCTGTCGACTGGACGGAGCGTGATGAGGAGAAGGAGCAGTGGGGCCTTCGGAGCAGGACTCGGTGCCTAATAATCCGGGATCGGCCTCCGTCAATTCAGTACAAGTAACGGCCACATACCACAAAGACTTTCATGCATTTATAAGTTTTGGATTGGTCAGGGCCATCTGTAGATTTTAGGACATTCACTCTTCATATGTGGTACCAAGATGAGTCACATTTATACTGGTATAAATAGGTAGGACTGCAGGTTTATAAAGAATGACTCTTGATATTAGATTTTGTGTGCGCGTATGGCTGAAGAGTAGATACATCAACTATCGTGTAACAGTCTGGCCCGTTCTCATTAACATCCCAGCACTTCCAAACACCGTGCAATGCTAAATTCCAAAGGAAAGTCAAAAACAGGAAAGTAGAAAAGCCAATTGCCAAAACTCGATGCGGATCCCCATCATGTGATACCCTGCTGCGCCATTCCTCCGCAATTTTTTTTTTCCCCGGATGCTTCTCTTGAAAGAAGAACATGAACGATTGGATGTGATGGATGTTGCAGTTGGTTTTGTGGTTGTTTTGCTTTTTTTTTTTTGTTTTCAGTTGACAGCGATGCGGCGGCTCTCGTGCTTCTTGGCCTTGGGAACCACAACGCTCAGGATGCCGTTGTTGAGGTTCGCGGCGACAGCCTCCTGGTCGACCGGGGCGGGGAAGCTGAAGGTCCTGGAGAACTCGCCCACGGACCTCTCAGAGACCCAGAACTTCTCCTTGGGCTTTTGCTGCTGCTGGGGCTGCTCGGCCTTGGTGACCTGGGTGCCCTGCTGCTCCTTGGCCGCCTCGGCATCCTCGTCCTCGACCGTGGCTCTGTGGGAGACGCTGCTGGCGGTGTCCTTGTCGCTGCCGCCCTCGGTGATGGCACCGCTCATGGCGACATCGCTGTTTCCGCCGCCCTCGACGAGCCCGGCAGGCGGCGTGCCCGAGGTGTAGGTGCGCTCGGTGCGGCCGGAGATGACCAGCGTCTGGGGCTCCGAGAACTCAATGGTGACGTTCTCCTTGTCGACGCCGGGGAGCTCGCCGTGGAGCTCGTAGCCGGCCTCGGTCTCCTTGACGTCGAAGCGCGGGGAGAAGGTCGGCAGGGCGCGGCGCGAGCCTGGCTTGGCGCTGCCGCCCTGGGAGGACACCTCGCGGGAGTAGTTGTCAAAGTCGTCAAGGAGGCGGAAGAGAGGCGTGAAGGAGGCCTCGGGAGCAAAGTAGGAGCGTGGGAAGAAAGACATCTTGTTTGAGGTGGTTGTGAGCGGTCGAGTGTTGATGTTGTTGTTTGTCTTGTGGTGTGGGCAGGTGCGAAGCGTTCGAGGGATTCGTTTGTAGATTGGGTTTGTTCGTTGCATAAGGTGTCTTGTCAATTATTGGGGTTTGTTTTGTCCTTGTCGTTGTTGATGATGAGGAGGAAGAAAAGGAATTGTCGACAAGCAGGAGAATCACGACAATTTTATACTCAAAATGTTGTTGATGAGGGCATCATCTCGAGACTTCGCGAACCTCGTCGAACCGACGAGGCTGCAGCCCTACGTAATCATCGCCAGATGTCTAGAAAGTTGTCGTCGCACCTAGAGGATTCCATCGCTGACGAGAATGCGGCGATTGTGCCCGAGTCTCGAGATGCGAGAAGGTTCCCCCGTAGCTGGTGGTACGTGCTAGTCGTTTCCATCGCGAGATGGGCGGGCCGCCTAGAAGCTTCTAGCACCTTCGCCGGCTTGCCGTGTTCACTTTCCACTGCAGCGCCGGCCAACACGCTCCAGAAAGACTTGTCATGGTACCTGAAGTATCGAGAACTGCACTTACCAAATCTGCATCATCCTCTCTTTCGACTTATTATGATGATCCTCGATATTTTTCGACGGCGCGACGAAAGACAAGGGTGCCGAAGTTGCAGCTCTAGCAAGCCTACAAAAACCAGCAATCACCAGGGTTCGGGTTTCAAATTCTGAATGCACAGGGGTGGTGTGTCCCGAGTGCACCACCACGACTACTCACAAAGTAGTATGTAGTACGTAAGCCTGAGAGAGGTTGGCATGGCTAGCTAGTGCAAGGATTGGTGGCCTCCAAATTAGTCCCGTCCACGCCACATGCAACATACATAGTACTTACTTAGTACTATGTACCATGTACTAGTGCAGGAAACGACCGCGTCTTTCGATGGCGCAAGCCCTTGGCTTTGCAGGGAAATGATCGACTATTCAGCCACGGCAGATCCCAGTTTCAAGCCACAGAGGGGGAGGGGGCGACGGCACATTTTTTTTTTTTTCTGTTCCCCACGGGCGGGCACCAAAGTGCTCCACTCGCCACCATAATTTACATGGGGCAGCGAAAAGCCCCGAGTTCACAGAAACATCTTGGTGCCGCTGTTTGTATCGCCTTTTTTTCTTCTTCTCTGGTCAACCACCGGACATTCAGAGGCCGGGGGCGGGGGCGATGCCTATACATAATACTTTTTTTCTTCTTCTTTTTAATTTTTTCCTGATTACCTTGTTTCGTAGATACGACGCTTTGACGTAGCTGCATATGCACACTTCAGCTCGTCTCTCTAGGTCTCTCTCCCTTCCCGTAGATAGCAGGGCTTGTCCACCCCTCCCCTCCTCCCCCTTGGTGACAACTCTTGCCACCGAAACAGATCTTCCATCTTGTTGCGTGTTGAGGGAAGTTATTGATCACGTTCTCAGATTTCTAATGATACTAAAAGAAGAAAACAACAATGAGTAAAAGTGCCATGATACGTACAACAAATTTTGAACTCAAGAAAAGTTCCCATCAACACCTTCAGCCCCCCAGGTTCCTAGACTCCATAAAGGAAGAAAGCCTTCCGAATCAAGTGGATACCGTAATTGCTCTTTGTTTTGCTTTTGCAAAGGACAACTTGCAGATACGATATAATTAAACAAGGAGGAAGGAAAAGAGAAAGAAAAAAAAGAAAAGAAAAAAGGTCTCAGCAATTTAAGAATAGACTCATCGAGAACCTGCTGGCCTGTCGGTTTGTCTCACTAAGAAAAATGAAAAATGGGGAGGGGGACACCTATCATAATGCGAGGGCGGAAGAATTCATTTACCCTGGAAAAGCCCAGGATTTTCATTACAGCCAGACTTGGATGGTGGTGGTGCACACTGATGACTTGTCTTCCCCAGCTCCCCCGCCATGGCGACTGACGAGGTCATTTGAGTATTTTATGGTACAGGATTATTTATTGCCTTCAGTCTTGGGAGGCGCCTCTACGGCAGGCCAAAGCCCCCTTCCCCAGCCTTCTATGTTGAGACGGGGGGCGGGCACAGGGATCTGCTAGAGCTACCTCGTCGAGTATATTGCTCGTACTGTACAAAAGAAAAAGCGAAATGAGCTTCCTCCAGTTGCCTGCACGATGTGATCATGCTTAACATGATGATTACTATGGTACTTTCCCAGCGGCACACGCGCCCCCCCGCCCCTCTCCTCTCCCATCTTCCCCATCTCCCCCGATCTGGATCGAACCTACTTGTAGATTGGAGAGGCAAAACAGTGGCTCCTCAAGCCCTAGTATGGGGGGAGAGCGGGATTAGAGTTCAGGCTACGTTCGCCTCTTTGGCCCAACAAGACGGATAAGCTTCGGCAGGGTATGACGGCGAGCTTTTGACAGCCGCAGCCTTGGGATTTGGTACGACTCGGGGTGGCGTTGGGAATTGCTGTTCTGCTGTGTTAAAACGGGGGGAGCGGGGGCAAAATTGGGTGTCTGTCGTTGCTCGCCTTGGTATGTTCCGTAGTAGCAGTTTCGATTCACTTAGTCTTGTGTTGACCATTGTCCCTAGCATGACTCAGTTGGAATTCTCAGCAAGTGTGTACCTAAGTACTTGTAGTAGTAAATTCAGGCAAAGAACTTTTGATTCACTTTGAAGAGATAACACTGATGTCGCACTCAATAATCCTTCATCTCAGTAGGCAATTGATCATCACCCCCTCGGAAGCTCCAACACACAAAAAGTAATTAGAATATGCAACGATTAAAGCCCCAAGTCCATCGCAGCTTTCGAAGAGATAACTGTATAGACCAAGAGGGCCAAAAACGGCTCACCTGAATCCTCCAAATACCTCAACAGACATTCATAATCCAGAAACCTTGAAATGCAAAAAGAAAACTTTCTTCCGAGTTGAACCACGTTGTCGATCGCTCTCTTCTTAGGGATAGGGAGGAGGGTATCCCATCGGCATCTGCTGCTGCGACTGCGGCAACATCTGACCCATGCCCATCACTGGTCCTCTGGGGCCCGGACTGTTGTGGTTGCGGTTGAATAAACCAATCAGTCGGCGGCCGACAGATGGCTCCAGTTCAGTGCCATCACGAGCAATCTTGACCTCCCTGTTGGAGTTCCACGGGTTGCGCAAACCTCTACATCTGTAGAAGGGCAGCCTGGTCGTGCACAGCCACTCCAGCTTGAATGGTTTACCCCATGCCTTGCTATCCAGGATGCCATCAGGCGTACCGCTCGTGCCATCCTGCTCCACGGCGGCTGGTGCAGTTTCTTCTTGTGTCTCCCCTTCGCCGCCGTCGTCTCGAAGGATCTCCCAGAAAATCGTGCCCCGTGCAGAATCATCGATGATGCGCCCTCGGGGTGTGAACTTGGTCGGCTCCGTGGGGATTTCTCTCGGCAGATCAACCTCGCTGAGGGACTGGGCCTTGGGAGCGAACTCGATGGCAGCGGCGGGATCCTCGTTGATGGTAGAGACCATTCGTGCATAGCCGAAATACTCTCCAGATTTGTTGGCCGAGAACACAAGGTAGACATTCTCCGAGGCCTGTTAATGGTGTCAGCAAAAGTGGAAGTGGGGCAGAATTTCTTGATCAACACTTACCTTAAAGGCACCATTCAGTGCCTCCTCGTTGTGTGACTGGGTCGCCCAGATCCCCGTCCGGACGCTGAGATCGAGGTCCTCAACCGTCAGACTCTTGAGGACAAAGAACCTGTCCTTCTGCGCTGCTCCATCGACCACTGCAGGGCTCTTCGTATCCGAAGTGCCCGCGGCGGAGGGGGTATCGGCTTCGGCTTTGTCTGACTGAGCTTCGGTCGATTCTGCCTGCTCTTTTTCCTTGGCCTCGGGCGCCGTCGTCTGCTGCTGCTGCTGGGTGGTTGCGGACGGCCCGGTTGGTGCTGTAACACCCGACGCTCCCTCGACTGTGTTCTTCCTCAGGCGGCTTACAAGCCTGACGGACTGGAACCTGGATTCATGCAGCTTCTGCTGGGCAGAGAGACAGCTGGCCTCGTCGCTGAAGTTGGCAAAGGCGCAGTTCGATTTGGAGATCAAGAACAGGGACTCCATGCCTTTAGCCTCCCTGCAGACATGGTGGACCAAGCTCATCAAGTCCGTCTGGGACGGCAGGTTTCCGATCCAGATAGCATGACCTGATCACACACATCAACAACCAGCACCGATATAAAGAGGAGAGAGAGAGAGAGTATGTGTGTTTTGAAGCTCACCGCTTTGTCGAGGCTTTCTCGGTGGACCACGAACGACGTTGGATTGACTATCAGCCGGGGCTGCACAGCAAATTGTTCTTTTTAGCCAACATCTTCCAAAAAAAAAAAAAAAAAAAAAGGCATGTGCTCTTCGATGTGGGACATACACTGCCTCAGATCCTGCTGAACAGGGGAGAAGGGGGCGACGTTGTCGCCCGCGTCGCCAGATTGGCCGGATCCCAGCCTTGGATCCTGTTGTTGAACCCCAGCAACCATGTTGTAAGATGCAGGCACGCCTTGATGGGGAGGAGGATGTCCCTGAGGGGTGAATGCGGGAACCTGAGCGTAGTAATAACCCATGGACGGATGGGCTTGATGGTTGGAAATAACTTGGTTGCCGTAATAAGGGACGTTGGGTCTCGAGATGTTCGGCTGAGGCTGGGAAGGAGACATGGGAGTTCCGTAATACTGGGGCATCTGCTGCTGTGGCTGCTGCTGCATGTAGTAACCTTGGTTAGGCATAGGGCCCATTCCAGGCTGGCCGTTGTACTGAGGCGAGGACTGCGCCTGGCCGACAATGTTTTGAGAGGCACCAGCCGGGTTATATCGCATCTGTGAACCGTTGTTATAAGGAGGTTGTCGATAGTTGGTCTGCGGGAGCGCGTTTGCCAAGGCTGTCATGTTATAATGTCCTGTTCGAGGGTGAGGGACCTGTGGCTGGCTCATGTCGTATTGCGGAGTGAACATCTGCTGCTGCGGACCGGTATACAGCTGCTGCGGATATGTCGTCGAGCTGTCGCCGCCTCTAGCTGGAGCTGAGCTCTCGCTGGCGTCTGGGCCTGCCTCCGGATAAGAACTTGAAACGATTGGCAAGTCACTCCCAGGCGCTGTCGAGTCCCCTCCCATTTGAGGCCTGCACTGAACTCTTCCGTTCCCTGTTCTCCAGTCAGCCCAAAACGCGCGAGGGAGGGGGGACAAGAACTGTTTATGAAGACAACACAAAGAAACTTCAACAAAAGAAAGGAAGGAAAATAAAAGAAAGATATAAGTACCTGCAAGTGTTGCGGGACGGAAGGAATGTGATGGAGCGGAGAAGAAGCCCACTGAAATGAGCTTGAAAAAAAGCAAGCAGAGAAAAAGGAAAACTTCGAGAGAGAAACTCACAGTGGAGACAAGCACGTATTAGAAGGGGGAGAGGGAGAACAGATGTCTTGAACTAGGCAGACTTCGGCAAGAGACAGCCCGGGGGAGGCAAAAATAACGGTTCCTATTGCTTCGGCTGCCCGCGCTGTAATTTATGGCGTGTCCTCTAGCTCCGTGGTAACACAGAGATTCGGTGAGCTGGTGTCTCTCTGAGGTGGTAAGGCTTAGGGGCGGCAAGCTTGTGCCCCAGCAGTGCCAGCTCGAAGCAAGCTGCAGAGGAGGGAGATGTCCAGCTGCAGGGGTGAGTAGCGCCCAGGGGGAGGGGGGGGGAGGAGATGGGCCGCGAGGGCCTGTCTCAGGAAGCTAAGAGATGGAGATGGGTTTGAGGACCGCGAAGGGGAGTCCCTGGGGTCGAAATCTTCGCCACAGCTTCCAGCACCCTTCTGTGTGGGGAGGGTTTGTGGGCCGTCTGATATGCTTGTCCCGGCAGAAGGGGACGGTCGGTCGAGCTGTGCCTGGACCAGAGTGGTGCTGAGATGAGAACGGTCCCCCTTGACAAGAGCTTGGGCCCTCACTTGGGCCGATCTCGAGCGGGCTATGGGAACAGGCCAAGGTGGAGGAGGACCAGGTCGCCGAGTTGGCTGGCTAGAAACGACTTGGGAGGACGAGGGGGTAGTGGTGTACTATGTAGGAGCTTGCCCGGTGGTGGGAAGACGTGCCCTGCGGACAGCCGTAGCTTGTGTTGAATGAGTGTGTCCTAGGGGGAAAGATAGCTGTTCAGCGAGGGGAAGTGACCAAGGACTAGATCGGTCCTGCAGGCTGGAACAAGGCTAGTCCTAAAAGCTGGTAGACTGGTAGGAGGGAACGCACAAGTGATGACCCAGGTGATGATGATCATTCCTGCCAGTGGGAAAAAAAAAAAAAGAGGACGTATTCATGTAACTGCTTCGGCGTAGGAGGACCTCTTCTCGTGATTGTAGTATAGCAATGAGGTAGAGTGTTTATATGGGGTAGGGTAGTGGGAAGGTAACTGGAACCCTCAAGCTGGGTGGCCAAAAGATGGGTAAGCTTCCACCTCCGGGATAAGTTGCTGTCTCTGAAGGATCCCGGGTGCCGGCGTGTACGGCGTGGCATGGGCTGAAGGGTAGTGGAGATGGAGGGGCCAAGGGGAAAGACAGGAAGGGGAAAAAGAGGAGAAGAGAAGCAATAAAAAAAATAAAGATAAAAAAAGTTTAAAAGGAAAAAAAAAAAAGAAAAGAAAAGAAAAGAAGGAGGAGGAGGAGGAGAAGGCTGTCTGAAGTGCTAGTGGTAGCACCCTGGCTAGAGTGGCCAAAAGCATACGCCATGGGGGATGGGTGGGTAAGAATGCAGGTGGTCGCGAAGAATGGGAGGAGGGGTGTTGCTATAGAGCAATGGCGTAGGTCGAAGGAGGGCCCGCAGGGACGACGTCGATTGGCATATGCGCAGATGGGAAATGAGGGGCCCTTGGGATGGTAATTTCCATTCCTGGATGATTCTTCGATCGGTATCAGTTCCCATGCAGACGGGATTGTCCCTCCAAGGTCCGGGTTGGCTGGTGTGCTGGAGGGGATCCCCTGACCAGCGCCTTTCGCCACCCGCTCTGCCGTGCTGCTGTACGGAGTACATAGTACATACTTTGTAGTGCCGCCCTCGAAGACAAGGACTTGAGCCACATTTGTTCTAGGCTCTTCCGAGTCCCTTAGCCGCTCCTTGTTTTTGAAGGCATTCTTGCTCGCTGTTCGTAGGGTGGCAGGGGTGGTCACTGCTGCAAGAGAATGGGCTTGTGCTACACCGCACACAGTAGTAGAGGCCATAGCCATGCTTCTGCTCTTTTGCTTCTTTTTTTTTTTCCTTCCTTCTCTCCTCTTTTTTTGTGGTTCCTTTTCCTTCCTAGTACAGCAGCCTGTCTGCCTCTGAGACATGCCTCTCCATGTGAGGACCCACGGGAATGGAGCTCTTCTGGTACTGTCATCATGTACCGTATGAGTACTGTCTCATGGCGTTTTTCGGCGCTATTTAGCTTGGCCTGATCATCCTTAGCCCCGATGGTGAGAAACGTGGCCCTGAGTACAACGCCCTAGCTGTGAAAAGCAAGGAAGACTAAGTATGCATTGCAAAATGAATTTTGTACAGGTAGCCTAGTGTGGCGGCTCAGAACCTCGCTGCCAATGGCAAGACGGTGGTGTTTGTTTTCTGTCGACGATGGGGGGAGCTCGTAACCTTTGCTTCTTCCCCACGGGCAAGACTTACAGCGGCAAAGCCACCAGGCCCACAACTTCTTTTGCTTTCTTCTTCTTCTTTTCTTCTTCTTTTCTTCTTCTTTTCTTCTTCTTTTTTCTTCTTCTTTTTTTCTTTTTCGGTCCAGACTCTGCTAGCCTCAGTCTCGAGGTAAGCATCGTCTCGGCAGTGGCTCCAGCCCCTTGCTACTATTGTCTGACATCGACCCATGCAATGGTGGCATCATCTCTTCCCGCTCATCACTGTGCCAGCCCTGACAATGTCAATTTTGAATCTTTCATGACATCACGGCGGGATGAGCTGCCAAAAGAAAAAAAAAAAAAGAATAAGAATAAGAAGAGAAATAACAGAAGGCACTCCGCTGTGTGCTCTCTGTATTGGTCTGATCAGGTGTAAATGACGGAATGGAAGCGTATTTGCCTTGGACGGGCACGAGCTGGGTACGTATGTACACAATCCAGGAGGGGCTAAACGGGCCACCTGGTGACGGAAAAGATGAACCCACCGGATCATGAGGACCCTTGGGATCCATCAGGACGGGCAGGAGCTGCGGGAAGCCTGCTGCAGGGGTGGTGATCGCCATGGGCCAAGGAGGGTCCCGAGGCTATCCTATCCTCATACGTCGTGCTTGTTGTCTCCTGGCCAAGGCAGCTGACAAGAGAACTGAGCCCTTGCAAATGCCAGTACTATGGTACCATGGTGCCTCGCCTCGAAGGGTTGTGGGACGGCAACAGGGGGCTGAGGTGGGAGCTAAGAGCCGCTGCTGCTCCAAGTAAAGTAAGTACTTTACTTGCAAGAGTTTTAGGATTTTTATTTTTTTCATACACAATACGATATTGTCGGCAGGAGCCGCACCAACGAGACCAGCAACCCACCGCTGTCGCGATGGAGAGGCTGAGACCTTCATGAGTCGTGCAAGGTCACATAGTACTGTGTAGGAGTCTGGCGGGAGCGACGTGGGGACAATGACGACAGCGAAGCGTCTGGGAAGGCGTGAGAGTGACAAGAGTGATGCTTCTGCCTGACTCTCTCACAAACCTTAGCTCAGCACGTCAGGATGTTTCTGAAGCAGTTCCCCGTGGAGCATTTCACCACACAAAGGTCATACCAGTTCCTCCCAAAGAGGTTGATCTGAGACCGAGGGTCTCGTCATCCTGGGACCAGTGAGGTGCAGGATGCTAGGTGGTACTGTGCTCAGCAGTAGCGGCGCCCCAGCCCGGAACCCGCTTGGAAGGGCATTGTGCATGGGAGAACTCTGCTCGTCCAGAGGTCAATGACTATGAACGCTTGCCTCAAGGAGGTGTGCTGCTTGGCTGCATTGCTACCGTGACAGGCTGGGCAGGGCTGTACGTGCAGCCACATCAGATCTCGATACGATTTTTTAATTAGCCGCTTCTTAATCTCGGTTTCAGATCATGCCAAAGTGACAATATTCCATCAGGTCCAGCCCAATAATAACACTGTTCTGCCCTCTGCCCCCTCTTTCAGCCTGCCGTGGTGGGCCAAGATATCCCTCTTGGTTCTGGTCTGGACTGGACTACTCCTGGGGTGTAAATTGCCATGTCTCATTCCTTTTCTTTTTTTTTTTTTCCAATTTTTTGGTCCCTTTTGTTTCTGTGCTCTCATATCCCTGGGCAAGGGTCCAGAGTCTCACAACAGCAAGCATCGCAGATCCCACACGCGATGCAGCATGCACGCGAGAAGGGAAGGAGGGGGCCATCGAAAACTGGAGGCAATTGCGTCATGGTTCCTGCCGCCCACAGGGGTGATTGATCGCCAGATGAGCATTATCCCTGGACACACCTGTGGCTGAGCGTGGGGAAGCGGCCAGGGTCCTCATTCAGGGTCCTTCTCCACCCACCCGTCTCCCTTGACCAATCGAGAGGCGCAATTGGAACCTGTCAACGTCTGACGTCACTTGCTATGACGGAGGTCCTCCTCCGATGCTCAAATGTTTCCAAGATCCCAGAGGCACGTAGCGGGACGCTGCAAGACGCAACAGAAGACGCCTCGCGGAGTGTTATGGTCATCAGTCTGCCTTTTGGGGGGGGGGATCGGTCTTGGGGCAGCAGACCTGATGGGAGCAGATACGTCCTTGGTAAGCGCTGACTTGTACTGTGTAAGTGTAGATAGTACAGCTAGGACCGCCCTGCACGGTCGCGACAATCCCGGAAGTTTATTTCGGGAGAAATGGGGTCATCATCAACATTGAGCGCCGTCGACAACCCCCGAACAAGCAATGATAGACTCGAGGAGGCTGAGCTTGTGGTCCTGGAGACCCGCAGCTAAAAACTCAGAAAACGTTGCCCTCTCTGTCCACGCCCTGGCCCACGACACTAACTCCATGGTTGGGCACCACGGCATAAGGGCAGCAAGGTTGCAGGGCACCCATGGTCCCCCTCCCCCCGCCATGCAGCATTATCACGCGGTGAATTTCTTCGATAGCATCATACATAGTACATACTACGTAACTAAGTCTCGCTCCTTGACGGTACCTTGGTCCTATCAACAAGAGACGCAGAGGCCGTCACGCCGCCGCGAGGCCTCCTCAGGGGGTCCAGGCCAGGCTTTTTTCTTGCTGTCCCCCTCAAGGTGCTCCCGGTCTGACCTGCCGATTAGTAGCCTCACAAAATGTCCAAGAGAACTTGCACTACATGGATGCCGTACCAGCCGGTTTCTAGAAGCGCCCCTGAGGTGTGGTACGGAAGAGTGGCGAAAAAAGACTGCAATGGAGAAAAAGAAAAACCCCGCCTTATCATAGTAAAATCCCAGCCGCATGGACCTGCCTCAAAAGATCCAGGCCTGTGTGCTACGGCCCCATGTCTTGTCATGTTGTCTTCCGATGCAGGCTGTGGACCGATGTTGGTGACAAGCCCACTTTGTTTGTACATCTAACATCTTATGGTATCCCCTTCCCCTGTCTGGGTTGCGGACGGACAGACGAAAGCCCGGGAGGCAGCCTGGGAGGCACCGACAACAGACAAGGCTTCACAGACATAGTACATCCTTAGAACGCCAATGGGGTCGTGAGGACCCTTCCCGGCCCTTGACGGCGTCGTCCGAGAGTGTAACTTTTTTTCCCCGTCTAACGTTTTCTTAGAATAAGCAGCCGACCAGGCCCCTAGCTCTAGGTATCGCCACTTCTCCTCGTCTTGTAAATGTGTGCCTTTATCTTGACAGTCCACCCGTATTGTGGCACCAAGTGCTCCCACGTCCCTCAAGCCTATTCGACGACTTCCGAGTCCCTCGTATTCTCCAGTGGCAGAGACGGCATCCCCAGCATCCGTGGGGAGCTATCACTACCCTAACGCCTCGTTGTGGCCTGATTTCCACTTGAATTTGGCCACGCTGAGGGGTCCTCAAGTGTGGTCAGCCACCCTGGCTGCAAGGGACTATCCCCGTACCAAATAATGACCAGCTTTATGGCATTTCCTCCATTCCGCGTTTGAAACAAATCGATTTACAATCCTTGTAGTATATCTTGTCATCTTTACGGATCTCATTTGTCATACTGGCCTATGAGGGCTGATATTCAGGGGGAGGGGGGCGCTTATAGGGCAGTTGAAGCCCTCCTCCCTTCGAGTCATAGAGGGCGTGATGTTCATAGGATGATAGGCTGGTCGAACTACGGACTATCTTCTTGGAGGGTGGGCATACATAGTACATAGTGTAATTAATTTTCCGGTGTTGTATTGTATCTCCTCTTCTCGTTGGTATCTTGGAAAGGCCGAGCAATTTCGGCTGCAGACAAGTCATGTTCGATAATTGGTTGATGCCCTCAAACACTGCTCCTTCCCCAATAGTCTGTCCAATAAAAGTCTAGACACGCCTGCATCTATCGGAATCATCATTAGCCGCTGTGTGTCTATGTGTGAGGCTCGATCTGTTCCCAAGCTTCATGGAGAAGCCTGGCGCCTCTGGTCTCATGTAGAATGTGTGCGACTTTCCTTCATACAGACACCGACAGCTGCTACCGAATACCACCACACGAAGAGAGCACGAAAGCCCTTTTATAGACCTTTCACTGGCGGAGGAGACTTGGATGGCCGATATAGCCTAAGAAAGAAACAAATATCTTTTCCTGGAGCCCCTGCATAGACCTGATGCAGTGCCATTCTCAAGGGCAAAGGCTTACACAAGAGCGCCTACTCTCCGAGACACCTGAACGGGTCAGAACGTAGCGCCAGGGCTTTCTCTTTCGTCAAGGCCCCCTGCTTAAGAAGGATATTTCGGCCGAGCCGGGTGCGTGGTCCAATGATGTGTGTGTGTCTGCGTGTGAGTATGAAGAGGGGTGGCTAAGCAGACCGCCTTCATGACGTTGACAAGCGTGGGAGGCTCGATAAGGGGGAAGAGGACTTCAAGACAGGAGGGAGGAGTGGGGGAGGCTCGATGAACGAATAGACATGCTCGGGTTCATCCAACAGCGAGGAATGGCTTGCATGAAACTTTTACCAAGTAGGCATAGGAAGAAGCCAAAGTAGCAATGCGTCGGGCAGGAATGCATGCATGTTTGGCCTGCCAATCTCGGTCAAAGGCTGGCAAATAGTTGCTCATCATTGTGCGCTGGCAGAAAAAGTACACTTGTACATTTGATGTCCGAAAGGGGGGGAGGAGGCAAATGTCGATCACCAGTCGTTGGCTGCAATACCCCGGTGGAAAGCTGAGAAGTCTGCATTCTGATGATGAGGGTTGCGTTCAGACGACAGCCTATCAAGGCCAGAAACCCAAGTGGCGACCCCTTCCAGCCCAGCGTCATGCTGCATATGGTTTTTGCTATTCTACGAAACATGGCCAGGCGGCATATCGTGGAGCGGTGAACAAGGTTGATTTCAAAGCATGGCAGAATCAAAGCCTGCGAGACATGGAGGCAGGAAAAGCTCATCACAAGCTGCAGCAAGATTAGAACATGCATGTATGCCCTTGGTTTAGACACTGCATTCTCTAGTACGTAGCATCATGGTCGAATGACCCCCTTCATAGTCGTATCGTACAAGCCGAGTGTGGGTTTCTGTTCCTAACTTCGGCCCCTCCCCTAGTCTAGTCCTTCTTGAGAGGCAGAATGACCTCCTCGATGCCACTTGCAGTGATGACCATCATCTGCAGACCATCACCAACCTCGATGTGTCTCTCGACCGCACCGTCAAACGCATCCTTGACCAAGATCTCTACATCCCTCCTGGGCAGAGGGTTCTTTGGGCGCTCCTGCAGCGCATGGCCCTCACCGCTGCCAGGCACATACTGGTTCTTGAAGTTGACCTGGTTGTCCAGGAAAGGCATGATCAGGCTGGCGGCGGCGCCACCTGCGCGGCACATCTCGCGCTCGTAGCTGCCGACCGGGTCGTAGCTGTAGACGGCACCCTTGCCCTCCTCATCGAGACCGCCGAGGATGGCGTAGGCGTAGTATGGGAAGAAGCGTTTCTGGTAGAGGATGGTCGAGAGCCGCTTGGCGCAGGCGTTGACGCTCATGGGCTTGCCGTGACGGTACCGGTACATCTTGCAGATGGTGTCGAGGCGCTCCTTCAGGGCCTCGCCGTCCGCCGCGAACCCGCACACCGACAGCACCAGCGTCGCGTCGTGCTGATCCGCCGTGCTGCCGCCCACCTTGAACACCTTCGGGTAGTGCCGCGTGTTGATGCTGTAGCCTGCCGTGTGCCGCGTGTCGCCGGCCATGATGGTGAAGTCGGCGCCTGCGATGGCGAGGATCGAGCCGCCGTTGTCGGTGTAGCTGGCGGTAGGGGAGGAGGTTTGGTCAGCGGGAGGCCTTCACAGCTGGCTGCGCAAGTTGCACGCGAGCGCAGAGAGAGACCTGGGAGAGAGCGAAATACTTACGGGTCAAAGCGGTGTTGTCGGAAGCCATCGTTGTGGGCTGTGGGTGCGTCGTTGAGGGCGTAGTTGGGCCCGTTCATGAGCGGGTTCTGGCTGAACATGGCAGCCATCTTTGCGGGGGATGAAACGTGCGCGAGCGGTCGAACGATGGGTAGTTGTGCGGCTGGAAGTTTGTTATGGGGATGTCAGGGCGAGTCTGGTTGCTTGTGGTGGGGAATCTGGGTTGTTTTGGGTGATAAGATCAAGGCCGTGAACCGCCGACGAAGCTGGCTGGGTGAGGTGCGTCGTCGCGTCAGCCTTGCCTGCCTGGCTGACAGGGGTAGCTCCTGACTAAGCAGGCCGTGGGCGCGAAGGAGGTCTGGTGTTTGGTGGAGCGCTGCAATCTGTTCTCGAGGCTCTGTGGCGGGCCTGGGCAATCTCCGGGGTAGGGCAGCAACAGGGAAACGGCACAGCCGCCAGGGGGATGAATTTCAGGCCAGGGATGCCGTCACCGCGCTGCTGATTGGGGGACCTCGACGTCAACAACACCTACACTCGTTCTGGTTGGGTGAGCCGTTGTGATTTTCGATTGCTTCTTTTTTTCCCTTTGAGGAGTTACTCATTCCTTTGACCGGCGAGCACTGCTGATAATAATTTGAATTTGTTTTCGTTGCCATTCTTTCCCGCTGCCTGTCGCGCTGCTTCAGGTTTCAATCACCATCCCGCGTGTGGAAGAGGGCCCAACCCGCGAAGCGTCCCCTCTCCCGCCCCCCTTTCTTCCCCCCTCCCCGATCATGGCCCGCGACATTCGCTCCAAGGCCTTGGAGAAGATCGCCGCGCTCTCAGCCTCCAAGTCAACAGCCCTCTTCGAAAAGTCTGATCTCGACCGTCTGTGTAGAGCTTGTGCTAGCCATGCGCACGTCAAGAGCAAGAGTATCTCCAATGGCTCTGCCTCCGTCAAGTCACAGTCCCTGGGGCGGGTGCCCATGGTGAGCTCAGCTTGTATCAACTTGGCAAGACTGCGCGCTCATGCTGACTTCTTCAGACCATCCGTGAATACGAGGTCCTGCTGGCTCTCTGCAGAGCTGCCCCGTTGGTCCAGAATGGCCAGAACGCCCAGAGGCTTACCCGCCAGCTGACCCCTTACCTGCTCGATGCCCACGCCCAGGAGTTCGCGTCCTCGCCCTTTTTCCGCAAGATCGAGCCATCGCCCACCGAGGCCCTTACGTTCCATGTCACGTCTGCGCTGCTCTGCCTGGGCAACCATGACGAAGATGTCTACGAGACTGTCGCGGCTACTATCTCTGCGTTCTTGAACTCGTGTGCCCGCGCAACCGATGATGCCGCACAGGGGAGGATGGAAGAGGACGACGAAGGAGACATCGAGGAGGCAATCCACGTTGCGACTGTTGCCGTGTCCCTGCTGGGGTTTCTCGAGGCCGCCGCCGCCCAGGCTGACTTCTGGAGAGCGGGTAGCCGCCTGTCTCTTGTCCAACGGCTTCAGAGGCTGCTGGGCGAGAATACTCTGGTAGCCGTGGAGCAGGCCTTTTCGACCATCCGAAACTCGCACCTCCAGGATCGTGCTGTCAAAGACTGGAAGCGGCATCTGCGTCGCTACGCCGACAGCGGCCGGCCTCTGGGATCAATATCACTTCAGCAGGGGTTCATGACGTTTGTGGCATCTTCGACCTCGCTGCTGGTCGCCGAGACAAGCGCTCTGAAGAAGAACCATGTCCTCGACCTGCTGATATCGGGCGAGGGCCTCCTCAGGCCTGTGACTGCCAGGAGCGGAGACGGAGACACTGGATCCGTGACCACCTACGCGAAGATTGTCGGAGAACAGCTAAGCTACCTGGACGCCGACGCGGACTTCATCCAGATGGGCCCCAAGTCGCAGCAGAAGATAGCTTGCGCGATCAAATCTGCAGGCATCATCAGCTATCTCAACTGCGCCAGGCTCAACGACACTGCGGCAGATCTTGAAACCCTGATGGGCTGGCTGGAGGATACGATCACCGACTTCTATCAGATGGCTGACGAGGATCTCGCATCGGTCGTTCTGCGCTCCATGGCGCTCGTCTGTAGGATGTCTCCAGCGTACGGCGCCCCGGCCAGCCGGCTGATGTCTCGATTCATCGTGAAGGGAGGTGCACAGAACCACATCATCGTGACGGCTTCTCAGTGCTTGGCGTTTGTGCTTGGCATGCTGTCGACCGATGCTGTCATCACCACTCTCTACACGCTCGGAAACGTGCTCAGCCCGACTGCTGAGCAGAATGGCACTGCTAAACACGATTTTGGCATCGAGAGCGATTCGGAGATATACCAGGGAAGACAGTCCACCGGAAGCTCTATATCGCTGCAGCTAAACGGCGAGGAGGAGAAGAACAAGGTCTACATGAATGTCATCGATGCGATCTGCGGAATAGCCACCTCCTGCAACGATGAGAAGATCTCTGCTCTGGCCCAGTCCATCCTGCTGCAGAAATACGACAGGATCAACCCCTCAGTCGATGCCAGAATTATCAGTGGAGCGGCGGTGCTGTCTCTGAGCATCGGCCAGCTCGAATTCCGTTCCCTTCTGAGGAGCTTTGCGCGCATGGCTCACTTCTCCGTGACTGAGAACAGGACGCAGATTCTTGATGCGGTAAGCGCCGTTCTCCGCAACTGTTCACCCTCCAATTCTGTCTGTACTGACAATCTCCAAAGTTGATCACGGCTAGAAACCATATTTCAGCCAACCTGCGTCCAGATTCTCAGCTGTATGACATATACTGGGATCATATGCTGGACAGCATCGTATCGAAAGGGGATGTTACCCAGACCAGTCATACGAAGGACTCCGATATCGAACTTGCGGCCAAGGAGATCGAGCAACTGCTCCAGCCTCTGGCTGTCTTCATGTCTGCAAATGACCTTGCGTCCAACGACTGGTCCGATGACGACTCGCACGCTATGCTTCGCGATGCCTGGTTTAACATTGTAGTCCACGGATTCACCCCGACCACAGACCGTGGCAAGAAGTATGCAAACGACCTGCGTGTGATCGCCATACATTCACCGCCCTTGGTCGCAGAGCAGCGTGGCGAGCAGGTCGAAAGCGACGTCGAGCTGAACACTGTTCTCCGCCGCGGCATGAGCTCTGACAGGGAAACACTCCAGAAGAAACATCTGGCCGAGCTGGTACCGTCCAGGGCATCTGAAATCAAGGGTCTTAGCTACCGCCGGGTCATCTTCCTGAGCGCTGCATACCTTGTCGAGAGCCTACGGGCCGAGTCTGGTGACTGTACCAGGGTTCTCTCGTACTTCCTCGAGCCAAGTATGCGGAGAAACGATGTCAACAACGTCATGGAGGGCATCACGGCCGTTGTGGTGGAGAAGTATCTGACCAAGACCCTGAGGGGCGTCAGCAACACCTTCTCCTCACAGTATGCCGCGTCACAGCTTGCGACCATCTTTTGCACCTGCTGCCACCGGATAGAGCGCGTCCAACAGGCTGCATATGCCTGTGCAGACCGCATAGTCCGCGAAGTACCTTCGGCATTGTGTCGCCGCTCTTCGTTGTTCGCACTGCTGGAGCTGCTGTCTCTGATGTGGGCAAGCTGCCTCGAGGCAGAGACCGACCTGTACGAGCCAAGGTCCACGTTCACCTCGAAACGCGTCAACGTCACGGTCGAGCTGTCAGACGACTACCACTTCAGGAAGTACACCCTGAATCGTCTGTACAAAGCCGCCAGAAATTGGGTCATGTCCGCGATAAACATTGCACCAGCTGATGTGAAGGGCTTGTTGCAGACGCACCTGTCTGAGTTTGATGACGAAGGCGCCTATGGCCACATTTCTCTCGGGCGGTCATTTGCCATGGAGATGGGGTCCTCGATCCCAGGCACTGACCAGAGACTGATCTCGATCGACCCCGTCGGGGGAGTGCAGCATCAACACGGCCTCGGACTTTGTTGCGCAGTACACCACACGGCAGGAGTATCGCTACGCAGAGGCCCTGCCAGATCATAGCTTGGAATGGCTCACATTCATGCGGATCGACAGGAGGGCGTCTTACCTGCCAGGCTCCGAGACCGAGAGCGCAGACGCCGTGACAGCTCTTGCTCACATCGAAAGCCGCGTCCTCTCCAAGAAGAGCACGCCGATGGGCGATATTCGAGACATTCTTCGCCGGGCCGCCGCTATGCTCTGCCGTAGTGAGACGGGAACCGAGTGTTCTGTGGCACACTATCTTGTCAGCATCCCGTTCGCCCTGTTCACGAAACAGTCCATCAAGCTCGGTGTCTCGCTGTGGCTGGGAGTGATGAACGAGAATCCAGTCTGGGAGCCTCGCATCCTCAACGAGATTGCCCAGCAGTGGGAGCTCAGCATCCACAAGAAACTAGGCCTCTTCAACACCGCCATCACCTCTCCAGATCCGTTCTTCCTGAAGGAGGAGTTCGCCCCTAGTGATCAAGAGGGTCTCGCCAAGCGCAGGCAGCTGGTCCACAGCCTCTTGTCTCCCCACACCCGCCTGCTGCAGTTCCTCGGCAGCCACTACAATGCCACCCGCCTGGGGAGTCCCGATACGCAGACGGTCTTTGTAAGGCTGCTGGACGTCACGCTAGAGGAGCTGAAGAAGTCGACGCCGCACCCGATGGCGAGGGAGCTCAGGCTGCAGATTGTCCTGTTCGGCCTCGAGGTCCTGCGGACCTCTACAACGATCGGCCCTGTGTCTCAGTGGCGCCTAAAGGACAAGCTGCTGTCCGCCGCCCTGAGCTGGTTCCACAACGCGCCCAAGTGGTCTTTTGGCGGCAACATGCTCCAGATCAAGACGGAAATACGCCTGATCACAGACGTCATTGCCGCGATCAAGGCCGTGGGGTACATCGGAGCTCACTCCGTCGGCACTTTCCGCTCCCTACAGGCCCTCCAGTCTAAAGAGCAGTTGTTGTTATTGCTCCTGGAGAGCGAGCAGTCGAGATTGACCGTCTGGGTCTATCCGCTCAGCGAACCGCCGCAGAGACCAGCTACCCTGGTGCATACCGGGAAAGGCTCACTTGAGGTAAGATTTACTTCCCTGGATTCTGCGCGAGGAAGAAAGAGAAAATATACTGACCAATTCTCCAGGCTGCAATACTCCCTTTGATCCAAACGGCCTGGAGCGAAGGACCTTCGCTCGCCATAGAGCTCTGTGCGAGAATCCAGTCTGTTCGGATACATAAGGAAGTCCGGTCCTTGCTTCTGACGCATCCTGAACAAGCTGTCAATGAGCCAGAGGCTCTGCCCATCCTGATTGGAACCTCCTTGTCTGCTGACCTTCCAACCCAGCTGAAGGTATGTTAAATTCCAACAGCTCCGGGGTGCTTGTTCTTGTTTTGTTTTCTTCGGCTGACAAGTGTAGTATCTCTTGGTTTGGGCTCCGGCCAACCCAATTACCGCTGTCACATACTTCTTGCCGGCATATCGCAATCATCCGTTCCTCATTCAATACGCGATGAGGGCACTGGAGAGTCACTCTGTGGACGTGACATTCTTTTACGTGCCTCAGATCGTGCAGACCCTCAGATACGATGCTCTGGGCTATGTTGAGCGGTATATCATCGAGACGGCGCAGTTCTCACAGCTGTTTGCCCATCAGATCATCTGGAACATGAAGGCCAACTCGTACAAAGACGACGACGCTCAGATCGTAAGTTGCCCCAACCCCATTGATCGTTATTGTTGGCCTTTTTTTTTTTTTTTTTTTCCTTAGTTCCACCATGCTAACCCTCAATAGCCGGACGAGATCAAACCTACATTGGACAAAGTCATGGAACGCATGACCAACGCTTTCGACCCTGTGGATCGGGAATTCTACGAGCGGGAATTTACCTTCTTTGACGAGGTGACTGGCATCTCAGGCAAGCTCAAGCCGCTGATCAAGAAGTCGAAGCCCGAGAAGGCCCAGAAGATTGAAGAGGAGCTCCGCAACATCAAGGTCGAAGTCGGCGTCTACCTGCCCAGCAACCCAGACGGTGTCGTCATTGGTATTGACCGCAAGTCCGGCAAGCCATTACAGAGTCACGCCAAGGCTCCCTTCATGGCGACTTTCCGGATCAAGAAGGAGAAGGGGGCGTCGAACAGACGGGCGACTTGATCGAGGAGACGGTCGAGACGGGCTCGCCTCCCAAAGAGAACAGCTACGAGGTCTGGCAGTCTGCCATCTTCAAGGTCGGCGATGACTGTCGACAAGACGTGCTGGCCCTGCAGATGATTGCGGCCTTCCGCGGCATCTTTCACAGCGTCGGTCTGGACGTATACGTCTTCCCTTACCGCGTCACAGCCACCGCACCCGGCTGTGGTGTCATTGACGTCCTGCCCAACTCCGTCTCCCGAGACATGCTGGGACGTGAGGCGGTCAACGGGCTCTACGATTATTTTATCTCCAAGTACGGCAACGAGGACTCGCTCCGCTTCCAGCAGGCCCGCAACAATTTTGTCAAGTCCATGGCCGCGTACTCGCTCATATCCTTCCTCCTGCAGTTCAAGGACCGCCACAACGGCAACATCATGATCGACGACGCCGGGCACATCCTTCACATCGACTTTGGCTTCTGCTTCGACATCGCGCCCGGCGGCATCAAGTTCGAGCGGGCGCCCTTCAAGCTGACTTCCGAGATGGTCGCCGTCATGGGCGGCAACACGAACCACCAGAGCTTCAAGTGGTTCGAAGAGCTGAGCGTTAAGGCGTTCCTGGCTAGCCGCATGCACGTCGACAAGCTCTCGCAGATCGTCCTGCTCATGATGGACAGCGGGCTCCCGTGCTTCAAGCCCGAGTCCGTCGAGCACTTCCGCCAGCGCTTCGTGCTCGACAAGAGCGAGAGGGAGGCCGCCGACTTTATGAAGGAGCTGATCAGGAAGAGCTACTCGAGCTACTCGACGGGTATATATGACCAGTTCCAGCTCATGACCAACGGAATTCCCTACTAGAGGGCACACACAGCTTCTTGTCTCGGGTGCGGCAGGCTTGTAGCATACTTACATCTCTTTTTTTCTGTTCTCTTTGAGGGACCCAAAAAAAAACACCACACGGGATATATCTGTAGCACAGCTTGCTTGGTTAATTTTGTACCAAACCAAACCAAAAAAAAAAAAAAAAAAAGGAGTTCTTCCTTGCGATATATAGCTTCTCTTTTGATATCAATAGCACACACAAAAAGTCCCTCTTGGGACCTATCACTTTGCGTTTCTCGCCCGTCTACTTTTCGACCAGGTTTCCAATGGCCTATGCAGTAAGCAGCAAGAAACAAGCCCCCAACCCTGACCTATCAAGGCAGCCCTGACGCATCAGTCCAGAGAGCATGGAGTCGGGTCCAATAGTAATGGGAACAAGGTGGATACGGACGCGTGGCGGTGGGTGTGTGGTGGGTGTGGCACACCAGTCTGGCCAGAGCGAAAAACTGGAAAGAAAAAACAAGAGAGACAGAGGCAAGGAACGTGCCGCTCTTTGGAGGCAAAGTAACAGATTCATTCATCTCGGGTTTATCATATATTTCATTTAGTAGATTACTAGAGAATATTTGTTCGTTACAACAAGATATAAAAATGTTGCTTACTGATTGATAACCTTGCAACGATTGCCAGATTACAGGGGGAAGAAGAAAAAAACTATTCATACCCCAGAGAGAGAGAGAGAAAAGACCTCGAACCAACCTGAATAGACTCGCTTGCCCATACAATATTTTATGCGCCATCGCTAGTAAAAAAAAATAACGAAAGCAGACACCCAGAGAAGAACAATCCCCAGAAGAAATCAGTCTATGCCGCCATATATTATGAACAACGGCCAACGCCCCGCTAGTCCGTTGCTCCTGTTGTTTTCCGTTCCAGAGACTCCCTTCCCCTCGTCCTGATAATTATGAGAGAGAGTAGTGCGTCTCTTTGTAATTGCTGATTTTTATTGTTTTTCTTACTTTCTCCAATGTGGGAAAGCATGTGGGGGGAGAGGAAGAGGGAGTCGGGTGTTTGATCTGTCACGTTCTCGTACTCTTTCTCTCTCTCTCTGTCTCCCCCTCATCCTCGTCATCACTCGTCCACGAGTTCCGCCTCTCTCCCTTGGACTTTCCCCCTGTGATCTGAGGGAAATCGACTGATGTTCCCATGGTGCACATGCACGGTTCCTATACTTGTCGGGCGGTGCTCACTGGATACGCGGCGCATATCCATTGCGCTCGACTCCTCAGTGTCGCCCGTCGACGAGACCGACGGCGCATGATTTGATGAGGATCCGTGGCGCTCGAACGGGAGGCGAGATGATCCGGATGCGGACTGCTGCTGCTGCTGCTGCTGTTCAATCCTTGGGCTTGGCTGTAGGCTGGGCCGGCTTCCCGGGGTGTCAAGGTTCAGCGTCAGGCCCTGTATTAGATCCGACTTGCGCTTCGAGCTCTTCCTAGGCACCTCAGGGATCTCCTCGTTGCGGAGCGTCGCGGCGCGGCTGACTTTCGACACCTTCCTGCTGGGAACGTGGAAGCTGCTGCCGGTGTCGACGTCCGGCAGGACCGGTGCAAGACCGCCGCCCTGGCCGGCACGGGGGCACGACAGCCTCATCACCGGAGTCGTCCACGCTGGCCCTGTCGCCGTCCAGCAGTGGTTCGTTGGGGGCAGGAGCTTCGGTGCCCCCACCGCCGTCGGGTTGGGTTTCCCGCGGCCGTCATCCGAGTCTGAATCGATCGGCCCGCTTCTGAGCACGCCCATGGCGACGGGTGTTCCTTCTGGCGGATCGGTGTCGTCGTAGTCGCCTCCTGCTGCTCGCATTGCCGGGGGCATTCTGGCGCTCCGCACGACTTCGAAACCCTTGCCCTTCTCTTTCCTCTTGCCACCAAACACGTTCCTGAACCAGCCCGTTGCGGTCGCTACAGGTCCCGTCGGATCTGCAGGGCCTGTGCCCAGTCTCCTCTGCGGGGCACCCGAGTTCAACTTGGAGCCCCGCTGCACGCCGTAGTAGAAGTCGACCTCCCGCGTCGCGTAGTCGTTCCTAGTAGGGAAGTTCAGGGACGAGTACGCAGCAGGCGCCGTGACGCCACTGCCGGCGGCGCGGTCATTATTGGCTTCGACATCCACCGGCTCTAGTGCAGGTCCGACCTGGCTCCGCCGCCTTTCCGAGAAGTCACCGCTCGTCGCCCACGACGCGCGAGCTCTTGAGTTTGTCGACTGGTTCTCGAGTGTCGGCCTCCGTCTCCTCGGCGGCCTGTAGAAGGTATCTCCAGGCGCATCCGTGATCAGGGCAGACGCAGGCATCGCATGGCGGTTCTGTCCCACGGCAGGAGATGGCAGGAAGGAGTAGGTACTAGCCTCGCCAGTGGTCGTCGGCGTAAAGGCGCTCCCGTTGTCGAGCCGTGACGGGGGCGCGTCAAAGCTGACGCCGTCGAAGGCAGACGAGCTTCTCTGGTGCCGCTGGTTCATCATGACGCGGACGCTACCGGCGGACTCGCTTCGGACGCGCCCAGAAGGCGCAGCGTATCCCCTCCCTTCCCAGCCTCGCCGGCAGCGAGCATCGCCGTGCTCGACAGCTGGCTCTGCCTCGACTGTGCACCACGCCGCGATGTCCGTCTAGAGAGCTGCCGTGCGCCAAAGATCCTCGACAGCGGGCCCTGAGACAGGCCCTTGTTGTCTTCCCCGCCTGCGCCCATCAGCCTCGCGATGACCTCGATGACGGTCTGCAGCGCGTTCAGCATGAAGCACAGGACCAACACGCCGCCGTGTATCAACAGGATAACGTATCCCACCCAGCCTTTTGGTCCATCGCCGACCTCGAGCTGTGGCACGAACGCGGTCATGAGGATGATGGTGGCGAACCGCAGGACCGAGAAGAGCGTGTGGTATGCATTCATCGAGGTCGGGGACGAGAACGGCTTGAATGCGTGCAGGGTGATGACCTGCACGACCTCGCAGATGGCCAGGATGATGATCTGCGCGATACCAGCAGGCTGCACCGCACCAATTCCAATGCCGCGGATAAAAGTCAGCAGGACGGGGATCAGAGCAAAGGCGGCAGCCTCGTCCGAGTACGTGTTGTACAGCGGGCCATAGAAAAGGACCGTCCACAGATCGTCGAAGAGCACCGACCGTGGCTTTGTCGTCGTGATGAGGTGCAGAAGCCACCCGGCGAAGACCAGAAGCAGCAGGATCGTGACCGCGGCCAGGGCGACCGTGTAGGCCGGGGAGCTGGTAGCCACCACCAGCTGGAACATCGACAGCGCCACCAGCGGCAGGAGGAAGTAGTTGAACACGATCCGGATCACGTTCCCCACGGTGAAGGGCAGGTTCTTGTTGCGCAGGTCTTCCTCTTGGACATGTCTCACATAGCGGTAGAGCCACTGGGTCGCAACAACCAGCTGCGTGATGACGGTGATGCTTGCTATAAGCACCATGAGCCAGACCATCATCCCGGCCCAGATGTCCTGGACCTGGCCCATCCCAACCAGCTGCGCATACTGCTGCAGCCCATAGGATCCGTTCGTGTGGTATATGCCATCCACCAGGCCCTGCCAACCTGGGTCTTTGCTGACGAAGCTCTCGTTAAACATGAGCGCGGACCACGACGCCTGGCTGACGATGGGCTGGTAGAACCCGGGATAGTTCAGCGTGAGGCTGCCAGTCAGGGCAATAAACTGTATGTACTGAAGGCAGTCGCCGAAACCAGGGGTCACGAGGCGAAGCAGGTCGTTATGCCGTCCGAAATTCGAACTCCAGTGATAGATGTCCGTCGTGCCCCAAGGGCTGCAGATGCCGGCAAAAATGGTGGCTACTCCGACAAAGACGAGGATGGCCATGGGCAGAAACTTCAGCATCCAGGTCAAGCCCCCGAGATCAGGGGTAACTGTGACCGCGACGCACCCAATCTCGGACTTTTCGGCGTCACCATAGATGATCTCACTGCGGTGCTGACCGTCAGTTTTCTGGCATCTCCTCATGAAAGGCATATAACGTGTAGTGCTGTAGACTTACAAAGTCGGTGAAAACGAGGTAAATGCATAAGTCGTGTAAAAGATCTTGTCCATGGTTACTGCTGGTAGACCCCAAGGAATCTCGCTATTCCACAACCGAAAAAAAAAAAAAAGAAGAAGAAGAAAGTCAGTTCTTGCCTCAAGCCTTCATTCACATTTATATGCAACTTGAGGTGAAGTAATGGCCAGCAGCAATTTGGTGAAAGCAAAAGGAGGGGCGGATCTCGTCTTCTGTTCCCACCTCCACCAAAAGCCAGCCGGCCATTCTCCAACCAAGACGGATACACATACATATTCGTGGTGTCGAACACGGGCCCCAGCGGGCAGACCCCGTTGGACAGGGCAGTGGTGCAGAAATCAAAGTCGGCCGAGTACGGCTCGTAGGTCAGGACGTCTATCGTGTCGTGCAGCGTTGTGATCTTGGCGGCAGTGGTGGGAAACGGGTTGCGCAGGATCTTGCCGTCGGTGAAGTTGGGGTTGCTCCACTCGTCGCTGGTCGAGGAAGGGAGCGACACGCCGCCGTAGGACCCCGTCACGTTTCCGTAGACGGTGACCCTGAGGTTGTGGCTCGAGTCGTTGTGCTGGAACTCGGCTGCGACGTAGAGAGGTACCCACTGCAGCTGTACGGGGTGGCTCTCGGTGAGGGAGGCAGGAAGACAGTTCGACCACTGCTGGATGAGGACGCCGGCCGTGGGCTGAACGAGGAGGCTCAGGACCGCGAGGAGTCCCATGATGCGGTTCGCCGAAAGGTCGGTCCTTGGGGTGCCTCGATGCGTCCTCCTCGCCGTGGTGAAAGCTTCGTCATTGTCCAAGCCCTTGGCTCTCCTCCGCTGTTTCCAGGCCATGTTGTCCCAGCTGGGACGCCCTTCGACGCCAGCCTCTGTCGGCCTCGAGATCATCGTCCTGGCATCATCTTCCTCGAGGCGAGCCCAAGCGGTATCAAAGTTTGACTCTGGCGGAGGGATCGCACCGAGCAGGCGCATGGTCGAACAACAGAATGCGATTGGGCAGAAGCGAGAGAGACGGGTCTTCCGTGATCGACGAAGGGAAAATGGGCAGGTCCTCTCTCTCAGATGATGGGCATCTTGTGGGAGTCGCTCGGCTGAGGCTGCGATCTTGCGATGTTACGGGAGGGCGCAACGCAGGCTGGGTTGTGGGAGAACGCTGGAGGAAGGGACCTCCTCTTGTCGTTTGAAAACGGCGGTTGCTAAGGACCTGGTCGCCCAGCGAGCGTCCTGTCGCCTGTGGTCGAAAGATCTTGGGAGGGCGCGGGGGCAGGGGGCGACAAGCCCAGGAGCAGCGTCGCGACTGCTTCGGCCGACTCTCTTGTTATCAGGAGGGGTCAAGAGTGCTGCTGCTACCCACGGAATGCGAGACGGCTCGGTTGATTGGGCAGGGCTCTTCAGGCTCCTGTGCGCTGGTCAGGTACGCAGTGAGTGGGTGCTTTGCTGTTTTGCTATGCTGGTCAGGTCTCCTGGAAGGTGGGAGGGGGTAAGGAGGAGAGTGATGATGTGACTCTCGTTTTCGCTGCCGAGCGTGGTGTGTGGTTGTACTGTCGAGTAGTGTGTGTGTGCGTATGTGCGCTTGTGTTGTGTGTTGTGTGTGTGTGTGTGTGATATTTGGGAGTGATTGAATTTGGTAAGGGATGGAGCAAAAGGTTGGGATGGGCATTCAATTTCGAGAATATCTTCCATGTTCCCAGGATCAGCGCCAGGCCAGTAGGGCTACAGGCCCTGTGTGCTGCCCAGTCCAGCGGGTTGGAAACTGGCTCCTTTCTACAAGCAGTAGTGCTGTAGTCATAGTAGTACATACTCCTTTCTGCCAGGGCCTATAGTACATAGTAAAGCTACATTTAAGGTGCCTGTTTGCTTTGGGGGCGCCGTGACAGGGGGGGAAGAGGGCTGTGAGGGGGACGGCCACAGTGCTGCAGTGTCTCCACCTGCCCGCTGTGACCCGCCCGCGACCCTGTTGGGTGGGGGACCTGGGCTGCTGGGTTACTGAAACGAGGGAGCTGGCGGGACGCTGCCAGCACACCCTTTCCCAACGCGACAAGCGCTGACAGGGCTCACAGGTCCAATCCGTCGACGCAGGCAGAGGTGGGTGCTTCTAAAGCTGAGGGACGCCCCCGACCCTCCAAGATGAAACAAACAGACAACACAATACCCAAAAACAAAATACGAGATGTGATCGGAACATTTCTTTTTTTTTTTTTTTTTTTTTCCCTTTCCCCCAAGTCACCTTAATCCAGAACAGCCAGGAGGTTCTCAGTCCAGCAGGGTCCTGGTCGTTGCCCTCTGGCCAAGAGAGGAGAGGATGGCAGGGTGAGACTTACAGGAGCTCGGATTCGGATCCCCATCACAGACCACATGGCAGAGCAGGCTTACCGGTACACCTGTCGACTCTTTTATCTCACTTGAGAACGACATGATCCCTCGTCGATCGCCTTTCCTGATCTTCAGGCTAAGCTCGCTCTCCCGCTCCAGACCTGATCCTTATCGCAACGAGGCCAGCACACGTCATGCACCACATGAGAGGAGTTTGGTTCGGCCGCTGTTGCCAACACATAAGGAAGACATCCCTCTGCTCACCACATTGTGTCCCAATCACGCTGATGACGAGGAAGCCAAAACAGAAAAGAGTGGTCCTCGACAGGTCGTGGTGTGTGGTAGGAAGGGAATAAAAAAATCACCCTATCGACCAATGCAAGATGCTGGTCAAACACACCTGCTGTCGTGATACGACATCAGCATGACATCTCTCGTCCTTGTGTCCCCCCCTCCTCTTCCTCCTTCATAAATTCCGAGCTCCATTGATGATCTTTCGGTTGTGCGACCTCGGTGGCCAAGGCACGACGACGAGACAACGAGGACTCCCAGGACAGATTAGGGGCCTAGTTTCGCAACTTGTCGGGACGTTCCACCGCAACGCCTGCAGATCTCTCTCTCTTCCCACGTTGACTGGTGAATAAATGTTCCAGTGGGTTTCTATTTTCAGAAGAACCTCTTTTTATTTTTCTCCTTCTTTTTGTCCCGCAGTCAACGCTTGCCAAGACTTTTGGTTCACTCGTTCACTCCCTCACTATTCATCGGCGGCCTGCATTGCTAGTTCTCAACTGATATCAATTGATAGTCATAGTATTCGTAATATCAGGTACGGATCGCATAGAGATTATGAACTGGACACAAGTGGGAAATGTAACCTCGATGGGGCCGCTATCCGGCGCTGTCGTCACTACCCCCATGGTCTATCGACGAGAGGATGAAAACAGGAAGCAGGGACAAGAAAAAAGAAGAAAACATTTAGAGTGCGCAAAAAAAAAAAAAAAAACATCGTCTGCCGATCTCCGAGCTCCCCAGGCCGACAAGCTCCGGGGCTACTCACTTTCTGGTCGAGGGATGCGGTGGCCTCCTACTGGTCTGTTAAAAGGCCTTGTTCTCTCCTCGCTACCGTCATTGCAGGGACAATACGAGATTTCTGTCGCTCCCATTAGCTGGTCGCCATCTAAGGCCTGACGCTGCGTCTCCTACGCCCGATGTGGGAGTAGGACGAATCCAGCGCTTACGGTGAGCTCGTCATGCCTCCCTTGTCTGCTTCACGGGTGTGAACACCAACGATATCTTGCATTCGCCAAGGTATCATTTTTCAATCCTTCAGATCCCCGTCGCAGACACTCGCTCATATCTGGATCTAGCTAGAAGCCTGGTGATCAGACCGTTACATGCAGATTACAGCCACACACAAAAGCACACCCCCCATTGCCAGAAAGAAACAAAATCAGCAAGTATTTTCCTCAAAAAGTTCCCACTTGGTCTTGTCATGTAGGTGTGCGAGTGCACCGCCGTGGTGGCGTTTTCTGCCTAGACACATTCATTCTCCGGGGATCAACCTCCTCCTGTGCAGCTGCATGTGCCTCACAGAGTTGCACCGTCAGCGGGCAGTGGATTTACCCTTCACCTGGCTGCGGAGACTGAGCTCTATTTCGGTCTCCTCCCCCAGGGCCTTCTCAGTCCAGCCACATAGGATCTTCCTGAGCCTCATCTCGATGTCAGTCACATCGTCTAAACTCATATCATCGCTCAGTCTGGTCTGTGTGCGGCAGTCTCTGTCGAACCTGTCGTCTGCAACCGTGCAGCCGACAGTTCCTTTGGTGAGATGTCCCAAGTCTAGCTTGGTAGTCAACACGAGGTGTTGTATCTCCTGGCCCTTGGGAACTGTTTCAAACGGAAGCATGTCGGTGTTGATTCTCTTGCGTGGTTGGCGGCCTGGTCCTCGGTGGTCCGCTACTACGCGCTGCCTCCTCATCAGATGCGTACGCGTGTCACCGCCAGGCCAATTCTTGTTTTCCTGGGACGGACCTGGCTGTGACGTGACTGCCCGCCCTACTATATGAGTTTGCATCCTGTTATGGACAAGGTCGGGAGAGTGGGGGATCTGCCGTAGACTTTGCCTTCCCCCAGCGCATACTCGGTGAGGCCGTGGTTGTCGACCCGGTTCACCACATATTTGTCGATTTTCTCACGGTCCATTGCCGTCGAGTTTTCCTTTCCGGCGTTTACCATTCTTGGTTTCCGGTATGGTGGGTTAGATCTGGTGGAAACGTCATCGTTTTGCAGCCGCTTTCGGTTTTTGCCATTCTGTGAAGCTCTTGGCCCCTCGGTGGCCAATTTTTTGCGCGAAGGTCCATCTCGATCCCTGCCACTCGCAGCGTCGTTGCTGTTGGATCTCAGGTCGGGCAAGGTGCCGCTGATATTGGCCTGAAGATGCGCGGGGAACAATAATGGCGTGTCATCGAACGGTGGTCTTGCATTAGCAGCTGGACCAAATGGACTGGGATGCGGAAATCCGAACAGCGGCGGTTGCTCCAGATGACCTTTGCGCCCCATGCACAGTGGTGCAGTGCGAGGGAAGTCCAGATCCCCCGGTGCCCCGCCATCTGGTCGCAAGATGGAAAGGTCACCGTCCAATGTGTTCTCAGGCATACAGGCAGCCTCCATGCGCTGAACCGGACTTGCAGCCTGGGAAGCGCTCAGTGGGAGCGCGCTCTGATCGATCGGCTGCCGAACAGAAGCTGTCATCTGGGCAATTGTCCACGGGTTCAGTCCTTCCTTTGAATTCGAGCCTTGCTCTTCTGCCTGTAACCTCGTCTCTCGCTGTTTCCGGAATCGAGCGGCTATGGTCTCTGCTTCATCATCAGATGATACGTCGTTCGGGTCTGCCAACATGTCGACGATACACCCTTGCCCTCCCGTTTGAGGCCTTGCAGCCTGCCGGTGTTGTAGAACTGGTGCGGACGTCTGCTCCCGCATGACATTGTGAGATGTGTCCTGTGCGTTTGATGAAGACGGATTCCCTTCCGCCTGCCTGCGCATAGGGCTTGAGCTGCTCTGCAGAGGCTTCTGCACTGTCCTGAGCGGCAGTGATGTGGTCTCATGGCCCTCGGGTCTGTCGCTGCTTGGCGGCGGCGTGCGGGTCTGTGTTTGACAGAGCTGTCTTTTGCTGAGCGTCACCAGTGGATCCAAGGATACCTCTACCTGGTACACATTGGAGCAGAGGCGTCCAAACAAGTCTATCAACGCAGGCTCGTTTGCGAACAGGACTTCATTCTTCGATGGCTCGACATTAGGATCATAGCTCCCAGGCGAGCACCTGATGTTGACGCAAATGAACGGGTCTCTCAGCGGCTTATGGACATAGGCCCTGTCCATGGAGTTTGAGAGGTGGCTTGTGAACGCTGCAAGCAGCTTCTTCATGGTTCCCCGCTGGGTTGACACGGGGCGAGAGTCGACAGAAAAGAAAGACCCTCTCGAGATCTTGGAGACATCCGACCCTAGCTTCGGCAGTACGGCCTCGATCGCCAACTTCTCCTTCTCGTGCCCAGAGGTATCGTCTCTGTCATCTGGGCTACTGCAGGCTGTGCTGATAAGGCATCGAGCCATGAGTGCCGCGCCGAAAATCTGAACAACGGCTTCTTTGACTGTAGCCTGCGGGCGCGGAGAGTATCTCCATGACTGCCGATTTCCCTCGCCTAATATCCTGAAGGACAAGCGGAGCTGGGGCTTAGCCAGTGCGTATGCGTAGAGCAGCTGCTTGATTCTCGTGATGCTCTTCGAAGCATCCTTGATGGCGACCTGTTCGCGGACAGGGAGGCAACAGAAGAGGCCCCTGACGCTCACAGTCGTGCCCACTGGAGCAGAGCTACGCTGTCTGCTCTCCACGCCACCTGTACCGAACGAAAGGCTCAATAACATCGCAGTCGAATCTTGGTCGGTCCTCGTGGTGACCTTGACCTTCCCGAGCGTATTTGCACCCGCCAGAGCCTGGCCCCGGAACCCGAGCGTGGCGCCTCCGACCTTCCGCAGGTCCTCAAGTGAGGCGATCTTGCTGGTGTGGCCCGGACGTCCGAGACAGTCCCAGTCGTCTTGGCAGATGCCGGTGCCATTATCTCGCACGTCAATCCTATCGATGGTGTCTGGCGAGACAAGGATCTCGACTGATGTGGCGTCGGCATCGATTGCGTTCTCCAGGAGCTCCTTGACCAGATCTACAGGTGTGGTAATAGCCGTCGAGGCGCCCAGCTGACGCACCGTGTCTTCTGCCAGCGCGGAGATGCCCATCGCCGAGGAACGAGGCGTAGACCAACGAAAGAAAGGGGTGTTGGAATAAGAAATGCAGATAAATTTTGCCATGCACACAAGGGTACTGAGGAGCGTTGCTAGGGTGTCTTTCGAAAACGCAGGTTGCCAGGACACACCGCGGCAGTTGTGTGGAAATGTGATGGCATCAGAATAAACCTATGATCGCGCTGCACAGAGGCAAGTGCGTATGAGGTCTAATGTGATGGCGAAAAAGGAAGGAACACGACATACGCTGCCCATCTGTACCTTCCCCACGAGATGCCTACCTCTTGCTCCTTGCTTTCAAAAGCCGCGTAGATGCGCCATTGTAGTTCCTGCACACTCCACGCTCTTCAATCTGCAGTGTCTGGCAAAAGGGGGAGAAATTGACGAGAGTCATGATTTTGTCTTCTTTGGCCATCTCTCAATGTCTCATGGTGATTCGCTATCTGGTGTCATCAAGGATCTCTCCTCCTCTAGTTTACAAGCAGCCCTTATCCGCGCGCGCGGTGGGTGCTTCCTGGTCAGCTAGACTGCTGCTCCATGTGCGTCGGGAGGTTGTAACTGGCGTAGTCGACATGGACGAATGCCCTGTCCACAACAGGCACCGACTCAAGGACATATTGTAGACTCTCGCTGTTGGGAACGGTCAGTCACCAGCTGTGTAGAGCGAAAAAGAGGCAGTATTACTGGGGGAGAAGAAGAAAAAGAAAGAAAGGGGGCTCATGCGACTCACCTGAGGTCATGGCTGTCTTTGAGAGAGGTGCTCGCATCCAGCACGATATCCACCTCCACATTCAGCTTGTCACCAGCATGATATGCCTGCAAGCCCTGGATCTGCTTGATGGTCTTGGCGAAGCGCATCGTCAGGTACAACAGAATGTTCCTCTGGTCCGCGCTCGCACTGAAGCCACACAAATTTTTGATATGTTCGCTGGCGCTGCGCGACCAGTTGAAGATGACAACCATCGACAGCAGCAGACCGCCCAGCGGGTCCAGCCACCATATCCGCGCGTAGAAACCGACAATTGGAAATGCTATTGAGCCGGCATTGAAGATCATATCCGTCATAGCATCGTCGGCCTATACTATCTGTTAGATAGAAAACCTTACCTCATATATATATAGATTTATATATATATTCAGTTGTGAGACTTACCAGTGCCTGGACGCTAGAGTTCTTGATCAGCCGGCACCAGAACCAGCACAAGCCCTTGATGACAATAGTTGACAACATGATGCCTATCGCGGCGGCCGTGAGCTGGATCACATTGTGGTCGCTAGATGCGAGCTTCGAGATGGCCTCGATGGCCACCTGGACAAAGGAGGTGATCATGATGGTCGAGAAGACGAGCACACCGACGGGCTCCAGCCGCCTCCGGCCTACGGGATAGCGGTACTGGTCCTGGCGCGCGATGAGCGTGGTGGTTGTCCAGACGATGACCGTCGAGAGGAAGTCCAGCGCGGCATCGACCAGGCTGGCCAGCACCGAGACGCTGGGGACCGAGATGATGACGGCGATCTTGCCCAGCAGGAGAATCGCATTGGCCGCAAAGTTGAGGTAGATGGCTACAGTGACGACCTTGGCACCACTGTCCACGTCGTCATCTTCGCACAGGGGGATCTCGGGTTTTGCCTGGCCGTCGTCGTCGTTGTCCTCATCGACGTCTCCGTCCCGTAAGGTCTCGGCAGAGATGAGAGGTGACGAGTGGGTAGGTCGGTAGATGTCCTTGGGCGTCCGCTTCACCTTCTTGGCCATGGTTCCGTAGCCAGAAGAAGACTTGGAGCCCGAGCCCGGGCCCGAGCCCGAGCCGCTGGCAGAGCTCGAGATTGGCCGGCCTTTGGACGACGGCCTCGAGGGCTCCTCTGCGATGGTCTGGGGCACCTCGACGCCGCGGCGGAACGCAGAGGCAGGCATGTTGTTGTACTCGTTTAAAAGGTCGTGGGGTAGAGACGAGTCTAGGAGCTTGTCAATGAAGACATACTGCTGGATGAGGTAGTTTGTCCTCTCGTAGTACTGGCGGAGGCGCCCCGGCTTGATGCTCCTGAGCTGCTCGTCCGTCTTCCAGTACCTCGCCCACTGATAGCGGGTGTTGGGATATCCGATCAGGCGCATGGAGCGCATATGGGGATCGTGAAGCAGCTCGACCAGGCGGCGCTCCTCTGCGGCGGACCGGCGCTCCAGGTACTCGCCATCCTCGAGGGGCCCCTGCTGCAGGCTGTTCCTCAGCCGGAAGGCCGCCCAGTCGTGGTACGAGGGAGATATCAGCGCCTCCTCCTCGTCAGAGGAGTGCCTCCATGACAGGCTGTTCACGGATGCATTGGACCGCGTTCTGATCAGGTTCGACAGTGCGCCGTGGCCTTTGGATGTCATGGGGTTGTTAGATTCTTGGTCCAGCAGAAGCGGCCGCGAATGGGACGGGGATGCCATCTTCTCAGCGAGCGGGCTGCTGGCGCGTCGTCTGTGCGACCCGCTCGGCAGAAGGGAGTAAAGCCGTGGCTAAACAGTGGCGAAGAGACTTTGGGGATCTAGAGACTAGACGAGATATTATGAGAGCTGACGAGCGAGATAGAAGAAGTTGATGCCTTGGTTTCCACCCTGCCCTTTGAGCCTAGCGGACGGCGAGTGCTTGTATACTTAGACCGGCCCCACCAAGGCGTGTTGTTCTTGCTTAGTCGGTTGTCTGCCCAGATCTTATTTGAATCCCAGCTTCACTCAAGAAAAAGAGATTAGTTAAGAGGCCGAGGGACGGTCGAGGTTGTAGTGTCTTTGTCTGGGCGAGAGTGTTTCCGCACTATTTTCTTTGAGTTCGGTTCGATAACCTCGGAAGTAGAAAGTGAGCTTTCTGCCAATCCAAGCAATGCACCTTTGGCAGCCTCGCCAACTACGTGCTAGTGTTCCACAAGAGGGACTCGATAAGAGCTAGTAGTGCTCATAAACAATTGTTGATTTTATTGACGGATGTCCTATTACTTGATTTTTTTAAAAAAAAAAATTATTTCCCCCTTCCTAGCTCCTTCTGCCAAGAGCCGATGAGAATTGCGGAATTTCAAGTCATCTCAAAATCCGACCAGAAACACAATTCCCTGAGCTTCACGGATTAGGGGCGGCCCAATGTTTTCACGGCAGTTAGAGGATATGTTTTTTGCTCGGCTTACAGACAGCAGCTAGGGGGCATAACAAATGACGTGCAGTTGAACCGTGAAGCGGACAGAGTCGCTCCACAAAAAAGGCGGCAGATGAGACTCTTGCATTGCTATACAGGAGCAAATGTGCCTTGTCACACATGAGATGATGCCCTTTATGCTTCACTGCAACCTTGACTGTGCGTTCGGCACCAGTATTCCCAAAAGGAACCGTGCGTCTCAGAGTCGTGTGTGCGGCAGCAGACCGGCCAAGTGATAAGAAGAGCCACCAGCGCCTTGAAAGTTGTGAGAGACAATGTCGATCTGTCTGAACCGTCCAGCTCGTGAAAAGGGCCATCTTTCCTCACTCTTCTTACATCACTGTTCATACTTGGGAAAGCTTGCCCTGGCTAGTAGAGGCCGGAAATTAATGCTCTCGACGAGATCTGCACCCTAAAACGGACCCGCCCTGTTGGCTTGGGCCTTGGTGTCAAGCGCTCTGCATTCTGGAATGATGAGGATGACTCGGACCTGAGTCACAGCCCGGGGAGAAATCCTTACCGCCAGTGAATAATAATAGTAATCACGATGCTACTATGTTAGAGAGCTCTCTTCTTGCAAGTAAGAGACGTATTTACACTGCCAATGCGGCAGTGTAAGTGTAGGGGGCAAATTTGCTCGGCTGAGAGGCAACGCTGGCCATGCTATTGGAAATCTATCTCTGCTGCCAGAATTCGATTTCATGTCGACAATGGCAATGCCGAGGGAAGAGGTTCTGGTGCCTCAATGTTGTTCTTTAGAAGTCTTTGACCCCGTGTTTAAACCTGCCGCAAGTTGCCTGTCGGCTGTTGGGAGCATCATCCTGCTCAACCAGAGCATGGAGATCGTCCCTCCCCCCACCGACAGCAAGATCGCCCGCAAGCCAAGCCTCCTGGCCCTCCGAGGATTACTGTTCTATGGGCGGAATTCGCCAAGCACTAAGTATAAGTGCGCATGCGTCGAAGGCGATACAGACACAGCGGAGGGTGGCCACATCGCCATCGTGTGGCCTTTTCTCGGCCTATCCTGGTCCCGAGGGCCCGCCAGATTTGTTTCAAGAGACACCATGGGGAAGGCGGTGGCTGTCACTGGAGAGGAGGTTTGAGTGAGGGGTGGGCAGTATGCGATACTGTGCCTGAGGGGGCACAACGGGTTCACCTGCTCGTCCTCTCCGCCAGTATCTCACCCACGACCTTGGCGGTCGCCGCCACGAGGAGCTCGTGCTCGTGGGAGTGTATCCTCTGCTCGAGGTCCTGCAGCGTCTCGCCCTCCCTGCACTCGATCTCTCTGGTCAGAATGGGCTCGCCCCTGTCGACCTCGGCGATCACGTAGTGAATCATGATCCCGGTCTTGTTGTCCTCGAGGGTGCCGGCCTGGAAATCCTGGTATGCGCGCTCGATGGCGCCAGCCCCGTCGTATCGGCCTGCAGCGCGAGTAGGCATGTCAGTGACATACACGCACACATCGTGCTTGAGATGAGAAGAAAGGGGACTCACCGGGCAGGGCAGGGTGCAGGTTGATGACCCGCACGCCCTTCTCGGCGACAGGCTTAAGGAACGCCTCTGTGAAGACGTGCATCCAGCCCGCGAGCACCACCAGGTCGGGCTGCTCGGCCAGCACCTTCTCGGCCAGCGCGGCGTCGTACCTCGCCCTCGCCTCCCTCTGCCTCTTGGGGTCCTTCTCCCCCTTGGCCTGGAACCCGCCCGAGACCATATTGAAGTATTCCGACGGTATGCCGGCCTTCTCGGCGCGGGTGACGGCGTAGGCTGTCTTCCTGTTGACGAAGAGGCGGACGATCTGGGCGCCGCGGATGGTCTGCGATGCCAGGCCGTCGAGGAGCGCCTGGAAGTTGCTGCCGCTGCCGCTGGCCATGACGACGATGCGGCACGGGGGCGCGGAGGAGGACGCCATGGCGAGGACTGTGTGGAAGTGGTAATTGGAAGGTAGCAACGAGCTCGACGTCCACTTCACTTTCTTTACGAGACTGGCGAAGCTCGAGACAGCTGTAGGAGGGGGGAACGTGTGTGGTCGTGCGACGAGGACAGAAATCGCTGGTGGTGAGTAGGCCCCGGAATGTGCCCCTACAAAATCTGGTAGCAGAAAGTTTTGGCTGCCCCGCGCGGGCTCAGCACTTAGGCGGGGTCCACCACCGCGACACACGTTCGGCTGTAAAGACGTCTTGAAATGTCCGCAAGACAGGCGGACACTTATAGTCTTCCATCCACCACTGATTCTAGGTGTTAGTTTTTGAAGACTCTTCTTCTTGCAGCATGTGGTATTCCGACTCTCAGATCACTTCTCTGTTTAATACGAGTGCGTGTGTGCAAATGCTCACCTAGCTTGCGGCGGAACGAGTATCACCTATTGGCAGCCACCATTTTCAGCACCCATGGTCATCTTGGAACCCGTTTGCAATATTACAAAGTGTTGTATGATCGAGCAGGGACAACATGGTAGGCGAGCCTTGATCCAGATACTACCTACTTGATATATGAGCAATATGCCTTCCCAGCGGAGAGACTTTAGCTGGTGACACAAGGTAAATATTCTCTTGGGTCTGCAGGTGTCCATACAGTGCCCATGATCCCGGTTCGGCTTCTTCCCAAGAGCTAAGCTCATCACCACCATGTCCTCTAGCCCTGAGCTGCCTGAGCTGCCCAAGCTTGTAGGCCTGTAGTGTGCCTTGACAGCAGCATGGCATTATTGGAAAACTGACTCAAGTCACCCCATACCATCATCCACATGTGATTGTCGGCGTGGTCGGGTATCAAGACGCCCGCCCCCATCACGAGCTTAAATCTCTTTAGGCTCATCCTAGGTGGAGCCTCTAGAATTTTGCCATACTAAGTATTGAGCGTAACTTCGGGCGGGAGGTCGGTTGTTTCGAGAAGGAATCGGCGAGAGAAAGCGAAAAGAAAGAAGCAATAAAAGAAGGCATGTCACCTGCATGAGTATCCATTATTCTGCTGCTCGCCGCCACCCACTTGCAGACCCAATGACCGGAGCTGCCGTGTCGGAAACTTATTGGGAAGTGGGAAAACAGAAACTCTCTTTTTTTCTCCTTCGTACTATGCACGTACTATGTACGTTCATCACACGCCCTCTCGCCCCCAGCAAATATACTGTGACCCACACAAAAGAACCTGCTGGCCACCAGTCGGACCTCGTATTCCCGGACTGGCGACGGTCAGCGCCGGCGGGTACGAGGCCAGATCCAGCTTTGAGCACCGGATACTCCTTTTGCACTCGTCTGGTACTACGTAGTAGTACTGTAATGCCACTACCCCTTGACCTAAAAAAAAAGAAAACAAAAAACAAAAACAATCCTCTTGCTGTTGTATAGGAGCAACAAGATTTCTCTCCTCTTGGACGTGACACGCACGAGATGTCGCGTCGTTCTCTACTGTAGTACTAGCTTGTATTCTCGCTTCAACATCTAGTTAGAAAAAGGAAGAAAAAGCCCTGTGAGGCTGCAACTGTTACTTTGAAGGATCGGGGTTGCCAAGCGCCCCGAGAGTCTGACAGCTCTGTGTAGGAAGTTCCTCTGGGACAGGAGGAATGCTGTTTTGTGTGTGTGAGTGTGTGTCGGACACCTCCCCTGTTTCAACCACTTAAAGAGAAAAAAACAACCCTGGAGAAGAGCTCAATTTGCGATGCAGCAGAAAGGTGTGGTTTTCTTGGAAATTGCATCCTGATCCCGTTGTTTTGGAGCTGGGGGAAGGGGGAAGGGGGAAAGGGAAAATAGGCCGGCTGGCGATGCTTAAGCAGGGGTCAGACCTGCACATCGATGCTGCATCAAGATCGCCATCCGCACTCCCGTATTCCGAAGGGGAAACATGCTATGGTACATGCCTGTTGGTGCCCGGCCTCTGCGCTTTTTCGTCGTCAGCTGCTTATATCGATCGTCACACAGCATCGACCTGATTTTCTTCCTGCGGTGTAATCCAGCGAGAGCTTGCCCAGCGGGTGGTGCACAAAATCGTCCCCCCCGGACACCAGTCACCCTCCTGATCGTGGCCGATGAACTTAACGGACCCAATCAACACCTCTACACATGACACGGAGGCATAAAAGGCCAAGGCAAGACCGGTCTACGGAGAGAAACTTTGTGTGGTACATAATCGGTAGATAGGTACTTACATGTGCGGGTGAGGCTGCGACTTGTGGCTCTTAGGCGCCGGGCCAATGTTTTTGTTCCCAAGGCCCACACTTATATTATATTTTTGGCCCCTAACTCGAAACACGTCCACGCGTCTGCAACTTTCAAACCTGCGTTATTTCTGGCGAGACAAGTTGTGACTTGTGTCATACTTGTAGTACTTTGGTAACAAAACCCCCTTCGCCCCAGTGCGCCCATAAAATTGCTTGATTTTTTTTTTTGTTATAGCACGGGTCAGGGTTCAGTTTCTCAGGGGGAGACTGGGGAAGCATGATGATCTGCCTGCCATCATGTCATACCCAACTCAAATTCTCCATCTGGGGTGCGGCGGCCTTGCTCCACAGGGGGCGACGATCTTTAGGGCTGGTGTGTCCAGGTCGGCATGGCAGGCTACGTGGATCCTTTTGGCGCGTCGAGTTTCCTCCCCGGTGAGGTTTACAGTAGCTACCTCTGTGTGTGTCTCGCAACAATAGTAGGTTCTGGCAAGGACGGGCATCATGTCGTGCCCTGGTGTAATATGTTGTGCACCTCGAAACTCCGGAAAGGCATCATCATGAAAGAAGAAAAAGTCGAGTCTCTTTCTTTTTTGTCCAGACATGGCCCATCTCTGCGGAGCTCGACAGCATCTGCCAGGGAGTGTGTGGGTAGTGGGTCGAGAACAACACGGGGGTTTGTTCAAATCGTCATACATCGCGCATCTCTCTCTCTCTCTCTCTCTCTCTCTCCCCTCTTTTTCTTCTTCTTGCCATCTCGTTGAAAAAAAGGCAAAAGTGTCGCTGTGCTAGTAGAGAGGGGATGGGGCGTGCACAGGCAGCCTCGTCCTGTGAGATTGCTACTCTCAGGAACATGGCTGAGACCTGGTGGCTGGAAAGGGGGGAGGGAGGGGGAAGATTAGTTTTACTTTCTCTCTTAACCCCGGGACAATGTCGAGCTGAATCTATCTGCCGGTTGATTTTATTTCGATTGGTTGGCGATGCATGCCGAACACAATACCTGGGGAGGCGCGCACATTTTGGGGCTTGCATGCAGTAGAGAGCTACCATGCCGACCCTCTCGCCACTGCATGTCCGGAGCTGTGTTCGTTTTGAGACAGACAGCGGTGAGTGTGTTCTTGTTTCTCGGGCTGGACCCACCAAAGCGAATGCATAGCAGCCATGCTGATATTGTCCGTGATCTTGAATAACGTCCCATGATTTCCTTGCTTGGTCAACGTGCCCGTATGATCTGAGCGGGCCCGTAGCTGGGATTACCCCCATTTTCAAATCGCATCCCGGGAGAGAGAGAGAAAAAAAGAGAAGAAAAAAATCTGCCCCTGTTCCCCTCAACTTGAAAGAGGCAAAAAGAAAATGACAAAATCCCTTGGACGGTGTGCCAGGGATTGGCTAGGTTGGTCAGATTAGATGGGCGGTGGTGTATGGAACCCAGCAAAAACGACTAGCAGAATGTGGCTGTACTGTGTAGGTAAGACCCGGATTGGGTGGCTGTTGTAGTGGGTGGTGGCTAGCATCGAGGCCGACGAGGTGCCGCATCCTGTCGGAGAGAAAAGACAGGAAAAGAAGGGAAAAAAAAAAAAAAAAAAAAAAAAGGAAAAAAAGAACTACCAGCCCACTCTATTCATTCGGCTGGAGGCGAACCCCAGCAGCAGTGGGTGCCCTCCATGCAGGGCCAACCAAGAAAGAGGGAACAGTGTAATTCAATGACCTTGTTCTTGAATGCAAGACTGGTCCTTTGTTGGAGGAAAAGAAGGAGAAGAAAAATCGACCAATCGTGTCTTTTTTTTCTTTCTCTTTTTTCCCCTTTTTTTTTTTTTTTTTTTTTTTTTTTTTCTTCCGAGGCTTCGCTGTCTGTAGGGGGTAGCTGCTAATTTTAAATTCTTTTAAGCTTGGGCCAGAGGGTGTTATAGCACGACACGGGGGACCCTCCATCTAGGCCACTACGGGGTACGGGAACAGTGGGCAGACGCGGCTAGCAGTACATAGTACGTACTATTGTGCTCCGTACTGCTAGGGCCCATTACCACCTGCTAACCCAGGTACCATCAAGTAGTACCACAGTACCACAGTACCAAGCACCTAAGGCACTTAGTAGCACCGAGGCAGCTGGGCTGCCCACCACTCGCCACTGCACGCTTGCCTTCGTCTCGCCTCTGTACGAGCACTGCAGTACATGTCATCTCGAATCTACTCCTCTCTCCCTCTCTCTCTCTTTCTCGCTCTCTGTTCCGAGAAAGTGTGGGGTATATATGACTGGCTGGCTGCTTCCAGTCATACACATACAACATCATCATTCGCCACGGACCGTCGGCTCTGACTACCACCACGTCGAACATGTGCTGCTGCTCTGCAGGCGGGCTGGAGCCAAAAGGATGCCATGCGGATGCAGTGGATGGCAGGGGCCTACCGTAACGGGACTAGGGTGCTGAATACGGGACGGGTAGAAGGGACCAGGCCAGGAGGAGCCCAGTAGCCGACAAGGGCCTCAGCAGGCCACAGGCAGCACAATTTGCGGACCGAGCAGGTTGGCGTCACACTCCGTCCCAATCACAGCTTTGCCTGCAGGGCCTAAGCAGATCCCTGAGATCCCTGGCCCGCCCATCCTCTTTTCTTCTTTTTTTTTTTCCCTTCCTTCTGCTGTCAGAACCCTTCAAGAGCGAACCGCCTGTGCACGCGGCCACAGGCTGTCCCCATCCCCATATTCCCAAGCCTGCTGTGGCCTGTTTTAGGCCCTCTTTTGTGCCGTCTCCTCCTACGCCCAGCGACTCCTTTTACCGTTGCCGACCCAACCGTACCCTCACTCCTCAATCCTGCCTCCTCCCATTCACACTGCACGTCCTTTTCCTTTTTCCTTTTTTTTTTTTCTTTCTTTTTTCTTTATCTCCTTCTTTACTTCGTTCCATTCCTATTCCATCCGTCAAAGCAACAAGCAGACGACCGTTTTGCCCAACCGGCCCCCCCAGTCTCATTTCTTAATTGATCCATCCTGTAGGGGACGTCGTTCGTCTTCCACCACCGGACTCGCCCAGAGTCCCGCTCCATCGTTTCGATATTTCTCTTGTACTTGTATTGTGCTACGCTTCCCCACGGACGAGAACACCGTGCGCCGCGACCTGTCCCGAGCATCTTTGGGTATCTTAGTCCTTCGTTTGGAAGAAAAGAAAAAGAGGCTCAGCACCGCAGCAGGGGCGTGGTCCTTCTCTTAAGCTCTACGCCATTCGGGAACCCGGCCAAGGCCAGACTACGACACCAGGAGCTTGTTGCTGCATAGCTGTGTCACCAAAAACTGTTGTATTCACCACACTTCGATCGTTAGGACTTAGATCCCTTCTCCCTCTAGCCTCTACCCTGCTGGCCCTCGCCTTGTCTCAGCATCGTCTCTCTCTCTTTCGGTTCTCCCCTGGGTCTCGTTCTTCCATTCGCCCTCATTTCTGAATCAATCAATCGAGTCAGAATTCCGGGGTCGTTATTGGATCACTATACCGTCGCCTAGCAATCGCGCACCTTGCATCCAGCGTGTAAGTTAAGAAACGAATCTGTCTATTTGTGTGGCTGGGTCCAACCTGGGATGACCTTTCCCCTCCATCTCGTTCTTTTTCTTTTTTTCTTTTTCCCAAATGTCTTTGCTACTGTTGTTCGCCTGTTCGTGCACTCTCGTGTCTTTGTGTGTCGAGGAGTGTGTTCTGGCCGCGGTTCCAGAGCCACAGTGCACTTCACAAGAGCCAGACCAGACGACGCCCTCCTGCTGTCCAGCTTCAGATCCGGCAGAGCCGTGGCGCAGAGACGACAGTTATTTGTTTGGGGGGTTCTACAGCAACTCTGGCCCATTCGGTGTCGTTGCGTCTTGCCTTCGCGGGGTCTCGCTGCGTCACAAAAGACAAAAATGAGGCAGACGTACGAAGGGTCTTTGTACAAAAGGCACTTCACCAAGACGCGGGCGGGCCGTGGCACGTTAGAGGTTGATTGAGAACACAGCTAACTTGGGGATTCCCTCATCATCCAGTTGACCGACTACGACGTCCTCTTTGCCCCCTGCGAAGTCTGACTGTCGCCCTACGCCACTCCGCCTCCTCGCCTCGCCTCGTATTCTGAGCCTGTCCGGCCCAGTCTGCTACACCGCTCTCAGCAGCACAATCAGGGGCCCTCCAGACCTTCTTCCTCCTCCCTCCAAGCAGCATCGCCGACCTGCTGTGCGCCCGACAAGTCGATCAGCTGTCTGCGTTTCCCAGCACCTGTGGGCCGTGGTTGATCCTGCCGGAATCAACTACGCCCAGCCTCTCTTGAGTACACATGCCTAGATTCGCATTCGGGAAGCGAAGATCAACCGCAGAAGGTGACAATGAGGTTCCACCTCCCTCCTTTCGCGTCCTAGACCGTTCAGAGGTGGTCGAGGGGAACGGCAAGTCTTTTGACGGTGGCATGAGGCTCTCGGCCAAGACGCACATCCTGCCCAGGACGACGGTTTCCGATATTTCATACGAGGACAACATCTTTGCCGACTTGAAGCCCAATGCAAACCGGTACGTTTCTGTCTCTCTCTCTCTCTCTCAATAAATTTTAGTGGGGTCGATGAGGCTGTGGTGTTAGGGGTTGTCTCCCAATTTCCCACAGGGATGGCCAATTTTAGTCACCCTGGCATCTCGTGTCTCGAACAGAGTTCCGTGGCGCACACAAAGTACCAGGGGAGATAAAGCAACGTGTGGATATCGGGGGCTGACTCGTCCGCTAGCGGCAGTGGATCGACCAACACCACAAAGACCAATTCGACCGACAACTCCTCTCGACACAGCAATGCCTCAACCACTCCGTCTTCAGCAGATCTGAGCGGGCAGGAGGACTGGAGACTGGCCAACCACAACAAAAAGTCACTCACAGAGAACCTCATCCAGCAGCAGCAGCAGCAGCAGCAGCAGCAGCAGACACCCAGACCGACCTCCTTTCTGAAATCAGGCCGGTCGTGGTCCTTTGGCGGCTCAAAGAAACACCTGCCTCCTGTACCTGTCGAGGAGGCGCAGGTCCCGGACACACCTCCGGTGCCTGAGCAGTTCAAGACGGGCAGGGCCAGGGCGACGACATCATCCACCGACGCCACCGTCACGCCCCAGCCGAACCAGGACATCGGGCTGGACCTGGGTGGTAGTTTCAGCAAGATGTTCTCTGGGTTTGACAAGCGATCTAGCGCCATGGCGCTGCACGACGAGAACGGGCGACAGGTTCTACAGTCCTCAGCCATGACAGGGGGCGGGTCAACGCTCCCTCGCCCATCCAGGTCGATAGGTTCTCCAAGGTCGAAGCGCCGCAGCACTCGTGGGCCAGTCATCGGTCCAACGACAACCTGCTGTCTGGGAACGAGAACGCGCCTCCCCCGGTGCCGAAACACGGCGAGGTCATGCCGAGCCGTCCCCAGCACTTGACTCAGTCGTCATCAGACAACCTTCTCAAGAGGACGAGCGCGATCTTCAGCGGACGAAGAAAGCCCACCTCGCCAGAGACAAGCGAGAGCGACGACCTGGACAGCTCTCTTCTGGCAGTCAACCGGTTCATGTCCGGCGCCAACAGCCGGAGCCCGACCCCGATCGAGGCGATCGGTGGGCAGCAGAGGACAAGCGATGGTGCGGGGCCAGGCTACACAATTGTACCCCCGAAATCACCGGCGGCTAAATTCGACCTGGTCGATGAGGACGACAATTTGTTCGACAACGTTCCCCTCACCACCTCAAGACTCAACACCCCACGCCAGCCGCCGCCGCGGAAGCAGGAGGCCGAGGCACCAGCGCAGACCAAGGTCATGACCCCATCCGAGTTCGAGAGGTACCGCAAGGACAAGGAGGTGGAGTCCCGACGGGTCGAGTTCGAGAAGGCTCGTGAGAACGTCCCTGCTGATGATGACGACGACGAGGATCACTACGAGGACGAGGAGGATGAAGCCGAGAAGTCGCGGCAGGTCGCGAAGCAGCGGAGGAAGCAGGAGGCGCACATGTCTGTCTACCGACAGCAGATGATGAAAGTCACGGGCGAGTCGGCCGATGCACCCCCTCGCGCCCCAGCATGTCCATATCCTTCAGCACGCCCAACCTGACCGTTCCCGAGTCCTCGAGGAACCCGTCTTCCGATGCATCCGAGGACGACGAGGAGGTGCCCCTGGCGATCCTGGCAGCCCACGGGTTCCCCAACAAGAACAGGCCGCCGACCCGGCTCAGCACCATGATGTCGAACCCGAACCTGCGACAGGCTTCTCAGCCCAGCTACCAGAGACCAGGCTCCGCGACGGGTCATGGTGCGACGGGCGGCGGGTCACTGCCGCCTTTCGCTCGGGGCCTGCCTCAGGATCCATACGGTCTGGTCAACCCTACCGTCCGCGAGAGCTTTGCGCTCGGGGGCGGTGTGCCGGCCGGACAGAACCCGCCTGTGCCGCCTGGCGGCCTCGTAGGTGTGATTGCCAGTGAGGAGCGGGCACGGTCTCTGAGGCGCGGAAGCCCTCAGGTCCCTCCGATGGACGGCTTCCACGGCTCGCCAGCAATGGGCCCCGGTGGATTCGACCCTGTCCACGGCATCCCCCTCAGATGATGTACCCACAGGCGATGCCGATGATGATGTCGCCAGGGGAGCAGGCGCAGGTCAACCTGAGCCAGCAGATGTCACAGTTCATGCACATGCAGATGCAGTTCATGCAGATGATGGCCAACAACAAGTCGTCGGCCCTCGAGCCTCCCCGGTCTGCGGGCCACATAAACAGTCAGTCGCTCAACCAGGTTCCGACCATCAGCGGAGGGGGCCTGAGCGGACTGGGCATGGGTATGGACATGAACCAAGGAGGAGCACGCGGGTCTTACCTGGAGACGCCGATGATGGATGCAGGAAGGCCCGACATGCACGGGCGTACAATGAGCATGGTGCAGCCCAGCTCTACCTCATGGCTCCAGCCAGTCCCTACGCCGAGGGCAGGATATGCAGGGTCGATCCAAGGTCAAGGATACGCCCCGTCTATTGCTCCTTCGGAGCGCAGCAACGTTGGGCTCCCTGGCCGGTACCGCCCGGTCTCGCAGATGCCCGCCGCCGCCTCCACGACGACGCCCGACCTGAACCGCAAGTCTTTTATGTCCGGAGCGATAAGCTCCCTGGGCGAGAACAAGACGCCGAAGATGGATGACAAGAGCTCCAGCAGGAGGTCACGCACAGAGGAAGAGGCGGACGATGACGATGATGAGGGCTGGGCGGCCATGAAGGCCAAGAGGGACCAGAGGAAGTCTACATGGAGGCTGAGAAAGACACTGGCTCCTGGCGACCTCGATATTGGCTCGCTCATCACGTGAGAGAGAGAGAGAGAGAGAGAGAGAGAAAGAGAAGACTTGCAACAAAACAAGCCCTCAATGTATTTTCTCAACAGGGTGTGCATTCTTGGGCTGGGAAAACCTCAAGCGACATATACAGCATCATGGCAGCATTTCTTAACAACATCATGGCATGAGAAGGGATCTCGCAGCAGCAGCAGCAGCAGCAGCAGCAAGCAGCATTTCACGGTCATTTTTTTGACGGCGGGACGGGCAGATAAGCGGAGGTAAATTGTTGTTTTTTTTTGTGTATATTGCCATATAAGGGGGACCCTCTGATATATATAGTTAAAAAGGCGTTGCGAAATTACGGGTTCAGAGATGTCGAAAGCATTTGGGGGATTTTCTTTTCTTTTGTTCATCTTTTTTTTGGTCCCCCCTTCAGGGACGAGGCTGCATGATAGACATCCCCATCGTGGGGAGTAATGTTAATTCTTGACATAACCTGAGAGGATTCTGCTCTTGACCACACGACTCTTATCCTATCTGGCCAAGTGGCCATGCCTTTTTCTTTCTTTTTTCTTTCTTTTTAAATAGTCTGTAATCGAATCGTCTCTGGCACTCCAGGTCTAATTATCTCCTTTGGAAAACCAGGCAATAGTACTTTGTCCGGCCGGAACTCGGCAGACCCGACACTCGTAGCTCATGATGCCCATGCCCGTGCCCATCGACCTATTGGTTAGGACGAAGCAGCCACCTTCCCCGAGGCCCAGCCCTTCCTCTTCTGGCCCATCTCGACGGCGGCAAGCCCCCAGTCCTCGCCGTGGTTGTGGCTGCCGGCCGTGACGCCTGCGCGGGCCTTTGCCTGGCCCTCGTCCAGCACCGTCAGCACGCCAAAGACGACAGGCACGCCCGTGTCGAGCTGGACGCGCATCAGGCCGTGGGAGACAGAGTCGGCAATGTACTCAAAGTGCATGGTTTCGCCCTTGATGAGGACGCCGATGGCGATGAGGGCGTCAAAGGCCGCGGTCGAGGTCTGCGACTTGTTGGCCGGGAGGGAGGTCAGGTCGGTGGTCGAGCTGCCGAGGAGGTCGCCGGCGGAGGAGGCGGAGGAGGTGGAGGACTGGATCTGGGAGGCGGCAAAGAGGCTGGGGGGTGAGGAAACTCTTGTCAGCAACCTCAGGCACAGAGGGAGAGGGGGGGGGGGTTTTCGCAAATACATACCGCTGAACACCGATGGGCAGCTCCCACGAGCCGGGCACCGACTCGACGACAATGTTGCTCTCCTTGACACCGCACGCCAGCAGCTTGGCCTTGGCGCCCTCCAGCAGCGGGTCGATGATCTCAGCGTTCCACCGTGCGTGGACGATTCCGATGCGGAGGCTGGTGCCGTCGTGCTGCTCTGGGGTAGGGCCCTTCATGTTGATGTGTGGGTGTGGGTGTGTGGGTGAGTGTGTATGTGAGAGAGGGTCAGCTGGGTTGCCCTGATGGTGCTATTTTCTTTCTTTCCACTTTCTTCTCTCCCGTGATTGGGCGTGGGGAGTTTCGGAGCTTGGTGGGTTGGGAGCTAGAGCTCGGGGTGGTGGGAAGCTTGAGGGAGCTGAGGTCTGGTCTACAGTAGTGGTCCAGAAGTTGGTGGTTGTTGGAGGGGCAAGCACCTCTCATCTGCCGACTTCAGTATGGTTTGGGCGGCGGCCTGGCGGGGTAAGTACTGGCTAGGGGTAGGCTTCTCTACTTACAGTACAGTGGGCTTATGTAATACCTCTAGACAACACTAGACCATGGACCTCAGCACTTTAGGGCCTTGCACATGCAATCTTGGATACTTGATACATCATACTCAGTTTGTATTCAGCATGTGGAAATTTCACAGTTACCCCAGAAGCCCAGACCCAGTCTGTCTTCTGAGATGTCTCCAAAGAGTCTCCCGACAAGAGAGAAACAGACACAATCTCCACAAGCTGTGATCCAAGTTGAGCAAGGTGATGATGGTCTTTCTGCCTCTGTCGGGCCATGCATCCAGAGTCTTCCTCCCTTTGATCCCCTCTGGCAGCTTGTGAAGCTTCCTCCACCATCTCGGACTAGGACTCACCCCTTCTTTGAAAGCCTCAAACTAACACAAACTAGTTCTGCTTGGTGACAGAAGCGGCGCAACAGGTGACAGCTTTCCAGATGGATGATCCCTCTACAGGACTAACCAAGCAGGTTATAAAAGGCACCAGAGCACCTTGCACTGATGCTACTGGGAGAATTTTCCTTTTCCTTCCCCCCCACCTCACTGACCAACAGGAATATCCTGAGCACCTGATCTCGATACAGGAGATTCTCCTCTTCTTTCTTTGCCCTTTCTCAAGATGGCCTTCTACCAGCATGAGAAGAGCTCCTTGGAGGCTCTCCTCAGGGCCACTCAGAAGCAGGAAGCAGAGCCCACAACTATCACTCAGACCACAGAGAAGAAAGACGGCGTCGACGTGTCTTCCTCCACCTCGGAGAAGGAAGGCAGCATCACTGTGATCCCCTCAGAGCACAGACTCCGGCGTATCTCACTGCTGCCCCCCTGCGTCAGCCGCTGGCTCCTCGCCCGCAGGACCAGCAAGGCTGAGGAGGAGGTGGAGCAGCTGCGCGCCAAGATCAACGCCGACCGCGAGCACCTGGCGCACATCGTCTCGAATTGGGAGGCGGCAGTCCATACGGCCCGACGCCGGCGCAGCGCATGGCTCGAGGGCAAAGAGATCAAGCGGTGGTGGGAGGCCAATTACTTCAACTTCGACACGAAGCGCCGGTACGCGCTTGCGGGCGACCAAGGCGCCAAGTCCATTCTCCAGCCAGCCCAGGTTCATGACTTCCGCACGCTGCAGGGCAGGCTTAAGGCTGTTTCGTGGTATGAGAAATCCTGCGAGCGGCAGAAGACATGGTGCGCGAAGCACACGGCCAAGTATGACGAGTGGGAGGTGGACTATCAAAAGTGGGTGCACGGCTCGGCCTGCTGGTTCGTTCGGGACAGGCAGGCCAAGGTACTGCTCAAGGGCGTGAAGGTACCAGTCAAGACCTATGATCTTTGGTATTACGCTTTGCCCGACTAAACCAGACATTTGACGAAACGCTGCTACATTGTCAATTCAAGAAGGGTTAAGAAGGGGGGGCAAAAGGGAGAGGGGAAAAAAAAGGGTGGGCAATTCAGTGGTAAAAGATATACAGACTAGTAGTATTTCATCAATGGATCGTCAGATTTGCTCATCCATCCACTTTCTCTTGTGAGAGGAGATCCGTCACATGCCCATGATATGACCTTCACGCAGACATTGTGCGCACAGCTGAAGGTGACTACCAGTGTAGAGATACTAAAATACCTAAGCATGTAGTAGAGAAGCCTCAAAGAGCAGTGCATTTTCTAGGCAGAGTATTGTCCACCAGGAAAAGAAATATTTGTTTCACAAAACTCAATAAAGAGACCTGATAGAGAAATATCAAGATCATAGTTGATCTCTCTTTCTTTTCAAAAAAATCAATTACTTTGAGCATTTGCCTTGTGTAAACCGTTGCGGCTTAGTAATCACATGCAAGTGTCTCCAAGTAGTACTGCAGTGTCCGTCTTCTGTGCGGTTGTTGCTGCTGCTATCGCGATAAGAAATTTCATGGTGGCTCTCTCTTCCTCCCCCCCAAAATACAACCTCCACTACAACACCCCACCCCAGCGACTTCTTTCCCTCCTCTTCCAACTCAATTCCTCAGTTCCTGTCTCCCAGAATGGCGCCCACACGCCCCTCCAAAAGGCAAAAGCCAAATCCCGCTCGCAGACCAAGAAAGCCTCCTCCGCCGCCGCCGCCGCCGCATCGTCCAGACCACCACCCAGACAACTCCTCGCCGAGGCGACCGCCCACCTCGAACAAGGCGACGCGGCCGGCGCCGTGGCCCTCGCGCGGCAGGCCCTGGAAGGCGCCCTTGAGTCCGACGACGCCCGCGCCTGCGCCGCGTACAACCTGCTGGGCGAGATCCACATCGAGCTGGGCGAGGTCGACGACGCGCGGGCCTTCTTCCTCGAGGCGGCGGCGCTCGACGCAGAGGGGGCGCTGGGCGAGGACCTCGGCGGCGGGCCGGACAAGTTCAACTGGCTCGCGCAGCTGTCCGAGGAGGGCGGCGCCGACTCGGTGCGGTGGTACGAGAAGGCGGCAGCGTGCCTGCGGATCCAGATCCAGGCGCTCACCGAGGCCGCGGCCGGGGCCAAGAGGAAAGGCAGCGCGCACGGCGCGCTCGAGGGGGAGCTGGAGGCCAGGGCGGACCAGAGGAAGCGCAGGCTGGCCGAGACGCTGTGCGCGGTCGCCGAGGTGTACATGACGGACCTGTCGTGGGAGGAGGACGCAGAGGCGCGGTGCGAGGCCCTGGTCACAGAGGCGACGATGCTCGCGCCCGAGCTGCCGGACGCGTGGCAGACGGTGGCCAACGTGAGGGTCAGCCAGAGCAGGCGGGAGGACGCGGTCGCGGCGCTGCAGAGGAGCCTGGCGCTGTGGGTCAGCCTGGACCCCGAGGACCCCAAGGTACCGCCTTTCCCCAGCAGGGTGGCGCTCACGAGGCTGCTGATGGAGTGCGAGCTCGAGGGAGAGGCGGTGGACGTGTGCGAGAGGTTGGTCCTGGAAGACGACACGAGCGTCGAGGCCTGGTACCTGGGCGGGCTTGCGCATTTCACACTGGGCGACAAGATAAAAAAAGGCTCCTCAGAGGGGAACAACAGCAACAACAAGAAGGAAGGGGATGATGGTGACGATGGCAGCTGGAAGAAGCACTGGGTGAGGGCCAGGCAGTGGCTGTCACAGTGCCAGCTGCTGTTCGAGGCGCAGGAGTACGAGGACGAGAGGCTGGGCGAGCACGCAACCGAGCTGCTCGCCGCCATCGCCGCCGAAGCCGCCGACTTACCTGATGAGGAAGAAGAGGAGGAGGAGGAGGAGGATGCTGATGGCTGGGAGGATGTCGAAGACAACGGCACAGATGACCAAAAGATGGGCGATTCATAAGAGAGAAAGTGACACACTCCTCCTGCTCCTCAGGTCGTCGACCGCTCTTACCATGACGAGAATTATATGCATTCTGAAGTTTGCGACTGCAAAGGCAAACAAAACAAAACAACTCGAAAACGACATTGAACGTTGCATTGGAAGGAGTTTCTGGCACCGAAAAAAAAAACACAAAACATGGTTCTTGGGGGGGAGGGAGAGAGAGGTGTTTGCAGCTTCGAGGTCGCGCATCAAAGGCCTTCAAGTGTCCAGGGCAGAGCGTTGAAGAGGAATGTGTACATAGCATGATACCAATACCAACGCAACATTATCTGAAATCGCGTATGGAAAAAAGAATCAAGACTAGCAATTTTCTATAGTCAAAAAAAAAAAAAGAAAAAGGGTATCAACGTCCGTTCCCGCCTATATGCAATCTCCTTGATGCAGTCCAACCCAAAAAACCTCAACACCACCTCTCATGCGGCTCCCTCCATTTCACGCCGAGCAGTTCAAAGATTCTCTTCTCATCCCGTCCTTCGAGCAGCTCTCCATCGGAGATCTTCTGCCTGTCCTGGCCCCTCAGAACATCCTTGTACAGCCCGCGCTGGTTCAGTCTCATCTGCTTTTTGGACGCCAGCAGCCGGATGCTGCGGTTGAAGATGTCGTTGCCCGTGAAGTAGATGAGGGCAGCTCCGTACTCGGTCTCCGGAACCAAGAGCAGATCGATCCTCCGCCACACAGGACAGTAATTTTGGTTATTGTCCTTGTCCTTGTCATTGTCACTGCCGCCAGTGCCTTGTCGCGGCAGCACGCAGCAGCCGTGCCATTTGCTGCCGTCCCTGGTGGAGCCGTGGTGGGCCGCAAGCTCTGCCGTCAGGAACCCCCGCCTGCTCAGGCTGCCGACGAGCTTGTCGAGGAACGGGGCCAGGTCCCTGCTGGAGGTCGTGCCCTTCTTGGTGATGATAAAGTCTATATCACCGCTGCTGGCCGCGCCGCGCCGGTAGCTGCCGCCGATGAGGAGCTCCACCTGCCTGTCGATCCTGGCCGCCTCCGCCTTGACGTACTCGCCGAGCTTCGTAACCTCAGCACGCGGTATGCGGGAGTTGATATCTTCGTAGTGCTCGATCCCGATCCTCTGGCTGTACGAGAGGTCGGCGCTCCGCAGCAGATCATCGAGGGTGCGGAAGCCCTGCGCGATCCATTTGTCGGCGGTCGTCGGGCCGGCGCCGTAAACCCCCAGGAACAGTGCCTTGACCTGGCCCATGGGGTCGTTCAGGGCGAACTGCAGCCGCTGGAGGGTGTGGGTCTGGACTATCTCCTCGAGCTTGGCGGACAGCCTCTCTCCAAAGAACGGCAGCTCTCTGGCCTCCTCGGCCGTGGTGATGGTGCGGTCCTTGACCATGGAGAGGGTGGTGATGATCCTGCGGTAGGCGAGGACCCGCCAGTGGTCGTTCGTCTTGGTGTAATAGTCGAGCATCTTCTTGAACACGCTGATGGTGAGGGCGTTCGGGTTGTCCTTGTCTTCGGCCTGCTCCTTGGTGCCTCCCCGGTTGCAGGCGTAATACTCATCGTATCTCTTCTTTGGGGCGCTCTTGCTGCTGCCCCTGCCCTTCTTGAACCTCTTCTTTTCTCGCTCCTCCTCTGCGCCCGAGTCATCTTTCCCGTCGTCTTCTTCACCCGGGTTGAGGTTCGCGTCCTCGTCTCCGATGCGCGGGACATCTTTAAACTCCTCACGGGCCTCATTAATAATCTGTGAGAGCTCGTCACTGAATTCAGGACCTTCTCCAGGGAGACGGACGGGTCCGTTCAACTCTTCTGCATCTTTGGAAATTCCTCCATCGGTACCTTCTGATGTCGGGTTGCTTTCGTGGTTGCCAGCTGCGTCGGTACCCTCGAGGTGTCTCTGGTCTAAAAACAGCAGCGGGGATGCCGTACTCTGCGACGGGGTCACGTCAGGGGCATAATCCCTCTTCTTCGGGTTCTTGTGGGGAGTTTTCAGCTCTAGAGAACGGTCGGAACTCGGAGTGGCGGCTTGTTGCTGCTCTGCCTCTTTCCCCGTAGACTTGGGCTGCTGCGCAGAGGGTGTCCCTTTGACACGATACTTGAGGTAGGGCGGGAGGACGCGTCCTTGCTGTATACAATCCAGAGGCCACTCCTCCGTAACGAGCGTGATGTGATCGTCTCCCGAGACCGGCGAAACGATGCTCTTGATATCTTCGTATCTGAGGTTCTTGTCGACGACGATATGGGTGGCCTCGGCAAGCTGGGTGGTCACCGTCGCGCCGTACTTCTCTGCATGTTCAATTCGATGCTTGCGAAGAGAAATGCGCTCTGGGGGAATGTAAAACAGCCTGAGGTTCTTTAACATCTTTTTCTCCTCTGGCACGTTGTTTTTGCGCTTGCCCCTGGCAGACCGCTTTCGACCATCGCTACTTGCCATAACGGATTTTGATTTTCTAGGAGGTTGTTGCTTGGATATAGAACGCGCAGGCGTAGGTATCGCCACAACACCTCGGGTCAGTCTTGATAGGTCGGCTGAAGGAGGAGGCTCTTGTAGGGGTGTATCTTGCACAGATGATGTGCTCGCAGAAATCTGCTGTCGAGTTGTTGCTCGAGGGTGGTCATTAACAACAACAGGTGTAGCCTGTATGGTGGTAGCTGGTGTTGTGGTGGTGGCCATTGAGCTGCTTTTGCTTGGCCTAGATGCTGGTGTCGACGTTCTGTCTGCTGCAGCAGATGTAGTGGTCATCTTGGTCTGGCTTGGCTTTGTGAGTTGTCGTCTGCCTGGCTTCCACTGTTCAAAGAAAGCCCGACTCCTTTGCCGGTGGTCGTCTGGGAGGTTTTCATCTTGGTCGTCAAGTGGAGCATCCAAGGCATCCAGCTGCTTGTAGAATGCTTCTTTGGCTTTGAGGGGCAGTTCCAAGGACATGATGCAAGAAGTGTGCAAGTGAATAAGGTAGGTAGTTCAGAAGGATAAGGTCGCCTCTGGTTTTCTACTCTCCAAAGTTAAAAAGTAAAAAGAGAAAAAAAAAGAACAAAGGAAATTTCTGGAAAAGGTTTAGCGGTACTTGTAGGCTAGCCATTTAGTAAGCAAAAAGGGAAGAGAAATGAATAAAACCCAAGCAGTAGATGTGTGAAGTTATCCATTTTGAAGAGCATTGAGAATCCACAAGCCCCCGTTGTGGTCAACATTCACGTTCGCAGCCTTGTGAAAGTGAGCCGCAGAAGTGGCAGCCTCTGGGATTGTAGGGGCACATGACCCGCTGTATATAGCCTTGATTGCGTGCCTCAGCCTCTAAAGATGGTTAGTGCGTTAGCGGGTGGGTACTGGGGACCCCCTGTCTCTTAGTGGCAGTAGCCTGATCTCTCCAAACATGTCCCGGGCAGGAGTCACAAACGGCAGGAACACAAACAACAAATAACATGTCGACAACGCGAAAAAGGCAGCAGCAACAGCCAAAAAGAACTCTCCTGCGCTGGGAGTTGAACCCAGGATCCCGGCGTGACAAGCCGATGTGTTACCGTTACACCACGCAGGATGTTGTTTGTTTTAATTGTTGAAAACGACTGCATTTTGTTTGCTTATATTGACAACCACTCTGAGCCCAGGTTGAGCAGAGCCACCTCCTGCTCCCCCTCTCATGTCCTCTTCCTACCTTACGGCCCCGGTTCTATTTTCTGCGTAGCTGATCTTGTAATAGAGAGATTGAGGAGACATCTGTGAGTCACGGTAGGTTTGGGTAAGAGGGCCAATGTCGGTTCCAGCTAATACCAAGCAGGATCCTCTTAAATTACAGCCTCACCAGCATCGATCATCATCGTACATCAAGCATATCATTCAAGAGTTGGTTACCCCGTACGCACCAGACTTACCACAATTATCACAAGAGGGAACCTTGCTACAAACCATCCAGGGCTGAGCCCAGAGTACAAGAGAAATCTATTTCCGATAATTTCTACGGGACCGTGACCAGTCATCCTTCTACACTCCTCCAAGCCCGCAGCCTCGCGCCCAGCCAAGCCTCATAGCCAGCCCACGCGCCGACGTGCTTCCACTTGGCGCAGAACCTCATCATGACCTCGCACGCCTCCCTCCCGAGCCTCTGTCCGTCAAACCTCGAGCCGTGGGCCTCCCTGACCGCCATGGAGAGCTTTTTCGCGCAGACAGGGCACAGGTACGGCGGCTGCCTGCAGTCCTCGGCCAGCCCCGACGTGCCCTGCATGACGCACGCGTAGTACACGCAGTGGTCCATGCAGAAGCAGTGGCCCAGCTCGTGAGAGGCGGTGCGCACCAGGCAGAAGAGCCACAGGCCTTGGGCGAGATCGCGTCTTCTTCTGGCGGCGGCGGCGGCCTCGAAGGCTGCTACGGCCTGTTGGAGCGCACTGCCGTTCTCGCCGTTGCCATCTTCTTCTGGTTGTGGCTGTCGTGGCTGTGAAATGTCGTCGGACAACCCGCACTGCGCCGCCACGTACGCCGTGCAGTGCGAAGCGGGCCAAATGTGGGATGCGTCGACGCCCTCGCGGTCATGGAAAAGGGGGTTGTAGCGCGCCGAGGAGACGACGGCGACACGGCTGCCGCCGTAGGCCCTGCCGCAGCAGAACTCGTCGTCCTCGTCCTCGTAGATGTCGTGGCCGACGAGGAGGAGGGAGGGCGTACGCGTCTCGGGGGAGGATCCGCACGGCACAGTCCAGCAGGTCGTTGAGCTGGAGCTGGTGGGAGAAGATGCCGTCCGGGCTGGGCCGCGCCCGGATGCGTGTGAGGTTATCAGTAGGTCCTTCTTTCAGGGCCACAAAGGATGTCGTCGGGACGCCCTCCTCGTTCACGTCGTCGTCGTCTTCCCCCATGGCTCGAAGCGGAGAGCGGGGCTGTACTCCTTGACCTCGAAGCCGTGGTAGAAGGCGCTGAGGTACTCGAGGACGTCATCAGCCCTGGGTGGTTGGGCTGCTGCTGCTGCTGCTGCTGCCCCCGGGCGGCTCCCTTCTTCCCCTTCTTCTTATTGCTTGGCCCCACTGCTGGTTCGATCCACTCGCCCATGAAAGCCATGGACTCGGAAAGAGCTGGTGGCCTTGCCACGTAAACTGTCTTTCTGTCGTGAGTGATCCGATTTCTCTCGGCCATGTTGTGCCACGAGCGCAGGCTCTGTGGGGGATAACCGGGGTACTCTGCGAGGTCATCGTCAGGAAGGACGAGGGGCGCTGGAAACGTGAAGAGGTGAGAGGCAGGCTCGTCTTTGGGGTGGTCGTCCTGTGAGAAGCGGCCGGAGAGGGTTGTGGCTGCGGCCCTGCTCTTCCAGACTGGTCGCTGGTATCCAGACTCGGGGCCGTGGGGGGGTATGCGCGCCTCCAGGGAAGGATGAGCGCACTGGTTCTGCTGTCTTGGGGCCATTCCGCTCAAGGACGATCTGTGTGGAAGAGAGGAAGCCAGAATTGAAAGAAGAAGAAGAAGAAGAAGAAGAAGAAGAAGAAGAGAGAGAGAGAGAGAGAGAGAGAGAGAGAGAGAGAGAGAGAGAGAGAGAGAGACTTCAGTACTTAGGATGTACGTCCGTACTTGTTGGTGTCTGGTCCAGAGGTGGCATAGCTCTCTTCTGACAGTTAGGCAGCAACACCCTCCATTCTGCTTACGGCCAAGTCTGTGCTTGCTACAGCAGGTATTGCCCAACTAAAGTGCAAAAGTGCAAAAGTGCAGCAAACTTGTGATCATGTATTTTCTCCCAAGAAACATCAATTGTAACTTGGCAGAATCAGACCGCTGGTCTTACCAACAAGTGGCAGTCGTAGGTGATTCAGAAATGATTGAAGCTGGGAACTGACTCTTCTTAACTCAGTCCATGTAGCGTACTTAGTACGGACGTCCGTGCTTAGTATACAATGAGGTGAGCTTGAGGGCTGGAATTTTCTGGCAGTGCCCCCTCTTCTCCCTTTAGTAAGCTGGTAGTGACATATTTTCTCTCTCTCTCTCTCTCTTCTCCTCTCTCCCTCTCTCTGATGTTTCTTTTTACATTGTCTTGTCTCGGGTCTCGACGCTTTCTCTGGGAACCGGTGATGGAGGCCCTCTGGACTGTCACATGCTACAGTAAGTACTTAAACCCTTAATTAACTAACTATTCCAAACGAACACCCCCTCCTTCTTCAGGGGGAGGGGTGTGTGGTGAATCCGAATAACCGGTAACGGCATCTGTCCCGTCCTGTAGCTAAATAAATTCCTCCTAGCTTGACGCGTAGAGTAGTGAAAGAGAGAAAAGGAAGAAAAGGAAATAACAAAACAAAATTCTCCGATGGGATACTACTGTAAGACAGGTTGAGTGGGGTTTGGGGACCAGGGGGAGGGGCCCAGGGCAACGGGAAGGGAGGGGTTATCCCGTCCAATGCCTCCTCTTTTTTTTTTTTTCTTTCTTCTTCTTCTTTCTCTTTTTCTTCTCTGGCGGTGTGAGATGTCTCAGAGACGCGGAAAGCAAGATGCAAAAGAAAACAGAGCGGCAGTGTGACTCCAAACAATATTATGGTTGACTTATGTGGAATAGAGAGAACAAAACTATGGTACGCTATAGATGAGATCTGGAGACTTGACGCTCTCCTTTCCGTCTCCCTCTCTCTCTATATCAACACTGTGGGGCATTTTATGAGGAGGAAAAAATCATTTACATAGCAAGGTTGATTGCTTTTTTTTTTTTTTTCTCTTCTCTCTCTCTCTTCTGTCCTTTTAAGATGCTCGTGTCTTGTTTCTTTTCCCCCATCCAACTCTTTTCCCATCCCTAGCATGTCCAATCATGCACTCTCCCTTATCTCCCCGGAGAACCTCCCCACCCAACCTATTTATTTAGCCTTGAATACTTATGCATGCATGTCTCGCCCATCCCTCCTCCTCCCTTGCCGGGATCTCCTCCGAACCAAGTAACATACTTTTTCCCTTAAAAAACGAAACCATCTTAACAAGGAACGTGTTTTATGTCATGTACTATATTGTGTCTCTCCCGGCTCCGACATCTCGGGTGCATTAAAAAAAGTAACAAAAGGGGGGAAGAAAAAAAGATAAAAAATAAAACCGAAATAATAAACGTGGTAATGACTGTTTCGTTTCACTTCTGGTCTTACTTTTTGGCCCCCCCCCCCCTCTCCTCCCTTTCCCCTTTTCCCTTCCAGGGTGTCTTCCCGGCAATTTGGTTCCGTATCCAGACTGTCGGGAACGCCACTCACTACTCACTCCCTCACTCACTGCAGCATGCCTGCCTGCCTGCCTGCCTGCCTCTCCGTCACCCGAGAAACCTATTTTTCTTTCTTTTTAACTAACACCACTATGTGGTGGTGTCTTGTCATTATTTGCTACGCAGTCCTACCAGGGCTTATTGGCTTCCAAACCTTGCAAAGAGGGGCAAACATCAAAAAGGAAAAAAAAAAAAATTGATGTCATGCTCACTGCATTTATTACCCCAAGAACGCTAGGTCGCCTGCCATGGGTATAGACCAAGCCGACTCAACTAGAACGACAACCGCTGACTTTTTTTCTTAAGCACACACCGAACCTCGGTGCAAACGTCGAATATGGGTTGTCTCCCTCCTGCTGCTCCCTTCCACCGTCCTGGTAATTCGCTGTCTCGTGTCGCGCGCCGTCCAGCAACCCCCTGATGACCACCTGCCTTTACTGGTGTCATCTCTTCTTTGCAATACAACACACCCTAAAAAAAAAAAAAAAAAAACAAGTCGGTGCTGTTGCACCACAGTACATATACAAGCAAATCTCAAAAAACCCCCGAGCAAAAAGAAAAAAAAAAAAAAAAACAGAGAAAGAGAAAAACCACACCATTTGAACAGACCGATCTCTATCTAGTAGCCACCCAAGTCCCGAGCCGATGTAGTAGCCAATGCATCTCCTCTTAGACCTTTCATGATCCCCCTGAGAAGTCTCCCGGTGCCTGTGAAGACGCCCTGGACGCCGCCGTTTTGGGGGTTCGTGGCTCGTGTTCGACCCTACGCATTCGCAATTTGACGGATAAGATGACTAGTCATCATCGTCGTCGTCGTCGGCTCCGCCCTTGCCGCCTTCCTTCCTGATGGGGATCTTGATGCCCTGGGTGGCAAAGCACTTGCTGAGCTCGGTGCTGTCGCAGACACCAGGGAACTTCTTGGCCGAGTAGACCTGGAACTTGTCGCTGAACACAGATGCGAGGATCGGAGACTTGCCAATCTTGACAGGCGCATCGCCCTTCTGGTCCGGGCTTGGCTTGACGTCGACGAAGGAGAATCGGAGCCTACGAGAGTTGTTCCATGTCCACGTCAGCATGCCTCTCATCAGAGATTGTGTCTTGGAGGTGTTGACAGCTTTCCGGCTTACCTGAAGTTCCCTTCTGTCCTCACGCTGAGATCCTGCATGACGAACCAGATGCCGATCTTGTCCTTGGTGTCCTGCAGCCGGAAAGCACTCCCAGCGCAGTTTCCTATGAGGTTCCTGGTGAACATGCCCTGGACGCCTGCACCTGAAGGCCCCGACATGGAGATCCTCTGTGGTCCGTTCATCGAGCCTCCCTCAAACACCTGCGCCGGCCTGTACATGGGCGTAAAGTCAGGGGGATACGCGTAGGCCGCCTGGCTGTACCCGTTGGGGGATGGTGAGTAGTTGGAAACTGCAGATGGGTCAGCTCTGATCTGCAAGCTGACGTAGAGGTTTTAAGCAAGGGCCCACCGACCTTGACCATACTGACTTCCTCCCCGTACGGAGTGACGGCGGAAGGCTGAGCCTGGCTGTACAGCGACACCTGGCTGGCATGAGAAGACGGGTAGGGAGCAATGTTGGTGGACCGATACGGCATCGACTCGAGATTGTTGAAAGACTCGTGGATGGTTGAGGAGATGGCTGGGGTGGCGGTGGTACTGCGCACCACATTTACCTCCTTAGAGCCAAGGTCGTCCCACAGATCTACCGTCACAACGTATTGCGCAAAGTCGATGGTGCTGTCGGGCGCTCAAGGTTAGTTTCTACCGCGGCCTGCGCTGCCCCGAGGATATATAGAACCCGACACTTACTTGACATCAACTTCTTCGCCCGTGTTGACATCTGTCACAAGAAGTCTGATCGCTGGTGGTGGAGTAAGAGGCCTGCGGTCCTGCTCTCGCCCGGTTAGATGTTGTCTGCTAGCAGGGGAGAGGGTGTGCCACGAGCACGAGGAACGAAGAAGCCTACTTTGTCACCGAAACCGCACATTCTGGCACGGATTGGTTGCTGCTCAACGATTAAACTGTAAAGGAGCAATGGTCAGCCTCTCATCGTTGAGAGAAGTAGGTGCGCACCAAGTTCAAGAAGGGGAACCAGGAAGCGATCATGACATACGCATATCGGCGGCCATTGAGGACGGTAGAGACGGACTCGAGCTTGGTAACAGGCTCGTCGAGGATTGGCGGAGACGACAGCGAGGGCGGGGGCGGTATGTTCGCATTCGGACTTGCCTGGGAGTGCGGCGGACCCAGTGATGAGGCTTGATGGTATAGGGACTGGCCTGGCTGTTGGGGATGGCCCTGCTGACCCGGGTAGGATGGCTGCTGGTGGTGCTGCTGGTACGTCTGTGATTGAGCATACCCAGGCGTGCTGCTGTAGGCATTGCCATTCGGCGAGGACGCCATGGATGGTAGTGTCTGCGAGGACGCATAGCTGCCGTGCGCCAGAGGAGGAGGGGGCAGTTGGTGGGGATAGGCAGAAGGCATCGTGCCGTTTGGCCCTCGCGGGCTCGAGTACGAGGTCATCTGGTGGACTGATTCCCTCGTAGTTGATCTTTTCTCTGGAATGGTCCGATACAGAGACCCCAAGTTTCTGGCTGGACGAAGAGGGGTTTTCTTCTTCTTCTTCCTTCAGAGTAAACGTGAGCAAGAGTTATCTCGCGATATCGGTCACCTGGTCGGCGGTTGCGGTGCCGACATGCGACGCTGCTGGGAGATTCGTGTGTCGTCCCTGTCGCTGGCCCGACGAGGGTTGGGAGCGGGATTGTTTATATCGCCTCCCGAAGTCCACAACCACTCTCTTTCTCGAGTCTGTCGTCACCAGTGGTTTTCCTCCCCAGTGCAGAGACCGTCGTGAGGATCTTTCCCAAAAAGGCGCCCACTAAAGACAAAAAGGACAACGTTGACAAGATGAAAGAGCTTCGACCACCTAGAAGGAATAACACTCGAGCAGTGGGGAAACCTTTTGATCAGCGCATGCCAGGGGGAAGGGGGGTCGATGGCTATGGGCCGGACCGTGCTGCCGTCGCGAGAGAGACTGAATGCATGGGCTGGCAGAAATGTAAATGGAGGGCTGTTTTTGAGATTGGGAGGCACCGGGAAGCCGAGGTACTGTGACAAACACACACAGCGGCAGCGGCAGCAGTACAACAGGTGGGTGAGAGAAAAAGGGTGGGCCCTAGAGCATGTTGCCTAAAACAAGAACCAAAAAAAGGCTATGCAGAAGGCTGTCTGTTCTCTGTTCTCTGTTTTCTGTGTCTCTGTTTGTATGTGTGTGATTGTGCAAAGTGCATGAAAAGGTTGTGGGCGAGAAGAGAAAGGATATGATGGAAGAGAAAAAGGGTCGGACAGGAACAGGTAGGTTCCCAAAGGTAGAGAGAGAAAGAGAGAGGGAGGGAGAGAGATAGCAGTGGCAGTAGCAGTAGCATGCAAGGTTCAGCAGAGGTTCAGGTTCGGTGGAGGGGGAAGGGAAGGGGAGGAACGATGGTGGCAGCATTTGACAGGCGCCCCTCTGCAGCAGCAGAAGGTACAAGTAGTCGATTCAGAAGCACCCATGCTGGCCTAGCCCAGCACTACGGGCCACACAGGACACAGCAGGTTTGTGGTTATCCAATAATAATAATGTTGACCCTGTTGCGCCAGGGGGCGGGCAGGGGGTTTAGGGGGACTGTACTGTGGTACATGCAGCTGTGTGCAGTGACAGCGGGGTAATCAGGTATCCAAGTACTGTACCACTCACTATACTTGTACTATGCCATAGCATCATTGTATGGGCCATGGGGCCGGGAAGTAGTGTTCCGCACTATTACATAGTACTGCTGTATTAATGCATACCCTACACTATAGTAGGTGACTTGGCTTATATCGCACATAGTATGGTACAGCAGCGGATACTATAGTAGCACCACCACCAGAGCACCTCTCCACGTTGCACACACAATCTCTCTCTCTCTCTCCTTTTTTTTTTTTGGGGGGAAGTGGGGGTAGGGTGTGATCAAGGAGAGAGTGGAAGAAAGAGAGAGGGCAGAGAGCGAGAAAGAGAGGGTGGAAGAAAGAGAGAGAGAGAGAGCGAGAAAGAGAGGAGAAGAGCCCACTTATTACTGCATACTATCTGTCACCTTTTTTTTTTTTCATTCTTATTCTTTGGTGGAGAAGAGAGAAGAGGAGGAGGGGTGGTGATGGTGGGAGGGGCGGTCGAGGGGTTGGGTTGCTACTACTGTAGGTGGTACGGTGTTGCTCCCTTTGCTGGTGCTGCTGGGACCAGTAATTACTACGTACTATGGTACACAGGCTGACAGGCCTTGCCAGATGCAGGGTTTGATCTGGCCAAATAACCTCAGACTGGCTAGGTTAGGCCCCATTTCAAGTAAGTCTAGCCTCTCAATCCAGTAAATCAGTGCAGACTAAGATTGACACGCTGACCCCATGTGATACCGGACCACTATATATGTACTTGTGCGTACTTGAAAAGTAGCACCACAGTAATTAAGAAGAAAAAAAAAGGTGTGTAGTGTGTGTGTGTGTGTGTGTGTGTGTGTGTGTGTGTGTGTGTGTGTGTGTCCAATACAACCTGACTTTTTTGTTGATAGGGAAAACTCATCACAGTCGCAGCTGCCAGAACTTGATTGTCAGTAGATGCTCAGGCAGGCTCACCTCATGACTCTCTTAGCCCCCCTCTTTCCTTCCACTCCATTTGCCCCCCCCCCTCCTCCTCCTCTCTCTCTCTCTCCTCTCTCTTCTCTTTTCCTCGGAATCCATCTCAACAATCATTCTTCTCTTCAGTCCTCGTCACCCCTTCAGACCTCTGCCGGATCCTTCCCGCAGGTGCCCACCCTCTCTCTGGTATCTCCCCTTCATTTGATCACAACCAAACCCAACGCCCCTCCCCTGCCCTTCCTTCCTTCTCTCTCTCTCTCTTCTTTTCTGATGTGTGCCTGCTCCTCTTGAAAAAGCCCCACCGGCCCGCTGCGGCCCCACCATACAAGCGAAACGGGAATTACTTAGTATCTCCTAGTCGGCCGGCTGCCTTGTACGGACGTATACTGAGAGAGACGGGCACCGGCACCTTTGAACAATGCTTGTGGGTGCTTTTGGGGGTCCTGCAAAGGAAGAAGATCAGTGGGCCCTTGGCCTTCTTCTCGAGCACGATAATTTCATGCTTGTTGCGTCTATGCAAGACCACTCAATCCAGATCCGACACTTAACCGGGCAGCAGTAATCTCGGGGACGACCAGCCGGCTAAGAGACCGACGGCGAGGTACTTATTATATACGAACACACACCCACACCCACACCCTTGTATGATATAAGTCTCTGCTATTTACTCCGTACTGATGATTCGGATCAGTAAGCCTGGCCTGCGCAACATACGCGTGTACGGCTGAAGCTTATTCTCTCGTGTTTCCGTCCTGTCCTCCTCCTCTTTTTCTTTTACTTTTTTTTTTTAATGTTCTTTTTCTGACCAGGGCCAGACAGAAGCTACTACTACTGGTGGCAATCAGACGGTGCTGATACAGTTGAAGCGGCACACAGGGCACAGACAGCGGCTGTACAGAAGCAGCATAATCGCACTGCACACCTACACCCCCTCTTTTGTGGGATCTTCCCGCTGTAGACAATGCATCGACTAGAAGCTAAGCTGAGGCTTCAGAGACGAGATTGTGGCTCCTCGGAAAATTTACACAAGGCGGTTCCGTTCAGAAAAGAGGCAGAGACAAGGAGGGGGAGGAGCCGGGGGCCGAGCATCGCGATCCCTTGTGATGTCGCGCGCAGAGACGCCACCACCATTACAAACCCACCCTGGGCCTGCCATCCCTAGCTGTTCTCCTCTCTCTCTCTTTCTGTCTCTCACACCACAGAGGCTCGACTGCGGTCACATGTGCCACTGCCCCGGGACCAGGCGAGTCTACCAGTAGCACTCCGTACCTGCCCCTGGTCCCAACCTGCTGTGGCGCCCACACCAGTGACCACAGCATGTCACAAACTGGCAGCCGACCAATCCACCGATGTCGTACAACCCAGGGCAGCCATTCTTGTTCTGGTTCTTGCCCTTTTACTTCTCTTTCTAGTCCTTTTCTTCTTCTCCCTTCCTTTTCCCTAGCTGAACGAGTCCTCGTCATTCGTTACATTTTTTACTTTTTCTGCGGCACTGCTGATCTGCAAGCCACCTTTTTTTATTTGACGTCTCACCACGTTAGCCAAGCAGCACGCGAGCCCCGCCCAGCTGGACTGAATTTGTCTCTGCCCTCGGGCCACACTCACAGCCCTCCCTCCTCTCCGTCCACGGCTGCACTTAGGGGCTATAGGACTGCTTGCCATACTTTTGTAACCCCTTGAGAGACCCCGACGCACACTGGCACAGCTGCGATGGGTTCGCCCAGCAGGTTTGAGACAAAAAAAAAAAAAAAAAAAGAAGAGCGTCGTCCTCTTGTGCGCCACAGTCCATCTTTCATGCCTGAACGAATGAATCATGGGGGAGGGGGTTTGTTTGTTCGTGCCACCCACCACCAGGCACGCATGATTTTATTTTATCCGCCTCTCATCTGCAGAGGTGCGGCAACACTGCCCTCCAACAGCTTATCCAGCTGGGCACACGCATACACACATGCTTGGTCTGGTAGTCAAGCAGGCCTGGCGTAGCCTTGTCGAGCGACGTGCATCAATGCTCCTCTCAGGCTTCTAGCCGTGGTCCTCGAACTACGTACTACTACTGACATCTCTTGCTGCCTGAGCATGTAGAAGCGACATGAACCACAGCTATTTCGTAAGATTAGGCTGGCAACTGCAGTAGAGCCTAAAGCTGAAGCTAATTTTTTTTTTTTTTTTTTTTTTTTTACGTTGATCAAACGGCAATGCAATCTGCCAAGCGCAGCATTTTAGGCAGGAGCGGGCGCTGCATTCAAGTCGATCCTATCCTGCCTCGCGGTTCAAGTTGAGAGAGAGGCAAAGCTATCTGGATTAGAAATACATGTCATATCGTATAAGCCTCGTGGCGGAACGGAACAGTCTTGTACAGTAGCAAAGGCAAAAGGGCATATATAAGTCCGCGGTGAAGAAAAAAGCCAGTGCGGTCAGTGTATGCAGCTTCTGCCCAGCTCTGTCTTGCGGGCTGAATGGACCGGCGCAGTTGCAGATCTGCAAACTCCCCAGTTTTTAAAAAGTACAGTCAAGTGTTTTCGCCACGGTCACGTTACAGAGAGAGAGAGGGGGGGGAGGACGGCCTAAAGGCATTCATTCTTTACAAGGTGGCCTCTCTTTTGTGCTCATCTACAGCCACACATCTACCTACTTGTCACAACAACCACCTCTGTTAAGAGCAAGTTGGTCAAGAACATGAGGAGGTAACAGGGCATCGAGCCTAGCAGGATTGTAAAATCCGCGTTCGTATCAGTAATAAATGGGACTGAAAACAAGTACATTCTCAAAAAGCACTGCCTTGAATATTGATCCATTGCCTATGGTTCCTGCCTAGTAGCATTACTTGTCTCTTGGACAGCTCTTGGAACTGCTACAAAAGAACGAGAAAAAAAAGGCTTGTCCATCTTTAACACGTGTTGTTAAATGGATATAATAGAGAAAAACACACTCCTGTACCTTCCACCATCTGGCCTAAATCACGCCATCCCAGTCATACCAAAAGTAGCAATTGTAGATGCCCACAACCCCGAAGAGTCCTGACTCCTGGGTTTCGGGACAGCCAAACGGACGGTAAAAAAGAACTCTTGGCAAGAAAAAGAAAAGGCTTGATGCTGAAGATTAAAAAGGCAAGGCACCTGCCAGACCCCAAAGCCAGCAAAAGGCTAGCAAAGATTTTGGTGTTTCTGTTTCTTTTGCACGATCACTCCTTTGCAGTTCCGTTTCACCCTGCTGTGATAAATTGGTCTCCATCTCAAAACGTTGAGAAAGCCAGACAAATGAAAACAAGTCGTGGTGGTAACTACCCCCCTTCCAGCCTCCTTTGTCCACAGCCAGCACACGTTTTTTGCTTTTTTATCTTGGGAGGATTGTGTGTGTGTGTGTGTGTGTGTGCAGCAACACGGCTTATGCGAAATGAAATGGTGTGAACGCCCCGCCTGCGGATTTCTGGTATCTTCTAACAGGTCGATTTCCCCCTTTGATGAACTCCTCGGAAAACAAAAAAGATGATGCATGCTGTTCTCTCTCCCTTGTCTGTGTCGTAATCTGTAGCACACATGAAGATTCTCATGAAGTTGAGCTGATGGACAATCCCCCGTTCAGGTCTCTCGTTGAAGAGTGAGAAGTCTGGTCCTCTAGAACGCCACACTGAGCGGTCACGCTGTGCGCTGGCAATGTGTCCCGCGCAAGTCAGTAATTATTCATAATTGTTCGCATCTCCCAATTCACGAATCGGCTAGTTTGGCGAAATGTTTGGACCAGATCCAGCCGACAAGATTGTTTGGGTCGTCCTGGTTCTTGGCGAGCCACAGTTCACCCTTCTCAGCGACGACATCGAAGATCTGCCCGGTATCCATGGTTAGTAAACAGATGGGCTGTTGGTTTGTAGAAAGGTCGAGATCAAGGGGTGGAGGCAAAAAGACAGGAGAGAGAAAAAGAAGAAGAAAAAAAAGAACGAACCTCTCCGGCTGTGTATGTTAGATAAGGATAACCAGCCTCGTGCTTCGTTGTCTCGATATTAAACTCGAAGAGGGATGCAGCAAGCCACAGTACGTTGTAGCCATTGTTGATCTGACGCTCGCGCGATGAGGCACGAGATGATGAGCCGGGCTGAGGCTCCTCGGGGGTCTCGGTCAAGGGCAGGGCAGACTGGAAGAGCCCAGAGTTGCGGTGCCCGTCGCCACCAGAGAGCGGAGGGCTGGTGGCAGGGTTGGAACCTCGCCGCAGGTGGTTTGAGGACAACGACTCGATGCTGGGCCGCGGCACGCCCGGCGCAGAGTCATAGCTTCGTCCCGTGCCGGGTCGTGTCGTGATGGGCGGTACGTTGCGCGCGCTGGAGATGTCAGAGGAGACGGGCGAGGCAGGACCGCGTGAGATAAGGCCTGCATAGTAGTCCCTATAGAAGTAGCCCGAAGAACCGGGGGCACCACCACTGTTGTTGGGCGGAGGCGATGTCGGGAAAGGGGGTTGTGCTGCTTGGCAAAGTCGGGCGTAGGCAGCACCGGGACATGATCGCTCGTCATGGACAGGCCGCGGAGCCGCGGTGTCCCGAGATCAGAGGGTCGTGACCTGATCCTGGAGACGGTCGTCTCGTCTGCCGTGGACTGAGAGGTTCGGGACTTCATGGTGTGGTTGAGAATGCCGAGGGCCATGATCTGCTCTTCCATCTCCTTGAAGTCTCGCTGGAAGGTGATGACAACCTCGGACTCGTCGCTTTCTGTGACTGCCCCGACAGCGCGGATCTTTTCCTTCCAGATGAGCCACCACTTGGCCTGGATGTTGATCATGTTGTCGAGACAGATGTTGCCGACCTTCTCGGTAAGCGCAGAGAGCTGCGGCAGTTCCTTCTTCAGGGTGTCGTTCAGCGCCTCGTAGTGCTCCACCAGCTCCGTGAGCTGCTTGTCCACCTTCTTGCCGCTCTTCTTCAGCTGGATGGACTTCTCATAGTCGAGGCGCCGCTTGTTCCGCTTCTTCATGGCAAGCAGAGGGTTCTGATAACTCCGGATGACCAGCTCGAACGGCTCAATCACATGTTTGCGGATCGCAAAGAGCTGTTGTTTTCTCTCTTGTCAGCTGCTGCTAGTTGGGAAAGTGTGTGTGTATGTGTGTGTGTGTGTGTGTTAGTTGTCTCTGATCGATGGGGTGACTTACGTGTTGGTCCAGGGCCACCGTCTTGATGTCCCTCATAGAGACATTGAATTGGACCCATTTGGACTCGAGCTCCGGGTGTGGGCTAGTCTGAAGCCTCATCACTATCTCCATCGCAGACAGATAGTCCAGAAACGTCTGTACATAGGCCGCGACCTGTCTGGTATAGAACTCCACATCTCGGAGGACGACCTGCAGGCGCAGGTAGTCGTCGCTGAACTTCTCGTTGAGCTTGAGATACTCGGGATCCTCGGGCGTCCTGTTGCTCGAGGCCTGCAGCTTGTCGACCCTCTTGCCAAAGGCTCTGGCGAAGCCAGCCTTGACATCCGACTCCTTCCCCTTTCTGCCCACGATCTGTCCGACCAGCTCAAAGTTCTTCTTTGTCTTGTTGATGTCAAGGATCGCAGTCTCGACCGAGACCCGGGCGGCAACCAGCCCCTCCCGGTCAGGATGATCCTCGGGCGTGTACTGCAGCAGCTGAGCGATGAGGTTGGGGTACTTGGTGATCCTCTGCATCGGCTTGATGAGGAGCGAGTCTAGGTTCCACGCAGCCGTGAGGTCTCTGGCCACCTCGTTGCACTCGTTCAGCCACACCTGCACGGTCGGGTCCTGCTGGATCTCGATCAGGCGCTTGTTGGCGACGTCGCTCGTCCGGAGAAACCCCTCGTGTGCCGCTCTCATCTGCTCGATGTTCCGTACAAAGGCCGGTCCGATGATGGTCAGACGATCCCTGGCATCGTTTGTCTCGTCGCCTGCTGCGGTGATACTGGGCGGCGATACCAGAGTCGTAGAGGATGGTGTTGCCGAGGGAACAATTGATGCTGTCGTCGAGGCGACCGAGCGAATCGTATTCGCATCCGAAAACGTCGCGTCCTCCTTCAGCATGGGGGACCGCTTCCCTCGAGGCACGTAGACGCTTGTGACGCCGTCCTTGAGCTCGCCGAGGAATGTTGTGTGGAAGGCGACAATCTCGTGCGTGTTGCGGAAGATCAGCTTGATGGTCTTGTCGTCAAGCTTGGGGCACGCCTCGGCTGTTCCCTTGTAGATCTCCTCGACAACGTTCATGTCCCTGACGAAGACCGCCTCGGTGTCCACTATCTCCCTGATGCACAGCTCACGCTGGCGCAGGCGGTTCTTTTCTTTCCTGGCTGCAGCAGACTCCTCGTCCACGTCCTCAGACACCTTGCGCTCGCCCTCGATGGGCGTCTGGGCGGGCGTGCCGCTGGCGAGAGACTGAGGGGACGAGGTGTCGTGGTAGTCATCGCTCTCCCTGCGCAGGACGGGAAAGCTGATTGTCCCGTTCTCGTCTCTCACGGCAGAGCAGGTGGACGTGTGGTCGTCATAATAGCCGCTGGCTGGGCGTGAGCCGGCGTCGGGGGTGGCGGCGGCGAGTGATCTGGCAGCCTGGGGATGCGCGGCCCATGATCGAGCCCGGGGGCGTAGGATCCGAAGAAGAGGCCCCGCGTGTCAGACTCTGCCGCACGATGGTGCTCGGCAGTGCCCTCGTCGTCTCCGCCGCCGTCCACGTAGTAGCGACGTCTAAATGACGAGGAGTCGTCGTCGTCTCGCAGTGATTGAGGCCGGGATGCGTCAGCTTCGCTCGTGTCGGCATAGTCCAGGCGCCGTGAGTCCCTGCTGCTGTAGGACAGATCTGTCCACATGGACTGTTGGCTCGAGCGGTTGGCCGGGGTCATCATCGAGGGGACGTTGAGGCTGTTGGAGGTATCAGGGGTGCGCTGTGTCTCGCCTGCAGCCGAGGGACCATCCGAGATGTCAACATCAGAGGCTGTGTATGTTGAGTCTCGGAGGCTGGCGATGTTGTCCTTGAGCCGCGGCCCGGTGTAGAAATCCTCCAGAGAGTCCATGTGTGGCTCATCCCGTGGCTGCATGTACTCTGCCTCTTCCTGCTCGGCGTACGGCGGAGAGCCGAAACCGGCATCTCGACTTATGATAGTGACAGTGGTTGTGTGGTACGGCTGCGCGACGTACGGCTGTGGCTCATACTCATCCTTGACTGCAGCTTGTGGCTCAGCAGCAGCAGGCTCGGCTGGCCGCTCGGCCTGTACCTCTGGCCCGTCCTGCTGCGGCAGTTCGGGCTGCTGCTGCTCCTCCTCCTCTTCCTGCTGCTGCTGCTGCTGCTGCTGCTGGTAATGGTGGTGGTGGTGGTGGTACTCTGGGATCTGAGGAGGCTCGACCTCGGAGACCGAGACTGTATCGTAGTCCTCCTCCGTGAAAGCCCCAGGGATCGAAGGTTCGGCCCCTCCAGAAGCAGTCCACGGCGATGGGCCCTGTCGGCCGGGCCCAGGAGAGGACGGCTCGAGGGATATAGTGATCGGGATGCTCTCCTCGTCGGCCAGGTCCTCGAAGGGGTCCCTGTAGGTTGCCCTCTTGTAAGAAGACGAGAATCGCGGGGCGGCTGGAGCTTCAGTCTGGGCGGTGGTTGTGTTGTTTTCGTTGTTGTTGATTGGTGCCGCCGGTTGTTCAGCTGGCCCCTCGTGTGCCGGGCGCTCAGGCACGGGCGGCTCCGTCTGCGCTTCATGGTCAAATTCAGTGATGACGCTAGTCTCCGAGACAGCTGATGGAGGTGCCTCATCCTGGTCGAAGGGTGGTGACCCTACGCTTGGGAAAGTGCCGGGAAGTCCTAGAGTTGGAGAATCGAGACTCAGCACGGGCGGCGGCGGCGGCCGGGCCGTGCTTGGTGCTGCGCTGTTCCCGATCGATACAGCTTCGTCGCCGCCAGCCGTCTCGGCGCTGCTGGTGGTCTCCTCCTTTCGTGGACCCCCACCACCACATCATGGGACGCGTCAGATGTTCTGGTCGGCTCCCTCGCCGCCTCGAGCGCAGCGGCTTCGGCAGCGGCGATCTGTGCCTCTGCTCGGGCCTGTGCGCGAGCCTTTGCCTTGGCGGCCGCCTCGAGCTCCTTCTTGCGCCTCTCGGCCGCAGCCTCCCTCGCCTCCCTCGCCTCTGTGTCGCGTATCGTCTGGCTGTATTTGAGCTTTATGGTCTCTCGCCGCTGCGCAAAGTCGACGGGCCCGCCCAGCGACAGCTTCCTCCTCCTCTGTCCTGGAGGCGCCTCCTGTCTCGAGTCGGTTCTGGCCGAGGGCCTGAACGGTGGGTTATTGTTGTTTTTATGGGAAGAAGACCTGGACTGGTCGACAGTCTTGAGCCTGGAGCTGGCAGTCGTGGCCTGCGATACGGGCTGTCTCGGCCGGGAGCTTCGGAGCGGGGGCGACAGCTTCGGTGGCGGGGAGATGACAGCCGCGAGACGGGCGGCGTTAGTGGAATTCTGGGCAGGTGTCTTTCGGGCGGTCGATGGGCCGGTTGGCGTCTTGGATCGGGTGACAGGCGTCTTTGCACGTGTCACGGGCGTGTTTTGTTGTCTCGACGTTCTGCCGCTAGGTAGCACCCGCCGCACACCTGCTGGCGAGTTGGAGCGGGACGAAGCCGGGCTCGCAGGATTTGATGGGGTGCTGAACTTCCTGTTCATGACGGGGAGCCGAGAGGACGTCGAGGGCGAGTGAGGCGAGTATGACTGCTCTACCTATCGCCGCAGCTGCGTGTTGGTATTGACTGGGGGCCCTTTCGGGCCGGCCTGGTCACTCTGCGACCTGGAGTGAGACCTCGTGGGGCTCTCGTCGGTGCGGGGGTTGTGGTGGTGGTTGTGGTGTGGTGCGCCATTCCTCTGGGGCGAAGCAACCCCGCGGTACCAGTCAGTAGGCGAGGCAGGCTCGGCGTGAGCGTCTGATCGACTGCGCTGATGTTGTTGTTGTTGTTGTTGTTGTTGTTGTTGTTGTTGTTGTTGTTGTATCGAAGGATCCTGTCCCGAGGGGGACTCTGCCTCCCTCCGCAGCAGCGGGTCTTCCTCTATGCCGAACCCAGGCGTCTCTGCATTGGCGTCCTCCTGCCGTATCTCCCCAAAAGGAGAGGCTCACCTGGAGCAGAAGGCGGGAACGACGACGACGACAGCGACGCTGACTGCTGCTGCTTGTTACTGTTCAGTGATGATAATGACTGATTAGTACCATGTGTAGGGTGCGTGCTATTGTTGTTGTTATTTTTATTGTTCGAGGGGGTGGTGCTCGCTTTCGGCCTGCTGATGCGGCTCGCAAATGACTGTGAGTTGGACGAGACTTGGTCCTCCGGCATGAATCTGGACCGCTGGGTGCCAGCAGAAGACGCGCTGCCGCCGCCCGCCCTCACGGGGCCGCCGGCCCTGGCGACATTTCGTGATGGCACCCGTCGGGGGTCGCCTGGGGCCGCCGTCCCGTTCTGCTCGAAGCGCTTCTTCATGTCCTTGACGCTCGCCCTCGCAGCAGCAGCGGGAGGCACGGCACTTCCAGTGACGGAGCGAAACCTGCTTCCTTCGTTGGGCGTCGCGGATCGGTCGTCAACGGGGTTGGATGCTGAACGGTAGAAGGGCCTCGTGCCAGCGCGGCCGCCTTGCAGGGCTGGCAGCTTGGAGGAGGAAGCACCAGCACCAGCAGCAGCAGTGCCGTTGCTGCTGCTGCTGTTGCTGGTGGTGTTGGACCGTGCGGGTGGGGCGCGGCGGTTGGTCGAGGCGGCTGAGGCCATGGGGTCGTGGGTCGACGAGGGTGGTGGTGGTGCCGGGTCGTGTTTCGCGCCCTCCAGGTTCCTGTAGCCTCGGTAGAAGTCGTCAGGGCTCCCTCCAGGGGTGACAAGCGCAGCAGCATCTGAGGCTGCAGTATGAAAGTTGTCATAGGACTGAGGTGACGGGTCGAAGGGCGAGTCGTTGTCGTTGTTGTCGTTGTAGTCGTCGCCGTCAGGAGGAGGAGGAGGGTGGCGCAGGACACGATGAGTGTCGTCCGAAGGGTACGGGTCGAGAGCGGCGGCGGAGTCGTCGTTGTAGAGAGGCTGCTGGTGGTGTTCGTCGTCGTATCTGGGGTGGTGCAGTTGCTGCTGCTGCTGCTGCTGTTGTCTGGACAGGGAGGAGAGGTGGGTGGGCGGGAAATCGTGATGATGCTGACGCTGGTGCTGATGATGATGATGGGATGAGGGCGAGGTAGCTACGGCCAGGCCAGGGTCCTGGCGAAGATCCTCGTCTTCTCGATTGCTTCCGTCCATGGTGGCCTGTACATCACTCCTGCTACCCCGTCTGCACCTACTGTGGACGCAGGCCAACGAGCTCTCTGGGATCGTCCCAACCCCCTGCGGCTGGGTCGTGCTGTGCTGTAAGTTCAAGAAGAAGTGGGTGTGGGTTTTTTTTTTTTTTTCCCCCTCTGGCTGCTGCTGTTGGAGCGTGTCGCGAGGAGGGGGTCGGGCAGCCTGCTTGCTGGTGGGCACTATGGACTCTTGCAACTGACACACACGCGCGCAACACACACTCACGCTCTCACACTCACACACAGCTTGTTTCCCAACTGCCCTCGCGCTGCTAGTTGCCAGTCAGAAGGGAGCTGATTGACTGGAAGGTGAGCTGGGCGGAGGATTGGGCACGGGATGTGTGTGTGTGTGTGTGTGTGTGTGTGTGGTGAGAAACTCTTCATGCAGTCACTACCAGCGCCAGCAGGAGGGGTTTGCCGGGGTCAGAGACGACGGGCATTGAGGTGCGGATGTGCAATGTGAGTGGAGGACGGGGATGGAGGGTTTCGGTTGGCCAGAAGAGGATGCCAGGAGCTTCCCTGCGACGGCGGCAACAAGGGAGGGCGCCGTGGGCCAGATGCAAGGAAGGGGGAGGGGACTGGGCGTGGTGTGTGGTGACTGGCGACGGGTGACCGCCCGGTGTTCGATGTTGATTATCTGTGGCCGCCTGCAAGTGGCCTGAAAACAAATTATATCCCCGTACCGTCATGAAGGATCTTCCCCTCAGAGGAGAGAAATCGGTAAGCTCTCGTCACCACCCCTACGAGGGCCTGGGTCGGTGAGATTTGAAGGTGGGTGGTGGGTGGTCGTCGTCGTAGTACGAGGTACAAAGTAAACTATGAAGGGGAGTCACAAGTTTTGAATAGCGCCTGCCGCTGTGGGGATGACGGCAGTAAGACTTTGGAGCCTCGGGAGGGCAAGAGATTCAATCAAATCCACAGTAAGTAGGGGGGGAGGGGGTAAGTTGTGGTGGAGATGGGGGGAGAAAGGAAAGAAAAAAAAATAGAGGTGGGTGAAGATTTGCGGGAGAAAAAAAATGACTGTGCCAGTAAACACGTAGCAGCAGCAGCAGCAGCAGTAGTAGTAAATCGTCACTTGCAAATTGAAGTTTGTTGGTCACTGCAGTTTCAATCCAGACTTGCGACTCCGTAATCAGAACGTGCAGCGCAGCTCCAGCGACAGGGATCAGCCAGCACCACACTACTATCACTATGTACCAAGTATGCAGCGTACATACTTACTGTCTGCAGGCTGCAGCAGGGCCACGTCTGGATTGCAACCCAACACCAGGGCCTGATTTCCCCTCCAAGAATCAATTGATGACGATGACGAGGAGGGGGGGGGAGAGGAAGAGACTATGACTTCAGATCTTGGACTCGATCTCAGACTCTTCTTGGAATATCCGACTAGTAAGAAAACAATGGCATCTCATCGATAGCTAATAACAACATCAACAAAACAACAACAACAGTCATAATAACAAGGGGGCAAAAGTACCGAGTAATGACGATGGCCAGGCGACACGAGATGGCCGTGCGCGTCAAGGTACATGCCTCGAAGTACCGGCCAGAACGTGGCGGCCCGCTTTTCACATACGAACACCACTGTGTCCATTGGGCTGCGATACCCTGGGGGGACATGGACGGGCTACCGCCTGGATGTACCTGTACATAGTACACCAGCAGTATCTGGCACCAACCAGCGAATCTGGACACAACAGCCCAAGAAAGGAGAACAGAGAAGCAAAAGAGTTCCTATCTGGTTTGTCAACAAAGCGGAGACGGAGCTAGATGATCTACTGTGTGTCTGTCTGAGGTAAGGAGGAACGGAGCTGGCCCGGCCAAGCAAGGGAGGCAGTTTATCACTACTTAGTAGGTGGTGCTAAGAGTGCCAGCGGAGTGGTCTAGGCCTCACCATGCCACCTGAGGAAATCGTCAAACCACCTTGTACAGACGTATAGACGTACATAGCAGCCACAATGCATAGCCGCCCGGGTGTATCCGCCGCGGTAGCCATGAGTAGCGAGCCCAAGACAACAAAGAAGAGAGAGAGAGAGAGACAGAAAATAAAGCCACCAAGGCTACTACTTCTGATGATGCACCCCTTCGATGAATAATTGATATCGTGGTAGAACTACTATGTACGGACGTACGGAATACATGTGGGCTGTGAAGCAATCCCCAATCTACTATGGTACACATCCATCCTTTCCTTCTTGGTGCTATAGGCAAGGCCTCGCCCTTTATAGTTTTCTGTCTTCTAACCGATCGCCACGGATCTTTGCTGTGCTGGGAAGGGGTGCCCGAAATGAAGCGACCCTTTTGAGCCGTTCTCTTGTTCCTCTTTTCTGATAAGACCGGCACCTGGCACCATTTTTGAGGTTGCAGTGCAGCAGCCCTTGTGTCTCGTCGTCATTAATGTGAGCATCTGTACCAGAGTAGCGACCCCGGGATCTTGGATACGACGGATTGGATCGACAACAACTAGTGGCAGGGAGATCCGAGGACAGTACTATGAATCTCGTGGACTGCTACTGCTACTGCTGCTGCTACTACTACTAATACGATAAGTATGTACGTATGTACAAATCGAAAAGGGCTCCACAGCCACATGGTTGAATTCTCGACACTCTTTCTGCTTGGAATAGACTCTCGAGCTGTGTGGCGCTACACTCTCCCAAGCAGTACGTCCGCAAGTGTGACAGTATAAGTTCGGTAACGAGCCTACAAGCAGGAGAATGTTTCGAAAGAAACTAAAAAGAGATGAAAGAAGAATGACATTCTCGGCAGGTAGGAAGAAAAATACTGTAGAATACGAGGGTGGGGGAGATGCTTTAGTACGTCGTACCTGTTGTCATAGCGCCAGGGGTCACTAACACGGTCGCTAAACCAACAGCAGAACACTGATACATAGTACTTAGTAGCACCACCAGGCGCCCCCCAGCTGCGCTAAAACACAGCGGCCCGCAAGCCGAGGGTGGTACGCCCAGCCTGTTCCGCTGTTTCAAACTGCCCCAGCAGCAAACAGCACCAGCACCAGCAGCTAGCAGCTGCAGCACGCCAAACGCTGTTGACCGCGTTAATATCATCAAGACCACACGTAATTAGACGCGTCACAAACTTACTGGCAGCGAGGGAACCTCAACAGCAGCAGACCCGGATGGAAAAGCACAGCCGACATCGAGATCGGCACAGCAATTCTGCCAGACGCCATGGCGTGACAAGCTTTTCCCTTTTCCTCATCTTCTTCTCTCATGTTTCATCTCTGGACGTTATTAATTTTATCTCATGCACACGCACGCAAAAAACACAATTCCCATCTCACGAGGGGATCCGTCGCTGATCCGAGCGCTGACGGTGGGAATCCAGATGACACGCATTGCACCGCGTGGCTGTGGATCACACTCATCATACTATTGAGGTTGTAGGACATCGAGACTGCCACCCCTTGCCACAAAAAAAAAAAAAAAAAAAAGGATGGCCACGGGATCGCACCCCCAGCACCCTGACCCTGCGGTGTCTTCGAGGCCATCAGTCTCGAACAAGAGGAAGAGAGGGAGGAACAGCTCTTCAGCAGGCTGGGTCGGTCCTCCTGACGACCAGAGGCCACCGCCGGCAAAGCAGCGCAGGACGACAGGGACCGGCGTGGGCACCCTGCAACCCGCCGACGCTGTGAAGCACGCCCTGCTGGCCCAGTACTACCCAACCACCCTGACGCTGCGGCAGTACGTGCTGAACCATCTGCCGGCCTCGTCCAGGATCCGGCGCAGGAAGGTTGCTGCGGTCGGGACAGCCGATGGATCTGAAGACGACCCGGCAGGTGTTCGAGCACAGCTCGCCAGGCTCCTGGACACAACGCTGGTCGGGCTGCGCGAGGTGCCCAAGGAGACCGCCAAGGAGCAGTCTGAAGACCGCCTGCAGCAGTGGATTGAATACTCGCAGAGAGACGATTCCAACGTGACGCTGTCCGGTGGTGATGCCAGCGCGACTTACTTTCAGTCCGAGGTAAGCTCGAAAAAGAAATCATGCATTCGTTATAGGGAGTACTGGCTGGACTGGCCTGGCTGACCACAGTGACGGGCAGATTGTTGACTTCATCATCTGGCTGCTCTTTTCGAGGGAGAAGAATCCGAGCAGGACCCCTCACCACCTGCTCTGCGATGGCCTGCGGCGGCGCAGTGGTCCTAGGCAGCAGGGAGCGCCGTCTTCGATCCAGGGACTCCACCGCATCTTCTTCAACGAGCGGGTCGCCGCCATCAAGCAGGTCCCATGGCCACACCTGCTTCAGATCCTCGGCAAGTCTGGCGAGAGCATGATGATCAACCTGCTGCTCGACTGCTCTGTCTTCTTGCCTGTTGAGGCTGGCCGGGGTAACTACTATCAGTTGAGCGGTGAGTCTCGGGCGTCGTTTCGAGCATAATATCTGACCACCCAAACACTTGTTCTAATAAACACCGAACCACACAGGAGCTCCAATATTCGAGTGCGAGCCCCTGTCATCATCTCATGGCACTTGTGGTCCGGCCAAGGACCCGCGTACTTTTGAGAGAAAACCGACAGACATCATCTTTGTGAGGAGTCGTATGCTGTACGCAAGAGCCGCACTCAATGCTCGAGGGCTAGTTCAAGTTGGCTTCAGACATATACGTACGTTAACTGATTTTCTCCTTTCCCGACGAGTTCAGTGCGCACGCATGTAGTGCTCACTCTCAATAGATGCCTTGAACAGGTTTCCTCTCCACCGTAGCGGAAGCCCACGGCCTGCCGAAGATGGAGACGGCAACGATGTGGGATCGCTGCACAACGGCACTACCCTTCGTGTAATGATGTACATGTTTCCCCGCCAGTTTGGTCTTCATAACGCTTTCACGTCGCATGTGGACCCCCTGAAGACGGCCCAGAAATTTCAGGATTACACCCTGCGCGAGGCGGAAATCTTTGCAAAGTTTGGCAAACCACCCGGCGGAAACGGCAGTCAACAACTCGACGTGCGGGTGCCCAAGCGGTTGCGAGGAAGGCTTGAGCCTATGATCCAGAGACTGCAGACCCGGCACGCTCGTTGCTCTTATTCCAAGTTGTTAGAGCACTATTGTCCGGTACGAAGCCTCCTTTTGACTGATCCGTTTTGATGCTCTTGTCATCTAGCCGCCAAGAGACTGGAATCGGGTGTACTTGAGACTGATCAGCTATAGAGTGACTGTCCAGTACCCGAAGATGGCTGCAGCAGCCATCATCACCAATCTCACAATAGTAATGCCAAAGCTGCTTCCTCCTTGAACGCAAAGAAAATCTCGAGTCGACATCCCAAGGCTCGCAAGAGGCCTCGCCCGCCGACTGTTCACGCCACCCCGAACCCCCCACGAGGAAGTTTTCATCATTGATAGAGCTTGCGGTGCCAGTAGCTAAGGTCTCTGCATTCTGTCAAGCCGTCTTGTCAAAGATTATCCCAAACGAGTTCTGGGGCTGCGGTGATGTGCAGAGCCACAACCAACGAGTCTTTTTGAGAAACGTCGATCGGTTCATCAAGCTCCGTCGCTTCGAGTCAATCTCCCTCCATGAAGTCATGCAGGGCCTAAAGGTAAGGGGGCATGTCTGTCTGTCTGTCTGTCTGTCTGTCTGGCTGTCTGGTTTAATGTCAAGCAGGGCATGTTGACTCTCTGCTCAGATTACCGAGATCCAATGGCTTGAACCTCCCGGTCTCAAGGGACAGAAGTGCAGCCAGACCGACCTCCGGAAGCGACGCGAGATCTTTGCCGAATTTGTCTACTACGTCTTTGATTCCCTCCTGATTCCCCTGATTCGCAGCAACTTCTACGTCACCGAGTCGAATGTCCACCGGTACCGCCTCTTCTTCTTTCGGCACGATGTCTGGCGGTCCATTGCAGAGCCCGCAATGGCACAGCTCCGGGCCAGGATGTTTGAGGAGGTCAAGGTGAAGGATGCCTCGGCGATACTCGACTCGAGGCGGCTGGGCTACAGCCAGGTCAGGCTGCTGCCGAAGCAGACATCTGTGCGGCCCATCATGAACCTGCGCCGGAGAATGATCACAAGCAAGGACAGGCATGTCCTCGGCCAGAGCATCAACTCCATCCTTGGGCCCGTGTACAGCATGCTGAAGCTAGAAAAGGTGAGACAGCGATCTACGTTTTTGTCTTCTCTCCCTCTCATCTTCTCTCCCTCTTTTCTTTTCCTCTCTCTCTTCTTTTACATCTTGCTTCCTCCCTGATTGTCTGGCTAACTGACGGTTGGCCGGGGATCAGAGCCACCATGCCAGCCGCCTAGGATCAACTATGTTCTCGGTCGGTGAGCTGTACGAACGCCTCAGCTCTTTCAAGCAGCGCCTTGGTCGGCGTCACGGGCCACTCTACTTCGCCAAAGTCGATGTGCAGTCTGCCTTCGACACCATCCCCCAGGATGCCGTCGTCGAACTCATGAGCTCGGTGCCCTCCCAGGACATGTACGAAATGATCAAGCATGTCGAGGTCGCCGTCAACAGCAGTAACCTTGCAGGCTCCAAGACTATCAAGCGGTGGCGCTCGACCGCCAGGGCCGCAGGGGACAAGACCACCTTCCTGGAGATGCTCGCCCAGCAGAGAGTCCCGGGCAAGCAGAGAGACGCTGTCTTTGTGGACAGCGTCTTCCGCAGGATGCACGGCACGCGCGACCTTCTCGCGCTGCTGGCCTCGCACGTCCAGCAGAACCTGGTCAAGATAGGCAAGAAATACTACAGGCAGAAGAACGGCATCCCGCAGGGCAGCATCCTCTCTTCTGTGCTCTGCAGCTACTTCTACGCCGACCTGGAGAGGACACGGCTGGGATTTGTACGCGCGGGTGGTGATGACAGCCTGCTCCTCCGCCTGGTTGATGACTTCCTCCTCATCACCACAGACCAAGCCAAGGCCTCGCGCTTCGTCGCCGTCATGCAAGCTGGCATCCCAGACTACGGCGTAACCATCAGCCCGTCCAAGACCCTCGTCAACTTCGCGCTGTCCGTCAACGGCCTCGCCGTGCCTGCCATCATGCAGCAACAACCCGGCAGCGGCAGCGGCAGCAGCAGCACCTCCTCCTTCTTCTTCCCCTACTGCGGCACCCAGATCAACACCCGCACCCTGGAGCTCACCAGAGACCGAGGCCTCGGCCCTATTCCTGTCCCGGCCGTCAAGGACCCCACCGTCGCCAACGCCCTCACGGTCGAGTTCACCCGCCACCCGGGCGCCAACTTCAGGCGCAAGACGCTCAACGCCTTCAAGCTCCAGTCGCACCTCATGTTCTACGACGCCAGCCACAACAGACCCAAGACCGTCCTGCGCAACCTCTCGGACGCGCTGGTCGAGACGGCCGCCAAGGCCTGGGCGTATGCGCGCTGTCTACCTCCAACCCGGCAGCCCGGCGTCTCGGTGTGGACCGACACTATCAATGAGCTGGTGGACGTGGTGTATCGGCTGCTGACGAGCGGTGCGCGGCGGGTCAAGTTCCCGGGGTATGAGTGTCGGATCAATAAAGGGCAGGTCAGGCTGTTGGCGCTGGGGGCTTTCCGGAGGGTGCTGGGGAGGAAGCAGGCGCGGTTCCTGGGGGTGTTGGCCTGGTTGGATGAGGAGATGGTGAGCTTGGAGGGGGGAAGAAGAAAAGAAAGAAGAAGAAGAAGGTACACAGGGGAGGAGGAGATGGTGGTGGAGGTGGTGGTTTGTGAATGATTCTCTTGAAGGAAGTCAAGAAGAAGAAAGGCAAGATGGCAAGTTTCTTGTGGACTGCGTACGAGCCTATGATGGATGATAAGAAGACATGACATGATACCCAATTACGGAAAAAAAAAAAAAAAAAAAAAAGGGACTATCTGAGCAACGTAATCCATTATAATACCATTGCTGGCATAGTGACACTGTAGACTCTACCGCCCAAAGATCTATCTGTCAAGGACTATCTATCCATCCAACGCGGCAATATGGCAAAGCTCCCACCATGTACTCACCCCTTCTTTCTAATGCACCGCCATCTATATAATGCTAATGCAATCTATCACATCTAATCACACATAAGATCTACTTCCTCCCCGTCTCACACCGCAATCCCGCTCTCCCACCATTTGCCCCTCCCCCCATTACCCATCTCGGCAGATACGTCGAATCCCACCGCCACCAGCTATCGCCAGGCCTCCCCAGACCAAGCGCCCGCAGGGGACTCGCCGGCACAGGCTCCACCATCCACACGCCCGCCCGCGCAAGGTCATCGCAGAACAGACACTGCGCACACCCGAGCCAGGCAAGCACGAACAAGAAATTGCCCACCCGCCGTGCCCACACCGGCAGTGGTGGTGGTGGTGGTGGTCTTGGTTGCAAAGGCTTCAGAAGCGCCGCGGCGGCGGAGGACACAACGGACTGGACCAGGGTGCCGGCCCAGCACAGCAGGAAGAACAGCAAAGGTGCCCAGGGCCGGCTGGGCGGGAGACAGGAGACGCTGCCGAGGGCGTGCAGGAACCCGCTCTGGGCAAAAGCCAGCAAGCCCGCGAGGGCTCTCCCCTGTGGGGAGCGGGGGAGCGATGTGGCCGTGGCGGCCCAGCCAGAGGCCGGGTGCGCTAAACGCCGTGCGGAAGGTCTGGTGCCACCAGCCGCCCCAGAAGCCGGCCATACCTCTGTCGAGGACACCGGCGGTGAAGCTGCCGTAGACGCAGGGGTAGTGCCACAGCTCGGCGCGGGTGCCGAGGACAGGGCGGAGGGCAAAGTGGGCCAGGAGCTGGTACGAGGTGATGATGAGATCGATGGCGATGAAGATGGCAGAGAAACAGAGGAGGGCCCGGTAGGAGAAGAGTATGGGGTAGGGGAGCGCAGCGAGGACGGGAGACAGGGCAAGAGGGTGATGATGAGAGGAGGAGGAGGAAGTGGTGGTGATGGTCACGGCTCCAAAGTCTGGGCCGAAGATGAAATAAGGATCCTTCATCATGAGAACACTCAGGGCGTCGAGAGCCAGGTAGGACAGGATGATCGGCATGAGCCTGAGGCGGAGCCACTCCCTGCCGCTGGTATATCGGCGATAGCCCTGGCGAGTACATAGGGGGATAGATCTGAGGTCGACGAGGGAGCCACAGAGAGGCTTCTCAGGCTTGGCGAAGCGTGGGAGTATGGGAACACACCAGTTCCATCCTGTTGTGTACGCTGTCAGTCCGTTGAATGAATCTCTTCTTTTATAAAAACGAAAATAACACAGGAGAAAAAGGACCGATGGATAAGTGTGAAGCTCTCACCAGTCCCACGGAACGACGTGACGAGGTCCCAAGACCAGTCGAGGCGCGTCCAAAAGGATGCATCTGCTGGATAGGCCTGCCAGTAGTACTCATACCCTTCAGCAAGGCTCCTCGCGACATCCTCGTCAGGGACATCCATGGCCTCTTGACCCCCTCATCCTCCTTTCTTCTCTTCTTCTTGAGGTCCTGCTGCTCAGCACAAGGGTCGGCGGCGCCGTCAACGCTCCTGAGACCAGCATCAGCATGACCGTTCCCACCCGGAGGGGGCGAGGAAGAAGAAAAGAGGCCATTCTGCTGCTGCAGCACCGCATAGCCGTTCCCAGAATGCACCACAGTCCTATCGACAGACTCATGCACCACCATCGCCCTCGTCTTCTTCTCCTCCTTCCTCCTCTTTTTCCACCCTCTCCGCCTCAAACTGCGGGCGCATCCACACAAGCAGCGTGGCGCTCCAGAGGATGCCCCAGGCCTGCAGCAGCCCGACCACATACCCCACCGCAAAGTTGGCGCTCGAGCTGCCCGCCGCCTCGGAGAGGTTGAACGCCACGATGAACAGCACGAGCAGCCACCGCGCCCGGAACAGCCACGGCCTGTTCACGTGGGGCACCGACAGGTACAGCACGGGCAGGATAAAGGCGCCGAGGACCGAGTACGGGATGACCAGCGGCCGGACGGCGCCCGCGGCGAGCTGCTGGGCAAAGTGCTGCTCGTAGAGGTCGCGGGCGTGGGCGCCGAGGTTGGCGAGAGAGGCTGGCGGCAGGGTGGTGATGGGCACCGTCACCTGGCGGCCGCCGGTGCTGCCATGCCCTTCTTCCCTCATCCTGATGATGAAGGTTTTTTTGGTTTTCGGGGTTTTGTTCCCCTTCTTCTTCTTTACTTTACCAGGGCATATGTGTGTGTAACACGTGTTCCTCGCGTCGAGCCCCTCTAAAGCTGTGGGTATCAGGAGAGGTTCGGTCAGTCCACGGCCTCTGAGGTTTGACTGACGACAGCTTGACTCACACGCGCCCTCACACACACACACACACACACACACACACACAGGGAAATCGTCACCGTGAGGGCAGCTGCCTCATGCCTTGACCTCCAGTAGGAAGGCGCAGCAATTGCAAATAGAGGGAAGGAGAGACTTGGTGTGTAGGTGGTAGTGGTAGTTCAGGATCTTGCTCAGGAATCATTATTACCCAAACCAAGGCCGAAAAAAAAAACAAGACTGAAAACTTGAAAAGAAAAGAAAATATAAAATTGACAAGATATGCAAGTTTTAATGCTCCTGCTGCTCCTGCTGCTCCTGCCCCCATGGCGCAGACAACTGCTCTAACTGGTGATGCAGTGGCTCTTCCCACTGATGATGGATTTTGTTGACGTCAGTACTCAAGTACTTATTTACTGGGTGGAAGGACCCTGAAGAGCTGATGCTTCGGGCCTGGACTCGGGGCTGGTTACAGGGATCTTCGGGCCTAGCCGCCCCCTACCACCTCACTGCATAACCCGCTGTAAGCGAATTACACGTACTCCCTCCGTACTTTACCTTGGCCGGAGCGGTGTGAGGGAGTGATCGATCTGGCGCGCGACTGATCACCTACCATGTAAGTACTTGACCAGTGAAAGACTACACATACACACTGTCATTTGTTTCACTCACATGGATCTCTGGGGTATGCACTGCCTCCATTGGATTGATTGCCGTGATAGTAATATATATAGTAGTAGTAGTAGTAGTAGTAGTAGTAATAATACTAGTAGTAGTAACGCTGCTTTCTTTGTTACCCGGATCTTCTTCTCTTAGCCAACCAAAAAAAAAAAAAAAAAAAGAAACCCAAAAAACAAAAGGTGCCTCCCTCCAGTTCCTTTCCTTGTATACAGAATAGGTTTGGGCGACCAAACAAACCGACCATTCCCCTCCTCTTTCTACCGAAAAAGGCTTTGATATCCCCGTCCTCCGTCCGCCCCTTCCGAGAAGGAAAAAAATGACCCCGTCCTCTGAAACAACAAAAGAGGAGAGAAAGGCAGATCCTTCCCTTAAAACGCTCAACAGAATTTGACTGCCTCCAAAGGTATAGTAGAGGAAAGGGGGCCCCGGCCGCGTAACAAATGAGGTACATAAAATTTCCGATGTCCTGGTGGAGTCTTTCCCTCTCTTTCTCTCTCTCTCTCTCTCTCTCTAAACAAGATTGAACGGTGGGGATGTATCCTTGTGACCCAGTATCCAGGGGGAGAAAGACCCAAGCTTTGCTCATGTGTGTTTGTGTGACCATGTCCAGATGATTCGACGGGAAAAGCAAGACGGTGAAGCGCAGTGTTGCCGGCCAAACGGATATGCATGTGACTGTGGCGAGGCCAGCATCCATAGGTGCGAGGTGCTTGGGTTGGCGTATCGTCAGTCGTACAGAAAGTATATATATGCTTGGGTTGCCAGGGGGTAAGACAAGGTGAACGACGAGGTTGAAAACAGACGCTTGCGGCCACACCCGATGCCAGAAAACAGACGAGAGAGTCCCCAAAACAAAGGAAAACCAGTAAATCCACACAAGCACTGCTGAGAAGATCGTCCTCCTCTTAGCAGACTTTAAACAGCGCAAAAGGGGAAGTTGGTTGCATTGACAACATGCGCCGAGAGAGAGGGAGAAGGGGGGGCAATGGCGGGCCAGCCTCCTCCTCCTCCTCAGAACGACGACTCGAGATGATGGGAAAACCATCACCCGGGGAGATCCAACAACACAGGACATGATTCTCCTACTCGGTCTCGCTGCCGGTTAGGTCTTCTTCGACGATGCTGTGGTCATCGATCTCGCCGAATCTCGCCTTGTAGCGCTGCAGCTCGAGCAGCTGCTCGGCCAGGCCCGAGAGCACATCGGTCATCGGTGCTCTGAGGTCCTCGAGTTTGGTGATCGGCCCGCTCCCGGCGGCAAGATGACGCATCGTCAGGGTAGAGATACAGGTCTGTAGATAAAAACATCTCTTCGTTAGCATCGTCAAGTCCTCCTAAATTATTGGAAAGATATCATCCGATCTTGCTCCGGGGAGACTCACCTCTATACGGCTCACTTGATGTTCCATGAAGTTAACAAGGAACCGCTCCGTGACCTCGCCGCCCTTTTGTTTCATCCGCTCCAGCAGCTCCGTCTCGGGCGGCTGCAGGCCGCGGCCAGAGTTCTCCTCGAGCGTGCTGCAGAGCATCTCGAGCCGGAGGCTGACCCGCCACAGGGCCCAGATCACCTCTGGGTCGAAGGCGAGCTCTCCGGCGGGCGCGAGGGACGCTGCCTTGCCCGGCTCGCCCGAGACCTGCCTCTCGTGGAAGAGGTGCTGCTCGACGCGGCCGGCCAGGGAGTGCGGGTACAGCGAGTAGATCACCTCGGGGTTCTCGAGCCCCTTGAGCTTCTTCTCGCCCATCTCCTTGACCTCGAACCCCTGCGAGCTCAGGTTCCGCAGCTCCTTGCGCACGGCCTGGGCAAGGGGTCCTCCTCCAGGCCGTCGTCGAGGCTGGAGGAGGAATCCTGGTATGTCTCGAGGCACCGCTGGATCTCGGAGATGAAATCAGACGAGACGGTGATCTGACCACCGTCGGCACATGCCGACACGCGCGAGGCCTTGTTGACAATCGGTCCGTAGTAGTCCATGCGGTGTGTGATGGGGTCGACCTCGCAGAGGGGCTCGCCCCAGTGCGTGCCCATGCGGACCGACAGGCCCCTGAAGATGAGGTTGTTGTCCTTGTCGTAGAGCGGCTGGCAGTTGACCGAGTTCAGCATCTCCTGGGGCCAGTCGCCGTAGAGCAGTGCCGTCTGGACCGCGAAGCACCACAGCAGGGCGGACGTCGCGGTGGGGAAGGACACCATGAAGGCGTCACCTTCGGTCTTGACCTCGTAGCCGCCTATGCGGCGCAGCTGTCGTCGCATGATGTCGTTGTGCGCCTTGATGGCGGATCTCATGGCGGCCGGATAGGTCTCCCACAGGTTCGTCGAGTTCTTGATGTCGGTGAAGACGATGGCGATCATGCCCGTGGGCGCCGGCACCTCGGTGCCTACCTTGCGCAGGTTCGAGTCCAGGGCGTCGTTCTTTGCCGCCCGCTTGTTCTTGCGCATCTCCCGGGGCAGCAGGTCGCTGTCGAGGCCCGAGGGGACCAGGGACATGCTCTGTCCGCGGTGCAGCCTCGACCTCTCGTTCCTCTTCTTCAGGTCGGCAACGCTGATCATCATGACCATGATCTTCCCGGACGCGCCGTAGGCCATGGCGAGATCTCGGACCTTCTGGGAGGCCCGCATGAGATCAGGACGCTCGTTCTTGACGACATCAGTGACGAGGGTCGGCGTGAGGTATTCCCACAGCTCTCTTGTGGCCATCACGATGACCTCGTGCTGCTCCTTGATGGTGATGTGCGTGACATGGGGCGCGGCCTGGACGGCGGGCATGAGCTCCGCATACCCAAAGGCGCGAGAGACCTCGAGCAGGTCGTTCAGCCTCCCGTTGCGCGAGACCCATCCGCCGGCATCCCGGATGCGGGACCGCTCGTTGGGCTCAGCCGGGTCGTGCTTGTGCGTCAGGATCTTCTGCGTGCTGTCGGACTCGATCAACAGCGCCTGGACGTCGCCCACGTTGGCGATGTACAGCTCCTGCCCCTGGAGATAGGCCACGGTGGCCACAGCGCCCGAGTTGAGGTCCTCCTTGCTGAGCACAACTGATGCAGAGGACCCCCGGTGTGACACAATAGGTCGCTCCTCGGCATGCTGGATGGCGATTGTCACGAGGTCCTTGTTCAGGGCCAGAAAGGCACGGCGCATGGCATCGACGGGTGTCTCGTTCAGCTTCTTCTTGAGCGCCTTCAGCTCCATGCTGAAGATGTGACCAAAGTTCTCGTGCAGGTACTTGGCGATCTTAGAGCCGCCGCTCGAGAGGGCCTGGCCGTCGAACAGGCCCAGCAGGGTCTCCGTGTCGGACGCATTGAAGCGGGGCACTACCAGGTCGATGGTCGAGAGATGCTCATTCCTGCCCAGCGTGTCGGCCATGCCGTACGGGAGGAAGCCAGCCAGGGAGCCCGATGTGCGGACGCGGCGGTCTTCACTCTGGTCCGGGATGCTCGGCACGATCAGTGTGACGTCCATCAGCCCGAGCACTCGGAGGTTCAGCAGGCTGCTGAAGTCGGTGTAGTTCTCGCGGTTGGCATTGGCGGGGCCATTCTGTGTCTGTTTGATCTCCAGGCGCCTGTTGCCAGAGAGGTTGAGAAACCTCAGGTTGGGGTTGAGGTTCCAGTTCCAGTCGTATGGCACGTTGGAGATGTTGTACTTGAGATAGTTGCTCCCGCAGTCCAGCACGGCCAGCTTCTTGGCCTTGGAGATGTCGGCAGGGAGGTTGGTGAACTTGTTGCTGTTGATGTGGATCACCTGGAGGGAGTTGTACTCCTCGAGGTCATCCGCCGGGAGGCTGGTCAGCTCGTTGCCGGACAGGTACAGCTCTACGAGCTGCGCCCAGCTCTTGATCGACCTCTGAGGCATGTCGCTCAGCTCGTTGTACGACAGGTTGAGGACGCGCAGCTCCCCGAGCAGGGTGATGTGGTCGAAGACCTCGTCGTCGAGCTGGTTGTCAGCGAGGTAGAGGTTCCTCAGCGAGCCGGCAAATGTGTTGGTCAGCCGAGACGACAGGCCAGAGTCCTTTCTCGGGCCAGGCATCGGAGGCGGCAGGGAGCTGGTGCTCTGGCTCGTCGTGGTCCTCGACATAACGGATGTCTTGCGCCCTCCCTTGCCGTAGACCGAGACGACCGAGCTCTTGCGGTCGGGACCTGCGGGGACCGGGGAGGGACCGACGCTCAGCAGCGTGCTCGAGGCCTGGCTCGGCCTTCTCGAGCCATCCGGCATCAGGTCATCAGTGCTCGGAGACGGGCTCAGGCCGCCGTTGGAGCTTGGCTTGAGCCCTGTGGACGACTGCGACGCGGACAGATCTGGAGGCGGCTGGGGCGGGCGGGATGCCGGCTTGGGGAAGGAGTCGAGGATATTGGTAGATGCGTTTAGTGTCTCCAGCTTGTTTGCCCACCAGATGTCCATGGGCAGCTTCCTGAGGTTGTTGCTCCGGACATCGAGGACCCTGAGCTCTGTGAGGCAGCCGATCTCGGCAGGCAGCTCCCCGAGCGAGTTGTTTGCGATGCTGAAATGCTCCAGGCGCCGTAGGCTGCCGATCTGCGCTGGCAAGGAGGCAAAATAGTTCTTGTCCAGGACCAGCCGCTCGAGGTTCGGGATGTTGTGGAAGGTGTCGTCGATGCTTGCCAGCTGCGCATGAGAGAGGTTGAGGTGCTTCAGCGTCGGAACAGGAGCGGTGATGCCGAACTTGGTGATGGGGTTCGCGTTGAGCTTGAGAGACCGTAACCTCTCGAAACTGCCGAGAAATTGTGAGATGGCGTTGTGGTCTGCCGTCATGATCTCCAGCTTAGGGAGCTCAGATATGACATCCATGGCCGAGATGGCGTTATACTTGACATCAAGCTCACGCAGGCTCTGCAGGTTCTTGAACGAGTCCGGCAGGGCCCCCGAGAGCCGGTTGTTGGTGACAACCAGCCTCTCGAGCGACTTGAGGTTGCCGATGTTGTCTGGGAAGTTCATGATGAGGTTGAAGGACACATCGAGATCGACCAGGCTCTCCAGCTCGCACAGGAAGCTGGGGAAGTTCTCGAGGAAGTTTGACGAGAGGTTCAGGGTGCGCAGCGACCGGTATGCTCCAAAGTAGGGCGGCAGGTGCTTGAGCCTGTTGTTGGCCAGGTTGAGCTTCAGCAGGCCGCCGAGGCTGCCGAGCTCGGCATGCTCCAGCTGCTCCAGGCGGTTGTTGGAGACGTCGAGGTAGGTGAGCTTGTTGGCGCGGCTGAAGCTGAGGGGCAGCTTGCGGGCCTCGTTGTTGTTGTACTTGATGTCGCGCAGGTTGAGGCAGGAGTGGATGAAGTCTCGGGGCAGGTCTAGAGACAGGTTCCGTGACAGGTTCAGCGAGATGATCTCGCCGGCCTTGGAGTATAGAGATATAGGGATGGTGACGAGGTTTCGGCCCGACAGGTCGATGTGGTTGAACTTCGGCATCCGGCCGAAGCCCAGGTCGTGAGTGCTGGCATGGAAGTCGCTCTCCTTGGCCGAGAGGAAGAGGAAGCGGCAGATGTAGCTGTTGTCCTCGCGGCCGAGATCCTCAATCCTGTCCCGCTCCTCGTACCCGACCTGCTGGAGCAGCCGCTTTTGTATATAGAGGGGGCGTTCGGCGTGGTTCAGCACGCGGACCAGGTCGTGCTTCTTCAGGACGATGTGGTAGTTATCCAGGCTCTCTGTGACGTAGGACTTCTTGATGATCTGGCTGATGAGGTCCTGGACGGACGAGTTGAGGGCCATCTGCAGCGTGGCGAACGTGCCGTCGGACCGGAAAACGCGGATGCAGTAGAGGGCAAGCTTCTCGTCGGGCCGCGGCGAGCTGCCGATCTCATCCAGCTCCAGGGCCTGGGTGGTAGCCTCCAGGTCCGTCTTCCGGACTGCCCAGCTGTCTGGTGCGTTCCAGACGCCGTTGACGCCGTTGTTTCTCGGCGGGAGCGGGGTCTTCTCGGTCTCGTTGGCACTCGAGGTGCCCGGGATGATCGGGGTGAGGGGAGCATGTCTGGTCACGATGCCCGACATGTCTTCGAGGTCGGTGTCGAGCTTGAAGTATGTGCCCTTGTCGTTGGAGCGCTCCGTCGGCCCGATCAGCTCGTCCGGGTCGTCAAAGCCCTTGTTGGAGCGGCCCTTCTTGGAGAATGGGAACTTGTTGTTGAAGGTGGCCTGTCGCGCGGTCTCGGGCCGCCGCGGCTGGGGCTCGGCGGTCGGGTCTCTGCCAGCGGGACCCAGCGTCTGCCCGTACACGACGGGGCCGTCATCTTTGTAAACTCCTGGCGCGAGGGCCGGGGCACCCAGGTCGAGGCGAGGGACTGTGTCGAGGTCGAGAGCTTCTTGCTGAGCGGGGGCCGATGTCCTCCTTCTCCTTCCTCCCGCGGAAGCGGTTGAAGATCCCCTTCTTGTGGTGGTGGCTGTAGCTGGGCGAGGCAGGGCCGTCGAGCCCTCCATTCTTCATCCCGAGGCTGCTGTGCCCACTGGGCGTGGGGCTTTGTGCACGGGATCGAGAGCCGAAGACGTTGTTGTTCTGGGCCGTCTTGGACGAGTGCAGCATGCTGGCTTGGGAATCTTCTCGACTTAGTTGTGGCCGCAGGATCCGAGAGTCCTCATTGCTCTTGTTGTGTCGATGGGAGTGGCCTTGTCCATGGGTGATTGATTGACCAGACCGGTTGGAAGATGAAGTCTTGGGAGGGTTCTGCGATCCGTTCTCGCTCGCGTAGCGCTCTCTGTCCGGACCGGCGAGCACACCTCGGACAGGGGCCTCACCGTAAATCGCGATGTCCTGCAGAACGAGAAAAGAAAGACAACAGGTCGTCAGTCAAAGATTAGATGGGGCAAGGCCACACAGTGCTGATGATGAGGGGCAGGGTAGTAGAAAGAAGGTTTAAGGAATATCCATGACGGTGTTTTCTTCTTTTTTTTTTTTTTTTTTTTTTTTTTAAAAAAGAGAGAGTTCTAGATGAAGATGGAGCAGATTTCCTGCAATGCAATCGGGCCCGCAAGGTGTATGCGCGGATATAACAGAGAGATTTGGGGGAAATAAGGTTTGCAGGGAGGAGGCACAGGGCTCTCCCCCGAAAGACAGAGAGGGAGGGAGAGGGAGAGGGAAGAGGGGAGAGAGAGAGAGAGAGAGCACTATGGTAGTTGCGGGTCCTATTTGGTAGTAGTGGTGTGGGTGGTGTGTGAAGGGTACTACCCGAAACGAAGGGAAGGGGGGGGGGGGGAAAAAAAAAAAAAGGGCTTGTTGGGGTCTGTCTCATGGGTTTGAAAACACACACACACAAATACAACAACACGCACCTGGGCTTCTTGGTAGAGGAAGGGCACGACCTCTGGGGCTGGGACTGGTGTTCTAGGCCTGGAGGAAGACGGTGAAGCATCTCGGGTATGGTCTGTGGCGTTGGAGTAGTTGCGGTCACGATGGGGACGGGGAGTGTGGCTGTACGAATGAGATCGGGACTCCTTCCCGGCAAAGGAAGGTGGTAGGGAGGTTTCCGACGAGTCTCGACCAGGAAATTCTTCACCAAAGAAACCCTGAAGCTTCCTGATGCCTCCCCTCTGGCCGCTGGACTTGGAGGCCTGGCTGCTCGCGTTGGTGGTGACGCTGGCTATGGAGGGTCTCCTTTCATCGTCGAAATATGCAGCGTCGGGGGAGTCACTGCCGGGAGGATTTGGTGTGGGGCGCATCAGCGCACTGACCGAGGCGGATCTGAACCCCGGCGACATCTGCGAGGGCGAGGCGGAAGAGAGGTTGTCGCTGGAGTCGTTGTAAAAAGTTGTAGCCATTGCGCCTCCGTTGGCTGAGGTGGGCGTGGGCAGGTTATTGTGGTGATTGTTGTTGTTGTTGCTGCTGCTGTTGTTGCTGTTGCTGCTGTTGTTGTTGTTGCTGCTGCTGCCATTACTGCCACCACCACCACCACCACCACCTTCACCTTCTCCTCCTCCTCCTCCTCCTCCTCCTTCTTCTGCTGCTGCTGGTGCTCCTGTTATTGTTGTTGATGTTGATGTTCCTCCTCCTCCTCCTCCTCCTGCGCCGCCGCCAACCATCCAGGGCGCAACCTGCTGCATAAAAGAGGCAGCAGTCGAGGGCGGGTTGTGCACGATCTGCGGAGCGCGACTGCCAGCAGGCTCCAGGACGGCCAGGTCGCGACGGTAGTTGGCAAAGTCGCTCAGGCGGTGCTCGCGGGGAGCAGCAAAGACAGGGGCGGCGGCCGCATTTGAGGTCGAGGTCGAGCTTGAGGAGAAACTAGGGGACAAAGCGGCGCGCAGGGGGTTGGAGCTCTTCGCATTGGGGGGCTTCGGTGTCGGCGAGGACAGCTGGGGCTGAGACTCTTGGTCTTTTGTTCCTTTCGGGGGCCTGTGGAGGGAAGAAGGGGGCGCCGCAGATGCGGTTTGACCTGTCAGTTATCTGGGGGCGTGTGTGCGCCTTTGCAGGCCAAGACAAAAAGGAGGGGGGAGGAAGAGGTTTCTCAAAGAAAGAGAGGCGTGAAAGTCGACGAGTTATGTCTCGAGAGTATGCATGTGCGTACGCCGTACACACAAAGACTTGCTGCGGTATGCTGGCCGGCAGGGTGGGCGGTACAGTAGCAAGATGTCTCGGTCGAGCCGGGGGCGAGGAGTTGCTGCGGCGGCGGCGACGACACAATAGACACAAAGCAGATGCCAGATCCCCAGCCCAGCAAGAAGGGGCGCGCGCGCGCACACACACACACACACACACACACACACACACACTCATAGACACACATACATACACGTACATACACACACACACACACACCTACACACACCCACTCACTAATGACGAGAACGGAAAACTACTCACTTGACGGGACGCCCATGGTCGTCGGTCTTGATCCGGGTGGGCGCAGCAGCCCTGCGCGAGCTCCTGGACGAGGAGCGCAGGCGGATGGAACCGTCATCGCCGCCATTGTCTTTGTCCCTTGGCCTGTCCTTGTCCTTGTCCTTGGCCCTAGGCAGGGCTGGGAGCGGCTTGACGGTGATGTCGGAGGCGTTGCTTTCGGTACTCGCGCTGGTCACAGAGCTGAACCGTGAGGTCTGCTCATCTCTCGTCATTGTCACCTTGCCCTGTTGGTCCCAGGACACAACAGAGCCATGTCCTCAAAACCGCGACGACGGGATTATCCAAGGCCCATCGAGGTCGCTGGCGGCACAGCAGCTTTGCGCATATATGCCCTGAACCAGGCACTCTATCTCTGCTGTGCTTTTTGTGGTCGCGGGGTTCTGTAGCGGAACTCCAAGCAGTAGTGAGTGGCTGTAGTGTGTGTGTGTCTGTCTCTCTCTGTTCCGGCAGACGTGAGGTTCAGTTTGTACCAGGCGCGGCGAGCTATAGTATAAGGTCCAGGCGGGCGGGGAGGGGCGTGCTGCTCCCCCTGGTTGTAAGCAGGACAGGCGGGAGAGAGGAGCAGAGAGGGGACAGAGAGTATAGAGTATGTATGTGCCTTAAAAAGAAGAGAGCTTTACTCCAAGAAGAAAAAAAGAAGAGAAGAAAACAAAACAAAAGGCGATAGATATGGTATGGGTCAAGTGCAGGGCGAGAGGGAGATGCGAGGTGAGGTGGAGCGGATGCGAAGCGTGGGCCACCCGAGCCTGCTGCTGCTGCCATGCAGTGCCAACAAGGAAGAGCAGCAGAGGTTGCAACGCAGCAGAGGCAACAACCCCCAACCAAAAGCTGGGACAAGAGCTCGAACAGGCTCAGGATGGGCGGGATCGGGCCCTGTGTGGATGGTGGATTGAATGTGGGATGTGTGTGGAGGGGGAGGGGAGCGAGGGGGCGGTCATCTGTTCGAGGTGGCAGCAAGTGGTCGAGCAGTGGCGGGCTGTGGGCAGATCTACTACCAAGTATGTATGAAAGAATGAGACACAAGCTGCATCCCAGGTTTTAGGCCAGCGCGACTTTGTGTGTGTGTGTGGCAGGCGGCTGGAGAAGAGGTACCGACCGGGGGCCAGCAGGTCACGGTACCTATATTTCATTTCTGCTCACCGCTGGTTAGCGCGAGGTGGATGAGGGGCTCCATGTAGAGGTACGATGTTTTGGGCTTCTCAGGTGCTGTCGGTACCTGGAGGGTCCGCCCGTCACCCCACACCCCGCCCGCATCTACTGTGTGGTATCTTGATGAACCCCCAAAGCTTCTTGGGTACTCTGGTACGCAGGCACACATAACACCACGTAGTTCCACAGTTAGTAGTAGCAGCAGCAGCAGCAGCAATAAGGACAACTGCAAGATACAAGCCTGTCCATATCTTGGTGTGTGTGTGTGTGTGTGTGTATGTCTGTACCTTTGATATGTGTGGTCCGAGGACGTCCCAAACAGCACCCCATTTTGAAGCGAAGGGGAGGGGGTTTCGAAACAGCGTAGCCCGCACCCGCGTAGCAACGTACTCATGTTGGGGCCTTTCAGGCTTGAGCTACTATGATAGTAGTACGCGGTATCACCCACCAGAGGTGTCAAAGCCGCATTGCTCTTGTCGATGCTAAGTGCTTGTGGTAGGAACGGTGGCGGGGAAACAGAGAGTAGGAGGGCGGCCAAGCAAAGAGGTGCATGCGAACCCCGCCCTAGCCCCCCAACTCTGACGCGATGCAACATCAAATGGCGGCCCTTTCTCTCTCTCTCTCTCTGTCTTCTGATGTTCTGCTTTTCGCCCTTTTGTATTTTTTTTTTTTTTTAATTTATCTTACCGATGACTGCGTCAAGATCCTTGCGGCGATCATGAAGGGCCGTCTGGAGAGGTAACCCGTGTGGGCTGTGGGCAGGTTTCCACAGTGTACGCGAGCCCTTTTAGTACTATTTTGTCTCTTTCATTTATCTTTTGAATGTCCTTCTTCACTCGATTGCTGCCGGTGCTGCTGCTGCTGCCGGTGCTTGGACTGACTCCGTGTCGTGGGCTGAGACTTGAGGCGGTCGGTGCCTGACAAAAACCCAATAGCACAACGTCACTAAGTATGGTCCAAACACCATCGGCATACCACCTTAAAACATCCCCTGTCCTTGGCCCTGTTTATTTTTATTTTACTCTTCCCTTTTTTTTTTTTTGTCTCTTTTCTCTTCCTTTTTACTCTCCCCCCTCCCTCTTCCCCTCCCCTCTTCTCGCCCTCGGTTGTCTGGAACCTGCAGCGGCCAGAACGGCTCGCTGGTGGTGAGGTGACCTTGGCAGCTTGGGCCAGCAGCCTTTTGCGGAGCCTAGGGTCTTTTTGTTTTAGCGCCCGTGAAGCTCGCTTGTCGCTTGGGATCACATACTCCGTACGTAGTACTCCATACCTGCTCCTCCTTCCCCCAAAAAAAAAAGGCACCAAAGCAGAAAATGAGAGAGCTCTGTTGCTGTTAGACCAAGTATTCCGTACAGTACATAGGATGGTAGCAGTGGGAGATATGCTTTTCTCCCCCCACAAGGAACGCGTCTCTTCTCCAAGCCGCCAAACCGTGCATGCCCCTCGAGTCAGCATAAAATCACCAGATTTTCCTTTTTCTTCTTTTTTCTTCCTTTTTCTCCAACAAATCAAAGCATTTCCCTCGATTCAGTTCGTATAGCCATGCTTGTATGTCACGCACGCAAGCAAGCAAGCCGAGATATCTCCTGGGGCGGTGGCGAGGGCTGATTTATGTACTGGATGGATGGCCACACCGCAACATCAAAGCTTCAGCTACAGACAGCGGCCTGGCACTTTTGGCGATGCTCTGAAAATCATCCTGTAATGGCAAACTTCGATGAGCGTACGAGCGCACACACGCACACACACCCCACACACACCGGCTTTGAAAGGGTCTCGCCCCTACACAGTAAGTGCAGTAGGCTGAACAGTCAAAGTCTAATAATAGTCTGCCGCCCAAAAGATCGGTATCACCACTCATACCACCACCACCATCATCACCTTGGGGGAGGAGGCACTACTGGGAATCACACACAGAGACAGCAAATCATCCGGATTCGGGCCTACTGAACCCATAGTATGACGGCATCGGACTATGTAGTCCCCTCCCCTCCCCTCAGCAGCGAATAGCGTGTCCCGTCAGAGACATATGACTGCGCATGCATGTCAGAGCTCCGGGGCGACCTCTAAGGCTGTCGCCAACATTGGAGGGGAAACCACCTAGTACCCAAAGGTAAATACTCGCTGTGCTTTCAAAACTGGCTACTACATACTTGAAGTACTCAAGTACTGTATACCCCCTCCCCTTTAAACTAGCATCAGTTAAAATCCAACGTCAAAGAGAGCTGCCGATCAGGTTTCGAAGCTGCACACCACTCATCCACAGTTTGCGATATCCGCGCCATCCTGCACCCACTCCCCTCCCCCAAAAAAGTGCCATCCCTCGTAGCATTGGGTTCGCTCACACGTGGCGAACGCCCTGAACAAGACGGGAAAAAGCAGGAGAACTTATCCTTGTTTTTCTCTGTTGCTTTTCGTTTTATGCCCGCTGTTTTGTCTGGCCTGACTGGAACCCAGAGTCATACACACGCATACGGACTTTCCACCTCTTCTTCCTTCCCTCCTCCGCGCTCGCCGCGTCAGTAGCATGACATGCATAGTACTTTAGCAACCATCCATCCCATTCATCCATGCATCACCGGTCGTCCCGTCGGCTAAACGGCAATCTGGGTTTGAAGAGCTGATCGGACTCGCCCATGTAGTCCCCCCCGCCCCCTGGCCTCTCTCTCCATTCGTCTCTACCAAGAATATACCTTTTTTCCTTTACGCAAATAATGTCTTTGGGGGAGGACGCCTCAGATGAGACATATCTCAGAACACACTCTTCTTTGGACATTTTATCGGAGTCAGCGCTATAAGCCAAGTAGTGTTTGCTTATTTTCCTTTTTCTTTCCCCCTTCCCAGCTTGCCTGCCAGCCCTGTCCATGATGTATGTCCCATTATGTTTTTCTTTTTGTCTGTTGCTGCGATATTACAGCAGAGGTTCGCGTCTTCAAGCTGAGCACGCCAGAGGGGGGAGAAAGAAACCCCCCAAAAAAATAGGGCCTGTTGCTGTGGCGGTTCTAGGCTCATCAGCCCTCGATCCCTTTTGCCGTAGCGTATGCATGTGTGCAGTAGGTGTGTGTGTGTGTGTAAGCCTATCTAGCCATCCAAAATGGCTCAGAACGCCTCCTCCCCACACCTCCTCCCCTTTTCCACTGGGACAGAACCGCGGTCCGACAGATGCAGCTCGATCAACCCCCTTGCCGCTCACCCAATCCAGGGTCGCAGCTTTTGGTCCTCTGGCGCCCGCCCAAAAACAAAATATAAATAAATATCACAATAATTCATATCCCCAAGCAGATGGATGGATTTGACCACTCGTGCAGCACAGGCCATCCGGGGAACGAGAGCTGTGAAACCTGATTGCCGGCCCTGTGTGTTTGCTATCAACACTGTGCAACGTATAGTTAATATCAAACCATGTGTATGCATCTACACCAGTAAGCCCCGCCCCCCAAAACACTGGCATGTCTTGCCCCTGGCTCGGCAGGCAACGTGAGTGAGCGCAGACACGGCAGGCTAGATCGCCGGCCCCTCCCATCCAACCCTTCATCAACACACAGCGAGGCTCTCTCAACACGGCAACTCCTCCAGCGATGTCAGATCTGAATCACTATCGGCAGTCTGCTGCAACGATATCGTGCTGACCTTGGTGTCCTTGGTAGCCGTCTCGTCGTCTAGGGAGGCGATACTTGACAGCTCCGATTCATCATCACTATCAACAACCTCCAGGGTCTTGGGCTCCGTGAAGACCTCGTCGGGGGTCTCGTCGACCTTGGCTTTCTGCAATCCTCCAGCACGGCCACCTCTATCGCCTTCTTCTTCATGTTGTGCAGATGGGTGGACCTGTGAATCTTCGTCCTCGTCACAAAGCGCGTCGCCCACGACACGGCTTTCCAACATTACATCCCGGGCCTCCTGTAGGGACAGGGACATGTCCTCCTGGATGAGCCTGACGGCAAGCTCCGGGACCAACACCGACTGCACAAAGCCGGTGTAGCCTCTCGCAGAGATGAGCTTGTCCTGCGGCGCCCGCTCCCTGAGCAGGGACGAGAATATCTCCACTATTGTCTCCGTCATCAAGCTCATGCCGCGCAGGCCATAATATCCCGGCGAGAGGTAGTCTTCTGTCTTGAGCAGCGTCCTGTTCCTGCCCTTCCTGATGTTCTTGCGAAGCAGCGATCCAAAGTATGAATCGGAGGCCTTCCCCTCTATCAGGGACTTGATGTGATCATGGTGGGTCTTGATACGCTTTTTAAGGCCCTTCCAGTCGATCACTGGGTAGCCCCTCTCTTTCCATTGCTTCTGTGCAGACAGTTCCTTGTGCAGCCGGCAGAACTTTCCTTGTCGGACAACGTCCATCCTCCGCCCTCTTGAGAATCCCTTGAGCAAATTCCTGTCAACCACCTCTTCGCAGATTGGGCACAGCGCCGTGTCTATCTCGAGAAGCCTGCTGGTTGCATCTGGTGCATCGTCGGGTGGCGTGTCGAAGTCGACTGGCTCCGGGTTGGGGGCGTATTCACCATAGCTCGTTGGCATCTTGAACTCTGGTCTTTTCTTTGGTACCTCACCCTCGGCCAGGTTCCGGGCTTTCTTTCCTCTGGCACATTGGCCCCGCGCTGAGTTCTGCTTCTCGTTGCGTTCCTCCAGCGGTCTTCGCATGTGGCTAGCAGCCGGCGATGGGAGTGGTGAAGACGTAGAAGGGGGCGGAGGTGTTGAGTCAAACGACACGGCGGGGGGCATCTTGAAGACGTTCTTCTTCTCGGGTGTGTCCGAGGCCTTGCGGACCTGCTTGAATGTCCTGGTGGGCGTCGAGCTCGGAGATTTTCGTCCGCTCTTGCTGCCATAGCCTGCTCCTGTCTTGCGCTTGCCCACCATCCACCCATCAACCATGTGATCCCCTATGCCGGGAGTCGATCTGTGGGCGTTTCTCCGTGGCTTTTTATTGGGGATTTCCGTCGCACCGTCGTCTGGCTCGATGTCTTCAACCGTGTGCTTTAGTCTCTTGGTCAAGTGGGGTGTCTCGACCTGGCGGGCTGAGCGCCGGGTTCCCGGCTGTGCAAAAGTGCCATTCGACGGCGTCTCATTTCTGGCATGGCTGGTAACCTTGCTAGTACTTTGGTTGGTCGGGGCGGCCTTTTTCCCAAAACTGGTCCGTTGCAGATCCGCGCTTCCAAAAAGGTCGTCATCATCAGATGAGTCAACATATCCGCTCTCAGACGGCTGCACTGGTGGCTCTTCGTCGCTACTCTCAATGGGGAGAGCTGAGACATCTGCCGGCTCTGGTATTGGTTCGAGCACACCAGGCCGAGGCTTTCCATTGATTATCTTGTGGAGTGGTGGGACATGGCGTCTCGAGAGTGGAGGCATGGTGAAGAGTCTCCTTGTATCTTGCTCTCAAGCTGAAGTGAGGACAATCAGATCATGGTCGAGCAGCTCACACAAGTCAAAGGAAGGGCTGGTATAATCAGGGCCCTGGCTGCCTGACAACAACAGATGGAAGAACAAAGAGCTGGGCTCGAGGAGGGGCTTGGATGTTGTATGGGGGTCAAAGATTGCCGATTGGCTTGGTCTTCTTGCTTTGTCCACCCCCGGTAACCAAATCTGTGGGATTTTAACACGTCAAACTTGATTCATGGACTCAAGATGGGAAAAAGGAGTTCTTACTGTACCAAAAGAAGAACAGTGGACCTTGATGGAAGTGACAAGAATGTGTTTCAGTGCTTGGTGAACAGAAAGGCTGGAGGGCACTGCTGGCAGCATCTGGGTGAATGTTGTTGTCTTTGTTACACAAAGAAATTCAATTGTGAAGCAGAATTGAGGCAAGTGAGAGAGACTGTGCTTGGTACTGTGGTACACGCGCCACCAGACGCGTTCAGGCCACTCTTGGTGCAACCGTGTCTTAGTGCTGAAGGAACTGTGGATTGACCCCTGCTAGCTGCTAATCTCTCCATTCAAGCACCCCTGAAAAAGTCCACTGCCTGCTGCTACAATATGCCAAATACACTGAACCATACCATGCATGAATCAAAGGTTTGTCAGCTGAGACGTGAAGGAAGAGAAGAAGGAGAAGTGATTCCACATATGTCTCTAGGCAGATCTATCTAGCTTGCTTTCTGTACAGGAAATTCACCGGGTATCATACATGAATGACATGAATCTCAGGGGAGGAAAAAAGGGGGGGAAAAGACACAAAGATTTATGACAACTTGGCCATCTTCTCTTCAAGTTCCTTCACCCAGCCCTCGACCACCTTCATGTTGTTGCCCATGGATGACTCTCCCTCTTTCATTGCTGCCTCAACCTTGTCCAAGCCTTCCCTCCACTGCTTGATATCTGCCGCCATGTCTGTCTGACGCCTCTCGATCCTGTCTAGTGTCTCACTGGCTGTGGCTGCATCTGCATGGATCGCCCTTAGCGACCGCAGCCTGTCCAGCAGGGGTGGGAGGAGTGGTGTGAGGTTCTCAATGGTGGGCAGGGTGCTGTAGAGAGCATTGATCTTTGTCATCTGCTCAGACTCTTCAGAGTCAGGGTCGGCTGGCGAGGATGATCCTGCCCCCGCAGAAGCCAGGGCGTCCTTGGCCTGCTTCGCCTGTCTCCGAGACTTCTCTAGCTGCTCGGCCTCCTGCGTCAGCTGTCGGACCTTCCGGCTGATGGTGTCCAGCGAGGACGATGATGCGCCCGACAGTGTCGACACCTGCCTCTGTATCTTCTCCAGAGTCGGCACGATGGCGCGCGGCAGGCCGCTCGAGTCGAGCTCCGGCAGGGCAGACGACCCGATGCCGATAGCCCTCTCCAGGAGCGCCAGCCGCTGGTCGAAATCGGCAGCCTTGGCCAGCGCGTGCGTCTGCTCGTACGTTGGCGCATACGTGACGGTGTAGGTAGCCGCTGCGCTCTCCTCCCCGGCCTCGCCCTGGGGTGGGTTACTACTGCCGGTGGCTCCCGTCTCCGGCGGGGATGCAAACCTCACAGGACGAAACCCAAGGCCCTGTGCCAGGTCCCCTGGGTGTTTGGAGATCTCGTCCAGCACCTGGCTCAGCGAGGCGAGCTCGGCCTCCTGCTCCGGCTCCTCGCCCTGGGCATCCGGCTCTTTCTCCGCAGCCTTCTGCCTGCCAACTTCCTCCTTGGCCTCCTCGATCTCTCTCTTCAGCCGGGCAATCTTGCGGGCGAGGCTCTCGCCCTCGTCCTCGTCGCTCAGGTCTCCCAGCTCCTCGGTGCCGTCCTGCAGGATCCTCTGTCTTCGGGAAGAAGCCTTGTATGATTTGCGCTTCCCGCTGACGCGGTCCGAGAAGTCGACATCTTTGGCGTCTACCTGAGAGGGCATGAACCGCGACCGTGCCTGGTCTATCCGCAGCTTCGAGCGCGAGATGCCGGGGCCGTCCGTCTCGTCATCTTCGAACTCGTGGTCGGATGGGGACTGAAGGGTGGTCTGCCCAGGGTTCCATTTAGTCAGTCACAAAGCACGGCCTCTGAGTGGTACGGCCACAGGTCCATCATACGTACAGGCACGGTCGATGTGTCATCTGTGAGCTCCGGAGTCTCGTAGATGTCTGGCGCGGAGTCCTGAATTCCCCATTAGGCTCTTCGATTGTAAATAACACGGGCGCGGCAATCTAGCTCACCAGGTCTGGTAGCGCAGCATATTTCCTGTTCAGAGCCATCGTGATGAGGGTAGAAGGGGGATTTCTCAGCGGTCAGGGTGTCTTGTTCCTACAAAAATGACCTCACTTCTGCAACGTCCACCGCGTCGAGCGTTTTGGAAGGCTTGGAATGCGCTGTGCTGGTGAGCTGGACCCCTGAGAGCTGTCGCGCCTAGTGCCTACAGTAGGACCCAGTGCCGAACACGCGCCGCGACGGCGGGACAAGGTAAGTACTGAGTGCTGTAAGCCCCACTTCGGAAAAGACCTACAAAAACCTCGCCCCTCTGAAATTTTGCGAGCTTGCTTCCTACATCTTCTCTCTCGACCTCTCTCGCAAACCACAACCACCACCACAAAACACAGACGTAAGTCCTCTGCATCCTTTGATCCTCCCCTACTACTTCGTGTTGCATGATGTTTAATAGCATGTATTACCTGACTTCTCAATATGATGTCTCATTTTATCACCAAGATCTCTGACGAGCAACACACACAATCACCCTTTTTTTTTAAAAAAAAAATCACAATGCCTTTTACAGTTTGCCCAGTGCTAACAGAAACGGCGCAATGTTCAGGTAGTTTAAAACAATTCTGATATGTCCTCCACGAAACCCAAGCCCCCAAGCGGGCACTTTAACCTTCTCTACTTCGCCAGCGCGAACACGTTCACCGGTAAAGAGGTCGAGCCGGTGCCCGCGCCCTTGCCCCTGAGGCAGCTCTTCGCAACGCTCGAGGAGCGATACGCAGGCATCAGGTCAAAGGTGCTGGAGTCCTGCTTGGTCACCATCAACCTGAACTACGTCGACGTCCCTGAGGATTCCAATGAGGGTGGCGCCGACGAGCCCGTCATCAAAGAGGGTGACGAGGTTGCAATCATCCCGCCTGTGAGCTCTGGATGATGGCCATCCTGGTGTGTGGCCTTCAAAAGTCACGACTTCTTCACCTTGCAAGGAGCGCTTGCTGCTCTTCAGACGTCGACCTCTGATCGGTAGACTTGGATCTCTGGCGTCTTGTCCAGGACATCCACTCCCATCTCCACATCATCCACCACCCCTGCCTCCTGCTGCCTGTGGTATCTGGCCAACCTCCTCAGACCGAGGACCAGAAGGAAGATGAATGTCGCAAAGACGATTGTCGATGTGATGGAGATGATCGAGGTCAGACTGGTCGTGGTCGAGACCTGGCATCCCAGCGGCCGAGTCCGGATCTCCCACCTCTCCGCCCAGTGCGGACAGATGTCTTGGTCATATGCGGGTGCGAGCGCTGGGATGGTGTAGTTATTTGGCACGCATGACCAAGTCTTGACAAGAACAACTACCAAGTCAGTATGCTCATAACTTGAGCCGGTTCATCATGGCGGGCTGGGCCTGGGACCTACAAATGGACACCAGCTACATCTTTCCTCATCCAGACAGCCCTGGCAGTCCTGATGTCTCCAGCAGCGACGCAGATGCGCATCGCCTGGCTCTGAAGTTACCATCATTATTCATCAATGGTTAATGGGGATAAAATATATCAAGTATTGCATATTCAATAAACACTCAAATTTAATTATTTCCCTGCTGGCCTGGAACCACAAGTCGCGGCAAACCCTTGCGGTGTTGTCGTGGGAGTAGATTGACTTGAGTCCCCTGCTGAAACTTTGCTGGGCGGGCTTGGATGAAAAACAAGCGGGGAGGAGATTAGGAATTCGGCGACCCGGCTATTATCTATGCCCAGCGCAAGAGATCGCGCCATTCCTCTCCACCCTCTCCCTCCCTCTCTTTCCCCTGGGTCGACCGGTGTTTGACGGAACTAATGAGAATGCACAACCAGACTGGGCACACTTGTGGGCTTTGTAACTCAAAGACTCTCTTGCATCGAGCCATGGGAGAGTATTGTATCATACGTGCCGTCGTAATGATAAATGTGATTAGTTCATGAGGCAAAAGAGTCGGATAAGTCGATCCAGAGGAATCAATAATTTGGACGCTTCCACCAAATAACTCTCTACTCAGATGCAAGGCTAGATGGACTTTTTTCTTTCTACACAAAGTTCTTTTCTTTTTTTTTTTTTCTTTTCTTTCTTGCTCTCTTCTTTTATCTTGCTCACGAACTGGAGAGTGGCCTCCCCCTTTCAAGCTTTCACCAGGCTCCTGGCCTTCCTCCTCTCATCCTCGCTCAGCACCCACTGCATGCCCTCGTCATCCCCACCGGCCACGATCTCCTCCCACTCGTCGTCCTCCATGTTGGCCACCATGAGCACCTGGGCGACCTTGGAGAACAGCTCGCGGACGCCATAGTTGCCGCCCTTGGACACCACGTTGATGATGTTGCTGAAGTCCCTCTCCATGCGGATCACACCAAAGGCGTTGGCCCGCCCGAGGTACTTCCACGCGCGGTCGAGCAGCACGCGGGCGAGATACCGGGCGGTGGTCTCGAGCAGGATGGCATAGGTCTTGGGCGTCATGAGCCGCGCGATCGGCTTCATGAGCGCGTCCCAGCCGTGCTCAAAGCGCCGGCCTACCGCGTCCAGCAGCTCGTCCTCGTCCATGTCTTCTGCAGCCGCAAAGTCGGCCAGCTCGTCTTCGGTCAGGGTATAGTCTACATCGCGGAAGGTGTCTGCGAGGACGGGCCGCAGGCGGAGCCTGACGACCTGGTTGGCGAGGACCTGCAGGCCCTCGCTGAGGAGCTCGGTCGTCTTGGAGGTGAAGGTCGAGAGGAGAGTGTTGAGGGCGCTGCTGACAAAGGCGACATCGTGCTCGAAGGGGAATGTATCCTGGAGTGCTGGCTGGGGACCGGCGCCGTTGGTCCGCTCGGGCGAGGTTCCGAGGAAGGAATTTATGATCCGCTCGAGGTACTCGTTCGACGTCTCGAGGCTGTTGATGAGGACAATAAAGGCGATGATCTTGTCTTCGGGGGAAGCCTCCCTGCACGACTGGCTTTGGATATGATTCGTCGCGCATCTTTCTCTGGACCATACCAACAAAGTCAGAGCCCAGGACTCTGCCGACGGTCTGTAAGACAGACGCGACCGCATCTCTCTGCGATGTAGAGAGCGTCTTCTGTATCACGGTATTGACAATGTACATAACATCATCAACCGCAGATATTATAAATGGGGGTTCGCTGTTCAGGGGCTTATGTGGGCTGAGCGAGAGCCCGCTGGGCATCTCGTCCAGCTGGAATGCCTTCTCGACTGATCTCCGGAAGAAGAATGTGCTCATGACGTTGTAAGGGTTGGTCAGCCTGCCTGAGACCTTGCGGTTCAGGTTGGACTTGATGAGGACATCAGGAGTGACAAGAGGGGCGTCTTTGGGAGATTCGGGGTCCTAAGTCATAGCCAATATAAATCATCAGTATGAGACCTTTCTTCTGGATTTTGGACAAGAGAGGGGGGGAAAAGGAGGGGTGTTTGTGAGATTTTCTTTTTACCTTGCATTTCCCTGCGATGAAACGAGAGTAGGCCGACCACCTCCCCAGCATAACAGCAATCTCGTTGAGCATGGCGTCCACCTCCTTCATGTTGACACCTTCATCCTCACTCCTCCTCGGGTCGTTGGTCCCGGCCCCAGCAGCTGGAGATCCCATCCTCGGTATGCCGGTCATGCTCTTCTGCTGCGACAGGAAGCTCTGGACGAGGAAGGAGAAGGGATAGCTCTTGACGTCTGTCAGCTTCCTGTCGACCCCCTGTCGTCGCTCCACGAGTCGAGGATGATGCCGCCCTGCACGTCGGCCTCCATCTGCAGCCTCTCGATGACCTTGACCATCTTTCCAGACCCGTAGTGGCGCTCCACCAGGCTGCCGTGGCTCTCGATGATCTGGGCGATGTGCTCAAACAGCTTTGTCAGGGCGTTGGCGTAGAAGAAGCCGTCTTTCCTGCCGGGGACCACCGTGCCCTCCTTGAGCGTCTGTCTCGCGGTGCCCGCCACGCCCTGGCACACATATCTGCCGTACACATCGAGGCCGACGTCCCCTCTCCCGATCAGGGGGAACAGCTTGAAGAACCTCGTGACCTTGGCCCCGTCGCCCTCCTTTGCCGCCTTCTCAAACTCCCTCAGGAACAGGCCGCAGAGGCTCTCTCTGGCGTTCTCCAGCGTGACCCACGGCGCGTCCGGGATCTCGACCGTGGGCACCATGGCCGCGGCGAACCCGCCCCGTATGATGTCCTCGGGCACCCTGCTGGCGCGCGCAATGTAGCCCGCAGCGGCCTCCCAGTCCTGCGGCGCGCCCATGCTCCAGACAACGCCGCCGACGCAGGCCTTGAGCTCGGTGACCTGCTCGACAACCCTGAGCGTCTCCTCAACCCTCTGCTTCTCGAGGTCGAGCTCGCGCACCCTGCCCGACAGCCTGCCGGCCGTGTGCGCCGCGTTGGCCAGCATGTTGTTGCTTATGGACCGGGTGGCGATCACCTGCGAGCCCAGGCCCGCGCGCAGGTTGTCCAGCCGGCCGAGGTCGCGGCCGAGGTCTGCCTGGGCGGCAAGGCTGGCCTGGAGCTGGCGCACGAGGTCGGTCTCGCGGATGTGGAGGGAGGTGAGGGCGGTGCGGACGTGGGCGGGGGTGGACGCCTCGAGGATGGAGCTCTGGTCCTGCGAGCGGCCGCCGTCGTTGTTGGGATTTCTTCTGGAGAAGAAGCCGCCGCCGCCGCCGCCGTTGTTGTTCAGCGCAGAGGTCGGGTTGGGCGTCATGTTGGCGGGGCCGGGCGACGGTGACGGGAGGGTGCTCCTGGTGTCGATGGTGAGGACATTGGCGGTGGTGTTGGTGGCCGATCGAGCCCGGCTCGTCTTTGAGGTCGTGGACACGCCATTTGCGAAGGCAGACATCGAGGCGGCCTTGTCGTATGGCGTCGCATGCCTGCTTTGTGTGGAGGAGGGAGGAGGAGGAGGTTCAGGGTCCGGATGTGACTGCCATAAGCTGTGGTTGCCAGTTGGTCTTGTGTCTGCCGATGGGCTCGGGGCGGTTTCGCTACCTGTCTCTAAGTAAGGGAACGCTGTTAGTACGGATTACAGTGGTGTTAGTTACTTCAGTAAGCGCCAGCAGAGGTACCGAGTAGTTTGTACAGTGGGGTTACGTGCCGAGGTGCTGGTGTGGTAGGTAAGTACTTAAGGACCTGATACGCCTGATCACCTTCCCGTGACCTCCTTCCAGGCCTGGAGCCTACTTCATCAACGCTCGACAAGCAACAACCTCTCATCGTCAGAACCTCGTAGCCTACTCACCTCTTCTTCTGGTCGCAGATATTCATTTCGTCCTTGAAGTCTCTCTCCCCCCAAAAGAAAAAACGCTCACACAAGGTATCGCTAGCCAGCGTAGCAGCCAGCATGATAGCAACACTGCAATCTTCTCTATTCCGGTCAACCTGCCTTCTACGGGAACATAGTTCTTGCTATATAGTCGAGAGACACTGCTCTACATATAATGAAGCCATTCTCACTCCCTAAGTCTTCTTTTACCTGGTTAGGCTGCATAAAGCTATGCATATCACGGTAACGTGAAAAAAGAGATCACGACACCACGGATTACTTGTAGAAGAGGACGGTGACTTGGCTATGTTTGGACACGTAGAACATGAGCAGAAGCATACGCATATTTCCACGCAATCCGAAAGTCCAGCCAGCCACCTGGCCGCAAGGCTACAGCCTCGTCCCAGCGTTTCGAAACTCGTCTTTGCCACTTCTCATCCACGAGACGTCTCAGGGTGCCGAAGATATTTAGGCCTTGGTATTTGTAAAGGGGTCGATCGCTGGATTGTTGTTCTTTCGTCTTCTAGATTCGTGGCTTGATCTCTGTGCCGACCTGGGAAATCTGCTGTGGAAGCTTGTGTCACCGTCTTGGGGAAAGCCTCAGCCTCACAGTAGCGTTAGAGTTCTTGTTTGTGCAGCCCGGCCATGTGCCGTTATCCCTTCATGGTTGCTGCCCGTCATCGGGGGCGTATACCTGCACGTCTCGCTTTGGTGACAAGCCTCAACGACACAATGAAGCAGACTGTTGTTGATCATGCTGTCTATTCACATGTTTTTATTTATGCAAATGCTTGCACAGGGCGCCTTGCTATCCCACTGAATACGCAAAAAGACCAACAAGGTAAGTTGTGTTCATTGGTCCCTCATCTACACAGCCTGGCTGTACCCGCCACCAAGCCTCTTCTTCCCGTAGAACCACCACTTCCTTGCCTCGTCTGCCCAGAACACGGTGCTGCACAGCATGACCAGGCTCAACAGGTCATAGAACCCGATGGCCTCCGTCTGGAACACCTCCTGCAGCCAGGGGAAATAGATGACCAATAGCTGGCCCATGAGGCTGAGCGACACGGCCCAGTTGAACAAGGTGTTGGTGAACAGCCCGACCTCGCCGCGGAGGATGGACTTGGACTCGGATCGGCAGCTCAGCGCGTTGAACATATCGAAGAGGACGAAGCATGTGAAGGTCATGGTGGTGTCGCGGCGCGAGACCTTGCCGTCCTCGAGCATCTCGTGGGTATAGACGAGCATCGTGCCGAGCATGATGATGAAGGCGGACTGCAGGACACGCTGGATGACGGCACGGGTGAGAACAGGGGCACCGCGGCGGCGCGGCGGGCGCTTCATCACGTCGGCATCGACACGTTCTACGCCTAGGGACTGCGCAGGTGGGCCATCCATGATGATATCTGAACGAACTCGGGTTAGCATGAAGGTGATTGCAAAAAAAAAAAAAAAAAAAAAAAAAAAAAAAAGGCCTTGCGATGAATGGTAACTCACTGATCCAGAGAATCTGCATCGGGTTCAGGGGAGACTTGAACCCCATCACCGTGCAGATCAGAACGAGGGACAGACCAGCCGCGCTTGTGCTCAGCTGGAACCTGAGGAAGTTCTGGATGTTGTTGAAGATGCCCTTGCCCTCCTCAATCGCGTGCAGGATGGTTGAGAAGTCGTCGTCAGTCAGGATCATGTCTGCAGCCTCCTTGGCCACGTCCGTCCCGCTTCTGCCCATGGCGATCCCGATGTCCGCCTTCTTCAGCGCCGGAGCGTCGTTGACTCCGTCTCCTGTCATTGCCACGATGTCCCCGCGCGACTGCAGTGCGCTGATGATCTTCATCTTGTGGTCGGGGTTTGTGCGAGCAAAGATGGTCGTGTGCTGCATCGCCTGGGCAAGGTCTTCCTCGGACAGGTCCTCGACGTCTCTGCCGCTCAGGACGGGTTTTACTGAGGCCTGGCCCGGGCCGTGCTCGCGAGGGGTGGCAATGTCCATGCCGAGCTGTCTGCCTATCGCCACGGCTGTGGTCTCGGCATCACCTGTGATCATGATCACCTTGACCCCGCCGCGCATCAGTCTCCTGATCGACCGCCCGACCGAGGGCCTCGGGGGATCACTCATGCCGACGAGACCGGCAAATGTGAGCCCCTTGTACACGTCTTCCAGGTCATGAACGCGAGGGCTCTCGCTTGAGTCATTGCCAGGGGTGCCGCTCCGCTGGCTTGGTCCGCTGGACTTGCTCCTTCCGGGCCTGTTGACTGGGCCGCTGGCAAAGGCAATGACCCGCAGGCCCTTGGCCGCCATAGTCTCCGCTGCCTGGTTGATCTCTTCTCTCTGTGATGCATCGAGCACAAACTCCCGGCCGTGTCTGGTGATGTAGCTGTCGCAGGCATCCAGGACACGATCCAGAGCGCCCTTCATGTAGGCGAACTCCTTCTCGTTCTTGTCGGACCCGATTGCCACCCCCATCCACTTTCTCTCGGAGCTAAAGGGACCTCAGATGTCCGGGGTCCTATAGACTCGCGAACATCGTGCTCACGAAACCTGTCCAGAAGGTCGAGCATGGCAACGTCTGTCGGCTGACCAACCCAGCGCGTGTAGGTAGAGGCCTCGTCACGCGCCACGGTGGACGAGAGCACCGCCTTGGCAGCAGCTCCGTTCTCGGTGTAGCGCCTAGCCAGGCGAGCATCGTTGGCGATGTTGCCAATGCGCAGGATGCGCAGTGTCGCAGGGTCCGGTGCGGCCTCAGTTGCGTCGTCGTCTGAGTCGACATCAAATGCCTCGTCCGCGCCGAAATACCACATCTTGGAGGTTGTCATGTGGTTCATTGTCAGTGTTCCCGTCTTGTCCGAACAGACCACATTGACGGAGCCCAGGGTCTCGACCTTTGGCATCTTTCGGACGATGGCATTGTGCCTGGCCATCCGGTGGACACCCAGCGCCAGAGTCACGGTGACGATGATGGGTAGCCCCTCTGGTATGGCGGCGACAGCGAGAGATATCGATTCCGTGAAGATTTCTAGGTAGCCCTTGCCCTGGAACCAGCCTGCCACGGAGATGAGCCCAATCACGACAAAGGAGAACTTGCTCAGCTGGGAGCCCAGCTGGTCCATGGACAGCTGTAGGGGCGACCGGGGGCTCTCGGTATCTGTAACGCTCGTGGCGATGGCCCCAAACTGCGTGTTCCCACCTGTCGCAAAGACGATGCCCTGGCCATGACCGGACTTGACCAGCGTGCCCATGTAGGCGATGTTCCTCCCCTCGCGGGACTCGTGGTCCCGACCCGCAGCGCCGTCCTGAGCGGGACCCCCAAACGTGGGCACCGGCAGCTGCAGGCTCGCGCCCTCGCTGCGCGTCTTAGCTGCCGACCTGCGAGGGCACGGCGCCGCTGTAACTCGCACAGGGTCGGTCTCTCCGGTCAGGTTCGACAGGTCTATTGTCAGATCCGATGCCTTCGTGATGCGTATGTCTGCAGGAATGCGGTCGCCAGTCGTGAACAAGACGAGATCGCCCGGGACCAATGTTGCGGCCATCACCTTGGAAGACGAGGCTTCCAGTGTCTCTTCCTCTGGTGTAACAGCGCCAGACGACTCGGCACCCTCCCGTCCGTCCTCTGCCGTCGACTGCCAGCCTGGTGCCCGTGGGGCCGCGGCACCTCTTGTGGGCATGCTCCTGATCAGGTGCGCATGGTTTGGGACGAGATTGTTGAGAGCCTCAATCGACTTTTCGGAACGGTACTCTTGCACGAACCCAACGGTCACAACGATAGTCACCGCGACGGTGATGCTGATAGCGTCGTCCAGGTTTCCCAAGAGGATGGAGGCGGCTGAGGAGGCGAGAAGCAGTAATATCAAAGGCTCTTTGAACTGCCCCAGAAATCTCAGCCAGAGCGGTTCTGGATCTTCGTGAGGTATCTCGTTGGGCCCGTAGTCGCGCAGGCGCGACAGGGCCTCAGCGGGTGTGAGGCCATGCGTGAGCGAGGTTCGTGCGCGGGCGGCAACTTCGGCGGTGGTCAGGTAGGAGAACTCGTCTGCGACGCTCTGTGCAAGAAGCGGGTCAGCTCAAGGCGGCCCCTCTTTCTCGACAACAACCTTCTGGAGAGAGGATGGGTTCTTCTTACTCTCGACTGGGCCGAGGTCGTGCGCGTAGGGGACCTCGACTGCGCCCGATCATTTCCAGTCCAGGGGGACAGCTCAATTGGTTTCGTCGGCTCGTTGAAGATGGGCAGGCTTGGGGAATCGCCTGTGAACCTGTCCATCATCTCGTGCGGGTGGTGGTGGAAGAGGTGGTGTTGGAAGAGGCCCTGGGCAGGAGAGCAGAGCCTGACTTGCCCAGAGGGCTTGCGCCAAAAGCGAGACTGTGAAGCTCGGCCTTTTGTGTGATAAACTGGCCTCGGGGAGAGTCGACCAGTGGGTGCGCAAGCCAGACACTCAGGAGAGGCGTATTCGAGGTGCTGTCAGTCGCACTTAGATCCGGGGAAGCGCACACGGGACCAGCATCATTGTTTGACAACGTTGCCGGATGGGGTATCCGATTATAGGGATAACGAACGACCTTGGGATCTCGAGGTTGTAAGCTGTGGTTGTTCTTTGTTTTTAATCTTTAATTTTATTTTGGCAGAGAGGAAGGGAGCAAGCCGAGCAAGAAAGATGTCGAAGGCTGAGCGTCGAGGGTAGGCGCTGACGTGTAATAAACCAAGGCTACAGGAGAAAAGTTCCTGCCAGACCTGTGGTGGTGTTCTACTACCGGGACGGGTCGAGGTGCAAATGTCACGTCAATGCGCAGCCGCCCCCTGCAGAACAGGTACCGGGGGGCTCTGGTCCAGACTTTATTCCCAACAGGTCGGTACCATAGCAGCAGCATAGGCCACATACTGCAATACTATGTATGGTACTATACTGTGGTACTCTGGTAGCTACATGGTACCTTGGCACCCTCAAGGTGTTTCTTTTACCACGGAATTTTGTTTTTGGAATTGCTTGCAGGAGCTTGGTGACATGTCTCATGTCTCTTTTGACCCGGAAACATTACTTTGTAATGCTTCATTCCTCAACATGGGGCCAATGTCCTGCTGGTATTACTAGCAGTCAGATTATCCAGCTCTTCTCCAACAACACTTTACCTTGAGTTCTGGGTGGAATATTCGAATGCGGAAGGACTTCAGAGATCATGCCACACTGCTGCTAACAGCCTTAGAAGCCTACTGTGATGGTAGGTGGTTCCGAGTACATACCACTTGGGGTACATGTATGGGTGCCATACTGTCTCTGAGTTAACCACCTGGCTTGGATCATATATAAATCAGAAATCAGAAGTCGGAGTGACCTATGGTCTTTATTTAATCTTCTCTTCTGCTGTCTGATTTAGCCAAGACCAAGATTTGGATGATGTGAGGTCTTCTGCATCAAGTAAACACCACCTACTACATTGTCGGTACATGCAATACTGAGGTACACAATGATACCGTTGTGGTACAACACTAGCAGGAGTACCTACCTAACAGGGACCCTAACCCCAGCCACAGCCTCCCGCCACCGGAATTCAGCCAAAGCTAATGTGGGCCCGTTGCCCTGCTGAGACCTGGGCCCTGCTTGCGTGGGTCTCTCTTCTCAGTACTTACTTGCCCAGCGTGCCCAGCTTACCACAACGCCAGAGAGAGCCAAAAACACCGTCCCCTCCTCTCCCTTCCTCCTCTTTTCCCGTCGCAGGTACCAATCGCTCCAAACCCCGCGACCCGCTCCAGAGGCGCCGCCCATCGCTTCAGCATAAACACTACCAAAGGCTGGCTGCGACTTTATTCTTTTGCTTCTCAGCGGTTCTGCATAATAGCTTCATCCACGCCCTGCGCGGTTTTTCTTTGCTGGCTGCCGTTGTGGTCCGATCCACGCGACGGATTCTGCCGCCCTAACGCGACGGCTTCGTGTTTACAGCCCTCGAGCCACCATCCTCCCCGCGTCGGCGCGTCCACAGTTCATCGCCTACTAGGTGGTCGTCTTCTCAGAGGCGCCCCTCGCACTGCTTTCTTCATTTGTTGCTCTTCATAGAATCCCTGCGACGCCGTCGCGGCCATGTTCTACTCGGAAGAACTCTTTCAGAAGACGGGGCCTCTGGCCCGGGTCTGGCTCTCGGCCAACCTGGAGCGCAAGCTGTCCAAGCAGTCTATCCTCCAGTCCAACCTCTCCGAGAGCGTCGAGCAGATCATCACGCCCAACCAGGCCCCGATGGCGCTGCGGATGACGGGCCAGCTTCTCCTCGGTGTCGTCAGGATATACAGCCGCAAGGCCCGATACCTCTTAGATGACTGCAACGAGGCCTTGCTGAAGATTAAGATGGTAGGATCCCCACTTCATTTAACATGAATCTGCGCCGCGTCGCGCGGGCTTTGTGCTGACAGCCTACCAGGCATTCCGATCCTCGGGCAACAATGACATTCCCGCAAACCTGCAGCTCGCGAACCGGGAGTCTCTCCTCTTGCCCGATCGGATCACCCCGTACGACAACCTCGATCTGCTTCCTGCGCCTGATGTGGACCTGCTCCTGACCCAGGACGCAGACCTGAGCTCTCAGCCTCTGGGCCGCAAGGGACGCGTCAGCCACCGGGACATCAACCTGCAAGAAGATTTCAACAACAGCCAGTTCCTGATGGACGGGCTGGACAAGGACGACGGCCTGGCCCTGGCCAACGTGGACGACCTGGACCTCCAGCTCGACTTCGGCATGGATCTTGATGACCAGCCCACCAGACTGACTGTCGAGATGGGTCGTGATGCCCCCGCTGCCAGGGGAGTCGAGGATGATATGTTTAGCGAGTTTGACCTCCCGCAGCCTGCTAAGGGCAGGGGCCATGATGAGTCTACGGCGCTTGGGTTCGGCGACGGCGGAATCCGCATCCATGACGACGACGGAGACATCATGATGGGAGACGACGATTTCCAGCTCAACCTCGGAGACCAGTCCGCCATGGCTGCGGGCGCGGCCAGGCCAGACATGACAAGGGCTCGCATCTCCGAGTCCCCCTGTCAGACATCGACGAGGCGTTTGCCAAGGAGATCGAGCTCGAGTACACGCGGACCACGGACGTGTACGAGCCTCACGAGGACGACGACACGATGGTGCACCGCAAGGCGCCTCAGCGGTCCAAGAAGCGCAAGGTCATCGCTCCCGATGAGCAGACCATGCTCAGCGGCGCTGTCTTCAAGGAGCAGCAGCGGAAGCACGACAACATCCTCAAGCCCCAGGTCTTCCTCCCGAGAGACCCTTATCTCTTGGCCCTGATGGAGATGCAGAAGAACGGCGGATTCCTGGCCAGCATCACGATGGACGGGCAGAGCGACATGTGGGCGCCAGAGCTGAAAGGCCTGTTGTCCCTGGAGGCTGTCCGGGCGCCGAGCGATCTCAAGCGCAAGCGAGATAGCGGGATCGCGGACATGGGCTCGGAGGGAGGTGAACTGGGCGCCTCCAAGTCGCCGCGCCTCGAGATCGACAACGACGAGGACCCCTTCGCAGTAGGCGGGACTGACCTCGGCAACCACTCCGTGGCAGCAGACGGGACGATCCTGGAGATTGCAGGAGACGATGGGATGGCCGGCCATGACGATGACGACAACACAGCCATGCCCAACTTTGATGACACGACGGCCCCTCTTGTGCATCCTGCGGACAGCGGCCCGGTGTCCATCGGCACCAAGCACGCCGTGCACATCCTGCGCGACCTGTTTGGTGACGAGGCTGCAGCCAATGCTGACAAGCGCAAGAAGACAACTGTGGTGTTCCAGGACCTCCTGCCCGAGAGGAGGACGACCAAGGCCGACGCAACCAAGATGTTCTTCGAGTGCCTGGTGCTTGCCACCAAGGACGCCATCAAGGTCGAGCAGCCCCAGGGTGCCCTGGACGGCCCCATCCGCGTGAGAGGCAAGCGTGGCCTCTGGGGTGCCTGGGCCGAGCGCGAGGCAGGCGGCGAGATCGACCAGCAGGAGGAAGAGGGTGACCACTTCACGAACCAGCCCCATCCCGCCATCTCCAGCAGCCCTGCGGCTGTCGCCGTCACGGCCTAGGAGGCCTGAGCTCGTTGTTCTGCCCGGCAGGCGCTGTATCTTGCAGAACGCAGATGGGCTGGGTGCCTATGAAAGTTTTCTGTACATATGTTGCTCTTGCTCTTCTCTCACTGTCTCGTCGGTTTTGCTGGAGTATGGAGTCAGCGTGTGAATTTTTTTTCCAAGTCACGCGGCCAAGTGGCGTTTGGCGTGGCTGGAGGATATACCGCATTCTCTGCGCGGTGGGAATTTTCAGGAACTGTCCTGGGGAGGGACTACTAAAGTCCCGAGGAGGACGGTGCCAAAATGATTGGGTCTGGACGTTTTCATCTTTTTTATTCTCTCTCACTCGGCTTCTTGACTGGACTGGACTACGTGTGGTCGGTCCCTTTCTGAATAGGATTGCAGAGCGTAGCACGCATCATGTATGTAGTCACAATACCAACCAACCGACGACGCTATTTAGCAGCATCAAGTCGCAGTAGTAGTCGCACATGCGGCCCGCAGCATCAAAGAGACCAAGAATTCCGGAGTTGATTACTTTAGTACTGAACATCCATCATCCTCTCAGGGCCCCTGCAACGTGATGTCCTTTCCTTGATCAACGTACTTGTAGATCTTCCTTAAGCGCATCATATGCGCCACGTCTTCATCCTCTTCTAGACTTGTGTAGAGACGAAACAATAAGGATGTATGCGGCGGGGGGACCATCCTAGCTTCTTGGACGGCGTGGTCTACTACTAAGTATGACATCTGGACTGGGCGGGTGGAAACAGGTCTCCGGGTCAACAGGCCTGAATCTCCGAGGAGGGAGGGTCCTGAGAGCCTGGCCAGTCTTTACTATTATCTGTATGTCATCACCTATTTTTTTTTTTTTCGTTGTTTTGTTGATATGAATTGTCAAGGTCTCAACATGGAGGAGACCTTGTTTCCTTGAGCATTGGTTTGGCTGGCAACGAACTGTACATATAAGCGGTTGCAACCGTGCGAATAGGCAATAGTAATCGTACATAGCGCATACTCCTATGTAGTCTATACACGTACCGTATACTGTACTACGTATGCTGGTTGCAGCAGATTGATTACTTACTCCTCTGGTATACGTCCGTACTATGTATGTATCACATCGGAATGCAGGACCCAGGCGTCTGGGAATTCGGCCGAAGGGGGAGGGAGGGGCCCGGGTTACGTTTCCTCTTTGGATCTTGGTACTTTATCATTGACCAAACCCTCCGTCGGGCCCCTCTGCTTTGGCCTTAGCGAGAGTGAGTGATCGGTCGTGTTCCATGGTGGTTCCTCGCTCGCCCCCTTGCTGGAGCCCTGACGTGCCCTGTACATATAGCGAGAGGCCCCGTGGGCCCTGCCACACAAGCCACAGCCACAAAGTCATAGCGCCAACAGCTCCAGCAGCAGTAATGTACGTACATAGTATGCACTATTGTGAGCCCAGCTGCCCCAGCACCACCCCCCAGCACCATCACCAGGGGTCTTGGTTAGCGCACATAGTGGCATAGCAGAGTAGGGGGTAAGGTGGTCACGTAAGGTAGCACTGCATAGGCGTGATGGGCTGCAGGTCTGCAGGGACTGTGTCAAGGTGTCCCATAGCTATGGGGAAACATGTCTTGTCCTCTCTCTCGCCATCCCTCTCGTGGGTCAGAATCAAATCAAATCAAAGCAAAGCAGATTGGGGGAGGAACCCGAATGCCGCCCCCGGCCCCCCCTTGGCCCGTCTCCCCCGATTCCCCATTCCATCATCGCCCCTTACCTCCCAGGGTTCCCTCCGAGGTTGCCATGCCAGGCACGCCAGGCTATGCCGATTCTCTCACTACTCAGTACTCTCCCCCCGCCGGCAATCCCAAACTGCATAGTTTAGCCATCTGCAGGCACACAACTTTCTCCAGACTGCATGCACGGGGACAAAGTACCAACACGCCCCTTGCTTGCCTACATTGATCAGTACAATCAGTTGTAACTTTTTTTCCCCCTCTCAACTCTTCTTTCCCCAACTTACTGGCTTGAAGACAAGACCCGTGTCCTCAATCCACCACGACGTTCACGGTCTGCATCCCTTCCTTCGTTCCTTCGTCCCGCTCCCTCCACGCATCTCTCTCCCTCCTCCCCTCCTCGATCCGTCCGTCCTACGACCCGTCTCCTACCTCCAAGTACATACGAGGCAGAGGCTGGGGCTGCATTTCTGTTAATCGAGGGGTGTTCTTACCGTCCCTCCTCCCTCTCTCTCTCTCTCTCTCGCTGTCGACTGCATCCTATTTTTATTCCTCCGTTATGCACCCCGCCTCCAGTTGAACCTCGTTCTGCTTGCTATCCCACCCTTGCGCGATCTTGTTTCATATCATCCTTATTTGCCCGCCCCTGAGCGCCATATTACGCCGCGCCAAGAAGCACAATCCCATTCATCCATTCAATTGAATCCGATTCACCTGGGCAACAATTCACCCAACAAACGCGGCTTGCGTACCTCCGAGACTTAGACTTACACACCCACACACACTACACACACCACAGCCGGGCTTGCGACTTCTCTCCCTTTCGACCCACCGTCAGAAGTTCGAGAGTCTCGAGAACAAGAACAAATCATACACACTCTCTCCCTCGTGTCATCTTACGCCTTGACACCACAATAGACGTCCGTATTCTCGCACTGGACACCAGGACGCAGACTCAGCCTCTTCTCTTCCGCTAGCGACGTCTCGGGCGCAGATCTGACGCCTATCACCATCTCGCCAGACCCAGCGGGCAGTTGACAAGTTCCCTCCACCTCACCTCACCTCACCCACAACACACACACAAACAACACACAGTCACAAACAATATTCTTTCTTTTGCGCCTGGTCTCGACCGACCGAGGCAGTATCGTGCCAGTCTGTTGTTTGAATCTTAACATTTTCCCCCTCCATCTCCGATGTCGATTTGAGCCCGCTGTCTCCCGGTCACGCCGTTTGTCACCCGTCTCTAAGCTTATATCACCGCATACTCCGGCGGTCCGCGGCATGCCATCAATACAGAGGACCCGCAACATCCGTTCCTCCACCACTTCTCTCACCAGACAGTCAATGCTTGCTGGCCTACACCATTTGTCGTATCGCTACTGAGTGGTCCATTTCTTTCGAGGCGGAACCACCCCAGCGGGGGTCGGTGAGCACCACCATCCTTAGGGGCAGCACCGGAGTCGCTATCCTGTGAGGAATAGGAGGAGGAAGGACGAGTTGTGTGCTGTTGTTTAGTTGTCGTCGTTGCTGCCGAGCACGCGACCTCTCTTCACCGACCGACCGACTGCCACCCCTCCAACGTTGCCCGTATACGCACGCCCTGTCCCCTGTCGAAGATGTCCGACCACGATGACCACAATGGCGGCCTCGTTGCCGCTCTGCGGTCTGTCTGGTTCTACTATATCGCCTGCACGCCGTGTCGAAAGATCGGTCACCGCCGCGAGACGAGGAAGGAGGCTGAGCGTGAGCGGACCATCAAGGCCCGCCTCGAGATGGAACAGCCCGGCCTGTACAGACACCCGAACCCCGAGAACACAAACCAGTACTGGATGGAGGACATCAACATGGGGCCCAGGCTGCCGAAGCGCGGGGCCAGCCAGAACACGAGCCAGAGGAAGCTGAAGAGCTCGGGGACGGAGGCGACGGACAGGACGGCGGGCGCCTCCTCGCCCAGGGACCACCAGACGAGCATCGGCAGCAGCACCCAGTTCCACAGCGCCGAGACCGCCAGCAGCCCTACCGTGGTCGCCGAGGACTTTGAGAGGCGCACAACCCTGTCCATGTCCGTGACGGACTCGCAGGACCTGGACTGGAACCGCAAGAGGTACGAGAGGGAGGACGAGGAGCTCTGGGGCCACCAGATGGCCAACAAGGCCGGCCAGAGGCTGCGCGAGGTCATCACGAAGGGGCGAGACACCGCCGGCAGGCTGTTCGAGACGGGCCGCCCCCAGCGGGAGCGCGGGATCACCGAGGAGGAGCGCACCAGCTTCTACACGGCCCCGCGGAACCCCCCGTCAACGACTACCACCCGCCTGTGGTCAGCAGCCGGCCCGCCAGCAAGCACGAGTACAGGTGGATGCTGCAGCCCCCGCCGCCGGCCAAGGTCATGGAGGGCAAGGTGCCCGTGAGCAGGAGCGGGTCCCTGACCAGCGTCGCCAGCCGGAGGACCGCCGCCGCGTCCCTCGCCAGCAAGGAGGAGCTCGGGCTCGGGCGCCTCGTCGGGGAGAAGATCGTCAAGGATAAGATGCGCAAGGGCGAGATGCCCAACGAGGCCGAAGGGTCCATCCGCACCGCCCGCCCCAACACGCGGAGGTCGAGGACCGCCTCCACCCTGAGCAGCCTCCCGAGCCAGCGGTCCCAGCGCTCGCGGCAGTCGGCCAGGAGCCGGAGCAACACCACCGGGTCCGAGTCCTCAGACACAATCTACGAGCGGAGGGGGAAGAGGAGGCTGGCCAAGCAGAAGGCGGCGGCAGACGCGGCGGCCGGCTCCGAGGCCGACGACGAGACCGACGACGAAGAGCGCACCCGCTCGCCCGAGCGACACGCCGTGCAGAGGCCTAAGCTGCAGACCATCGCCAGCTCGGACCTCTCGAGCAGGAAGTCGGAGGCCGGCGCGAGCCTGCACCCTGCCCTCCTCGCCACCATGTCCGAGCCCGCCCGGTCGCCCGGCCCTATCGTCATTGATGCCTCCTCCAGCAACAAGGAATCATCACCATCCTTAGAAGATGTCACCAACCAGTCCACCACCCCCGCCATTATCGCTGATGATGCCGCCAAGACACGGCCGGCTGGCGCGTCGGTCGACAGCGGTCTCGCCCTGGCCTAGGTGTCTTGTTCATGGTGAGCCCATCGATCCTGTCTGGGCCACAAGTGAAGATCATCACTACCACACCCCACACAACACACATCCTGCATTGGAGACGGAGTCCTAGGAGGCAAATGCGTGCACGCATCATCGTTGTTGCTGATGAAAACAAAGTTTCTTCTTTTGTGCATATTCACACTTGTTCTGTTACTTATTTATTTTTTTTCCCCTTCCTGGTCTTGTTCTCTTACTGTCTTTTTTTCTTTTTCTTTCCTTTGTCAGGGTGGATGGGGCAGGGAGGCAGCATTGCATCTTCTTCATCGCATCGATACGAGTGCATGGCTGTTTCTTGCATTGGGCTAGGCACGTCAAGTCTGCGAGGCGTTCTCGGTGGGGGCTTTGTCTTGGGGTACAGAGAGGCAGGCGGTGTGAAAAGAGATGGGAGAGGAAAGAGGCAGTTGTCACACGCACACGTATATACGTTGAAGAAGCATCATTATTAAGCAGAGAGTACAGTAAGTAGTTAGTAGCAGAACGGGCTGTAGGCACGTCACAAGGTATGCTGCCCTGGTGGACTGAAGAGATAGAGGAGATAGAGGAGAGAGAGAGAGAGAGAAACTCGACAAAAGAGACAGATGAGTGTACCAAAAAAAAAAAAAAAAAAAAAAAAAAAAAAAAAGGAAGACCTCTCACACAAAGTGCTTGTCCTGACAAGAGTGACAAATTTGGTGTGTGTGTGTGTGTGTGTGTTTTATAAAATGTGTCGTGATCTCGTGCTTGGGTATAGATGATTGTAGCCTCGGTATCCCCTCCGTGTGTACTCCGTTGACCCATCCTGATGTGTTTTCCTTGTTGTTCCTTGTCGCCTCTTGTTGTTTCTCAATTTTGCCATGCCTGCGTGTTTCTCGTAATTGCAACCCATCGACCATAATAGAAGGAAAGAGACCCGTAGCCTCACCCATTGAAAGCTTCAAGAGGGGGGACAAGTATGTATCACAAGTACACACCTCCCTCCACATCCTTCGCCTCCTCCTCGTCCTTGTCCTCGTCCTCACCCTCCTCACCATTCAGGTGCACCCTCCCGACAGCGCTTGCAAGCGCTCTAGAGGGGTTCTGCACCGTGCGCCCGGACCCAGCCATCTCCGAAAAGCTTGGAAGAGTTATTGACCGCCCACCGCCGTTCTGGCTGAGAAATTGCTCGACGGATGCCAGCTCGCTCGATCGGAAGGTGCCCGTCTCGAAGGTCCCGTCCGTCCAGGGGTTCATGTTGCCGCCCGCATCGGGCCTCGAGATTGGCTGAAAGAACGAGTGGCTGCCCGTCGTCCCAGCTGGCAGAGAATCCGCAGCCGGCGCAGCTGACTGCTGCTGCTCCTCGTTGCCGTTGCCAATCGGTACGCTGCCCTCCTCTTCGTCGTCGTCGTTCTCCTCCTCCTCCCCCACTCCTCCGAGGCCCCTCTCCCTGTCGCGCGTTCGGATGAGCTCCCCCAGATCGGCGTCGCTGGCCCCCTCGGCGCCGTTGGCCTCAAAGTGGGCCCAGTTGATGCCCCTGCGCGTGACCTCGGCCTGGAGCAGGTCGATGCGGGCCATCGACCTCTCGATGACGAGGTTGTTCTCGGCGATGGCGTCGATGCAGTCCTGGTCCGGGACGCCGACCTCGTGGCTGCCGATGGCGGTCTTGCGGCCGTCGGCGTAGGGCTGCAGGTCCAGGTTGCTGTTGACCAGGTGGAGGATGGAGTTGCGCAGCTCGAGGCACTTGAGGCGGAGGGAGACCAGCGGGAGGTCGACGAGGGCGGCGGCGAAGCGGACGGGGCTGATGGGGATGGCCTCTGAAGACATGGCTCTCTTGCCTTTTTGGCGGTGTGGGTGAGGTATTCTTTGTAGAGCGGCTTTTTTTTTTTTTTTTTTGTGTGTGTGGTGGCCTGTGGTTGGTTTACGTACTACTGCTACCTACGAAGTACCAGAGGCAAGCAAGGGATGCGGTCGGAGCCGCCCTATCTTATCTCCCGCCCAGGTCCCTGCATTCTACTGCGGCAGCGCCAGTTCTTGCGCGTGCCCCGCGGGGTGTGTGGAGGGGCTCCTATAAAATTTAATATCAATTCAGTGACTACGCGGTTTCTCTCGATCCCGTCTGCCATAATCACAGCAATCTCTCTCACCCCCTTCTTTTTCTTTCTCTCTCTCTCACATACGCCCTCACTCAACAACCACCTCGATCAAGTCCATTCATCCATTTTTTTTTGATCAAGATGGCTAGGCTTGAGGATGGTGCTGAGCCCCATGAGGTCTACCCGACCATTCTGGTCTTGGATTTTGGGTGAGAAGCATGACTGATTGATTCCCTTTGCAGGGAAAAATGATCTTTTTTTTCTTCTTTTCACTGACTTGAAAATGATAATAGGAGCCAGTACACTCACCTGTGAGTCACACACCTGCCTCACCTTTCTCTCCCTTGTGCCTCAAGGATGTGCGCCAAATGGAGGCCATATTCAGTGTTGCACTTGAGAGTTGTACATCGTCGAGGAGGCCCTCTCATTCACCCACACCTACGTGGCTTATGACTGACCCGACGGCATTATCATCATCACCACGACAGTATCATCCGCCGTCTCCGCGAGCTCAACGTCTACTCTGAGATGCTCCCCTGCACCACCAAGCTGTCAGAGCTCAAGTTCAAGCCCGTAGGCCTCATCCTCGGCGGTGGCCCCTACTCGGTCTACGACGAGGGCGCCCCCACGTGGACCCGGCCTACTTTGACCTGCAGATCCCCATCCTGGGCATCTGCTACGGCCAGCAGGAGCTCGCCCACCGCCTGGACAAGGACAATGTCGTCGCCGGCGTGCACCGCGAGTACGGGTCCGCCGACCTCACGGCCAAGAGCATCAACGCCCACGCCGACCGCCTGTTCCAGGGGCTCGAGGAGACCATGAAGGTGTGGATGTCCCACGGCGACAAGCTGGCCAAGCTGCCCGAGGGCTTCCACACCATCGCCACCACCAAGAACTCGGAGCACGCCGCCATTGCTCATGACTCACTGCCCATCTACGGCATCCAGTTCCACCCCGAGGTCACGCGTGAGTCACACAAAAAACGAAAGAGACCCATTCTAAGATTCGGCTCTAGGGGGTTGAGTCGGGTTCGCTGACGTGTGTGTGTGTGTGTGTGTGTGCGAGGACAGACACGCCGAACGGTACGCAGCTGCTGAAGAACTTTGCCGTGGGTATCTGCGGTGCCTCCCAGAACTGGACCATGGGCAACTTTGTCGAGCAGGAGATCGCCCGGATACGGAAGCTGGTCGGCCCCAGGGGTCAGGTCCTCGGAGCCGTCAGCGGCGGTGTGGACTCGACCGTGGCTGCGAAGCTGATGCACGAGGCCATCGGCGATAGGTTCACCGCCGTCCTGGTGGACCATGGCTACCTGAGGCACCAGGAGAGGGAGCAGGTCGAGAAGGATCTCAATGTGAGTGAGGCATCCAAGGCAGGACGGCAGACTTGATGTGTGTGTGGAGGATGAATTGGCTGACGGTGGACTTGTTATACAGGAGCATCTCGGCATCAACCTGAGGGTTGTGGACGCGTCCAAGGAGTTCTATGCTGGTCTCAAGGGAATCACTGATCCCGAGGCCAAGAGAAAATTCATCGGAGGTGCTTTCATTGACGCTTTCGAGGCTGAGGTGAGTGGGCCTCTCCCCTGCCTATATACATGAACCTGCGCGTCCAGGCTGAGGATACTGACTATTTTCCAGGCCGAGAAGCTGGAGAAGGAGGCTGCCTCCAACCCGAACAGGGCTGACAAGATTGGGTGGTTCCTCCAGGGCACACTGTATGTTTGAATGCGTGCTGCTTGCATCGTCTGCTTCTGCAATAGGTTACTGACATCTGAAACCTCGTCACAGATATCCTGATGTCATAGAATCTCTGTCCTTCAAGGGACCTAGCCAGACGATCAAGACCCACCACAATGTGGTATGTAATGATCAAACCGGGACTACTTTCTCTTCATTATTGGCCATTAAGCTTACAAACCATGTCTTGGTATAGGGTGGTCTGCCCAAGAGGATGACAGAGGGACACGGCCTGAAGCTGCTGGAGCCCCTCCGCGAGCTGTTCAAGGACGAGGTGCGAGAGATGGGACGGCAGCTGGGTATCGCAGAGACGCTCGTGATGCGTCACCCCTTCCCAGGACCGGTAAGTCAGCGAGCAGCAGCAGCAGCTTCTAAATGCAGCAGCATATACAACACATGGTACAGAGTCGGCTAACAGACAACAACAACCTTCAGGGTATTGCCATCCGTATCCTGGGCGAGGCCACACCGGAGCGCGTGGAGATGGTCCGCCAGGCTGACCACATCTTCATCAGCATGATCCGGGAGGCTGGTCTGTACAACAAGATCGGACAGGCCTTTGCCGCGCTGGACCCCAGCCGGGCGGTGGGCGTCATGGGCGACAAGCGCGTGTACGAGAACATTGTGCTGCTGCGGGCTGTCGAGACGACCGACTTCATGACGGCCGTGGCATACCCGTTCAGCTCCGAGTTCCTGACCGAGTGCTCGACGCGCATCGTCAACTCGGTTCATGGCGTCTGCCGGGTCTGCTATGACTACACCAGCAAGCCGCCTGGGACAATTGAATTTGAGTAAGAAGAGAAGAACAAAAGTGAAGAAATAAAGGAGGAGGAAGTAGAATGACAAAAGCAATTGCAACTTAGATTTAGGAATCGCAAGAATGATTTGACAAGAAATCAACTAGGCAAAAAAGCTGCCCCTCTCTGTTCCAGCGCGTGCCAGGCACTGCCAGGGTCCCATTCAGGGTGCGTCGGTAGTGGGCCCAGCGGTTCGGCTCGCTACTTACCCTCCCACGCTCCCAGGCTCCTTCCACTGGGCGGGCTCTCTTGTCCTGCAGGGGTCTCTGCGCCCAGCAAATTTTCTCTGCTGACCTGACTTCCACCACCAAACAACTAACTACCTTCCTCTCTACTCGCAAGAGCTCAGCAAAGACCCAACTCGTCGACCAGCATTTACTTTCTTTCTTTTTGTCTGATATACCCTCTTGTATATGTGTGAAAGTGTATGGCAAGCGAGATGATGCGGTAACCTGGCCTGTCCAATGGTGATATGAGTACTTTTCTCGGGTTCAGCTGCCTCCGGCCGGGCCCCAGCCTCGAACGAGCCCTGCGGCTGGAAGCTGCTGTTCGAACCAGGTCGTCGTCACTCTCAGGTCCAGCCCGGTGGATCTCACAATGGACCTTCTCAGGGTGTAAAGGCCAGCCCAGGAATCATCCACCCCTGCAGGTGACACGACCACAATGGCGCCCAGGCCAGACGAGACTACTATTACCACTACCATCACCACGTCATAACACCCAGAGGCGAACCCTCTTTGGCTTCAACAGCCAGACAGTCCTCACCCACTACGTCCATCTCCCACCAGACTACAAGGATGCAGAGGGATTACCGTTCCAGAGGGAGACGGGCGACCTCGACATGCCGGCTACAGTGCGCATCTTCCCGGGCTTTGCGGACATGACGCCGGCCCGCGCCACGAGGCTGCTCAGGATCCTGCACGGGCGCCGGGTCGCCGGGACACTGGACGACCCGTCTGTGCGGGTGAACACGGCTGTGTACAGCACTCGCGAGATCAGCAGGGCGCTGGAGTACCTGCGGAAGGAGGTGCCCGTGGACGAGGTGCTGAACGCCGGCCTGAGGGCAGAGGACGAGCTGCGGGAGCTGGAGGAGGCAGGCGTGGCACCTGGAGAAGCCGGCAGCAGCAGCAGCAGCAGCAGCAGCGAGGAGGCCTCTGCTTCAGTCGAGGGGAGGGGGACAGGAGAGAACAACAAGAAGGCCGCAGCAAAGAAGGATATTATTGGCCACGAGAACCCCCGCTCCGTCTACGGCGAGAGCGTCCTCGACAAGATCCGCGCAGCCAACATTGCACGCCGCGAGGCCGAGGAGCGCGCCGAGGCCGAGCGCCAGCGCAAGGAAGACGAGGCCGCCGCGCAGAACTGGGGCGGCCTGGCGGCGTACAACCCGTCACTGCACCGGGGCCTGCACCCCAAGCAGCTTGAGCACTACGAGGCCGCCACGTCGGGCCTGGACGCGCCGCCCGAGGTCCCGCGCTGGCGCGTCCTGTTACCGATGACGGCCTTTGCCGGGGCTGTTCTGGCCGCGCTGTATCTGCTCGCCTCCCTGGCCGAACTGCCGCAGCAGCAGCAGCAGCAGCAGCAGCAGCAGTCCGGCCAGCGCGAGGTCCTGGGTGGGCTGCTCACGGAGGCACAGGCCGTCGCGGGCGCCATCACGCTGGTCAACGCCGCCGTGTTCATAGCCTGGCGCCGCGTGCGCCTGTGGAAGTACCTCAACCGGCACTTTGTGCTGGACTTTGTCTCCCCGCGGCCCTACCAGCTCCTCACGGCCATGATCACCCACCAGGACCCGCGCCATCTCACAAAGGCCATGCTCCTTGCCTGGGCCGGCGCCCTGCTCCTCGTCCCCGAGCTGGGCTCCAGCGCCTTCCTCGCCACGTATGCCGCCTCGGGCGTGTGCGGCTTCATGGCCACCCTGTGGACGCACGTCGTGCGCGGCCAGCTCGTCTACATGTTTGGCGCCTCGTCGGCCGGGTTCGGCGCCATCTGTGCCTACTTTTGGCTGTACCGCTTCGACGGGTTCAAGATCCTGGGCCTGCCGCCGGACCCCTACGAGGGCCTGCAGGGCCTCGGCATCATCGGTCTGATCGTCGCCTTCTTTGCGCTGGTGCCGCTGGTGAGGAGGCAGGGGGCGGGGTCGACTGGATGTCGCATCTGGCGGGCATGGTGACGGGTATGGGGTGCGCTTCGGCTATGGAGGGGAGGTGGAGGGCTGCCAAGGAGAAGCAGCAGCAGCAGCAGTCTGTGGAGGAGAATCTGGGCGGTGCGAGCAGGAACAAGGAATGATGCTGGGTGGATATGAGAGAGAGGAGATCTAAACGTGATACAGACAATATCATACAACGTAGATGCCCCCCTTTTTTTTTTAAGTTCATGTAATATAAATATCCTCTCCCTCCGAGCCTATGACAAGATCATTTGAGGGCAAAGTCAGCTAGTCAGTCTGCCGGCGCTGTTGCAGTTCTTGGGCATATACGTGTGTGCATACTATCTCGGCCTTACTGTGAGTCACTGTCCCTAGCCGGCTCTCACAGTATTTTTGGAGGAACACAAGATCTTTACAAGACCAGACATTTGCTTGATTGGGCTCTGCTAGGCGCAGGCTAGGACGTGTAGCCAGGGACGACAGATGCCACGGCGCATTTTTGTGGCAAGTCTCGCTTTTCTAACATGTCATAGAAGTGAACCGTGTCAAGTGCAAGACCGAAAGAATAAGCCAGAAACGAAAAAAAAAAAAAAAAGCAGGGCTCAATTGAGAAATCAGGCAGTGGGTTTCGCTGATTATAGATATATATATATATATATCCCTGAAAATGCACATCAATTCCAAAACCAAAGTCAAACGAAAACGGTGTAGTGTTTAGTTTCAAGACCACGAACCCCCCTCTTTCACCTTCACCAAAAGAAAAACACCTGGCGATATCATAACGATCAATATAACAAACCACTGCAAAATGACCTTCAAGATCCACTACACTTACTCTCCTACAGGAGCTACCTCTCACACCACCACCTCCCATAACCAACAAATATACACCGATAATGGGCGCATCAGAATCGAGACCAGAGTCACATCATCCATGACCGAAGATACGTCGTTTACTTCCTCCTCTTCCTCCTGCTCCTCGGGTTGGTTCTGGGCAGAGGCAGAGGAGAGTAGCTGCAGACCACTACAACAACAACACCATCGCCACCATCCCTCCTCACCGTTCGAAATCGCAGCGCAGAACCTCCGCCGCCGCCGCCTCCTCCTACAGACAGAACAAATTGCAACGGCTCTGAAGCAGCAGAGGAAACAGGCCAGGGTGGTGGCGAGTGATGATCGGAGGAGACCCGTGATGACGACAAACCCCCACGAGAGGACGAGCGAGCCCGACAAGACTGCGCAGGGAGGAGACGACGGCATTAGGGAGCCGTGGGCTTTTCCAGACCAGCAACACAGAGCATGGATGTTCTGTCCTGCTTTTCATTAGGGTACGAGGCTTATATGTTCACGTAGCGGATAGCTTGTTCGAAAATGAATGTTTTGTCGTATTAAAATTCATAAGGGAGTTCCTAATTCGATCTGCTATTGTCCCCCCTGCCTTGCCGCCCAGATTGCTTTGTTGTCATGTGTGCATATGTGTGTGTGTGTTGTAGGTTTATGCATGCGTGCGTGCGTGCGTGCGCCCTTTCAAGAATCATCCTGCTAGTATCGTCCCGCCCATCTGAAGACATCACCCTCTCTTGTAGTCAATAGATGATGCTGTGGTATCTCTCACCCCTGAACAGTCACTTCACTCCGCCAGAGCGCGCAAGAAAGAAAAAAAAAAAAAAATTCAAAAAAGCAAACCGTTGACGCCCGAACAATGGTAGACATGGAAAAAGGGGGAAAATAGCCGTGTCCGATCTCAAAAAATATCAATACGTGCGCCACTGCCCCAGCAGCGACACATGGTCTTTTCCTTAGGCAATCACGCTCCTGGCCATACCGGTACCCCATCGCCATCTCTTCAGCGTGCCCGTGCCTGTGCTGCGTATGACCTCGCCGCCGCATGAGGACGAGTTCATCCCCGCGCTCATGCTGCTCCCGGTCCCGCTCGCAGAGCTCAGGATGTCCTGCCGGCCGACCTCGCGACCGACAACGAAGCCGGCGCCGAAGCCCACGACGGAGACCAGCAGCACGACGCCGGTGCCGAGCACCCAGGTCAGCGTCGTAGGGCTGATCCAGGTCACGGCATTCTCGTCCACGGCCGACACAGACGTCGTCCTCTTCTTCTTGGCCGCCCTCTGCGGCCTGGACTGTCCTGCAGATGCCGCGACCCTCTTGCCCTTTTCCTCCCTGGACGAGACCGACATGGGCTGGCTCTGGGCGCTCGAGTTGGACGAGGTCCGGGTGGTGGGCTGCCGTGTGCCTGGGGACGCCTTGGGCGCGGCGGAGGGGCCGACAAGCGGGGTCTTCTCATTTCCCAGCTCCGACTCCGGGACCAGCCTCAGCTCCATCGGCTGCGTGCTCGGGCCAACGCCTGCACCCATGACGGGCTCTCCTGAAGAGGATGGACCGTTGGCGACATGGCCCCTCCGACCCGGCAGGTTCTTGGCGGCCGCTGCACACGAGAGGAGGGTGGTGAGAGATGCGCGCAGCGCCTCGTCCCGGTCGGCCTGGTAGGATGGGTTCCTGAAGTCTGGGCGGGTCCGGTTGTGCGACCTGTGAGACGCCGGCGACGGTCTTGCGCCGTGCAGGTGGTGCGGTGGTATGGCTGCGTTTGTGGAGTAGCTGCGCTGGCTCAGGTGGGCAAGCGGGTGTGAGAACGCGTTGGGCTGCGGGCGGAAGCTCTGTGCCGGCGACGGGCGGCCTAGTGCGGTTCCGTCGTCGTCGTCTTCCTCCTCCGAGGCGGACAAGTCAGCGCTGTCGCCGGGCCCAATCGCGGTCTGGGACCGCTGAAGGCCCGCAAGACCGAGCCCGGGCCTCGTGTCCATATTCTCGGTGGACGAGGTCATCAGACGGTCTTCCTCGCTCTCGGTCTCATCATACTCCTCCTGGCTGCTGCTCGTGCCCGAGCGTGCTGTAGCATGGTCCACAGCGTAGGGCTGCGGCATCTGCTGCTGTTGTTGCACGGACTGGTGGTAGTGATGTTGCAGACGTCTCCGCCGCGGCGGGTAGGACTGGTTCCCGACCCGCAGACCGGTGGTGACGATGTCGTCGCCGATGGAAGAGAGGGAGGAGGAGGACGGCTGGGAGGCGATCTCGACCCACGATTCTGTAGAGTCGTTTCCCTGCTGTGTCAGCTGCGGCTGATTCATGTGCGCCAAGGCAACGGTTTCGGGGCTCCCCTCCTTTCTCGCTGGCGACTGACCATCATTACGCCGGGCCTGCGACGTTGCTGCCCCTGTAGAGTCCAAAGTCCTCGAGGAGGTGCTTTCTGGAAGCGAGGTAGGATCGGAGACAGAGGCGCGAGTTAAGCGGCTGCTGCCGACACCACCGAGGTGGCGCTGCTGTTGCTGCTGCTGCTGAGGGGCAGCCATGTCGGCGGTGAAGCCGTCGGGAGAGAGAGAGAGAGAGAGAGATAAGATGGATGAGAGGGGGAGGGAGGCGGGTGGAGAAGTCGAGAAGTCTGTAAGACCTGGGGGAAGAAAGAAGGAGGAAGAAGGAGAGGAAGAAGAAGAAGGAGAAAAGGAGGGAGAAGAGAGAGAGAGAAAGAGAGAGAGAGATGGTGATCCGTGATGTCTGGTTGCAGTCGCAGTAGAGATAAAACCCCCTGTCGCCTGCGGTGTAAGTGTGCCCAGGCGGGGTCCACACACAGAAGGCTGGATGGAACGAAGCAGGACCAGGACCCTCCTCCTCCTCTTGTGCCAGTGCTGCAAGTGGATTGTACGCGCCGTATGTGCTACAGCTGACTCTGTGCGTACAAGTAGTGTGCACTATTACATACAATGCAGATTCTCGAGTCTCGAGATTGACAGGACGGGATTCCCCCTCTTCAAAGGCCCACACAGTACCACGAGCTGCTTTGTAGCCGGGCGGATCCACCCTTCCACCGCCAGGCGTGCGCGCCCTCGTCTTCGTTTTGCTGATGGATAAGATCGACGGGCGACGAGAGGGTCGGTGAGATTCGCCAAGCCTGTCAGAAATGACACGAAACTGAAGAAAGAAGTGGAGGGATACTGGTGGAATAACGAGAAAGGAGATGAAGTTGCCGTGTGCACGGGAGAGGGGAGACAGGAGAGAGCAGTGGGGGTGGAAGGACTTGGGAGTGTAACGCTGCCCGCTCCGATCACGCCTTAGAAGTATTTAGGTAACTGGCGTGTGGGTGCATGTGTGTGGCCCGTGCCAAGGAAGAAGACCCGTCCTTTTGCGTGAATGGCCCTTTGTTCTCTCGCCCTGGAAACCTATCATGTACAGGACAGGACATAGTTTTGTATTTTCGATGGAGCGAGCCCGTGTTCTAGAGGGAGGCAACACAAGTAACAACGAGCGAGGGAGACAGGAGACAAGGCAGTGCCCCCTCCGCGAGACCGGTGGGACGGCAGGAGTCACTGCTGTATGTACTTACTGCGTAGCAGGGTGCTAAACTACACAACTAATGGTAAAACACGCCCAGCAAGAGCCCAGCACAGAAAGCGTGGGCGGGCGCAACAACCACAGAATGGCCCTGGATCTTCCTTGTCAAGTGCCCTGGAAGATCAGGCTGATCTGCACTTGCCCCCAAAAGCCAAAGCCCCAGCCCAGCCCAGCCCAACCTTCTGATCGGGACAAGGAATCCCACTAGCACCAGGCATGGCCAGTCCACCTGAACACTTCTCCCTCCCCCAGCCTCGCGACCTGGTCTTCTGACTGGTCAGCGGCGCCCGTCACAGGGGGGTGGGGAGGGGGCGCGGGATAACCACTATCCATGAGGGGCGGGCACAGCACAATGACGCTATGCGGCCCCCCGGTCGTCTACTGTGGCAGGGCCCGTCCGTGATGGCGACGACATCGGCCGATTCTGTGCTATTGTGGTTCAACCTTTGGTTTCTTGCAATATAGCAAGTAGTACTGCCACGTTTGGCGCACGGGAGAAAAACACACAACATATGGTCCTCGTTTCAGAGTAATTACCCACTCTCACTATGAGGTGATCCATCCGGGTGGCCGGATTCCGGTATCTGGAACGGAGAAACATCGGGTAAACACTTTTTGTCTCTGGTGCACACATGGTCGGCATGATTCAAAATTAAGTTGGGCACGAGCGACACGTTCACAACAGGCCCAGCGGCAGGTTGCGATGCAGATGCGCTCAGACTCGTATGATGATGATGTTATGGATGGATTATCTCTGCTCGATCGTATCCTACAGCTATGGAAAAAAAGAAGAGGGGGGCGGGAGGGGCCTCGGTCGTTGGGGGATATACTTACGGCTCAACAAAGTCGACTAGAGTGCTCTCGAAGATTTGCATCGCCAGCTAGTGAACGTTCCATAACCAGGCCATGATGGATGTTGCCCTCCCACGCTCTCGGTGTTCTTGTGTGTGTGTATACTGTGGCGTCCGATGTGCGTGTATGTATGAGAAAAAGAAAGAAGGAAAGGAGATGAAAAAGAAGAAAGAAAAACTTTTGTAAAACCCTCGACGCCGTCCAAAGCCCACAGATGATGTAGGAAACCTATCAGGATATCCGAATGACATCCAGATAGAGTCCCAACATGAAGTAGAAAATCCCACAGGAGCCGAGCCCACATGAAGGTGAAGGTGAAAACCCATCATCTGAGTGATGCCCACAAGAGCAAAGAGCAGACAGACACTCGCAGTGTCTTTCAGTAGTGTGTGCGCGAGACACACAAGCCCACAGATCAGGAACAAGCCCACAGGTATCGTATCATGGCTTGTTTTTCCTTTGGTAAAAAAAAAAAACAAGGCCACATCGCAAAGCCCACAGACCCCCGGGAGGTGTCATGAAGGTCCGACGCCGACAACCCACAAAGCCCACTGAAATGCCCACGGAGCCCTCAGAAACCCATCAATGTGCGGCTGATCGCCTAACAAGGGCGGTCTTCTGCTTCTGCTTGCGCTTACGCTGCTCGTCTGTGATCCATCTAGATGCCAGTCCCCCTACATCGACGATGAAGAAATCGTCCTTCGTCTGACAAAACGGATCTGTCCGGGACTGAGAAGGAACCACCTTCATTTAGAAGGTGATCTTCTTGCCCTGGAAGCCGCCTCCGCGAGGACCGCCGCGTCCACCGCGGTCACCGAACCCACCGCGCGAGCCGCCACGACCACCTCTGCCGCCGCCGCCACGGCCGCCGAAGCCGCCGCCGCCACGGCCACCAAAGTCACCACGACCACCGCGACCACCCCGGTTGCCGAAGCCACCACGACCACCACCATTGTCGGGCCTGCCGCTAGCAAAGTCCAGGCGGATGCCGCGGCCCATCAGGTCGGCACCCTGAAGCTGCTCGACAACAGACTTGGCATCCTCGACGGAGTGGAAGCTGACATAACCGAAGCCCTTGAAGCGGCCGGTCTCCCTGCAGACAGTCAGTATGAGAAAGAGATAAGATGGATGTGAATAGCGGAAAGCTGGGTAACATAAGACTTACTGCTCAGTAGGCAGGCGGAGGCTCTTGACGCTGGCGACCTCGTTGAAGAAGGCGGAGACGGAGTCCTCGTCAACCTGGAAGGAGAGGTTGCCGACGAAGAGGGTGTCGCTCTCGGGGCTCATCTCGTCGTTGTACTTCTTGGCGCGGTCGTTTGCACGAGCGGCAGGATCCTGCTTGGGCTTGCCGGTAGAGAGGTCGATTCTCATGTCACGGCCGTCGAGGAAGCTACCCTGCTTCTCCTCGAGGGCAGCCTTGGCGTTCTCGGGGGTGTCGAAGTCGACGTAGCCGAAGCCACGGGGACGACCCTCCTGGTTGCTGATGATGCGGGCGCCAGTGATGCCGGCGCTGTGCTGGAACTCCTCGTACAGGAGGTTGTCGTCGACCTTCCAGCTCAGGTTGCCAACAAAGAGGGTCGAGCTCTCGCCCGAGGCATCGTCCGTCTTGGTCTTCTTGGCAGAGGTCTCCTCCTCGTCGTCGGCCTTGCGCTTCTTGGAAGGAGCCTCAGTCTTCTCCTCGGCAGACTCAGACTCGGATTCGTCAGAGTCGTCGGAATCGCTGTCGGAGGAGTCGCTGTCTTCCTCGTCGGACTGATCATCGTGGGGCAATGAAATTAGCTTTTGTGTGCACGAGTAGTTATCGCCGTACTGGGACGATCGACTTACGCTATCCTTCTTGACCACCTTCTTTGTCTCCTTCTTGGCAGCAGCAGGCTTGGCCTTCTCCTCCTCCTCGGAAGAGTCATCGCTGTCGCTATCGCTCTCCTCCTCAGAAGAGTCGGAATCGTCGCTGTCCTCGTCAGACTGCATAACCCATCAACAGTTAGCCAAGAGTCATATTTATAGTGTTGCAGGTGATGAACTCACGCTCTCCTTGGCAGCCTTAGTAGCCTTAGCAGCCTTAACATCCTTCTTAGCAGGAGTAGGCTTGGCCTCCTCCTCGCTGTCGCTGTCGCTGTCCTCATCATCATCCGACGAATCAGACGAGTCGGAGGTCTCAGCATCAGCCTTGACGCCGTTCACCTTGCCGTTCGTCTTGCCATTGACCTTGCCGTTGACCTTGGGCGCGGCCTTGGTGGTCTCCTCCTCAGACTCAGACTCGGAGGCCGAGCTGTCAGCCTCAGAGTCAGAGGAAGCGGAGGAATCAGAGTCCTCGTCAGACTCAGACTCAGACTCAGAGTCGGAAGACTCCTCCTTCTTGGACTTCTTGCTTGGGGTGGCCTTCTTGGCGATCTCATTGGCCGTGGCCTTCGCCTTGGACTTGGGGGTGGCCGCAGGCTTGGTGACAGCGGCGTTCTTGACGGGCGCGGCGGCCTTAGCCTTGCTGCCCTTGGACTCCTTGACTTTACCCATGATGGAATAGATGAGATTAGAATGGATGGAATGAGATTGATGAGGGCGAAAGGGGGGAAAAAAGACTTGGAGTGCACGCGACAATAGAAATGGGAAAGAGAAGAAGGCAAGAATTCGAAAATTTCCAGAGGCGCAGATGGGGTGTGGGAGGGGCAGAAGAAAAAGGATGCGAAAAACTGCGCCAGCAGATTTATCTTTTAACAGAAAGAAACTTTTAAGCGGGTCTGCGGAGTCGTGATTGTTCGGCAGGCAAATAGGTACACCCTGTGCAGCACGGACCACCAGCTACCTACTTGCGAGGTTGGCCGTCTGCGGTGGAAGCTCGAGATCCAGTGAGCAGGCTCACATATCAAAGCACGCCCACTCGCTACAATACCACCACCACCACCTCAACCACCACAAACGAGGATCGGATCGACGGCCGGCGACTTCTCTCTCTCTCTCTCCCCACCGTCCCAGCTCGATCATCAACCTCCATACGACCGTTGCATCCGTCGCCCGGCCAGCCAAACACACAAAAACACAATGCCGACTCCCGAATCCGCGGCTTTCCTGGCCAAGAAGCCGACTGTTGCCCCGACCTTTGACGGCGTGGACTACGATGACAACAAGGCGCTGAAGCAGGCCCAGGACGCCATCATCAGGGAGCAGTGGGTGCAGGTCATGATGGGCCGGCTAGTCCGGGAGGAGCTGAGCAAGTGTTACTACCGGGAGGGTGTCAACCATCTGGAGAAGTGCGGTCCGCTGCGAGGTCAGTCATGTCCATACAAAAAGGGAGAGAGAGAGAGGAGGCTCGGGCCTCTGATTATTATCTATCTGTCTCGAATCGATGGCTCGAGCCTGGTGATTCCTCGAGATCATGCAGCAATGGCTAACGGGGCTGAACAGAGAAATATCTACAACTGCTCGAGAAGGCCAAGGTCAGGGGCTACATCTTCGAGCAACAAAACTATATCGGAAAGAAGGAATGAGGTCGCCAGGTGTTTTGATCGTCTAGAGGGTTGAGACCCCGAATTTGCGCCATGTTTGGAGGCGCGAGGGTCTGGGTAGAGAAACCCGAAGGTCAGGGAGACGAGAGGCGCATGGCATCATGACGGGAATTGGAAGAGATCAGGTCTCCCAGTCTGTACACCAGCAACATGAATTCAAAACAAAGTGATCAATTGGGTTTCTGGCCATATTCTCATCCTTTTTCTTGTGCCTTTTTTTAAAAAAAAAAAAAAAAAAAAAGGAAATAAAAATGCCCTTGAACAAAAACGGCAGACATGCCAAATTCTAGATATAACCCTCGTGGGCGGGTACACTAGGACCAGCCAAATGCCGCCCGCCAGTAGTAAGTAGTACAGTGCCCGCCGGCTCGGTGCCGGCCCAGAAATTTTGGAACTCTGCAGCGACCTTCAACTTCAGCGACCAGAGACACACCTACGCACCTCAGCCTTCCAACACATACAACCAAGAAAAAATCACACCACCGCCACCACCATGATCTGCAGGACATGTATACAAAGAGCCACGGCCCTCGGCCGTCGCTCAATCTTGCCAACAGCTCCCCTACGACGAGCATTCTCCACCACACCAGCACCCAGACAGGCTGCGCCAGCCGCTGCGCCCGCAGACGCAATAGCGACCGACGCGACAGCAGCAGCAGAAGAGCAGGCAGCGCGGTCCACGTGCCCTCCAGGGACGGTGCTGAACGGGCTGAACTACTTCAAGGGCAAGACGGACCCCGTTGCGCTGCGCGACGATGAGTACCCAGAGTGGCTGTGGTCGTGTCTGGACGTGCAGAAGAGGATGGACGCCGAGGCAGACGAGGGCGCCGGCGATGAATTCTGTATGTACCAAAGCCCGCCCTTTTCGTTCTTCCAACATAGTTATATCTGCTAATACAAGTGAACCACATCTCTCTCTTTTTTTAATAGCCAAATCCAAGAAACAGCGTCGGCTCGCCGCCAAGCGCCAGCGGTCTCTCGAGGCACAATTCCTGGCCACGGGCCACCTCGAGGCCCTGGCGCCCAAGATCCCGCTGCAGCAGCAGTCCATCAACCTGCCTGGGTCGCTGGATGGTGGTGTGGAGGGTGCGCTGGAGGCGGTGGAGTCGCGGGAGGAGCTGAGGAAGGCAATGCGCAAGGAGAGGAAAGCCAAGATCAAGGAGGCCAACTACCTCAAGTCTATGTAGAGAGAGAGAGAGAGAGAAGAGCCGAGTTTCGTGGTCAGAAGGCTACGATGGCGTGGACCTGCTGAAGGCAATGCATATCATTAGTTTGAGAGACATGATGGGTCAGAGGAAGTGTGCATACTATGGATACGTAACCCTTTGACGGTTCACTCAAGACTCCCTGACTTTACACTGCCGAATGCAAGCTGCATGCTGCGACCAAACCATCAGTAGTAATCTTGAGAACCATGTCCAATTGTTTTGATTTAACAATGCATTCATCATTATTGACTGAGTTGGTGATGGTCACCTGCCTATTATGTGGTCTAACTTTCTCAGACACCCGAGTAACTATTTCTCGCGGCTGCGCGCTTCGAAAAAAAAAAAAAGACTGCCCCTCGCCTCAAAGAAGAGCACAACATCTCGGAGCACCACCCGAGCCCTTGCCAGACGTTCCAGACGTGCGGATTTTCTGCTGCTCCGTCCCATACAACACTTAGTCGTCTTCATCGTCCTCGGGTGGCTCCTCCCCGATCGAGGCCAGCTTGAGCCGCATGTCCTCGTTGAGACCCTTGAGCCGTGATTGCAGTTTGTTTCTGATGAGAGGGTTCTGCGCGGCGGGGTCCTGCAGTCTGGTCTTGACCTCCGCAATCTGCCGGCCAATGTCCTTAACCTCGTCCCGGACGCCCCCTGACATGCTCGCGCCGTTCTCTCTCAGCCGGATCCAGGTCCTCGTCGGACTCCTCGTCGTCATCATCGTAATCCTCTCCGCTCTCGCCGTCGCCGAAGAGCTCGTCGTCGTCTTGGTTCTCGCCGGCCTGGGCCGCCGCAGCCGGCGTCTCGGCAGAGGCGATCGGTGTGGCGCCCTCTTCAGCCGGCGTATCCATGGTGAGCACATCTTCCATGCTCGCGTCGAGCTCGCGCTGCAGCTCGGCCTCCAGATCACCGTGCTCGAAGCCGTTCTCGAGCCCGTCCACGTCCTCGAGCTCGCCCTCCGCATCCTCCTCGCCCTCTGCATCAAGTGTGTCGGCATCTGGCGTGTCGATCTGCATGGTACCGCGCCGCTCGCCGATGTATTCGAACCGGGTCCTGACAGCGGCCTTGTCGAGCTTGAGAAGCCTCTCGACCTCCTTCTCCTTGTTGTCGATCTCGCTCTTGTGCAGGCGCCTGCGGAACCTGCGGTGGACCGCGTCGTGCATGGGAGGCGTCAGCCCGTGGGGCCACCTGTATCCGTCAAAGAGGACGCTGGGCAGCTCAGCGGTCTTAGCGTCTTCTTCCCTGGTGATCTTCTTGAATACGAGGAGCATCTGACAGATGTCGGCTGATTTGATCACGAGCCTCTTGTCCCAGGTCTTGGTGGCCTCCGTGATGGTCGGCAGGTCGACTAGGACCGCTGCGAACACCTGGGTCTGCACGGTGACGGCCGCCCTGCGCTCATCCACCCACTTGAGGCTGAACTCCATGCTCCCACCCGACGGGAACTTCTTGTGCTTGGCGTTGAGGCACTCGTTGATGTAGTCGCACTCGGGCCCTTCCATCATGCGGAACACAATCTCCTCCTCTGTGATGGGGTCTGTCTCGACATCCTCCAGCTCCGAGTCGAACCCCGACCCGGGCTGTCGCACAACATTGCTCGACGTGAGCTTGTCTTTCAGGGAAATCTTCCTGACCTGGCTCCCCTGGATCGGGATCTTCGTCTTGAGGATCGGACGCTTCTTGGTCGGCGGCTGTTGGCTGCGCTCTGCCTCGTTCTCAGAGTCTGAGCCAGCGTCGGTCTTGGCGCGCTTCTTTGCAGTGGGCTTGGACGTACGTCCCGCCTTTGTCGTCGTGGCCGCCGCCGGCGCCGCTGGAGTTTCTGCATGCGCCGCTTTACCGGGGAGAGGGGTTCGAGACGGCAATGGGGTTCGCGATGGAGCATTTTCGGTAATAGGTGTCGGTGGCTGGCTTCGGTTCACTTTGAGCTTGATCTTGGGCCTGCCGTCGGTGGGCGTAGGAGGTATCGCTGGCGGCGGCATGATCGCAGAGTCTGGAGCTGGTGCAGAGGGGGTGGCTGCAGACCCAGCAGGCGTTGAGATGGCCGGTGAGAAAGCTGGAAAGTATGAGGAAGGGGGAGACATGGCGTCTGGCGTTGCGACAGGTTGGCCGAAGAGCGGAGGGGGTGATTCTGGGAGGCAGATGGCGTCTTGCTGGAAGACATAGAAGAGCTTCTGTTGATCTTCAACTTGAGCGTCTTCTTAGGGCCCTCCATGTTGACTGTCGCTCGGGCCGGCTGGCCAGGTATCTCTATGGGGAGGTTGGCTCAGGAGATACAGGAGGTCATGCGAGCGAAGGCGCCGTCGAGAGAGCGCAATCGACCGGAGCGTGGTGCTCTGCCGGGTTCTCGAAAGCACGACGGATTCCCATGCGCTTGCTCCTCAGGCTCATGAAGTTGACCCTGAGTACTCTGGGACAGATAGATAGACCATCAAGGAAGCGCCAGCAGCGAATCTCCTTGCGATGCGCGTCTTGAAAAAAAGCTGAGGCTGGAGTTTTGCGTTCGTATGTGAAGGGGAAGGAAAGTTTGGAGAGGGGGAGTGGATTCTACGGATGGTAAGTTGAAGTTGCGGAGGAGAACGGCTCCAGCAGAGTGCGTTTTCTAGGCAGGCCGCCGACCTTATCCTGGGGTACTTAGGTGGGGGAGGGCCTAACCGAGCGACCCTAGTCCCTGCACTTGAGCCGCAACAGCAAACAACATAGAACAAGCACGTTCAAGGTTCTGACAATCCCAGCTCAGTGTGGTTTTCCCTTCGCAACCTTGAGGAAAACCTTCCACCGAGCTCACAACTCTCACAACGTCCCAACGCCGGCGATCCCTCTTGTGAAGGATCTGGTGTCGGTGCGTAATGCGCAGCGCTGTCCCGACCATGATCCAGAGCTTCGAGATCGGGACCCTCATCACGACACGACAATAGGATACTCTCGCACCGTCGCGCAACGGGCGAAACCCAAAGAAGCACCCAGTTTCCCATATTTATTTTATTTTGGCGAACCATGCCCCCTCCGCCAGCCGTCTTCCACGCCCTCCTGCGGCCCTCAATCATCCAGGTCCTGCGCGCGACGGGTTTCCACTCCGCCAAGCCTGCCGTGATCGACAGCCTGACCGACCTCGCGGCCCGCTACCTCGAGGTGCTGTGCCAGGAGACCGCGCGACATGCTGGCAACAACGCGCACGTGCCTGACTACGCCGGCATGGTAGAGCCCTCGATCGTGGACGTCCGGCTGGCGCTGCAGGATGTCGGCGCGTTCCTTCCCGAGCGCGACTGGGAGGAGCAGGACTACCTGGAGCAAGAGGATACCAGGGGCGTGGAGGACTTTGTCGCATGGGCCACAGGCCCGAAGACGGAGCAGATCAAGAGGGTTGCGCTGGATGACGTCGAGGATGGTGTTACGGACTACTTGACCGGTACGCTCAAACCCTTTGACTGGGTTCGGAAGCAGAGGTCACTGGTGTGGGGAGGTCTACTGACAACAATCACTCTTATGACAGCGCTGAAGAAGAGGCACAGCAAGACCGCCGATGATACGAAGTACATGGGCTCGTTACTATCCCGGGCCCATGATCAGGGCCTCGTCGTGGTCGAGGGAGGTGGCGAGATTGACAGCATCCAAGCTTGGGTGGCGAAGCGCCGCGAGGCAGTGACCAGGTCGCCTGAGCCCGAAGTCGAGTCCAGACCCGCGTCTAGCGGACTCAGTTCTGTTGGGACTATGGCGGATGAGATGGACTTGTCAGGGCTATGATGAGATTTGAGACAATCCAGTGCGGACATTCTTTCCAAGTCCTGGTGATAGGACACACACTCCACGGCTTGGTGGATCAATCGAATCGGTAAGTTGTCCGTACCGCCCATCCTTTGTTCACCTTTTCACTGGTTATCGCTTGTAGTATTCGGTACAGTGTCAAGTTAGCCTTGTCAAACGGCAACCTGAACCTTCCAAAGGCGCTGGTCTTGCTAACATATCCAATCCGACCGCAGCCCCTATTAAGAAATTCGGACACATATAGACCCCAAGTGACAGACCGTTGTCTCAAGTCAGTCGCACAGATTCGACCAATACCCACAGAGAACCAGTGGCGCCGGACCCATCACTCCTGACAACCTCGAGCTTGGATCGGGCAGCACCCACACACAGGACGAGACTTGGGTGGTTACCTCGAAGTGATGCGTCGCATCAAGGACATGGTCCAGCAAGGCAGGGACGGCACAGCGCAGACATGCATGTTCACTCTGCAGGTGCGCCCTGAGATTGAGCTGACATAGGTTTTGATATCCACCATGGCATCATATCTCAAGCTGAATACAGTCTTCCCATTACTCTTACAACGAGGCCGATGCTGGAGGACCATAATTCTAGAGATCTTGAGTCACCCTAAGCAATCACAGCGAGTTGGCTGTCTGAGGTCATGCCTTGCCGGGAGATGAGCCATAAAAGAACACAGACTCGAAACAGTGCTTGTCTATAGGATATAAACCTGCCCCGTCGTTGCCCAGTCCAGGCATTCTCCATTCATCCCCAAAATGGTTCTATTCTCGGATTGTATGCCGGCACATCAGAAGTCTAGTCAGCTTTTTATGCAGTTGTTTGCCCTGTCTAACACTTTGTCACATATCTAATCATCATAACTTGAGTCGAAAAACGTCATAGTCGGTGCCCGTTACCCGCAAGAGATTAACAAATGTCCTTGTTGCAGCACCCGCCCATATCTGTGCTCGTAGAGTACCCGTCCGCAATTGCCCATCACCGGTGCACAGACACAGACACACGGTCCAGGCTGATATACTCAGTTAGCAGTTCGTCGACAGGTGCAAGCCCATTGAGCAGCTCTCCAGAATCAAGACACAGGAGGCCTAATGATATGATACAGGAAGGGGGGGAGAGAGAGAGAGAGAGAGAGAGAGAGAGAGAGAGAGAGAGAGAGAGAAGGCTTACTTGAAAGCCGCGCTGATAAGCGCCAGATGACTAAAAGCCTGAGGCGTATTCCCCAGCTGCTCGCCGCTGCGAGAGATCTCTTCCGAGAACATGTTCAGATGGTTCGAGAAGGTCAGCATGTTCTCAAACAGGCTAATAGCCCGCGGGAGATACTTGATGTCGTAGACGCTGGCTCTGGTCATGGCCTCGACGAGCCAGAATGTGCACATGGAGAAGGCGCCCTCTCGCCCTCCCACACCTGTGGTCACGACGCGTCAGTACTGATGACGGGCTGGACCAGGGGGCTGGGGTTTCCCTTGTCAAGGGGATACTCTGGGAGGGGCAACGATACCGTCGTCTGAGAGCTCGGTATCATAGCGGTAGACCAGCCCTGTGGAGGTCAAGCCGCCCTTCTCAGGAGGCAGCAGGATGCGGTCCATGGTGTTGAGGAAGCGAGGGTCATTTGGGGTGATGAAGAAGACCAGAGGTGCAATCAAGATGGATGAGTCCAGCATTGTGTGGTTCTCATAGCTCTGGACGAAACATTTCATCTCGGTGTTGTATCCTAGGTGCATCTTGTCAGACTGCTCCTGTCGGTGGGGAACACAAGAGAAATATTGACTTGGAAGATGCGATTCAATATAGGATCGCAATGCAAGTCTCTCACCCTTCTCCATAATCTCTTCGTAGAGACTGTCTCTGGCCTCAAGCCACCTGCTCCGGTTGGGGCACGGGAGAGTTCTCTTTTCTGCTAGACGGAGGCCGCGGTCAAAGGCCACCCAGAGCATCACCTTGGAATAGACAAAGTTCTGCTTCTTGTTCCGCACCTCCCATATAGACATATCGGGTTCTGTTTGAGACGTCAGCATCTCGCCTCAATCCAAGCCAGGGAGATGGGTGGACTCCGTAGCATCTCGCTTACTGACCGTTCATGATGGTCAGGACGTAGTCTGCCGCGAAGAAGGTTAGCAAGATGCAGCGGCCAACAGGAACTGCCAGGTGTACATCTTACCGAGCAGCTTCCGCACAGACACCCAAGTGTCCCACGTCAGGGGCTTGCCGTATTTATTGTTCAGGTAGATGGCATCCATCAGCTCTCCGTAGATATCGAACTGCTGATGGAATGCGGCACCGTTGCCGATGCGCACCGGCTTTGAGCCCCTATAGCCCTCGAGGTGGTCCAGCTGCAGCTCTGGTATGTCGGTCTCGCCCCGGATCGTGAACATGATCGGCAGGCCTCCATCGGGCGTGCGAGATTTGAGGATGCGCTGGTTGATAAACTCCATGTACGCATCTGCCTCCTCGACGAAGCCCAGGCGGAGCAGGATGTAGATGGTGAAGCTCGAGTCTCTCACCCAGGAGTACCTGTAGTCCCAGTTCCTCGGGCCCCCGATCTCCTCCGGCACAGAGAAGGTCGGGGCGGCGACGATGGCGCCGGTCGGCTCGTACGTCAGCAGCTTGAGGATCATCAGGCTCCGCGTGACGACCTCCCTCCACCTGCCCTGGTACTGACACTTGGAGATCCAGCTGTACCAGAAGGTCTGGGTGTCGCTCTGCTGTCTGTCGAGATCAGCAGTCGTGATGTTGGCCGTCACGTGGCTCTCGAGGTCGTCACGGAGCGTGAAGGAGATGGCCTGGCCCTCCCGCAGCGTGATGTGCGTGACGACGCCCTCGCTGACCATGCTCTCCCTCGTCGTCTTCTGGAACGTCACCACGGGGCAGGTCTCGGCGTCGTCTTCGCCCTTGTCGATGGTGACATCCAGCTGCAGCTTCAGGCCGTCCCTCTCGACGCTGTGGAACGTGACGGCCTTGGACGCCATCCCCGGCTCGTGTGTCTCCTGGAGCACGCTCGTGACATGCTTCTCCTTTGCGTACCCCATAGCAGGGAAGATCTCCACATCCAGCGAGATCTCGCCTCTGATACACTCGACCCGCCTGACGAGCCATTTCTTCAGCTCCTCCTGAACAACCTGCGCCTCGCGAAAGGCTGACTGCCGACCTGCTGCATGCGAGACCGGAACTATCGAGGTGCGTGGCTAAGGAGAGTCAGCAACTGTCTGCTTCCAATGAGCGAGCGGGGGAGAGAGAGAGAGAGAGAGAGAGAGAGAGGTACCGCTTACCCGCGGGAAGAAGTCGACCAGGTCTGCGACGCCATCCTCATTGATATAACGAGTCTGTAGTATATTAGAAGAGGGCAGGTAGCTCTGCTTGGTGGTACAGGTGACGTCCGGCGGCGGCGAGATGCTGAAGTGGCCGCCCTTGGTCTTGTCCAGGAGGCGGCAGAAAATGCTGGGCGAGTCAAAGTCGGGCCTGGTCGTGCAGTGTCAGCCCCTTTGGGAACGTGAGTTGAGCAAGTATATGGTTCTTCATCTTATGGTTTCCTCTGTACCAGCACATAAAGTCACAGCTGCCGTCCCTGCCGACCAGGGCGGCTGTTCTGAGGTTTCCTATGAGGCCGTAGTCCTCAATTGGCAGGTAGCCGTCGAAACGACCTCTGAGAGAGGTTGCAGGGGTCGAGCCAGAGGTGGCCATCTTTGAGATATTGTCTTTTTGGAAAGGGATATCCCAGTTGTGTTCATGTATTGGTTCTTGCCTATTCTTGTTGGTGGGTGAAGCTTCGGGTTCCGGACGAGCCGCTGCCAAAGTCCCTTTTGGTGATGACGAGTTTCACGGTGCTAGGATGCGACTTGCCGCAGCCCCTCAGATGCTCAATCTCACGAAAGTATAGTAGATGCAAGAGTTTCGTTTGTTTCATGCTCACATGCTCCTGAGACCCTTGAGGCTGAGAAGGTGAAGCTGGGCGTGGTAGGCAAGTGGCGTGATCGACCGGCCAGTCCGGTAACTCAAGCAAGAGAGGGAAATGAAGTCATCGATTGCTTTGAGGCCGAACATTGATAACATGGGCACGCACGACACACCACTGGAATCTTGAACGTTCTGAAAACATTCTTTTCATTCTTGGCTGTAATTAAGACACCGCATAATGATGGAAAAGAAGGAAGAAAAAAGCCGTAGTGCAGCTTTTACTGTAAAAAGTTGTTGCAGTCCAGTCCTGGCCACTTACACATGGCATCTGCGTGGCGACGTGGCAACCCAGAAGAGAACATATTCACATTTTAATAAGACACGACTTACGACCTTGCGAAGGAATCACGATAATAATCCGGAATGGCGATCGCGCCTGACGAGACGTGCTCTTGTAGGCAGTACGCTGGAACCCTCTCGGTCGTCAAGTACATGGAATCTGCGCTTGAAATACAGGTATCCAAACAGATAGTCTGGTCTTTTCGTTGAGAATCTCTACATCTCCACTGAAATCTATCGTATGAATGGAGAACTTATGATGCTAATCACTTCAGGTTGGTGATACAGTAGACGTTCCATCGCGTGTACAGTACATGGCTAGGTCCGCAGCCCACGGGATAGACTTCTGGAAAGTTCTGGGAGTTAGTTGCCCCTGCATGGCTCATGTGCGTCTCATATGATATTAGCCTGGAGCATGTGGGTGACCATCTCTCGAGAGACAGAAAAGTTTGTGGTCAAATTAAAGCCATTTCTCTTTGTTTGGCCAGCTTCAGGCATGTTTGATGATGATGAGAAGTTGGGACGACGCCGCTGTCAGTTGGTGGAGGATGAGTGGAAGGCGTCCCCTGGCCTACCACTACTCAAAGGTAAGTACTGTAAGTACCTAATCTAAGGTTATCGTAAATCACCATCGCTCGCACTGACCCGCCTGGCCAGGTACTCCTAGGGCAGTCTCACCGACTCCCGACTGTGTGTGACCTGTCACTACTCGTCGAACAACCTTGCCTAAACAAGACTGATCGAGTCGTGAGAACTCGACGGTATGCGCGTGTGACCTTCTGAAAAGGCACTCAATAATAGTCTTGTGCTGCTTTTACCTGACTTGCATGATCGACAATTCTTCACTGCAACGCCTAGGGTCCATTCTGGTTTTGGGGTTTTTTGGTGGGGGGAGGGTTTGCCTCTGTGGCGGTAGGCCCAGACAGTAGATACAGACACTGTACGTGTGTAGGCAGCATTTTCGCTCAATACTTGAGAAAGAACCAAAACTTTCTTGATGTCGTCAGATACATGGTAGAACTATAAATGAGGATCAACACTGGGTATTGCGCATTTGTCCGGGGAGAAGGAAAGACGGCGGGGGATTCAACAGGATCTCAGGCCCCCGTTCCCCCTCGGAGTTTGCGCTCAGGGCTCCTGTCGATTTTGGCTGACATCACATCAACAGCTTCCCCAGATTTCAGGCCGATCAATTGACTCGCACGGTTACATGGTGTCGGTCTAGCCTCTGGATCCGTCCGCGCGGGAACGCCCTACTGTGGTGCAATAAAGCTGCGTAGGTCGCCCTAGGGGAGAGATGATGAGCTGTTCAGCTGAGCAAAGGGTGGTTGGTGGTGGTGTACTGGGTTGTACGTTGTGGGTTGTGTTGGATGTCAGTGTGTTGTGCTGCGGTGGCCGGATGACTGTCGTCTTGGCCGGGTGAGCAGGATCCCGAGCATCTCATCATCATTGGGAACTCAAGCCTGCGGAACTAGCAGGAGCTTGCCAGCTTGGCTAGCTCCGACCAGGAAATAAGATCAGGCCTATGTGCACACAGAACAGGCCTACCTGGAGCCCCAATCGATGTTGAAATCTTGATGCCTTGGCCCGGCTGGTCCGAGAAGCTCGACAAGCCCTTGCGGGACCAGAGCACACAGAGTCCAGGCCCTTTGGGTGCTGCTGCATGGTTCTGGAGACTATCTGGGGTGGGTGCTGCAGATCAGGTGTGCAGGTCGGCTTTGATGGATTTCAGGGTCTCTTTCTTTGGAGAAGATCCCTCAACAGGGCCTGTGGGGAACTTTCGATGGAGGCAGAGTACTATCATGGTAGCCGGACATTTTCCGGCATTGTGAAGAGAGACCTCTAAAAGGAAATGAGCAAGAAGAATGAAAGAGATGGTGAAAAGGAGATGAGGGTATGGGAATAACGGACGGTCAACTACCGAGAGAGCAAGAGAGCATTGAGAAAAGGAAATTCAATCATCACAGCCAGGGCCCCTCTTGGCCTCCTCAGTGGCCTCCTCAGTGGCCTCCCCGGCCCCAGAAGGACAAGACCACCCATACGTTTTTGCGCTGACAACAGCTGGAGGAACGGTCTTTGGGGTGGCTGAGCTAAGAAAAGACTGGTGAAGGATCCCCTGGCCAGTCCAGGCACTGCCGCCCTGTGGGAGCAACAGAACCAGCCATTCAGAACCTTTGCTCTACGGGATGGGGAGGATCCACCCGTCATCTTGTGAGCAGAGCCATTGACGTCTAAGAAGTGCTACTTAGTAGGAGGATTGATGAGTTGTTACCATGTCCCCAAGAAGTTTTTGGGCTTTTTGCGCTCTGCTGCCCATGTGGTGCCCAGGAGGGAAGAGGGGAGGGGCGGGGAGGAGGGGGGCCATCTCCGGTTTGCTGCCCATTGGGCCTGTCATCCACTAAAGCAGCGCCCAGCGTCACCGTCAGCAGCAGAACCCAGGTGATCAGGGCTGGTTGCTAGCAGCTTGGCATGGCCTGGGCAAGGCATCATCAGGCAGGCATGGTCAGGGTTACAGGCAAGGCATACCAAGTAAAGCCAAACCTTGTTGTGTTTTCTTTCTTCCCTTTTGTCTCTCTCTCGATCAATGTCTATGTACGATCTGTACCGCATGAGCTACTGACTATAGTAGTACAACTACAGTACTATGTAGTACACTGAAGCGCGGGAATCGAGCGCGGGTATCGAGGCGGTAAACCCTTCACGGGTGGGGATTAAACCACCCCTCAACTCTAGTAATAGCAGACTCATCTTCTCAAGCGCCGGAGAAACCACCACCTTTCCTCCACACGGACACGCCAAGAAGAACAACAGCGCCACTTCCCGCCCTACCGTCCCTCGGACCCATCGAATCCAGACCGCCCAGTTGGCGAATTCTCAACGTGGTGTGGATATCGGGCTAGGAACCAGAAGAAAAAGAAGAAAAAAAAAAAATACAGGGGGACCAACGACAAAAAGAGAGAGGAGAAAAGGGAAAGAGAGACCAAAAAAAAAAAGAGGGCTTACCCCTGGTGCGGGCAGGGCGGGAGCTGCAGGTCGCATGCAGTGCCAGCTGTGAGGTCCTGCGCCAGTCATCCCATCCAGTGACCCTGCCGAACAGGATCCATCAGCACGTCTGGGGGGATCCAGGGCGAAAGAGAGAGAGGAGAGAGCCCACACTGGGTCAAGCTTCTGTGCCAGGGGGAATGTTCTGGTGGCCCATGATCCACAGGTCTGCACGGTTCAGTCTGACGAAGAGAGAGGCCTGGCCATGACGACCCCCAATCTCCTTCGCTAAATAAAGTCATTACAACCCAGCGCACTATCGTGGGTACAATGCCGTCCTCGTCTCCTCCCCCCTCTCCGCCTCAGTCCGTCTCTCTGCCGCCCCTCTCCTCCTCGACGACAACAAAGAGCAGCAGCAGCAGCAGCAGCAGCAGCAGCAGCAATAACAACAACATCATCACCCCTCGTGCCGAGCCCGTCGCCGCCTTCCCGCGGCTCTCCATTAACCTCGGCCAGCACACGACCTCGTCAGCCGAGCCCTCCGCCCCAGGGTCGCCCGCGAAGCCCTTTACACCTGCGCACGCGACCAACAACAATAACAACAACAACATACTCGTCGGAGCAGCCGGGGCCCACCACGGCCTGTCGTCGTCGTCGTCTACGTCGACGTCGTCCAACCTGACCTCCGACCGCACAACCATAGCAACCGCTCGTGCGAGGAGGGCCACCGTCTCTGATGCCGCTGCCGCCTCCACCAGCACCAGCTCCTTTGCAGACAATATCGAGATGGACCCCATCAACCCGGCCGGCCACCGCCGCCGCCGCAGCAGCCTGATGTCGCCCTCGAGCAGCTCCACACCGCAGCCGGGGAGGAACGGGCACGTCAGGGGCCCCTCCGTCAGCGGGCAGTTTGTCATGGACGAGCCCAAGATATCAGAAGAGAGCGAGTCTACAGTCAAGGGGAAAGACGGTTACATAAGGCCGGGCCCAAATCCGGACTTCTCGGACGAGGACCTACACGACGACGAGGAGACCGGCCTAACGGCTAAAGACAGAAAGAGGAAGCAGAGGAAGAGGCGACGAAATACGCTGCTCGACCAGCGGATAGCACGCGACAAGATCACAGAGGAGGAGCGCAAGGAGGCAGACCAGACCGTCGTTAGGAAACTGGCTATAAACGGGACCTTGATCGGCCTCTGGTATCTGTTCTCGCTAAGCATTTCACTTGTAAGTCGTTGATCGACTGACCACACCAGGAGTATGGAGACGCGCCGGTGCTGACGAAAAAACAGTACAACAAGTGGATGTTCGACAGCAACCGACTCAACTTTCCCTTCCCATTATTTACGACCTCTGTACACATGCTTGTGCAGTTCTTTCTTTCCTGTGTTGTCCTCTTCTTTATACCATCTTTAAGGCCCCAGCATGCACCGCAGCGGAGGTCAGACCTGGGCCACTCCTCGAGGGACGAGAACGACCCCGACAGGCCCATCATGACCAAGATGTTCTACCTCACCAGGATCGGGCCGTGTGGTGCAGCCACGGGTCTTGACATTGGCCTGGGGAACACTTCTCTCAAGTTTATCACCTTGACTTTTTACAGTAAGAGCTCCCGCACACCGCCTCGTCTATCCTCCTTACACACCATCCACACACACACACACACATACACACACACACACACACACAAAAGATGCTGACCATCCATCCACCAAAAAGCAATGTGCAAATCGTCCTCGCTAGCATTCGTTCTTATCTTCGCATTCCTCTTCCGACTGGAGGCGCCCACATGGAGGCTGGTGGCCATCATCGCAACCATGACTATGGGAGTCATCATGATGGTGGCCGGCGAGATCGAGTTCGACGTCCTCGGCTTCATCCTGGTCATCTCGGCCGCCTTCTTCTCGGGCTTCCGCTGGGGTCTCACCCAGATCCTTCTCCTGCGCAACCCGGCCACCTCCAACCCGTTCTCCAGCATCTTCTTCCTCGCGCCCGTCATGTTCCTCACCCTCCTCCTGATCGCCGTCCCTGTGGAGGGATTTCCCGCCCTCATCGAATCCCTGAGAGGCCTCGTGAACGAGTGGGGCATCGCGGCCCCGCTGCTCCTCCTGTTCCCAGGCACCATCGCCTTCCTCATGACGGCTTCCGAGTTCGCTCTGCTGCAGCGGACCTCGGTCGTCACCCTCTCGATCGCCGGCATCTTCAAGGAGGTCGTGACCATCTCGACCGCCACCCTGGTCTTCGATGACAAGCTGACGCCCATCAACATCTCGGGGCTCTGCGTCACCATCGGCGCCATCTGCGCCTACAATTGGATAAAGATCACCAAAATGCGGCAGGAGGCTCAGAAGACCGTCCACAGCCTTCACATCGACCCGGACCTGTCGAGCCCGAGCTCGAGCGAGACGGACCCCGAGGACGAGGGCGGCGAGGAGACAGGGCTGCTCGCCGCGCGGCAGAGCGTCGAGGTGCCTATGGAGCAGGGCGACCTGGTGACGGTGGACGGCGACATTATTATCCCGCCGCCTCCACAGAATCCGCCATACAACAACACCGTCCACGCTTCTGCAGAGGAGCGAGACAAGGCAGACCGGCAGGATTAAAAAAAGAAGGGAAACAAATCATGTGTTTTCTTTTTGGTCCTTTAATTTTTTGGGATAATTTCGTTCCTCACGAGGGGGTAAACAGAGACAGTTAGTCGCTCGGATGCATGGTCAGAATTGATACCCCAACCAACCATTTCAGAAAGAAGACGAAGAAAGAAGAAGAGCAAATCAGCTACGGATTCAGAGCGAGCATAATCGCATTTATGGGACCATCTATGGAGTTCTCACCTAAAAGATAGAAGAATTGATGGCATTTCTAGGGGTAGGAGAAGGAAGAGCAGCCCACGTCAGGCTGTGGTTGCAAGAGGAAGAGGGCATCGAGCATACTTGGGATTCTGAGGAGCATTCGGCACTTTGGGACCGGGTTTAGGAGATCAATTGATTCAGTCAAAAGGAGACTGGACTATATTATAAATGCAAGAAAGAGCTACAATAGTTTGAAAAAGAATAAACCCAAGGGTAAACGCCCCTCATGCTTACTGTTCTACGTGCAATATGAAGTGTCTATCCCAAGAATGGTATCTAGAAGCACAATCACAATTATAACCCGGCCAGAAAACACACACACACACACACACACACACACGATCAAATAGCCAATTCAATTTAATCCAATTCAATCGCTTTGTCCGTTGAAGGGAGACATAAATGTACCATGGTAGTAGGGTGACTCTGACTTACAGTAAGCCTCCTTTCTTCCTGGTGGGGTCTTGCCAACGCAACAGTGACTGATTCATGGAGCGGTGGTTGGGTCCATCAGCCTCGTGTAAGGCAAGCAAGGCTGAAAAGTGCAATTCCCCCTCCTTTCCCTCCATCATTCTCGAATTCTTTTCTTTTGATACTTCAGAGGTTCTCTAATTTTCTTATTCTACACGGCGTCTTTTGTCTTTTCTCCCCCCCCTCCTTTTTTTTTTCTTTTCAAATGAAGGGCGATTCCTCAACTTGTGCTGGTATCAAAGTGTGAATCCGAGCATGGCCTCGACAGGATCGCGGAGGAGTCAGTCACACAGGTCAGCGAAGAGGCCTCCCAGGATCGATCGACACTTGGCGTTTCGGCAGTGTGGAGCCAAAGTGGATGATGGGTATGATCAATGGACATATCTTGTACGACAAACCACTGTTGATATACTCTCTACCATCTGTGCGAATGGAGAATGGAAAATTGAATTTTTTAGTTTAGGCATACCTATTGGATTGCTAGGGAATCCAAATGGTAGCAGTAGTAAAACACTAATGAGGAGGAAGAATCCAGCTGGGGCCATTGATTGATTGGATTCAAAGAGCCCATGGCGCCGAGGGTATTTTTTTGTTCGTGCCAGCCATCCTTCCACCCACAGTCATTATTACCCACGTTTGCCCTCCGACCCAGGAAAAGAAAGAGTATGTGCGTGATGATGATGAAACCCTTGCCCATTGGTATGTGGGAAAATGAGCCGTAACGCCAGGCCATACCGGTTGGTCATTCATTGGTCTCCCTCCCGTTGTCCCACCCGTCATGTGTAAAAAAAGGAATGTCGTCGTTTCAGGTATCATCTTGTTCTGCCCAATCGCGCAAATCATAAAAAAACCAATCGTAAAGATTATCTTTCTTTTTCCTCCCTTTTTCGCCTTTCCCTCTGTCCCGTCCTCGAGAGCATAGACAAGAGATTGCTCAGTGCTTGGCGGGCGGCGGGCCGGCGGGGGTTCATACACGGTGTCGGCACCGCGCGGGTAATAGCTGCCAGACGGCTGCTGCAGGGGGACGTCGTTGGGCTGGTGGCCGTAGTAGCCCTCGTTGCTGTTGTACGTGTTGCCGGTGTACTGGCTGGGGACGGCGCTGGGCGTGTACTGGGGCGGCGGCGGGTTGGGGCCGTTGTTGTTGTTGTACTTGTTGCTGCCGAACCAGCCGCCGCCGCCGCCACCGCTGTTGTTGCCGTACTGCGGCGCGGGCTGCTGGTTGTGGCCACCGTAACCACCGCGAAAGGGGCCTCCGCCAATCCAGCCGGTGCCGTAGCGAGGCTGCATGCCCTGTCGGCGGCGGCGGCGGTTGCTGATGCAGCTCCAGGTGACGAAGAGGGCGATGAAGAAGATGATGATGATGGCGGCGAGGACCCAGCGGCCCCAATAGTAGAAGTTGGAGCGGTGGCAGTTCCCGTCGTCGTCGTCGTCGTCGTCGGCGTAGTAGCCGTAAGGGCAGCTGGAAGGCAGGGGGAAAAAAGGGAGATGTTAGCAAACAAGTAAACCATGTGCTGGTGCACCACCTCAAGTGGGTTGGTGTGTGTGTGTGTGTGTGTGTGTGTGTGAAGAGGGGGTGGACGTGGCGGGGCAGCAGGACTTACTATCTGCGCTCGAGAGTATGAGAGGTAGATTGTGGGATGAACATTTTGATGATTTGGCGGTGTTGGGGGATTGGTGGTGTTGTTGGTGGTGGGGAACGAGGGTGATGGACGAGTTAAGTCGAGGGGAGAATGTAGGTTTGTAGGTGAGGAGTACAAGGTAGGGAGGGTTCGAGGATGGTTTGGAGGAGGAGAGAAGAGGAGGGAAGGGAAGGGATACGGATGTTTTTATTGTAGCGTTGTCAATTGGTGGTGAATCGTATTGGCGTACACGTAGTAATGGGTGGTACTGTAGTACGTCTGAACTTTAGTGGGTGGCGGGGTTTGGGCCAGTTCTCGGGTGCCGTGACAGCCAACAAAGGATCCCCCAGCCTGCTGCTGAGAGCCTATGGGCGTGGTTCCGGGCGAATGGATGACGTTTTTTTCTACTTAGGTACTTACTTACTTAGTAGGCGGCTCGCACTTGTTGACTGGTTCTGGGTGGTTCTGGGCCGGGGTTCAACCTTCTGTGTCACTGCCCCTCGGCTCTGAGAGGACGTCCTCCGAAGTCACCTCACCTGTGGGATCTTTGCCTGTCTGATGACTGGTGACTGAGCCATGGTGAGTGAGTGGCTTGTAGGAACGCGTCACACCTTTCAATCCTTCCCTCCTCCTCCTTCTTTCCTCTTCTCTTTTTTGTTTTCTTGTTCTTCTTCTTTGGTCAAAACAGCGACAAAAGGTGGTGGTACTTACTTAGTAAGTGGTGCCGGGGATCCGAATGGAACCCCAGCCCCGGTTGTTCAGCAGGCCATCACTGCGCGGCCAGCTACATAGTACAATTAGTGGAGTTGTTATTGTGGCAGTGTGTGGTGTACCAGCGCGTTAGCAGCAGGTTTAGCGGTTTAGCAGCTCTTGGAAGGTGGCTGTGCTGGAGAAGGGTCGCCTGACCATCACCCAACAGCGGTACGGACGTACTACTTAGTATGCACACCCATGCCCTGTACTGTCGTAGTACTTACGCGCTGGAATACGACCTGGCCTGGCCATGATGAACAGAGCCGTTACCCTTTGCGAACCTATTCAGATTATCCATCTCCGCGATTCCTCTATCTGGAATCTCTAGATGGCAAAACATTCAGTTAGATTACAGATTATGCCGTCTTCCTTGGTCGAAATCAAGTCACTCTTTCATCCGCCGCGCCCTCGCTCACCCCAACGTCGAGCCAAGCCTCTCTTTCCCTTTCCCCCCACCAAAAGCTTTCTCTGCTAGGCCTGCCGCCCAGCCTGCCTGACCGTCAGGTGTATCTGCGCAGACCTGATGTGCCGAGGAGACCGAGGAGACCGTGGAGACGAGGGCCTGAGGAGACGGTGCCTCTTCCAGGCGGGCGACCTGGGCGACAGGAAGCGCGAACCTGACAGGGAGATGGGAGGGACCTGGAACGCGTCGCGCCTCGTGGCGATGCTGGCGCTGGCCTGGATGCTCTGCGTCCTGATGCGGGCCTGGTCGCGAGAGGTGCGCGTGGCCACGGGCGCGGGCTCGTCCAGCATCATGTTCAGCGTCCCGAGGCTCTTCCTGCCGAGCGTCTTCTCCGTCTCGATCAGGAGGTCGTCCAGGCCCCGGCAGAACGTCTCGAGGCGCCGCGTGGTGTCACCTCGCCTCGCGCCGGGGTCGACCGTCGCGAACGCCCGCTTGAGCTTCACCAGCCTCGTGGCGTAGTCCTCGAACTGCGCCGGGTCGCAGTCCAGGATCAGCTCGATGTTGGCCTCGACAGGGCGCCTGAGCACGTTGATCCTGGCCAGGAGATCCTCGTCCTGAGAAGAAGGATGTCAAGGTCAGCTTTTTTTTTTTTTTTTTTCTTCTTTCCCCCCTTCTCTATATAAAAATCTGGGTCAGTGTCACGCTGGGAAGGAATAGGTGCGTACATGCTTCTCTTGCGTGCTGTCGAGGAAATCCCTGACGTTGTTGGCGAGCTCGACGGTGCCCAAGGCGCTGCCGATGCTGACGGAGCTGGAGCCGCTCATGTTGTTGGATAAGCCTTTTTCCTGGTCTTACGAAATGGGCACTATTCAGTCGCAGGAATAGTCTTCGGTGAGAAAGACGTGTGTGGTGTCTTGACCGTCCAGGAAAGTGGTCTATCCAGATCGAGGCCTGGAACAGGGTGCTCCTTATGTCTTTTTCTCTCTCTCGCTCGTGGACTTCGCCAACCCTTGGCCTTTTACGTGATAACAAGTCCCGGACCCGACCTTTTCTTATTACGGGCCGGTGCTCGGGGTCCAACGTGTCTCTCGGACCTTTCATACAAAAGTCTCACCTACCTCTCCCCTGCGTGAGAAAGAGTGAGAGACCCGGTCGTCATCCTCAGGTGGGATATTGTTGAGCTTCTTCCTCTGCTCGTTGCAAGTCACATTACCAAGAAGGGGGGCCCTCGAGGCCTCTTGGTCACAGACTTGACGGCCACCTCGTTTCATCAGCGAGAAAATGGAATTTCCGTGAGCCCAACCTGTGTGTTTTGCGAGGAGAGTGCGTGCTCAGCGGCCGCGGCTGATGTTGCCAACGACGAACAGGGGGAGGAAGAGCTGATCCTGAAGGGGGAGGGGAGGGACGGACAGGCGTGTGTATGTCAGCACACCAACCTTTTCGACATGACAGGGGGAAGGGGGCCTTTTTTTATTTTATTCTTTTTGCGAAGAACGCTTACGCAGAACTGGGCCTCTCTTTTGGGCCATGCATGGTTCTTTTATTGTTGAGTACGGTTGGTTCTATGATGAGATCAGCTCGCCGGGGCAAATCATGTCATTGAAAGTCTTGGAAGTGAGAGCAGCTTCATCCCACGCGCAGGCTGACTTGGGACATTTCTTTCTTCTCTTTCAGGTGCACTTCACCTTTGACACCCGCCAGATGGCAAAAAATGTAGCAGTGCTACTTTTACAGGAGGCCAATTTCGACAAGTATCTTCACCAACGGACACTTGGGCATCACACCTCGAGATCGAGCTGGTGTGGCGTTTTTCATCAATTCCTCAGGGCCTCTGTACCTCTTTTGACGTTCATCTCATAACTGCTGTGACCAGATCCCAGAAGAAGAAGACGATACAGGCCTGCTTCTGTGGTTGTGCTGCTCCGCCGTGTCTAGTCCGGCCCTCGTCTGAACAGCAGCAGAACCGTCCCGTTGCCCAGCTTCAGCCTGACATCAGCCTGGTCTTTTTTGCCCATCGCCTCAGCTATGCGACCAACAGTCACCCTGACACAGTCGTCATCCGTCCCCACCAGGTCAGGATGAGCCTCCCGCCAGCGCGTCACCATGGACGCCGTGTCTAGGCCCCGCGCGAGCTCGTCAAGTGACTGCTCCCTGCTGGCAACAAAGAAGTCGACGGCCCCGTCCTCGAGCTTCCCGCCACGGTTCCACTCCTTGCGCACAGAATCGCCCACCGGGAACGCCGCAACGGGCGGGTCCACGGACCAGGGCATCGGCAGCGTGTCGTACATGGTGCGCGACAGGTGCAGGGCCGGGACCTCGAAGGGGCCCAGGATATCGTCTTCCAGGTGGCTGAGAGTCTGCTGCACGGCGGCTGCGTTGGGCGTGGAAGGGTCTAAGTTGTTAATGGGTGTTAGGAGCGTATCCTTGATATGTTGGTATTATAAATAAAGAGGGGGGTTGCACCTACGAACGTGCTTTTGTGTATATATAAAAGGGAATGGAGTGCTGTAATCACTTACGGCAGAAGAGCGATGCGTGGGTCCACAGGGCAACAGTGCCACCGGGCTTCACCATGCGCGCTGCTTGTCTCCAGAAGTCATCCATGCGGAACCAATGAGCCTATCATGGGCCCAAAATCATGCATCAGCAGCAGCAGTGATCGATCAGGCATGCCACAAGACGACACTTTAGGTTAAAAGTTTGGGGGATCGAGGGGAGGAGGGAAGTGGGAAAATAAGTGATATTCGTTATTTTTTCCCCTTCTTCTCAAACATACCGCCGCGGCCGACGTCAGCAGGTCAACAGACCCAGGCTGCACGAGCCTCGAGCCATCCAGCTCCTCGGCAGCCAGGACCTCGAACTCGACGGCCCCGCCGCTCCGGGTCCTGGTCTCGCCGGTCGCCCGCCGTGCCTGTTCGATCATCTGCGCACCCGGATCGACGCCGACCACGCGCGCAAAGTGGGGAGCCAGCCCCCGCGCTGCCTGGCCTGTGCCGCAGCCGACGTCGAGGACCGTGTCGAGGCGGTGGCCTTCTTCTCCGCTGCCGCCGCCGCCAGCCAGGTGGAAGGTTAGGGTCTCGTGGATGACATTTGTGGCGGACTCGCCGCGGCCACGGGCGTATGCGGCGGCTTGTTCGGGGGTGTAGTTGCGGAATGTAGGGTCTAGAGGGGCTGGGTTGGTGGTGGCTGCTGGGGAAGAGGACATGATGGGCCAGGGAGGAGTGGTGGGAGTGGTATTAATGGTAGGTTCGGAGCTGGGTTTGGTTTGTGAGGGGGTGTCTCGAGGGCTTGCGCTCTAGACAGAAGGGCTTTCATTGCCAGTGGGGAGACGGGATGTGCTTTAGGAGGATGGTGACTCACAACATCTGTGGTGTAAGCAGTTGAGTTTCCGACTTCCAAGTATATCCGCGGCCGGAGGGAATCCATCCTCGAACCCACGCCGCACACTTGCATCAAGCAGGATTGGCCAACAGTTCTCCTGTTGGCAATATGATATCTCTCTAAACTCGACTTTTGGAATCAGTCCTCTCTAGGGAACTAACTATGTGTGTTAGGGGCGTAGTCTTCAAGGTCGTGATATCAGACCGGTAGGTATGATATCGAGAGTATCTGTCTGGTAGGTATAATCTAGCTGTGGTTCGCAGCTCGGAGCACATGATGAACTCGAAATATACATAGCTCTAGAGTTTCTGATGGAACATGAGTAAGTACATACAAAAAGGTATTATCCGCAAAGTCGTATGTATTGTGTACTTTGTCAAATATTCACTACAAACTCACATTTCTAATTCTTAGTGGTTTAACTATTCAGTCAAGGGAGCGCCAATCAAGCTCAACACCACAATGGTCACTTGTTATTATCACCACAAGATCGAAGATCCAAAAGGTGGCCTTCATCAACACCACACGGCTCGCACACGAGGCATGCATATGCACCAACGCGCTCACGTCCTGTCACATGCGTAATGAGTCGGCCAGTCTGCCTTGGGTTCTAGTAGCACCTCCGGCCTGTCCAGCCTGAATCAGACCTGGGCTGTCTCCTGGTGACGACAACAAGGATGAAACGAAGGGCAAAGCAAGTTGACCCACTGGCCGCGTGTTCTCTCAGATGATTTTCAGAAGTTTCGTCCGAGGCTTTTCTCCTCAAGACAATGTGGGTTGATGAACATCATCCTTTTTATTACTTCTGCTTTTTTTTTTTTTTTTGGCCGTCGTCCTTGCTCTTTCATAGGATCTTGACGAATTGACACTTGAGAAGAAAACAGGCGGAGGAGGGTATGGTGGACTGCTGCAATGTCTTCTCAATGCAGGGAGCAGTTTTGATTATGGCCTGCGAGGTAGAGAAAGAGGAAGCAGATACTTAAATCTAGGAAATTGCTTCGTCTTCGATCCTGCAGATATTGCTCAGATATGACGGCGTACATTTATGCTAATTACACTATCTGCCACGCCAGAAACAACAACAGCAAATCACACAACAAGGGTCAACAAAAAGCATACGCACGACAAATAAATCCTACTGCATCTTGAGCCCGGCTGATCGACATCCGCAGGATATATTCATCCTCAACTGCGCCACTGAAACAGAGCAAAGAAAGCTCCCCCTCCCACAGAAACGAAACACCAGTAAGGGGGTGGTGGTTAAACGACGCCTACAGCATGACTGGATGAATGATCGGATGATGAACAATCCGGCCCTCGGCTCGCGTCTCCTCGCCTCGACTCAGCAAGCAAAAGGGCCAGAACCTCGCTGTCCAGAATCTAGACTCTCGCAAGGTTTGCGCACTTCGTTTCCCCACGTGGCTTGCCGAGGGGCACGCACTCACACACTCGTCGTCACTACTCGCTCCCTCCCTCGCCCGGCTCAAACACGAAACGGTCTGAAGATTGCAAGGGACCTGGGAGCTTCTCATGCCAGCCATTTTCACACCCAGCACAGAGCGGGAGGAGCCGCGTTTCGTGACCTCTCTCCCTCACACACACACACACACACACACACACACACACAACCCATGCATGCACGAAAGCACCGGACGAAAAGGGGGAGGGGGGAGACGGGACGGTAACACACATCGGATGAATTTGAGTTACTGATCTGAGCTCTACCGTCGTCACGTGCAGCAGCAGCAGCAGCAGCTTGCAGGAGATGTTGAAAAAAAAAAAGAATGTCTTTTTAAGTACGTTGATTAGCACAACCACAATCTTGGATTGCTCTGCTGCACAATACAATGTAAAAGACTGTATGGAATTGACCAATCTCGCAGAAACAAGGTAAAGATTGGCTAGCCCAGGTCCTTTTGACAATCATTCTCGGGATCTACATCGCAACTGGGCACATTTCTCCATCTCCTACCAGAGCAACAGCAACAAGTGACATTTCCGGTCTTCTTGCCAGAAACAAACAAGTCATTGGATTCACCAATCAAGTCTGGAGAGAGGAAACAAGGAGGAGAAGATAGGGAAGAGGGATGAGAGGAAGGAAGCAGTTCGTTTCAGTCCAGGCTTTGGTCTCAGCTCAGGGAGAACAGAACCAGTGATGATACCTCCCTCTACCCCACAAGATAGGAGATATTAAAGAGAATCAGAGAAGGAATGGTAACGAGAATGCGCCACGCCGACAAGGGGGGAGGGATGTGTTCCCTGATGGCCCACCACATGGGGGGCGGGGGAGGAAAGACGGCTGGGAAGGCTCCAACATACTAATTATCGAGTGTGTTCCGCGGCAGTCAAGAGCAAAGTGGGACCACCGGTAAGAGAGAGAGAGAGAGAGAGAAAGAGGGGGCTTATTGTTCTGTGCGTATTGCACATGATAAGTAGTATAGCAAAGGGACTTGCATGCTCGGAGATGAGACCCGGGGGGGGGGAGAGAAGGGCCATGAGAGATTTTCGGTGGAAGGGTGCTCTACGAAGTAATCCATCATGCAGAATAAGTCTTTATTATAACGAGGACCACATGATGAAATCTCGGAACCGAAGAACGGGTTATGATTGCCAATTGTTGATCAAAGAAGGAGAAGGAGAAGAAGAGGAGGAAAAAGAGAGAGGACAAAGGCTCGTCAGTCCAACGTGAGATGATCACGAGTACTACGACTACTCACACACACACAGTAAGTTACCAGTTATCTAAGCGAGATGACGAAGCCAGTGACAGCGACGATCAGCCAGCATCTTGATATGAGGCACAGGGAATTTCCTCCAGGAAACAGTCCCGCAAGAGAGAAAAGAGGGGGAGGGGTGTTTTCTTTGTTTGGATGAAAGATGGCGCGAGATCATCAATGCTCAACCACGGACACATGCTAGCCATGAGAAGGGGGAAGGGGAAGAAGCATCAAGCCCGGTACATAGCACAGACAGGGTTCGATTATGTGTAGCATATTTATTGAGGGGCCGTCAGTGTGGGCTCAACCCGGCTGATCGTCGTCCATGGTAGGTAGTTTTGGCAGTTCATCACGCATGAGGCGGACCAGAAGGAGGCGGGTTGGATGGTTTGGGTTTGGCTTATCTTGCAGCCAGGAGAGAAAAAAAAAAAAAGGAAAAGAGAAGAAAAAGAAAAGACCATCCCCCTGAAGTGTACTTACATAGTAAAGGCTCACAGTCCCACAGCATCTCGTGTTCCCAATGACAAAACACCCCCGTGGCGGAACTTGCTCCGTTCGTCCCATGTGTTGTGGTTTCGACTATCGAAGGTAGAAGAAGAAGAAATAGAAAGAGGCGTTTTGGTCCGAAGCCAACACCGGGTGGCTTTGTTTGCACTTGGTTTGGCGGGCGAAGGAAGGGGGCGAAATGGAATGGAAATGGAGAAGGCCATAGTCTTTCGAAACCTGGTACCGAGTGGGCCCCCCCGGTCGTGTTTGGAAAAGACGAGGGCTCGGCATGTCAGCATTGAGAAGAAAGCTGCTGCTGGCACAAAGCTGGCATTAGGGCAGTGGCCAGCGCAAAAGGGCGAGCGGAGAGAGAGAGAGAGAGAGAGTAGTGCACACACATTCATGCATGAGTAAAAGAGAAGAGAGACAAGAGAGATGGAGGCATAGTAGGTGAAAAAGCGGGTCTACTGGTATCTTAAACGGCACTACTGAGCGGATCCGATACTAAGTAGGGAGGACCCCTCCTACCCTCTGTGCTGCTTGCCTGCTGTGTAAAAACACACAAAGCTTGGCATGGTAAGGTTATGTTGTAGAAGTATTTAGTACTAAGGGTGACCCACGGTGTCATAGTACATGGTGGCCCCAGCAGTCCGCCCGCTCCCCCCCTTCTCCCCTTTCCAAAGGAAAAATAAATAAATTAAAAATCAAATTCTCCTGTTGAGTCCCGGATCCGAAAGAGAGACAGAGACACAGATAGGGGAGGAGTTGTTTCGGAGGCGATCATACATTGTACCCAGGCGTGCCAGGGGCAGGGGGTAGGTGGGTAGTGCGCCCGGTATACAGCCTAAGCATGCTGCAATACTATCAGTGCTAGGGCCACTAACGGGTAGCTGCTCGTAGTGCTAAAACAGCTTATTTTTTTTTCCCCACGTCGGCCCACACCAGACACGCCCTCTGACACCTTCCAGGTTCCAAAAGCCCCTCATCAAAAACCCTCCCCGTGTTACCCCTTCAGCCTCGTCTTTTTTTTCCCCCTCCCCTGTCAGAGCCCGTCGTCGCACGGTCCCCTTCAGAACGAATCCATCGAAGCCCGCCCCGATGCTGCTGCAGGATTGGCTGGGTTCGTGCAAGCACAATGTTTCTTTTGATGTTCGAGCATGCGTTCGTCCAGATTGTGTATCCCGTCGGTTTCCGCCCTGGACTGGACTGCTTCAGGAACGACATGGGTTGAAGAGGGGGGAGGGGAATAGACTCGATTGATTAATTGATTGACTCGTTCTCTTTGTTTTCCTTTTCGGCAGTTTCTTCCTCACTCGTGCCGTAAGATGTGGGCTCATGTCGGCATACATATGAGCTCACCCTCCCGCTCATGTCTCTCCATGACGGATGTGATGATGGGGCCAGATCTGGGATCTCGTCACACTGGTTGATCGATTAAGAGTTGCCGCCATCTGACAGCTGCAAGGTTTTTTTTTTTTTTTTGGTTTTTTTTTGTTCATTTTTTCCGAAATAATCAGTCAATATGACATCGTTAGGATCGTAAGTGCCTTTATGACTACTACTCCTACTACTTACTATACACACACACACATGCACAATATGCTGACGGGTTCTCTAGTCTGCCTGGTGCCGAGATGGTTCGTCTGCTGGTCGGCCCGAACAGGACCGAGTTTACCATCCACAAGAAGCTGCTGTGCGGCTCGAGCTCCTTCTTCCGCTACAGCCTGGAGTCTGTGTCCTCGCCCGGCTCACCCGCCGGTGTCGGCAGGGCGGAGAAGGTCCTGTGGCTCTCCGAGGAGAGCCCCGAGATGATGGACCTGTTCGTCCTCTGGCTGTACCAGCGCGGCTCGTTCCGCACCATGCTCGAGAACATGGTCGCCGCCGTGACTGCCCCGGCCAAGGGCGCCGCCGGCAGGGTCCGCCTCCTCAGCAGCAGGCGGGCGCTGCACTGGAACCTGGTCAAGCTGCACCTCTTCGCCGCCGTCATCCGCCTGCCCGTCCTGCAGGACGTCGCCATGGACGCCATCCAGGACCTGTACCTGCGCTGCGACTGGGACGTCAGCGCCAGCTTCGTGCGCTTCCTGTACGAGGAGTGCACCTGCGAGCAGGCCTTCCGCCTCCGCAAGTGGTCCGTCGCCATGCTGGCCTGGACCCTGAGCAGCGGGAGCGCCGACCCGGCCTCGTCGTCTGCCTTCAGCGACCTGTTTGCCGCCTTCCCCGACCTGTGCGACGACTACACCCAGCACATGCACAAGATGATCGACAGCCGCGCCGACGTGCGCGTCAAGAACCCCCAGCTCAGGCTGCCCAGGAACAGGCTCAAGAACGAGGAGCGCCACTTTGGCTACCGCCAGTGCTCCTTCCACAGCCACCGCTCCTCCGTCGGCGAGGGGAGGTGTCCCTACTCCGAGCCGCCAGATCTCCTGAGCCCTACCTCGCCCACCCCATCATCGTCATCATCATCATCATCACCATCCTCGTCACCATCATCGTCATCGTCGTCATCATCATACCGCCGCCACGAGGTCAAGTCTGCCGCTGCCAGGCCCGTGGCTACCCACCACCGCCAGGCCTGGCTCAAGAGCAGCGTCTCGGGAATCTGGACCGTTCCTGAGAGCACCGAAGAGACTTGATCTCATACTCAGAGACTCATTCACCATTTCTCTCTCTCTCTCTCTCTCTCTCTCTCTCTCTCTCTCTCTCCTCTGCCACACACCGCTTCCCAAGCACGGTTCATTAAAAAGGCATCGCCCATCCCCAAGTCAAGGCGCACAAAGCCAGCAGAGGGGCTTGACATGGGCAATTGAGCTATCTGTCATCGACACCGATTTCTCTTCTTCTTCGAAGTCGCCTCGAGCTGATATGACCGCCCTCCCTCCCCAAAAGAAAAACCATCAAAAATCAATCAGAGCAAAGCAAGGAGACTCGCAATAGAGGAGGCGAGAGAACTCGGACTTTCCTGCCACCTCAGGATGATCTCACTTTTGTGTTTTTGCTTTCTTTTCTTTTTGGTTGGAAAAAAAAAGGGGTCTGTTGTCTTTCTTTTTCAGACTCCTTCAACGGACATCCTCAACGGGGAGGGTTTCCAGAACATTTCACATCCGGAATCGCCCATGAGGGCTCGACTCGGATCTCAGCGCCGTGTCTTGGAGGGCTGCTGTAACATATTTGTCACACACACATACACACATTTCAAAACTTATGGCTTTGTCTCTGGTGGTCACACCACCCACAGACACAGACACAGCCTACAGTGCGACATGATGAAACCTTGTTTAGGTTTCTGGCCCGCCACTCTTCCACCACCCACATGTCTGAGACCTCTGTGTTTGGGATTATATGTATATATATATATATATATATATATATACAGGGAAGAAATTGGGCCCCTTAATTATCTGTGGAAATAATAATTTTTCTTACTTACATACTATGTACACACATACGTGAAGGAGTTCTCTCTTGACAGGGCGTTCTCCTTCCCTCCATAGCTGGCTCCTCCTCTTACAGGAGATGCCCCTTGACAAATCCAACCACCCTCTGGATCAGATGCTCCAAGTGCCTCGTCTCCTGAATGAAAATGCCCCTCGCGCGGATACGTGACAAGCTGGAACTCCAGCCCGGCCTCCTCCATCGCCCTCCTGAACCCCCAGGGCTGCGTAACCGGCACCCTAGGGTCCATCTCGCCATGCACCATCAACACAGGCGGGAACACTTTCTTCTCCTTCTCCTCCTGCACCGCCCTTTTCAACTCCCACAGCGCACTCCCCTGCCTCGTCCTGACATCCTCCTTGTCCAGCCTCCAGGGACACCCGGCCAGCTCCGCCTGCGTATACCCAATGTCAGACGTCAAGACCATACTGTCCCACTCTGCCACCCCCGCGCCGGGGACCACACACCGCCACCGCCATGCAAACCCGTGGTACGCCCCCGCCGCCGCGAACTGCAGACAGGTAGGACAGGTACCCGCCCTGCGACCAGCCTCCGACGGCCAGCCTGTCCCGGTCGGCCAGGCCCAGGGCGACAGCGTGCTGGGTGAGGGCTACTACGTCGGGCTCGTCCGTGGTGCCGTAGTAGCTGCCTGGACCTGCGGCTGCGTAGCTCGCGTAGCGCTGGCCCTTGCCGGAGCTCTGCCGCGGTAGTCTGGGATGAGCACGGCGATGCCCAGGGAGAGGAGGAGCGGGGCGTAGAAGATGGACGGGTCTAGGGCGTCGGCGGTGTTGGTCAGGCGGTAGTAAGGGCCTCCGTGGATGGACACGTAGGTTGGGAACGGGGTGTGGTTTGAGGTGGTGGTGGTAGCTGGGCTGAGGTAGAGACCTGAGATGGTTTCTTTTCCGTCGAGGGTTGGGCAGGTGATGAAGGTGGCGTCTTTGGCGAGGGTACCAGTGGCGGCGGCGGCGGCGAAGGAGGCGCCGTGGTCAGAGAGCTGTGCGGACAGGGCGGTAGACTCTATGTCCACGCTGAAGACCTCTGTGGGGTGGCTGATTGTCGCCTGTTGCTACCACCATGAGGATCTCCTCCTTCTTCTTCTCGTTGTTACTGTCACTGCTGCCACCTGAAGGGATGACGACGGCGTCATAGCTGCGGATCATCTTCTCCTGGCTAAAGAGGACCGTGCCATCCAGGAGCCGAACCTGGTCCGCCATGCCGTGCTGGATGTACACCAGCAGCTGATTGCCAGCCCTCCGGAAACCAGGCAGGGCGCAGTTCTCCTCGCCATAGGCCACGCGTGTATATCCCAGCCCGTCGTCTGCTGTCGTTCTCTCCGAGGAAAAGTCCACGGCGTACACGGCCAGCCCGGTTGGTGACTGCTCAGGCACGTTGTAGGTGAGGAAGTACAGCATCAACCCGCACCAGACGGGATCGTACACCTTTCGAGGCAGGTGGACGGTCCTCTCTTCGCCTCGCTCCGACCCCTCGGCGGCACCACCACCAAGCCTGAAAGTCGTGACGTCGCACCCGTGCAGGAACTCGCTCTCAATGTGTGCCGAGTGGCTCGTCACGACAGCCACTTCAGCCCCGTCCTCGCCCAGTGCAAAGTTCACAACCTCGGCCTTGCTGTTCAAAACAGTCTCCACGGTGCCTGTCTCGACCTCGACGCGGTACAGGTGCGCAAACCGCCGCTGCTCCCTCTCCTCCTCCTCGCCCCAGACCTGGGCATCGTCCCCTGCCTCCTCGCGCGCCTTGGCCTCGGCGGATTTGGCAGGTCTGGCGATGAACAAGATGTGTTTACCGTCCGGGCTGAAGCGGTACTTGGAGATGTCCTGCTCGCTGTCGGCTGGTGTGATGGCCGTGGGGGCCTGTTTCTCCTCACCACCACCATCTCTAGTGCCGTCAGATGACGACGAGGCCGCCACCAGATAGATGGCGCAGCTCTTACCACGTACCCCTCTGTCCGAGAGGAACGCGGTGCTCTGGCCGTCTGGTGCCCACTGCGGGTCGTGGTCGTTGAACTCGCCGCTCGTCAGCCTGCGCGCCGACTTTTCTGACTTGGTGTCTGCGAGCCAGAGGCATCTTTCGTGGCAGGTGTCCTTGGGCTTGTGGTCCCATTTAGTCTTGGCTGTGTAGGCGACTTTTTGGCCGTTGGGGGAGAGGCTCAGTTCGTCTGGGACTTTGAGGGTTAGAAGTTGTTTGATCAGGTCCATCATGATGTTGTATTTGTGTTGTGGTAATGATGTCTAGTTGTGAGATAAAAAAGTGAGATGGGTTTTCAACAAGTATAAATAGTCACTTGAAATCCTTTGTGTATACCGTATTGCACCTCCCAAGCTCAGCCAGCTCGTCGCGACCAATCGCAGCAGCGTCGTCGTATACTGTATACGCGTCACACTAATTAGTTGGTTGTATCTTTTGACTACTATAGTACAAGACTATGCGTTGGCTCATGCATCTCAGTCATACTTGGGTGGGTGATGACGATCGCTGTGCAGAGGGCACGGCGGAGATATGATGCGTCTGGCGCTCAACTTCTCGTAGCCTTAATATTTGCTGTCCAGAATCTGCTGATAATCAACTGTGAGAGAGGGAGGAAACGAGGAGAAGAGACTGATGATCTTCTTCACGTGCTGGGCATTTCAATCCACTTCTTTGCCGTTACTAAGTAAGCGACCATATCCGAGACTTATACAGATTTCCCTCTTTTGATCCTTAAGCACACTTTGTAGCGTATCTCGATATCTGCTCGTGGTGGCTGTCATGACGTGGGAAAAGGAAAAAAAACGCCGGAGACATGTCTTCTGGTCATGTGCTTTATTCCTGGCTTTCTCTCCTGGCAGTGCTGTACAAAATGTCAATACGCTGTGCCACAAGGTAGACGTGAGGACAAAGTGTTCACAAATAGCCTCGAATTTCACCCCCGCCCTCTTCGCTTGATGAGAAACCCAGGCTTCCCACCCAGCCACACAAGACAGAGCAAAGCCGTCCCCAGACTAACCCCCGCAAGTACAATATTCATGTTCCCATACCCCATCCTCTGCTTTAGCTCCCCGCCAGCGCCGGACCAACCGTCAGCCCTAGGCTGAAGATCATCGAATTTAGCCCATACAGCTGCGCATACGGAGCCTGGTCCCCAAAGAAGTCCGGGTTGGCCTCGTAGTACCTTTGGACTACGGACCCGCTCTCGACGATGGACGGCGCGCCGATGACCGCCAGCCCGATCCCGCAGAGCGCGAGCAGGCCGCCGTATAGCAGGACCTGCTGCTGCTGCCCGCTGCCCCCTCATCTACGGCGTGAGGAAGCCGCAGAAGCACAAGCACGGGAGCGAGAAAGGTATACCCTAACACGGCTCCCGGCTTCGTACCGTACCTATCAACAAACCAGCCCGCTAGGGGTCCCACGACGAGATCACACGCGCCCAGGGGCAGGAAGAGCAGGCTGGCGCGGAGGGGATCGAGGCCAAAGAGTTCCTGAGCGGTGGTGGGCACGGTGGCGTCGAAGCTGCCGAGGAGGGCGGCCTGGACGAGGGCGACGAGGAGGGCAGTGAGGAGGCGGGGGGAGGCGAGGCAGGGCAGGATGGTGAGCTTGTAGGCGAGGGGAGGCTGGTCATTTGATATCTTGAAGTCCTCCTGCTCGCCCTTTTGGTTGCCGAGTAGCAGTGGCTGTTCTTCGTCATCGTCATCGTCTGCTAACTGGTCGTCTGCTTGACGTTGACGTTGACGCTCTACCTCGTCCTGGTCCTGATCCTGATCCTCGTCCTCGCCCTGCGTCCTGTGCAAGGCAGCGGTGTTGTACCGCCTCGCGACCTTCTTCTCAATGACGAGCGCCCGCATGATCAGGTCGACCACCAGCACGGCGATGCCGAGGCCGAGGACGCCGTTGATGCCCGTTTTGGTGTACAGGACCCCGCCGAGCAGTGGTGCCATAAAGTTCCCGACCGAGATGAAGCTGAAGATCTGTCTCTTGGGGGTCAGCCTTGGCCCCCACTCTCTCTCTCTCTCTCCGTCTCTAAGACCATATCGCCATCGTCATCGTCAAGCAGAGAGGGACCTCACCGAACCAACGGTCTTGCCCAGGTTCTCAGGCCCGACCGTCTCCAAGCACATCGCCAGCCCAATGGTCCACACGAACCCCGCGCTGACACCCTGCAAGATCCTAGCCACGACGAGAGTGGCCATATTGGCGCCCACAAACAGCAACAAGGTCGCAAAGACAAGCGTGACCAGCCCAGCCATGAAGGGCGCCTGGCGCGTGGACGTCTGGTCGGCGATGTAGCCCGCGGCAGGGCTGAAGAGCACCGAGGCGCCGGCGTAGGCGACGAGGAGGCCGTCGACGTGGGACTGGATCTGGTCTGCTGGGATGCGGACGCGGTCCTGCAGCATGTAGGGGAGGATGGGGATGACGAGGCCGTAGAGGAAGAGGTCGGTGAAGAGGCCGATGGCGACCGTGGATATTATGAAGAGGGTGTTGCTTCTCCAGCAGAGGCCGGCGGGGGCGATGGTGTAGTCATCGCTGCTGCTGATTTGCAGTGTGGTTTTGATCTTCTGGAGAAGGTTTCTGGGAGCCATGATGAATTATTTTGTGTGTGTGTGTGTTTGTGTATGGTATGTGACAGGTTGCTGCTGCTGCTGCTGCGCTGGGGTGGGTCGAGAAGCAGGCAGACAGAGAGAAATACTCATCCATCAGATCAGTGACACACTTTTCTTCCATTAGAGAACATTGGAAATTTTGTGTACTTCTTCTTCTTCTTCTTCTTCACAGTATGTATTCGTCTTGATTGAGTTATGAGGTCTGGAGCCATAGTTGGTGTATCCTCAACCAAGGCTTGTTTGCTAGGACAACCCGCTGACGTCGTTGATCTTAGATCGTCCTCACTATAGGGCAAGTGCTAGGCTTGCGTAACTAAAGCCTCCTAATTCAGTTCTACAATGAGATCAGCTCACTCAGCTCAGTATAGAGCGAGCACTCACCAAAGGAAAGGTGAATGTTGGCGAATCCCTCTTACGCAAATGTAAACAAACTCATGACTACGTTCGAGCCTGCTCGTGTTTTTGGGCTGATTTGAGCCTCTGGCTTGTCACTTGTGCTGCAGTCAGTATTTGTACATTATCAACCATGATTTATCTCCCTCAAGTCCTGTAGTGCCGACGAACTTTGAGGGTTCTCCTTCTGAGATGATGGTGGTCGTCCACGATACGGAGTGCAACAGCATAGCAGATACTACATGGCATATGCCGTGGACAATTGTGGGTAGCGAATAATACTGGCATGGTCCCTGGTGGGAGACAGATTCTTCGGCATAATTGATTTTTCAGTGACAGATTCTCTGGATCATCATGCTTCCGACATGAACGTCGATCAAGGGTCCAAGCTGTCTCAGCCTTTGCTCTTCACTTGCAATTATGATGGCATACACACTAGTCACTCTACGTCCGTACTATGTACTTCACGTAGAAGGACTTGATTGATATGGCTTCGGTATGCACAGGAGCAGATTTCAGTCTTGGGACAATGCACCAGTGCCAGGCAGGGGAGGGGAGCGAGAGATCTGCATCCTGACTGTAATCGCTTCTGCCAAAAATGGAATGGACGGGTTGATGCTGGGAAATGAAAGAATACTACGCTGTACAAGTCGAAATCACGGATTGGGAAGATGGAGGGTGAGGGGAGGAGGAGGAGGGCCAGTGCGCTGTTCCTGACGCTAGACCATCCGGAGGGGGAGAAGGGGGGCAGAGATCTCTGGCTTGGCGCTAGGGGTCTTGTGCAACCTGGTCTCGCCCACTGAGAGTCCAGGCCAGTCCAGCACTGGCAGGGGCCTCGATCTTTTTTTTTTTCCTCTTCTCTTTTCCTCTCCGTCCGAATTTTTTTCTGCTGGCACAAGAGGAAGAAGGCCTTGCATGAGGAAAAACCCCCCCAACCCTCGCTTCCTGGGTGCAAGTTTCTACAGTTCACACACACCCTTGACGTGCCGAAGCGAAACAAGTTCCTGCTCTCGGTTCTGACAGCGAGCCGTTGGTCCACCTCGACAACCACCAGAGACGAGGGGAGTCAGCCAGAAAAAGAACGCGTCCAGGACTCGTGGCCTACCAGCATCCATTCGTGGATGGGATCTTCGTATCTTTGATGAGAGAGAGGCATCATTTTGGCCCAATCTCCCGATCCAGCTGGGGAAGTGGGGCGACTGGATCTGCCCTAATCTCACCATCAAAATGCAGCGTGCTCAGAAGAGCGATCTTTCTTCTTCTACTCAGGATGGTGGCTCTGCTCTGTCCTGGACACATCCTGGCATCAATTCTTATCTTTGGGGAAGCACGACAGCGGCGGCGAGCTATAGCACGCGTCGTCTAAAAGGGGGCGGGGGGGAAGGGACGGGGTCATCTCGGGAGACGAGAACTGACAGCCTGTTGGTAGCCCACCCACCATCATCAAACAACAAATTTCTGATGAACCTACTACTGACTTTTACGAATTCTAGGTGCATAGCTAGCCCACCTCGAGACGGACGAACCTGCAAGGCACGCGCTGGCGATTGGCTCCAAGAATCGATCCCCCTGCGAGCACACAATGAGACTTGGGGTCCAATCACGACAATGGCTCCTCGGAGCGATTAGCCCGCTGTTCCTGCTTAGCCGCGCTGACAGGTTTCTGCAAGAAAAAGGGAACGCTGAGACCTTTGACGATTTCCAGCCGCCAGGGTCTTCTAAAATAGTGTACCACACTTTCCCCACACAGCCATCAGACGTTGAAAGCCTTTTTTTTTCCTTCTTTTTTTTTCCCCGTCTGCTCTGGTAACTACTATGATGAGCCGCCTTGCTCGATCTGGGCCAGGAGCGATTCGCTTTGTGGGCGAACCCCTGAAGAATCGACAGAAAGAGCCAATCATCTCCGCGGTGGCCCCTGAACCAGGGGGCAGCAAGGGACTTGGGGGGTGGGACCTACTAAGCAGCGGCTCAAAGAGGGTCTTCAGGGGAGGACTCTGTAAGGATTACTGCCTACCTGCCCACGCTGCCTACCCACCCACCACTACGCTACCCTGGTAGAGGTCCCCACCAAGCCCACTAACAATGGCCCATGCCGCCCCTTTCGAGCGCTGCTCGACTTCCCCCGATTCCTACGCCCGTCTTTGTCTATATTCCTTCTCACTATTGCATTCTCTCCCAGAGCTATGTGTGTGCGTGTGTGTGTGCTGTGTGGTTCGGTCGTGTTTTCTGATTTTTGATATATCGACTCCGCTCTCCTTTCTCTTTATCTGGCCTGCCTATACGAGGTTCCCGGCTTTTTCTGGAGCTCTGAGCTCTTTTATCGCCAAGGATCGACAAGAGACGGACCATGTCAGGTTGATGTGTGGTTGAGCGTCGCCAGCTGGCCAATCGAACCGAGACAAGTCCCTCTTCCCTCCCTTTCCACGACCAGAACCAGGCACACACGAACGCGCGCGCACACACACACACACACACACACACACAAGGCAACATGTCGCAGGCTCTGGTGGCCGGGCCTGTTCCATCCGAACTGGACCTGCACCAGGAATATGCTGATGATGATGTACTGGACGCATACGACCACTACGAATTCGACCAGGTCTCCGAGGGGGGCCCAGCAGCCGCCCAGACACCTGATACACTAGGTGCTTCATCTGTCGGTGCCCCCCATCATCTGACCCTCCTCCTCCTGCTGCTGCCGAACACGACCACCACCACTACCACCAACAGCAATACGACCACTACGACCAGCACCAAGAAGAGGACCACCACCGCCGCCGCCACGAGTCGCAGCTTCCATCTGATCTCATCCTCACTCACGACGGCCGCCAGGACGTCCAAGACACCCAGGGACAAGGGCACGGGCAGCCACCGCAGCACCAGCAGCCCCCTTCCGTCCCGATTCGGTCTCCGCCGCCCATACTGTCTTGCCGCCCCGTCCTCTGCCAGAATCTGTGCTGCACAGTCCGAGGAGCACCAGATCCCACAGCCTGGCGGCTTCTCTTGCTTCGTTGGGCAGCCAGTCTCCGATCCGGAGAAAGCCACTCAGCCCAACCGCCTCGCCGTTGGCTATCCGCTTCTCGTCTGCTGCAGCTGCAGGGTCCTCTTCTTCTGCCTCTTCCCGCATGCCGCATGACCTGGATCCGCCTGATTCAGGCTATTACTCTCTCAACAGTCCTGACTTATACGCGCTCGCCCCCAAGCAGCAGGCGCAGGGTTCCATTGCTGTGGCCACACTGCCAGCCCCTCTTGAGGAGGAGCAGCATTCCGACTACGACGAGTAAGTCTGCAGTCCCGATATTCCGCAAGAGAGAGAGAGAGAGAAAATAATCAAACTTTTTTTTTTTTTTGTTTTCTGTCATGCTAATTAAGTTTGTCAACGTTTCAAAACAACAGCCTTGATTACAATTGGCCGTCGCCCCCGAGCGGGCCTGCTAGGGCTTCTCAGCTGCAGACACGAAACAACATTCCTGACTCCGACCCTGCTTATCCTCAAACAGGCGTTGATCTGGGACCACACAGGCCTTCTTTGACAGCAGCAGCTCCAGCTCACGTCACCGACCAGCAGCAGGCCTTCCCGGACTCCGACGACCTCGCTGCCGCGGAAGCACCGGAGCCAGCCGCTGCCAATAGTCCTGATACTAGTAGCAATAACATGTCTTTGTCTGGTCGAAAATCCATCCCTCAACAGCTAGATTTCGATCATCCAGACTCAGACGTCCAACAGGCTGCCTCCACCCTCAGCCGCCCTCCAGACAGTGCTTCCAGCCTCAACAAACCTCTGCCTAGATCACCACCCATCTCACCAACAGCGGCAAAGTCACCCGCCGGCTCGTCCAAGATCAGCAGCTTCTTTGGCTGGGGCCAACCATCTTCCCCCGCTAACAACAACTACAACAGCAACGAGGAGGACGATCACTACTCCCCCATCCCTTCGCCTACGTCACAGAGTAGGAAAGAAGAATCATCATCATCATCATCATCTCTCCCCGATGAATCTCCAGAGGCGCAAGGAAAACCCATCCCAGCACAGGCATCAAACACGCACAAGGGCAGCGCCCTTGGCTATATCGAGACATTCTTCCCCACCCCGCCAAATTCCTATTCAGCAGCCGCCATCATCGAGATCGAGGAGATGGAGGACGAGCTGAAGGCCATCAGCGCCGAATTGGCTTCGTCCATTCGGCGCGAGATGGATCTAGAAGACCTCGTCGAGAGGCTGCAGGCCGAAGTCGCCCAGGCACCTGGGAAGAGGACCAGTGATTACTTCTCAGACTCGGGCTACAGCAAGTCCAGCGACAGCGAGCAGACCTCCAAGGAGGAGATTGCGCAGATCCAGCGGAGGGCCGAGCAGGACAGGGCACAGCTGCGGCTGGAGCTGACCAGCAAGCTCCAGGAGGAGCGCGGCCGCCGGAGCGTGCTCGACCAGCAGATCAAGGAGCTCGCCGAGAAGGCCTCCCAGGCCGACACGGCTCAGATGACCAGCAAGGACGCCGACGCTAGGGTCAAGGAGCTGGAGAAGACGTGCGAGGATCTCCGCCGCCGGCTGTCCGAGGAGAAGCAGGTCAAGGACAACTTCGAGGACCTGCTCTCCGCGCTCAAGGGCGAGCTGGAGAGCGCCTCCCTGGAGCGCGACAACCTGAGGGACGAGGTCGTGCCCCAGCTCAAGGCCCAGGTCGAGGGCCTCGAGGCGCAGCAGGCCGACAGCGAGAAGCTGGTCTACGAGACGGCAAAGATGCAGCAGGAGCTCCAGGCGCTCCGCGACACCAAGACCAAGCACGACTCGCTGGCGCGGCTCAGGTCGAGCTCCATCACCGGGCAGTCCTTCAAGCTCGGGCGCCCGCCGTCCGGCATGCACACCGCCGGCCTGAGCAGGTCGAACACGGTCAAGAGCGGGCACGTCGAGTCCAGAGAGGCCCTCTCCGAGCGGCTCAAGGACGTCGAGGCCCAGCGCGATGCCCTGCACACCGCGCTGAAGAACCTGCTCGACCGGCAGGACTTCCAGAACCGAGAGAACGAGAAGAAGATCAGGAACCTCGAGGTCGAGCGCGACCGCCTCCTCTCCGCCTCGCCGCGGAAGGCTGGCTTCGAGAGGGAGGTGTCCACCCTGCGCGAGGAGGTTAACGTGCTGCGCCGGCGGGCCGAAGAGGCCATCGAGCAGAAGTGGCAGGTCGAGAAGGGCCTGATCGGCCTCAAGAGCGACCTCGACCGCGCCGAGGAGGAGATCACCTCGCTGCGGGCCCTCCTCAGCGAGAAGGACATCCTCATCCCGGATTCGTTCTCGCGCTACAGCACGGGCTCGGCCACGGGCAAGCCCGGCGTGGCTGCCACCTCGTCGTCCCTCGAGAAGGCCTACAAGGACCTGCAAAAGTCCTACATGGAGGCGCTCGAAGGGATCAAGACCCTGGACATCGGCGGCACCAGCGCGTCGCAGGACGAGAGGACCAGGCTCGCCATGCAGCGGCTCGAGCAGTCACTCTCCGCGGTCGTCCTCGAGCGCGACGATGCCCGCCTCGAGGCAGCTGCCATGCAGGACCAGGTCGCCAGCCTCCAGGAGGCCGAGAAGGCGCACCTCCAGAGCGAGGGCGACCTGGCAGACCAGCTGCGAGACTCGGCAAACAGGGTCGAGGAGCTCACGCAGCAGGTGCGTTCCCAGCTGGCCATCAACGCGTCCCTCCGCACTCGCCTCGCCGACACTCTCGCGAGGGGCGAGGCCACCCAAAAGGCCAACAAGGACCGCCTCGCCAGCATGCAGAACCGCATGAGGGTGCTCGAGGAGCAGGTCGTCGCGGCGCAAACGGCCGCCGAGGAGCGCGTCAACCGCCACGAGGATGAGCTGGCCTCGCTGCGGGAGGCCAACAACGGCAACCTGCACCGCCGGAGTGATACCAACAGCGGGCTGCGGTCGCCGCGGCTGTTCCCTCCCAAGTCGCCCATGTCGCCGCTCCTGTCGCCCGGCTCGGGTGGGAGGTTCCCTCGCATGCTCAGCTCGCACTCGAGGAAGAGCTCCCGGGCCCGCCCCTCGACGGCGGAGCAGCAGGAGGGGGACGACAAGCAGGTCGACATGCTGAAGGAGCGCATCGCCGAGCTCGAGAAGGCCCTCGTCACGGCCGACTTCGAGATGCAGGAGGTCGTGAGCAGGATGAACACCGCCCAGATCGACGTCATGACCCTCCAGGAGGAGCGCGAGACGGCCGCGCGCGAGACCAAGAAGCTCCAGAAACAGCTCGAGGCCGAGAGGGTCAGGGCCTTCCAGGAGCGCTTCAACACCATCACAAATTAATGACGAGTGTGTCTGAGAAAGAAAAAGCGCGCGCGCGCGCGCGAGAGAGAGAGAGAGAGAGAGGCAGACAGAGTGTGTGTGATGGGCTGTACCAACAACACCAGAGCATCTTTATGTTTTTGGATCGTTTGCATGATGCATTTACACCGGTTGAGCATATCGGCACGATACCCCCCCGTTCCCACAATTCGGGACTTGCAACTTTACACTGGGTTATTTCGACCTCCACTAGGAGGAGGGAGGCTTTTGGTCCCTGTCCTGAAAAATCAGGCCAGCATCGGCGTTGTTCTTGATTATTATCATTGGGTTGGACAACATGTTCGGAGCTTCATGGAAGCACTGTGCGGCTCGCTCACCACACACCAACGCCGAACACATCATCTATATATATACCGACGGCCACGCTTCTCTCTCGAAAAGCGCCCGTCCTTCCTATCTAATGTTTCCTGGACACACACAAGTCTACATGTATTCATAGAGCACGACCTCCAACCTTTTTGGGGTCTAATACTCGCTTCAAAACTGTATGGTGGGAGGCCTTTTTTGAAAATGGGATGGGACGGTTGGATGGGTTGCATAGAAAAGCCCAAAGGGGCTGGTTGGGTTAGGACTATTTGGCTTGCATAGAATACAGCCAACCCACTTGGTATCTTGGAATAATAAACCATGGCGGGCCAGTCACCTGGCATCGCTTTGGATATTAAAAAGATGTCTTTTTCCCCCTATTGGTAGTGCTTCTCGTGAACTGCTATCAGCTCGGCCGTTTCGACTGGCTGGGAAAAGTGATGGCTGAGACGCTGCCGCCACACCTCGTTCCAGATTGGCAAAGATGGTGTCATGTATTTCTGGAGGGAGCACCTAGTTGCTCAGCATTCCTAAGCTTGCAATGGTCTCGACCCGTCACGACGACCTGTCTAGATATAGATATCACTTTGGGAATCATGATGCCCGTGGTCCAAGATGACAAAATCTTGGCAGCAGTAGGTCACGAGGACGGAGAAGGAGGACGAGGAACGCAAGTCTCTTAGGCCCTTGGAAATCCAGTTTCCAACGACCCTCACAATCAATTAGTTGTTCTCACGACGCCGAGACCTTGAGTCTCTCAACCTCCTCCACAGGCGCATCATCCTCGGCCTCCTCAGCCTCTTCGCCCTTAGCCAGGCCCCGCTCCCAGAGCTGCCTGCCCGACAGCCTCGCGGGGTCTTTTATGCGGGCCTTCTTCATCTCGGCCGCCCTCTCCTCCTCCTCGCGCAGCCTCTGCTCCTCCATCTCCCGGAAGAAGCCGTCGCGCCACTGCAGGAACGTGTCCCGGGTGACGGGGGTGCCGTGGAACTTCTTGTTCTCCTCGCGCTCGGCGGCGAGCAGGACCTCCTCGTGGGCGCGGGCGGCGTCCTCGCGGCGGCGGAGCACGAGCTGCTCGGCCTCCTCCTTGAGCGTGGTCACGAGGGTGAAGACCATGGCCATGCCCATGTTCTCCTCGATGACGGGCTCGAGGGCCGCGAGGAGGGCGGTCTTGTCGTCGGCCACGCTGAACAGGGGGTGCTTCTCGCTGCCGTCGTCGGTGGACAGGTCTAGATGCGGCGCCTTGTCTGGGTAGTCTGCCGGGTAGCGCACCGTGAGGACCATGACGGGCTGCGGGTTCTCGGGCTCGTCATCTTCGATGTCGAGGGTGATTGCTATCCTGAACTCGGTCTCGTTTATGTCTGTTGGAACAGAGAGAAGGGCGTGTCAGAGTTGTTGGAAGGAGGAAGAACTCCCTCCTGTTTGGGGGCGTACGTACCTGTGATTTCTTCTGGGAAGATGGAGTCGAGCACTTCCCGCTCTTCTATTTGTTCTTCACGACCCATTGTGATTTGGGTTTGAGAGAGACACACACACAGGGCTCTGTCGGGTTGGGTTTGGCCAAAGGATTATAAGTGCCGGTACGGTAAAAGTTAAGTAAAAAGGTGATGTTCTTGGAGGGGTAAACTGCACTAGGCCTGCACACAGTCAAGTACTAAGTACTAGCAAGAAGTACTTACTTATAATCATTGAGGAGGAATGATCCTGGCTTATCAGCGATAAGATCTGGACCCCTGTTGAATATTTTCCAAAGTCCTGAAATTTTCCCCCAGCGCCGGCGCGCAAGCATGGTTCCCGCCCGTCCTCTCCTTCCTCTCCTTCCCACGCTCGCCCCTTCTACTTCTTCTTCTACTTCTTCTTCTACCTCTCTTTCTTTTTCTAACACCACTTGCCCTGTCCACCGTTTCCCTCCAATTAATTGAATAAAAAAGAACGATGGCAACAAAGAGCGTAAGGATTGGTGAGAAGCGAAAGGCCTCTGCCACCACCGCCACCACCGCCGATGGCAAGGCAGCCAAGAAGTTCTCGGGCAGGAAGGAACGTCCCGAGTCGACGAGGAAGCTGTGGCGGAACGAAGACGCCTCGGATGACAGCAGCGATGACAACGGGTCTGTCGACGGAGAGGAGGAGGAGGAGGAGGAGGACGTCGGACCGCCTGCGAAGAAGAAGGCCAAGCCTGCTGCAGAGCACGATGGGCCCAGCGCCCAGCCTGTCAAGAAGTTTGAGAAGGGTGTGTACAAGAAAACGTTACTCTAACCAGGCCAAGGAAGGAGAAGGGAGAAAGACAGACACAAAGAAGATGGCTGACATTCAACCACCAGGCGAGACCTCGAGAGAATCCCACATAAAGCAGAAGCAGCTGGCCAAGGAACGAAAAGCCGCCAGGCCCCTCGCCGAGGAGCTGCAGAGGACCAAGAAGATCTGGGAGCGACTGCGCCGCAAGTCCCACGTCCCCAAGGAGGAGCGCCAGAAGCTGGTCGACGAGCTGTTCGAAATCATCACCGGCCGCGTCAGGGACTTCGTCCTCAAGCACGACGCCGTGCGCGCCGTGCAGACCGCCCTGAAGTACGCCAAACCGGAGCAGCGCAAGATGATTACCAAGGAGCTGCAGGGCACATACGCGCAGCTGGCCGAGAGCAAGTATGCCAAGTTCCTGATCGGCAAGATGCTGGTCCAGAACGACCCCGAGATCCGGGACATGATCATCCCCGAGTTCTACGGCAAGGTCAGGAAGCTCATCAACCACCCCGAGGCCTCGTGGATCCTCGACGATATCTACCGCGGCGTCGCCACAAAGGAACAGAAGGCCGTCATCCTGCGGGAGTGGTACGGGCCCGAGTTCTCGCTCTTCAGGTCCGAGGGGGACGACAGCACGGCCGAGCTGTCGGAGATCCTGGCGCAGCACCCGGAGAAGCGAGGCCCGATCATCAAGTACCTGATGAGCATGATCGACCAGCTCGTACAGAAGAAGATGAACGGCTTCACCATGCTACACGACGCGATGCTGCAGTGCTTCCTGAACCTCAAGACGGGCACCGAGGAGCACACCGAGTTCCTACAGAAGGTCAAGGACGACGAGACCGGCGACCTGCTCAAGAACCTGGCGTTTACCAAGTCCGGGTCGAGGCTGGCCTGTCTCCTGCTGGCGCACGGGGGCGCAAAGGACAGGAGACAGTACCTGAAGCTCTACAAGGAGACCTTTGAGGCCATGTGCGGCGATCAGTACGGACACCTGGTCATCCTGACGGCCTACGACGTCATAGACGACACCGTCATGACGGCCAAGGCCATCTTCCCTGAGATATTAGGCAAGAACGAGGAGAAGCAGAACATCATCTTTTGCGCCAACGACATCAACGCGCGGACAACCATCCTATACCCCTTCGAGGGCATGTCGCGGGCGCTGTTCCCGCTGAGCCAGAGCGCGGACCTCGAGATCCTCAGGGAGGTCCACGAGATCCGCAAGACAGCCAGCAAGAAGGACCCGGAGACCCGGCGTAGGGAGCTCGTGGCTGCCATGTCGCCGGCCCTTCTCGAGGCCATAGCCACGTCTGCCCGCGACCTCGTCTCGACATCCTTCGGCTGCCAATTCGTGACAGACGTCCTGCTGGACGCAGAGGGCGACAAGAGCCAGGCCCTGCAGGCAGTAGCGGAGGCTGCGGCAGGGGACCCCCAGGCGGCCTCGGAGAACAGCGAGGAGCAGCTGTACACGGGCGAGTACCCGCACCCCTCACAGACGGCCTGGGCGGAGAGGATGTTCAAGACTCTGATCCAGGGCGGTCGCTTCGACAAGGCGTCCAAGAAGATCAAGGCCGTCGAGCCCCCGCTGGACTTTGCCAATATCCTCTACCCCATCATCAAGGACCACATGACGGCCTGGGCGACCAGCCGCAGCTCCTTCGTCGTCGTGGCCCTGCTGGAGTCGGACAGCTTCTCGCAGAAGGAGAAGATCAGGAAGGTGCTCAAGAAACACAAGACAGAGCTGCAGAAGGCCGCCACGGAGCCGGTCAAGAAGGCAGAGCCCGAGCAGGATGGGGAGAAGCAGAAGAAGAAGGGCGCCGCCTTCAACAAGAAAGACCGGCGGCCCGTTGGTAATGCAGGTGCCAAACTGCTGCTGGAGAAGCTATGAGCTTTTTTGACCTGATGGTGTTATGTATCTCGAGGTCTGGAACGGACGGGCCGACCGACCGCATCAGGAAGATTGTTGCGAGTGGTCAAAAAGGAAAAGTCAGCGTGTACAGATGTTTTGCTACATGAGAGAACAGTTTTTTTGATTAGTAGAACAATACTTGATCCAAACCCCATTGGCCAGACTTCTTACACCTCGTGAGGACGCTCTTTTCAACCTGTCGATGTCATTTGTTTCGTCCCATTTCCCCTGTTCTGGCCCGCACAGCGTCGCACGAGAGGAGTTCGCCAAGCTTGTGCGCACGACCTCACCACATGGCTCAAGAGTTCAAGGATAACCTGTTGACGCCCTGTAGCATCTCGGCTCCGAGGCGGAAGGGCCTGGGCTGCAGCTGATGGAAGGTTTGCTCGATCTTGACAGGTGGGATGCGATTTGTACTGTTCACTTCATTGATATTTCTTTCCCCCTTCCCTTTAATGAGACACCCTAGGTCACATCTAGGGCCTGTGTAATGTATTTGTATACAGACAAACCATCTTTTGATCCTGCCTCTTTCAGGAAGCCCATGAGACACCATTCTGATGACATTTACAAATCAAAGATACTATTACCGCACACCACACCACCACTGTCTGTGCAGATTTCCCCCATGCCCACCCAGTAAAGAAAGGCTGGAGTAATATAGCTGTCCTTGCTCCAAGAAACAAGTCTCACTTAGGGTGGCTAGATTCATCTGATCACATCTTGGCCCTACTGTCTTTAGGTTCTCCCTGGCAGGATATTCGTGATGAACTTCCACTTGTCATAAAGCATTGCGAGTGGTTGATGCCCAAGACTGGCTAGCAATTTGTATGTGAATGAAGAGAGCGAGTGAGTGGGTGAGACTGGAGAAGACTGTTTGATTGCTTCAGTTGAATGATCAATGTCTTCTTATGTGGACTATTGTGCCCTTGTTCAGATGTTAATACTGAATTCTGAGAATGTGTTTATTGATGGAATGTCGAATGAGACTGAGAGACCATCTAGAGTGTTGGACCATGGGCAGCAAACACTCCCAGCAGACCAGAAAGACATTTAGGTCAGTCAAAACTGTTTTGTGCAAAGATATTTTCTTTGCCAACTAAAAAGAGGGAGCTGAAACCAAGGTGGTCATGCGAAGAGGTCCAAAGCTGGAAAGGTAGAGGCATCTTGATTCCTCCCCGAAACTACTCGGCCTCTGGATGTATAGGCTGCAGAGGGGAATTATATTGACTTTTTTTTTTTTTTTTTTTTGTGACAGTCCATTCACTTGAGTTGAGACTCTGTATAAACTCCATCTGATAATTTGACTTCTTGTACGGGAATAGTGTATCCGGCAAGGTCACTATCATTGCCTTCTTGATTACACTTCCTTTCCTCTAAACACATGAGAACCCCTAGCCTTGTTTCTTTCCATTGTTTTTTTCCTTCATTTCTTTTTAATGTGCCCTCCTGTCAGGCAGGCTTCTTCTAGCCCATCACTCATGCTGTTGCTGGAAACTGCAACAGTGGGTTTTCCTTTTTCCTTCACACATCTTTCCTCTCCCTCCTACCCTTGTGCCAAGAAAGACAAAGTCCCAAGCTGTTTTCATTTCCTTTCCTCTGTCTCTCTTTCTCTAGAATCGCGATACTAGAAACACGCCGTTTACACCATGCGCGACGACGCAAAACACGGCCACCCCGACCTCGCGGCTGAGGACTGCCCGGCGGGTTACCTCTGGTACGAGTGTGCGGACGATGGCTTCGTGGGTTGCTGCGCGGTGGATCCGTGTGGCCTGGGGGGTGTTTGTGGGTTGAAGAACGAGCCTGTGACGTTCTCAGCGTCGACGATACTGGCGACAACAACATCAACGCTGGCATTGCCTGAGTCGACAGCGCCTGAGACGACGACATCCTCTCCTCCCCCTTCCGAAACAACGACAGCCGACACCCTCTCGGCCTCTCTTATCGTCACGACCCCGACCACAACGACGACGACATCCTCATTTTCCGACCAACCTCTGACCACAACACCAGAAAGCAGCAGTACCACCGCCGCCGCCGCCGACCTCACCCTCAAGACGTCAACCACAACAATACCTAGCACCACCATCCTACCAGATCCTCCCACTACAGTTCTGGCCAGCACCAGCCTGAGCACCACACTGACATCCGTCCTCTCCACCACCTCCTCCATCGCCTCCACGGCCAACCCATCATCATACTCTTCCTCCTCCTCCTCCTCCTCTTCATCAGCAGCAGCACCACCAACACCCACCGTCAGTGCTAGCAACAACAGCAACACCACCATCACCCCAACCTTCCCCACCACCCTCGTCGCAGTCACCCTAACCGCCTCCGCCATCCTAAGCCTGTTCATGGCCCTCGCGCTCTACATGCTATGGCGCAACGGCCAGATCAGCATCGCGGGCGACGAAGAAGAAGAAGCAGCAGCAGCAACACGCATGCCGAAGAAGAATTGGCACCTGGCCACGCCATATGATCTGCCACAGCAGCAGCAGCAGCAGCAGCAGCAGGACACACAGCGCGGGGCGGCAGAGTACATCGAGATGCGTCCACAAGTGCTGCGGCGGCATCAGCAGCTGGACGTCAACAAGCCCTGCCCTCCCCTCCCGTCAGAGTCCAACGGTCGCACCGCCGCCGTCGCGAACCACCACAACCGCTACTGCTACCCCTCCTCCTACCACTACCACCCCTTGAACCACGGATCAGGGTCCTCCTCGCTCCGGTCTTCCTCTCTCGCCAGCAGCCTACGAGGTGGCGGAGGAGGTGTCTGCTCACAGGCTGATATCGAAAGTGAGCATTGCCGCCGCAGCCGCAAGGAGGGCGACGACGACGATGACGACGGCGCGAGCTGCGAGAGCACGGAGTGGCCAAGTCCCGTGCGGCGTAGCGAGCATCACGACTTCCATGTGCTGAGCCCTCCTCCGCCGCTGAGGGGCTTGGATGCTCATGGTGACGGGCAGGGCCAGGGGGGCAGGGCCAGGGGCTCAGTGCGAACTCGGGCGTGCGGATCTCGTGCGTGAGCTCGAATCTCGAGGATGTGGGATGAGGAGTCTGGGTTTGCGATTATCGTGTTGCAGTCAAGGCGTGTGAGAGAACCCCAACCCCCTCGACTGTTTTCGGGCTGTATTGGAAAAAGGAACGGAGACTTGTATCAGGGCCAGGGTGTGCGGTCATAGAAACAAGAGAAGGCCTACAGAACAACTGCAATACACAGCCTGCCTGCACGTTTGGCAAAAATGGTTTGATGGGTACTGCTATCAGCAGCATATGCAGAGGGGGGGGCGCCTAGAGGCATGACATGCAATTCCTTCTATATCTTTGAGATCACTTGAATCCTGCTCGTTTCCTATTCTTTTTGCCCCTGTTTCTTCAACTCCTCAATAAACACTCTGGTGGTGGGAGGGGGTATACAACACATGAACAGAAAAGCAAGAAGAAAGAAAAGCAGGAAAGAAAAAAAAAAAGCCAGACCTTCAAAAAGCAGATTTCGTGCACCTCCCAACGCCGGCCCTATGCTTTAAGTCTCCCGTGACCGTATGAAAAGTGAAAAGTAGAACTCGCTTCAGTCTAACTTCCCAAATTTTTTGGTGTCCCCTTACCGTGATGCCGTGACCGTTGCCGTGATGTATCTTTTTGTGTCCCGTCCTCTATGACTCGTTCTCATCGTCGTGATGGGTGGTGGTGGTGGTGGGCAGGAGCAGTGGCAACACCTCGTCCCCCGAGCGAACACTTTTCAGCGTCCTTTGCTCTCAACCAGGGCGTCTAGCACATTCATGTGAAGTCCCCGTACGAGAGGACTTTGGTGCTGCAGCAGCATTCCACCCCTTCAACAAACCCCAGATTGTCCCCCCTTCCTACCCCATCGGCCCTGGCGAGAGTCGCGTGCGTTGTCGCATCGAAGCGGTCCGGTCGCCTCAGCCCTGGAGCTTGGCCATCTGGTCCAGGAGCTCCTGCAGGACATCATCGTCGATCTTGTCGGCAATAGACGGGATGAGGGTCTTCGCCTCCTCAGCGCTGTCGCAGCAGAGCGAGCCTATGTATCAAAACAACAAAAAGAACCGCGTTAGCAAAAAGATTCTCAGGTCCTTTTTGTTTTCTGAACACCTCTTCAACACACACACAGAGGGAGAGAGGCGGCGTCAACCTCTCCCTCCACCCCTCTACACACAACAACTTTGAGAGAGTTACGAAAGCCACACTTCCAGGGATATGGCGAGCGCATACCGATCTGGGCGCGCTCGAACTTGTTGAGCAGCTTGTGCGAGCTGAGGAGGCGCTCGACGGCCTCGACATTCTCCTTCTGCTTGAAGCGCGCAAATGCGTCCAGGTAGTCGATGGTCTTGGACAGGATCTCGGACTCCTGGAAGTTCTTGCGGTCGTTGCGGCGTTTGGCGATCAGCGCGTTGATGACGAGCGACGCCTCGGACAGGGTCAGCGTGTCCACGTTCTCGAACTCGCCCAGCTTGAGCTCGGCGCCGGCCTGCTCGTCGCCGCGGGCCACGGGCTTCGGCCGCGACGTGGGCGGGCGTCGCGGGCGCGACTGCTGGCCATTGCTGATGGTGCTGTTGTCGACCTGCTCTGCCATCTTGAACTGGTGTGTGTGTGTGTGAAAGAGGAGGACTTGAGGGAGATCAGATCAAGTGATTGTCGATGCGAGGAGAGAGCAACTGGAAGGTCGGCGAGAAAGAGAGAGAGAGAGAGAGAGAGAGTGGGTGGGTGGGTGGGTGCAGTGACCCTTTTTTCCGTGGCGGAAGCTCGTCCTGTGTGTGTCTGTGTGTGACTGCAGCTACTTTTCACAGAGGGTAGTGGTTATTAATAGCTTCTTGTGTGTTGCCTACACTACTTGTTTCTTGTTGCAAAGCCGACCTGTGGGTGGGTGTTGTACGCTGTGTGGTGTTGTTGAAGAAGGTTGAAAGTGGATGGCAGAAGTTGAAAGTGCAGCTGCCAAGCACAAAGGTAACTAACTGCTGGAGCCTCCAATGTTGAAGCACCGTCCGTGCACTGCTGACCCCTGCACAATTCACCCCTGGTGCAGAATGATTGCCCCCAGTGCACTTTTGCCAGTGTTCTTTAGAGGGTCTTCTTATTCAGCCTCACTTGTGATCTCAGGGGATGTTGATGTCTCCTCCTCACTCTTCCCCCCCTCCTCCTCTAGCAATCACATTCATTCCTTTATTCACTCCTTCACCTACGATGTGTCATTGACCTGACATCTTTTCTGTTCCAGAGTGACAACAGGCTGACACTATTAATCTCTTCCAGACTCTTTTTTTCTATCCACAAGTCTCCTCTTGTGTAGCAGGAGAGAGAGAGAGAGGTCGCTGTTGGGGCTGACGAGGAGCCACTTCACCCAACATGTAAGACCAGACCATGGCTCGGACCCAACTACTTCTTGATGAATGTCATCTAAAACACTTCACACAGGACTGTCTTTGCACTCATGATCATCAACAAGGCAGGAGGCCTAATATACAACAGAACATTCCAAGAGGGTGGCCTCAATCAGCTCAGCTCAAATGACTATCTAGTGATAGCAGGCACATTTCACGGGTAAATGAAAACCCTCACACTTTTGGTCTGACTTGTTAAATATATATATATGAATATATATATGAATATATATATATATATGCTTACATATAGAAAAAAACAGTGTCCATGCCATCACGACACGGCTCAACCCTGTCAAGCAGCCTCACATAATAACAGCACCCGGCGCCATCCCCAACCGGCCCGAGCCACCGTCCGGCCTCGAGGTTATGGAGACGGAGAACTTCCGCCTGCAGTGCTTCAACACCATGACGGGCACCAAGTTCCTGGTGTTTACCGACACCACGCAGGCCAACGTGGACGTCACCACGCGCAGGGTCTACGAGCTGTACTCGGACTATGTCATGAAGAACCCCTTCTACCAGCTGGAGATGCCTATCAGGTGTGAGATGTTTGACCGGAAGCTGAGCTCCTACATACGGGAGATCAACAATAGGTGATCTCATCCAATGTCCTAGGCGTGGAGAGGGGGGGAAAAGGGGGGAAAGGCGGTGGTGGTAGGCGTTATGGCGTTCTCGACATACAAATTCCCGTCTTGTTGGTCACAGCACTGAAGCAAAAGCTAGAATAGAGAGAGAGAGGGAGAGAGAGAGAGTGAGAGAGAGAGAGTGAGAGAGAGGGTATAGCACTGGAAAGTCATCGTTCCTTGTTTGGTGTCTCTAAAGTATGGTACAGCTCGTGACGCCTCGTGATTCGAGAATCTAAATCTCAAAACCTGTGTGGATACCTAAAAACACCCCTTTCCCATGATATCCCATGCATTTAGCCTCTCAGGGAGGAAGGAGGACTCCCTGTCTTTCTCTTTCGCAAAAAGGACCCTGGCAGATCAAGAAATGTCCATCTTATCGTCACTCTTGTCGCCGTCCTTCTTGTCATTGTCTTTCGGGGCACTACCACTGCTGCCGCTTGGCTCGCCGTTCTGGTCCAACAAGGGCTTCGACGACTCATCCTCTTCCTTGACCGACTCCAGCGACGCCTTCTGCGCCGCCTCTGCCTCCCTCGCGGGCCTGCTTGTCCCGGCGCGCCTGCTCCTCCTCCATGCTCATGCGCAGGGCCAGGGCCAGCTCCGGATCGTTGTTGGGGTCGAAGCCGAACTCGCCAAAGTCGTTGCCGGCATCTGCGCCGGCCCCGGAAACCCCAGCGCCGCCCTCGCCCTGCATTATTGGGGAGCTGACGAGCTGGTCAGACAGCAGGCCCATGCCTGCGGGGATCGCCACCAGATGCGAGCCCTCACCCGACTTGACATTGTCGTTGAACTTGGTCAGCTTCCCATATGTCTCGCTGCCCTCCGTCTCGCCGAACAGCACAAAGTCGACCGATGTGTTGACTTTCTTGAGCTTCTTGGCCAGGCTGGTCAGGGTCTTCTCGGTATCTTGGACGGGCGAGCACACGAAGGCGACGATGCGTTGCCGCTGGGTCTTGTTCTGTCGGTGCTTGAGAGCAAGCTGTTCCATGATGAAACCATCCCCCTCGTGTTAGCCTGCTGCTCCTCTATCCCCCAAAACTAGACCTGAAGACATAACAGTAACACGTACACTTGCCACCTGGATACCCGTAGCCAGGTTCACCTCACCACCAATCTTCTTCTGTGTCCGGTGCAAGCCCTCCAGGATGCGACCCTGCTCTGTCGTCAACGTGCTGAGGACCTCTGGTGCGTTGCCACCCATGCTCATGAGGCCGACTGAGGACTCTGGGTTGCTCGTCGTGATGGACTGGAAGAGGATATTGACAGCGTCCCTCTGCGCTCCGAAACGAGTGGGTGCGTAGTCTCCATTGCGACTGTGCTCGCTGTTGTCGACAACGATCATGACCGCTTCGAGGACCATCTTGGGCTGTGTTTGTTCGGCGTTAGGGGGAAGCGACGCCGGGCTGAAGAGAGAGAGAGAGAGAGAGGCTCGCAAGTCGTTCTCAAGACCTTGTCCTGAGGATAGAGGGATCAGATTGTCAAGTCAAAAGAACAAAGGATGGACAAGACGCAGCGCAAGGGAAGGTGTCGAGGGAGGAAGGGTGGTGGATGTGTGGTGTTCAGACGTTGGCAGGACGAGAGTAAAGTGCTTAGTTGAGGTGCCGGGGAGGTTGACGTTGAGGTACGGCAAGCTCCCAAAAGCCATTCGTAAGGCGGGTTCAGCCTGGACCTGGACCGTCTTGGGAGCGTCACACCCTGGACGGCAAGCACTGGCAGGGGCATCAAGCTAAAGGCCCACAGGAGCCTTTAGCGCACCCAATCCCTGCAGGCATCTCTCACCTGGCACGCTGGCTCCTGTTAGGCTGAGCGGCTCGCCTTTTGTTTACCCGTTGCCAACTGTCAATTGATTCAAGGGCGCGCAGAAATGAACACCACCACCATCACTATTTTGCTCTCAGCATCGTCTCTCATCGCTCTCCTAAGCTACCACACTACTTGTTCCACAGAGCAGCGATATCTTCAGAGATGGCACCTCCTCGAGGTACAAAGAGAAAGTCGGACGAAGGCGTGTCATCAACAGCGACCGGCCATGTCGACAACGCGCAGGACCCGGAGCCGCAGAGGATTGCGACCAGACCTGGCACGCCTCCAAACGCAGATGGGCCTTCGAAGAAACAGAAGACAGGCATCTCGATGAACCAGAAGCAGGTTCTCATCGATAATCTCCAGCTCGAAAGTAGGCGGCCATATACGCGACCAGCAATGCATGCAGGGGGCGGGGGTGATGAAGTAAATCATGTTTTCTGACGCGTCTTTCATAGTCACGGAGCGCGCACGCAAGCTGCGAGCGCAGTACAGCCTGCAGGCACAAGGTCTGAGGACGCGCATAGAGATACGCGTGAACCGGATTCCCATGGCCTTGCGGAAGGCCAAGATGGGAGAGCTCGCCGACAGGTACAAGAACAGCCAACCTCCCCAGCAGTTCAAGCCTGCACCTTCAGCGGCGCTCTCGGCGGCGTCGTCGCGCCCTACACTGCCGCCACCAGTGCCCGAGAAGGACAGACCTCCCCTGGTGCGACCAGATTCTACGCGCTCAGCAGCATCATCTCACATGACGGCGTCGTCACATCCCAGGCCGGGCAGTCCGGCGAAAAAGACCAGGTTCGTCACCGCCCACCCATCTCAGACTCCTCTCCGTGCTCATACGTTCAGTGATGAGATCTGGGCCGCCGGGAAGAACAACGGAGGTGGCGAGGCGACAAATCTGGAACCCCCAAGACCAAGAACCGCGCTGAGGTAGTAGCCGAAAAGGCCTCCAAGGTCCTCTCCCCAGCATCACCCAACGTCAGGCCCCTCGTACGGCCTACGCCCGGCGGCAAGCCTGGCCCAATCCGGCCCACACCTCTCGCTGAGAACGCGCCCGGTGCGGCAAAATCGCCTGTGAAGCAGAGCAGCACCTCCAACCTCTTCAGCAGCCTGGCCGAGAAGGCTCGGTCCACCGGTCGGAAGGACGCCGGAAAGGCCAAGCGCGGCGACGGGTCGGCACCATCGACCAATGCAAGCGTAGCTACCGGCACGGGGCGAGGGAGGAAGCCTGGCGCCAAGTCGACAAAGGAGACTGGCAAAAGCGTCGCCCCGGCAGCAAAGACTCAGCGGAGGGTTAGCGTCATCAGCGAGTCGAGCGAGAGCAGCACAGGGACGGTCGTCAAGAAGAGCACGGCCAAGAAGGCCGCGTCTACGAAGGGTACTGGTGTCCTGGGCTCCATCAGAAGAGGTGTTGCCGGTGCTGGCGTGACCAAGAAGAAGGCAGCTGCCGCCAAGGCAAACCCAGCTTCCACTGCTACTGGCAGGGTCCTGAGGAAGAGAAATTAAATGACTGTCTGGTGATCTGGAGGGATCATCTATCTTGGGAAGGCCGAGCGACTGCCGTGGCGGGACGACTGTGTCTCGACACATATCACCATGAGGAGGCCAAAAGGTTGTCAAAGGGTATGGATTTGTTCTTGGGTTTCTAGCTTGGCTTGTAACGGTTTGGGGCGCACGGCGTTCAGGTGTCTGCACTCGGGAGAGAGGTGTCGGCACATAGTCGCACAGAGAGAGCACTATGCGCAACGTGTTGTTCCATCTTCCCCTGCCAGAATTATGTATGACTTGTTCAATCCATGGTATTCTTCACACACACACACACACACACCAACACCTATAAATCAAAGCCTCCTCCCTCGCGCTTTGCTTGCCTCATCCCCGTCTAGCCAGCACTTGCAGCGCTGGCACCCTTCTTCTTCTTGTCATCCACGAACTCGATGTTGTCCTCGGGTATCTGCTTGTACTTCTCGAGCAAAAACTCCTCGATCTCGTCGCTCACATCGCCCTGCACGACAATCTCCTCGCCACCGGACGGGGTCTTTGTGACGCTGGAGCCCGTGGCGAACTTCTTGCCAAACTCCTTGGCGACCTTCTTGAGCTCGAGGTCGAAGGCCTCGAGCCCCGAGACGGCGGTGACGAACTTGCGCTTGTTCCTCTCGATGCGCTTGATGATGACCGTGCTGGAGGCGCGCTTGTCGGCCTGCTTCTGCTCGGCGGCCTCGGCCTTGGCCGTCTTCTTCTGGGCGTCCTTCTCGGCGCGCTTCTGGGCTTCGATGGAGAGGTCGGCGGTGGAGGCTGCTAGGGCTTCTGTGGCGGTGGGCGAAAAGGAAAGGGGGGAAATATGTATCAGCAAGTCTGTAAAAGGGAGAGGAGAACAAGCAGAGAGGGGGGAAAGGGGGCTCGAGCACTGTGGCATACCAGGTGACCATATCCTCTGGTAGAGGTCTGGATGAGTCTTTTGAAGCCATTCCTGGCATTTCTTCACAGTACCACCATATTCACAGTACTGCCCCAGCCACACAGGTGGTCAGTTGATTGCTTTTCTGAGTGATGTACAAAGAGGAGGAGGACGAGGACAGAGGGGAGTTACCTCTGGTGGCAGAGTGCAGACTGTACCACAGTTAGTTACCACAAGAAATCAGGGGACGAGATTGAAAATGGAGAAGAGATAAAGAAGAAGAGGAAAACAAACCAGCACAGTAGAGCACCTTCTGAGCCTGCAGCTCGGCTGGTACAGAGGACTCGACATCAGCCATGGCAGCCAGTGGTAACAGGTTATAGAGAGAAGAACAGGAGTAGGCTTCTGCTTCTTCTTCTTCTTCTTCTCCTCCTCCTATATGTTGGACTGGTCTGTATGTGTGCTGCTGTTGCTACTGCTGAACATGCACCATTCGCGGTCAATTGTTGGCCCAGATTTACAGAGACGCGGGGTTGCTTTGCAGTGCCCCGCCATTGTTGTTGCTCTGCACTATGATAGCCTAGTGACCAGGGCCCAGGGACGTCACACTGAGCAAGGGTAGCACTGGTAATTGGCTCCCAGCTTACATAAGTCTTCCCCAGGTGGGCCAGGTCCTAGACAAGTAGGGAAGGCCCACTCCATCTCCCCCTTCCCCTTGTCCATGCCGAAGAATAATCACACTCTTGCCTCAATTTCCATGTCCACCACAGTGAACAAGCGCTGTGCTTTGCTTTGCTTTGCTTCATCATTCTGGTTCCATGGTTCACAATACTTTTGAGATCACACAGGTCTGCGCCACTGTGACTATCAGTGGGCGACCAGGATTCTCGAGCCAATCCTTGCATTTGCCTCCTCCCCTTCCACTGCTAACCTTTTTGCTCTGTACTATGTAGTGTGCGTCTTTGCAACCGCCCAAGGCCGTTTTGTACTCATCAGGCAACACGCCGAGCGGCTGCGATGATGGTTTGGAAACATTTCACAAATCGACAGACATCATCACCAGATGAGTCGACGTTTCCTTGATTTTTGGGCGCTTGTCTGATGATTTTTCTCTGTTTCCTTTCCTAGGATAATGGTTTCCTCCTCAGCTTCTGACTGTCCTTACTAGCACCGTCTTAGGCAGGCGATCGAGAAAGAGAGAGAAACGGAATCGAGGCCAGACCCGCCACAGTCACGAGACCAGAAGCAGACAACTCTGACGATAAAATGATCTCCCGAGAGACAGCTGGGAATTGAGTTTCGTTGTTACGCTTGGCGAGTCTGGATTGTCACCATGTCCCCATGGTGGGCGATCTACACAACATTGCTTTTGTTCCTGCATGAGGCCACTCGGCCGGACATTCGGTGGCCGTCATCAAGAGTTATACAAGAACCTCCTCCTGAGAGATCTCACAATCGATCGAGAATCATCGTCACACACACCCACACACACCCTGCTAGGCCTCTTTTTGTCTTCGATCCACTCAAGCCGACCAATGACCGCCTTTGGACCATTCTTCTAAGCGTTCCCCCGTCTGGGGTGACATTGGCAACGCAAGTTAAGCGCCCAGGTCGATGCGCTGCAGCCACCGCCTCCTACCATTGGTCAATCCCGATTTGACTATTTATTTTTCCCTGGCTCTCGAGAACGACGGTATTGGCCCCCAAGTTACCGCGCGCCAGCCACTTGAATCTCGACATCTAAATCAAGAACACCCCTCCCCCTCCAGAAACCCCGGGCCTCAAGCTGATTGGGTCATGCACCAAGCAGTGCAACCCTACTGCCTCTTTCTGCACGATGTCGTGGACGCCTGTGGACACCTCGCCGACCACCCTGTCGACAGCCTGAATGGGACTACGCTGCATACGGCTTGCCCTTCTTGTTTGCATGCATGCATTGCTTCTGCATGTCATCTTTTCGAGGGCGTCAGCACAGGGACTGTTTTCGGGTGGGTGTTATGTGCCGCCCTGGCTCCAACAAACTGCGGTCCAATGTCAGCGTTCGCCCTGCCGACCATGCAGAATCGAGTCACAATTTTCCCTGGTCTGAGTGCTGGGCCGAGGCCAGTGTTGCTCTCCTCCTCCTCGTTCTCGCACGCTGCTAACCGCTCAACGGACGGGAAGGTGTGGGTTTCTGCATGCCATCAAGCGAGTGGCGGCCCAAGCACACAGACTAAGAAGAGACTTGTCGTTAATCGTTTTCTTCTTCTTCCCTTCCATAAAACCATCTTGATGGCCCATGTTCCATGCCGGAACAGATTCTCTTTTTCTCATTTCTCTTCTTTACATTTCACTCGATCGAGTTTTTGCAGGAATAGAGAGCTTTCGCAGGGCGAAGCATCCTATCGTTTTAGCGTTTAATAATTTCTTCCTCCCTTTTGTTTCTCTCTTACTTTTATTTCCCCTTGTTGCTTTCGGCGCAGAGCGCCGTAGCCGTCTGACCATCCCACACCTTACCCGGCTTTTTTTTTTTTTTATCTGAGGGATGACAATAGTTGATATTCGTGCCATTATACCTGCACGATAAAGGGATTTGATTACTTGCATCTTCTTGCATTTGGTTTTCTCTCTCCTACACCCCCAAAAAAAAAAAAAAAAATGGCGGATCTGTTTATCCTACCTCAGACTACATATGAGACGCCCTCGCCGCAGGAACGGAGACGGCGTCGTGAGCTTAATACAATAATCGAAGATGACCAAGAGGACGACGTGTCGCCGATCCGTTCACCACACCTGAGGAAGCAGATCGCCAGGGACAGGACACAACAACAACAAGCACAGCAGGATAGGGACAAGATCCAGGCGTGGCTGGCACCGCCCGAGCCGGTCCTGAGGGAGGACGTCGTCACCCCCAAGGGCTTTCCCACCCCGAGGGGCCGCCACTTCATGACCGCACCCAACCTGCCGTCGTCTCCGTCGTCAGCATCCTTCTCGGGCGAGGAAGACAGCTCTTCTCGAGGCGGGTCATCATCCTGCAAGTCAGACTCGTGGCAGCGGTCGAGCGTCATGACCGACGTGACCGAGTTTGACGACCTCTATGGCGTCTCGGACGACGAGAGGGAACACAAGCGCAACTCGGCAAGGTCCTCTTCTCGAGGGTCCAAGACTTACGGAGCAAGACTCTCTTCTTCTTCTTCCTCATCAAAGACGACATCCGACGAGGCCAGGAGATCACTGCCACAGCTCTGCATCCCCGAGGGCCCAGAGCCAGAGGACGGGTCGTGGTCGCCAGAGAGCCGAGGGCTGAAGGGGAAGAAGAAGGCACATTCATCACCAGTTCCTCCGACACCGCCCTCGGCTGTGGCCATGTCCCCCTGCCATGCTGTCTTTTATGAAAGCCCAGCATGCCCAGGCCATACCGACAATCTCGGCGCCGCCGTCTCTGGACGGATCTCTCGACGGCAGCCTCACGTCTGAGCAGCTGGCGGCCATGACCGCACCGGCGACGCCCGTCATGGCCGGCGAGGATCCCTCAGACAGCGAAGACTGGGCTGGTGTGCAGCTGCAGCCTGGCGCGATGGAGACTCTCCAGGCGCTCTCTGGGCCAGATTCGGAGGACGAGGCGGAACAACAGCAGCAGCAGAACCTGAGCCACCACCACCAGGTCATTGACGTTTCCTCTTCTGCTGCTGAGACGCCCATGGTCGAGGCACGCCGCCCGTTACGCCCTCGCCTCCTCACAAGCAACATCTCGAGGGCGTCTTTTGTGCTCTCACCCGCCGGCCAGCAGAGATCCTCCATGCAGGATCTCACCAAGCTGGAGATCCCATCCCCAGGCGGCTTCTTTTCTGGCCTATCGCCACAGTCTCGAACCACCTGGCACTACGGCACGTCTCCTGCTGACGATATCGCCCCTCCCACATCAACGACAGCTGAGCAGTTCTACCGCGTTCCCTGGAACAAGGACGATGCCGGTGCCGCGCCTGCCGTGCCTGCAGCCCCAGCTCAGCAGCGGCACATCCGCATGACGGCTGGCGACTACTCAACCTCGCCCGTGGAGCACATCATCGAGGCGCTCGAGACCATCAAGGAGGAAGATGTCCTGACGGCAATGCGTATCAACTCTCCCATCACTGCCATCCGAGTGCCACAACAACCTCAACAACAACCACAGACACCTGCCAATGCGGGCGTCGGCGCCGAAGAGACCGTGTTGCCACTCTCGCCAAGAGATGAGAACGCCGTCACAGAGATCGTCGCCGACTTTGATCCTGAATACGCCCGAAAGCAGCGCGAGATCGCGACCTCGCACATTGACCGCACCGAGCTGTGGCTCAGGGCACAGTTTGCCTACCTCCGAGGAGTCGGCTTCGAGCCAGCAGAGCCCGGTGCAGATGTCGAGCCCGAGAAGCTCGTCGTCGGCAAGATGACGACGGAGGGATCCGATGCAGGCGAGGGCGAAGAAGAAGAAGAAGAGGCCGAGCGGGCTCCCACGCCACCTCCCAAGGATGGCGGTAGTGGCGAGCAGCAGCCCAGGTCTGCCACCACGGCCCTCGTGCGCAAGAAGACGGTCCGCTTCTCGAACCAGGTCACCACGGGCCCTTCCTCGGAGCTCAAGATGCCGTGCAGCCTCCCGTCCAAGCTGCTGAAGCAGGAGTCCACCTACTACCGGGCCTTCCAGTCCATGATTGTCAGGTCCAGCCACACAGACGCTTTTGTGTCGCGGGTGCCCCGCTTCGAGGCGCTCCAGGCCCAGCGCGTCTCCCTCCGCGAGCAGCACCGCGCCCAGCTCCTCGGCAAGTACCAGCTCAGCGTCGTGCCGCAGTCGGCCAAGAAGCGCATGAGCGCCAACGTGGCCCGCGGCGACGACGAGATCTTTGAGGACCCAGACAAGATGCGCGCCGACAAGGAGGCCGAGGCCCTGCGCCAGATGGCCACCGCCAGCTGGCACGTTGCCGCCACCAAGATGCTCAGCGGAGGCCGCCTCGCCTGCGCTCCAGTGCACAAGCGGCTGGCGCGCCTCTCGCTGGCCCCTGGTGCCGCCGTGGGACCTAAGCGCCTGCGCATCCTCGACCTGGGCGGCCAGTCCACGTGCGACTGGGCCTGGTACGCGGCGCACCAGTACCCGAACTCAAAAGTGTACACGGTCACAACCAAGTCGATCCGCCAGCTGTCCAACGCCAACGTGCGCGGGCCGCCCAACCACAGGCAGGTGGCCGTGGCCGGCCTGTCGAGGCTGCCCTTTTCCGACGACCAGTTCGACCTCGTGTCGGCGCGCGAGCTGCACAGCATCCTCAAGGGCGACGAGTGGGACGCCTGCCTACGCGAGGTCATGCGCGTGCTCAAGCCCGGCGGCTACATCGACTTCAGCGTCATGGACTCAGACATTGTCAACGCCGGCCCGCTCGGCCTGGCCAAGAGCGTCGAGTTCGGCTTCACCCTGCAGACCCTCGGCTGCGACCCCAGCCCCACAAAGACCTTCCTCTCGCGCCTCAACCGCGCCGGCTTTGGAGATGTCCGCCGTGGCTGGGTCGTGCTTCCCCTCGGCCCCAAGCCCGCCGAGAAGCCAGGCCCAGTCCGCTACCCCCCGTTGTCGTCAAGACCACCAAGACTACTACCAAGACTACCGCCAAGACCACCACCACGCCTCCTCAGCCACCCGCCGGCGGAAAGACGCTGTGCCTAAACGCCATCATGGCCCCGCCAACAACCACTAAGAAGAATGACGACAGCAACAACAACAACAACAACAAGTCTTCTTCTTGTCTGGCCATGACAGGCAGCACCGACGGCGCCGCTGCCGTCGCCGGTGTCGCTGGCACCTGGAGCTGGGAGAGGTGGATCCTGCGCTGCGAGATGGAGAAGGCCGCAGGCGGAGATGCACAGCGGCTTCAAGCTGGCCGACACGGTGTCGACCGACGGCGGCGTCATGAGGGAGGCAGGTAAGAGCCTCGACGGTGTTGCTGCTGTCGTCGAGGAGGGGAGGGCCCGCGCCGCCGGGCTGAGGCTGCTCAAGGGCTATGCGCGCAAGCCTGAGAGGCGGGAACTGGATGAGATCATGGGGACGATTGATATGATGCTGGACTTTTGATGTTGATGGCTGATGTTGATGATGGGATGGGATGCATGACTGGGTATGGTATATACGATTCCTTGACGATGCGTTTCTTAAGTGTTTCTCTCCTCTTGGTTTAATTAATTTTTTTGGGGGTAATTTGCACGGTCATGAAACTGCCTTCCTTCTGTATAACTTGTGCTCTGTCCTTGTTCTGGATTCCGAGGACTTATATATAAATACAAACAAGGAAATACACACTGCATTTGCCTGACTTCAGCTTCTTCTCTTGTGTGACTTCTGTCTCTCAAGCACCCTCGAACTAGATCATCTCGAAAAGCAGTGGTATTTCAATACCTAGGTATCATCATTCGCTGGCCGTGGAGGCATCTCATGTGGTATCAACCTACAAACGCCATTCCCCGTGTCGTCCTATACGATTTTTTTTAAAATTTTTTTAATGTCTTTCCTCTTCTGCTTCTTCTTTAATCCCCTCTAGTCCAACACAATCGCTGCTGCCACGGATGAAGCCTTATGGAGCTGTGCAGCAGCAGAAGCGCCGCCAGTCGCCAGCCCCTTGACCGCATCGCTGATTCTGCTCATGAGGGCCTCGATGCCGCTGCCGCCACTGCTGCCGCCGCCGACCTTAACGACGGCGGCAGTATCTAGGCCTTGCCATCCCTCAGGTGTCATGCGGCTGGTAAATATGGGCTGCAGCACCTCGTCCATCTCATCCTGCTGCTGTCTTCCTCCTGCTCCTCCTGCTCCTCCTCCTATTCCCTCTCGTCCGTACCGCTGCACTTCCCACCAGGCCTCGTCGTTTCGCGTCCTGACCCTGACGCTGAGCCGCAGCCTGCGCCGAGGCCTGTTGCTCCCCGTGGCCGGGAGCTCGAAGTGAATCGTGATCCAGTCCAGGGCGTGTGGAACGACCTCAAAGAAGCCCTGCCCGCTCTCGGACAGCACAGCCCAGGTGGCCTCCATAGCATCGAGCGCCCGGTGGAGGGGCAGCGTGGCCTGCAGGCAGCGGGGCAGCGCCTTCATGCCGATCTGTGAGTTGATGAGCTTGTTGAGCATGTCCAAGATGCGCGTGTGAGGGCTGCCCGCCTCGAGGTGGATCTTGATCTCCTGGTGCTTGGCCAGGTCCAGCGTCACCTTCCACCGCCTGTCTCGTGCCGACACGCCGCCGCTTTCGCCATAGGTGAAGACGAACCTGCGCAGCGTGACGCTCTCGCACCTAACCTCACCGCCGCGGTCGCCGATCGAGCTCACAAACTCGACAAGGCGGTCTATGGCCCTGAGGCGGGTTGCGATAAGCGGGATGCAGGAGCTGCCCAGCGTGCGCTGTATCTGCATCACGAATTGGCCGGCCTGCGCGTCATAGCGGACGCCGCGGTCCACGTGCTGCTTCTTGATCAGTGAGAACATGGACCTGTCCCTGACCTTCACCTTGACGTCCTGGATGATCTCGGGCCGCCCCTCGGGGCCTTCAACCTCCTCTCGGTACGTCAGCGTGACAAAGTCGCCGGCCCACGACGTCCTGAGCGGTGTGGCTGTTCGATCACCACCGCGAGATGGTAACTGCTTCATAACCGCCGCCGTCCTATAGAACATCTCTGGCATCTTTCGCCCTGGAGGTAGATATGGGTTGTCCGCCGGCTTGAACCCAAACTCAGGCTTACCAACGCCACGGTAATCTGGTGGAGAATCCTTGAATCCACACATTGCAACGTTGACCATCTTTGTAAGCCTTGAGAAGAAATCCGTCGAGAGTTTAGGGTTCACTGGCATCGTGAGAGGCTTGTAGGTCTTGATGCGGGTATTTGGCTGGTTGTGCATATTGTTGTTATTGTTGTTCCTTGCATCTGGCAGTTGGCCAGCCGCTCTGTTGGGAGCAGCTGGCGGAGCCGCTTTGGCCGGGTTGGCGCCGTCATCCACACTTCAAAAAGGAAAAATTCAGTCAGTCTATTGCAATCAAAAAAAAAAAAAAAAAAAAAAAGGTCTCCGCGCGGGACAAGAAAACTCACACTTCAACGAGCCACCAGTTGTCGCCGGCCAAGCTCACACCAACCACCACATACCAAGGGGAGAGCCAGGTTTCTCGCTTGAGCCAGAGCAGCTGGTAGGTATCTCTGGAAGGGTGCATTTTTCTGGCCTCATCTGGTGAGACCGGCCGCTTGCACATGATCCATCCCATAGCCCTGCCGAGCCGAACAAGTTCTTCAAACAGGCTCTCGCACCTGATGTGCTCGATCTGGCTGAAGCCGTCCTCCACAGCATCCCTACCCCGAAGGTTGAGGACGGTCTCTCTCCGGCTGATCAGGACCTTGGTAGGCTCTAGATAGAAATTGCCCGTGACGCCGTTGATCTTCACGCTCAGCGTCTCCGAGTGCGTCAGCTGTACCATCAGGATCGATTCCGACGGCTCGCTCTTGTGGAGCTTCAGGGAGACCGATGCCTGACGGCCCGCATAGCGTGGCTTGGACATCAGCTTGTCGCTGATGGACCTGAGGATGTAGCTAACATGCTTGCAGATGATGCGGTTCAGGAGATCCTCGGCCGAGATGGTCTCGGTACCGAATGACAGATCCTCCTCATCTGTGACCTCCTTGCCGTCTCTGAACCATCGGATCATGAGGTAGCTCGTCGGGTGAAGACTAGGCAGCGAGTCCGCCGGTGGCGTCTTGCCACTATTAACGCCGATGATGATCCAGCTCTTGGGCCCAGCGTTGGTCTCTGGCTTGGGTCCAGTGCCGGGGTAGCGCTGCGCCCAGTACTGTATGCAGAGCGCCCTGTTCAGCGGCTCCACCTTGATGTGGTTGATCCAGTGCTGCTGGCTGAGCAGGACAGCCTGTCGCTGCAGCTCGCGGATCTTGTGTGTCAAGACGTATCCGTGGAGAAAGTCGTAGCATCCTTTCAGGCCCTGGCGACCCAGGACGTCGTTCACGTTCATCGTCATGAAGTGGCGGACCTTGTCGGTGAGTTCTTGAGGCGCCGGAGAAAAGTTAAAACGAAAGTCGATGAACCACCACTGACTCTCTGGGTCGTCATTGCCGATGGTCAGGTCGACCTCGAACTCTCCCTGCACCTTGAACGTGACACGGCCGTCCTTGACGCTGAAGTCTCTGAACTCGTACGGTATCTTGTCGTAGTCGTGGAGGGTCAGACGAAAAGACAACAGAGTATTCAGCTGGCCCACCCACTTCTGAATCTCCTCAGCTTTCAGGGAAGGAGGAGGGATGAACATTTCCTATCAATAATATAAATCAGTATAGGCCCCCATTGCAAGAAGAGAAGGAGCAGGGGCGGGAGCGGGACTCAATCTTACACCGGGCATCCAGTCAGCTCGTCCTGTGGACAATACCTGCAGCGCTGTCTTGATGTCGGGATTCGGTAGGCGAATGTCATAGATGCCCCTCTTGACATGACCCATGCGGTCGAGGACCATGTTGTACTTTGCCAGCTGCTCCAGGATGTGGGAGTGGAGGTCCACGAGCTTGCTGACCTGGCCCGACTTCCTGCTCCATTCTGACATGACCAGCGCCTTGGTCCATTTGGCATGAAGCTCGTTGAGGAAGTTCAGGAGGTAGGCCTTCTTGTTCTGGTTCTCCTCTGAGCTGTCCTCGGCAGAACCAGGTGGGCTGCCGTTGACTGCGCCCTGGCCAAGCGGCATCCTCGCCAGCTCCTCTACCCGGGTCTGCAGCTCATTATGTGACTTCTGCGCCAGGCGCTGCAGGATGAAAGGTAGAGGGTAGTAGTTGGCAGTGATGTGTGCGATCTCGGGTGGTAGTGAGCTCATGATGGTTTGACCTGTGGCGCTTGAATCCGCCTGCTCTTGTTGTTGTTGTTGTTGTTGTTGCTGCTGCTGCTGCTGCTGCTGCTGCTGCTGCTGGGTGGTGTCCGTGTTGCCGTTGACCATGGTAGTGGTACCGACAGCCTGCTTGGTTCTGCTTGGGGAAGGCTCCTCTTTGTCCGCGGCTCCATTGACAACGCCATTGATGACTTTGGTATTTCTGTCATGGTTGCTGCGGGCGGCCGCCCCGTTCTGTGTGGCACCATTCTCCATCTTGGCCTGAGCCCCCAGCAACCTGAAGTTCGACCCGAGGGCGAGAATCTCATCCGCGAGATCTCACCCTGCCGTTTGGTCCCTCCTTCGCTTTGCGCCCCCTCCGGTGAACAGGTTGGTCCAAAGGACGCGACGATCTTCCTTAAAGAAAAACTCAAAGAAGGACCGAGACGAGAAGTCAGGCGATCGCAGCGAAGATGAGCGCAGGTTGCAATTAACCGAGTCGCGGGTGTCGTGAGTCGCAGGCAGGTTGCAGGGCCCAGTCGCAAGCCTCGTGGTGGCTTCAGACGACCCGTCGCTGCTGCGTTTACAGCAATCAAAGGGCTCTCTCTCTCTCTCTCCCTCCCTAGATTCCACGGTGCAGTCGCGGTAGCACTGGGGCTTCAGCGCGTCGGTCGGGTCAGGCAAGCGCGTTTTTGCCAGAGGATTGGGTTTTGTTCGTTTTGGTCAGTCTTGTCGTCGGTCGCGTTCGGCGGTGGAGATCGAGAGTGAAGGTTACGGGAACTTTTGAGAAGTCGTCGCCACGGAGCTGTCGCAAGGTGTACTTTCGTCTATAGAGACACTGCGACAGTCCCCAAGTTGGTTATTCTCGCATATGCAATGCGCGTTTGTCGGGCGCACCTTGTGTGTGTTGGCGTTGAGGCCGAGGCGGGGGAACAGCAGGTGGGAGGGTAGATTAAGTTAAGCAGGCAGGCAGGTTGATTGAGAGGGTAGCAAGTTCGAAAAGGTAAAGGCTGGCACGGCAGGTTGCTGATTGACGTGAAGGGCCAAAGTCGAAGCCGGGGTGGGACGGAGCCACTAACTAAACCCTAGCGCTGCAAGCAAGCCTCTCTCCCTGTGGCCCTGTGGTGACACTGTACAGTGCTGCAGGTCATACTCAGTAAGTACTGGCCCAAGCTTCCCTCTTACCACCGCCCTTCTTTTGTCCTTCTTTTCTTCTTCTGCTTCTTCTTACTAAAACGTGACTACGGCGCGCCGACTGCCACTCGGCCTATCTTTCCCGAAGGCTGCAACCTCTACATTTATTAGTGGCGCCTGATGAGCGCAATTGAGAAAAAATGTCACTTCTTCTCAATTTTCCCCTACTAACTGAGGTGCTAGAAGGGTAGGGTGTGCCGGATGCACGGTCGCCTAATAAAGCAGGACTGTCATGACAATAATCAAATACTATTATTCCTCATCGAATCTACACACTTGCACCTTCGTACTTCAAACCAAATTACGCCACAAGAGAACGAGCAAAACTTATCACGTTGGTTGAAGGAAAAAAAAGCTTTCTAAGACAAATAGGGAATCGATTGTATTACAGAACTTGATCAGTGGCCTTCCGCTCTATAAGTAAACCTCTCTGGCAACCAGACCATGCTTCATTCGTATATCCTAATATCTTGAGGATCCATCAATTGAGGTTGAGAGTCTTATTCGAGGTTAGGGGTTGGAAAAGGAGGAAGGGGGGACGGGGCGGGATGAGAGTTTCGCGCCAACAAAAGGGCTCTTAGATATCTCCTCTAGCTATTGTTCACTGTTATTTACACACTTCCTCAAAGCACTGACCATAGCGACCCAGACTAGGACTAGGGAGCGCATTATAGTTCAGAGGAACTTACAACTTGTTCGTTGGCTGCGTGGCCGAGGTCGTCGGCCATTGGTAGCCCGCGGCATCAGAGAATCTATATCCATAAGAGGCGGTGAAGTCGTCAAGCACACCCGGGCCACGAGAACCTAAGGGTAGGTTGTCAGGTTAGAGAGAGAGTCTGTCTGAAGCTGTGGCCGCCGAGCACTCTCGGTGTTGTGAGGGACTCACCATAAGGATATTCCATAGGGATGATCTCCTTGTTGTCGTCGAGGTAGTGGAGCAGCGGGGTGAAGATCCTCCAGCTTGCGTCCAGCTCGTCGTCTCGGACAAAGTTGGAGTGGTCACCCTTCAGGCAGTCGAGGATTAGAGACTCGTAGGCCTCTGGGATCTTGAGGTCGGAGAAGCGTCTCCGGTAGGTCAGGTCCAGCTCTGTGACGACGGTCTGCATGCTCAGGCCGGGCAGCTTCGAGTTCATCTTGATGTAGACGCTCTCGTTGGGCTGGATACGCATGACCAGCTCGTTGCGGGGGATGTCCTTGAAGATGCCAGAGGTCACGTCCTTGAACTGCACGCGGATCTCCGTCTTCTGCTCGTTCAGGGCCTTGCCCGCCTTCATGATGAACGGGACGCCGTCCCACCGCTCGTTCTTGATGTACGCGACCAGAGCACAGAAGGTAGGGCACCGGGAGTCCTTGGGGACGGTGTCGTCCTCCTTGTACGAGGGCTTGCTGCCGTCAAGGGATCGGCCGTACTGGCCGATGATGACGTTCTTTGGCTCGATGGCAGGGGATAGCTCGGAGGACGCGCACTTTCTCGTCTCGGATGTCCTCGGAGGAGAAGGAGATGGGCCGCTCCATGGCGAGGAGGGTCAAGACCTGCAGCAGATGGTTCTGCATGACATCTCGAACGATGCCGAACTCGTCAAAGTATCCGCCACGGCCCTCGGTGCCGAAGGGCTCCTTGAATGTGATCTGGACATTGTCGATGTGGTGGCGGTTCCAGGTGGCGCCGAGGAACGAGTTGCCGAATCGCAGGATCAGGATGTTCTTTACCATCTCCTTTCCGAGATAGTGGTCGATGCGGAACAGCTCATCCTCCTTCCAGTCGGGCTCCAGGGACTTCTGCAGCTCACGGGAGCTGGCAAGGTCCTTGCCGAACGGTTTCTCGACCTGTTTGAGGGAAGAGGAGTATAGGTGAGCAGCCGAGTCAAGGAGACCATAACAAGGGGAGAAGGAGAGGGGAGAAAGAAGGGGGGGTTGGTGGGTAACAGGCGACTCACAATAACACGAGCAATGCCCTTTGTCGGGTAGCAGCATCTCTTCAGATGCTGGGAGACGATTGTGAAGACGCTGGGTGGCAGTGCCATGTAGAAGAGACGGTGTGCCTCCTTGCGGTCCTTCTCGATCTCCTCGAGGTGCTTGTTGAGGCCTAGGAAGGAGTCGTCGCGGTCGTACTGGCCGGAAACGTATGTGCAGAGGCTGCAGAAGTCCTCGAGCATCTTCTCCATGTCCTTGGTGGGCGTCTTGATATATGACTTGACCCTGCGCAGGTACTCCTCGTGGTCCATCTTAGTTCTGGCATAGCCAACGATCCTGATATCCTTGGGCAGGAATTGGTTTCGGTACTTGGTAAGGGGGAGAGCTTGTTAGTTTACGGGGTCGGGGATTGTCCTCGAATTCGTCGGTTTGGAACTCACAAGACCGAACAGGGCCGGGAACTAGATGACAGTTAGCGACGGCAATCATGACGCTCTAGAGTGTTGCGGTGATGCTCACGGTCTTCTTCTTGGCCAGATCGCCGGAGGCTCCGAGGACCACAATGACGGTGTTGTCCTTGAGGTCCATGGCGCTGTTGCATCCGGGAACTTGTCAGCTGCGGTACAACATAGGAACGGCCTCGAGATATCTGCGACAGCCTCATCCTGAGTGGTATCTACGAGGAAGGGGTGGGTGTGTTTCCAGGTGCGTAGGCGGATTATTGTCTCTCGTCGCAAGCTTCGCCCGCTCCAGACACTGGCCGATACACTGGATACACACACACACACACACACACACACTTGATCCCTCTCTGGCGGGGCTCGCGGGGCTCACTTACGCGGCGGCGGAGTGCAAGTCTGCCATCTTTGGTCTTGCTCGAGGGAGGAGGAGGGCAATAGAGGATTGTAGAGAGGGAACAAGAGAGCGAGTCGAGAGGAGCTATTTTTGTTCACGGTGAGGAAGGGCGAGACGGGGGAAGCAGAATGTTAAAAAGGCAGGAAAATCGGAGGGAGCGCTCGGGGTTGTCGCAGTGCAGGCGGGCAGGAGCTAGGAGAGGCGAGTCCCAAGCTTACTTACTCATGCCGCAGATTCCGCTTGGGTGGATGTCACCGTCGCGGGGTACAGCCCTCTGGGTCTGGTAGGGTCACTAACAGCCTCTTAATGCCGATACAAGCGCCCTTGACGCTCTCTGTGGTACAATGGTACACTGGTTCCCATCCCTCCGGATCTTCTGGTTGGGAGCTGAACGCACAAGGCTCCCATATGAACTCACTCGGGTGCAAGATAAACATTCTCATCCTACAGCTAAATTCTCCAGGCATTTTGAACCATCAAAGGAGCGTTTTGGATGGCCAAACACGGTGGGCAGTTCTGGGACTGACAGCTTGATGATACTTCTAGGCTGCAGGGTGCCTGATGACGACGTAAACAATTTTTAGGCCCCCGGCGTCAGGACTAGTGACTTGGGAGCTACTTAGTAGACTGGAGCTCTCAACAATTGAACTCTCATCATCCTCCAGCGGGCATAATTGTACATACGTGGTCATGCTGAAATGGCATCCAGGACGGGTTCAGAATCTTCCCCTACATCGGATTCCCTTTCTTCACCATCCCTTATGCCCATGGCCCTCTCCATCTTCTTCAAGCCTTTTCAGCCAGTCGAACAGGGTTAGGTCTTTATCCTCGCAGAAAAATCATGGCATTGACGCATTAAAATCGCTCACAAGGGAACGTAAATAATTTCCTGCGAAATGTTATCCGGAACGGGCCTCTCTGACCTGGGCGAATACATGGTAATGGTACCAGGGTGAGTGGGCACTTGACGATCAGGTAGCGAGGACTTTTTTCCATGAGCATATCTAGCTTCCACGTGCACCCTCCGGTCTTTAAATTTTTTCCCTTCCTCCTCTTCTTCCTGTCTGCGGACATTATTATGAGCTCCACATGGTTTTCAGGGTGCAGTTCCAGCTGCCAAATCTTGTTCTACAACTCGGACAAGTATAAGCCGGCCGGAGACCTCGGGGACTGGGCAGTTGGCGGTCCCCCGGCGGAGGCTCTGCTATTATCGCTACCGGTCGCATCACAAATCAACAGCAAGGACCTTGCATCATGTCAGCCTGGTCAGTATTTGTCAGGCGCAGGCGAAAAGAATATACGGGTAATGCGCTTTTAATCCGTCTTGGAGGGGCCCAGATTCAGGGGAAAGCCGCAGCGCGATGCTCCAAGTATCAAATCGATCCATCAACTCGCTCCGGTTTTAGGAGACCAGGCTGAACAGCTTTCGGACAGCGAGGAATCAGAGAGCATGGATCACTTGTGCATTGCATCATACGTGGGTCTAGAGTGAGTGGTTGGAAGCGCCGAGTCGCGATACTGTTGCCAGCCGCGGCTCTTCAGGCCCAGAGCAGAACTCGGCGCCTTGACAGGGATTGTCGACTAACCTGGCTTATGTCAGCCAGACCACGTGATCGCAATAATTTTCCAAAGTGTGCCCTGCCTCTGGTCGCCCCATAGTTTGGATACGCCCTCGCTTTGCCAGCGACTTTCAAGACGGATCAACCACCAAGTCAATCGCAGCCAACTCCAATTTCCTTTTTTCCCTTCTTTCCCTTCCAAGTGGCACGGAGAGAAATCGAAAAGTCAAGATGCCTACCGACGCCGGTCACAGACGTGAGTTTTATACCCTCGCCCCTGGCACGACACCGTCAACCCATTGAGGGGATTTCGGTAGACATCACAACGTTGGCCCACGACTTTTCGGTGCCGCGGCCCCTGTTGGATCTGCTGCTGACTGAGTTTGCCTATATCTAGTTTACGTTAAGTAAGTTTCTCAATCGATTTGCGATACCTCGAGCAGAAGGGAATACCTGGTGGGGAGGAGAGGAGGGGCCTTGGGTCGAGTCCAAGGCAGAATCTCTGGGCGCGCGACCGGGCAGCAAGAGGAGGAGGAGGAGCACGACGAGGCGATGCGATGGGGACTCGAAGCCAGCGACGATGCGACCCTTCTGCGAACGATGCTATCACGAATGTGCACACATGCATACACGAACAAGCAAGACTAACGAGGATATCACAGGGGTCGCCACCTGTCCTACCAGCGTAGCCGACATGTCACCCACCCCAGCACCAGCCTGATCAAGATCGAGGGTGTCGACAACACCGAGGCTGCCAAGTACGTTGTCAAAACATTGTCCCGGGAGATGTTTGTGTTGCGCGTCAGGCTCTGACAAGAGAAAATCAAACAGCTTCTACCTCGGCAAGAAGGTCGCATACGTCTACAAGGCTCAGAAGGAGGTCCGCGGCTCCAAGATCCGCGTCATCTGGGGCAAGGTCACCCGCCCTCACGGTACATATACACCCACACCCACACCCACAACCATAACGGACTGGACCGCCCAAGGCAGACAAGTCCACTGACAATCATTGCTTGCAGGCAACTCCGGTGTCGTCCGCGCCAAGTTCTCCAACCCTCTCCCCTCTCGTTCTTTCGGTGCCTCCGTCCGCATCATGCTCTACCCTTCTGCGATATAAGGGACCGGTTTTTCATGGATGGAGTTGAGGGAAAATTGGAATCGATTAGCTGCATCTCGGTCTGGTGGGGGGTTTTACTCGAGGCCTGCTTTCTGGCATGCAAATCAACTGATGAGAGCTGCCGACCACTTGAAAACAGAACAAAACAGACGATGAACGATCCGTGGTTTTTCTCGCGTGCTTGGTCCGACACGAGGAAGGCTCCCCATGTGGGGGCTCATAGGCGACAGGCTCTGGAGACGGGGCAGGTTGTTGCACACACAGGGAATAACCAGATCCCTTAGGACTCAATAAAGCAACTTGAAATTTGAAGAGCCGATCGTGCTACCTCAACACTCATACTACCCGACCCTGTCGTCCTCGCATCTCTTTTGGTCCTGGCCGGTGTGATGAATGTCAATATTCAACTTGTGCGGGACGACCTCCCACGACATGGCCATCCTGGTCGTCATATTTATATTAATGGATGCCAGCTCCCCTCTCCCCCACCCCCTCCCTGGCGATCCAGTAGTTCTGGCATGGGGCGAGGCGGCCAGTCTTGCTAGAGAGTGCCATGTTCTGAAAACAGGCAGTACTCGAGCACATGTTGGGCTGTTTACTGGCTACGCAACGCAGCACACAAGGCAGTCGTCGTGAATCCAGCGCAACCCAGTCTGCACCTCCACGGCGGCAGCGCTCAACGACCTGCTTTGCCCTCCTCGGACGCTAGGCAAGTTCGCAAGAGTTCTTGACGGTTAGCATTTCCGCGATTGGATTAGTGAGTCAGGATTTATTGAAGGCGTCTGGCGCCGAGAGCACCAAGTTGTAACAAGAGTCACGCCCGTGTTTTTGAAGAATCATGTGCCCCTTCCAATAGTCGGAGTGGCTTCCTAGCCTCCTCGGGTTGGGAGAGACACGTGGCTGGGTAAGTGTGGTCAAGCATTGAGGAGGCAGACTATATTGTTGCAAGACATTGCTATGATCTATGGCATGTCTGCTGGTACTCTAGGTGATGCCAAGTGGTGTGGCGTTGCCAGAAGCATATGTGGGAAAAGATCTCCTCTGCAGGGCGAGAGAGAGAGATGTCCTGCATCGAGTCCTTGATCTCGGTGTCATCTACACGATCATATATGTCAATCATTCGTATTTAATACAATAGGCACTTCCTCCCCTGCTCTCAAGGCTGCCCGAGCTCTGAGCCTCCATGGTTCATGTTCCCGGCCAATGAGGAACCACGAAGCCCGATAATCAGCTGGAGGAACGTGCTTCTCGAACAGAAAACAACATCACCACGGCTTCAGTGGAAGTTTTGTTGCCAGCCATGCTCATCGTAGTTGGTATTGTGTGGATCATTTTCCCATTTGATATCAAGAGTTGAAAGAGGCCCTTCGCAGCGGCGAGCTTAGCGGTAGACCGGACCCCAGAAGGTGATGGCAGTCATGTGCCCCAGTCCTGCACGTGCTGCGGTGACTTGTCATGTCGACGGACCCCAAGCTGGACTCTATCAGATAAAATTCTCAGGGAGCTTCCAGGTGAGTAAAGAGTGGACATATCGATGGGGGATGTGGAGGACGGCTATTACACAGCGCTGTCTAAGCTGAACTCAGTACCCTTGGTTCGATCACCACCCTCCGAGACAGGACCTGGTTGGCCTTTATGCTTCGCACTGGGTACTTGGTATGGCCCGTAAAAGTATAACTATTAGCAAGCAGGGTCATTGACGAGGTTTTCCCATTATTTCTCTATTTTTCCCCCCTGCTTCGCCTTCGTCGTTGATCCCCGCCCCCTCTCTATTCCAGGCCCCTTCAGCGGAGGAGAGCCATGCGCTGTATACTACAGCTGTAGTAGGAGGGTCACAAGGAATGCGTGATCCAACAGTGACCACGCCGTATGAGCGTACGAGATACTGCGCTAGACATGTATCGTATCCCAAGCAGGTATCTTTTCCAGCTGGTGGGTATATATATATATATATATGTGTATATATCTTATATCCCAGGGCCGTATGAAGCACAAGGTTTTTGTCTACTATATGTGATTTTCTTACCTTTCGCAAGGGCTTCACCAGCGACTAATAAAAATCCACGATTAATCAATGTAGGCCTGCGATTCGTATCTCTGAATCGACATCATTTATTTGAAAGTGAGAGCTAGACCCAGTGTGACCAACTAAGCCTCATCTACAAAGCGTTGTTGTGCAGGACAGAGCACCGACAGAGCTTCGAGCAGGCCGACAGAAGAGAGTCGAAATAACGATCGTCCCAAACGGCAATCCACGCTGTGCAACTACGCCAGTGGTGAAGCACTGTTGTTGCTCTCTCACCTGGGGGCGTCGGGTCGAAGACGTCAGCGGCACCAAAAGCCGTGCGAACATCAAACTTGATGCCCTGCAGGGCTCGTCGCAGCCGTGGAGAGGCTGACCGCATGCTCGCCTATTCTGGGGCTTTCATCCGCTGTCACGATCGCCTCCTACAGTAGCATGGGAAGGGTCCGGCCTGCACCTGCGATGCCGAAACTTGCAGGCTAAGGTCATTATTTCTGAAGCCATTTCCCCCAGGGTTGCTCCACAAAGTCAGTTACTTGTAATATCAAGCCCCATGAATCCTTGCCAGCAGCAGGGCTTTTGGGCGATCATCCAACCCCTCGGGCCGGGTGGAGCCTGGGCGTTGGGGAGTGGCTCCACGTTGCAGTGACGACGGGAAGGAGGCTGAGCCTGGGAGAAAAAAAAAGAAAAAGGAAAAGAGAAAGAGAAGGATGAGAAAAAAAAGAAGAAGAAAAAAGGAAAGAGAGAGGGGGGGCATGGAAAAACTCCAACCAGTGCCAAGGCTGGTTGGTAGTCGGATGAGGGAAAGTAGAATGGCATACGTGCACTCTCGACGTGTCTGTGAGGCGAAGCATGTGGACGCAGCGCATGAGGGATGTGCACTGTAGCGCGCTGGAATTTCCCCAAGGACCAAGGAACGGCGGGATTTGTAAAACAAAAACAAGCCGAAGCTGCATGAACACCCTCATTCCTGGAGTCCTCTCGTCCAACCGTTGCCTCGTGCCCTCACTACGCGTGCGGCGAGGGGAGGGGTACTCTTGTGTCTCCCACACCATCGGGAGAGGGAGAGAGAGAGCCTTGTCTGTTCACGTCAAAAGGCTGACATGTCGCCACAGATCCCAGCCAGATTAAATGCGTTGGGGCTGGCAGGGATTTCTGGAATGGGGTTGCATGCTTACTATTCACAAGTACGTCCGTACTGTATCAGTGCACGCATGCCAAGCAAGGTGGTATGGGTGGTATTAGGTTACCATGGGGAGATCTTCCAGGTCCTCGTATCCGTCGCCGGGATCAACGCCCTCTGGTTTGCCAGGTTGGGAGAGAACCACTACTGCACATGCGCGTATGCATAGAGTTATCAACACGAGGGTGGGGTGCAGTAACGTGCCTGGCTGCTTGACGTGGGATGTTCAAATCTGGATGCCCCCTTGGCCACTCACTGGGCAGGTGCCAGGTTAGTGTCGAAATAGGCTGGCTGGGTGAGACGGTCGGGGGTGGCAGGGAGCACCACCATACCCGTCTTACTTGCAGAAACGGAACAAGCGGGGGGGACTTTGCGATAAAACCTGTATGGGGTTTTTGGGAGGGTTGTCAAGTCAACGAAAGTACTCCCTGCTGCTGCTGCTGCTGCTGCTGCTGCTCTCGTCAATAGCACGGCTGGTTTCATACAGAGATTGACCAGTGAGGCAAGTCTGAAGACTACCATTTTCTCAGATGCCCCCGCCCCTAACGCTGCTGGGGCATACCCTATTTCCAGGACCTCATTGACCTTCTTCAGCGCATTCCATGGCATCCGCTTCCTCCAACTTTACATCAAGTATGTACCATCAAAACATCTGTAGGTTGTCAGAAGTTTGCCCATCAGCCTCCGTTTTTGAGTTTTGCCACCTTATTTCTGTCCATCTGTTTCATCATTTACACCATCCTGCAACATCTGCCACCACACCTCGACCCCAGTCAGCTTTTTGATCGAAACTACGTACTTAGTACTTACCCAGCACTGCCCTGGTGTGGCTCCACTTGCCACACTCTATCACGGCACCACTCCCCCCCACCATCCACTGTTCTGTTCTGGGTGGGTCTCTTCCCCGATGTCAGTGGTCTTCTCAGGGCCCACGTTGCCCGGCGCTGGGTGACCTCAGCGGCCGCTGCAGCACACTCAACACCACACCACTCTCTCCTGTCCTTTTTCGTTTGTCTGGTGTGTGCATCTCCAGGGCTGATACATGCCCAGCAGAAGAGCATTCCAGCAGGTTTCTCTGGTCTCTCGCAGCCAAGAGATTCCACAATACGCGCGACAAACTGTGCCGCCCTTGAGGTTGGCTCCACATGCGCCACTGCTAGGCTCAACCCTCCAGTCCCAGGTTGACGTCAGCTCGTACCGCAAGCATCTGACCAGACACTTCAGACCCTTCTCCTGCCGAGGCGCGCATCTCTAGCACCTTGAGCCCTTCTGCTGTGTAGGCGCCTCCCTGCGCCCCCGGTCAATTCTGCAGTACAGTAATTACCCAGATCTGAAATACCGATCCCAGGGTTCATCAGAAAACGTTGCTCTCTGGCGCTTAGCAGCCAGCAGCCAGCAGACAGATTGCGCTATTCGCTCCGAACAGGCCGTGCAGGCGGTACATAGTACGATAAGTCAGGCTCTAGCGGAAAGCCAAAAACAACAGCCCAAGCTACACCCTCCAGCAGCAGTCAGGGCCACCCTCCGGCCCCTACGGATGCACAAAGATCGACCAGGGGTGGTTGACCAATGCTACCCAGTACTAAGTACAAGGAGTCCTGGGGAGAAACGCAAGCAACCACTACCATCACCACCACCACCACCACCACCACCACCACCACCGCCGCCGCCGCCGCCACGGCAATTCACATGCGGCACCTTGGGACTTGTCGGAACGATTGACAGGCGATCCTTCACCCTCGGGCCTGCGCTCACCACAACAGGCCGCGTCACACCCCCTCCACACGCACTCGATCACGAATCACATTGTCCTGGTGGGAAGAAGTAGAACCACGGCCGGCCACCAAGAAAAAAAGTGAGCTAGCCTGCACAGCCAGCATCACACCATTGCCATCAATTCATAGTACTACATAAGCAAGAACATCCCAACAAGCTGGCTTTAGGGCCCGCTAAGGGAAAAGAAAAGAAAAGCAAAAAGAAAAAGAAAAAGAACTCGTCAACGGCCCCGTGCAGGACTCCGCGTATCCGCAGCTTCCCCAACTCACCGGCTGCTCGGCGAAAGAAGCAAGCACCTACATAACACGGTTGCCAGCCTCGCCTCCCCCACCTTCTTTTCCAATGGTCACTGGTTCTTCTCGACCGCCATCATAGCGAAAAAACTGTGTCTCTCCCAAGGGCAGACAAAGAGCGCCAAGATCATCGGCCGACATCTCCAGAGCGGTCATAGAGGTTCCCGTCCTTCTGCGCCCAAAGACACGCCTGTCAGGCCCCCTGTTGCCGTGTTCAGGTGCTCATCAACTCGTCGCCAACCACTACGTCTATCCCAGCCACTCGAGACAGGCTTGTTTTCCCTGGCGCGCTACTGTACCACTTCTGCGACATCGAGCTACTTTTCCCCCTCCCCAAATACATCAAACCAACATTGGGCATTCCTGCCCTCTTCCCCTCTCGCTCTACCTTTTTATCTCTTTCCATCTCCGTCCCTTGGCAGCTTTCAGCTACCCGCTTCCCGATTCTGTATCCGCTTTGCGATAACCCCTCCTCGAAGCGCAATCACGATTTCCGATCGACAACTATCGAATTGTCTGTTGTTCGGTCCCCATCTGCATCAGCGGACCCTGTCTCCACTGAAGGCCCCCATTGACCCCCTGCGAGACCCAGTGAGGCGCCAAACTTCCGGTCGATTAAGAGACGTACGATAGAGGATCGTGCCCGAGCACAGACAAGATGGAGTCGCAACAGAACAGGCATCCGCTGCCGGCGCCTCCTGGCCAGCAACAAAACCCTGGGTATCAGCAGTCGCAGGTGTCATATCAATCTGGACAACCCTCCCACACCAGACCAGCCAAGGCCAACAGGACCCGATCCAGGGGGTTCAGTTTCCGCTCCCAGGGCAGTTCCGACAAAGGTCACAACAACAACGACACTGCCGAGACACACATCGAGAAGGAAGCAAAGCGACTGCACAGCAAGGCCGATCCGACTATGGCTATGAACGAGGCGGAACCTGGTACGTCTTTTTTTATTCTCTCTTTTTCCCCAGCACCAGGCCCTGGATGGCGCGCGCGACATATCACAACTGACCTGATAATCTTTTCCCACAGCTCTGATCGCGGCGCAAGCCAGACACACGATGGGAAGCCTGCGCTTAATGGAACACACGGACAAAACCGGAAACGTTATCAGTAAGTCGCTCACATGCGCGCAGACACACACACACACACACACACACGAGAGAGAGAGAGAGAGAGAGAGAGAGAGAGAGAGAGAGAGAGAGAGAGAGAGACAGTTTTGTGATTCTAAATTTCCGCCGCCGCGCAGCTGATCCGGATCAGTCCAATCCAACCCGCTGGAGACTGGAGAGACCTCTGGACACTATAAGAGGTTTTGAGAGTGCCATCAGGCGCAACGAGAGATCTTCAATGATCAACACAGGAGGTAACTATTCCTCACCTGCCAACACCAACCACACTCTCCCTATAGAAACAGTCTTAATCCCAAATCACTTCCCTCTTTCACCAAATCTCTACTCTTCAATGTTTATTAACTTGATTTTTTTTTCGTCTCAGACAACGAATCAGTGGTGAGCGGCTGGAACCCACGGAATAGCTATCATGGGAACGGCAGTAAGCAAGCTATTTTTTTTTTTTTTACTTGTTCCTCGATTGCGTTTCTGCTCAGTTGTAGATTGAATAGTATGGCTAATGTGTTGTTTTTTTCATGTTTCTTTTTACCAGATCGCTACCAGCCCCAGAGCTACTATGGCGGCGAGGCCAGCCGTCCCCAGTCGGGCGCCTTCCGAGCCGACAGCTACTACGACCAGCCGCAGCAACAACCGCAGGGTCGCTGGGGTCCACCTCAGGACCGACGACGCGTGCCCCGAATGAACTCGGAGATGCAGTACAGCCAGCGAGCTGCCGGCGGCAACGCGTATTACGACAACAACCGCTCCTACGAGGCGGTGGCTTCAGGCTCTGGAACGCCAGGAGATCCTACAACTTCAGATAACAGCTCTATCGAGCGCCGTCAATCTCCACCCAAGCGCCAGCAGGAACCCTCAAACGACTACGGCATCGGGTTCAGTCAAGCCCCCGAGTATACCTCGTCGTCGTTTACAGTGGGCGGTGGCAATGGTGCTCCCCAGTACGGCGATGGAGGTGCGCCACCTCCGCCTAGGAAGGATGGTTCCATGCTCAGGAAGCCCGTACAAGCTACCCAGGCCACACCGGAGAAACAAAAGAAACGCAGGAGCTTCTTCGGCATTGGGAAGGGGAACTAGGAAGCCCTAGAAGATGGTGACGGCTCGTTGCGTGGGGAGAGGGATGTTGCTGATATACGCCCCGCAAAACGAGCTGCAGCGGAGCATGAGAGAGGCGGAAGTCAGTCTGGGATAAAGTCGAACCCAGGGGTCATGCCGTCAGATGGCCGAGCTCTGCAAAAAAAAAAAAAGGGGCGGCTTGAGAGGAACATGATATCAATGGCGTCCCAACCGACGGTGGCGGCCTCGACAGGCCCTGCGAAGGTGAAATCGCTAGGGTTCCTGCACCCCAAAAGGGACAGAAGGATCTTGCCGTCTTGTGCTTGCACCGCTGCAGCGCGCACATCGTGACTGATATCACCTGCTTGTTCCTTGTTTATCTTTTCGAGTCCGGCCTATCACGGTCACAATTGTTGTGATCTCGACATCTCAATAACTCGATAATTCTTGTCGGTGTTTTTCTACGAACGGAATGAGGGAATGAGTACATATGGTTGAAAGAGGCAGGGCTGTGTATCTGAACAACGACTGCGTGTGGTCGATTAATTCTGACACCAGGAAAGCTGGTTGTCTAGACTCCAATCATTTTCAAGGGGACTGTGGTGGAATTCTTTTGCGTGTGTAAGAATATCTTCCGGGTGGCACCATCTGCGCCGACAGGCTATTTTTCAGTGGCATATCTCTAGGTCACTTCCAGGAACACTCATTTTACGATTCTTATGTCTAGCAGGACGACGAGATTGGCTGCATATGTGCATGGACTTTTTAGGCAGAGAGGATGTGACGGAATTTTAGTCACGCCCAGGAAGGGAGTCTTCGATCAACATCGATAGAAGCAGATCGGCGGTCTCACGCACCCCCAATTGAACACAGAGCTGCGTGAAGTCATAATAGAGGAAAGAACTTGTTTTTGAGTTCACCATGTTGCGTTTCTGTTCTTGTGATTTCAGTGCAGTGGTAATAGATGGACACCAGTGGGAGAGGGACCTGCTTCGGTATAATCGATGGTTGGCAGGGTGAGTGCTTCAGCGAGGATGCGTAGGATAGTAGGTTTGATGGAAGTCCCAGTATATTGCAGAGAGTTATGAGCCCTATGAGAGGCTTTATGTGTGTTATTAAAGGCAGCCTTCTCCCCCTCCCCCTAAAAAAAAAAGAGTCCAAGCAAAACTTTGACCCTCAAAATGCATCGATGTCACGGTTGACGACGCTGGTCATCTCCTACAGCGCTTAATAGGCTTTGGGTCTATGGTACAATTCTCAAGCAGGGTCTAAGGGAATCTTGGGATTTGGCAATGAAAGGGGTTGAGTTTGCATCCAAGCAGATATCATCAGCTTGGACGTCTCGATCTCGTAGGAAGATTTTTGGGAAAAGGGCAACGACGAGAGGGCAGGCTGGCGTCTCACTTGTCAGGATGCCGTGGGAGCCAGAGCACGTCCCAACAAAACTCCCCTGTGTACTTGTTGTTGAAGAACAGCCCTTTGCGAGAGGAAGCATGCACATCCATTTGAGCTGTCTAAAATGGAAATATGTATCTTGTCAAAATATGTGGTTCCATATAAAATTCCCCACCTCTTCCAAAGAGGCACCCTTCTCACCTGACTACGCTAGAAGACGGATGTTCCCCGTCGGAAAACAGTCTTCTCGTAATGTCCTGCGTATCTCAAACAAGGCAATCTGCCTCCGAGTTCAGGCTCGATAGCGATCTTCCTCGGCCAGAAAGGAACACTGTACGCAGCCAGCTGCTCTCCCAGACTGGGCAGCCAGCTCTCTCCAACGCCAACCCCTCCAACAATCCCTTTCTTTTGAGCTGGTAAGAACATCCGCCGGAGCTGGCTGCTCTCGACGGCTGCGCACTGCTGCCATGCCATCTTCATCAGCGGTCCTTCTTCGTTTCTTGCTGCTGCTGCTGCTCTGACTGGTCCTCCCTCATGGCAACGATCACATAGGCGATGAGCACGACATTGGCCATGATCGCTGCCAGAGCACCCGCAAAGGTAGAATTGCCTATAGAAAAATCCTTGCTCCGTCAGTCACATGCCACCCAGTAGTCTCCTTACAAAACAACCAGCCCCTGGCTCTCTGTCCCGCCGACGACGAAAAAACACCGCCTCAGCGCTGCTAGCTTGTCTGGCCCCGGCAGGGCTGGAGCTGACCTACCTTTGAACACGGTGTTGACTGTCGCGTAGTACGACCCGATGGGCATGACGATCATGGCTAGTGTGAAGCCGAGGAGCTTCAGTATGACGTCCCTGTTCGAGTGATCATTAGAGGGCGAGAGTCCTTTTTTTTTTTTTTTCTTCCCGCGAGACCGGGCCTGACTTGGAGCGAGCTCTCCAACTTACGTGGGCACGGCTGGCTTGATGTCGGACTTCTGGTCGGCCGCCGGGCTGGCGCCTACGGTGTCATCTTTGTCAAGAATGGTCTTCTCTGTCGAAATAATCCTGCGACTGGCCATCTTGAATAACGTAGTTTGGGTAAGGTGTTGTTGTGAAGGGCGTTGGTTGGTTGCGAAAGAAAAAAACGGCAAGCACTATGAATGATGGATGGAAGTGAGGTCACACTGAGTTGATGCAACGTGGGTACTTACCTACTGGGGTACGACTAGTACTGTAGCTGTAGGTACTTAGGTACTGTGACAGGGGGAGCGGGGCTCCTGAAAGCGCTGTAATGAATTGAGATTTGGGTAGCACGTTTTCTGTTAGTACCCTCGAGGAACTTAAAGTATGTATCAAGAAGTGTTCCGACTTGTTCTCTGTTCATTACTATAATTGTTTTTTTCCCCCTTCCCATTGGAACATGTTTTCTGAGAGCATGGAGGTCATCTTATTGGCTCAATTTGACCAGTAATCATGAAATTGGTTGGAAAGCTCTCTGTACCCCTGAGAATACAATAAGTAGTACATACAAGGTCTCGCGGTACAGGCAAACATTTGATACGCGACAGGTCAAGGCACCACATGCAATTCTGCAAGCCAGCATTGACCAACGTTGGTTCGGTATGGATCAACAGATACACATCATAATGATTGATCAAAATTTCTATGCGGAACATCTAGATATGACAGTGGCAGATGCCAGAGGTGATTATTTTCAATCTGCATTGTTGCATTATACAGTCGAGGCTTGCACGTGTCATCGCGTTAAAGAGGATGGAGACGGCGGTGCTTAGCGGCCGGCTAAGCGTGTTTCGTTCGCGACTTCTATCTTTTTTTCTCTTTTCTTCTCAATATTTCTGGCTCTTGTCTCCACAAAACGCTGGGGTCCTGCAAGGACGACAATAAACGCTAGAGGTGGTGGGATTTCGAGTTCACACCTTCACTATTTGTACTTGCTTCCTTTCCTCTACTCCCTCTCCCTCTCTCCAAACCCTGGATGGCGCGGAGCCCGACATCTTCCTGTCTTTTCTCCTTGTTGTAACCCTCGAGTTTGTTTGACTCCAGCTGCACGCGCGTGCATCCAGGTCTGTAAAACGCGTCACGCATCTGGAAAGACAAGTTCGACCGCAAGCTCATCCAACGCACATCGCCCTCCTCCTCACTCTCATTTCCTCCTCACCTTTCCCTTGTCACTTACCCACGCCCACTCACCGGCTTCGTGCCTACCTCCCTCCCCCTCCCGCGCGATGCGTGGTACTTAGTTCAGTCTTTTGCTTGTTCCCCATCATCTCCGGCCCTGGAAGAGCGGCATCATGGCTTTCTCTTCATCGCCACTCACCTCGCCTGAGCGACTGGCGAACCGCGCCAAGGCCATGCCCACAGGCGGCCGAGGCTCCCAGCGAAACCCCATCAACCTGAGTGACGACGACGAATACGACGACGATGGTGTCGAGGCTGACTTCTTGTCGCCTTATTTCACCCAGCCTACCCAGGTCGTCGGCCGAAAGACACTCGGTGCAACCAAGGCCAACAACTCCAAGGGCACCCAGCCCACCCAACTCCTCAACCGCTCTACGCTGAGCGGCTCGAAGAATTCTTCTCTGACTGGCACTCAGCCCACTCAGATCACCGATCGCCCAACTGTGGGCTTGAGCACCAAGGCCCGAGTCACTGGCCTCTCTTCTCCTGTCAGCCGCTCGTCACCCTACAGTGACGAGTCCTCCCCAGCTAGCAAGATTGAGGTCCCGCGTTCTTCGCCCTTCAAGTCGTCTCCAGTCCAGCAGCAGCGAGCCCGCCCCTCCATCTTGGGCATGCTCCCCTCTGGCACTACCTATCGGCCACCCCAGAACGTCATCACCAAGACTGTCACCAGGAAGCCGAACGGCACTACGGTCGAGATCAAGGCAGATGGAACCAGAGTCGCCAGCCGCATGACCAGCCGCAAGCCGAGCCCCACTGAGTCTAGTGATGAGCTTCACAGCAGTCCCAAGTACCGCGCTCGTTCAGACAGCTCGGGCAGTGACCAGCCCACCCGTGCCGACATCAAGCGCACCTCGTTCCAGCGAAAGCTGCCTACGAGCCCGCCCAAGAACGACTCTCGCGCCACCAAGGCTGCCCAGCAGGCAGCTGACTTCGAGAAGAACTACGACGCCCGCACTCAGATGAGGGCTAGGAAGTTTCGCGAGAAGACAGGCAGAAAGTTCTCCCTGTATCTCTGCGCCGCCGTGCTCATGCGCATGAAGGACGATATGAACGCTGCTGAGAAGGCCCTGCTGGGCCATGGAGGCCTCGACCGACCGTCCCCCTCCCCGAAGCGCTCTAGTGAATCTCTCAGCCCGTCTCCTGTCCCTGAACCAAAGCGCAGACGCCTCGTCCGAGGACGTAACCCCGCCAACGCGACCAACTCCTCGCAGCCTTCAGCGGCCCCTCTCATCAGTCTTGTTGACTCCGAGTCTGACAACGACAATGCATCCATCCCCAGCATTAAGGATGACGGAGATGCATACCAGTCTGGGTCGGACGAGGAGACCGAGGAGGATGAGGATGAGGATGGTCAACAGAAAGCACAGTCTACTAAACAGCAGCAATACGTCGAACAGCCTCGAGTCGGGCTGAAGCGTGCTGCCAAGATCATGCAGTACCTGGAGACCTGCACTGTGGATCAGCTTGCCGCAGACGCAAAGATCTCCAAGGACAACGCAAAGATCTTCATCTCCAAGCGTCCGTTCTCCAGCATCAACCAGGTCAGAGCTTTGTACCACTTCAAGACAGCACGCAAGCGGAAGGAGAAGGTCGAACTTGGCGAGGATGTATTCCAGGAGCTCAACCAGCACATCAAGCGCCTGAACGCCATCGACAGAGTCGTCGAGCAGTGCGAAACCCAAGGCACTATCATCAGGTCTAAGATCGAGGGCTGGAAGATGGATAGGTTCGGCAAGCTCGATGATTCAGTCAAGAGCCCCACCGACACCGGCGTGCTGCCCTTCCCTAAGGAGCCCAAGCTGGTCGTCGGCAAGCTGTTTCCGCACCAGCTGTACGGGATGAACTGGATGTGGCAGCTGTATGCTCGTGGCTTCGGAGGCATCCTGGCAGATGATATGGGCACGGGAAAGACTCTCCAGGTCATATCCTTCCTGGCGCTTCTGCAAGACGTGCACGAGTCCGGCCTCCTCCGGAACAAGCCTGCACCCAACCTGGTTGTCGTTCCGCCCACGCTGGTCGATAACTGGCAGCAGGAGTTTGCCAGGTTCGCCCCGGAGCTGTCTGTGGTCGTGTACTCGGGTCCTCCTGAAGAGCGAGATGAGCTGGCGAGAGACATCCTGAAGTCGTCTGAGGACTACCACGTCATCCTCACCTCGTTCTCGCAGATGAGCCGCACGAGGGATGCGACCTGGATGGACAAGATCGGCATCAACGCCGCCTTCTTTGACGAGGGCCACCGGTTGAAGAACGCAAAGACCAAGACGTACGCAGACCTGATCCGGATCAATGCCAACTGGAAGATCCTGATCACGGGCACCCCTATCCAGAACAACATCATGGAGATGATGACGCTCCTGAACTTCATCTCGCCGCAGCTCTTCCTCCGCGACCGCGAGTGCATCGAGGAGCTGTTCATGCAGAAGGCGTCCCTGAAGGAGGTCAGCGAGGGCGCCACGCTCCTGAGCGACCGCATCCAGCGTGCCCGAAGCATCCTGGAGCCCTTCATCCTGGTGCGCAAGAAGGACAAGGTGTCAGCGCTCCCCGCCAAGTCGCGCAGGGTCATCTACTGCGACATGCCCGATGCTCAGAAGAAAGTGTACGATGACCTTGTGGACAAGTTCCGCCGTGCAAAAGGTCAGAAGGTCACGGCAGTCAAGCGTAAGAACGACGAGAACAACCCCTGGATCCAGCTACGGAAGGCTGCCACACACCCTCAGCTGTTCAGGCGCTTCTTTGGCGACAAGAAGTGTGAGAAGATGGCCAAGATCCTGATGGAGAAGGCTCCGTCCAAGGTGGACCAGACCAACCTCAGACACATGGAGGACGAGCTGAAGTCGTACTCGGATTTCGAGCTTCACCTGTGGTGCCGGGACTTCCCGTGCGTGTCAGGCTTCGACTGTCCAGAGGGATCGTGGTACGAGAGCGGCAAGCTGCAGAAGCTCCTCGAGCTCGTCAAGGAATTCCGGCAGAGCGGGGACCGGGTGCTGGTCTTCTCGCCCTTCACAAAGAGCCTCGGCATCATCCAGGAATGCCTCAGCGAGTCGGGGATTGACTACCGTCTGCTGGTCGGCTCGACAACGGTCTCGGACCGTCAGAACCTGGTGGATGAGTTCCAGGGGGACGAGGCGATCCCCGTGTTCCTCCTCACGACGATGGCGGGCGGCGTAGGCCTCAACCTGACGGGCGCCAACAAGATCATCATCTTTGATCAGTCGGACAACCCCCAGCTGGACATCCAGGCCGAGAACCGAGTCCACCGGCTGGGACAGCAGAAAAAGGTCGAGGTGATCCGGCTGATCACGAAGGGTACCATCGACGAGCTGATCTACAAGGCCTGTAAGGTGAAGCTGGAGCTCGCCAGCCAGATCACGGGCGACGGCGAGGATATGGAAAAGTCTGAAGGCATCACAGCTGCCGAGAATGTTGTCGCGAATGTCACAGAGGCGATCATGAAGGGAGAGGGCGGTGGATCCACCACTGACGACTGTTACCTGACGCCCCCGAAGAGCGACGACTAGGAATGGGATGAATGATCAGACGACCGAGAAAGAGATTTGTTGGACGGACTGCAGTAAATACTTCGTAATGTTGCGTGTATGCAGACAGTCCAAAATATACAATTATGTGTGGTACAATAATTCCCTTGTCTTTGAGTGGCTGAATGTGATCGTGTCTATATTGCCACATGCTGCCTGATGTTTGCTGTGCTGTGTACTAATAGTATCTTGTGTGCCGTCTCAGCAGTGGCTTCTGGCTGCTCCACACAACTGGCCTTAGTAAAGAAGCAAGCATTTTTAGAGACATTTATTTAACTGGCCCTTTGCGAATCTGCCATGTGGTCCCCTCCGGGTCTTACAGCCGAGACGGTCCAGAGACGTGAAAGGTAACCCATGCACGCCATGTTCCCAGGGTAGTACTTAAAAGTAAGCATGACCGGGAGCGGTTGTTCCTTGTTGTCATAAGATTTGATCATCACCGATATGTAATATTTTCCTTCTCGTCCAAGGAACCGGCGGAAAACCGCCATGAGCTTTTATCTTATCTCTGCAGCAGGGCCTCTGGGTGACGTCACTAAGCCAATCTCGAGGGAAGGAAGGGGGAAAAAAAAGAAAAAAAAAGGCTGCCCAGTGATACTGTACTCAATACCCAGTAGAAAGGGGCAATAATTTTGGCAGGGGGGACAAAGAGGCACGGCTAGCAATAGCAAGCGGTGATGAGAGAAGGTGGGAGGAGGGGTGGTTTCCCCCTCTTTTTCATTCGCATGAGGTAGTGGCCTTGTTTTGCTGATATCGCAAACAAATTTGTATTGGCGCCATTTGTCTTGGGCAGGAACTGGGCAACCCTGGCCAGACCGACCTCGCAGCTGCTAATTAAGATTGAGTTATGCTCCAGGCGGCTGCAGAGAGCCTTGTGCTTGTGCTCCTGGGTCCTTATAAGGCCTTGTGTGTCTTCTTCTCTGTGACTTCTTCCTGCCTTTGAATTCCTGGTGGCTGGTGATCTGTGCCTTTCTGGAAATACCACGCCATTTGAGTCTTTCTGCGAAGAAGAAGAAGAAGAGAGAGAAAGCCAAAGGTCGTCTCTCACTGTCACGCGAAATATCTTCCCCTCTTTTCTTTTCCCCTTTCTCAGGTCGAACCGAAGTGAGCCGAGCAGTCTTTGAGACAGCACACAAAAAGCAACAACAACAACACACCAGACCTACTTCTTTTCCACCATCAACGATTCCCCCCCTCTCTCTCCAAAGAAATATTTCCTCCAAGATGACCGGACCAGAAGTTTCTCACGGTCGTGGAGGCGCTGGCAACATCACGCCGGATGATACCAAGTACGCGGATGCTGAGATTGTGAGGACTGCCGACGAGGGCACAGGTGTGAGCACCGGACGAGGAGGTACGTGACAGACACACTCACACCCTCCATTTCCTGAAATGGGAGAGGGAGAGAGAGAGAGATAAGATCTTTCCTTCCCCATGTGGCTGGCTTGTCTTGGGGGAGGGGCGAAAGGGAAATGAGCGATCCCTCAAGAGGTTTCTTCTCTCGTTCTTTCTTTTTCAATGGTCTTATCATCATCGCGTGGCTGGTTTTTTCCCTTTCGGTTCCATCGCTCCGAGTCCCGCCGGCAGAGGTCAGCCGTGGCCGATAAGGGCCATGCGTGTGGCTTGGGCCAGTGTGTCCGGGTTTTTCTCTTGATTGTTTTCTTGGTTCTCTCTGTCTCTCTCAAAGAAAACGAAAGAGGAAATAAAGATTCTAAATCTGATTTTTCGGTTCTTGCAGGCGTAGCAAACATCATCGAGAAGAATACGGCCGAGGCCAGGCACGACAAGGAGGCTGTGCCGGAGGAGGCCATAAAGCCCTCGATGGAAAACCAAGACTACCACGTGGGCCGCGGCGGCGCCGGGAACGAGCACCACGCACCCGACCACAAGGACAAGGACAAGGAGGAGGGCGGCGCCGCTGCTCCTGCTGCTCCTGCTGCTGCAGGGCACAAGGGGCTGGCGGACAAGCTGAAGGCCAAGATCACGGGCATCTTCAAGAAGTGAGGGGGTGTAGTTGCGCTGCGAGTGATAGAGGCGTTTCTTTGTTATTGAATGATATCCGATATCCATTTTTTGCTTTTTCTCTTTTCTCTCTTCTTTTTTTTTTTTCTCTCTCTCTTTTCTTCTTTTTCTTTTAAAAGGCGGTGCACTAGCTCACCTGACCACAGCGTGGTGTTGTTGGTTGGTTCTGAATCATGGGCCTTGGTCGCCAACTGAAAGCTACAGTGCCTCGATCTATGTGTGCTGCTTCAAGGTCAGAAGGGGAGGATCAGGAGACTTGTGAGACGTCAGTGGGGGTGGACTGGACGGCCCCAGGTTCGCAAGGATGCAACAGAGCAGTCTCGACCGTGCCGAACCTCACGATGGTTGCTGAGCACCGCTAAAATGGTTAGGTAAATCGGGGACTGATGTGAACGTGATATCGTTACTCTGGTCTTTTCCTCCTTCTTCTACTGAGTATAGTGGTGGTCATGACTCGTTGACAGCCTCGGGAGAGAATATACATTGTAGTCAACCTATATAACCAACCGAGTATTATAGTCAAGAGAAATTTACAAAGATAAAAAGATATTCGTCAGCAGTAGGCGGGAAAAAAAATAGAGGAAGAAGAGCACGTGGGGGAGAGAGAGGGAGAGAGAGAGAGAGAAGAGGGGGTTTCGAGGAGGAGGAGGAGAGACCTTCGAGAAAGGACCCGACCCCCAAATTTTGGAGTCACAAGCAGGGGGTGGGTTCATGTCTTACCGCTCCTTGCGCGTCCATCATGAGCCCAACTGGGACTTGCCTCCTGCTAAGCCTTCTTTTATTATTTATTTCTTTTATTTTTCTGCTTTTCTTTTATGTTTTCCCGCGTCCCCTTGCCCCCCCCCCTCCTTCTTTCTCCCGGTCTCTATGTGTCACTACTCTCCCTGATCGTCGTCGTCATCCTCCTTCCCCCCCGTCGTCCTCCTCCTCTTTCTTCTCCTCCTCCTCCTCCTCCTCCTCCTCCTCCTCCTCTTCCTTAGACATCGACCATATCATACACAAAGGCCATGAAGAAATGTTGTGCTGTATGCCCGCTCTGAGGGCCAGCGCGCTTCAGAACCCGAGTTGAAACCACGCCGCTGGATGACAGGGTCATTTACAGGCCTGATGGCCCGCTGACCGGTCTCACCGAGACAGCCCGAGCCCAGCGCAGCCCGCCAGTCAGCCAGCTAACCAGCACAGCCAGCCACCGAGCCTGGCCCACTGGAAGAAACACAGGCCTCTCTAAAAAAGCCGCCCCGTACACTTAGTAGTAGCACCTTGCCCGCTAAGCTTATGTCGCACGGCGTACTAGAGGCCGGACCGCGCTAAAGATAGCCCTCCCGCGATCTGTCACAGTGCAGTGCCAGTCGCTGCAGTGCTTCCTTCTGAAGGGATGACTCCACACAACGAACCCCATCATCCTATTACTACCACCATTATTCCTACCGCCTCCGGCTCGCAGTTCCGCCAGCACCAGCAACAGCAGCAACAGCAGCAGCAGCAACAGCAGCAGCAGCAGCAGCAGCAGCAGCAGCAGCAACAACAACAACAACAAGGACAAAGACAAAAACAACCTCCCTTGCTGCGCTTCCAGTCCAGCCAGTCATACGCCTCTAAAAAGTCCTTCCTCTCTCAGGGCTCGGGCATCGAGGCAGACGACGAGCTCTCCAGGGACTCGGATGACGACACCGACTCCAACACCATGTCTCCACGCATAGGGAGCAGCGCCGGCACGCCGGTAAGGTATTCAGGGGAGGACACGAGGCGTAAGCTATACAGGCAGGCTTTTATTTCCCTTTCTGATGCAGAGCTCTGACGATCTCGAGAACAGCGACGAGCTCGAGGGAGCTGAGAGGATGGTACATGTACGCCTTTGCGGCCGAGACTTATGTCATTTGTGGTGAGTGACAGACACCCCCTCTCGCCTGAGCCTCATCAGATGAATATCATTTCTGACTATATCACAGCAATCGGTATGTGAGAGTTTATATCATGAGCAGTCGTGACTGCAAGGCATCGATCGAGTTCCGTTCCTGATTAACAGTCCCCTAGGCTCGTTCATCCCGATCCTCCTGGAGAGTCTTGCCAGAGAGAACGGCACCTTGCTCAAGAACGGCAAGCCATGCGGCCCGAGCAATGACAAGATGAACGATGACGGCAGGCAGTGTGTGGTGCATGTCCTCGGCGTCGAGATCAACACGGCAAGCTTCGCCATGTACACCTTCAGCATCAGCGTGTTGCTGCAGGCACTCCTCGTGGTGAGTATCAGCTCCGCCGCGGACCACGGCCAGTACCGCAAGAAGCTCCTCCTGAGCTTCGCCTGGATCGGCAGCTCCAGCGTGATGCTGTACATCTTCATCTCCAAGAACCTCTACATACTCGGCTCCGTGCTGGCCATCATCTCGAATGTGGCCTTTGGCGCCTCGTTTGTGCTGCTCAACTCCTTCCTGCCGCTCCTCGTTAGGTACCACCCGAGGATGCTGTGGGCGGCCGGCGAGCGTGCAGGGAGCCCGACGCCCGACGATGATGCTTCGGACACGGAGGAGACGCAGGCCATGGAGGACAACAACTCCATGACCGGCCTCCTGCGCGATGAAGGCGGCGGCGGGCTCGTCAAGACCATGACCCACGAGGACCAGACCTCCCTGGAGCTCAAGCTCTCGACAGAGATCTCCGCCAAGGGCATAGGCATCGGCTACGCGGCCGGCCTGTTTGTGCAGTGCGTTGCCATCCTGGTCCTGGTCCGGATGAACAGCACCACCTGGTCGCTCCGGGTCGTGCTGTTCATCATCGGAGCCTGGTGGGCCGTGTTCACGGTGCCGGCAGCGTTCTGGCTCCGGCCGCGGCCTGGGCCGCCCCTGCCGGCAGGAGAGAACCGCAGGGGGCTCAGCGCGCTCCTGTCCTATACGGCGTTTGCGTGGAAGTCACTGTACAAGACGGTCAAGCTGGCCCGACAGCTGGTGGACATTGTCCTCTTCCTCGGGGCCTGGTTCCTGCTGTCGGACGCCATCGCCACGTCGTCGTCCACCGCCATCTTGTTCGCCAAGACGTCCCTCCAGATGGAGTCGTGGGCGCTCGGGCTCATCAGCGTCATCTCCACCACCACGGGCATCGCCGGCGCCCTCTCGTGGTCCTACATATCGCGGCGGTTCAACCTCAAGCCGCACCAGACACTGCTGGCCTGTATCGGCCTGTTCGAGCTCATCCCGCTGTACGGCCTCCTCGGCTACCTGCCCTTCGTCCGGGCATGGGGGTCGGCGGTCTCCAGCAGCCCTGGGAGATGTTTCCGCTGGCGGCCGTCTACGGGTTCGTCATGGGCGGCCTCAGCAGCTACTGCCGGGCCGTCTACGGCGAGCTGATCCCTCCGGGGTCGGAGGCGGCCTTCTACGCCCTGTACGCGATCACAGATAAAGGCTCGAGCGTGTTCGGGCCGTTCATCGTGGCGAGCATCATCGAGGCGACGGGCGAGATCCGGCCGGCCTTCTGGTTCCTGGCCGTCCTGGTGGGCCTGCCCGCGCCGCTGATCTACTTTGTCGATGCGGAGCGGGGGAAGCTGGAGGCGGAGCGGCTGGCTGGTGTGATCGAAGACATGAGGGCTCAGCAGGGGAGATGGGGGTGGCGAGACACCTCGTGAGCCCTGGGAGAACCAGGCCATGTTTGGTGGGCGTGAGAGGGAGGACGACCACGACAGTGATGTGGAGGGGCGATGATCCGAGAAGTACTAGAAGGGAAGGGAAGAAGAGGGAGATGACGATAATCATGATTAGTTGGCAGCTGTTATTTCTAGGCATAGCGACGGTGTTTAATGGCGCCTGACGAATCTGGTTCTATTGTAACTGACATCTGGAGCCAGCATACGTCTGTCTCATCGAGGGTCTGATTTTTTGGTTTTTAGAGTAACTGATATAGCATGATGGACTCTATCTCCTGGCGACACACCCCGATGCACAAATCCCTTCTTATTACGGTAACTGTCCGCTGTGTGTCGGATCAAAGTGACTTGTCTGAATCCTTCGGCTTGAATACGGCCCCAATGTGACATGGCTGAATGAATGCTGTGAGACAGTCATCCGTTATAGGGTGTAGGGGTGCCTACTATAGCGTGTTGGTCCCCGTCCGGTATGCTAAATGCTGTACTGTGCCGGTCTCCCTAAACTGGCTTCCCCCTCTGGGCTAAGCACCAAAAGGCCCTGGTTGGCCTGTGCAACAGTTGCCTCTGCGCCCCGCCTACGCTCGTAAGCTAGCCGAGCTCCAAGCCATTGCCACCTTACCAACTGTCACAGTACACAGTACAGCCACTGGAGCTACAGCAGCAGGAAGGATTACAAGCCCGGACCCTCCTCCTCTCCTCCCTTGGCCCCTTCCCCCGCACAGGGCGTGCCCAAGTACTTGTAAGTACTAAGTAGACAAGAACAGGACCCAACCCAAATCCCAGCAGGACCTGACCCGACCTGAAGGTGCCCGCCCAGTGCTCCAAAGAACCCCCCAGTGCTCCAAAAAGAACCCCCCAGTGCCCACTGCGACGCGCTCCCGAGAAATTTGATCTCGCAACCGGTGTGTGTGTGTGTGTGTGTGTGTGTGTGTGTGTGTGTGTGTGTGTGTGTGTGTGTGCGCCCATTCGCGACGACGTCGTCATCACCATCGACCAACCTCCCCTTCTCCATCACCAATTGGCGCTCGCGCATCTCGCAGAAGGGTCAGCTCATCACTGGAGGCTGCTGCAGGGCCCTGCCATCAACCTGCGCGGTCTGAACTCCCCGGAAGCCCTGCCCCGACAGGCCCTGATTAGTGATTCGGTCTTGATTCCAACCAGTTGGCAAACACAGCTGTGTTTCCCCTCCCTTCCCACCACCCACACACGCAAACACACCACACACCACACACACGCCCGCACAAACACAGGCGTGCGCGCGCAAGAAACCAACCAATCGCCCTCTCCCCTTCCCCTCCTTCTTTTCTCTATTCCTCTTTCCAGCCACACCAACCGCCAGCTGCTGCACACTGCAGCTCTCAATTGCTCGTTCCAACGGCCACCACCACCGCCACCCCATCCAGCCCAACCTAAGTCGTGGCTGAGCAGCGGTCTCCAGAGCACGGTCGCGTACCCTCATAGACCACACTTACCTCCAACCCCGCCTGCCCGCCCCCGCCCGCGATCGCCGAAAACAACAACAACAACACGCCCTCTACAAGATGGCTGCAGCTCGCAAGAGACCTCGCGACAACATCGACGACGCCAGCCGGGCCGAGTGCCCTTTCTCCATACGTCATGTCGACCCGAGAGAGCGCGAGCTCAAGAAGAAGCGCAGGCGCAGGGACAACGAGCCCGACGGCGACAACCCCAAGATCCCCGTCCAGATGTCTCCCTTTGCGCCCACGGGCAAGTTCAAGACCCACGAGACCATGGACATCCACTACGCCGTCGAGCCATCTAAGAGATGGTCCGAGATGACCCGGTATAATAGCTTCGTCTGTACGTTGGAACCACCCTTCGCGACCCTCACCTTTGTGTTTCTCCTGCCCGCCGTAGGCTTCTTCCATGGCGGGAGCTCCCTCCGAGGCCGCGGTGCTGACTAACTCTGTCTTGCGCTTGTTGTTGTTCTGTGCAGTGAATGGTTCCAAATACTTCAGCGACAACTACATCTTTGTCGCAAACGAGAGCACGATCGAGCGCCAGAAGTCTGCGCCCTCGGGTGGCCAGGCCGGGCACAGAACGCACTCCGACGACGACTGGGTGGCGCGCATCCTCGAGATCCGCGCTAGCGATGAGCACCACGTCTACGCCCGCGTCTACTGGATGTACTGGCCCGACGAGCTGCCCCCTAACACCCTCGACGGCAAGAAATACGTCTCTGGCCGGCAGTCCTACCACGGGCAGAACGAGCTGGTCGCGTCCAACCATAGTAAGTCTGCGCGCGCGCAGAAAACCCCGAGCTGCTTTTATAATACCGGCTCTGGCTAACTCGAGGGGGGTTGCAATGACAAAAGTGGACATCATCAACGTCGTATCCGTCACTCAGCAGGCGACTGTTAACCAGGTCACCGATGAGAACGACGATCAGGTCCAGAGCGCCCTGTACTGGCGCCAGGCCCTCGACGTGCGCACCTTTGAGCTATCGGTAAGCCCTCTTTCAGAGCCAAGAACTCCAAGAGCCGTACCGTACAAGTACGGTCTGAGAGACAGAGACAATAAGCGATAGTTGCGCTGACACAAGTCTTAAAAACAACCACAGGACGTGGATCGCGTCTGCAGATGCAACGAACCCGGCAATCCGGACAAGGTCCTTGTCGGGTGTCCCAACGAGAGCTGCAAGAAGTGGCTGCACGAGGAGTGCCTGAAGCACGAGATCCTCATGAGGGTGTGGGGGAGCTTGGCCCCCACAGGCCTCACAAGGCGTCCGGCGTCAAGGCCGAGAAGGAAGAGGAAGAGGCAAAGCGCCCACTGAGCCCCATCGAGCCCGGCAGCGCCACCGTTGCCACCGAGCTGCCTATCCAGGTCAAAACAGACGGCGGGGGCGACATGGTGAAGGCAAGCGACACGGTCGACGTCAAGGAGGAGCGCGAGATCGCCGCAGAGGGCTCAGCTCATCCACAGTACGGCCGGGCCTCGACGACCCAGACCCCGACCACCGAACCCTCATCCCGCAGGGGCGCCGGCCGGGGGCGCAAGAAGGCTGATGATATGAGCTACAAGCCGTATGAGGGCCTCTTCGAAGCCACCTTCAAGCCTGATATCGATATGTTCGAGATCAAGGACCTGAGGGCTGGCGTCGAGGGTGGACAAAAGACCTGGCTGGAGGACGTGAGCTGCCTCGTCTGCGGCTCACGCATCCACTAAGATGCCTGGTGTCTCTCTTCCCTCCCTCCCTCTCTCTCTCTCTCTCTCTATCTGTCTTTCCCTGCTCGAGGTTGGCTTGATCATTCGCGTCTTCTGTTTGAATTCCTCACGGCGAAAGTCGAGACTGCGAATGCCACACAGGTTGTATGAAGGGACCGTCTCCCTATGTTGCCGAGTCACACGGGCTACATAGCCATTCAACCAACAAGATCAGCCTCGGCAGCAGCATCTTGTCCGACTGGATGTTACTGCAACAACTATGGAACGCAGATCCAAAGCCTTTCACCAGGAAGAGGAGGAAGGATACCAGCATATACGTCGAGGGATGGGCTAGATGATCGCCACGGTGATCCGAAGGACTCTGGGAAGAAAATATTTGTATGTGACGAGCCTTGGTGGGCGAGAATGTGCAGAGAGACTTCTCCAACACATTTCGACACGCGATCCGCGACCGAAGATCCAATTGCTTGGGTTGGGTGGCTTTGGCGCAAGCCATGCCCTTGTCTGTCTCTGCGCTTGAAATGAGATGACTCTTGCCTGTCAGGCTCGATGGTCAACCCGAGACCCGAGTCGTCATGTGTAGGGGTGTCTTGTACTTTTCTTATTCTTTTGTTCTTTTCTTTTCTTTCTTTTTGTTTCTCGAAAGGAAAAAGAAGGTGGTTAGTTGTTTTATCCCTATCCTTATCTTTTCAAGATCAAATACGGTGGACGGGCGTTGACAGTGGTCGTTACGCGGTATTGTCATATCTGTCCGCCATGGTCTTCCTTGTCCTTATCTTTCTTTCTTTTTCTCCCCCCTTTGGTTCCATGTCCGTACAACCTACTTCAGCCCTCTTCACACCAGCGAGAGCGTCATTGCATTCGCAATATTCGGTCCTGCAATGGCCTGTCTGTCTGTTTGGTCTGATCCTGACTGACTGATTGATTGCTTTGTCTCTGCTTGGTCAAACAACAAATTCAAGTATATAGCTTTTGTGTGTATTTCGATTTTTCGTGTTATTCCGGGCGTAATGATGATACAGCTTTAACCAGAAAGAACCTATGGGTTTCCTTTTTTGACTTTTTGAGTTATGCAAGTGAAGAGGATGGCGAGACGTGTGTGTGTGTGTGTATGAGCGAGAGAAGGAGAGGCAAGTTGTGAAGGGAAAAGACGTAAAAATGGAAGGATATTCAACACATAACCCATACCACCCCTTTCTCCTCGTAATTACCACACCGCGGCCTACGGTCGTCGAAGTCTTGCATGACGGGGCCCGTTCCCCAATGCCATTTCTACTCAACCACTCACTCACTCAACCTCATGAGAGTTTGCAGGAAAGCGTGAGCAAAGAATATATACGTATATATATATATATATATATATATATAAAGGAAGGGAAGGTACCAAAAAGGGTGACTCACTTGGCTGACTTGCTCTTCTTTTCTTCCCGAGATTATGGACAACTAATTGACAAATGGTGGACGACACCTCATCCTACCCTACCTATATCAGCTCCCTCCCCGGATGTTTTTTTTTTTTTTAAACGAGACAAGCGTGTGTAATTATAGGGAGGGGGTGTGAGTGAGTGATGAGTATTGCTTCGAATGTTGCCTGCTCCAGGGATGGTGATGACCGTTTATGATGGGCTGGGCCAGAGAGAGAGAGAGAATGGAGTACTGTATTACACACAAGACATATCTCTCACACACACACACACACACACAGGCAGAAGAGAAGTGGGACACACAAAGCCATATTACAACAAGACCACAGACGTCCTGGTCTCAACGAAATATTATTTCCCTGGATTCCTGGATTCGATTCATCTCTCAACCCGGAGCGAGCCCTTGTCTGTCTCCCCATTCTGCCGAGCACTAAAGCTGGTTCTTTTGAAGTTTCCCCCCTCTCTCTCTCTCTGACCCTTAATGAAGAAGTGTCAGAATGCGGAAATCTGGTTTGATGCCACCCATCCCTTTAAAAGAAGAAAAAAAAAGAGCCCCTTCCCAAACGCCTGTTGATTCAAAAGTCTTGGACAGCAGGAACTCGTGTCTCGGTCGCCTCTCGATATAGAAAAGCCTCCCCTTCAGCCCCCTCCCCCACTTCTTCCAACATCTGCTTGTATTGTACAGGGCAAGATTAGATAAATGAGAGAAAAAGGGTAATAAAAGAAAAAAATCTTTGCCCGTCCCTCCGATGCAATGCCCTTTGCTCAAACTTTATAGAATCACGTCATCGGAGCCAACATCCGATGCGAAATCAAACACGTGCGACTCCTAGCCAGCCACGGTCGTCTGCTGCTGCTCGGTGCCGCCCATTGCATCGTCGGCCGCGCCGGGGATGACCTCCTCCTCCACCACATTGCCGTCTGCAAACTTGCGCTCGCTGACGTGCTGCTGTTGCTGCTGGCCCGCACCGCCGTCGGCCGTCCAGACCTTGTCCGGGAAGGTGCCGCGCTGGCCCTCCTCGTGCTTGAAGGTGCAGTACCGGTTTGTGCAGGGCTTGTACTTGCACATGACGGTGGTGTGGTAGAAGTCGCAGCCGGGGGTCTTGCAGTCGCCGCCGTTGCGGCACGGCGGCTGGACGGGTGCTTAAAGGGACAGCGCGCATTCTGGCAGTTGGGCCAAAACTTGCAGTCCTGCTCGCCCTGGTGCGCGGTCCTGGCCGCCGGCGAGGGGTGCCGGGCGACGCACTTGAAGTTCTTGCACGCGGCGCCGAAGCTGCACGAATCCTTGACGTCGACCGTTGCGCCGGGTGGTGCGGCAGGTGACTGGTGGGCAAACTTGCAGTCCTTGTTGGTGCACCTGAGGTTGAAGCGACAGATGCTGTCTTCGGGGTTTGCTGGCTCTCGTGCGGCAGTGCCGCCCATCTCGGCATCTTCTCCGCCATGAGGTGCGGCGGCGGCGGCGGCGGCGGGGTCCTTCTGCTGTTGGTGATCGTCTGCTGACGCAGTGTGCGCGTGGGACCCGTTCTGGTGGTGGTGGTGGTTGTTATTCCCGCCGCGACCCCCTCGGAAGTTGCCCCGCTGGGTTCGTTCCATCAGCGACCTGCCGCGGCCCCTGCCGTTGAACCCGCCGCCGTTGGCCTGTCCGGACTGTGCCATCATCTGCTGCTGCATCTGCTGCTGCATCTGGTTCAGCAGGTGTTGTTGCTGTTGTAACACAGACATGACGTCGGGCGCCTGTTGGCTTGGCATCATGCCCCAAGCCTGCATGGTGCCCATGCCTCCGTTCATGCCGGGCGACGGCATGTTGTTCATGTTGGCGAGGCCGTGCTGGATGCTGGCGGTCCGCGAGTTGGGCCCTCCTCTCGACTGCCTGCCAACACCCATGCGCGGACCTGTAGGTGGCGTGCGGCTGTGCGTGTTGATTCTCTCGGTTCCGCTGGCGCCGCGCACTCGATGCAGAATAGAGTCGTGCGTCCTGTCCATCGCCCTATTTATCTGTCCCATGATGCGTTTGCCTCGGCCTCGGCCGTCGGTACCGTTGCGCATGGCTTTAGGACCTGTGGGTCTGGTATAAAGTTAGCATCACAACACTATCAAGTCCACGTCAAGTCATTGTGCCTGGCAAGCCAAAAGGTATAGAGGTCACTGGGGAGGGGGCTGTGGACGTACGCATTGAGCTCTGCTGGCCCGTCTGCGGGGGCCATATCCATATCCTGATCGCCATCTGCTGCTGCTGCTGCGGCGGCGGCGGCGGCGGCGGGGGTCTGCCTGTGCGCCGGCGGGTGTGGCGCCCTGCGCGGTCGAGACACCACCGTACTGGGCCGAGAGCGCGTCGATGGTGGTAAAGAGCCAGTTACAAAACTCGCGCAGGCCGGCGTCGTTGGGATCTAGGCCGAGCAGGTCGGCAGACAGCTCCTGGGCGACCTCGTCCTGCGTCTTGCCGTTGACGAGCATGAGGATGATGTACTCGGTAAGGGCGGCATCGTCAGCGCCACCGGTGGCCCAGCCGCACTCCTCCAGCTTTGGCTGGATGGCCGAGTTGAGGGCATCAGCCAGGGGGTGTTGAGCTCGATCACAACAGTCATCTTGGTGAACGGTTTGTGAGAGAGAGGGAGAGAGAGAGAGGAGGTGGATGGGGTTGTAGTTTTGTCGAGGAGGGAGGAGGCTCGGGACAAGGTGTAGGTGTGTGTGTGTGTGTGTGTGTGTGTGTGTGGCGAAGGATCGAGAGAGATGTCGTGGTCTGGAGACGGCTGCCACAAGAAAACCCGTGATGCTGGTGTGTGTGTGTGTGTGTATGTGTGATTGACAATGGTTGCGCGACTCGGACGTTTCGATGCGACAATGACTGGGGCGGAAGAAACGGTTGCGCAAGGGCAATGAGGGTTGCGCCTGTGTCAAAGCAGAGACAGCAGGTTGTGACCTCGAAACAAAGACCCAATGAAGGCGTCTTCAGCGTCCCTGGGTGCTCCCTTTCTCCCTGTCGCGAAGGGAAGAGGGCAGGAGATCAAGAAAATAAGACACTGTGGATGGTATCTGCTGGTAGTGATACAGACGGTGGAGGAGGGGGTTGGAAGTGGTTGGGAGAGAGGGAGAAGGTTGTGTGGCTTCAGAGAGGACCGGGGAAAAAAAGTGACGACAGGGTGAAGTTTGCACAGTCAGCCAGGCGAGCCATGAATGCCGCCGCCTTGCCTGCTGAGTTTCCTTTCCCTGCCTTGCGCTTGGCCTGTGCTGAGCCACCTTCTGTTCTGGTCATCGAAGCCACCAGCCACCAGCAATTGTGGCGGGGCTTCATTAGTCAGCCAGTGTCCTCCAGTCAAGGATCCAAGTCGAAGGTGGTTAAAAGCCTTCCTCCCTCCTCCCTCCTTCACTCACTCATGGAGATGAATTTTGTTTGTCAGTATCCGTGCTGTCCACACCATGCATCTCACCCTGCAGCTTATTCTGTTGTCAACATGGAGGTGATGGGCGTCGAAATGACTCAAGGCTCGACTTCTCCTCTGTGTGTAAGGAATACAATACATTATGAACACACACTCGATACTTGAGGCCTCCTTGACGGCATTCTCGGATCACAACAATTCATTGTCCCTCTCAAAGAAAAGGAAAAAAAAAAAAAAAGAGGCCGATTGATAACCTCGAGGCAGCATAGACAGATCGTTGTTCAACTCGCAGGCCCAGTCTCTCCCGTGACAGCAGTCGAATGCAGCCCAGCTTTTTCCTCTTCAGTCAAGGCCTAGATCTGCCACAGTGGGGAGGAGAGCGGAGGCGGGCGGGGGGGCTCTCGATCTATCAGAGGCGGCGGCTGCTCTCCTGCTTACAGTAGAGCCATCTCAGATGGACTCGCAGCTGATGTACTATGACTGTGTAACATACTGATCACATTTGGAGCAGGTGTGGCCTCCTAACGACATCAAAGCCCGCGTACCATTGCCAGGTGCCAGCTCAGCCCGTCCATCCGATCTCTCATAAGCCCTACTGTGTACTATTTGCAAACAGGCAGCGGACCCAGTTCGCGACCGGCCCCATGCCGAGCTGGCCCTGCATCTGACACAGAAGGGGAGAGAGCGAGAGACAGCAAAACACCTATAAGTAACTACCTCCACTGACCAGTCTTGGCTCTCCGGGCCTTTCCCTTGGCAATTGTGCAAGTTGTCGGAGGGCGGAGGCACCAAGTGAGGTCACCTGCGGAAGGATTTCGATTGAGACACTTCTTCTCTCGTCAAGTCCCGGACCTAGTGCAGCGGGAGAAACGGCCGGCAGCTTACTGTCCCCGCCTCGTCCGAGAATTAAGGTTGAAGAAACAAAACCCTGGGTTGAATCTAATCTTTTCTTCCACCCCTGGTCGCTGTCAAGGAAGAATAGTCGTCATCATCATGGCATGATGGGGTTCAATCCAAAACAAAAAAAAAATAAAAAAATGGAGAAAGATAGAAGAGAAGGGGGGAGGGAGAGAGAGACGAAGAGAGATGTGTCGGATGGGGTGGTCTTTGTTGCATTGGGAGCCTCGACATCATTCCAATCCGTGCTTCCCCGTTGACAGCCTCCTTCCTCTTGCCGGTCGGTCTGTGCAGGCGAAAAGCGGCTCAGCTGTGCCAGAGCTGAAAGGCATGGGAGGAATACTGTGTGTGGTCCACATCCTCCTGAACATTAAGAGATGACGGTGGGGTCCCGCATTGCCGCCCAGACGAACTCCTCCTCCCGTGCCTCCCTCCTCCATCTCACCCCCTTCTTCTTTTTGAGGATCGCCATCCCTCTGTGCACCACCTTTGCAATCTTGCAAGGCCCTTCCTCTCCTCCTCCTCCTGCTGCTCCTCCTGCTCCTCCTCCGCACGGGTCAGGCCAGACAACAACCTTGACCAGCCTACCCTCTCCCATCCCGTCTCCAACGTTGATCTACTTTACTACTCCTTTCTCGGGAGGCGGCGTATTGTTCCCGCATAATAAGCAGCAGGGCCCTAACAAAAGTAACGTTGCGCTACTACATCATCATCATCACCACCACCACATTCCCATCCCATACGATCGGGTTCGTGTTGGTCCATTTCATGTCAAGTCAATTGGAGCACACAACCCACTCCTCTCTCAAGGAAGGCATGCTTGTGTTGGAAAGGACCAACAAAGAATAAAAAAATTATAAAAAAGGTCACTTCCACAAACAAGCGGTCTTATGATCTGCTCCTGTCCGTTGGCCCATCCGCCGCGCGCCCCCGCCGCCACCCTTTCTCAACAGACGACCAACGGCTGTCACTATACAAGCAGCAACAGCAGCCCAAAAAGGGCCCTCCTTCGGTCCTTCTCAGCCAATCGGTCCAGCCTGACAGGTGCCCTGCCAAAGCATAGAGCCTCCTGAGCCACACACACACACACACACACAACAGAGGCACAGGCCTTGAATGATTTTCCAGCCTTGATTTTATATACATGGTTACGAAGCCTTCTTCCTGTCCGCCCCCCTTCTGTCTGCCGAAAAAAGAAACATCGAAATACTTACAAAGTTAAATTGCGCCTCCTTCAAACTCTGGAGTTCTCGGTGCTTATTTTCATCCGCCAAGGTTCCCACACACGGTCCTGCAGGCATTTGCTTGCTTGGTTCTGTTTTATTTGTCTTTTTTTCCCCCCTCCTCTTCCTTTTATTCTTGTTTCTTCTTTCTTCGCGCGTCACACAAGGAGCCTCCCGTCCCGATCCCCAGGGTTCGTCGGCGAGCTGCGTGCTGCAAGTAATCTCAGCCGTCGATCGATATAAAAGTATCGACCGTTTGCCCAACATCTTGACCTCTCTCTCTGTGTGTCTCTCTTTTACTCGTCACTACTCCTTAGGCGGTAGTCAGTGTGCTGGCAATATAGAAGAAGGATTAAATTTCCTTTACATTCCTTTTTTTTTTTTTCTTTCTTTCTTTCTCTTCCTAGTAAAGAGAGCACACACCTACACACACACACCCCATCTCATCATCATCATCATCATCATCATCATCATCAAGATGAGCTTACGGCGGCTGTTACCTGTCGTCCTCGCCGCCGTCGACTCGGTCACGGCGCAGGGACTTGGGGGTCTATGGCCTGTTCCTCAGCCCACCTTCTCATCTGGAAACACAGCCTTGTTCATCAACGAGGACATCGAGGTCACCTTCAATGGAGCAAGCGTACGATGGTCTAGTCACAAAAACCCTGTGCACTCTTATTCTTACGAGGATGTGAATACTAAAAACAATCTCCAAGCACAGCTGACCTACACGGCCGGATATGAACCCAGCTCGCTGTCCAGCGCGCAGCTGGTCCAGGCCGGCGTCTCGAGGGCCCTGGACAGCATCTTTTCGTCCAACTTTGTCCCCTGGATGCTCGTGCCCCGGTACAAGCTGTCCAGCTACGAGCCCGCCCTCAACGCGTCGTCGTCGTCAAGCCTCGTCTCGTCCCTGGCCATCACCCTCACCAGCAGCAATGCGACCCTGCAGCCCTCGGCGGCCGGGGCGGACGAGTCGTACAACCTGACCATCAGCGAGGGCGGCGCGGCCGAGCTCTCTGCCGTGTCGACCAGCGGTGTGCTGCACGGCCTCGAGACCTTCTCGCAGCTGTTCTACGAGCACTCGACGGGGACGGCCTGGTACATGGTCAACGCGCCCATCGAGATCCAGGACGAGCCCCTCTACCCCTGGCGCGGCGTGATGCTGGACACGGCCCGCAACTTCTTCCCCGTCGACGACATCAAGCGCACCATCGACGGCCTGTCGTACAGCAAGCTGAACAAGCTGCACGTGCACGTCACCGACTCGCAGTCGTGGCCCCTCGAGGTCCCCAGCCTGCCCGAGCTGTCGGCCAAGGGCGCCTACAGCCAGGCCCAGGTCTACTCGGCCGACGACATCCAGTCCATCCAGGAGTACGGCGCCGCCCGCGCCGTCGAGGTCTACTTTGAGGTCGACATGCCGGGCCACATTGGCGTCGTCGGCGAGGCCTACCCGGACCTCGTCGTCGCCTACGACGCCCAGCCCTACACCACCTACTGCGCCGAGCCCCCTGCGGCGCCCTCAGGCTCAACAGCTCCGGCGTCGAGGACCTCCTGGGCGAGCTGTTCGCCGACGTCCTGCCCCGCGTCGCCCCCTACACCGCCTACTGGCACACGGGCGGCGACGAGCTCAACGCCCAGGACTACCTGCTGGACCCGGACCTCGCCACCAACGACACCTCGGTCCTGCAGCCCCTGCTCCAGGACTTTATCGACACCCAGCACACCCGCATCCGCAACGCAGGCCTGAACCCCATGGTCTGGGAGGAGATCGTCACCACCTGGAACGTCACCCTGGGCTCCGACGTCGTCGTCCAGTCGTGGCTCGGCGGTACTGCCGTGGCCGATCTGGCCGCCAGCGGGCACAAGGTTATTGACTCCAACTATAACTTTTGGGTGAGTAGTCTTTTTTTTGGGGGGCGCCTTGGTTCTCTTACCTGCAAAATAACCATCATTATCATCATCATCATACAGTACTAACCTCAGAAACCGTCCCTTCTTTTCTTTTTAGTACCTTGACTGCGGCCGCGGCCAGTGGGTCACCTGGAGCAACGACCTCTGGTCCACCGGCTACCCCTTCAGCGACTGGTGCGGCCCCACCAAGAGCTGGGAGCTCATCTACTCCCACGACCCGGCCGCCGGCGTCTCTGCCGACGCCGCCGACAACGTCCTCGGCGGCGAGCTCGCCCTCTGGTCCGAGACCATCGACCCCCAGAACCTCGACTCCCTCGCCTGGCCCCGCGCCGCCGCCGCCGCCGAGGTCCTCTGGTCCGGGCGCGTCGACGCCGCTACCGGTCAGAACCGCAGCCAGCTGGACGCCGCTCCCAGGCTGAATGCCCTGCGGCAGAGGCTTGTTGCCAGGGGGCTCGGGGCGAGTCCCATCCAGATGGAGTGGTGCACCATGTATCCCAACGCCACCGGGTGCGCGCAGCCTGCTTAGGGGCAGGACGTCGTGGTGGTGGTGGAGGAGGAGGAGGAGGAGGAGGACTCGGCCGCGCTTGTTGTTGTCGTCGTGGTGATAGTGGTAGTGGAGGTGGTGATGGAGGTCGTTGTCGTCGTTATCGTCGTCGTCGAGGAGGTCGTCACGGCCACAGACACCTCCTCCCTCGGAGATGACCTCATCGTCCCGGAGAACATCGCATTCCCCCCATGGTCCAGAATCCCTTGTGACAACAGAGCAGGCTGAACTGGGCGCGCTCTTTTCGTGTACATATATCTTTTTTCTTTCATGCAGTCTCTCTAATGGCGTAACGTATCAATGTCGTACAGATGATGTTCAGTCCTCTCTCTCGCACACAGTACACGTGACTTGAATTCTCGGGGCATGTGTGATATCAAAGCAACACTGGCAGATTTTCTTGTGTTCCGATTTGCATCCTCGACCCAGACAGGTTTCTTCTGCTGGAGTCTCACAGATTCCTACCATTACATACACATACAGTCTCTATTCCACACAGCCCAAGACAGACGAGTGTGGTAGTTCCATATCTCTCTCCCCCATTGCCTTCTCACTCTTCTCTCCTTGGATCAATGAATAATCCTACACAACCTATTAGACACTTCCCAGCACCTTGCAAGAGCAAGTCTACAATGAACCAACCCATTCCGATCGGAGGGAATGGACGGACAAAAGAACTACTTCCTAGAGTTCTTTTGTTGCTGTGTTGTTTTTTGATTCCCACCCCCCGGGTTTGGCCCCAACGCCTTGCGAGCTATGTGTGGGCCAGCATAGCTAACAAATACAAAATGATTGACCGTCCTCCCTGATCTGACTGACACAACACATCAAAAAGAAAAATATTCGCTCTAGGCTTCTTCTTCCCCATCGGTTCCTTCGGACTTCAAGTCTTGCTGGTGGGCTGGGACCTACCCTAGCCCAACAGCGCCGGCCGCCCTGCCCAGCTGCTGGATGAGTTGGCACAGGTTCTCCACGATGGGTGCGGCCTGGCCGCCGGGGGAAGTTGGCGCGGAAGATATCCTCTACCATGGTCATGCAGCTCGTCGGCTCCTCGATGAGGCTCTGTGTCAGATTCCCCACGCCGCCTCCGCCGCTGCCACTGCTGCTCTCGCCGGCAGACCTGTGGCGGGAGGAAGCGCCGGTGGCTGCTGCTGCTGCTGTTGCTGCTGCTGCCGCCCTCTTCGTGGGACCCCGGATGGCAGGCCAGGCGGAGCCGAACGCAACGAACTGGCGCATCATGCCGCTATCGGGAGCGTCGACGTGGATCACCGGCTCCGTCTGGCTATTGTCGAACCCCCGCCGCTCCTCCGCATGGCACGCGTGATGACGCCCCATGTCCACAGCGCCAGCGCGGCGTGGTGCACTGCAATCGCCGAGAAGTCCTTGAGGTGACCCACGGGGAACTCCTTGGCCCACCGCAGGATCTGGCCGGCGTGCCAGATGGCCCGGCGGGACTCGCTGTCCTGCACCCATCGCTGCAGCGCGCGGGAGGATGCGCCTGGCCTGCTCGTCGCCCTCCTTGCCCGAGAACAGCTGCAGGTCCTCGAAGGAGACGTGCAGGTTCATCAGCAGCAGGTTGAGCACGAGGTTCTCCTGGGCGATCAGCATGTGGGGCCATTTCTGTGCCGCGCTGAGCTGGAAGTGCTCCAAGATCTTGACGTGTTCCCGCTGGCGAGACTGCAGCAGCACGTTCGGGTTGCCTGCCACGTTGGGCGAGAAGCTGGACCAGCGGTAGATGGAGTTCATCTGGCAGTACTCGCGGATGAAGGTCCAGAAGCCATGCAGGAAGATGGAGATGCAGTACCGCACGTCGAGCCGGTGCGCGTCGGTCGCGAGCACGTCGAAGTCGCGGAGAACATCGCCCAGCGAGGGGAGCCTGTTGGTGTGCGACCCTACGTGTATTCGCAGATAATGTGCCTTCCACTCCTGGGCTGACTTGGCAAACCAGAGCTCTCGGGCCTCGGGAAGCGGCAGGGTCAGCTCTGCGTACGACACATGCGGGTTGATCATGGACGTCATGGACGTCTGGGCGTCGCGGATGAAGAGGTGGAAGATGAGCCTGTGACGTGTATGTGCGTGAGTAAGTGCTTGCTGGTGCAGCTGCGACGAGAACCAACAAGGAGGGGAGCCTACCTCTTCCACGACTCGTTCCGACACCAGAGCTTCCATTTCGCTTCCAAGATGGAACCCGCATCTGCGGCATCCACGTGGATGTGCCCATAATGTGACTGCTGGAACAGGCCTCTGCCCCTGGTCATCGCAACAGGGATGTTCAAGTCTACATTTCATCCTTGTTAGGTCCAGTTCTGGCAACATCTGACACACAAAAGGCGATACAACATACGGCACTCAGCTATCTCCATACGCCTTCTGTTCCCACTCCACAGGCCAATGTCATGGTTCAGCACGAGAGCCTGGACGAGGCTTATGTCCTGAATCTTGGTATTGTTGTCCTCGAACTATGAAAAGGCGCGTCAGTGAGGCTGGAACATGTCCAGTATCTCTGTGGATGGGAATAGGGCATGCTCAAGTATAGCGGGCGGCTGTGTACGTACTCGCATGGGTATCGTGATTCCTGTTTTGCTGGCCTGGTGAGAAACCAACTCTTAACGAAGAGGGGATTGGGATATATGAAGAGTCAGACTTACGAACTGCCTCCTGCAAGGCATAGCCAAATTTCCGGAGCGACCTGACAGGTGTCTGGATGGCCCCCGCAGCAGCCGTCACAGCCAGCCATTCAGGACACTGCCCATTCATGGAGAATGAGCCGAAATGTATGAACTCGGATACCTGACACAGGTGCCAGGCCAGAAAGACGTGGACCAAGGAGTCCATCACGTCGGTGGAGGGAAAAGACGCTGCCACCCTTCCCATGACGGAGTTCGTCTGGCACGTGCTCAGGATGATGGCCAACACCTTGTCCCGCCCGGAAGCCTCCATCTTGTCATTGACGACCTTGTCTGGCTGCAGCTGAGAGTTCTGGATGTCCATTAGCGGTAGGTTGCTCTTCTGGGTCTCCATGTTATCTTTGCTAGCGTCAGGCATCCAGCGCCATGGCGAGTCTGCCCAGATCGAGACCAGACGCTGGCGCATGTTGGACAAGGACAGGTCTGCCGAGTCCTGGGCCTGCGTGAAGATGTAGCTGGCCAGGTTGGGGTCTGTCGCGAGCATGCCGTGGATGTTGCCAAGGTTCCAGTTGTCAATCAGGCCGAAGTCGAGGTCGTTCATGTCCAGGTTGGCATCGTCGCAAAAATCGAGCACGGCCAGCCCCTGGGCGGCCGAGTTCATCCTCGAGGAGCTCATCTGTTGCTGCTGCTGCGGGTCGTAGAGGACATTTTGCAGAAAATCTCCGAATTGTGGTCTTGACATGTCGACCACAGCAGCATGGTTCTGGGAGAGCTGGGCGGTAAAGCTGTCCGTGTGGTCTTTATCCTCCATGGTCAGCACAGTCCCGACTACGAACCAGTGTTCAGAGGAGGCGGGGGCAAGGGCCAGTGTAGTGTGCAGCAGCAGGTCGCTGCCAGTGGGGTCGTATTGACAGGTGATGATGGGTACGATAGATCAAGAAAAATGGGGACAGGATGAAGCGAAGTCAACAACAGCAGGCGTGCAGGGCGGTTTGAGTTTGCCATGTAGAAAGAGTGATGGTGGTGAGGCCGCAGGCTATGGAATAGAATTTCATTATGGTAATGACACTGAGTGCAATATCATTAAAAGGGGACAGGATAGCAAGGAGGGAGACATGCAAGGGGGAGAAGAGGGACCTGTGAGAACCCAAGAGAAACAATCAAAATATAAATGAAAACAATCCCGATGCACAATAGTCGAACACGAGAAAAGAAGAAGAAAAAAAGGGTGGCTCACTGTGATCTATCATGGTCTCAGGTGTGGGTAACTGTACTGCTTCATTACTGCCCTGCGTGTGGGTAGCAATGATAGGAGAGCTTCCGCCGGTGGACTGAGCATATGGAGGAGGATTCGTCATGGCGGGCGCGGCTGGGGTGGGGTCCTTCTGCATAGACCCAGATTGGCCGGTCTGGGAGGACAAGGGCTCAAGGCCCAAATTACGGGGGCCGGACCCGAAGGGGCTGTGGCAGCAGGCGCATGCAACGGAGGAGGGTGAGTGTGGGAGTGGCCCTGCTGGGCGTTGGCGTTGGCGTTGGAGTTGGCGTGGGACTTGGGCGGGGAGGAGGAGGAGGAGTCGTCCGAATGGGCGCTGGCTGAGAAGTGCAGCAGGTGCAGGGCGGCAGCAGACCCGGCCTCTGTAGAGGTATACTCGCAGGTCAGCTGGCGATGGCGGCACCTGGTGCACGGCTTGGTGTCCTCGCACTTGACGCGGGCCTTGGCGCATGCCTGGCATGCGTGAGCCACCCGGCCAGCGCCAGGCGAGGAGTTGATGCGGCGCCTCTTGTTGCCGCTGCCATCGTCGTTGTGGTTGGCGCGGTGTCTCTTGAGGAGGTCGGCGCGGCCAAATGCCTTCCCACAGATCTGAACCGCAGCATCATCATCATCAATACGTGCCCCCTGCAGAAAGCAATACAGTATCACACAATAACGACGTCGACAATAACAAGAACAACAAGGGAACTTACCTCACAGACAAAGCGCTTGCCCAGCGTGTGGGTGGCAACGTGCCTCTGGAGATGCTCGGGCCGGGAGTATCTCTTGAGGCAGTCTGCACACTGGTAGAGGCTCGAGTTTGGGGCGTGACTCCTCGACGCGCCTGGGCCGGTCGAGGCTGGGGCCGTGACTGTAGTAGGCGAGGTCGCCGGGGAGGCGATGGAGTGCGCACTACCAGACGCCGCCGGTGATGCGGTGGATGGGGGAGCAGGGGGGTAGCTGTAGGCAGAGTTAGTAGCCACGGAGATGAAGTCCATGGCTGAGGAGGAATTGCCATCGTTGGAGGACCGCTGCTGCGGCGGGAGCAGTGGACGAGAAGGCTGGGGCAGCGATCGAGGTGATGACGACAACGGCGGAGGGTGGTACGCAGACTGGACGTGGGCCGAAGATTGAGGTTGAGGTTGAGATTGAGGATGAGGATGAGACCGAGGCGGGGGCTGAGACGGAACGGCTGGCTCCGGGTGCAGCAGGTGAGAGAACGACGGGCTGGCCATGATATCGGGTTAAAGAGAGAGAGAGAGAAGAGAGACACGAAAAACGTGCTCAGGCTGAGCATGCCCCTGTTGCTGTTGGTGCTGCCGCCGCTGCTGCTGAAGAGCTGAGCCGGAGCCGGAGCTGGAGCTGGAGCTGTGCTTTGCCGGTGCAGAGCACGTCGTATGTCCAATCCACTCCCCACTGCTTGGTACGCAGCCGGTATTCCGGGCTCCCCGTGATGTCGGAATCCGGGGGAAACAGAAAGAAAAAAAAAAAGGGGGCACAGATGGGGATCACCACCGTAGCGATGTTTTCCTGTCTCTTCTCACCCTCTTCTGCCCGTGATGCTGGATTCTAGAACTGAACTTGGGCCTGAAACTGGGCCTGGACCCCGTGCCAGGCTTACACGTCTGAGACAGACCGAGAGACAAACAGAGGCCAATTGGCCCGCGAAGGGCTGATCAACATCTGGCCGAACCCTCTTTGATGGAGAGACAGAGATAGGGAAGAAGAGGGGGAGAGGGGGAGAGGGGGGGGAAGGTTGGTGCGTCGTTCCTTGCTTGCTGTTGGAGGTGCCCTGTGCGCCCACCCAAGCTTCAGCAAGAAGGGTTAGGAAAGAGGAACCAGGCTCAGCAAGTAAGGGATCTACGGCGTAATTTGGCGACGGAGCTCGCTGCAAGGCTTGGTTGGCGGCGGTGGCGGTGGTTGGTGGTTGCTTGGTGTGATGGAGCTCTTGCGCCGGGATTGTGGGCGACGACGGAATAGATGAGCAGTAATAGAAAAGTGTACAGCAGAGAGAGGACTTGATAGAGACAGAGCGAGATAGAAGGGGGGATAGAAGGTGGCCTGTAGGGGAGGTACGGGCGGGACTGGGGTTCTGGGGTTTCGGACGGAAGGACAAGGACCAAGCCAAGAAATGCTTGGCTTTCCGTTTTCAGGGTTTTGAGAAGGTCGCCTGAAATCTGAAGGGAAGGCAAAAAAGAGGGGAAAAGAAAGTTCAGTGTTGAAGGGCTGTGAACCGAGAATCAAGCGACGAGGAAATTAATTTTTAATGGTCCAGAATCGTTTAAGAGAGAGAGAGAGGAAGAGAGGGGGGGGGAGGACCTGGACGGAGGTGAGAAATGAGAAATGAGGATGGGGTAGTGAGGAAGGTGCGAAAGAAGGGGGGCGAGTGTCGAGAGGGAAGGGTCGAGGATGACGGCAGCAGCAGCAGCAGCAGCAGCAGCAGCAGCAGCAAGCAGCCAGCATGACATGTGTGTCCCATGCATTCAGACATCATCCAGATTAAGCATAATACTTGCAAGAGGTGCTTTTCTTCCTTGGGGAGACCAACAGGGGTGACATTGGAGCTATGCTGGCGTCTCACGCGGCGGGTCGAGACCATTTGGGCAGAGTTGAAATGCCAATAGAGACAAAATAAGAATATAATTTGTATATGATGAACAAGCCTCAAAAGAGATTAAACTTTGCCTGCATATACTACGTAGTATGTATGTTTTACAATATGCAGGAGAGGGGAAGGGGGGCAACAAGCGGCGTATGTGTGAATATTGGACTATTCTTGGCAATCGAGTCGAGACGTTGACAGTAGCACTAAACAACCCGGGAAAAAAGGAAAAAAAAAAAAAAAAAAAAAAAAAAAGGCTACGAACGTAGGACGGACATAGCGACGCCGTCGCCGCCGCCTCCTCCCTCTCTTCCTCCTCCTCCTCCTCCTCCTTCTTCTTCTTCTCCGCGGCGCCGCTCTCGTTTCTTTGTGTTTCCCTGCTGGAGGACCTAAGAGGATAAGACAACCCCTAATTTTGATCTGGTGCTGTTGGAGGGGGGAAGAAAGGGGGGGTTCAGCACTAGCACCGAGGTCCGTAGGCCCAGTACGGACGGACGTACAACAATGTATCTACCATCGCAATACATAGTACAGGGTACTTCCTCAGGCCTGCACTCATGTAGAGTAGCGCTGGTACTATGCAAGGTGGTAATACAGTAGTGGTAACCAGCATGAATTTGCCATAGTACTGCATACTTGTCCCTGTGTACCTCTGCTAGAATCACATTGTAAATACAGGATCCTGATCGCGGTAAAGGTCGCAGTGTGGCGTAGGCGATGAACCCTTACCGGAGACACTGCGTACAGTATGTAGATACGCGGACATGATGAAGGAGCCACAAAGGTCACCAGCACCGGTTCCCGGGATGCCTTCCCCCTCGTCCTCAGCGCCCCGAGCAGAGATCTTACTTTTGTTTTATTCCCAGGCTTGCGTCCAGACGGACCAAATCTGATGATTTTCTCTCGCTGAGGTTAAATTTACGACAATAACACAACGGGGCAGCCCAGTGGGTTTCAAAAGAGCGGGGGCCAGAGTGGGAAGGAACAAAATTCAAAAGAGGGCAGAGCGAGCTTGATCAGTTGTCCTCGCCCATCCTCGCTCACTGCACCACAAACAACATCGCATCACTAAAACTCCAGAGCCCAGAGCCAACGGGGCGCGACTCCGCAATGGGACATGGCATTTCGCAGGAATAACCGAAAGACTAAATACGATACAACGTGGTAGGCTAACCCACACAGCCAAGAAGGGGCCCTGTTGCCTTGCCAGACCAAACAGCCACCGAGAACAGAATGGGACACACACAGGTACTGCAGTACTTAAGTTGTCATATGTTCGACAGTGACGCGTCCTCAATCTCCATTTCGCAATCCGCCCTTGTCCCCCCCCCCCTTCTCTCTCCTCCCTCACCAGTCCAGCGTCGTCGCCCACCGGGACGTGCCACCTTTGCAAGGCGGCTGAACATACATCCTCCAACTGCGAGCCTCGGCTTGACCTCTCGAAAGGGAATGCCACGCCGGCTTGGCGAGAAGCACGAGAAAAACATTCCCAGATCCCAGCGGATGGTGGTGATGGGGGGAGGAGAAAAACCACCTCCTCCTCCCTCCCCCTGTCCTGCATCGCCGTTTAAAGTCGCAGCTCTCCCGCGGAGACAGTCCCACCGACTTCGTGGGGTGCAGAGCAGGAACCACAGTACGGCTGCACTGTACTGTACTATTACATCAACAAGCACATGCTGCTGCAGGCGGCCAGCTAGGATTCGTGGGGCTCGTCCGCTGGTGAGACGGGAACGACGACTTCTTTCGTTAGGCCGGAACGCCCGACTTCTGGCGATGCGGTGTGCGCTTTGGCATTGTACCGACTACAAACCCAGGAACGAGAAAGATCTGTTTGACCAGCATCATGGCATCTCTCGGACAACTCAGCCAGCCCGCAGCCCGCGCGGTGGCTGGAAGAGGCGCTCGCGCGGTGGACATGCCCTGCCCAACTCGCCACCACCTCGTATCAGCCCTCGAGAGCCCCCGTCCAGCCAGCTCTCTCGCCAGCACCTGTCCCAGATAGCATACAGTGTGCCACGATGAGGGATGGAACCACCACGTCAAGCCTCGCCTTGGAGCTCTTGTTTGTGTGTGTGTTTCGGTACGTCGGCACCAGACAGACAATCAGACAAGGCCAATGTATTAAGACACCTACCGGGCAAGGACCCGGGGCTTTGGCTCTCCCATCATGCTCCAGTACACAGTACAGGCCTGTCCCCAGGGAAAGGGGCGTGCCTCCCAGCTCCTTCTCCTCCTCTTCCTGCTACTAGCTGCTACTACAAAAGCGTATCGGCAAGTGCTCCGGCCGAGGGGCACCTACCTCATTACCAAGCAAGTACACTACGATATCGGGCACGAGTTCCCATTGGAGCGTCCTCCTTTAATGGCGTCGAGGGCAGCACGGCAGCTGTCATCTGATGGAGTCTTCCTACTATGTGCTAGCAGCCACCGGCCGAGACATGCCTCGATGATTCCAGGATGCCTGCACGCTGTTATTTGTTGAGGGCCAGGGCTAGGGAGCTGCTGTGCCGTCTCGAGCTAATGTCCAGAGCTGGAGCTATTCCGCAGCCGAAGCATCGGGCTTGGACGGAAACATACATGGTTATCCTTTTATATCATTCATTTTCTCATGTGACGCGAACGAGAGGAGGACGAAGAAGCAGCAGCCCTTCCGATCCATGGGGTACGCCGCATCTCGCTTGCCACCAAGGCTGGCTTTCGCTCCCAAGGAGCCACTAAGGAAGATTCACCATCCTCCTCTAACTCTTCTCTCTCACTCTCTCAACCCCCCTTCCTTTCCCTCCCCTCTTGAGTTCCCGTCCTCTCCTCTTCTCTTCTCGCCTCCCCTCTCGAACGTACGTGTGCAGCCCGGATAAAACGGCATTGTTAGACAAGCAAGATCTGGAACCCGGGTGGGGGGTATTGTGTGTCTTTCTTTGTCATTTGTCACTTTTTCCTCGCATTCATGCAGAGTGATGAAGGAGAGAGGCAAAGGGACGTGAACAGGATCCAGTCCCGTGGTACATAGTCCACACCCATGGAGGTACTAGTACATAGTACAGGCCCTCCCTGGAAACGTGGGGCATGCAAGATCCGCTTCAGTCGGGTGGGTATAAAGCTTGGTGCTGCTATAGAGGACAGAAAGCTTCGTTATTTTTTTCTTCCCTTTTTTAGTCCATGTCGCCACGCAAAGTCCAGAGATGTGCGGCCGTGTACCGGTCAGGGACGGTTCAAGCAAGGCATAGGCGGGAGGCGGGAGATGGACCACACACATCCTTTTTCATCCTCATCATCATCACTCATCTCCTTTTTACTTACTAATTAATGTGTTGCGACATCATTTCCCCTGCTCTCTACTCACTCCCCCTGCCTACTATATTATTGTCTGCCCGTCTTTTATTTGTCTGATTTTAATATTTGCACGGCTCAGGAGCCACACCATCCTCCTGAATTGGACTGGGTGTGCCATTACGTGTCACCGTCTCGTTGCCTTTCCTCCCTTTACCCCCAAAAAAACCAAAAACCCTGCCCTGTTCTTATGCATAATACTTACTACGGTACACACACAGACAGACACACCCGCGGCGGACAAGAAACAAAGTTCTTTTTCTTCTCCACTTGCAAACACCGTCGACCCTGGCCTCTCACATCGCTCAGGATTACAATGACCAACCAGCTCCGACATCCTACATCGCTTCGGGATCTGTAGGATCATATATGCATCTTTTGGAGGACGGGGGAAAACTTGGGGAAATACCCCATACCCCATACCCCATACCCCATACCCGTTCTTGTGTCGTCGATCATCTGTCCCCCTCCTTGGCCCTTCTCCTCCAACAACCAACCTCCTCCCCTCCTCCTCCTCCTCCCTTCGAGAATATACTACGTACATCACATCGCCCGCCTCGGGAAGTGGGGAAATCCGTCACGTCCCTCCTCTTCGGTTGCCACCATCGGCCGGCCACCCACACGCACGCACGCACGCACACATCCACAGGCTCAAAGTGAAAGTCTGGGGTAAACCGCCTCCTGCGGTCAACCAAGATCCGAGGGCGCCTCGACCAGTATACGTATACCAAACAGGATAGCTGAATACGTACGGATCACGGTCACGGCTGCGGCAGAGGGTCACTATATTCATGCAAAAGTAAGCAAACAATGGTTGACCTGCCAGGGGCTTGGATTTGTCCAGCCTCTGGGGGCCTCGAGATCCTGAACAGACAGCTAATTCGGTGTTCAGATTGACGCGCCGTCGGCCTCTCTTACTTCTTTTTAACTTCTTCTTTCTTGTTCTTCCTTCTTTGGGATGTGACAAGGGCCCCCGTCACCACTTATTAATAATAGACCGACACGGCAGAACCTTACGGGTCATTTATGGTGGTTTTGCGTTGTGGCCGGTTTTCCGTAGACAGCTGCCGTCGCCAGGGTACCACGGTCCCTCCTCCTTGGACGCTACTGCTTGCAACTTGGTATAAGACCCATTCTACATGTCGCTCTCTCTCTCCCCTCGGACCAGCCATCGGCTTGAAGAAACAGCAGTGCTCCCTGAGACCGCAGAGTGAGACATTCGAGAAGATTTCCCCGAGGAATCTGTTGTCCTCCCTCCCACCCCTCTTTCCCCACCCTCAACGTCTTGGACCTTCGCTTCAGTCCAAGGTCTGGAGCAAGGGAAAGAAAACCAAATTCCTTGAAGTAGACTGGATCCAGCAAAAGCGTGGACCACACCCCTTTTCCCTCCCGACTACCTTTTCCACCGGGTGGCTTCTTCTTCCTAGAGAGAAAAACAAAAAGCCACATTCCTGCGCAGCACCGGCCATCACCCCTTGTTGTGTGGCTATCTGTACAGGTTTCACTCTCTTCCTTCCCTCGTCACTCCTCCTCTCGCAACTCAATTGAGCCGGACAAAATGGCCCGAGACGATATTGCAGCCACCTTACAGGCTGACCACGAGCTGCCCAAGATAGAGAGAATCAGGCAGAGGACACTTGGAAATGTTCGACTCCGTCACCATGAGACTAACGAGATTATTCTCGTCCCTACGCCTTCCAATGATCCTAATGACCCCCTGAACTGGTACGTTTGTCTCCCCCTCCTGTGACTGAGTTGTCTCGGGCCACACACCGCCCTGTCTCTCTCTCTCTCGTTCTCTTCGGTAGATCTTTCTCTCTGATTACCATTGACTGACAATTTGATGAAAACAAACAGGCCACAGTGGTATAAAAAATGTATTGCCGTGCTCATCTGTCTGGCTATGCTCTGGTGCAACTTCCTGGCGGCCGGTCCTACGGTTGCCATCGTCCAGACCACGCTGAGCTTCTTCCCCGGCGCGAGCCCCGAGAGCGACCCAGCCCAGTTCAACACGAATATCTCCAAGGTCTCGTACTTTTTCACCACGACCGCTCTCATGCAGGGCGTGGGAAACTTCTTCTGGGTGCCCATCGCCAACAAGTACGGCCGCCGGCCCGCCTACGTCTTCAGCTACACCCTCTACCTGGCCTGCGCGATCTGGACCTGCCTCGACCGGTCCTTTAGCGGGTTCCTGGCCGCACGCATCATCATGGGCCTGGGCGCCGGCGCGGCAGAGACGCTCGCCCCCGTCACCATCTCGGACGTCTTCTTCCTGCACGAGCGTGGTGCCATCATGGCCCTGTACACGTCTTTCCTCTCGGTCGGCGTGGCGTTTGGAATCGTCATCTCCGGCCTGGTCACCATCGACCACACCTGGGGCGTCATCTACGAGGTCGCCTCCGCCTTCATCGGCCTGATCCTCCTCCTGGCCTTCTTTGCCTTCCCAGAGACGGCCTACAGGCGCGAGGAGAGGCTCATCGAGGAGGCCCAGGCCCGCGAGCAGCAGAGCACAGTCACAGAGACGCACTCCCAGCACGCCCACGACCCGACCACCTCGTCCGAGAAGGCAGCAGAGGAGAACGGCTTCGACACAGACGTGGAGCAGCCGCCGGCAGCCTCTACGTCTAGGTTTCAGACCCCGCACCGTATCCCCTACCTCCAGCGCCTGCGCCTCTTCAGCGGCGTCTACACCACCGAGCCCCTCTACAAGATCTTCCTCCGCCCCCTGGGCCTCATCTGCCTCCCGCCCGTGCTGTGGTCCGCCCTCGTGCAGTCCGTCACCGTCGGCTTCGTCGTCGCCGTCACCTCCAACGTCGACACCGCCTTCGAGGCCACCTACGGCTTTGCCGCATGGCAGGTCGGTCTGTGTTTCATCTCTGCCTGCATCGGCTCCATCATTGGTGTTCCTGCCGGCGGCGTGCTGGGTGACCGCGTCGCCGACTGGTTCACCAGGCGCAACGGCGGCGTTCGCGACCCCGAGATGAGACTGCCTGCTATGCTGCCGAGCCTGATCTCCACGCCTCTTGCGCTGGTCTTGTACGGCGTTGGGATCCAGAACAAACTGCACTGGATATGTCCTACGATTGGATTGGGTCTTTGTAAGTTTCTCAAAGTGCTTAATACAAGGTACTTTTGGTTCAGAAAAATACAGCAAAAAGCTAATGTGGTTTCGTGTGTGCCAGTGAACTTCTCCATCGTTCAGGGGACCAACGTTTGTCTGGTTTATGTGATTGATGCGTATCGGCCTGTAGCAGGAGAGATCACGCTGGCGGTGATGGGATTTAAGTGTAAGTGTTCCAATTACCTTTTTTGGGGGGAGGAGCTTTCATTAAGGGCTCGATAATATGATGTATGGTATGGTCGCTAACCACTTCATCCAGCCATGTTCGGCTTCCTCCTCTCCTTCTACACCAATCCCTGGGTCAACGAGGCAGGCTACGGAAATGCCTACGGCGCCATGGCAGGTATAGCAGCCGCCGTCATCATCCTCTGGGTGCCGCTCTACATCTGGGGTAAGCGTATCCGCCATGCTACGTGGTCCTGGCCGGTCATCTCGTCGATTCACTGGGATGATGATCGTGAGGTGGGCGAGTAGTAGCACTTGGTATATGGACATTGTCTTTGCCATGTGTTGTTCATTGACAATCCGGCCGGGGGAATGTTCCCTCCTGCAGTTTTCCTTTCTTTTTCTTTTCTTTTCCCCCCCCTTGTGCGAGGACTTTTCATTTTCTCTCTTTTGTTTTCCTTGGTTCGAAAAATTTTGATGACGATAATCACGTCAAGCAAAGTTGAAAGAGAAAAGAAGAAAGAAAAAGAAAAAAATGGCCTGCTTGGCCATGGTGTGTGTCTGTATGTGTGATGCGCGACAGCGTTTTTCTTTTCTTGTTTTCTTTAATGAGAGCGGATTTTGTGCTTCTTCTCTTTCATCACCAGCAATTGATGAATATCAAAAGATACCAAGGCGATGCCCACCTGGGCCTATTTTGCACCTGTGTTGTTGTTATTGTGGTTGTTGCCATCCATCTTCCTACTTTTATGTTGATTGATGTGATGTGGGTTGGAGAAATATTACTATTCCGAGCTTACTTAGTATCTTTGATTATTCTTTGCTATGCTTTTCCAAACTTGTGTATGCTTTCTGCTAGTCTTTGGCCTTTGTAATAGCTAAGTAGCCACATGAATAATCCTCCTCTCAAGCTTTCTTGGTGATTTCTGTTGCCAATGTCGCTATATTACCTGCTGCTATGAGCAGTTAATGGAGTGGTTTTGTTCCGATCTGCTTTGTGTTCTCCCTCGGTAATCACTGATATCCTTAAGCTGATGCAAGCAAAGAGCAAGAGTACTTATGGAATTGGTGCATGTATACTTGCTTACAGGTTCACCATGGATACTACTAAACACTGCATGAACTAAAGAATGCTGACAAGGAAGGGTACTTTGGGTTCAAGCAAACTTAGAATCAGTGATCAAGACCCTGTATGACAACCCCCCTTCCCTTGAAAGAACGCCACAGCTGTGCGTTCGTCTCTCGGCAGTGTTTTCTGATTCCTCAGAGCCAACTAATGATTTTCTAAAAACTCAGATAGCCACCGTCCATGACCACATTCTGACCAGACACGCTCCTCATCTTGACGAGCGCAAGGACCTGCTCGGCAACGTCCTGAGAGGGAGAAGAAGGGGAAAAAGAGAGACCATATTAGCACATAAAAGGTCTTGATAAGTACGACACAGGATTGTCTTACCTGTACAGTGGCGAGCCTTTGAAGCTTGGTGGCGTCCTGCATGGCCTGGATCCTCTCTTGTGGAAAGATCTTCTCTGCCCATTCCTGAAAAGAAAGCAACAGGAATATCACCAACGTCAACTTATTGTAAGCCTCTTCAACTTTTCTTCTTCTTTTATGGTTTGGAATAAGAATAAAAATAGCAGAGACAAAAAAAAAAAAAAAAAGGAAAAGAGCAAACGCACCGTCATCATAAGCCCAGGACTAACACTATTCACCTTAATCTTAGGCGCCCCGATCTTGGCCAGACCGCGCACCAGGTGCAGCTGGGCCGCCTTGGTGACCGCATACGCCAGCGAGCTGCCCGAGACATGGACGCCGGCCAGGCTCGCGGTGGTGATGAACGAGGCAGGGGCCACCACCCGAGGCAGCAGGCCTGTAGGCTGCCTCGAGGTACGGCCTGGCGGCGTGCATGAGCCACAGATGGCTCTTTACATTCATGGTGTAGCAGCGGTCCCAGTCGTCCTCCTCCATGTTGTCGTCCAGGCTGGAGATGTCGCGCAGCCTCGTCCAGCCGCCGTTGCTGAAGACGACGTCCAGTCTCTTCTCTGGGGAAGCAGCAGCAGCAGCAGCAGCAGTATCAGGCCTGCACATGACGGACACAGCCTCAGCAACGAGCCGGTCCACGTCGGCCCGGACGGCCAGGTCCGCGCGGACGGCGTGGAAGTCTGTCCGTCCGGGCTGCGGGGTGAGGGTGCTGACGGTCTGGAGGGTGGTGAGGAGGGCTCTGGCGCGCTGCTCGTCGCTGTGGTAGTTGATGACGACTCGCATGCCGCTGCGGGCGAAGAGGGTGGCTACTGCGGCGCCGAGGCCTGCGGAGCCTGCTGTGATGAGGGCGATGGGGGGTTCCGGCGGGGCTGTGGTGGTGGTAGCCATGGTGTAGTATGTGTGTGTGTGTGTGTGTGTATCAGTAACAATAACTGTAAATTGCTCTGGCCTGTGTCCAAGGTTGTTATCCGTTACAGCCGATCTGCTGGTTAGTTTGTCGGATGAGGTTTGTTCCCCCGGTCCCTCAGCTGAAACTATCACTCTCAAAGTTTCTCGTGATACAGGTCATCAAAACTCTATACGAACGCGGTATAAGCTGAGAATCTACCAAGTAACCAAGTACATCAACTAATGCCAGGTGTGTACGGAGTACAGTAAGTCGGGAGCGGGGGGGAGAGGAGGGCTCCGTTTTTCCCCCAGAAAATGGGTGTGGGCCCTAGAGTTAGCATACCAGAAGAAGATGGATACCATACCAGGCATATCTTCGTACAGTAAGTAGTACACAGTACACAAATCCACTTTTTCCCCACGATGCATGGCTTATTTTACTAATGTAGCCTGTGCCATAGTGACTCAAAGTCCACAAGTACCGAATGTACAGTACCTCCTCCCCTCCTTCTTCTTCCTCTCCTTCTTCACAGGGAGGTAGGTTCCAGGTTGAGTCCACCTCGTGGGGACCGCCACGGGAGCCCCCTTCTTCCCCAGATCTCGTCGCGTGCTTGCTTTGCTCTAGTTTCCTCCGAGATCAGTTGCCGACAACAGGTTTCCACTTTCAAGGAACAGTGGGGGGAGAGATCGGAAGAGGGAAGGAAGAAAAGCCAAAAATAAAAGAAAGAATAGTAAAAAGGAAAAACCTAAAAAAAAAATAAAAGGGGGGGCAGGGGGCTCGAGTAGCAGGTCGGATAGAGGGAAAATCTTTTTATTATTCATTTTTCAGCTTAATATCGGCAAGCAGGGCTGGGATAACACGGCAAGGTGGAGGGGAAAAGGGAAGAAGAGGTCTCAGATGCACTGCCATGGTGCGTAGAAAGTACATAGCAATCAGAAGCAAAATGCCTTGTACCATAGTAAAATATGCATTTTATATTGTCTGTCTGTATATGTACCTTCTCACGGTCCCGTTTCTCCCTTCTTCCCCCACTTCCCGTAGCCAGAAGCAAGAAACCCTTGTTCGTGTGTCTCCGCTTTCTTGTCCAGACTGCCCAGGTGGCGTGTGTGCATCACCTTGTCTTTGAATTTATTCCTGTACGATAGTTTCAGTCAAAGGGGAATTCCCGGCCCTCTCTTTTTCCTTCCGATCGAGAAAAGGGGAACAGGGGGCCAATACTACGCCAAGGACGTAAGTCGTAAACCGAACGTGATGAGATGGGATCGGCAAAGATCTTTGTGGCCAGCTCACACCACACACAATAGTACTCGCATGGAGCACCAACATCCGGTGTGTGTGGGTATGTGTGTATGGGTGTGGCATCGCATTGCTTTGAATTATTGTTTTTGCCACCCGTCTCCTCAAACCAATACAAAGAAGAAGAAGAAGAAGAAGAAGAAAAAAAGAGAGAGGAAGGGGGCCGAGTTCTGCTCCTGTACATACTTACACAGTGGGTTGGGCACATGAGGAGGAGGACACGAGTCTTCTTCCGATATTGTCATCCGAGGCACCGGGGGAAACAATACTGTACAGGTACATCAATCCTGTGTGCGTGTGTCTATCTGTCTGTATCCGTCCGTTCCCTAGGGATACTAGATCCGAATCCGGGTGGGCGGAATCCTGTCGGGTTCTCTTCTCCCCCTTCCCTCCTCCAACCAAAAGAGGGACCCATAGTCCCTAGCACGCCGTCACGGTTACGTATTGGGCACGCACAGTCCAGTAAAAGGTGCTCATTTCGCCGTGTTTGATGGGGAGGGCGCTTGTCTGCTCTCTATCTCGTCTGTTCTGTCTGACAGGTCATGTTCGCTCCGTCTCCTGCATGCGACTCCGGATATTAGAAGGTGTTGCCTCAATAGTTCCTGTCTCAGCCCTCCTCAGTTGGGTTGTCACGCCTGCTAATCCTGGGGCGGCCCTGTAGACTTTGGGACCGTTAACTTATCTCACACACACGCACACACCCTTCTCCCGCCTCCATCTCGATATACGAGACCTCGTTTTCCCTCCTCCCTTTTTTTTTCTCATCACACCACTTTTCAATTCTCCTACAGGGATCAAGTGAAAATAAAGAACCGGGTCAAAAAGACAGAAAAAAAGAAAGAAAGAAAAAAAAAGGAAAAAAAGAGGGGAAATAGAAGTCCAGGACTGGGGAACCATCTATCAAACCATCCTCTCTCTCTGCTTATCGTCCTTCTTCTTATTTTCCCCCCTCTCTCTCCCGTCTCGTTTTATTCCCTGCGGCCCATACTATATCCTCCTCACTCATAAATTCAAGGCCCACAACCCGCTTACCTATTTGTCCCTCCTCGTCCTCCTTCTTTTTTTCTTTCTTCCTTTTCTCCCTCTTTTCTTCCTTCATTCTTGTTCTTTCTTCCCTACACTCCCCCCTCCCATCAAATGTCTCGTTCCTAGACTGTAAGAAAAACAAGAGGAAAAAGAAGAAAATGGATAGTAGCAAAGACAACAACACCGTCACCAACGGCACCACCACCAATGGCGCCGGCCTTGGTGCTGCTGTCAACGGTGGCCACCACCTTGCCCCCACCTACACCAGCCCAAACAAAGTCGGTCTGACAAGCCCCCTCGTGGACGAACACCCAACACCACTCAAGGTGATCATAGTTGGTGCTGGAATAGGTGGTCTCTCGGCAGCCTTGAGCCTGCGCCGCAACGGACACCATGTAGAGGTACTCAACTCAAGACTTTTATACTATATATTTTTTTTTTTTTTTTTTTTTTTTTTTTTTCCCTTTTTCAAAAGAAATCAACCTCGCTGCCCTTCTTAGACACACAAACACACACTAACACACCCCTCCTAGCTCTATGAACAATCCCGCGTCGCCAACGAGACCGGCGCCGCCGTCCACCTCTCCCCCAACAGCAACGCCGTCCTCCGGCGCTGGGGCATCCTGGCCGAGACCTTCGGCGCTGTCCCCAACGCCCGCGTCCAGGAGCGCGACTATCTCGGCAACATCACTAAGGATGTCCACTGCGGCGGCGCCGCCAGCAGGCAGTGGGCGCACCCCTGGCTGCTCTGCCACCGCGTCAGCCTGCACGAGAAGCTCAAGGCGCTGGTGACGGACAAGGAAGGGGAGGGCCCGCCTGCGGTGCTGAACACCTCCTGCAAGGTGGCTGGTCTCGATCCCGAGAAGGGCGAGGTGAGGCTGGTGGACGGGAGGACTGTTACTGGGGATGTTGTCCTGGGGGCGGATGGGGTTTATGTGAGTTTTTCCTTTTATAATCTTACTCATTTTCTCTTATTATCATTATTATTATACTCATTCGTGAGTGTATGAGAGAGTGTGAGTGAGTAAGACTGACGAAAAGGCCAAAACAACAGTCCAAGACGAGGGCGTGCATCAAAGACATGAAGCTGTTTGGCTCGGGAAAGGCTGCGTTCCGGTTCCTGGTGCCTCGCAAGGCGTGCCTCGAGGATCCTGCCTGCAGGTCCGTCGCAGAGATGAACGACACCCTCATAATGTGGTATGGCTCCGATAGGAGGGTTGTCATGTATCCCTGCAGCGACAATGAGCTGCTCAACTTCGTGTGCATCCACCCTGACACCGAGTCTCATGCGACTCCTGGCGATGGTGAGAACGACCTTCCTCCCCCTCTTCTACTAAAAAGAGATGAGAATGCGGCTGGCTGACTGGATTTCTTCACTAAATGCAGAGTGGGACAAGCAGGGTGACCTGGAGCAGATACTCAAGGTCTACAACGGCTTCGACCCTGCGTGCCTGGCCCTCATCAAACAGGTCGACCCCCACAGATCAGCGTGTGGAAGCTCCTGGACATGGAGCAGCTGCCCACCTGGACCACAGGGAAACTCGCCCTGCTCGGTGATGCCGCTCATCCTTTTACACCTCGTAAGCCTTTTTCCCCTTCATGTGTAAAATGCATTATGTACGTCATCATCACCTCTGACCGGAAGAAACGACAAACAGACCAGGGCCAAGGAGCAGGCCAGGCGATCGAGGATGCTGCGTCGCTCTCCATCGTGCTGCCTCGGGGTACTCCTCCAGCGGAGACCCCTCAAAGGCTGAAGCTGTACGAGCAGATCAGGTACAAGCGCGCACATACCATCCAGCAGTACTCACGTGACGCAGGCAAGGACTGGGTAGACGGGAAGCCCCAGACAGACAGTGAGTCCCCCCCCTCTTCTTCATGACCACAAACAAGTAGTAACACTGGCGGCACAGTGATGGCTTACACAGGCTACAACTTTGGCCATGACGAGATCGACAACTCCAGAGACATCTACAAGCGCTGGAAGTGGTCACAAAAATCCAACATGTACTGGCGCATGCCCATCGGCTTCGGCCCCTTCCCCGGACCCCGTCAGGATGCCTACGGCCGCGCCCTCCAGGATGGGCTGCAGAGGACCTTCTCGACTGTGTCGATCAAGTTCAAGACCTCGCGCACCTACCTGCAGACGCTGTTCCCGACGGCCCAGTTCCGCTTCAAAGACCCGGCCACGGTGTGCCAGGCCTCCATCTCCGTGACCGAGCTGGACAACATGCAGTGGCTAGGCGGGCACGGATATCGCCACATGGGTCTGTACATACACGGGGTCGAGTATGTGAAGAAGGACGGCAGCGTGCTGTCTGGTACGCACATGGCGGTGCTGTTCGAGTCGCTCACGGATCCCATCGTCTCTGGGAGGGAGGAGCTCGGCATGCCCAAGCTGTTCTGCGACATCGACATTGAGCGCGGGGCCGAGTCGGTGCGCGTGGCTGCGAGCTGGCGCGGGGCCAGGTTCCTGGAGATGAGCCTCGCGGGTCTCCAGGAGGATGATGTCTCGACCGAGGCCGGCACTATCGGTGGCGAGGATGACTATGGTATCCTGGTGTACCGGTACATTCCTGCCGTGGGAGAGCCTGGGAAGGCGGATTCCGAGTATGCGGTTGTGGTGCCGCATGCCGAGGAGCAGCCCAAGGGGACGGTGAAGAGGGTGATGAGGGTTCCTGCGGCGGCGTCCTCGTCAAAGGCCGCCGGGGCGGACATCAAGGCGGAGGGTCTGGACTGGACACAACTGCCGACGCTCCATCATGTCGCGAGCGCGCTGGCTGAGATTCCTATCTATGAGGTGGTGAGCGCCAAGGTGGTGGAAGGGTCCGGAGTTCCTGATGTGAGCGCCGCCAGGAGGATCGAGTAGTAGTCCCTGGTGTGGAGGTGCTTGTTTCCAGTATTGCAGAATGTGATGAGATGGGAGACTTTGTCATTTCCTTTTTTTTTTTTCTTCTAAAATCTACTGCTTATATCCAACAGACTGTGACGGGCACCTGCCCTGCCCTGCCCTGCCCTCCGGTGCCTTCCTAGATGGCTTCAGGTCAGCCTGGGTCTGTCTGGGTTTCCTTCCTACCTTCCCTCGTTCTTTTCTTCGCTCTTTCCTTCTGTAGCGCAGCCCTCAGTACAGTCTCTTTCCACAGAAAAGCTGTTATGACGTATAAGTGCAGTCACGCTACTGCTTGAGTACTTGAAGTATGTCTCACCACCCCCCTTTTTGGTTGGAAGGTATATTACATGTCTAGAGACTGTGTAACTTGTGCACGTCTTTCTCTCTCTTCGCTCATGCTCGTCCTTTCTGCCCCTCCTCCTCCTCCTCTTCCCACCCAGAAATACCGTCCAAAAAGTGAGACCAGACGTGATCTAGTGTGTGGCTTACATCACTAAATGGACCTACCCCCGCAGAGCCGAGACAAAGACACAACGCCCACGTCACACCTCCCACACCAGAAATGCACTATTTAAAAAACGTGAGACCTATAACGTTATCTCGTCAGTTCATTACAGTCCATGCCACGCAGTGTGCACACAAGCAGAAAGGGAGAGCGATCAACAGTCAACAAATTCCACCAGACATACCCAACCCAGTTGCTCTCCCCTCAACCTCGGCCGAGACTGTGTCCAAAATCCGAGGTCTGCAGTGGCTGGGCTGGGGTGCTTCAACCCAGGGAAAAATCCAGTCCCCCCTCTCCCCTCTCCCCTCTCCTCCACCTCCTCCACCTCCTCCAGTTCCTTTCTCTTTCCCCCCTCTCCTCCACTCTAGACGTTCCCGGGATGGTGCCCGTGTTCGTCTATGCACGTCCTCCACATTCCGAAAAGTTTAATTGCGCCCACCCTCCACGCCTCCTCCACGCTCCCTCCTCTTCTCCTCACCCATCCTGGCAATCCCGGATCTGCGGCTATCGTATTGTGCGTCGGTCCCAATACGGTATGTATTGGGACGGTGCGGGTGAGCCTGTGACGGATTTAGAGAGGGTGTCTTGTCGCATGTAGACTGTGACGTTGCCCAGGCGAAAGAGTGACTGGAGAGGTACTACTGTGTGTACGGTACTTTCAAGTACTCATGGCTTCGGGATGTCATCGGGAGAAATAATATTCCCGTGTTGGCTAGATGGTTACTAGGCCGTCCAACTTCAGCGTGACCGGAGGGAAACGCTATCTTACAGCTTGTGATTTTGGACGGACGAAGAACAGCACACTGAAATATACTTAGTACTTCCTCATGTTTCAGTCTCATTCACCTTGATCCAACACACTTGTTTTCCCTCTCTCTCTCTCTCTCTCTCTCACACACACACACACACACACACAACCTTAACTCAGGAACTCATCTACAACACCTTCCCGAACACACCACTCAAGATGGCAGACCAGAAGGACCAGACCCAACCCCTCCGGACCCCCAACCGCTTCATCACGGATCACAATTCCGAGGGCCTCGCCGTCTGGAATACCACCATCCCCGCAGCCCTCCCCGCCCAGACCATGCAAAACGGCGACAAGTTCTACCTGGGCTACACAACCACATCTTTCCCGCCCAGTTTCAACAACAGCGCCGACATAACCTCCTACGCCCACGACCTGGTCGAGCTTCCAGGTGTCGTGCGTCCAGGCGGCACCGTCCTGCGCCTCGTGGACATCCGGCCAGGGGGCGACTCGCCTATGCACCGCACTGTCAGCCTGGACTACGGGGTCGTGCTCGAGGGCGAGGTCGAGGCCGTGCTGGACTCGGGAGAGTCGAGGCTGCTGAAGAGAGGAGACGTGGTCATACAGCGGGGCACGAACCACCTCTGGCGGAATGCGAGCGGGACGCAGTGGGCCAGGATGTTGTATGTCTTGCAGGAGGCACAGCCGATAGAGGTGGGGGCAAGGCGCTGCGGGAGGATTACGGGGTGGGCATGGAGGATGTGAGGCCGAGCGGGAACTGAGCAGTATGTACGTGGGTTGGTGTCTTTGGGGTGGTGAGAGGGGGGAGGGCATGAGGACGAGGACCAGAATGATTGTTCAAGACTAGATTCCTGATATTTGACACAAACATTTTCATCGCCCATTTTGCTCAACAACTCACTCGTCTCTTGCAATTATAGCTCCCAAATGAGTGGTGTTGTCCACTTGGTCATAAATCTGAGGCAACAATACAGCAGAGTCTTGGGCGACGCAGTTAGGTGGCGACGTAGTGGGAATTCATCTCTGGAAGTTATATGTTGGCACAATTGAGTCCCAGAATTGTGAGATGCTGTTGAGCCGTGTATACATCTCACGTTCATATATGAGACTGTCAGGATTGAGTAGAACGTCAAGATATACCGTGACAGTGAGTACTGTGAGCTCACCCTTTACTACATGAGTGTATCTCACGACCCAGCTTCTCATATTTCATACACAGGGTGTAATGCATAAACCAATACAGAGATTCTTCCTACAAGGCATAGCATAGCAGGCCAACTCTCACTTGCCGACCGAAAGCTTTCCTTTCGACGCACCCAATTCTTCTCATGCTGTACTTACATTACTGACCCACGAGGCCCCATCGCTCCTCCTGCCCATCACGCTTAAACTTTCCATAAAATTGATCACACCTGTGCTGAACACTTGTAATACTTCCTGACCAGCACAACCAATTTCTGGCGCACATAGCTTCAGGATCACAAATCACATCAGGTGGAGGGGGGGGGGTTTGCTGTCCGAAAATATACGCGAGAGGCATTGGTACCCCATCACGTGGTACGGCGTGCAGAGTATCAGTGCCAGCGACCTGAGTGTGGTAGACAGGTTGTATATATATATATATATATAATATATATGTATGTAAGTGTGTAAGTGTGTAAGTGTGTATGCGTATGTGCCCCTCCCTGGTTGTAGACTACTTCAACTCATACAGAGGTTTATGCGTAGTATCGACCTTCTAGCCACGATGCTTCACTACACCACGAGCTCCACGAAACGCTTTATGCTCAGCGAACTGATGGGCTGGATGCCTGAGTGCTCACAATGACATAGGCGCCCATAGCAACACTATCGCCATGAGGCAGATAAAGGGCGTCCTCCTGAAACCCGAGAGAGAAAAAGGTATGCTGACGATGAGACATTCGAAGGACGCAGATATCGCCGTTGGGGTTCGAGGCTGAACTGACGGGTGATATGTCGCCTGTACTTGATTATATGAAACCATGTTATGATAAAGTCCGAAGTAGGTAGAGGAAGCTGGATTGTATTTTTAAGTCTCTGTGGACTGTTTGCTGGGTTTCGGTTGCAGCACGGCAGGTCGATGAGTTGAGTTGGGGGCAACCTCTACTATACAGTATAACTGTAATACATAGTACTATGTCATACAGTAGTAACCGATCATTCTAGTGGGCCATGTCAGGGGCTTGGCCTGCGGGAGTACCCATTGCTTAGTGCTACGGTACCCCACCACTTAGGCCCCTAGGTCACTGAGTTGTGTTGACTTGGTGTATGGATAAGAGCTGGACAGGGGCCTGTCTTGACGCCGCTGACCCCTGTAGAGTCAACAAATAGCAACCAGTAGCGCTTTTGAGTCGCGTGTGCTCTACCAGACTGATTGATTATATCAGCCCAGACGAAACAGACGGTAGGGTGGGTGCCCTTGATAGCGGTTAGCCCTTCCACCTGAAGCCGCAGCAGCAGCAGCAGCAGCAGCACCACCACCACCACCACCACCACCACCACCGACCAAGCAACAGCAGTCGGTCAGCCTCGTCGGCCTCGCCCACGTCTCGCCGACGTCTCGCCGTCGATAAATGCAGCACATGAAGTGCACCATCCACCCTCCCGCTCTGTTCCTCCCGCAGACACACCGATCTTGCGCCCGCGTCGCTTGAGACCTCAGCACGCCCGCAACCACCCCCACCACCTCCCTCGTCTCACACACGGTCCGAGGAGCTTCCTCAAATGTCGTCGCCCAATATTCCCCCGACGCCACCCCCTCTCCCTCCCCTCCCCTCCCTCGTCCGCGCCGGACACCTTCCACAATGACGAGCTATACGACCTAGGGTGTCAGTACCGAACAACTCGTTTTCACAACAACGAGTGCGAGAGATACCTCGACTGCCCGACCCACTCGATAGCGAGGCCGGGTGGATATGGCTCCTCAGTGCCTTATGACGAGATGCCGTCTCCTACGCCCCCTGAAGGGCTCGAAGTCGAGGAAGACAGGATGGAAGACAGAAGGGAAGAGGACGCCCGAGATGACTTGAACCTCGATATTGACGGTTTCGAATACTTGGGCGGGGGCGGCCCGCGGCCAGTTATCACCCGCAGGGGGCAGGACCGGGACGTCATTGACCTGACGAGGTCGCCGTCTGCAGGACAGCGACAACCGGACAGCACAGAAGTGATCGATCTGACTGGTGACTCTAATGGAGAAGACCCAGGACCACCACGACGACTGCCGGGGCCGGCGCACCAGCAAACACATGATCAATCCTCGTATCCTGAGGGGCGCAGCGCGGGCCCAGGACGGGGAGGAGCTGCAGCAGAGCAGACAAGATCCTGCTGCCGCCTCGGCCCCGGGTCCGCCGTCATTGAGAGCTGGTGCTGTGTCCCCTTCGGCGCAGAGACGGCCTGCTACACCGCCGTCGCCACCCCCACCTACACGGCGCCGTACATCTACGAACCAGTTTGCGGGGCCACCTTCTCAGAGCGTGCACTTGCACCTGCAGCAGCAGTTGCGGCACCAGCAGCAGTTGCAGCAGCAGCGGGCAATACAGCAGCAGCAGCAGCAACGTCTGCAGCAGCCGCACAGACCTTCAGTGTCTAGGAGACCCTCAGACATTGTCCTACCAAGGTGGCAGCCCGATGCCGAGGTCACATTCTGCCCAATCTGTCGGACACAGTTTAGTTTCCTGGTCAGGAAGCATCACTGCAGGTGCGGATTATCCCGAGCAACTCTTGTTTTTCTTCTTTTTTTTTCTTCTTTCTTTGCTTTTCGTTTTGGCTTTTTGTCGAGCTTAACAGGTGCTGATATGATCGATCTCTCTCTCAATCTATAGAAAGTGCGGGAGGGTCGTCTGTAGTAGCTGCTCGCCTCACCGCATCACCATCCCCTACCAGTACATAGTTGTACCTCCTGGAACACCGCGGCCTGGTGTCCAGAGATATCCATCTTCTCTGATCAGTGGTGAGGGCGGGTATGCGGACTTCAGCAGCCTCGGGGGCGGGGAGAGGGTCAGGTTATGCAACCCATGCGTGCCAGACCCCAACACGAACCCTCCACTGGGGCAGCAGTCATCTAGCGTGGGTAGGACCCATGGCAGGTCACAGAGCACTGTCGACGTATCCGCATCACCATACGGCCCGCCTGGGCCAACAAATGTCACCGCTTATCTTAGGAACAGAAGCGCTACTATGGTAAGCCCGCATATCCTTTCCCGATGTTTTTGTTTCCTGCAAGAAGAAAGAAAGAAGGTGCTGATCCGATTGATAATGCAGCTCCCGAGGACCTCTGGTCAGTCGTCGGACAACCACTCGTTCCAGCCTACACAGAACCGGATATTGAGCGGGACGCCACCCAACAACTACTCATATACCAGCAGGTTGCCGCCCACTTACAACGGCCCATACATTTCGGCGCCAGGAGGCACTCACCATCCCCACAGGGCACACAGGCTTCGGTCCTCGCTGCAAACTGGCCAAGAATCCGCGCCGTCATCATCATCATCCGCCGCGGCGGCCCAGAGGAGACCGTTACCACCGGACCCGCCTCAGCTCGCCGAGGAAGACGAGTGCCCAGTCTGTCACCGCGAGCTGCCGCCTCGAAACCTGCCGAACTTCGAGGCGCTCAGGGAGGCACACATCAGTGTCTGCATCACGTCTCACAGCACCTACGGAGGAGCACCGGGGGCGGAAGGCTCCAGCTCGCAGCCCAGGCGGACGGGGATGTTCCCGTACCTGGCGACGGAGAAGGACTGCGTAGACAGCGCAGAGTGCACCATCTGTCTGGAGGAGTTCGAGGTCGGGGTTGCGATGGCACGGCTGGAGTGTCTGTGCCGCTTCCACAGGGACTGCATCTCGAGGTGGTTCGCCAAGAACCCGGGACGGTGCCCCGTGCATTCGCATGACGGTCATGGGTTCTGATGTGATGGCGACGAAGCTCATGCTGCGTGGAAAGAGAGAGGGAGAAGGAGAGGGTTTGTGTGTGTCTGGGCGTTGGTTGGACATGTTCTCATAAGCGGTTTCTTTTGGTTGGCATGGCGTCCCGGCGTGTCTCTCTTCCTTTTCTTGTTTTACTGGTAGGGCTATTTATACCCTCTCAACGGCCCCCCCCTCCCTTACATATCTGCATCATTTATCATGGCTCCTTTCTTACTCCCCTTTTCTTTCCTCTCCTCGTCTTTTCTTTTCAAGCGGCAGCATTTTTGCGTTGAAACAGCGCTGCTTAGATCTAGAACGGAGATGCATGTGTACGTGCATGTGCACACAACGGCAAATGTATACGAGACGGAGCAAGAAAGCCTAAGTATGTTGATGCATAAGCGACTTTCTTTTTCCCCCTCTTCTTCTTTTTCTCTTTAGTCATCGAGCGACCTTCATTACATATTCTGAATAAAAGCGATTGTGGTCAGGTGGCGAGCATTCCGTGATGCGGGATTCTTGGGGCCTTGTGGCGTTGTTTCTTGAGAAGCAAGAGTTGGAAGGTCTAGTTGGCCTCCAAAAGAGTCTCGCCAATCCGGGTCTTGGGTTGTTATCTACCACTGCTTGCTGCTTGCTGTTTGTTACTGCCTGTGCTGCGTGGGCGGCTATCAGCGGCAGTGCGCCAGCCCTGGGACCCTTGCTTATCGCTGGCTGGCTGCGGGCTAAGCACTTAGTACACTGCACAGGCAGTGACTGACTATTACTGGGCCTTTCCTTCCTTGGACAAAGACCAACAACACATACTCACGAACGTTACTCAACTCCGAAACTCACCCACCGTGCTTTCCTTCCTTTTGTTTCCCACACACATTTTCTCTTGGGTCTTGCTTTCTGAATCTGTCCTGTGTATCCCCCCCTCCCTTCTTTTTCTCTCCCTCCAGAAACGGAACCCAGAGACATAAAAACCCTAGTGGGATGCCTCGAGCAACTGCCCTCCGAGCCGCCAGGGCGCTGGCTCCGAGGTCGGCTGTCAGTGTCGCCCACCACGGTGGAGGAGGTCGACGTTTACTACACAGATCGGCTAAGAGACCGCAAGAAATACTGGCGACCGCCGCAAAACTACCAGATGCAGACCCTATACCAAGGAAGAGTCCCAGGAGTCAATCACCATCAATGACATACTGGAGAGGAGAGCAAAGGCCGGCAAGCTAGTCGCCGGCACGGCTGCGTCTTCTGATAGTGACATGTTCAAGGCTCCTGTGGGTTTCTTTTCTCCTTTCTTTCTTCTCTCTCTCTTTCTATGTGTGGAGGGGCAGGGTATGGACTTGAAAGATTATCGTGGGATTGGCTGACAGTGGACTTCTTCTTACACAGCCGGTCGGAAAATCGAAGGCGAAAAGATGGGATCGTGAGTTCTTCCTGGCTTTCTTGAGCATACCATATGAATGCTGACACATACACCGATTAGACCACCTCACTGCAGAGTCCCTCTCTCGAAAGCCGTGCATGCTTAAGCAGGCAGCAAGGCACCTCAAGAAGCCAGGTCTCATCTCCCTGGGCGGCGGTCTCCCCTGCCCAGAATATTTCCCCTTCGACAGCCTCAGCATGAAGGTGCCCGTACCGCCCAACTTCACCGAGGCATCTACTAAGACGACGGGCAAGACCCTCACCATCGGCAAGCACGACGTCGCCGAGATCCCAGACGCCGTCTACGACCTCGCCATCGGTCTCAACTACGGCCAGGCCACCGGGTCCGCCCAGATGCTGCGCTGGGTCACCGAGCACACCGAGATGGTCTGCAACCCGCCCTATGCCGACTGGCGGTCCTGTTTGACCGTGGGGAGCACAGGCGCCCTCGAGCAGGCCCTGCGCATGTTCTGCGACCGGCAGAGGGGCGACGCCGTGCTCATGGACGAGTTCGCCTTCTCGACGGCCCTGGAGACGGCCGAGCCGCTGGGCATCAAGGTGGTTGGCGTCGCCATCGACCAGGAGGGTCTGCTTCCCGAGTCCATGGATGAGATCTTGTCCAACTGGGATCCAGAGCAACACAACGGCGTGCGCAAGCCGCACGTGCTCTATACGGTCCCCTCCGGGCAGAACCCGACGGGCGCGACGATGGGTACCCAGAGGAGGCGGGACATCTACGCCGTGTGCCAGAAGCACGACGTCTTCATTATCGAGGACGAGCCGTACTACTTTTTGCAGATGGACCCATACGTTCCAGAGGGCAGTGGCGGATCGCAGCAGCAGCAGGCCATATCCTCCGCCGCTGCCGCCGCTCCAGAGTCCGTCGACGAGTTCCTCGACTCCTTGATCCCCTCGCTCCTAAGCATGGACGTCGACGGCCGCGTGCTGCGCATGGACTCCTTCTCCAAAGTCGTCATCCCGGGCTCGCGCATGGGCTGGGTGACGGGGTCCGAGCAGATCATCGAGCGGTACACGCGCCACGCCGAGGTGGCCAGCCAGGGGCCAGCGGGCCTCTCGCAGGTGGTGCTGCACAAGCTGCTGGACGAGCACTGGGGCCACGAGGGGTACTTTCGGTGGCTGATGAACCTTCGGGCCGAGTACACCAAGAGGAGGAACGTCTTGCTCGGGGCTTGTGAGGAGTTTGTGCCGAGGGAGGTTGTGAGCTGGGATCCACCGGCGGCGGGCATGTTTGTGAGTTATTCACTCTTCCTCTTCTTTTCTCCTTGTTTTTCCCCTTCTTTTCGTTCCTGACAGCTAACCTGTCCGACACCCCCCCAAAAAAAACAGCAATGGTTTAGGGTCAACTACAGCCTCCACCCCGACGCAGGCAGGCGCAGCATCCTCGAGGTAGAAGAGGAGATCTTTGACCTGTGCATCGGAAAGGGCGCCCTCGTCGCTCGGGGTTCTTGGTTCGCGGCCGACCACGGCAAGCCCCTTGGGGACCTCTTCTTCCGGGCGACGTTTGCCGCGGCTGCACCAGAGCCGATGCGGGAGGCTATTCGGAGGTTTGGCGAGGCCGTCAAGACGAGCTTTCGCATGTGAGAGGAATCGGAAGAGGGAAGAAGAAATCTAGGCACCGAACCGGGTATCCAAGGATGCACACGCAGTCTGCTGGTGTCTCCCACACAAATATCATATCTAGACTGAGATCTTCCCACCCAATCTTGGCTTCCTGTAAGAAGCTATTCAGAACCTACCTAATCATGCACACGTGTTGCTGCTGTACTCATACGAAAATGAACCTGACGGGGGCGGGGGTCCGTACAAAAGGGAACACCGAAGAGGCTTTTGGATGAGACATGTACTGCAGACGGACTTGCCCGAAGGGGCTGGTGAAGGAAGATCAAAGACTGGCGTCATGACGGTAAGACGGCACTTTGTTGCGCCCGGGGGCGTCACCATGGTACTTTGAGTTTATCTTGGTACTTTGAGATTACCATGGTACTTTGAGGTTACCATGATACTTTACAAGGGCCACCTGGCTATCTGACAACTTTTCACAGGGCCAAAAAGATCGAAAGAGAAAGCGCTCATAGGGAGGCTCGCTGATGTTGAGGTCAATTTGTCTCAGGATACGGGTAAAGATGAGTAAGTACAGGTTGAATCGGAGAGAGAGAGAGAGAGAGAGAGAGAGAGAGAGAGAGAGAGAGAGAGAGAGAGAGAGAGAGAGAGAGAGAGAGAGAACGAGCAAGGCAGGCTGTTCACCAAGTCAGCGTAAGTCGGACTCCGGAACATTGATACCGCCCGGCTGACGGGTTCGTTAGCAGAGAACAACAAACATGCACTTCAGCCTATTATGATGCAGCACTGCAAAAGAAGGACCAAGCCCACTACTCATTTACTACGACCGTGTGCCGTACTACGGCCTGTACAGTAAAGCAACGGAAACATGCATCGCATTGGACAGGAGGAGGTAACGTTTGAGTAGGATCTCGGGGTAAGTAATGCCCACCTGCCTACAGGGTTCAACTAGTCAACGCTGTATGACGCTTACTTCTTGATTTTCTTTTTTTGCCTTCTCTTTTTCTTGCTTTCTCCTCTGAATTAAACGTTGTATTATTCATTACTCGGGATAGAGAGGACACGCATCCAATAAGCCCTGCAGGGCTCCTGAATCCGTCTCGCCACACCGCCTCCGACCCTGACACACCTAGAAAACGAAACAAAAACAGTCATACCCTGAGGGAAAAAGAAACAGTGCATCAGAGGAGGATGTTACTAATATCAGCATTTTGATTGCCTCGAAAACATACCGGGTCAGGAGTCTCTGATCTCTTTCTACAGCTTGGCCCTTTGCGCCACACGGCGTTTTCTTCTGACTCTTTTTCTGTTTTTTAAGCCAGCTTATTGCTTACACCAAAGATCATCTGCAGTATTACATTTGTGTGTGTGTGTGTGTGTGTGTGTGTGTGTGTGTTTACCTAAGGTCCTTTCCCCTCAGGCTTCATTCTCTTCTTGATCGCAAGGTCCTTCGGATTTCTTTTTCTTTTCAAAGAAAATATTCTTGGTGTTATTCGAGCCGATAACTATTCCGCCACTGAAAAAGATACAATCCCCTCTACGCGTGAAGCACAGCCGATGTCTCGTGTGGACCAAACATAGGAACTACCGAGAAAAAAAAAAAAAGAAAAAAAGGAGAATAAAGAGGCTCTCGGCCCAAAAGGACATGCCGCAACCCGCCGGCACTGAGGCGGCCGGAGAGATCATAGGGAGGGTAGAAGGAGGGTCTACCGGCTCAGAGGAGGCTTCCGAATTAGATCGGAAGCATGTTGGTGGTAGTGGTGGTGACGGCCAGGATGGGAAGACGCCTGCGACGGTGGTGACTAGGGAGAGGGAGGCTGGTTGGGGGACTACTTCAGGTGAGAGAGACAGACAGTTTGACACTTTGAGCAAGAAAGATTTCTCTAATACGTGTATACCTGGTTACAGATGTTTTACCTATGCGAGAAAATGGGACTTCTTGATGATGGCAGTCGCTGCGTTGGCGTCTATAGGAGCGGGTGTTGTAAGTCTAATTTGGGGGAAGAAGTTGACCCTGGGAAGTCCAACGTTTGCCAATGGAGAGAGCACATTTTCACTGGTTTTCTTTGAAATCTTTGTCAAGAAACCATTTTCTGACTATCTTCTACAGACTACACCTCTTATGAACGTCGTCTTTGGGAAGCTCGTGGGAGGGATCGCGGATTTTGGCGCTGGAGGTTCAAGCCAGGTGAGTTTCGAGACAGGACTGACGCAAACCCAACCGAATCCGCGATGGAAGAAGGAGGCCAAGTCTAATGACTGACATGATGGGCGACCAAATGCGTTAGAAATCTCTCGATGATAACATCGACCGACAATGTCTCTATATCTGTACGAAGCACTCTCCTTAGTGCTGCTCCCTTGGTCAACTTACTTATCACTGACACTGGCCTCACAATCAAAAGTCTTCCTCTTCCTCGCCAGATTCCTCCTCAACTACCTCTCCAAGTTCTCCCTCCGCCTCATCGGCATCCGCATCTCAGCCGCCATCCGCATGCACTACCTCTCCTCCCTCCTCGCCCAGACCGTCCACGTCCTCGACACAATGCCTCCCGGCGCAGCAGCCGGAGCTATCACCTCCACTGCCAACACCCTCCAGATCGGCATCTCGGAGAAGCTGGGCACGGCCGTCGAGTTCACAGCAGCCATCATCGCCGCTACCACGGTAGCCTTTATCTACTCGTGGCGCGTCAGCCTCGTCACCATGAGCTGCATCCTCTTCATCACCCTGGCCGTAGTCGGCACCCTCCCCTTTATCATCCGCGGCACCGTGCGCCACACCAGGGCTGAGACGAAAGCCGGCGCCGTGGCCACCGAGTCCTTTGCTGCCGTGCGCATGATCTATGCCTGTGGTGCGCAGAAGCGCATGCATGACCGGTACGCGCGCTTTGTGGTCGAGGCCGAGCAGCACGGCGTGTCCATTGCGCCCATCATGGCTGTTCAGTTTGGGGCCATCTTCCTGGGGCTGTGGAGTGCCTTCGCGCTTGCTTTCTGGTATGGCACGCGTATCTATGCAGAGGGGTATCTGGGTGGCGGGATCGGCACGATTGTGGTGGTGCTCAACAATATCCTGCTCATGGCTCTCTCTCTGGAGCGCATCTCTACGCCTCTGGTGGCTGCCAGCAAGGCTACGGTTGCAGCCGCCACGTTCTTTGCCGTCATTGACGCGCCGCGGCCGGACGGCGGGCGGCTCAAGGCGCCAGAGGTCACGGCGGATGGGGACATCGTCCTCTCTGGGGTGACCTTTGCGTACCCTGGGCGCCCTCGCACTAAGGTCCTGGACGGGCTGGACCTGAAGATTGCTGCGTCCAAGGTGACGGCCATCGTCGGTGCTAGTGGTTCGGGCAAGTCTACCATTGTCGGGCTGGTGGAGAAGTGGTACTCGCTGCACGACCAGGTCGTGATAGAGAAGGCTATCGGGAAGGAGGAGAAAAAGAAGAGGGAGGAGAAGGAGAAGAGGAAGAAGGCGGCCAGGGACGCGGCAGGAGAGGAGGGGCTGAGAGCAGACGAGAAGAAGTCCCTCTGGGCCAGGCTGATACCCAATCAGACGAGCGCAGCTGGCCAAGGAGGCGACGGTGACGACGAGGAAGACGCAAGCTTGACAACAGAAGAGGAAGAGAAGAAAGGCAACTCGAGCCCGCCTGTGCAGCTCAGCGGGACGATCAGCACCTCGGGCCACAGCCTAGACGAGATCAACACCAAGTGGTGGCGCACGCAGATCGGCCTGGTACAACAAGAACCTTTCTTGTTCAACGACAGCATCTACGCCAACGTCTGCCACGGCCTGGTCGGGACGCAGTGGGAGCATGAGCCGCTGGACATCAAGCAGATGCTGGCCGAGGAGGCGTGCAAGGAGGCGTTTGCTGATGAGTTTATCGACAAGTTGCCCGAGGTAAGCTATCCTAATAACCTTTTTTTTTAAAAAAAAAAAAGAAAAGAAAAGAAAAAGAAAAAGGAACAATTCTGACAAGTGTAATGTGCTTGAACAAATATAAATAGGGCTATAATACTATTGTCGGCGACGCTGGCTTGAAACTCTCTGGTGGGCAGAGACAGCGTCTCGCCATCGCAAGAAGCATCGTCAAGAAACCAAAGATTCTGTAAGAAAGCACAAGCACACACACACACACACACACAAACCCCTCTGGACCTCTTTTTTTTTTTTTTTTTCTGACACTCCTTCTTTTGCTCAGCATCCTCGACGAGGCCACCTCGGCTATTGACGTGCGAAGCGAGAAGATCATCCAGGCGGCTCTGGACCGAGTCTCTAAGGGCAGGACGACCATCATGATCGCCCACAGGCTATCCACAATTGCCAAGGCTGACAGCATCGTGGTCCTCTCGAGAGGAAAGCTGATGGAACAGGGGACTCACGATGAGCTGCTCCGCAATGAAGACGGGGTCTACTCTGGCCTTGTCCGGGTCCAGCGACTTACGCTCGGCCGAGAAGGCACTGAAGGGCCAGAAGAAGAAAAGACAAAAGACAAAGAAAAGGAAGAAGAAACAGTCGTCATCCAGCCAGTCGTCTCCCGGCGCAAGTCCAACGCCCTCTCCATCGAGGCCGCTCTCGACCAGACCGCCGTCGAGTCGTCCTGGAAAGAAAGAGGCCTCGTCGGCAGCTTCGGCCGGCTCCTGTGGGAACAGAGAATCAGGTTCCCCAACTACGGCATCATCCTCGTGTCCTCAGCCGTCATCGGCGCCTGTATGCCCATGCAGGCCTACCTCTTCGCCCAGGTCATCAACGTCTTCACCATCCCGCTCGACGCGGCCGACGGCCTGTTCCTCAGCCGCGCCTCCTTCTGGTCCCTCATGTGGTTCGTGCTCGCCCTCTGCAACAGCCTCGCCTACTTCGTCATGGCCTACGTGGCCAGCAGCCTCCAGTTCTTCATCTGCGCCGCCTACCGCCAGCAGTACTTCACCGCCCTGACCCGCCAGCCCGTCACCTTCTTCGACGCCGAGGCCAACAGCGTGGGGTCCCTGACGGCGCGCGTGCAGGGCGACCCGAAGCAGCTCGAGGAGCTCCTGGGCGTCAACATGGGCATGGTGCTCGCCTCGATGCTCCAGATGACGGGCTCGCTGGTCATCGCCTTCGCCTACAACTGGAAGCTCGCCCTCGTCGCCATCTGCGTCACCCTCCCCATCGGCCTCGCCTGCGCCTGGTACCGCTTCCGCTACGAGCTCGCCTTCGAGAGGCTGTCGGCCACCGTGTTCGCCGAGTCCAGCAAGTGGGCCGCCGAGGCCATCAGCGCCTTCCGCTGCGTGTCGTCCCTGACCCTCGAGGACGAGACCAACAGCCGCTACAGGACCCTGCTCCACCAGCACGTCGTTGCCGCCTACCGCAAGGCGCGCTGGTCCACCGTCATCTTTGCGCTGTCGGACTCGCTCACCCTCGCCTGCAGCGCGCTGATCTTCTGGTACGGCGGGCACCTGCTGGCCAGCGGGCAGACGAGCGTGCTCAGCTTCTTTGTGTGCTACATGGCTGCCATCCAGGGCGGCGAGGCTGCGGGCATGGGCTTCTCGTTTGGTCCGAATGCCGCTCAGGTCACAGCAGCCGCGAACAGGATCTTGAGCATTCGCGAGAGCAGTGGGGAGCAGAAGAAGCAGACGACGACGACGACGACGACGACGATAGTACAAGGACAGCACGAGAAGAATGAGGAGGTGCCCACAGAGGAGAAGACAACATCTGGAGGAGGAGGAGGGAGGAGGAGGAGGAGGAATACCAGATGCGGACGGTGGGGTGCGGATCGAGCTGAGGGACGTCGGGTTCAAGTACCCAACCCGCGACGTCTCCATCTTCAAACACCTCAACATGACGGTCGAAAAGGGCCAATTTGCAGCTCTGGTCGGCGCCAGCGGCGCAGGCAAGTCAAGCATCGTCGGCCTGCTCGAGCGGTTCTACGACGTCCAGTCCGGGAGCATCCTCTGCAACGGCCAGGACATCAAAGACCTCGACGTCTACGAGTACCGCAGACACCTCTCCCTCGTGGCCCAGGAGCCGACCCTCTTCCAGGGCACCATCAAGGAGAACATCCTCCTCGGCGTGGACGAAAACAACAATAACAATAACAACAACACCGGGATCACCGACGCCCAGCTCCACCAGGCCTGCCGCGACGCCGCCATCCACGACTTCATCGTCTCCCTGCCCGAGGGGTACAACACCAACGTGGGCTCCGCGGCGTAGCCCTGTCGGGCGGACAAAAGCAGCGCATCGCCATCGCCCGCGCCATCATCCGCGACCCGCGCGTCCTGCTCCTGGACGAGGCCACCTCCTCGCTCGACTCGGAGAGCGAAAAGCAGATCTCGGCGGCGGTGCGCAAGGTCGCGGCGGGGCGGACCACTGTGGCTGTCGCGCACCGCCTCTCTACGATTCAGCATGCCGATGTCATCTATGTCCTGGGCGAGGGAAGGGTGCTGGAGGTGGGCAGTCATGCGGAGCTGCTGAGAAAGAGGGGGACGTATTTTACTATGGTAAGTCTGGTGCTGTGTCGTGTGTGCTGGCCCAAGAGTATTGTCTTCCAGGGTTATTTATTTCACTAGTTCTTTTCGCTGACTGCCTTCTCTTAGTGTCAGAGCCAGGCTCTTGATCGGTAAGCGCATAATTAAGGCTTCAAGCAGCCAAAGGTATAATGAGTATGGGCTTCATGTCAACCACTCTTCTCGACCTGAACTGCATATCTGCATTGGGACGGCGTACTGATACATCTGGGAGGATTTTTTTATCCTTTGTTGTTCTTGGATCTTTACTACTCCAATCACCAGCTTATGATATACCATGTATTGTATGAAGCCCCTATCCAACATAGATTCTTGTATTCCAAGATTATGAATACAACATATTCTTCTCTTTTCGATCCTCATCAGATCCTCATCAAGTATGGTAATCACATTTCATGGCTCCTTCAATACATGTTCCAAGCTTTTCATTTGCAATAAATGGGAAAAGTATGCCGCCCATAAGCAATAAAGAAAGACCAATCAATATCCTCTCGTAGCATTCATTCATTTCTGTAATCAAGATGCATTTCTCATTTCCTTTTCCTCTTCCAATGTTATTAACCCCTCTTGGCCTCCCAAAACGCAACGCTCACCCCATCCCCCGGCTGCAGAACAATCTCCGCCTTGAGCGTAGGCCTCCCCCCGTCCACCTCGTGCATAAAGCTCTCCACGCGGTCAAAGCGCTGAAACATACGCGTGAGCACATATGCCATCTCCGTCAGGGCAAACTGCTGCCCGATACAGATGCGCGGCCCGCCGTTGAAGGGCACGTACAGCCAGGGGCGAGGCTGCCAGGCGGCCCAGCGCTCTGGGCTGAAGCGGTCGGCAGGCGGGGAGGCCGGGGAGGGGTCCGGGTACAAGTCTGCGCGGCGCTGCATGACGAGGGTCGAGTAGGCGATGGGGGTATCCTTGGGCACGGCCACAGGAAGGGTACCGTCGGGCCCGCCGCCGCGCGGAAGGGTGGTGTCGTGCAGGGAGAAGCGCACGTTGAAGGGTACGACGGGGTACAGGCGGAGGGTCTCGTTGAGGGTGTTCTGGAGGTGCTTCATGCTCTTGAGGTCCTCATATGTCGGGGCCCTGTCGGGGCCCACAACGTCCAGGATCTCGGCGCGGAGCCTGCGGACGACCTGCGGGTGGCGGCCCAACTCGTATAGGGCCCACGAGAGGGTGGCGGCTGTGGTGTCGCGGCCGGCGAGGAGGACGGCGACGAGCTGGTCGCGCAGGACCTTGGGGTCGCGCGTGTACGAGGCCAGCTCGTGCAGAAAAGTGTACGAGGCGTCCGACTTGGTCTTGGTCTCGAGCTCCTCGGGGGTGAGGCGCAGCGCCTGCTCGACGTACTGGTACACGAAGGCGTTCATGGTCGCCAGGCACCGCCGAAAGTGTGCCTTGGGGAGTAATGCTGCGAACGTGGGACCGCAGCGCGTGATGATGTTCTGGATACGCTGGACCTCGTTGAAGGCATAGGCGAACTCTTGATCGGGGTTGCTATATCGACATCAGCTCTGTGGACTTGTCCCTTTCTTCTCTCTCTCTCTCTCTCTCTATTTGTTTCTTTTTTTCTTACTCACCTCAGAGACTTGACGTCCTTGCCCAGCAGAAAATCGGTGGCTACATCCAATGTGTACCGGAAGAACAGGTCACTAATGTCCATGACCCGCCCGTTGACAGCAGCCATGTCGACGTGCTGGTTCTCACCCCTCAGGGCGCTCCCGTTGGCCATGGCCTTGAAGAGCGTCTGGAGGTGCGACTCGAAGCAGTGCAGGTCGCTGATCCTGTCCCTGGCGAACTGCGGGCGCAGCAGCTGCCGGCTCTTGTGCCACATCTGCCCGTCCGTCACGAAGATGCTGTCGCCCAGAAAGTCCTCCCACTCCTTGTGGAAGATCTCCCCCTTGCCAAAGTCCCCAAATTGCGTCGCCAGGATCGCCTTGATGTTCTCTGGGTCCGCGGTGAAGATGCAACGGCGGCCCACGGCACGCAGCTCGGCCGTGTACGAGCCGTTCCCACCACCACCACCGCTCTTCCTGGCGGCGTCGGTGCCGGTAGATTCAAAGAAATTGGTCCACTTCTCGAGGTTCGTGTGGTGTATGGTGGCCTGCACGACGCTGTAGACCACGTCCAGGGCCCAGGGGAGCCTGCTGCGCACCTTGGCCGCGCGGGGGCCGATGGCTCTGATGTGGCGGTCTTCCTGGACGAGGGAGACGAGAGACGAGACGACAAAGGCGATGACGAGGAGCGCGAGGGCGCCCCGGAGGGAGACCTGCTCCAAGAAGACCTCCAGCAGGCCCATGGCTGGAGCTGGTTTATCTTTGTCAAGTCTGTTTTTTTCTTGTTTTTTTTTTCTTCTTCTTTTTGTCTTTCCTCTCGAAATCACTGAAGGCGGTCGAGTCTCGAGACAGCGGTTTCAGACATAAATATCAATATTATGTGGTGCGTAAGAGAGAAGAGATGAGCCAGGATAATAATGGATCAGTTGTTTTGGGGAGTGGTAATTCCAACTTTCCCTCACCCACAGTTGCACCAGCACCAGCTCGAGGCGGTGAAGTACCCTCTTTGAACAAGATGCCGTCAAGAGAAAGCACAGGCGATGCGATCAATACAATTGGCATTCCTGGACGAAAGGGGATGAACAGAGGTTAATTCACAAGACGAGGAGAGTAATCGTAGAATGGTGAAGAGAGAAAGAGAAAGAGAGAGTACACTTTTCGTCTATTTCAAGACGTTTGGAACGTTAGTGGCACCTACACGATAATAGGTATAGTTTTGCACAGCAATACGACTCAGGGACCGGAACTTGCTATCTATTTAGTGTCCGAGAACCCTGCGGTAGAAGAGGAGGAGGAGGAGGAGGAGGAGGAGAAGGAGGGGCCATGTTCTCGGCCGAGGGAGTAGTTAAAAGCATGTGGGAAATTCAAAGATGATGTGCAGTTCTGTTGTAACCTCGCTTCCCCACGGTACATATGAGAGAGAGGCAGAGAGAGAGAGAGAGAGAGAGAGAGACAGAGAGAGAGCGATGTGATCATCGTGATGTAATTCTGGCAGGTGATTCGTGCAAAGACAACCCACCCGTCCTGCCGTTGGACCTTCGGAACAACCAAGGCCTTCATTGTGTGTGTGGAGAGAGAGACGCACAGAGACACACACAAATAGAAAGAGAAGACAGAGAGAGGTGTGGCATGAATTGAGTGGCGTGGGAATCTGGTTGTGGATAGCGGGAAGGAGTGATGGTGGTGGAGGTGCAGCAGCAGCAGCAGGAAGGAGGAAGGAGGAAGGGGGGAGAGGGAAGGGGCAAGGCGCCTTGCTACGTACGGACTACATGACTTCATGTAGCCCCTGCAAAACGCACTGGCGTGGGTCGCGCCTATCCGACAACCGAAGAGAAAAAAGAGGCGAGGGAAGGAGGTACTTAACGACCAACAAGCATAGGCCCAGCACACAAACTACTCAAAGTACTTACTTAGTATGGGCCGAGATGGTAAACAACAAGTTGAACACGACGCTTGGACGTGTTGGGAAAGCAGCTCGTCATCCCTTAGCGCAGGAGGAGACGGGGGACAATCATCGCCCCTCTGGAAGACGCCGAGAGCGGATCCCATTTTTTACAGAATGTGTATATGCAATAAATACTATGTGTGAGAGAAAAGAGGACTTGTTTTGGGGGCAGACATCTGCTGCCCTTTACACTGGCCCCAGAAGGGGGGGGAAGAGCCCACCTATCACAACCGCCCTATCCCAACTTATTACTCAACACATCATCTGAACGATGAGTGGCGGGAGAAATCATGCCAGCCATCGTGACTGACGACTTTGGTTTTGTCATATTATGTACAGTATGGTGCTCTTTTATTTCTTTGCAGGCAACCTGAGAGCAAACCAGAATGCCTCGAGATGCAGTACTTTTACGGTTACCTAGGGCATCAACCTCATCCGAAGCCCTGGGAGAGAGGACGGAGACACGGCCCAACCCAGAAAGTGCCCAACATAACTCCAACGGAGACGGGTGCATAAGGTGCTGGACTATGATTTTTTAACTGTACTAGATTTTATATACTATACTAAATAAAGGACTTTTAAAGGAGTATGCAACGTTCGAGGGTGGAATCATCGATCCGGTCCGCGGGGACCCGACTGTTGCCTTGAACTCGAACCTGGCAGTGGGTCTGGCTATAAGTACTTATATATAGTAATTGTCTGTACATACCCATACCCTTTTGTACCAGCCAAGATACTGTTTGACGCATATACAGTGATGGCAGCTCTCCTTCGAAAGAACATTGGTTTGGTGGGACGCTGATTTAGGTGGGGTGGACTTGGAGCGTGGTTGCTCTGCACTTAAGTACTTAGTACAGAGGGGCAACTACTGTACCTCTGTATTACAAGTACCATGCGTTGTGCAGACCACCCTCCTCCTTACTCCAGGCTCGGAAAAAGAAACTGACACACAAAAGAGTCGTGATATTTCTGTTGTGCTATCAGTTATCGTTTCCCCAGTTCTCCAATCCCCTGATGTTGTAGGCAGTCATGTGAGGTAGCACAAGGCAGAAACGCGCTGCTGCCGTGACGACGAGAGGCAACCACTTCAAGTCCACTCACAGCAGAGCCCCACCATAATTATCTCCTACACCATACAACTAATCAATATTTAGTAAACTTCAGGCAACAATCAACATATCAATGTGAGCCTCACCAAGCACCACCCACCAACCAAACAAACCTTTCCGTCCTTACACCATCACATTCTCCTTTTTCGACCCTCTGAGCTCATCTGACAGGAGAGAAGGGGGAAAAAAAACCATCACTTCCATCATCATGCCTGCCCCAAGCACCCTTTCCATCGCCACCTCCTCCGTCCAGCGCCTGGTCAAGGAGGAGGCCTACTACCACAAGGACCTCGCCAGCCAGCAGGCCCGTGTTGAGAAGCTCGAGAAGGATGTCCAGAACACCGGTGCCGCCGACGAGCAGGACGAGAACGCAGGGTACATGCTCAACCAGGAGGTCAGTCATTCTCTTTCTGTCTCTGCCCCTCTCTCTCGTCCTTCCCATCCCGAATGGAACCCTTACCCCATAGGAGACCCAAAGCTAACCAGAAGCTCTGCCTCACGCACGGGGGTTTATCCTCTTTTTATAGAAAAAAGCTCTAGAGGAGACCAAGGCCGTCTTCGGGCCCCTGCGCGGACGCATTGCCGACGCCGTGTCCAAGCTGGAGGAGCAGATCGCCCTAGGCGAGAGCGAGGATGGCCCAGCGGAGGAGTTGGCACGGGCGAGGGAGGCGCTCAAGCAAGGGCAGGATGCCCTCAAGGCTGCTGAGTCGTAGGTGGGGAGGCAGGCTTACTTACTTAACTCTACTCTTGTTTCTGCGGCAGAGGGAGGTTTCTCATCAGTCGTTGAATGGGTCTAAGATTGGGGTGGGAATTGGACCGGGTGGAAGACTTTTCAGCAGACTGCTGCTCTCCCTCATCGCCACAGCTACGAGCCCTCGGGTCGAGCGCACTATCGAGATGGCCCCAACAAGCTTACATGGTAGTAATACTATATGAAACGGAGGAAAATGCAAGAAGAGGGCCAACTTAGCAACATCAGTGCTTTGGAGTGAGTTTTGACTGTTTGTCACTGTGCTATGGGGTGTGTGGGTATCTTGTCCAACTCCTAGACTCTCAAACTGATATGCTTTAGTCTTGCTTTTGATCTCTGTTGTGGTCATCATGAGATATCCATCTTGTCTGCCGGGGCCTGGGCCTCAGCCGCAACCGGTGGTGTCGGCGCAGCCTCTGATCGAGACTCACCCATCTCGACATCCTCTCCGCTCTGGGGCCGCGCCTCGGGCGGCTCCATGCTCCTGGCAGGCGATGGCTCCCGGCTTCCGGCCTGTGAGGGCCCACCCGATGCCTCTGGTGGTGGTTTGAGACCGCCCTCGTTCGCACCAGGCGCAGGGCTATCGCGCATCGGTGTCCGCCCGCCCACAGATGCCGGGCGCGGCGTGCCAGCCCCTCCTCACCGAGCCCCTTGGGCACCGCAGACGCGACGCCGACCGCGCCATCGGGCCTGGGCGTCGCGTTCCCGCTGGCGCTGCCCGGCCGCGGCGTGTGCCCTTCTGCCCCGGCATCCCCTCCCCGGCGCCCTCTCCGGCGCCCTCGCCACCACCCTCGCCGTCCTCGTCCATGCCCTCGCGCCTCTCGACCTCCTCCTTCTCGTCGCGGATCAGCCGCCGCAGCCGCATGCTCTCGTCCATGATCCGGCTGAACTGCTCCCGCCGCTCCCGCCACGTGGCCGCGTACGTGTCGCTCTCCGCCTCGAGCTGGCGGCACTCCTCCTCCAGCTTGTCGATCCCGGCCGCCGCCTTGGGCCGCTCCTGCAGCGCCTTGTTCTCCAGGATCGCCCGCGCCAGCCCGTCCCATGCCTGCCGCCGCGCCCGCGTCTCCTGCGCCGCCGCCAGCTGCAGCCTGAGCTGTGCCGTGCTGTCGCGCACCCTGGCGCACGTGTCTAGGATCTGGCCCCGCTCTGCCGCGTACCGCTCGCGCTGGCCTGCGTTCGCCGACTGCAGGAACTGGAGCCGGCCAATTGTGTAGTCGAACGCCGCGAAGTCGAGGGTGATGTCCTCCTTGAGCTGGGCAAAATCGGTCGTGGGCTCGGCGTCGTCCTCGTCGCCCTCGTCGTGGTCTTGCTTGGCCGCCTCGGTGCCGTTGCTCTGTGGTTCGGGTGGCGGTGTCAGGGTCTGTCGGATCTTGCTGTTGGCAAGCTGGTTGATAGTCGCGAGGCGCTTGGTGATGCGTTTAAAGGGTTTCTCCTCGATGCTGAAGAGGCGGGACTTGTGGAGTTGGTTTTCCTCCTCTGGGTCAAGGAGGTTCCAAGAGGATGCCATGATTTGCAACTTGTGTGTGTGTGGGTGGGCGTATAGTTGCGTTCTCAGATGGAGGGAATGGAGAGAGAGAGAGAGAGAATTTGTGTATATGTGTGTGTGGGAAACTTGTCGTGAAAAAAAGTGAGGAGAGGGAAAGAGATAGGAAGAGGAAGGATGGATTTTAATGCCGAAGTTCAAACAAAGGTTGCAGCTTGCCCTGGGGTGGTACCTTTGTACAGGACCCATTCAGGTTAGTGCTGTCTTTTAAGCTCTTCCAGGCCTGAATTTTAGTGCCTGGCACCCCTGGAAGCCCTGTGAGGCTGCAGCAGTGGAACCAACACAGTGCAAGGCTGTGATCGGTCTTTATGACATCTCCTCCCTCCCTCCTTCACTTGGTGCCGAACTGCCCTCTATCTGCCAACAGCACACACAAGCACTCACAAGCACTCACATCTAATCATGTGCTCTGGCATTGGGTGTGAGGGTGGCAGCAGCATTCAAATACCTGGAATTTTTGAGTCAGAATGGGACAATCTTTTCTTCTGATCTCTCTGATCCGATCAACTGCCTGTCCTTGTTCCTTATTTAGAGTCAAAGGCCCAGTACCCTCTTCTTTCTCTTTCATCTTCATGACAAAGCGAATGCCCAGTTAATACAGACTTTGTTCCTTGTGACTGACTCACTTGCACATGACTGGTGGTCTTACCTTGGCAAAGCTACCATACATACCCAAGGTCTCGTCGGCAGCATTCAAGGATCTCATCTGAGGCAATCTCCCAAGGATGGGTGTCCCTACCCTTAGCGACCTTGCTTGGCGGGTCGCCAGAGCCAACATCGATCAGGTGCAGTACATACCTGAGGATCTGGCACCTTGGAAAGCCAAGAAACTTCTAGCCCTCGTCAAGAAGCCTGAGCAGCTGGCCTTTATCGAGGAAACATCCGAACATGTCCTCGAGTATTCCGATTCCCTATGGGAGCCATTCCTCAAAAAGCAATTCACCAGGAGGTTTAACATGCTTATGAAGGATCTCAAGGCAGAGCAGGAAACGGATGAGCCTGTCTTTTCCTCTTCATGGCGCGAGTTGTACTATCAGTGGTGGGATGAGGACAGTAAGTCCCCTTCTTCTTCTTCCAAACGGGACCCCCGAGTTCCCTGGCTGGGGTCGACCGTAGACTACATGATACTGACCAACCTTTGCACCTCCACCAACAGAAGCCAAAGAGGCCCAGGACATAGCCAGGATGGAGATGTCTGCAGAGGAGCGAGTCCAGGCCGAGCTGGCCAGTTCAGCCAAGATCGTGTCCCCATCGGCCCTCAGATCCATCCAGAAAGGGATCCGGATGACGGGAGGCAGCAGCTTTGACCGCGCGTTCACGCCTCGTGCGAGGAATGCCGTCCAGGCAGCCAAGAGGGCAGCCAAGGAGGAGAGCAGGCGCAGGGCACTGGCCAAGACGTGGGTGCGGACCGGAGCCAAAGGCCCGGCGAAGACTAGGAAGGTTCCTAGGGGGCTGGCGGAGGAGGTCCGCATCAGCAAGCAGCCCAAGTTCATACCCCGGGCCGCGAGGCCTCAACCTGCACCCTCACCTGCGGATCAGGAGCGCGCGAGACGCGAGGCACGACTGCTGGCTGCTAAGGAGGCACGTACGTCTGGTGGTATCAAGTCTCAAAGCTCACCACCACTCATCAAAGCCCTGGGTGGTGGTGATGGTGGTGGTGGTCCTGGATCGTCGATCGCTGGACCCTCGACGACAACACCGTCCACGGCACCCAGGAAGCCAAGGCCCACGGCTTTCCAGACGACGACGGATCTGCTGTTCCCTGGTGGCAGTCTCGCCAAACAACAGCAGAAGGTCGTCACCAAGAATAACACCACCACCACGGCGGCTTCTGGCTCGGGCTCAAGACCAATACCATCATCCACGATGTCCTCTTACGCACCTGCGACCACGCTGTCGACATCTGCCTCACGCCTCAGCCAGAGGTATCTGCGGGCGAGCCCTCCCAGAGACCGTCCTAGACCTAATGCAGGATCTCCTACGAGGTCGCATGCGGATCCACTTGGTTCTGCTGCGCCTGCGAGGCGGCCAGCGGCTGCCCTAGACACGGCGCCCGGAGCGAGCAGCTCGGCGACTTCACCTCCCAGCAGCGGCCCTGGAAGCCCACCAGGTGCTGCACCGCCCCGAAAGAAGAAGAAGGTCGATGTGTTCATGCCGAAGAAGCGCATATGAGGACGACGTCGACTCTCTCTCTCTCTCTCTCTCTCTCTCTCTCTCTCTCTCTCTCTCTCTCTCTCTCTCTCTCTCTCTCTCTCTCTTGGTCATGGAGTTTTGTTTTCGTTTCTTCTGTTTGTCTAGGGCCTGTATAAAAAGTTGATTTGGGTTGGACGGTGGGCCCAGGGTTTGGACGCCCGGGATGGCGTCTCAAGGATCAGACTGGATGGTTTTTTGCGTTTGTTTTGGCAATGGAGTTGAGGGCATACCCCTTTCTCATGTCTAGGCAGGACTTTTTTCTTTTCTTTTCCCCCTATGCTGCTTGGAACTTTCTCAGTTGCATTTTGCAGATTGTATTTCGCTAGCGATGCATCAATGCAGCATGTCCCATAGAGGCAAGGCTCTTCCGTACAAAGAAGATACCGAGAATTCTTTTTTTAACGAGGGAAAGAAGAAAAAATCAACACGCTCCATTGCCTGCTACCCTGATCATGTGGTCTACAAGGTAAGGTGGATGTAGGCACCTTTGAGACCCCTTCTACTTCTCCTTTATGATGAACGCCCTCGATCAAGCCTACCACTCAAGACAAAGGACATCAGCCCACCTCCACATCCACAACGCTTCTTGCCGTCGCATGAGACGCTGGCCACGGCTGCTCCCAGCGGCTTAGATCACACAGTCTATCCTCTTCCCCCTTCTCGAACCTTCTTCATACCCCCACCCCCCAAACCTGGGTGGTGGTTGTTGGTCTATCCATCGCGTCAATGGTGTGATGCTCTCCCATTTTGCGATCGGTCGCGCATCTATCTCGGGAGGACTCGGATATGGATTCTTCCTTCGGGTGCCTTATTGAGAGCCACCTCTTAGGGCGAGCACCAGATGCAGGACGTTTCCTCCCTCGAGCGAGTAATCTGAGGCTTTCTTTTCGTCGGCCCTGGAATAGCAAGAGTCAGCCAGGTGCCCTGTCTGGTTTCCTAATGTATAATACAACTCCCTCTCTCTCTGTGTGTGTATGTGTGTCTCAACTCGTCTTAAGAGGAGGAAGGGAAGTGTAGCAGACGGAACAAACTCACATCTGTTTCCCCTGGTAGATCAAACGCTGCTGCACAGGCGGGATGCCCTCCTTCTCTTCCACCTGCTCCTTGATCTGCGAGATCTATATATATATTATCATATCGATCAGCTGGGGTCAGCCCAACAGATTGCCTTGTGATTCGGCCCCTCAGCCATGTTTGCGACGGCGCCACAGAACGTTCGGGGGTCGGGCTGTTCAAAGGGTGAGGGAAACGTTGGCGGGTTAGGTCGTACCAGGTAGCTCTCCTCGATATCGAGCTCGATCTCCTTGCCGGTGAGTGTTCGCACCCTGTGCACACACAGGTCAGCATGGTCAGCCTCTTTTCTGTCTGCGCAATTCGGGAGTACGGAGAGGCCGGGGGAGGTACTTGATCTGCATCTTGACTGTGATGTCTGCTGGGTGATTTGGAAGGTGGTTGTCTGGAGGATTGGAAGCAAGGTGTGGGCTGTTGAACTGATGTAGTGTTTCCTTTTTTTCTCTCCTCCTTTTTTTTTTTTTTTTCTTTTCTTTTCTTCTCTTCTGCTTCTGCCAGGAAACAGCAATGTTGGTTATTTCTTGTACTTGTTGTTGAGGAGTTGTTCAGCTTAGCAGAGCAAATTGGCGGATGACTGATTGACTGACTGACTGCCTGCCTGCCTTGTGGGCCTACAGTAGGTTTATTAAGTCACTGAGGGGCACTGGACAAGCATTCTCTTGGGGGCAGGCACCTAAAGCTGCGGGGAACCAGCCCCTGGAAGTGAGGAATAGCCCAGCCACTACTACTACTTCAGTACTTCAGTACATCATCACCAAGTAGCCTTGAGATACTGCCCAGAGGTGACCATGAGGGCCAATATTGGTCATCATTTTATTTTATTTTTTATCTTTTAAAAAAAGCCATCAGCCCACACAGCTGGGCAAAAGTTGATTCGTATTAATTTTACACAGAGACTTGTCCTCCAGAATTGGTAGGCCTGCTTCGAAAAGAGGGAAGAGGAGATGAGAGAGAGGTGGCATCTGATTCCAAACCTTGCCTTTTTTTTCTTCTTTTTTCCCCCCCTTTTCTTGTGCTTCTTCTTTTTATTTGTTTTCGCCCTCCTTCTTCTCAAAAACGTTCAGGCCCAGACCCTCAGAATCCAGCAGCAGCCTGTTCCTGCCGCCGTTCTCCTGCATGATCTGCGCGATGGCCCTCGCGTTCTCCAGCTTCTTCAGCTCGACGTAGGCCTTGTTCTTCCTGATGGCGTCGCCGATCAGCTCTGCAGAGCGCGCCTCACCCTGCGCCTTGACCACCATTGCCTGCTTCTCCTGGCGGGCCTTGTCGACGACGAACGCCGCGCGCTGCGCCTCCTGCTGTGCGACCTGCTTTGCCTCTACTGCTGCCGTGAACTCGGGAGAAAATGCGAGGTGCTAGAGAGAAAAGAAACAGAGAGAGAAAGAAGATTGGGTCAGTAACGGATACTAAGAAGGTCGCAAGGGGGAGAGAGAGAGAGAGAGAGAGAAAGAGAGTATGTGTGTGTGTGTCTGTGTGGGTGAGCAGGCAACATACCGTCAGAGACACGTCGTCCAACAGGATGTTGAAGCGCATCGCCCTCCGGGGAGAGGTTCTCCCGCACCAGCCTGGCAACCATCTCTCTCTGGGTGATCAGCTGGCTGGCATTGAACTGGGCCACCACGCTCTTGAGCACCTCGTTCACGATCGAGGGCAACACCCTCTCGTCGTAGTCCTGGCCGAGGGTTCGGTAGATCTGCGGCAGGGCGTGGATCTCTGGTCTGGACAGGACGCGGCAGGTGATGTTGACCATCTGCAGGTCCTTGGTGCCGGTAAGGGAGGACACGTTCCGGGGCTTCGCTCGCACGTCGTAGATGACCTCTTGCTCGAACCAGGGCAGCTTGAGATGCGTTCCTATTTTTTATTTTTTTTTGCAATCCGCCATGTCAGTCTCCAGAACACGCTCCTTTTCTCTCTCTCTCTCTCTCTCCCTCCCTCTTTCTCCCCGTCTCCTTTTCTCGCGACCAAAAAAAAACCAGCCGGGACTTCCGGGCTCACCTTCGCTGTAGATCTCCTTGCCCACACCACTTATTCTCTTGTACTTGATCGCCCTGTGACCACCATCGACGTTGAAAAGCGAATTGCTGAGAACCATGCCGCCTCCGAGGAGGAGGACCAGGCCGCCGAGGGCGCCGAAGGCAAACTGTGGTGGCCTGCCACCGGGGAAGCCGCCTCGACCCTGTCGCGCCACAGCTTGCAGCCGCTGCATGTACTCCTCCATCGGACTTCGGTTCGACATGTTGAAAAAAACAGGTCGAAAGCAGCCAGCAGCTGCTTTTTTCGAAGGTGTATATGGAGGGAGAAGGGAGGAAGGAGGGGGTGGGTTGCTGCTGGTGGTGGTGGTGTGTTGAGAGGGGTGGAATGTTGTTGGTGGTGGGTGCTGGCAAACCAGAAGCTCTGCAAAGCTGAGAGCTCTGGTGATCAAATCATTGACTTCTGCAGTGGACAGGGATCAGGCGTCCTGGGGGTACTATGGTACAAAAAGTCTGGGGTCGGCATCGGCAGCGGAAAAAGGCCCAAGCTCTGCAGTGCATTGGGATTTTCTAGGCTGCGCTTTGCTTGGCTGGAGTGCAGGGGTAACTCTTAACCTCATCACCCAACAACCTTCTCACTTCATACAACGACAACAACAACAACACCCACTCAACCACATCCACCTCTTTCTTCCTTTCGCACAGTACAGGGGCAAGGCATCATTCATAAAAAGACTGTGGACGTCAAACAAGAAATCTGTTGCTGCTGGATTGAAGAAGAAGAAGAAGAAAAAAAAGGCTTTTCTGTTCTAGGTCCAACTAAAATATCACGCCTTACCTTGCCTTTGCGTCCCAGAGTCCATCTCTTTTCCACCTGTGCTGCCACTGTTCACTTCCCTCTCGCCCTCCCCCTTCCCTTTTCCCCCAAAGGTCTCTGGCATTCTCACAGTACAGCCGGTATTGATTAGAATATAACGACACAAGTGATTCACCAGCTACACTTGTGGCCTTGCCTTGGGCCTGGGAAATATTCCTCCTGTCTCCTTGTCGAAAACAACAAAGACGGATTTACATATCTCCCAGCTTCCTGGCCTGTCCATACCCAACCTTTGAGCTGCCCATTACCCATTACTGCTGTGCCCAGCAGCACTCTACCCTCATACACACACGCACACACAACTACACTCACCATGTCTACCAAACCCCCTCGCGCGTTGTGTTTGTGGGCAACATACCCTATGGTTTGTCTCAACCTCTGACCACATGAGCCCTCCTCCTCTCCCTCACCCCCAACCAAGCACCTCTTGCTGACCTTCAATCTTTCTCTCACAGGATTGTCTGAGGAGCAGATCACCGAACTCTTCAGCAGTGCAGGCCAGGTTCTGAACTTTCGGCTGGTCTATGACAGAGAAACTGGCCGCCCTAAGGGTTTTGGCTTTGCAGAATACCCTGATGCAGGTATGTGATGTTGGTGTGGCAGTGATGTTGTCATCACACATACAAACACAGTCTCTCTCCCTCTTCCTTCCTCTCTCTCCATTACTACATCGGCTAACCTACCGCTCTTCCCAGACTCGGCCGCGTCGGCAGTTCGAAACCTGAACGATCACGAGATCATGGGTCGCAAGCTGCGCGTCGACTTTAGCAATGAGGGCGGCACCGGTGGCAATGATGACTCGGCCGGCCAGGACCGCAATCAGTCCTCCGGCCTCAACGCCTACAACCCGGCAGGTGCCTCCAACGGCGGCGACATGGCCCCTGGCGGCTCCCTGCCCCCTCTGCCGGCTGGCGCCCCCTGCCCCAGGGCGTGACCGTGACCGACCACATCTCGCGCATCCTCAATACCCTGCCCGCCACCCAGCTCCTCGACATCCTCTCCTCCTTCAAGCAGCTCTGCATCACCGACCCCGCCCGCGCCACCGAGCTGCTCACCCAGGCACCCCAGCTCTCCTACGCCATGTTCCAGGCCCTGCTCCTCATGGGCCTCGTCAGCCCCGAGGCCGTCAACTCCGTGCTCGAGCCTGGCTCCGTGGCCCCCTCATGCCGCAGCCGCCGCTCCTCCTGGCTTTCCACCTGCCGGCTACCCTGGCGCCGCTGCCACCCCGCCCGTCGCGCACGGCGGCTACGCCCCTCCTCCCCCTCCTGCCGCCCAGCCCGCGCCTGCCGCGCCTGCCGCTGCTGCTCCGGCCCCTGGACAGACTCCCGACGAGCTGATCCAGCAGGTCCTGTCGCTGCCGGAGGAGATCATCCAGCAGCTGCCCGAGTCGGAGAAGGCCGATATCATGCGCCTGCGCGCTCAGTATGGGGTCTCGCGGCCTTGAGAAGAAAGCGGTTGGGTGGTTTGCTCTGTCAGCTAGGGTGAACCGAGGAGGGATACGACATGCTGGACAATGACCATCTCGAGACGTTTCTTCACTGCACGGACTGTGGCTCCCCTCTTTTGGTTGAGATGGGAGTCGCCTGTAACATGGTTTCTATCATCGGCTCGGTGGACTAGGCATGCTGGTGTGAGGAGATCTTGGGGGAGTCTGCTGCCTATTTTTTCGTCAATTACCCCTTCTCCAGGTCTATATGGGGGATCTGGTTTACGCCTTGTGACACACATCTCAGGCTCATCGCCGGGGCGCCTTCTGTCAGGTGTGGGGGTATCATGTACTTGGCGCTTGTGCAATAAGGACAAGGCAAGGCAAGTAGGAGCCGTGACCACATGACAGAAAAACAGCTTCTTAGGAAATTAAAAGACTTGAAATGAATTGGGAGTCACGGTGGCACAGAAACGTGGAAATTACAGCCCCGAGGTCCTGATCACTGCATTCACCTGGCTTCGCCGGCAGTACAAAGAATGTCACACGCTTCCCATCACCAGATGCAAAAGTTCTGATCCAATTTTGGGTGATTGTATTTGCTTGTTCTCAGTTGCACGATACTTTTGTGTGATTTGTTATACTTTGTGCAGAGTCGGATTGACGACCACCAAACCGCTTGCCTCCAAAGAACATACTTACACAGGTTTGAGAAGTACCCAGCCTTGCAATCCGCTATGCCAAAACCCGAAAACCCAAAATCCAAGGCGCTGATTGCAGCAAAACATGTTCAAGATATGGGTACCGTTTTCATCCCCAATCATGAGACGCTATCTGTGCGGTATGTGAGTTTGTCCTTTTGTCCCCTCCAATAATCAAAACCAATAAGAAAGGGGTTTTTTTTTTTTTTTTTTTTTTCGCTCAGAAGGGGCCGCTTTGGCTCTCTCCCATACTAGATCCAAATCGTGTACTCAAGAGATCACACAATCCTGTATACTCTCTTGGCGATGAGGAAACAAGCTATTCCAAACATGAGCAGTCCGGCGGTGATCCAGAAGAACCAGGTCAGGTTACCCTCGTAATCCTGGCCTGGCACCCAGACGTTCATGCCCCAGAGGCCCGTGATGATGTTCATGGGCAACACGATGGTGCCGAGGACCGTGAGCTTGCCCAGGACGTCGTTGGTCTGCTCCGCGCGCTCGTTCATGCGGATATTGATCTGGGCCAGGTAGTTCTGGTGGGATCTGGCGAGGATCCTATTCGAAGAGGGGTTAGCACTCGGCGGCGTCAAGCCATACAGAGACAAGGGAGAGAGAAAAAAAGACATTCGAGGTTACTCACATCTCATAGTGACTCAGGTTTCCAGTCATGGTCACAATATGATCCTGAATATCGCCGAGGTAGATACCGATATCTGAACGCGGTGCAACCTCCCACTGTTCGTTGCACCGCTTCGCGAAGCCTTTGATGACATCGGCCTTGCTGCCCAACAGGCGGTAGAGACCCATGACTTTCTTTCGGCACTCCCCCACTCGGCGTAGCATATCAGCGCCGGTCTCGACGACCGTGGAGCCCGAGTCTGATTTAGCGTCGCTCTTTGAGGTCTTTTCGGATTTCGACTTCTCCTTCCTCGTCGGATCCTCTTCGGCGTGGAGCCTGACGATGTCGGCATCGATGTTGTCGACTTCCTCCTCGACGCTCTGGATAAGAGGCAGATACACATCCGTGATGTCGTCGATGATTGCGTACGCGATCCAGTCGGGCGTGAGAATCATGTAGTCGCGCAGCATCCGCACCCGCCGTCGGACGTTTGCCGGGTGTGGGGTTGGGGAGAAGTGAAAGCTGATGATGCCGTCCTTGAGCACGACGAGGTACAGGTTGATCGGCTCGAGGTGGTTCGCGCTCATCGGGTCCTGGTTGAACGTCCTGTAGTGCACAAAGTAATAGTGCTGGAAGAGCTCGACCTTCTCGCGCGCCTCCTGCATCATGATGTCCTCGCTCGTCAGGCCGTGGATCCCGAATGTTCGGGCGAGGACCCTCATCTCGGCATCAGTCGGGCTCAAGACGTCCAGCCACCAGATCGGCCTGTCTCCCAGCCTAGGGGTTTCTCTGCCTTCTCTGGCGGCGGGGATGCCACCGACCTTGGGTGCGCCGGTGTCGCCTCGCCAGAGCCCTGCCGCGAGGTATGTGAGCCTCCCTGCTGCCCCCTCGGCGAGAGCGTACCAGAGTCATGCCCCTGCTCTGGCCCGCCTGCGACTGAGTCCACGACCGAAGGCTGACGTGTGGGCAGCCTGGAGCTGCCGTTCTGAGCGCCTAGAGACCGCCGCAGGTCAGAAGAGGCCTGCTGCTGCAGCAGCTGGTGGTCCTCATCATCACTCTCCGATTCGGAAGAATCCGACAGGATGGGTCTGTCTGGGATAAAGAGCTGGCGGAAGCTGCTGCCCTGGCCCTCCTGCTGTACGAGTTCGGAGATGGTGGGGCTGTGGATGGTGCTGACGAACTCCTCGTTGAAATAGGTGAAACGGTACGGCGCGTCCTCTTCTGGCTGGTACCAGCCCTTGTGGATAGGCCGCAGCCTCCCATTGATCAGCTGAGGCTCTGTGATCCTCTTGGTCCTCCTCTCTTCGCTGCGTCCTTCCTTTTCGACCTGGGCCCAGTCCTCGAGGAAGGACAGCTGAGGACCCCTGATCCTGCGCCGTCGGGATCGCGCATGATGGCTGCGCTTCGGTCGGAGGTCGTCGTCCGCCAGCTCGGACATGCCCTCCTGCGGGAAGCACACATCTTCGTGGGCCGAGAGATCGAATGTGCGCCGCCGCTCGAAGGGCGTGGGCGGCGCCTTGGGGCTGGAAGGTGTGTGGGAGCCATGATCAGTAAAGTCGTCATCGTGATGGTCCGAGTGGAAGACATCCAGCTCGTCGATCAGCATGGCGTCCTCCAGCCTCCAGTCGGGATCAGCGGCCCTGGTCCTCGGGGTTCCTGGCACCGATGGCGGGTAGTTGACATCGTAGCTCGCACTGAAGGGGTTCGTGAAGTCCTTCATCCCGCTTGTTCTGCTCGATTCTCTCTTGCTCGAGGACTGGGCTCTTCCGGCGTCGCTCGAACCATGCGCCTTGGGAACCGTAGCTGGCTCGGATCGGAAGCGACCTGTCGTAGACAGAAGAGGTGCTCGTTCGTCCTGACCCGACTCCTCGTTCTCTTCCTGCCCGCTGCCTCCCGCGTGTATGCTCTTCAGTTTTGTCACGCTCTGTGACGCCTGGTGGGGAGCCGGCGACTGGACTGCATTGGAGGGCCGTCGAGGACGCATAAAGTATGGCTGGTCTCTGTGGTTTGGGAAGAAGTGGTTCAGCTCAGCCTACCGAGAACGCAACATCCGGTTGTGGGGGGGGCGAAGGAGAGGAAAGTTACCTGTGGTCTAGGAGAGTCTCGCTGTCGATACTCGTCCCGCTGAGGTTATGCCGTTGACCATAGAAGCTCTGGCTAGGGGCGGCCATGCTGGAGCTGATACCGTCGTCGTGGTCTATGTCATCGTTGGTAATCGCAAAGGACTTGCGCCTGTCCCTCCTCCTCTTGGCCCTGGTACCACGCTTCTTCTTCTTTTGTGCATTCTTGGAGGACCCAGCAGCAGCAGGAGCCCCGGAGCTGGACCCAGGCAGATTCAGATCTGCGTTCGGCGCGGCCATGGTGGTAGTGGTAGTAGCGGTGGTGGGCGGCCCAGAGACGTATCCCGGATCAAGGTCGTCGTCGTCGGCGGGGAGTGTATCTCGCCCCTTTCCGCAACACCTTTGACTGCGAGTGGGGTGCTTTATCTCATGAATGAACTACGCCAGCATCGCCCGCTCAAGAGCTGTCGCCTGAACTGCGCCGGTAGCACTGCTCCTAAAATCAGGTAGGATCCCCTGGCCGAAGGAAAAAGTGTGCGGCTGCTGCTCTCTCTCTCTCTCTCTCTCTCTCCCCCTCTCAGCCTTGTATGCGAACTACTGATCTCGGTTGACTTATGATTGCAATGTGGGGGTGGTCGCAGCTTGACCGGAGGAGGGACAAAGAATTGGGTCCAATACCAGGCAGCAAAATGTTCCTTGGCAGGAATATTGTATAACAAACTGTACTACTGGGGAGAGAAAAGAATTCTGAAGGGGTGTTCAGCCAGCGCTTCCAAAAGATACTCTCTGAATGGTGTGAGAAAAGGGAGACAGATGCAAGTCGATAATAAATGGGGTCAGTGTACAGAGTAGGTTCAATTGTTTGCGCGAGGTGACATCAGCACTCGGCGTTGAAAATCTTCCAAGGCTGCGCGTGGGTGGTGCGTGTGGGGACTCGAGCGCCCCCATGCCCCCTGGCTAGCGTATTTCGAACGGTCCAAGGCAGACGGATGGACACCCCTCGTATCGTCCTGCCCATCGCGAGGACTGGGAAATCTACTGGCCGGGAGCACGCCCTCCGTTTCTTCTCCATTCTGCTCCATTTAAAGTAGTCTCGCCATATCGATGTGGCACTCACGTTTGCTCCGAGGAGAGCGACACATACCAAGTTCTGTACTCACCCATGCACAATCTAATGCAGCAGCGGCAAAATTGGCTACACAGTCACAACAGTACTACTTGCTTGAAGTATGTACACGAGTCGACTGCGATAAACCTAGAATCGTGCCGGGCTAGGTGGCCAGGGCCGGCGTCTAGAATTGTGTAGTGCCTCCATAGCAGCCAATTACGGGGTCTACGTGGTTGATCAAACGTCACGCGAGTAGTTGCCCTACCTGGCCATACTTTGCATCTTTCTTCTCTCAATATCTCGGCACTCTCGCTCTCTGCGCAGGATGCTGGCCATAGAATTCAGCATCGGTGGAGGTTAGACACGGTCCTTTTTCCCAATCCCTCCTATTCTTCGGCAGAAAGTGGAAGGAGAGTGGCAGTGGCTTGGAATCATAATGGTTTAAATATGCTGCTATCTGACCAAATTTATGCAGAACCTGGCTTGTCATCTTTTTTTTTTCTTCTTTTTTAACCTGACCTGTCTTTCCAATCCCATCAATACCTCGCACCGACGCTGTTGGCCCGGTGTCTCCCATCTCGTCCTTTACCTAGCATGTTCACAGACGTGCTCGACTTCCTCTTGAGCCCTCCGGGCTTCAGCCGCCGGGCCATCTGATACGCCCGGTCCAGCTCCGTCTCGATGGCGCACCGGATCCTCAGCGCCGACACTGCGGGCCAGACGCTTCTCTCCCCTCGTAGGATCCAGTAGTCGAGCGTCTCTCTGGTCGGCGTCTCCAGCAGCCGGATAAAGTCGCCCGCAGTCACTTCCGGCACAAGCATCACGCTCGCGCCGGGGATGCGCTCGTCGACCAGGAACCGCCTTATGCCCGTGGGCAGCAGGCCGAGCGTGTCGAGCTGTCGGAGCCGGTGTCTGACCTCCAGGCCGACCATCCTGACCAGAAAAGCTGTGACAGAGGTGGTGGTGCTGCGGGTCTCGAAGCGCGAGGGCCCGTGCATGTCGGATTGAAGGAATGGGATGAGATAGGGTCGGGCCTGGGGAGACGATGAAGTGGTTCACGTTAAACAGCTCTGCGATGCGCATGAGCGGCGAGTCGCGCTCTGTATAGGACACGCGTGTCCAGTGCTGAAGATCGATCTCGTTCGCAGGCGCCCAGGGGACAATATTGCCGTCCTGGTCCTTGCAGAGGATTGCATTCTCCCGGTGACCGTAGAATGTAGGGGTAGAGGCATTGGAGGCCACGGCGGCCGTCCAGATTAACTAAGGCGTGTGTCAGTTTAGAAGATGACGACGACAAACCCACAGCTTGTTCGTCTTGTGTGAAGGAGTTGCAAGATGGGATGAAACATACCACATTCGGCGCTGTCAAGTAGTTCAACAGCGTCGGGACACCTGCCTGGCCAGCTGTAGCAACGGTGATGTTCAACACCCTCTTGCTCCGCACGAATGCCTCCTCGAACGTCAGATCACCGACATTCGCACGCACACATTCCTCGAGCACCTTGACGTCGAGGAAATACCCTTCGCGATAGAACCGCATCACCCTGCGGAGCAGCGTCTGCCACCTGCTCGAGGTGCTCTGCTGGGCACCCGCATCATCGTGAGTGTCCCTGCCGTCGGCCCTGGTCTTGGCAGAGAACGCAGTCAGGTCGATCCCATCGCCCTTCAGGACGGCAGGCAGCTCCTCTTCCTTGTGAATAGCGACCAGAGCAGCAATCAGCGCCCCCGTTGCAGTACCGGTGATAATACGAGGGAGGAGGCCTCGCAGGAAGAGAGCCTTCACAACGCCCAGGTGGCAGAGACCAAAGATGGCACCGCCCTGCAGGACGAGCGTGCTCCGGCCGAACGCCTGCCTGGTGTCGTGGACAAAATCGAGCTTCATCTGGTTCGACATGGTCACAGGCGCCCTGGCATCGGCCACAGCAGCACCGCTACCGGTACTCGTGGTGTTGATGCTGCTGCTGCCGGGTGTTGTCGAGCTGTCGCCGAAGTGCACAGCCGGCGCCTGCGACCGTGCAGATGATGGCTTGGTGGTCACGACAGACCCCACACCACTCGGTGGTACAACAGCAGGCAGCCCACCGATGTCCTCGATCGCCTCGGCCACCTGTGTGATGTACTCCTCGATGAGGAATTTCGTCCCCGCGAAGCTTCTGTTGTACAGCTTCGTGGCGGTAATGTTGCCCAGGTTGCGCACAAGCCCGGACCGCAGCAGGTTCACCAGGCCGTGTGTGTCCTGCTCCTCCCGCGCGACCAGGAGGCTGTCCAGCCGCTCGTTGATGAGCCTGTAGTCGTAGTATCGCGAGACCTGGTTGTAGCGCCAGAGGTCGAGCCCCAGCAGGTTGTCGAGCCGCAGCGCAGCCTCCTCCCACTCTTCATACGACTCGGCGTGTCGCAAAATGTCGAGCCAGAGCTCGGCCGGGGCCCTGCGGCGCCACCAGTCGAGAATCCTCTGTTGCGGTTGCAAGAATTGGGCCTGGTCAGTCTTCTGTGGGCGATCGTGTGTCATTGCTAGATGCGTCGGGCTCTGTCTGGGAAGGGGGTCGTTGCTTACCCGACGCCAGAAGCCGAAGATCTCGATGATGACGGCCCAGACGCCCATGATCACCGTTGTCACCGACCCCATGGCTTCTTGTCACTATCGAGGGCCCATGCGCGTGTGAGCACCACCATGAACGTGTTCATCGCAATGCCAAAAGAGAAGAGAGGTGGTAGTGTTGAGTGGGCGCCATGGTGTGGAGGCAATAGGGAATGGGTGTGAGGGTGGTCGGAGCTACGCAGCCCAATTCCAGAGCCCGTGTGTTGCAGATTGCTAAATACCTTAAAGTCATGACGCCAGCCACGCCAGCCAGGGCGCAAGGGCAGCTTGCTGGTTGACATGTGAAATCAAACCGTGGGGAAATTGAGCCACTCCACAGGGCCGCTCTCGGTTGGGTTTGCGCGCAAGGGGGAGGGGGAGGTGCCGATGTATGTGCGCAGCCCCTGTAAATAATAACAATGTCAAGTACTAGCCCACTCAGCCGAGTTTATACAGCACGGCAAGGGTTCTGTCGTAAATCAAGCGCGATGCAATGAATTGCGATGCGCGTTTTCTTTCTTTCTTTCTTTCTTTCTTTCTTTCTTTCTTATAAAAAATAATAAAGTTGGTCTTGGTGCTGTTTTATTTCGTCACTGGAGGTGCTGCCACCTGGATCTTCTATCCTGGTCCAGGTTATCTGCAAAGTACCCTTTCTCTTTCGACTCGAGATTTTGAAAATGTGTATGTTTCTCAGTACACTGAACCTCCTTCTGCAGGAACCAGTCAAGACTTCGCATAGACTGCCTTGGTAAATCATGCAACAGGTCAATTGAAAGAATGGTTATTGACTAGAGGGGTGAAGTCAATTCTCATCAGATGGGACCGCCGAGGCATGGTTCCCCTTTCCCATTCCCAACCTTTGCCCCTCGTGGCCGGACAGAGTTTCACTCGTCATCGTCGTCATCGGAGACGACGCGACGCACACGCCGACGGTTGTGGTCACCAGAAGCCGCAGGGGCATCTTCGTCAGGCTCGCCCTCGGCGTCATCATCGTCGTCAGGCGTTCTCTTGCGCTTGGGACGGGGCCGCTCGAAGTCGACATCTCCGTCGTCTAGCAGGTCATCCTGATCGTCATCATTGTCCTCCCCTAAGCTCTCCTCGTCGTCCGACGCAGCGATGAATGCGTCTTCCATGTCATACTGATTGCTGCGGTGCACGCCATCGTCTTCAGAGTCATAGTCGTCGTTCTGTCTTCGTGACCGCTTTGCGGATCCTCCGGGGCCTCGCTTGCGGCCCGATGTCGTGCGCCGAGCACCCTCAAGGTCGCCGATAGAGAGTCCGCTTTTTCGGTAGCCGCCTGCTCCGCCCTCCATGCGTATCTGGGCATTCTCACGCCGCCGCCGCTGCGCGTGCGCGTTCCTTTTCTGCCATCTCGGCTTGTTTCTTCTGAAGCTCGGGATCCTGGGTGGCGGTGATGATCATGTCGCCCTCCCGCAGGGCCCCCTTCGCCAGGCCCATCTGCTCCCTGAGGCGCTCCGTGTCTTCGTCCACGCGTTTCTTGTCGGGGCGGATAGCCCACTCCTCGGTGACGTGTCCGACGGTGAGGAGCTGCGCATGAGCCGAATGCGCAGCAGCGACATAACGATTGGCGTCGCGATCGGGCACGTAGGCCTTCTTGGGCGGTGGGACCTGTGCCTTGACTTGTATTTCGTAGTGCTCCTCCCCAACCTGCATGGTCAACGAGCCGTCGCTCCACCTGTAGATGTTCGCGTTGCTCTCCAGCGCGCCAGTGGCGGGATTCCGCCGGTATCGCACGAGGTTTATGGGGATCCGGCGCCTGGCGTTCTCGAGATCCCACTCGGAGGCCTGCCACTCATCTGCATCGTATGGCTCGGGTACGAGACGCAGGAAGTTGGGCACCTTGGCAAGTTGCATCTGGAGGGAGTGGATGGGATCAGACATGGTTCGCGTCGACGAACATCATGGCACCAGAGGGCGACTCACGTTTCCATCTTGGGTCTTGGGTAAGCCGTGGCGGCACACGACGTCTTGTATGACCGTCAACTCATCGGTCGGGGGCTGTCGTCTCTCTGGCTGCGGTCGTCACGGTCGGATGCACTGTCGCGCACGGGGCTGCGCCTGCGGCCGTCATCCGAGGCCAGGTCATCGTCGCTAGCGATGGGCGGGTTGTCCTCGATCTGAGATACATCGCTGCCGGCATCATCGCCAAAGAGATCGTCACCTCCGCCGTCAGACACGTCGTCAATGCGCTCCTCGTCCGACATGTTGTGGCAACTCTCAACAGCTTCGAGGATCCAGTGGAGGGGAGGCCGAATGTCGAACTGTGGGCAGGAGAAAGAAGAACAGCACTTCTGCCTGCGTCGGTCTTTGTGCTCTCGAGCTCAGGTCCCTCTGCGCCTGCGAAAGTTACCAAGTACTAAAGTAGAAAGCTGAATGGCAAGGCTGGCCTGCCGGCAAGACCCAGCGGCAGATTCCCAAAACAGTTAGGGCTGGGCTCTAGCGCAGCTTGTGTGTTACAACGGCCTGGCAGATTCCCAGGCTGTTGAACCCCTTATTTTTCAACCAACGTGCAACTTATACAGCACACGACCACACGACGACCTCAGTTTTCCCCTCTCGTCCACACTCCAGCGGCGGGACGCGACCACCGCAACCACGGTCCCAAGAGCACCTCATTTCTCTCCAGCTAAAGACTCGAGCCTGGCCTGTACCCCTCCACCTCTCGACTCCGTGCTACGTCACAAGCCGCCATGTCTCTATTCTCCGGGATGTGAGTTGACTCTTACTTGATATCTCTCCTCCCTCTCCCCCTCCTCCTCTCCTGCTCTCCATTGGCAGGGGCAGGCGACATTCAGAACCGCCCTCCATCTTGATGCCTCTCTCTCTCTCTCTCTCTCTCTCTCTTCCTCTTTCCTTGGGCGAGTTGATGTGGTTTCATTTTTCACTTCACCAGGCTAGCCATCGGTTGTGCCTTTCCTAGCAGTGGCGCCGTCAGCCCCTAAGGGATCACCACCCACTGTGGTGGACAGGATGAGGAAATGCCATGTCGCCATTGGGCAAAGCTGAGCCACTGCACACGCCCGGCAGCTCATTGTCTTTTGTGACAGACTGTCATTTCTCTGCATCCATCCCCTTCTGACCACAGGCCGGCCCCTCAAACACATAAAATGAATGATCCCTCGAGTTCCCACTTTTCCCACGCCGACGGTGAACCTCGACAACTCACCGCCTCGCATTACTTCACCTACACCTCACCTGCGACACGACACCTTGTCCAGCTCAGCAGCAGTCTTTACTGACCGTCCGTCTTGAAACAGCAACGCCCGCTTTCGAGGCTCAAACAGCAAGTCTCCTGGGCCGGGAAAGAGCGGCAGCGGCTCCAGCCAGCCGCCCGTCTCTCCCTTGAGCCTGGACAGATCTCAGAACAGCCAGTCGCCTGCATCAGCGGGTCTGTCTGCCAACCTCCCACCTCTGCCAAAGTCTCCATCTCTTGCCCAGACAATAGGCATGGACGAGCAGAGCGGCATCATGGCCAGCGGTCACGATGTCCTCGAGTCATACCATCTTCCTCGTCCTCTGCCTCTGTGGCTCAATCCCAACTACGCCAAGCACATCGTGAAGGGCAACTTCATGACGTTGAGTGCCAGGCCAAAGACGGTCGAGCAAGGGGAGTGGATCGCCCATCAAGGTTTGTAGTGAATTCCCTCGTCCTCCTCAATCAAACTTTTAGCTCACCGTGGCTTGCTGACTGCCTGCCCAAAAAGTTGTTGAGCACTATCGAAACTTGTGGAATTTTGTTCGCGTCATTCACGAGAAGGAGGAGGATGGTTTGTCCATTTGCAACCCGGCAACATGCCCACGCATGTCAGCAGGACAGTGAGTTGAGAGACGTCATTCTCACCTGTTGCAGCAGACGCTAACTCTGTCTCTCTCTTTTCTCCCGACGGTAGAAACCACTCCTTTACATGGCTGAACAGCCGGAGGGAACCTGTGGAGCTCCCAGCTTACGAGTACATTACGCTCATGTATGTCCTTCACGCAGGGGAGAAGTATTTTTTGTTGCATCCGCTGACAGAGTGAACTTGGTAGGCAGCGATGGATATCCGGCAAGATTGACGATACCAAGATCTTTCCCACCGAAGCTTCTGGTGTCTCGTACGCACACAACGCCAATATCACCACCACCCCTCTTTCCCATCTGACGAATCCTGGAGAGCCTGATTGGATTGGAAAGCGGTCCGGCTTCCCGCAAAACTTTGTCGAGGTCTGCCAGACCATCTTCCGTCAGATGTTCCGTGTCTACTCGCACCTCTACTGGGCCCATTATGTCGAGCCCTTCTACCACCTGAACCTCGAGAAACAGCTCAACAGCTGCTTCAGCCATTTCATCCTCACCGCCACCGCGCTGGATATGCTCCGACCACACGAGCTCGAGCCCATGCAGCCCCTGATCGATCTCTGGGCTGCCAACGGCACCTTCCCTCCCGAGTCCAAGGCTTATGAGTACGCTCACCTCAGCGCTGGCCAGAAGCTTCTTCATCTGGCCAGCACTTCTGCGTAAAAACCGCCGTCTCGTCTTCTATGGCTTGTAGACTGGAGCTGCGGTCAACGTCTGCGGGTTCGGTAAATGGTTAGATAGGGGGCGCATGACATGGCATATGTGGCTACATTATGCAAGCGGCATCTTTGCTACCTCGCACTGCCACTGCTGAGCATGCGCTGTCAATGGAAAGGACACTTGTACGAGCAGGTTGGACGGGTGGGGGCCATTACAGGCGTTGTTTGGAAGGGTCAATGGGGGCCAAGCACATGAAAAGTGTTTGGTTGGTACAAAGGCCGGGGCCAAGTCCCAAGGGGGTTTTCTTTTCGAGTCTTGGATGAGTCGATAGAAGATGCAATATGCTGGTCTTTTTGTAGAGTATATACTGAACCATGGCATCTCGCTCTCAAGATGCGCAACGAAATAACATTGTCTACAAGCATTTCCCAAGTCCCAGGCCTGTCACCAATCGGTTGCAACTAAGCACGGACGCATTCTTCCCTCCGCCTCAGCGTCCCTCCTGAGCGCACCTCTCTTCCTCCCCCTTCTCTTCACCCAACACCTCTTTCGACCCGTCCTAAGCTAGCCGTTCCCCCTCATCACTTAGGTAGGTAACACATCAACGTCCCATCATCAATCAAATCAAGCAGCCGAGATCACCACCTCGTACCAATCAGGCTCTCCCTCACCCACTACTCCTTTCTCCAAATCGCAATCTCCCTCCCGAGAAGAAAAAGAAAACCAACCGATCCTACCTACTACCCAACAATCAGACAATCACCGCCCACCACCATCACCGAAAAGGCAGAACCTCCCCCTCTCCAGAGTGGACGGGATGTCTCGGTCCTACCTGTCAGCATCGGCTGTTTTGTTATTGGGCGAGAAGGGAGCGCAAGAGAGAGAGAGAGAGAAACCCCACCTCCCTAGAAGCTCGATGGAGGGGGGAAGGAAAGTGGGAGAAGGGGGGCGCGCTTGTTTCCTTTTCCGCTTTTGTTTCTATTGCCTAAGGGTTGGGTGGGATCTTGGTAGGGTGTAATGGATATGACTCTCGGTGGGTGTGGGGGAAAGGGGGATGAAAAGAAGGGGTTGAGTAATTTATATGAGATCTTTTTTTTTTTCGGGGGGGCGCCTGCAATTCGGGGGCACTGCTTAGATAGTTTTTATCAAGTAAGTCACGGTCAAGTATTCCAACAGTCTTGTTATTATCTCACACCAGCATGATGCCGACACTGTAACACATTCGAGGAAAGCCGAATAAAAATAAAATAAAGAAATACCATACTCGCATCCCCCCTTCTCATCTCTTCCCCCTCCCCCCTCCTTCTCTCTCCTATCCAATCAAGATTGGTCCAAGTAGAGAGGCCCCAGGATCAACAAATAGCGCTGATGGCACAACGTCGTCTTCTGTAGGACAGCAGAGGGGGAAAACAACCCTCCTCGTAAGAAGATGTGTATCGCAAGGTCATACGAATTATACAACAGTTGTCTCAAGTTCTTTCTTCTTTTTCTCTTCTTTTCTTTTCTTCTTCTTTTGTGACAGGCAAACACGGTTCCTTCCCCCCACCAATTGTAAGACGGGGGGCGTCTAGATGCTCGCTCCGCAGGGGTCTCGTGTGTGTGTGTGTAAGTGGGATTTGGAGACGGGAGGACGAGTAGTTGATCTTGGGCGGGGATGAGTTTTGTCTCATGGGCGCAGCGAGTGAAGGGAGAGAAAAGAATAAAAAAAATATATAAAAAAAAAAAAGGAAAAACTCGATCAGTCAGATAGAACGTATGCTTAGAAGAAGGAGAAAAAATAATATCAAACTTAAAAGATTATAAAAGTCGTCCTTGACTCCAGTTGGGTAGAAGGACTAGCACCGCCGCATGATGGCTCCTGTACTGGCGCGCCGAGGAAAAAGACGATTGCTTTCGGGGAATCTATCGAAAACCATACACACACACACGCACACGATCAGAGAGCACGACACCTCATTTCTAACAAGTATCATGCAGTCCTGTTTTTCTCCTGCCCAAGCCCAACCCCCCACCAGCCGTAGCTCCGTTTGACCGTCATATACATGATCATAGCTCAGCTCCCGTAGTCCAGTTGCCAACCTTCGGGAGCCATGGCAGCCACCTCATGCTGTAGTCCGATACCCTAGGTCTCAGATAGATCTGGGTGCCTTTTCGTCGGGCTAAGGTCCATCCGTGCTTTGGTCTCAGGTTTGTCTTCCATCCTCCTGAGGGAACCAGAGAGCTCTGTCCAGACCTGCCTCCGTCTTGCCGAAGCAGGCGACAACGAGCGAGCACTGGGGTGGTCCTACTGGAAGCCATCTCCCGCAGCAGCGCCGTTCCCTGGCTGACCATACATGTAGTTGCCTTCTGAGCCTTCGCCACCCTGGCTGGTCAGCTCGCCGGCTGGGAAACCCGTAGGGGCAGAGTTCGAAGGCCCACCCGCGCCTCCTTGACCACTGTAGCCTCCCTGGCTGCCGGGACGGTTCTGCTGGTTGTCGTTCCTGTTGGACTGGGACTGCTGCTGCTTTCAATTAGCGGGCCTGTAGCCTTTCTTACATGTGCACGTTCAAAAACATACTTCGCGGTATTTGGACAGATAGATCTTCAAGGCCTCAGAGTAGTTCTCGAACCCCAGCGAGGTCATCGCAAACAGGATATCCTCGCCGTTAACAGTCTTCCTCTTCTCCTGGTGGCACTTCTCAGAGGCTGTGCCAATAATGTTAGCCTCACCGCGTGTTCTTAATTTTTTTGGTGATTTTTTTAGGGGGTTTGGTGTTTTTTGTTCTAGTTGTTGGAAACGAGATGACAAGAAAGACTCACCCTCGCTGGTTATGAAAGAGATGAACTCGCTAACACACTCCTGCATACACTCCTTGGCCTCTTTGGCGATCTTTGCGTTCTCCGGCAGGGCATTCTTCATGATCCGGGCAACTGGCGCAAAGTTGCGTATGTTAGCATCGTACTGGTCATATCTGGCGGCCTTGGAGGAAGGGCGAGCCGCGTCTGGCGACTTTGGAGGCGAGTCGTGGGACATGGACGAATAGATAGGCGCGCTCTTTTTTTTTTTTCTCTTTCTTTCTTCCTTTTTCTTCTTTGCTTCGGAGACAAAGGGCAGAGGTATGCCACTCGATCTGGTTCTGTCGCAGCCTATCGCCATGCAGCGCAGAGCAGAGGATGGACGAAGCAGCGCACACGCTCGCGAAGCACGACGAGGCCAGGAGAGGGAAAATAGACTCACCATTCGCTATCGGCAGCCACCGATCCTGTTCCTTGACTTCGAACTCATAGGCGAGGCCCATGGCCTGTGGGTCTTGAGGGTCGTTCATTTGTGCTTCGTCGTCTGGTGACTGTACACCTTGTTCGACCTCCTTGGGAGGGGGGATTGGGGGAATCCGACATATTTGGCTACCTGCAGCGGGTGCGGACTTCTTGAAAATTCCTTGGTCTGGGTGTCCTCGTACAAGACGGCCGGGGCGAAGATGATGTGTTCCTGATACCCTGGACACGTTGCAGGGTAGTGAGGCTTGCACTTTTTTTTTCTTCTGGTATTTCCCTTTTCCTTTCCTTTTTTTTTTTCTGGGCCCCTTGCTTTCAGGCTGCAGAAGTGTGCCTGCCTCAAGGCGTGCTAGAGCTACTCTCTCTACACCAGTGCCTTCCCCAAAAGATGACGGACGAAGCTGTGACAGCGTTGTCGGGACTAGAGACTTGCTGAGCAGCAACGCGCAGCGAGGTGTGGGGAGGACCAATGCGAGCCCCACTGCGCAGTGGTCGCCTAGTGCTCGAATAGCTTCGTGGCTGTTAGTGCAGGACAGCCCTGCTGCAGGTCGCTGTCTTAGCCCCGTCCTTGATGGGTGGATGGATGGGGATGAATGATACAGACCCCGGAGGAAAAAAAAGTCTGTACTGCTCACCGGGGGGCTGGAGGGGTGGAGGGGTGAGGGGTAAGGGGTGGACGTTGCTGCTAGAGAGAGAGAGAGAGAGAGAGAGAGAGATCCCGTCCCAATGTGCGCGCCGTGTCTCTTGACAGGCTCGTTGTCTCGTCTTCCCGTCTGCCGGTTACACTGACGTAGAGACTTGCTCGGATATGGTTGGCCCAATGCCGCGTGCTAGAGGTTGGTAGGTCAGAAAAAAAAAAAAATGAAAGTATACTTTTCGGGATGGCATGCGAGGTACGGGCAGGTGATGGTCGCGTGGACCGGCCTGGTGGGGAAAAGATTGGCTGAGGTTGAACGGGGCCTGGGTGCCTCGTGGGGAGAAAAAAGCTGCAGAATCGCGTCAGAGAAAGAATCCCTCTGCCGGCATCAGCTGTGTGTTTGCAGGTCGGCGCGGCGACGAACAGGAGGGCTGGGTGAGGAGCCGCAAGCCAAGGTGAGGAGCCAGGTTTTTCTGCGCACCAACCAGAAGCCGTTCTCTGGAGCCTTAGAGGAGGAGGGCGAGGCGGCCCAGCGCAGTACTTCCCTGTTGGCTCGTGCGGTAGAGGGCAGTGCTTGGGCTCGTATGGGCACAAGAGCACGGGTAGAGGAGCTTGGTATGTCTGTGCCATGTATGCAGCATACCTTCTGAGTGGGCATGTGTGGTCCAGCACGGTTGCAGACAACCTTGGTTCGGCAGGTGGACAGTGACGACGGGAGGGAACGTACATACAGTTACCTTGTTGAGTACACACAAGAGACAGGGTCAGGCCTTCTTGCCTTGCGTTGCCTTGCAGTTGGAAGGGGGTGGGGGTTTTCTTGCAGAAGCGCGTGCGTGTGTGAGTTGTCCTCCTTGTTGCGTGACTATGCCTATGCCCGCACGCGCCTTGTCAACGGCTGCTGGCTTGTTGTTTTTCTTCAGTCCAATCAGCCCACTGCAGCCTCAGTAAGACACACACACGCTGGCTGCCGGTAGCGGTCAGGGGTGGGGAGTCAGGTTTAGGGTAATAGTGAACCTTCGAAGGATGAGTCCTGGGTTGGTATGATTTAAGACTTAAAGAAAGGAAAAAAAATACACGCTATCAGGCACGAGCTGAGCTGTAATTAGTAGCGTGGGGTTTGTTGTAGGAAGAAAAGACCTGGGTTGATCGATGGAGAGGACGAGTGAGATGCGAGTGAGCGGGTCATGTCAAGCATAAGACTGCAGAGGCTAAGGCCTGGAAAGCTCTGGGGGGTAACCACAACCCCGCCTCTCCTCCCTGCTCTCCTCATTCTGAACCGCCTGGCAAGTACGGACGTACTTGTACATAATACCAGGTTGCTAGGCAGGCGCGGCCCACCAGAGACGCGGGCACGTTGTGACCCTGGCAGCTCAAGGTTGCTGCTGTAACAAGCTGCTGTTATTGCTATGAGCTAGCCTAATACAGAGCACTGACCACTTCAAGACACTGGTATTCGGTACTGCTGAAAAGCTTGATGCCACACAGGGTACTTACTACTTACTATGTACAGTTCAATCCCCCAAGTTAAATCTTCTCACATTTGCAGTCTAATTGCATGCATACAAGATACTAGTATAGAATAAATGCACAAAGTCGGGGTCAGAACTCTACTAGGTGCTCACTGTAAGCCCTGAGGTGTGGTGGATGCGCGCAATTGCTGACATGGCAGGGGGTTTTGGCGGGTTCCCGCACTTACTGCTGAAGCTATTTACAGCACCACAAGTGACTCTTGGTTACATACCAAGCATCATGCCTTTCTGGACTGTCAGGCCTGGATGTGGTATACCGCCATTTCGATACCCACAATGACATCGGTAGGTTGCCTCCAAGCTCACCGTGAGGTGATCACCTTTGAGTCACCTTGATCATACTTGGCAGATCTCACCGCTCGAGCCCGTATCAAACCTTGATTCTGTTCATGACGGGAGTGCCAACCCTTCCACCCCTTGCTGCCCAAGCAGTCATGGCACATCCACGTCTGTCAACCATAGACTCGACTACAGGCAGCAAGCTAAAAAGCTGATGCTGCTTCTGTTGACGACGGCCAGATGACGAAAGCAGAGATGCAGTTTTTCGAGGAATCTCGATGATTACTACATCCTGGAGCGGAATTTATGGGGGCTTTCTGGAGGGTATTAACGAGTTCAGCTCGACGTGTGTCTGGACGGAATGGATGCCGCGTTTCCTGACAATGCTCGAGTGGCTGTCCAACGTTTGAACCATGAGGTGAGGTTGAGACTGGCCCTTGGGGGTTCCTGACGCCGCGCTGGCGTTTCCTGGTTCAAGGGCGGGTGGCTTGGAGGGTCAAGTCTTCTTCTAATTTGACAATTCTCCTTCCTCGGGCCTGCTACCAGCCCGGTCGGTGGTTGGTTCGCGACGATGATGCCAAGCTCGCCCTGTGAAGAGAAAGAAGGAATTTACAGCGCGCGAGGCTGGGCCCCTTCAAATCTCGGGTCTGCTGCTGGGTTTCAGCCAATCAAATAATCCAGGCGCCTGGAGCTCGTCTCATGGGAAGAGACCACAAATTAATTGTCCCTGACGGGGACAGCACAGATGGTCATATTTTCTGAGGCCTATCCGGCCGGGTTGTACTTTTGCGACAGGTACTGTAAGCAGGAGCTCGTCATTGCGTGACCGCAACGTTGAGAGTACCACTGCGTGCAAATCCACACTACTAGCACTCCGGCTTTCTCCCCCACATGCATTGCATTTGCGATGCCGCCTTGTTGATGCTACTGTACCGTCTCACTGACAACTCAGATGCATCCATCAGATCCCTGATCGGCGATGATGTGGGTTCACTTTTCCCGTGATGACGGCCACCACAAGTCAGACGATGTGGAGGATATTCTGGAAACACTGTGCTTGGTCTGCGAGCATTCCATGGACAAGCATTTTTTTTAAGATAACCCCTGCGGTCGTGGAAGGGCTGACACACACATTCTCTCTCTCTCTCTCTCTCTCTCTCTCTCTCTCTCTCTCTCTCTCTCTCTCTCTCTCCCCCTTTTCTTGCGTGGAGGCGGGCGAGGTGATGATGATGAGAGCTGACATCGCATCTGGAGCACTTGAAATAGACAGACCGGTCTACTGCACTCTGTCATAGCGTTATGCAGTGGTAGCACTTAGCCAAGCATGCACGCACAGGGGTCTCTCTGCACGGCAGCCCGCTTGTTGAGCTCAGCAGAAGGTCGGCAGTCGCTATTCTGGGGCCTGATTCCGGCCTCCCTGGGCAGCAAGGCCAGGTCAAATAAAAGAAGCCCTGGGTCCAGCTCGCTCTAGACCTTTGACGCCATGCGGATGCAGGTAATATGATGCTGTGTCGCAGGGCCGGTCGCTCAACGCTTGCAGCCCTAGCAATCGGGCTGCTTTGAAAAACCTGCAGGGGTGTTTTCTTCTTCTCAAGATTTTGCATTCACACTGCATGCAGGTCCCCCCTCAGCGATCCTCAGCGATTCCTAAAAAGGCACCTTGGACATCTGCGGCCGCATAATCCGGCCCCATGATGGGGTTTTTAAACGGAGTACCGGTACCCTATCAGAACTCAACAGCCTCACAAACCGTCGCGAATGCCGGTTGGGCAGTAAGACGCCGTTGCCGCCCGCCTCTCCAAGCGATGGGGTCATTGGGACAACGCACCACCACACCACCCTTTTCCATCGACCGATCTCTTGATCACCTGCGTCTGTTAGGCCTGTAACTTGCTCGTACATTCCTCTCTAAATCGTGACCTTTCATCGCTCATCTGCAGCGCATCACCCTTCCCTGCATCCTGGAGCCTCATTTTTCTCTCTTCTTTGCCTTGGGCTTCAATGCTGAACCGGGGAATGGCGACGATGGCATCCGGTTGGGCACACGTCACTCTCCTGCAATTGTCTCAAAATGTTTTCCCGATGGCTGCCCCTGCAAAAAGTCTACCACTGTTGGATGCCGGCATTCCTCGCCCCCAGGGCCGGGACATTCTAGCCTCGCAGAAATCTTCTCCGACGCGAACCTCAGCGCGAGAGCATTATTGAACAACCTGCACATTGTTCTTCTTCTGTATTTCGTAGATTGCTCAGTCAGTCGACAAGGTCGCAAGCCAGGTCGCATTGCTATGCAAGGTGCGGCCGTCTCATCGGCGGAGCTTGACGCACCTTCCAGTCATCTAGCTCCTTCTGCTTGGCTAGTAACTGCTCCTTGAGGTCCTTCTCCACTTTCTTCAGGCCCTCGGTGTTCGTCTTGAGCGACGGGAGCACGTCCTTGATTGTCATTTCGACAAGGACGCCGTTGATCATGCGGAAGCATTTGCGGTCCTCAGCTAAGGGCTCCAGTGTCGTCAGGACGGCTCTGGCCGGAGGATCGTGTTAGCCCATGAGCAGTGATAGGTCTGGTGAGTGTGATGCTCCATGTGCCGGTGTACGTCGCCTGTCCGACATCATGAGAGGAGGGACAGAGGGACACCCCAAGCGATTGCACATGAAAGAAAAGAAACCACCAAAAAAACCACCGATAGGGGCACTGTTAGCACATACGTATGTTCGTCTTTTCTCCTGTTCAACATCGCCAACTTTTTGGGCGAGTTGTTGAATGGTATTTTTAAATGTGGTGTACTGGGTCTGAAGATCTGCGGCCTTGTGTTAAAAGATAACTGGCCTGCAAACAGTGAGATGGAGACTCACCTTGCGACTTCTTTGCAGCTGCTGATTGTGTTGCCATGGCTGGATGTTCGTGCGTCTCAAAGGAGATGAGAAGGGGTATCGAGAGCGGTTGCAGAAACGTTGCAGGGTCGGCGATGGTGAGAGAAGGCTACTATGTAGAGTTGACTTTTGGTGTCGAGTTTAGAGGGCAACTGCAGGTGAGCTGGGGAAGGTAAGGTACTGTAGGTGGTCATAGCTCCTCTCCATTTGCACTTGCCGGCCGCCCCTAGAAAACTTGCCACCACTCCAGTGTCTTGGAACTTTTCAACAGCCACAACTTCTTCAACCACAAAGCAACTGCAGCCCGCGACAACATCTGGGCCTCTCCAAATCTGACTCATTCGCAAGATGCATCCTCATCTACACACCAAGGACAACACTGGTATGCTGTCTGAAGCCCCTCTTGGCTAACTTTATACCCTCGTCTTTTGCTAATTTTCACACCACCCAGCCTGCGAGGACCTCATGACAGCCCTCGAGGAGTGTCATGATCGCGGGTTCCTCTGGAAGTCAATGGGCATGTGCAACGGCGCAAAAGAGGCCTTGAGCGCCTGTCTGCGTGCTGAGAGGAGGAAGCGACAGGACACCAACCGCAGCAAGTCTCAGGACAAGAAGGATGCCATCAGGCAGAAGTGGAAGGAAATCGACGAAAACTCCTAATCTGACACCGTCCCGAGCCCACGAACCACTCCACACGATACGCGAACCCGGAACATAATTTGACTACATTGCAAGAGGGGGTGTGTGTACTGTTGGCAGTCCTGCTATGGGCAATCGGGTCTCCCAAGACAGGACTGTTTCCTGAGACTGGGCTATGAGAGGCTTCATAAAAGCTTTCAAGGCCTCGAGGGAGATCCCACACGGCACGATGCTTGGAAAGAGCCTAAATTGGTATTGACGAAGCCCTCTACTTTGCGGTCTGGCATGCGGCGCTCGTTCATACAGAGCCTGGTCGGCAGTCTGCCTCCTGCCTTTCAGAGGCCACGTTGATACACGCCGTTCCCAAAAAGAACCATTCCAAAGGTCGCCAGGACGGACAAGATCATGGGCACCGTCTTCCGGAGTCTGATGGCTCGTGGAATGGATGACCCTCCCAGCACAACGGAGGCCAGCAGGCTCAGCTCGACGCCATAAGGCTCGCTATTCTGCATGCGATACCCGCCCAGCGCATCTGTGTCTGTTAGACCAACGTGCCCTCCGGAGCCGCCACACAAGAAGGAGATGGGCCTGGACTCACATAGCAGTCCGACGGAACATCCTGCTATAATGGAGGGCAGCGACCGAGTTCGCGCATATCCAAAGATGCCTCCTGAGGCCTTGTAGAAGAATCGCCGGTCAGCCCGTGTTCTGCTCTGTCAGGTGGACGATATTCTTGGCAGTATGGCGGCATCGACACTTCTCGAGCTTGCGTTGCAGTACTTTCGGGGTCAATGGACTTTACGACCACCAGCATCACTCACCGTCAAGGCCGCCAGGACGTATGAAGGGGTTTCGAGACCCTAGGCCCAATCGTTTAGCTCGGAATGTCATCAACAGCTGCAATATCGGTCTCTCACCATTGTGATTGTGTTTCAAACCTTGCGCTGAAGCGAATCGACTTGACGACCTGGGAACTGAAAGCCTGCCGACGACTCTCCTGCAATGATGTGGTGTGTGGACGATCGTCGAAGCTTCCTTAGGCCTCGGAACACGATCAGTGGGGGCGCGATCCCCATGGATGACGGAGAAGAACTGAGGGATGACTCAGCAGTGGTAGTGGTTGGGCTTAGGACGGCACCTCACCCGAGGCTCGAGGGCCTGTCTAGACGGCCCGTTCCCGTCGTCTAGGCCGAACAGCATCTCCTCAGCCCAGCAGGCCATCTACTCCTTACAGGCAGACCGGGCCTGAGACTTGTCAGCAAAGATTGCGAGCATGCTGCCTACAGGCGGTGCATGATGGCCCGGCTGCCTGCCCTGCACCGCCTGCCACTGTATCTCTGGGGCTGTGCAAAAAAGAAATAAGACACGAAGCACGGCGTCGCTACCAAGCCTGGAGTCGCGAGACCCCTCCGTGGGAATGTTGCCAGATTAAGCAGAGCTGTCTTCACGGCAGATTTGGTCCCTCTGTCACATGCCATGTTGAATCGCCATTGACCGAGATCACTGATCAGGATCCAAGGCTTCAGCGAACATCTCTCACATCTACGCCTACACCGTGACTGCGAGGAACTTCGTGGCATTCTAGCCTCCTCCCGCTGCTGACTGGGGTGGCACTGCTTGGACGGCCTGGCTGTAATTCCTCTCAAGGTCTCCGTCAGAGCGGCCTGGCCGTTCACGCCCTATATCCAGCAGCACACGTCTATCGAGGCCCAGTGCAACCACAGCGTCAAACGAAACATTCTGGGGGAATCGAGCTATGATCATGATGATGGTGATGATAATGATTCAAGGAATAATTCATGATGCCATAATATTTTTTTATGGCTGAACTTTCCAGGGCCCCTGACAGGTTGCTGCGCGGATCTTCTAGGTGAAACCTGGGTGTGGATTACGCCTCGCAATAAGCCTCATCCACTTTCAATCACTAACTCGACGGAGCCACAAGTCTGTCCGCGCCACTGCATGGGGGAAGGGGGAGAATATACGTAGTACTTAGTAACCTGCAACTTTGTCCACATGCACACACCACCTTTCCCACGCGGGCTACAGACTACTACTATCATTTGCTGCCAAGGGGGTTGGTTTACTGCAGCCCTGGCAACATCGATCACCCTCCCAGCAGAGACGGGCGAGCGTTGTTCTTCTTGTTCTATTTCGAAGTACGGAGTACCCCATATTGGTGCACGGCTCATTGTGGACTGGATGCACCCCGTGTACTCGGTAAATCACCTGCAGCCGTGTGTGTGTGTCCACAGCAGCTCAGCTGGACTCCACGACGCTTGTCATCGACCGGACAGAGAACTTGAAAATCTGTCTCGAAGGCTTAGTCTGATCCCTCCTCCTTCTGCAGCTCAGCCCCGAGCCCCTGTAGGTGTAGGCGCACCATCTGTCTGCCATGATTGGCAACTCGGTACACCAACATCTCTGAATAAGCGCTGTCATACTGGCAAAGAGGAACGCCTCGAGGCCGCCCCCAAAAAACATCGCACCCTTGTTCCCATTCTCGCCTCCCTGGCGCTCTCCTCTCTCTCTCTCTCTCTCTCTCTCTCTCTTGTTTCCTCTAAGACCGTTCTCAGCTTTCGACGCAGATTTGACCTGAGTGCGGGCGCAACCCTCAGACTCGAGAATTGACCACGACCCTACCGGATCCCTCCACCGCAAAACGCACTGTCAGACGTTCTTTTTTTTTTTTTTTTTTTTTTTTTTTTTCTTCCCCTTCCATCTCTCCCTACTCTTGGTCCTTTTTCCCCAATGCCAAACCCTATAGCCACTTTGACTAGCATCTTTGACCAACCAACGCCGCCTACTGCTACGTACTTTTGTTTGCCGGGATATTATGAGCAAGGAGCCTATCCATCTTTGTCCCAGGGTGACTGACTGACGCACCCACTGCACATACCCGCCTGGGTAACATCACTCTCTCTTCCCACTACTTTCTTCGTTAAGTACACCTGCGCCCCAGAGGAGCCCCCTCCTCTCACATGAAGACGATGTCGTCTTCGACCTTTAGCATCCACCCCTCTCTGCTCGACAAGAACAGCAGCAGGGATAGGACGTGGGCGGCTGCAGACCACGGAGTCGCTGAGCAGCAGCACCGTTACCACCCAGGCCCGCAGCCTACGGCGACGACTACAACGACGACGACCACTATCACCAACGCCACCACCTCGTTAGCGACAACGTCTTTCACGTCGCCCAACAACAACTTGTCGCCCTATTCCCATATTCATAGCAGCTCAGCATCTCCCTCGCTCAACAACGCCAGCACGCCGGCAGACTCTCTGTCTGTCCTCAGCGAACACTACTCCAGTGAGCTCAGCGAAGACGCGGATCCGTTCTTGGGTGTCGACTTCAACGACGAGGACGGCGGCACACCCACCTTCCTTGGCGGCTCTGTAGGAGACTCGAGCGATCACAGCGAGCCGTCCTACCAACATACCGTGGCCTCGGCCCCAGATCGCAATGCGCCCGACCCTCTCAGCTATCCTCTGAGCACAGGTCCCACCACGCCGTCCTTTCACACGACGTCCCCAGCCCTTGGGCATGAGACCTCGGCAGCCCTGGGCCAGGCATCGCCCAAGTCCTCCTCACAGGCGCCCTCGAACCCGTCGAGGCTCGCCTCCCCGTCCGACCACTCTCTCGACCAGTCTGCGCCTCACCTGGTGGGCTCAGAATCCAAGACGACTCTCTTTAGTGAAGACGGCATGGTGTTCACCACAGCACCGAGCCCAAGCCCCAGGGTCCTCGTCTCCATGTGGGGACGGGACCAGGCCCAGGCCGACGAGTCCCTGCCTCCCGAAGAAACGGAGAGCCCCTCGACTGTGCGAGCCGGCGGCGGCATCGTGAGTACCGATGACAACTTCGTCTCGGCGTCGTATCAGCGGTCAAATGCAGGTGGTAGTAGTAGGGACGAGTATGGGATATGGTCTACTGGCACCTCAGCAGGAGGTCCTCGAGGCTGGGGTCCAGGGAACCGTCCCTCTGCCGAGGGCCCCACCATGAACGAGATGGACACGCGCCGCAAGGTCGCAGAGCGCAACCAAGACGTGGACAGGTGGATTACGACGGCCGCCGAGGGCGGACAGCCTTCGGAGCCGGCCAGCCCGCCAGTCCTCGATCCCTCGGCGATTGACGACGATGGTATCGGCCTGGGAGAGATCCCCTGGGGCGGTAAGACCGAGAACAAACCCCTGCCTGATCAGGTCTACTATATGGAGGGGGCCCAAGGAGTCCTCACGGATGACGACCTGAAATTGATGGGACAGCAACGTGTCTGGTCGGATGCGCCCACGGTGTATCGCATCACCAAGGAGGGCGCGGAACGTCAACAGCCCGAGACCTCAGAAGCCGCCATGAAGCGCTTCGACCAGATGTGCCAGGAGACGGGTTCAGTCCTGTCGAGAGCTGCCACCTGGGGCACGCGCCGTCGGAGCCTGCCCAGCATCGCAGACATGGAGGGCATCACCAGCGGCAGCTTCCTGAAGAAGCTCTCCATCAGCCGGGACAGGAAGCCTAGTATCCTGTTCAAGGAGCTCCGCGGGCTGGTCAGGAAACCCAGCAACCCGCTGCTCAAGCGTCATCGCACCGTCCCGGAAGAGGAGCTTGCAGCCGAGAACGATGCCCAGGCGCGGCGGGAGAGCCGTGATACCCTCGCGCCGCCGCCGCCGCGCTCCTCGAGCTGGACCAAGAAGCAGCAGCCGCTCTCTCTCAACACCGCCCTCATGTCTATGGCAACAGGCGCCGCCGCTATCGCCACGACGCACGCCCGGAGCGGGTCGATCAGCAACATGACCTCGCCAAAGAGCCCCTTCAACCTGCAGGTGAGGAACACCGTGCTGAGGCGGCCGAGGAGCAAATCCGATCTTCCCAAGGGCGGCGCCGCCGTGGCCAAGGAGGAGTCACACCCCAACCTGGTCGGGATGTGGAAGAAGACCGGGGGACCGCCCGTTGCACAGCTGGCGAGAGGTACCGCGGGCCAGCCTGACCTGGACGATGACGATGAGGACGACGAAGACCTGTACGACGAGGGTGACAATATGAGGGCGGCAGGCAGCAACATCATCGACGAGATCCAGCCCACCCTGGCCGGCTTCAGACAGCAGATACTAAAGATGAACCCGAGGCTGGCGGAGCAGAACACGTTCCTCGTGGACCGCATCGCGCACCAACAGGTCATACGCTACAAGGCGCTGCTGACCAGCAAGGTCAGACACCTCCAGCGGACCGCGGCTCACAGCTGCCCCTCTGGGCAGATGTGCATTGAGCTCGGGGGCGCGGCGATCCCGTTCGACGTCAAGGGAGGCGATCCCCGCGGCATGGATCCCCTGAGCACAGCATACGACGTCGAGGAGGCAGACGCCGCCGCACCAGAAGGCGGCATCACGGCGGAGAGCTTCCCTGTAGATATCCCCATGCCGCCCACCAGCTCGCTGCCGGCAGAGCTCGAGTGCCAGCTCTGCTACTCGACCAAGAAGTTTACCAAGCCGTCTGACTGGACCAAGCATGTGCACGAGGACGTGCAGCCTTTCACCTGTACCTGGGACCGGTGCCGGGAGCCCAAAATCTTCAAGCGTAAAGCTGACTGGGTGCGGCACGAGAATGAGGGCCACAGGGTGTGTAAACGATTCGTCTTCTTTTTCTTTTTCTCTATCTCAACTCATCAGACCTGAATAACTAACAAGTTGTTGTATCCTAGCACCTTGAGTGGTGGACGTGTGATGTTGAAGACTGCCGGCACGTCTGCTACCGTAGGGACAACTTCCTGCAGCACCTGGTCCGAGAGCACAAGTTCGCAGAGCCTAAGATGAAGACAAAGGCTGCCGTGAAGCGGGCCGGCGCCCATGATCCCACATGGCAAAAAGTCGAAAAGTGTCACGCAGAGACACGGAGCAGGCCGCAGGACGAGCCATGCCGCTTCTGCGGCAAGACGCTGCAGACATGGAAGAAGCTGACTGTCCACCTGGCAAAGCACATGGAAACCATGAGCCTGCCGATCCTGCGGCTCGTATCCAGAGCGGAGCTGTACGCCGACACCATCATCAGCCCCGTGTCCGATCCACCTCTCAGGACGTTCCCACCGGCCAAGTCAGATCAACACCAGCAGCAGCAACCCTTCAGCGTGTCGCCCAATCCTGGCCGTTCTCCTGCCATGACCCAACCACAACAACAGCAGCAGCCGGGCGGCCTGGCCTACCCGAACACACAACAACAGCAACAACACCACTCGTATGTCTATAACCCGTCAGCTGGCTTCTCGCCCTTTTACAGCACCTCGATGCAGGAACTGCAGCAGCAGCCCCCAGCGGTCTCGGCCTCGGACTCGGCCTCCACAGCCAGGGAATGCCGACTGGTTATCAGACACAGACGGCGTACCAGACCCTGCCTGTAACCACAGCAGCAGCCTCGTACATCCCCCCCGCCTCCCCATACAATATCACCACAGGCATGTCCCAACAGCTGGAACCATTCCCGGCCTATATGAATCCCCTGGGGCTGCAGGATGCTTCTGGTACCCAGATGTACGACGCCACGGCGCTGAACCCTTCCCATGTCGGAGAGCAGCAGCAGCAGCAGCAACAACAAATGCATTTTAGCCATCATGGTTCCGCCTCGCCGTATTCACGATCACCTCACCAGGGTCAGGGTGCCTTCTTCCACCAGCACTGATATGATGTTTTGATTATGAAGCCCGGATCGGAACCTTGATATCTTTATTCTTTTTCCTTTGGTCTCTTTATACATATATTCCTATGTTTAGATACCCCATTTCCTATCTGGACGCTGCTATTGTGACCGCTGGCGATGTTTGTCGCCGGGGAAACTTTTTCAGTGGCGATTTGCGCCCTTTTTTTTTTTTTCTTCTTTTTTTTTTTTTTTTTTTTTTTTTGTTTCTTTCGAATTTAACCTATAGCGTGAACGTTCTTATTTTTGCTATTTCCTGTTCCTTCTTTGTATAGGCACTGTTTCTGGCATGACACCCATCTGGCGTTGTTTTTTTGTTCTTCTTTCTTCTTTCTTACTCCCTCTAATGGGATTTGTGTTTGGTCTTTTGCCAGGTGGGGGAGGGGATAACAAGACCTCTCGCATTGCTCGGCGCGTTCTTGTTGGATATGTTCAGAGGGAGACACGCACGCGAAGCGGCGTCAAGGACAACAACTCGGACAACAGCTTTCTTGGCGAGTACAGTTTACCAAATAGACAAGTGAAATTACGATCACACTTTTCTCAAGATTGTGCAACACGTTTTTTTTTTTTTTTTTCTTTCTCCCTCCCAAGGACCTCACCTAGGTCCTGATACTTGGATGCAAGAATTATTACGTGATCATGCGAGTCGCACAGGCAGCTATCCTGCTGCAGGATGAGATCGAAGCGAAGATGCAGGTCCCGAAAGCTTGGGACGGTACGACATGGTACTTAGTAGTAGTGTAGGATGATGCAGGATTTTGCTTTTCCCCTTGTGTCAGCCACCCCCTGGGAAGTGATGTACATACATACTATGCATTACAGTACATATTGAGTCGATTCGTGCCACAGTGCTGATCATGGCCTGTGGGCGAGCGAGGTCCGAGCAGATCCGACAAGACGAGAAGCGGGAGGGGAAGAGAGAGAGAGAGAGCATTGCGTCTGTACGTCCGTACTCCGGTAGCCCTCTCCCTTGGTGGTCCCATCCATCTCCACTGGAGCTGTCTCGATTCTTTTTTGTTCTCGTTCGTTCGCCATCTAAAATCCAGTGTAGATCCTTCGGCAGGATCCAGAACTCTTGACGAACTATCGATTTGTCTACCATAGTACCCTCCACCCCGCGGGGCCGGTACGAGGAGAGAGGGAAAGAGGGAGAGAGAGGGACGCCGAGCGATCTGCGTGACCAGGTCTTCGGTTTTGTGTTCTCGGGGTCCAGGAAAACTTGAGATGGTTGCTTAAAATAGCAAGACGGTTGATTCGGCATGAATTGATCTTCGAGAGGCTTGATTGATTACAGCTTACTCGGCCTCTGTTTATCAGTACGGCATAGGTTACTTAGCACGGTAAGTTACCCTTGAAAGTGCTACGTACTACAGTACTATTACAGTGCCTGAGTGGAACTTACCTAGTATGTACTCCGTACTTATACGTTGTATTATCTGCATGAAATGGGGGAGGAGGGTGAGGCAGGGAGTGGGATGGATTGCTGCGGATATTAAGAAATAACACCCTGGCGTTATGCTCATGAGTGAACCTAGATTTCGTGAGCTCCACGTCATATTGCCAGCCAGCCAAAGGAAAAAGAAGAAGAAGGGGAAAAAAAAAAAGAACTCGAGAAGCATGTCAGAGGTATACTATAGTACGTGACTGGTCGTCTCGAGAGGCAGGGCCACCGGGCCAAGCAGTGAGGCTGTGGAGGGAGAACGGGGGAAAAGAAATGGGCCATGTTGCCATGCTGCTTGTCGGGGGAGGATTCTTGATCAGGTTTTTGTGCTTGTCCCCGTACCAGTAGGCGAACCCCTCGCATGAGGCAAGGAGAAAGAAGCCACTGATCTTCATAAGTCCCCCACCTCTCCTCTTTGTTGGCTTGTATTATGTACGGAGTACTTTAGATGCAAGTGCGATGCTTTCCGACATGCCTTTTTTTTTTCTTCTGTTTTTCCATGCTCGTCTGTGCTGATCTGATCAACCGGGAGATCTGCTTTTCACGAGAGCTAAAGACAAAAAAAGAAAAGGAAGAAGAAAACACGGAAGAATGAGAAGGAGTGGACAGAGGAGGGGAAAAAAGACAAGAGATGGTGCCGAGGGCGGGGGGGAGGGTTGTTGATTCGGGTGTGGCTCTGGGGGAAGAAACGTTGTCAATGTTCTCTAACGTAGTACAGCAGAGAGGCCCCCTTCTTTGTTGGCCTTGCCTGGCCCTTATCTTGAAAAGTTCAACAAAAGAACAAGCAGGTACTCAGTAGATGGAAGGCCTTTTTTTTTTTTTTTTTTGCCACGGCTTTTCTCCCTAAGGTGGACCCGTGCCGGTGTCGCGTCGCGATACGTTGTTCGCCCACATCTTGTAGTACTGACGCAGAATCGAGGACGTCAGAAACATGGATGAAGAGACGTCGAAGAACAGCAGTTCCTGTGTTTTTCTTTTTCTTTTTCTTCTCTTCCTTTTCTTCTGTTCTCCTTCCTTGTCCCCCAGCACGAGGTATTCGAATGACAGTATTCAAGCTGACGTTCTAGACCTGCATGGCCAAACAACAACAATGAGATCTACACACTCACAATCTCTCTCTCTCTCTCTCTCTCCACCTCTCTTCATCTCTCCCGCTCTCTCTTTGTTCTCCTTCTTTTTTCTTCCCCTCCCCTCTATTCTAATTCTCTGCTTAAGTGCCTCCTATCACTTTCTATCTATTCCTCGAAATGACTGGCCAGGTATGCCCCGGATTGAAGAAGAAAAATAAAAGAAGAAGCCACCCCCCTTCCCCTTCCCATGGCGGTTTCAAAATTAGCGGTCCAGTGGACTTTCAATGGCGCCGGTACTAAATTCTCGCTTCGAGATGGGGCGTCGGTCCCTGCTAGCCAATGGCACCGCCCCAAAGCCATGGATCAGTCCTCACGCACGGGGGCCAATGCTGCCCCTGAGAGCCGCGGCGGTCTTCAGCGTATGTGTGTGTGTGTGTTTGTGTGTGTGTGTGTGTTTCGTGTGGGGGCAGCTTAGGGTACCCCTGGACACTTGAGGGCACTACTTGTCCGTACTGTAATTGGGAGATCAGGGGCCTGGACCTTGTGGGGCACACTTCATCTAGCGTCTCTCTCCGTGTCTCCTTCCCTCTTTTCTCACTCACTCTTTCTCTCTCGTGTCTTGCTGCTTATTTCTCCACTGGTACCTAAGTAGGTACTCTGTACTATTACGCAACAAGGTGAGGATGAGGAGGATTGGGAGAAAAGGAGAAGAAATGAAAATGGAAAGAAAAGAGAGAGAGAGAGAAAAAAACCATCCCAGGTTGTCGCCTCGTGTCCTGCTTGGGGGGGTGGCACAGCGCACAGCCGCGCAAGGGCCCCTGCGTCCAGCAATGCCGCAACCTTTCATTCACCCACACAGGCCACCTCGGTCTCTCTCTCTCTACTCTCTTTTCTGTCTCTGCTTCTGGGCAATGCGACTTGCTTCTTATTTACTACCTGGTACTATACGGGAGTACTTTGGTACATTGGCGCCCACACCCCCTGCCCTTCTGGTGGGGAGAGAAACGGGGCGCGGACGGGCAGAAGGGTGGGTCGTTCATCTGGAAGCGCTGCCCATCGTGCCCAGTTCCTGGTGGTGGTATCTCTTGATGGGCTTGTCTGGTTGGTTGGGCACCCCACGGGCGTCCCACTGCGATTGCGACTACCACCTTGCGACGTGCGTGAGCAGGAGAGAGCTGGCTGGTTGGCTGGCTGGCTGGTCCTGGCCGGCCCTGGCTGACACCCCTGGCTGGAGATGGTGGTGGTGGTGGTGGTGCTGCTGCTGCTGCATGTGGGCATACTATGATCATCGTTGCTGCTAATGTGGTACGCAAGGTACGAGGCGAGGCGATTCGTGCTCGAGCCACCGGGGGCTCAAGGGGCACCCACGACCTTGCAGGAGCTCTGCCCATCTCGCCAATGGGAGCTCAATTTCATGTCCCAAGGGGCCTCCGCCCAGGCCCGTTCGAACCTCGATCCTCTTGTCCCTTTTCCTCCTTTCTACCTTTCTCCGACACTCTCTGACGACCGCTGATCCATTCGTTTCTGTTCCTGTCCAGAGTTCAAGTCACATCGTGGTCCTCCCCTTCCACTCGTTGTTGTCGAACCATCTGACATCAAAGCCGCCTGGGACACACACACCCTCTTCTCTCTCTCTCTCCCCCCTTCTTGGAGTCTGCGTTTGGTCCGGAAAGACAGACTTCTCCTCACAGTCACATCTCTGTCTGTTGTTGAGAATCGTCGCCTCACCTCCTTACTCCGTACGCTCGTTTCACCTTGCCACCTTGGCTTCTCTCCCTCTTGCACCGTTTTTTCTCGCCTTGCCCTTTCCTGACGTTAGCCTCATGACTCCTGCTCTACCTCTCCTCCTTCTCCTCTAGCTCTCGACAAAGGTAGAAGACACACCTGTGCCCACCGCCCTCTTTTTCTTCTTCTTTTTCTCCTCCGGATCTCGCCATCATCCACCTACAACCCGGTTCTTCTCTCACCACCAGACATTCTTTGTCATACGGGCAGGATATCTGTCTCGTTTACCTTCTTCTTTCCCAGGTTGACCCTCGGCCCTCCCATTGAGAGAAAAGAAAAAAAAGAAAAAGAAACCCCCCCAAGGACATATCTTGATCTCGTGTTGTTCCCATCGACCTGCTCTTCCTTCTTTCCCGACTGGTATCGAGTGCTCTTTTTCAAACACATATCCACCTTTTTAATCACGCTCCCAACAAATCGGACAATACAGTCACAACCGAACACATTTCCTAGACTCGACAGCGCTATCTGGACTCTTGATACCCAATACAGGAGGAAACCGAATCGACCGGAAAGAGAGAGCAGGGCATTCAGGAGAATTTTTGGAAAGAGTACGCGTACCCCTGGTCTACAAGGTGGAACCGCGGGATACAAACATCGAGCGAAGCAGCAGCAGCACCATCACCATCATCAACATCTGTTTCCGGCCAAGAGGCGACTGAGCCAGGAAAATCGTCAAACGTATTCGTCTTTTTTTTTTTGTTGTCTCCCCTGGGGGTGGAACGAACGGACCACACCTATGGCGCGGACAACAATATGGGCCGCGGCCGTGGCGGCCGTGGCATTTACGAGGGGGTCTGGCAGCGGACGTCTTGTCGACCTCTGGTTTCACAAATTGCGAGACGGACTCATCGATCCAGGTGAACAAGGTTGACATCTCGTACGACAAGACCGCCATGAACGTCACCTTCGACCTGTCGGGAACGAGCAGCGAGGAGCAGAACGTCACCGCACAGCTCAACGTGACCGCATATGGCTACAGCGTCTACTCGAGCTCCTTCAACCCATGTGAGGCGAGCACATATGTCAAGCAGTTGTGTCCTGGTGAGTTTTTTCTGTCCTCTTTGTCTGAGAGGCAATAAGTATTTTAGGTCCTCCCAGCGAAACTGACAACGCGTGCAAAAGTCCCTGCCGGCACGTTCTCTGCAACCGGCACGCAGAACATCTCGTCAGAATACGCCAGCGAGATCCCGTCTATAGCATTCACTATTCCTGATATCGCGGCCTCGGCCACGCTGGAGCTCAAGTCTCTGGACACCGGCGAAGACGTCGGCTGCATCAGCTCTCAGATCTCCAACGGCAAGACCACTGCCATTACGGCCGTCTCGTATACCGCTGCCGCCGTCGCGGGTGTGGCGTTGATCATGAGCGGCTTCACGGCAGCCAGCTCCGCGCTGGCCGGTGGGGGCGCCTCGACCGGCGCAGGCCCCAGCCCCAGCTTCGTCGAGGTCATGACCTGGTTCCAGGGCATGGCCATGAACGGCATGTCGTCCGTCGGCCTCCCCTCGGTCTACCGCCAGTTCTCCAAGAACTTCGCCTTCTCTGTCGGCCTCATCAACTTTGAGAAGATGCAGCTCGCCATCGACGACTTCCGCTCGGCCACGGGCGGAAACACCACCGAGGACAGCGTGCAGTACCTGCAGAACGCGACCCTCGTCTTCTCGGACGGCTCCATGGAGACCCTCGGCTCCTCCAAGTTCAAGCGGGCCATGGCCGAGTTCTACGACTTTGTCGCCAGGGAGGTCACGACCAGCATCGACACCAACGACACCGACACCAGCACCAACAGCACCAGCAGCTCCTCCAACAGCACCAGCACCGTCACCGAGACCGTCAACGGCATCAAGGCCTACGTCGAGGACCTGAGCATCCCCAACGCCAACACCTTCATGACCGTGCTCCTCATCGTGACCTGCGTGATGGCGGCCATCATCTTTGTCATCCTGCTGATCAAGGTCGTCCTCGAGGCCTGGGCCCTCTTCGGGAAGCTGCCCAAGGGCCTGACGGGCTTCCGCGAGCACTACTGGGTGACCATGGGCCGCGTGCTCACCCAGCTGATCATGCTGCTCTACAGCACCTGGGTTCTCTACTGCATGTACCAGTTCATCCAGGGCGACTCGTGGGCCGCCAAGCTCCTGGCCGGCCTGACCCTCGCCCTGTTCACGGGCGTGCTCGCCTTCTTCGCCTACAAGGTCACCAGCACGGCCAAGAAGCTGCAGCAGACCGACGGCGACGCCAGCGGGCTGTACGAGAAGAAGGACCTGTGGATCAAGTACAAGGTCTTCTACGACAACTACAAGAAGTCGTACTGGTGGCTCTTCATCCCCGTCATCTGTTACATGTTCGCCAAGGGCGTCGTCATGGCCGCCGGCGACAACCACCCCATGGGCCAGAGCATCGCCCAGTTCATCGTCGAGGCCTTCATGCTCATCATCCTCGTCTGGAACAGGCCCTTTGAGCGCAAGTCCGGCAACGTCCTCAACATCACCATCCAGGTCGTCCGCATCCTGTCCGTCATCTGCATCTTCATCTTTGTCGACGAGCTCGGCATCCAGGAGACCACCAAGAGCATCGTCGGCATCGTCCTCCTCGTCATCCAGGCCGCCCTGACCGGCATCCTCGCCATCCTGATCATCTGGAACGCCTTCATCTCCATCTTCAAGGAGAACCCCCACCGCAAGCGCAGAAAGGAGATGGGTAAGTTGTTCAAACACAAAACATTCCTGAACAGGGACCGATTTGTATCTCGTGTGACTAGGCCTTGCTGACTGACAAACTTCCCCACCCAACAGAGAAAATGCGCGACCTGGACAACCTCACGCCCCTCGACGCCCGCAACTCCCTGCTCCTCGACCGCAAGACCTCGCACCAGGACTCGGATACCTTCTCCCTGGCCAAGACCAACGTCGACGTCAAGGAGACCAGCTACCAACCCCTCGTGCACCACGCTGCGCCGCCGGGCCTCGGTGGCGACGAACACCTCGGCCGCTCGTCGCCCGCCCCGTATGACAGCAGCTACGGCAACTACTCTTCTGTGCGTGGCGGCTACGATAATCGGCTAGGCGGAGGACACAACAACTACTACTAATCGCTGGTTTTGCCACAGCAGCAGCAGCAGCAGCAGCAGCAGCAGCAAGATGCTGCCGGGTGAAGACAGTCAAGGTAGAAGAGAGAGAGAAAAACAAAATGGGAAGGGAGCAGCGCGTCACCCTATTTTGTTTCTTTTTCTTTTTCCATCATTCATTTTTTTGTCATCTTATTTCCCTCTTTGACCACCATCTTGGTCGAGCATGTTTCTCTTTGGGGAGGGGCGACGATTATCGCATCATTTAGGATCTAGACCTGTCTTTTTTCTTCTACTCGGGCCCAGGCCCCAACCAACCGACCACAATACCTTGCTTGATCCGTCCTTCCTTTGTTGTTCTTATATCAAATTCCTTCGTCACATACAAAAACCCTCACCAAACCCCCTTCCCACGATTGCGATGAATGTGTGTGTTACTTTTTTTTTTTTTTTTTTTCTCTATGGGGAGGATGAGGAGGGGACTCGACTATTTAACATATAAAAAGAAACCCAACCAACCCTTTTTTCCTTCTAGGTCTCCCCATCCCCCGGGGGCGTTTTTTAAGCCCCATATACCACGGGGCTTGGGGGAGAAAAAGGAGATGGGCTGAGAGGAAGAAGAGCTGAAAGGGGGAGGTTTTTTTTTCTCTTCCGGATTGGATGGATGGATTGGTTGGCTGAGAGAAAGGGGATGGGAATATTGGTGTTGGTTGTTGTGTGGGTATGGTCGAGAGAGCGAAGAGATACACAGCGAGCATTGTGTGTGTGTGTGTGTGTGTGTGTGTGTGGATATGATACGGACCTCGCACATGTAATCTTGGGCTAGCATTGCAATACACTTTCTCCAATAAAGAAAAGGTCCCGAATACATAATTATTACCCCCAGTGCCCTTGTCAAAGGAAAGAACCAAAAGTTCACATACTTGTTTTGCGGGTGTTTCAGGTTTAGTTCTGGGTTTGGAAGTTCATCCGACATCGAGATCGTTGAGAGCGTTCGTGCGTGCATTCGTGCGTGCGAGCGTGTATCGGATTCCATCTTAGCCTTGTGACAGGATGTGAAGGTGCTAGGGATGAACCATGACTGATTGGGATGATGCCAGGATGCCTGATGATGTTTTGATACTAATATACTACTAATGTATTGTTCCCTCCTAAAGCGTCCATCATCATCCATCCCCTTGGCTTCTCATATGATTCTCTTTTATGAATTGGAACAACAAGATCACAAAATCTGTTACTTGTTTCTTTGAAACTGTATGTGTGGTGGTGCTTTAGCCTTGTCATGCTCACTAATTGTTTGTGTAAGTTGTCTTGACGTCTTGGGGAAGGGATTAGAGCTTGTCCGAAACAGAGCCTCTCTGCTCCTTCTTCACCAAGAGTAAATTGTGATATTATGAAAAAGAGCATCTGGTGTTGTTTGACCCAGCCATCATCTCCTCAGGTAATCGTATACCTTCCGCTCGCCGGCGCACGACTCTCGGCATCTGCCGCAGCGATCGTGCCCTCCTTGAGCAGCCGTGTAAGCTCGGTAAGCGCATTACTGACGACCACCTCGGTGTCGCCCTCGATGAGGATATATAGCTTCGGTTCTTGGCCCTGGGCAGGCTCCTTGCCAGCTGGATAGAAGTTGCCCTTGGTGGTGATGGATGTGCCCGTCGCCTCCAGGATCTTGGCCACGTTGGTCCTGTTGGTGACGGCCCACCTGGCCTTTTGCGGGAAGTCGTTGATCTCGAGTGTGGCGTGGAATGCACCGGCATCTGGGCCCTTGTTATCGATCGGTTGGCCGGGCCGCAGCTGGCCGGCGCGTGCGAGACGCGCGTTGATGTCGTTGACAGCCTGCGCGGCCTTGTCGAGGGCACCGCCCTTTGCAGCCCCCGCCTTGATGGCATCTGCGGCAGGAGCCTTGCCGTCTTCGGCCTTGGCCGCGTCGCGGGACACAATGGCCGAGGCTGCCGACTGGATCGCGCTCGCCGCCTTGTTCTTCTTCTCATCGCTCGCAGGCGCCTCCTCCTTGTCGTCCTCTTCCTCGCCTTCAGCCTTGTGCGTCTTGCGCTCGCGCAGGCGCGCCGCCTCGCGCTCCTTGTCCAGACGCTCCAGACCTTTGCCGCCGAAGCCAGACTGGTCCTTGGCCTTGCCGGCCTTGACCTTTTCCCTCCAAGCCTTGCGCATCTGGTCGAGCCGCTCAGGGACAGGCTGGCCGCTCTGCTCCAGCGCCTTTGCGATACCCGGCGCGCAGTTCTCCTGCTCCTCCGTGACAAATGTCACGGCCGTACCTGTATTGCCAGCCCGGCCGGTGCGACCGGCACGGTGGACGTAGTCTTCCAGGTGGTTCGGTGCATCGTAGTTGACCACGAGCTTGAGCTGCTTGACGTCGAGACCACGGGCTGCTACCGAGGTGGCGATCATGACAGGGCACACCCCGCTCTTGAAGTCTGAGATGGTCGAGTCTCGATCGACCTGGTCTTTGCCGCCGTGTATGGACATGCAGCCATAGCCCTTGCGCAGGAGCTCACGGAGGAGGTCGTCGGCCTTTTCCTGTCGTTCGACAAAGATCAGGGCGCGCACGTCGTCGTCGTCCTTGTAGAGGTCGCCGAGGATCTCCAGCAGGCGCAGGAACTTGTCCTTCTCCTCTCGGATCTCCACGATCTGGGTAATCTCAGGAGCTACCACGCTCTTGCCGCCGACGGTGATCTCGACGGGGCTCTTCAGGACCTTCTTGACCAGGGCGTCGATGATGCGAGGCATGGTTGCAGAGAAGAGGACCGTCTGGCGGTCAGGCCGCACATTGGCAAAGATCTTCATCACCTGGGGCTCAAAGCCCATGTCGAACATACGGTCAGCCTCGTCCAGGACAATGTACGTCGTGCGCTTGAGGTTGACCACCCGGCCCTGGTTGGCGGCCAGGAGGTCGATGAACCGGCCAGTCGTCGCGACGACAATGTCGGCTCCAGCCTTGAGCTGGGCGATCTGGTCTTTGATCGGAGGCCCGCCATACGCACAGACAGCACGCAGGTTCAGCGCCGAGAGGAATGGTTTGCAGTCCCGGAAGATCTGTGTTGCAAGCTCCCGGGTCGGCGTGAGAATCAGACCAATGGGGCCGTCATCTTTGACCGGGTCTTGATCTTTGATGTGGCGGAACATGGGAAGCAGGAAAGCCATCGTCTTGCCAGATCCTGTCTTGGCGACGCCGATGACATCCCGGCCAGACATGATGACGGGCAGGGCCTGCATCTGGATAGGTGTTGGCTTCTCGTATCCCAGGTTATCGATGACATTCAGGAGAGGCTGGGTCAGGCCGCAGTGCGACCACCTCTGAACAGGCTTCGGCACGTCCTTGCCCGAGACCTTGATGCCGTCCAGGTCCAGACGGAGCTCCTGGACCTCGGCGTCCGTCATCCGGCTGAGCTCGTAGGGCTCAAACCAGAAGTTCTTCCTGATGGTGTTGAGCTCGATCTTGCTGTAGTCGATGGCGGGGATGTCCTTCTTCTTCTTCTTGGCGGCAATAGCGAGGATCGAGCCAGGGTTCTCGTCACCCTTGTCCATGTAGTCGAATTCGTCGTCTGAGAAGTAGACCTCTGGCTCCTTTTGCTGCTGGGCAGCCATGGCCCTCTTGCGGCCGCCCGCCCTGGTGGCCGGCTGGTCTTCAAGCCCTCCCATGAAGGCATCCAGGGGGTCAACGTCTTCCTCGTCGTCGACATCCATGGGTTCAGCATCCGCCTCGGCCTCGGCCTCGGCTGCGGCGGGCGCGGCGGGCAGGTCAGGCTTGCTGGGTGCCTCGCCGTTGGTCTCCGGGGCGGCGGGCTTCTCCTCTTCTGCCTCGTCAACCTGCATGGCCATGCTCTGCTGCAGTATCCTCTCCTCGCGCCGCTCATGGGCAGCTCGAGCGGCAGCCGCCGCCTCTTCCTCCGTGCCGGCAAAGTTGTCACCGTCCGAATCGGATTCGTCCTCTTCGTTAGCAAAGGGTGCAGCATCCGCCTCTTCCAAAGATATGTCAGGAAGTTTGGCTAACTTGCGCTTCGACGTTTCCTCATCGTCCAACACCAGCTTCCGCTTGGCCGCTGGTTTGTCGCCGTCGAGACCCGTCTTCTGGAACCCAAACCTGCTGATTGCGCTGCCGGTGCGTAGCGTAGATGCTAGGTATCCTCTGTTAGTTGTTGTGTATCTTTATGTATTTTAAAGGGGGTTGCTCACCTGCAGAGGCAGCGTTCTTGACTGGTGCGTCAGACGCTGCTGTTGGGGCACCTGGAATAGACCCCAGGGCCGTGGGAGAATGATGGCGAGCCGCAGACTTCTTCGCAATCGCCTTGGGGTCGAACTTGCCCGCATAAGACACAGTCGGAGAGGCCGCCTGGCTTTCCTGCGGTGTGGCTGGGGAGGCGACAGCCGAGGTGGCCAGGGGCGAGCGTGCGGCGGTCGGAGTACCGCTGGCCCGGCCGTCCATCTCGGCGAGTAGCTTGCGTGTGCTGCTAGCATCTGTATCCTTGGTGGCCTGCTTTGATGTGAGGGTCTTCTTTTTCCAAGCCTCAAGTTTAGCAAGTCGTTCGGCTTGTTTGTCACTCTGTGCCTGAGCTTGGGTTTGTGCGGACTTAGCGGCCTGTCGAGGATGGTCAGCACGGCGAGCACAAAGGAGGGGGGGGGAGGGCAGAACGAACTTCAGCTTCTTTGGTGGGAGCAGCTTTGCCAGCAGACGTCGGGCCCCTCTGCCGAGCATCGTCGTTCCTGCTCCGCGGTGTCGCCGAGTCCACAGTCTCTTCCCGACGGCTGCGGCCCGGGGAGTCATCTCTCCTGGGGCGAGCATCGCGGCTCCTCTCACGGCGGCGAGGCGGGGATCTGTCCCGGGAGCGGCGCCTGTCCCTGTCCCTGAAGGAGGCTCCCCATCTCTCCGCCCGCCCCTGTTGTCACTGTCGTCTCGATCCCGCCTGTCTCTGTCTATCGAGCGATCCCGGCGACGGTAAGAATCTCGGTCCCTGTCGTACGAGTCTCGATAGCGACCTGGGCTGCGGCTGCGACGGCGATCTCGGGCGCCATCCCTCCTGCCCCTGTCGCGGTCACGGTCGCGGTCGCGATCACGATCCCGTCTGTCGTCATGGCGGCTTCCTCGACTTCCTGCAGGAGATGGTGAGCGCGATGTTCTGTGGCGAGCCATCTTCGTTTTTTTTTCTTTCTTGTTTGCTGGCTCAGCACGGTGAGTATCAGTACTTTTTTTTTTTTTTTTTTTCTCTCTTTGCTTTTTCTGGCCTTTGCGGTAGGGGCCAAAACGAGTCAGAAGAGCTCAACAGGAATGTCTCGCTCAGGTCTGAATCCGCCAGGTCGACTTTGTCCTTGAGCCAACGTTAGACTTGGAAGAGAAAGGGCTATACAACAACGTCCACAGGAGAGAGAGAGAGAGAGAGAGAGGCTGCGCAGAAAGGCTGGTGGTCGATAGAAGATGTTTGTCGCGATAGTAGACAGACTCATCAAAGTGGAACGTCAAAGGCGAAAGACACCAAGGCGAGATGGGTCCCCGCATGCTGCTTCCTGCATGGCGCAAAGGAGTGTGGAGCCAGCAGTGAGCACGCCGTCAGACGGTTCTGCAGAGACGGTAGGGACCGTTTCGGGACTCGCCGTCTTTGGATTCACCGTCTCTGGGCGCCCTTGTGAACCGCTGCTGAGACGGTTCATCGCCCATTGCGACAGAAGGTGGGCCCGCTAAGTGTCCAGGGCAGCCAATCACTGAGCTGGCCAGGAAGGGGAGCTTCATGCGGCACGTCAGAACCCAGAGCAACCAAGCAAGGAAGAAGCAAAACTGCCACTGTACCATAGTAGCAAGCACCCAGTGCAGCCCTTGCTTCCACCCCCAGGGGACAAACACGGCACCTAGCTGTGGGCCTAGCAGCTCCCAGAAGCAAAGTCTCCCGGTATCAGTAGGCCATGATAACACGGCACAACAAAAACCAGGGGCTGGGTTCGGTCGAGCCCCAGTAGCATACTACTGTACATAGTAGGTACTGAAAAGTATGTAGTAGGACACATACAGTGCGGCTGTACATAGTAGCCACCCCCCTCTTCTTCCCATTCCACACATTACCACATTACAGGGCAGGGCAGGGCGACACACAGACAGAAAAGAGAGAGAAGACCTCCTCTCAACAACCTGACCTCCAAAGCATCAGCTCCACTCTTCCAATTCATCCATCAATTAACTTCACATCTTCGAGCCCCTCCCTCCCCACATTGCAAGCAGCAAGCAGCAGCTGCGATCGATTGATTCTTTCGCCCCCTCACCCAGAACATCACACAACCCACCCTCCCTCTCCCTCTCCCTTATCACCATGCTGTTGACCAAGATGCAATCTGTGATGGTGCTCCAGGCCCTGCGCGCCTGTGGTCGCACCACCATCACCCCGCGCGCCATTCTTGCTCGCCGGAGCTTCCTGATCGCGCCCAGCTGCACCAAGGCCAGCCTCGCCGTCCGCGGGTACGCCACCGCGACCGCGACCGCGACCAAGAAGGCGACCGCGACCACGCGCGCCGCTAAGAAGCCCGCGGCCAAGAAGACCACCACCACCACCACTCGCAAGTCCGCCGCTGGCACCAAGAAGAAGGCGGCCGCGTCCAAGCAGAAGCCCAAGGCCAAGGCCAAGGCCAAGAAGGCTGCCCCAAAGAAGAAGAAGGTGGTCGACCCGGAGAAGAAGAAGGCCCTGCTCAAGAAGGAGCTCAGGAAGGCCGCCCTGCTCCACCAGGAGCCCAAGAAGGAGGCCAGCAGCGTCTGGCAGGTCTACCTCTTTGACCACATCAAGGGCAGCAAGACCCTGGGCAAGGACACCTTTGGCCCCAAGCTCAAGGAGCTTGCGGCTGGCTACAAGGACCTCTCCTCGGCCGAGCAGCAGGTGAGCCCGCCTCCCGTCCCTCCTCCTCTTCCTCCCTCCTCATGTACTGACGTCTCTTGCGACATCAGCGCCTCGACCAGCGTGCCCAGCAGAACAGGATCACCAATGCTGCCAACTACAAGAAGTGGGTGGAGAGCTACTCGGTCGCCGAGATCCACGCGGCGAACAATGCCCGCCGCCGCCTCGTGCAGAGCTTCGGCGCCAAGCTCAGCCCCGTCAAGATAATCGACGAGCGCAAGCCCAAGCAGCCCGTGACCGCCTTCAGCCAGTATGTCAAGTCGCAGAGCAGCTCCCACACCGGCAGCGCCACCGAGATCATGAAGCAGCTGAGCACCGAGTGGAAATCGCTCTCCATCTCCGACAAGAAGCCGTACGTGGATCTGCACGCTGCCGAGGTTGCCAAGTACAAGCGCGAGCAGGAGAGAGTCGGCCTGTAAGGAAAGAGAGAGGGGGGAAGGAGCCGCGGTGATCATGGCAGGAGACCAGTATACCCAAGGTGGTGCGTGGTGCATGCATGAAAACCCAAAGAAAAGAAGAAGAAAAAGGGACAAGCTGCTCTCTACTTTCAAAAATAACGGAGGGTTTGAGTTCATGTGCGGTCGGTATGTGCCATCCGAGAATGCACGTTATCGTAGTTGGGGTTCTGAGTGGCTTTTGGAAGGTTCTTGCGGGTCCCATTTGTACGATAGTATCCATTGAGTTTCCTCTCTACAGCAGTGGCTCATGCGGACTACGGGCTGTTTTTGTTCCGTTCTTCTTTCTTTTTTTAATGCGCCAATGGTAGATGAGTGTTGGCGACTTTTTATGAGCTTTAGGACCATCAACAAGTGCGAAATTTCATTTGTAAAGAGACCAAGCCAGTACTTTCTGAGATGAAGCTGTCGCGCGTGATCAGTGAACATGGTGGGAGGGAAGTGCAAGTCCCAGCATGCAGTATGCAGTAATGCACTCGGTTCCCAGCCGCTTCTCAATCCAAGATGCTCTTATTGCCCCCTGGTCCCACGGTGATCAGCACCTCACCGGCGCCGTCATGCCACGAGATCTCCATGAGCTTCAGGCGGCGGTAGCTCGCGACGTACAGGAGGATGTACAGCTCGCCCGCGATGTGCTCCCACCCGTACAGCCGGATCCAGCGCCAGCCCTCATCGCGACACGCCCGCGTGCCCCAGCCCGCCCCGTTGTCGCGGCGGATAAAGTTGCCGAGGAACCCCCACGTCTCGACCTTGGCATCGTGAGGCCACCCGTCCATGTCCAGCGCCCAGTAGCCCCGCTCAAACGGCCGCATCGCCCGGGCCTGGAAGTGAGGCCTGTAGCGGTTCATGCCGAACCTCTCGCAAAAGTCCTGCAGGTACACGGGGGGCCGGGGCTCAAGCCTGTGGTCGGCTGCGGGTGGCTCGACCGAGACCAGCTCGAGCGCGTCGCTCCAGACGATGACGTTCTGGGGGCTGGGAGGGGCGGCCGCCATGATGGTGTCCGGCAGGCCGTGCTGTGAGAGCGCGTTGGTGAGCTGCTTCGCACCCTGTGGCAGCACGTCACTGATGCTCCGGTTTAGGGCCTGGGCCTGGGCCACTGCTGTGGCACCGCCTGGTTTGTGCCGTTTGGATGCCGGCGGTGCAGAGTCTGCCCGCTCGAGAGGCTGGGTAGAGGGGATGATGGTATCATCAACCACTGACCCCAGCTCTTGGCTCGACTGCTCGGGGGCACCTCCCAGCTGCAGAGCGCTTGACGGCACCAGCGGCACATGAGCCTCATCAGGAATGCCGCCATCTTCTCCTTCATCCTCAGCTACAACAGCAACAACACCATCCTGGGCGAGCGCCATAGTCACATCACCCAGGCCTTCATAGATATTGGTTCCTCTTGTCCCTGCGACTTCCTGTGATGGTTCTGACGGAGGGCGCATCGACTGCAGATAGTAGTTCAACACCCTGGTAGGGGTAGTAAAGCCAGGCAGACTGATGTCGTTGTCAGGCATCGAGTCTGTGACCTCGCTGGGAGGCTGGACCCACGAGTCTTGAGACTTTGTTCCATCCTGCTCCTGCTGTGAAGAAGCACTTTGTCTGTTGTCCTGTGAGTGCGATCCTGCTGCCCAAGGCCCGGTGTTTCCCCAGACACTTCTGAAAGAAGCCTGTGGAGACTCTAGCTCAGCAGCCGGTGGTGCAGCTTGGATGTCTTCTGCTGATGTCTCAGGTCCAGCAGCCAGATTGGTCTTGCTGTCTGGAACAAAGTCTAGGTAGGCTGATGCCAGTGCTCTGTAGGCTGCATCGTCTTTCGAGGTGCTGGGGGCAGTAATGTGCACCAGGATCTCGACTTCCTTGGACATCTTTGGTTGTGCCTGCCAGAAGGGTGAATGTCGTCAATCATGTTGTACAATGGCAAGGTCCTCCTGGTGGACTGTGGATGTATCGATTGTGAAGTGTGCAGTGTGCAGTGGTGTGTGTGCTGGTCAAGGTGAGAATGCAAGTATGAAAGTATAATACTGTACATAGCACTTAGTAGGATACTGGTGAGAACTTGTTAGTACTCGAGCACAACTACCACCACTGCACAGAGAGGGTCAGTTTGGGGGGTTGTGGGGCCCTGGTTAGTGGCTTGCTTACCCAGTCCCAGCACTGACAGGGGGAGGGACATCACCAGCTATCGCTATCGCCGCGCCCCTAAAGGTGACCTGCATGACCCCAAAACCCAATTGCAGCTACAGAGTACCACCCACCAACTGTATCGAGTACAGGGTCACCTTTCTCTCACCCACACCCACACTTACCACCTCTCCTCCTCCTCCTCCTCCTCCCAAAGGAAAAGAATAAAAGGGCATTCACAATGACCTCTGGAGGAAAGAAGGGTTTGGGCAGTGTCCTGGTCACCGGTGGCTGCGGCTTCCTAGGCCACCACATTGTACGGGTCCTCCTGCGCGACTGGGACACCACCTCCGTCACCGTCGTCGACCTGCGGTGCGAGCGCAACCGGCGGCCCGAGTCGGACGGCGTGCGGTACATCGAAGCCAACATCACGGATGCCTCCAAGGTCGCCGCCGTGTTCAGGGACGTAAAGCCCGAGGTCGTCATCCATACCGCATCGCCGCCCTCGCAGGGCGCCACCGCCGCCTCCGACGAGCTGTTCCGGGCCGTCAACATCGGCGGAACCCAGAATATTGTCGACGCGTGCCAGGAGACGGGCGTGAAGGCCCTCGTGTACACGAGCTCGGCGAGCGTGGCGAGCGACAATGTCTCTGACCTGATCAACGCCGACGAGAGGTGGCCGGTGCCGAGGGGAAAGGACCAGACCGAGTACTACTCTGAGACCAAGGTAAAGAATGAATCTTTTTTTTTTTTTCCGATGTTGGCCCTTGGTATGACTATGGAGTCCTGACACACAAGACGTTGATGCACACAGGCTGCGGCAGAAGAGATCGTCCTCAAGGCCAACCGCGCCGACAAGTCCAAGCTCCTGACCGTCTCGATCCGCCCCGCCGGCATCGTCGGTGAGGGCGACGTCCAGGCGCAGTACCACATGATCAACATCTACCTCTCGGGCCGCAGCGGTTACCAGATCGGCAACAACGACAACCTCTTCGACTTCACCTACGTCGAGAACATTGCCCACGCCCACCTGCTCGCCGCGCACGCCCTCCTGCTCACCCACGGTGCCGGCACTCAGCCCCTCGAGCACGAAAAGGTCGACGGCGAGGCCTTCATCATCACCAACGACAGCCCCGTCTACTTTTGGGACTTTTGCCGCCTCATCTGGAACGCAGCCGGCAGCCCGCACGGGCTCGAGCACGTCTGGACCATCCCCAAGGACCTGGGCATGGTGCTCGGCCTGTGCAGCGAGGTTGCGTGCAAGGTGCTGGGCAGGAGCCCCACGTTCAACAGGCAGAGGATCGTCTACTCGACCATGACGAGGTATTTCTGTATTGACAAGGCCAAGAGGAGGCTGGGCTACCGGCCCATTGTCAGTCTGGAGGAGGGTATGAGGAGGTCCGTCAAGTGGACAATGGAGCAGCAAGCTGCCGAAAAAATCTAGGAGAGAGACGGGAAATATCAGTGAGACCTGGCATATAAGCTTTAATCCATTTCATGTATATAGCAAACAAATATTGCAGCATCAACACTACATATAAATGTCAAACAAGAGGTTTATCTTTTTACGAAGTGAAAGCGCAAATGGCACTCAAACGTCCGACATCCAATTTGATGCAGAAAAAAAAAACACCACGACTACTATAGTAGCTTTTGATTCGTGCTTGATGACACAGTCCCTTTCAGAGATGCCTTTTGTCATTCCGTTCGACTAACTAGATGACTCAAGAATAATCTTCTCGCCTGCACCCCCTTTTTTTTCTCTCTCTTACACCATCCGCCAACAACACCAAGACTGCCGCATTTCCCCCTCCCCACCATTTCCCCAAGGCTGACTGACTGACAGCGCAAAAGGCGAGACCCTCCTCTCAAGACGAGGGCTGTCATGTTCCAAGAAGAAGCAGAGTCGATACAAAAGGGCTAAACTGAACTGCTTCCACCGCCCACTTCCCTCCCTGAGGAAAAGAAGAAAGGAAGAAAAAAAAACCTCGACGGACCCTCACGCAAATCCCTTGCTAAAAGTACACCAAACCGCTTGCTCTCGAAGAAGATATAAAAATTTGTTTGATTCCTCGGAACCAAAAAAAAAAGGGAGAAAAAAAAAAGATAAGGGCGAATATGAGAATCAAAGATGGGAGGGAAAACGAAACCGATTTTCTTCTTTTCTGTTCTTTTCTGGAAGATAGACGACAACAACAGGCAACACCATGCGCACATGAAAACATGACTTCGTTCAGGCCTTCCTTTTCTGCATACCTCACATACCCGAAGAGATTAAATATGCCGAGGGGGAAGGGGGAGGGGGCAACATGTGAGACAGCCAGGGTGGGATTGGAGAAAAAGTTTTTGTTTCTTTTAAGAAAATGAAAGGGTGGGAGGGGGAATAAGTACCAGGACCCAAAGGACAAAAAAGTCAACGAGACGCCTTCAGCGATGCTTTGAAAATATGCCCGCCCGATCCCCCGTTCCACCATAAGCCAAGCGGTGGCTATTCTAGATCGTCGGATGAGAAACACATGAATTTGGTCTGCAGGATTTGAGTGTTGTAGATGGTTGCCCCGGGCAAACAACAAGAGAAGAGTTCCGCTCTCACCAAGAAAGGGAGAGATGGGGAGGGGGGCCTTTTCATTCTTAACCCGTCCCTCCGACGCCGACCGAGTTCCCTGAAGGCCGCCCTGGCGTCGAGTTCCTCCATTCCCGCCGCTGATCCTGATCTTCAAAAGAACGCGTGACATAAGGTGATGTCTGAGGATCATCCGGATTCCGCCACTTTTGAGGGGGAGTGGACGGGTTCGGCGCCTGGGCGAACGAAGCATTGGGTTCCTGCCAACCGGGTGCCCGTGCCTCTGGATCGGTCTCTACCCTCCTAGCAAGAGGCCTGGCCGGGTTGTCGACGCTGGCATCGTGAAGGATGCCATGGCCGCCGTTCACCCTTCCGCCGAAGCGCTTCAGAATTTCCTTGGTGGTGATGTCATCCTTGCTGCACGTAGGGTCGGCCAGGACATCAAGAAAGTTATCAGGCACCTGTAAAGAGAGGGGGGAAGAGAGAGAGACATAGTGGTTAGCAGGAGCTTAGGGGGACCGGGTGGTTCGAACTTGGGAGGGGGAAGGGGGATGATCTGCTTACCAAGCACATTGATTCCACATCGTTGATCAGAGTCTCAATGACAATGATAGCCAACATCGGCTCACTATCGAGGGCAGGTCCTTTCATGGGGTTATAGAGAATGTTGGGCGCGACGACGGTGGCGAGGTTCTTGCTGTCCATCTTGGACCCAGACTCGTCGTCTACCTGGTGGAAGTTGCTTGCCCATTTGAGGAAGGCAAGAAGGATCTCCAGACAGTCCCGGTGGCACTTGGGAAGCAGGCAGCACACAAGATGTATGAACTGCCGCCTCTTGTCCTCGTCTTGTATCTTTGCTGCGGTCAACCATAGCCGGTAGAGCTTGTTCGTCATTAGGGGGTCTGGCAGCTCGCGGAGGTACTTCTTTAGTAGTGCCGCGACCTGGACGACGGGCTGAGAGCTCAGGTTGATGTTCTCACAGCCTTCGCGGTCGATCTTGTCAACGGTCTCGTGGAGCTTCTTGATGTTGCCGTTCTTGCGGAAGACACCCTCGACGGAGAGGTCCATTTTCTTCATGGTAGCCACCAGATCGTCGACGATGGCGGGAATACGGAGGGTGCCCGGGCCGATACCATCAGTGGAGTCGGCGCCGTCCCGCTCGATGACGATCTCGAGTGGAACCCCAAAGATGCCCTTCTTCTTGACGCCTTTCTTGTTGTCGTTCTTGAAGGCCTTGCCGAACTTGTTCCAGAAGGTTGCAGGCTTCTTGGACTCGATGAGGTTGATGAGCTCGTCGATCGTGAACTCGTCCTGTATCATCGGGTGCATCGTGAGGACTGCGAGATGACGAACGATGAAGTATTCCACCGGTGACAGCTCAGAGAAGTACTTGACCCCGCCTCGCTGCGGCGAAGGGTCCCCGTACCCAGGCTCGCCAGCGCGTCCCGCCGAGCGTGATCTGCCCTGGCCCGCTCCGATGTACGGCTCGGTCGCTGGGGACCTGAACAGTTCTTGTCGCCCGGGTTTGTAGGCAGGCCGCTGCTCCCTGGCCTGTTCGGCGGCTACGATACGGGGTATGTCGTCCAAGGTCAGGGCGTCCTGGTGGCCAAACATGAGATCTGATCCTCCCTCCTCGCCAGGGACCTGGTCTTCCTCGATGGGCTGGCTCTGCATGTTACCATGGCCGCCTTCTGCCCCGTCATCCATCAGGCGCGATGCCCGTGCTTTCCTGAAGCTCGCCGACAAGTGCTTATCAAGACGCGTGCTCCTCAGGCGCCTCACATCGTTCAGGGTGTTCTCGTACGAGGACTCCCGACGGTGGTCGTCCCTGTCTCCGGCGTAGGATTTGGACCGTAGTTCCGACTGGAGACGGGGCGCCTCCAGCGCATGGCCGTTGGCAGCGTCAAATCCGTTCACCATCGGCTCATCCACCGCAGACAGGGCGCCTGTACTTTTGAGGATATCCAGCAGCCTTGCCAGTGCTACCTGCAGCAGGAAGACATACTGCTGCAGCTTCGTGATGTGCTCGAAGGGGGGTGTGGGCTCAGTGCTGTACGACTCGCAGCTGCTGCAGAGTATGGTCTGGTCGTAGGCATTGAGCCTCGCCTCCTGTAGGCTCCGGCCCAGCTCCTTGCCGCACCTGGTGCAGGTCACACATGAAATGTGCCACCTCTTGTCGCCGTTCCTGGCGCATTCGTCCTCGACGGGTTTCCGACAGTGAACGCATTGGTCTGATTCGTTAGCCGCAAGCCGTGACATGGCAGTGGTTAGCTGGAGGGAGCTGTCCTCGGTCTTCAGGGTGTCGAGGTTGCCGAGGTCATCGAGAAACAAATACAAGCCCTCCGAATGCACCTGTTCCTTTTCTATCCGGAGTGCACCTTGTAGGCAAATGCGGATCAGGAGCTTGAGGTAGTGGGCGAGGCCGGTCACGAGCGAGAGCAGCTCCTGCGTGACCCCAAGCTTGTGGGCGTTCTTGTCTTGTGTCTTGGACAAGAGGGAGAAGAACTGAACAATCTTCTTGCACAAGAGTTTTGCCTCTCGCGAGTACGACAGGGCTGGACCGGATCATTTAGCACAGACACACTTTTTTTTTTTTTCAACAAGATTGTGAGGAGAGAGAGAGGGAGCCACCCCGGGGGGGACAAGGGCAAAACATACGCTTGATGTCGAGCCTGTGCATCGCGTCGTCCAGCCTGTCGGCCGATCTGAAGAGAATATCAACGTGCCATATGAACTTTTTGGCCACCACGACCCCGTCCACATAGGCGCCATTGCTGACATGTAACAGCATGTCAGATATGCAGGCGGCAGATGATTCCTCAAAGGTCGAGAGAACACTCCATATGCGGTAGACCTTCTCCTCCATCCTCTCTTCCTGCTCCTTCACCAGCTCCCTGGTCTTTTCGTCATCCACCTGGGGCGCCTCGTCCGAGGAATCGCTCGGGGAGGCGAGTCGCACGTTCCAGAACTTGTGTATCATGTAGCACTCCGGGTGCCAATGCTGGTTCTGACCGTTGCGGAAGATCTCGACAAACTGCTTAAGAATTGCCGTCTGACATCCGTTACATTTCTGCGCAAACTGGGTGGAGTAGTGGTAGTGGCAGTAGACCTGGCCATCGTGTTCATAGTAGCTGTCCTGCGCGCCGAAGACGGTCGGGCACAGAGAGCATGTAAAGTGGTCGACGTGATATTTCCTCTCCAGCGCGGTGATATAGGAGCCCCGTAGGGCGCCGCCGCATTGGTAGCAGAGCAGACCGAGCCGTCGGAAGTAGTCAGTCTCGCAAAGGGGATATTGACCCTGACCGTCATCGTCCTCGGCGGGGAAGAATTTCGATGCCACAATTTGTCCACAGTCCTGCATTTTTTTGGTGATCCATTAGGGAAGGGTCCTCTTTGCCACGACAACACACACAGACACACATAGACACACACAAAACAGCTGCTCAACAACAACTTACCCGACACTTAAAACAGTCTAGATGGAATGTGCCATCAAGAGCGCGCACGAACTGCCCCGTCAAGGGCTCGCCGCATTTTTTGCAAGTCCGCTGCCCCCGCTCGGTGCTCGTCCGTTGCGGCCCCTAGATCTGTTTCTCTCCTGGCTCTGGTTCCTCGACCCGTCCTGGTCCCAGGTCTTATCGCTGGCCCCGGCAGAGGGGGAGAGGGATGGCCTCCTGCCGTCGCGGGAGCCTGGGTTCGAACGTGGCGGTCTGTAGGGGGAATAGTTTCTCGCATCGTCGGTCGTGAAGCTCCGCTCTGGTGTTCGCCGCCTCGGGCTGCGCTCCCCAGACAGCCCTGGGGGCCCGGGGGCCCAGCATCATAGTCAGGCCCCAACATGATTGGGCCGCTCTGCGAGTGTTCTCTCTACCCGTCTCTTTCCTCTCTTGTGCCTGTGCGTGTGCCTGGAAACGGATGTGTGGTGTAGAGAGGAATTGTCGGGACACGAAGTGTCGGGGGGCGGTGGGCGCCAGCTCACAATAACAACAACAGGAGCCAGTCCGAGCCGGTCAGCAGCAGCGGCAGCAGCGTCCGTGTCTGTGGCGTGAATGACGGGAGATCCGAGTCGCCAGCCGCTTTGTCGCAGACCGTTGAGGGGCCGGGTGGTCTTGTCGATTAGGCCCGGCCTCAGATGGCGGTCGTCTCGCGTGGGTAGAGAGGTCGTGAGAAAAGAAGCGCTTCCTTCGCTGGTTGATTACTGGAGGTTGGGGGCGGCAGCTGGCATCACCGAATGGCTGTGAGCAAGGGGGCCCATCAACAAGGGCAGTTGGAGAGTGGGTAAGGGCTTGGCGCCGCCGGGTCGTCGTCACAGGAGGTTCGTCGGGCGCAGGAGGCGTGGGTGAGGGCGAGGCAAAGGGGAGAGAGAGAGACAGAGACTCTAGATGGTCGAATTCGAGGCTGAGGCACGGACGCGAACAGAACGATCCTGACCGTTGTCCTTTTTTTTTTTTTTTGTCTGCTTTGGGTGTTGATGAGGCGAGGTTCGGGAGTGCGATTGGCACTGGGTGGGAAAATGAGAGAAAGAAAGAGAAAGAGAGAGAGTGTGTGTAGAGAGGGTCAACGGGGGGTTCGAGTGGGAGAAGCGATCGACAAGTCCCCGCCTCTGGGAGGAAGGGCAATTTCCAGGCGGGAAGAGAAGGCGGCGTACCGTAAGCTGGAATAGGAGGAGGAGGGGAGGGGGCCGCGGGAGGACTGTGTGGAGGGGAAGAAAGAGAGAGAGAGAGAGACCAGACAAGACCAGAAGGCATGAGAATCAAATTCGATAAAACAAGGCCCCCATTTCCCGCTCGGCCAGTGCCAAGGGCCGTCAGTCCCAAGGTTCCCAGGATCGATCAATGACCGTCGTCGTCGGGGAAGCGTGGGTGTGAGGTGATCTGTACTCGGTAGGGGATTCTCAGACCAATTCCAACGCCAGATGGCGGCCCTCGGAGCAGGTGAAAGGTGATGTGGAGGGAACTTGTGCCTCAAAAGAATGGACACCAATTAAAAGAGAGGAAGACTCGTCCAGCGTCCGCCGTCAGGGCTTAGCGTTGACCGTCAGGTACGCTGTCACGCTGTGTCGCCCTGCACACCGCGGCTGGTAGTACTCTGTACCCAGGCACTACCAGGCACTGCCGCACTATTCTGCTACAGGTGCTACACAGTAAGTAAGTCCTTGTGGCAGGTAAGCTCAGCAGCGCCCTCTCTCAAGGCCTAGGTTTACCAAGCAGCAGCAGGACAAACCCCCAGAGAGCGCGCACCCTCAAATCATCTCGAGTCTCATCTACATATACTGTACAGGGCTACCTGGGCCTTGCTGTGTAATTTCAGGGAACCGCCAGGGACCACCTGGACAAGCACCCGCACGACGCACAACGCACAACCAGAGGCGGCCCCAAAACGCTAGGCCCAAGGGAGGAGGGACGGAGCAGTGGTCTGTGCATCGGGAGTGGTGCCCCCTCTCTGTGCCCCCTGTGGCCCCCTGTGCCCTTGCTTTGGGCCCTTCTGTCCTCACCGAGACGAGACGTTTTTTTCTTCTTTTTTTTTTTTTTCTGTGTTTTTTTTTTTTTTTTTTTTATCGTTCCCTCCTCTTTCTTTCTTACTGTAGGGGGTTTCCCCATTGACGACCGCGGTAGTGGGAACGCTGACCATCTTTAGGCCGACTGACGACCGACAAAAAGTCAGCGCCATTCCAAATCTCGACGGGGTTTCTTTTCTTCTATTTATGCTTAAAACGGAGCTTACTGCCCCGTCTGCTTCACCCTCGCTACTGCAGACCGCAGCATCGTAAAAACGGGCCAGCGGTGTGAGCCTGACAGGAGCTCTGTTTATTTCGACCCAAACACACAGGACCCATCGGATAAAGAAAGATCAGGTAACAATATCCTGCTTATATTCTTTCCTGTTGCCAAATGTTATGCAGTATGTAAACCCATTCCAGGAGTTGTCCAAGGTATATGTATCCAATATAAAAAGTACAGAAAAAAAAATTCGAAAAAGGCAATCTGGAAGAAAAGAATAAGGAAAAGAAAAGAAGATGAAAAAGGATGAAAAAAACAGGGGGAAAAATAATGCAGCATCCAATACCATGTTATCCTCCACCCCATCCATCATGCACTTTCATCAATCTCGTCGACCCACCAAGAACAGCAGACAGTGCGGTGATGGCAGGGCCGCCTTTATCTGCCGCGGACCAGCTGCTTGATCCTCTTCTCAATAATCTCGCGCCCGTCCAGCGTCTTCCAGACCTGGTGTGGTGCTTCACTGACGACATCCCAGTCGTGCAGGTGGTCTGTCAGTTGTGTAAGGTCCCTCTGCTTGTCTTCCCACTGGCTGTCCCTCCTGATCTCGATCCCAGAGCTGACGACAGAGACAGGAACATCGCGGATCTGTATAGCCCGGCTCGAGACGACATCCCGCCTGGTGAGCGAGTCCGCGACGAGGCTCTCCTGGAGCTTGGAGAAGATCTGCTTTCCGCCCTGGTACGACACGATACCCCAGACCCTGTCGAGGCTGTCGCGGCCACGGAAGAGCGCGCCCGGGAGCCGGTCGATGCCCAGCGGCGAGATGATGCCCCGCAGCCAGAGCATGAAGCCGCGGCCTGGATCACCGACCCGGTCCAGGAGGTCTTCGTGGAGAGGGTCGATGAGCACCATGCCCTTGATGTCTATGCCGTGGCGGGAGCTGAAGACTCGTGAGTAGATGGAGCCTATGCCTGCGCTCGCGAGGATCCAGGGCCCTTCCTCTCGAGCGCGCGCAAGTGCCTCGCTGAGAGCATCGGCGGCCTGGCTGGCCGAGAATGGCGATGGAGCCGTATCGCTCTGTCCATCCGTCAGTCTCAGATCTGTATGAAGAGGCTATAGGAGAGAGGCAAAAGGGGGGGGGGGAGAAGAAAAAAAGAGACAGAGCTCACCCATGCCATCCCAGGCCGGTCCGCAAAGCAATATCTGCTAAAAGATCCGTTGGAAACAGCATTGTCCGCAAAGTGCCACAGGCCGTATTCTACCGGATCCTCGCCTCCCTCAAACAACACTGTCGGCAGCTTGTTCCCGCTCGCATCAGTCGTGTTGCCGTGACAGTACAGATGGATCTGGTACTTGTCCCCGTCCACCCAGTACAGCACGCCCGGGGGTGTGACCTGGGCGTCGATGGACCGCTGGATCAGGGTGCAGGTCAGCAGGAAGGCGATGACGGCCAGGACGGCCAGGAAGACTGTCGATAGCAGCACCTCGACCCACTCGAACAAGGTCCGCCGCGACTCCTCCCTGCCGGTGAGGCGCTGCTCCTCCTCTGCCTTGCCCCACTGCACAGTCCGGTCGGCGATCAGCGTCCAGGCGGACATCAGGAGCGCCCAGATGACGCTGACCACGCCTACCCAGGCCTCCTCGTGCCTGAGCTTGGGGACGGCGAGGACCATGATCATATCAGCCAGCAGGAATACGGCCATGACCACGGCGAGGATCCGTGCTGCCTTGGACGGCGCCGAGAAGAATAGCAGCAGCACGATGAGCGTGGTCAGGGCCACGCTCGCAAAGCTGAAGCCGTAGAAGCCCGACCCCTGGTCGACAGGCCGGGCGGCGTGATGAAGATGGAGATGAGCAGGAGGATCCACCACAGGAATGTGATGAAGGTGAGGAAGATGGTGAGATATCTCGTGAAGCGGACCGTAAACAGATTGTACGGCGTCACGGCTGGGTCGTCGGGGCTCAGATACGCGGCATCGCCATCCACTCGGTTCGGCAGCAGCCGAGTGCGCTCGTTTGCTGCGGCTTCGTCATAGGAGGAGGAGGACGGCCGGCCCGAGGGCTCATGATCCTGGTCACCTTTGCCTCCAAAGACGCGCTTCATCCTTTCGGTCGTTTCTTGGAACAGGTGGGCGGATAGTTCAGTCGCTGGACGCAGGAGGCCCGAAGGATATACTCAATTGCGTGGCGACGGATTCGGTTTGCCCCCAGAAAAGCTTCATAATCTTCACAGCGAGAGGCTTTTGTGGCCGGCCTGGGTGTTACTCCATATTTAAGAGGGAGAACAGAGCATATCCGCCGTCGAAGCTGGCTTCGATAGCATTCATGACGTATGTGGTTGCGCACCGTCACTATCTACCCGTGGTGGCTGCCAATCGCTGGTGGGCGAGGCGCTAACTAAGGCAACAAGCTAAAAAGCTGCCAAGATGGTGGGTGTGTAAGAAGTGGTGGTTGTCGTGAATCGATCGTGATGGATGAATGCAGAGAGAAGAGAGAAAAGAAGAAGCAGGGTTGGGGGAAGGGGAGAGGGGGAAAAGAAAACAAAAACACTATGCATGTCTTGCCAGGGGGTGTGTAGTCTACGTCCCGCCGCTGACGGTCTCCTTGGTTACAGTACACGAGATTGTCACGCCACATGCGCAGAAAAGGTGCCAGCTGGTGTCACTGCATTCAAGTGGGCATGCTTATGCAGACGCTGACGTCGACAGGCTTGGAGAAGCCCAATCCAACTTTAGGAACTCGGAAGGGATCTTCCATTCACTTTAAAGTACCAGAACCTGATAATTGAAAGAGTACGATTAATCGCCTTAGCAGCTCCAAACTTTCCTGCTAACCATAGCACACAAAAACTCCTCCCCTAATCATTTCGCAAACGCTATGTGCCCCAACTCCACAGACGCCCCTAAAGAAAGAGGGGGAGAAGAGAAAAAGCAAAAAAGAAGAGAGCATTTCTGCAATTGTATAACGTGACAGCCACCGCACATATGGCTCTTTCTCACAGGGGATAGGACTGCTGTCGTGATTGGGATGAGCTCGGAGCTGACGAGCTCACTGAGGGCGACTTGGTACGTGGTGAACTCGACGAGTGCAGCAGGCCATTGTGCGCCTGTCGCTTAAGGCTCCTCTCCTTGGCTCTCTTCCGTGCCATACTGTCCGGGTCGGGTCCCGATGCTGGCCTGATGGCTTCGTCTGGTATCGTGGTTGCAAACACACTTAAGGGAGCGGCGGCGGCGGCCATTGTCAGTCGGCGCACTCATTACTCGTGACAGATTAAGAGCCGACTCCCAAGACACTGCAAAGAAATGAAATGAAATAAAAAGTAAACATACTCAAGCCTGGCGCTAGCATCTGGATCTCTGGGCGAGATACCCGCCTTCTCATAAACCACCTTCTTCTGCTGGTTCAGCGCCTGGGCAGATGGTTCGCTCGTCAGGAGCCAGCCCTTCAGCCTCGACAGCCACTGGCCTTTGGCGCCCTTGGGCCTTGTGCCTTCTTCCGTCTGGCCTCTCGTTTCCTCCATGCCTCTTTTCCCGGAATGAGGGTTCTCGACAAGGACGGCTTCTTCATATAGGCGCGCCCCCTTTGTGGTGCTGCAGTTCGGGCAACCAAGAAAAAGAACTGGCTCTTCGGAAACCGATTTTTAAATAAATAAATAGACAGGCGTCACGAGAACGAGTCCACCCACAGTGCCTCGGCAGCGTAACTCGCTGGCAGGTTTTGGGCCCCTTGTGACTTTTTTCTCTTGTTGCGCCCGCAGGATCTCAGTAGCGGTGACGGCCTGTCGACTGTCTCGACTCGGAGCACATGTCGGCGGTCCGCGCTTTTAACGTTATCGACAACGTCCTGCACCTTGCTGCTGCGGCCCCTTTTTGCATGAATTCTGAAAATTAACAGAAGGGGAGGTGGGCGGGCTTCACATGGACGCTACAAGTTGATAACGTAGTGCCTGCAAAACGCTAGAGACCAAGGAGGCAACCTTGGCCGTGGGAGGGGAAGGGGGCTTAGTGACATGACCGGATTTTAACATTCCACCGGGGACAGGAGGAGCGCTGAGGATGCTTATGTAACATCCTCCGAGGAGGGGGGGGAGACGCGGGGGTCTTGCCATGAATGGCTTAAGAATATGGACAATTCCCAAGGTTGACGTCGAAGTTTCGCGTCTCAACGCCGACCAGCGAAGACATTATGAAGGGGGCAAGCATCGCCATGCCGTTGCATGCGGATCACTGTTGTACTATGTGTCGCAGTACATTTAGTACAGAGTAATCCGTACAGTTAGTATGCTGGACCATGCGACGATCAGCACACCAAAATGATGCGCATCAGGGTACAAGGGGCAGCGCTACTGACTGACAGTTTTCCCCAGCAAATTTCCACAGGCACCAGCATTCAGGGTTTGAGCTTGGATGAACGGCGTGCCTTTGCAGGGCTGGGCCGCTGGACTTTACAGCCGGGTTTGAGACACCCAATCTGATAGCCATGGATGATGTGTTCTCATGGAGATGATGATGTTCTAGAGGGCACATATCCTCTCTGGTAGGATGAGTATTGGTGGCGCTCAGCCGAATGGCTAGTCCCATCGCTTAATATATGGCGCTCCAATCAACTCTTCGGCAAGACCACAATAGTATTTCAATGAAATTTCGAGCATCTTAGACACATGGTAGGCAATTGTAAAACTGGGCTTGAGCATTTGGCTCCAGTATCCTCTCAGTATCAATTTCCGACCTTGCTGCAGTACACCACCTGAGCCAGGGGTTTTCATATTGCAGGTCTGGGGAGGGTATTCTGGGCATTATGCAACCACACTATTCATGACAGATTCAGGGACACCAGTGTAATGGGTGTTCACCTCACAGATTTTGTGCATGAAGAAGCATTGACTTGCAGCCACCTAGAGCTGGCTCCAGGGCACTGGATGGTGCAAGGTCACACTGCTCCTCATGCTGTGCCATGCATGCCAGATACGAGCTCTTGTGATCTCCACAAGACATTCATTTTTGAGAGAAAAAAATGTACATATGAGTCCAAGGAATTGCTGAGGCTGGAATTTTTCATACTGGATTCTGCTGCAGCTTAGTGATGTATACCCAGAGCAACAGTAGTCCATGTGCGAGTGGTCAACCCAAGAGCCCATGAGGCCTGTAGGCTGTGGACAGTTGGCTGCGAGCAGGAGGCAGAGGAGACATGGGTCTGGATGAAGAGTGGACCATAAATCTGCCTAGTAGGAGCAATTTGTAAGCAGACATTCGAGAAACTGGTAGTGCCTATGTAGAACTTGTTTGTTTTCCTTCTGTCTTAGCTATATGTAAAGCCCCCTTGTGTCTGGCTGTCAGAGTTGTCTTGAAGTATTCTACGCAGTAATAAACCTTGTAACAAAGAAAGCGGGGGTGTGAGTGGGATACTTTACTTAGTAGACCCTTTGACCTGCAGGAGCAAGGGTCCCCTGGGCAAGAGGGACGTCACTCCCACAGCAGTCTGTAGGCCCCAACCTAAATGCCTGAACCATTCCGACACCTTCCCTCGCGACAACTTCATCCTTACTCACATCCATAACGTCCCGCAGCTCCGCTCGTTCCGCTGCCCGTGGCGCAGACAATATGCCTGGGCTGAAGGTGAACACGCACACAGGTTTACAAGGTGCTGGATCGCCCCCAAGCCAGCCTCGTCTGGTGCCAGAACTGCTGTTCCCGTCCCACCAGCAGGCCCCAGTTCCGCCGTCGCCCCGCCTACTGCGCAGACATCTGCCCAAACCACACCCTCCTCGACAGCCCACCCCCAACCGCTACCACCGCGACCGCCGCTCCCAATAGTCCCCTCGCAGCCCTCGTCCTCTTATTCACAAAGGCCAAAATCTCAACATGCGCCCCAACCACCACCACCACCACCACCACCACCACCACCAGCACAACCGCCAGCGCCAGCGCCACCACCATCAGCAGCAGCAGCAGCAGCAGCCGAGCCCGACAGACCACCCGTCAGCCCCATAACACCACCACTCCAGCCGCTCAAGTCAACGACCCCGATCCCACCGCCAACCATCCCGCCCAACTTCGCCTCTCTCGGTGGCCGCGCGCCCCTCACCCACGCGTCGCACCTGGCGACAGTTCCCAGCGCGCCTCCGCCTCCTGTTCCTCTGGACCCCATCGACTTCCAGGACAACCCTGACGTGATCGCGCTGCAGACGACGATCAACATTCTCCTGCGGCAGAAGAGACAGGCCGAAGAGGACATCCGAAAGTTACGCGATGCGAAAGATGCGGCGACCCAGAGGCCCCTGGAGTTCGCGAGGGACCTTGCTGGTGGGCAGGTGAGCCAAGGCGCGGCCGCTGGAGGTGGTCACGGTCACGGAGGACCTGAGCAGGAAGACGACGAGAGCTCAGACTCAGAATCAGATTCTTCAGAATCGGACTCGGATGTCGAGATGAAACAAGAGGGGGATGATGGCGAAAGTTCTCTCGCAGGCAACGGCCTCAAACCCTCTGCGATGAAAGCATCATCTTCGGCCAAGAAAGGCAAGGCCGCAGCCTCGGGTGGTGGTAGCCGCAGCAGCAACAACAACGGCGCCGGCGCAAGTAGCAGCAAGTCACCAGCCTCTGCGGCACCGCCGTGGGCCAACCTGCCCAAGGCGCAGGATATTGCTCGCTGCCCGCGGATCAACTGGACCCAATACGCCATCGAGGGCGAGGCCCTCGACAGGCTGCACCACGAGCAGCTCTCGCGCCCGACACTTGGGACGCCTGCTTTGATGGCCGCCAACGGGACGTATGAGTTCACGGGGGCGGCAAACCCAGATGATGGAAAGAAGGTCGAGGGGGTCTCTGCGCCGTTCAACCCGCTACGGGACAGGAAACCTCCAAAGGGAAAGGGCCCCCGGCGGGGTGCATAGCAAGAATGAAAAGATATGGAGATGTCAAGGCCACCACTTCTCGGTATTTACGTTTTCAGTCCGGATGGGGCTGGGTGACTTGTGTCGGTGGCATATTTGTGCCTTGTGCTTTTGTTTTTCAATTAGCGGGAGGCGCGTAGTTTGAATCGGCAAGGCGTTGGGGCTTTGATACTTCATTTCACAGTCAGGTCTAGCAACAAGACACGGGAAGGAATATCACATTCGAGAAGTAAGAAGCAGGTGGAAATTTTATGAATCCGCTATCCCACACGCAACTGGCTTCCCCCTGCTCCCGACCTTCCCATGGCCAAGTAGAGGGTATCATCACCCTGATGAACCGTGACGCCGCTGCAGTCAAAGCCGTATAACTCCACGAAACCTGGAGGCAGACGGACCTGCCAAGAAGAGACCATTTGATAGGGGGCGAAAGATCACTGGTCAATCGCAAACCGTGCTTCCATGCTTGACCCAGTTGCCCACTTTCGTCCGCCGATTATGCCTGGACACCACCAAACCAATTCCGAAACGCCTAGCAGAGTAAGAAGACCGAGAAATGAAAACATTTCCAACAGGATAACACTGCAAACCAGCTGCCAATGGAGCCTGGTTGCTCCCATGTGGTTCCTGTGCCCCATATGTCCCTATGTTCATCGTTGAACCAGCATGTTGCGGAGCCAGCTCAAGAGCCCAGCTCACAGCTCACTCAACAGAGGCCTGAACACTGCGGCGGAGACGTTGGCGGTATTGCTTCTTTTCCTTGTCGTTGCCCCAGAAGAGCTTGAAGGCCTCCGGGTGGACCAGGGTTCTCGGATCGTATGGAGGGTGTTCCTCCTCCAACATCTCGACGATCGAGTCCAGGTGCGCCTGCATGCTCTCTCTCTTGGACGGCGGCGGCCAACAACACGGTGTTCCATCAGGAGCGATGCGTAGATGGAATATCTTCGTCTCAAACTTGATCCGGGGTTGCTCCTCGGGGAACCTGGGGCTGATGTAGATCTTGATCCGGAACAGGCCTCCGTCCATGTTGGTCATGGGTCGGCCAAAGTACGTGAAGACCCAGACGAAGGGGTTGCCATCCTCCAGCTCGACATTGTGAGGGGTGCCGTGCAGCTTGTAGTTCTCGCAGACCTGAGCGAGCTGGCGCTTGAGATTCACGGCCACGGTCTCCTCCTGCTGCTCGGCCTCCCTGCCCTGGGCAGTCCACTGGATGGGCTCCTCGTCGAGAATTCTCTTGATGTTCCTCAGTCGCTTCTCAAGCTCGCCATAGTGGAATTTGCCGTCCATCTGGTTGCCACCGCCCTCGAATGGCATTCTGGCAAACGGCTGAGCTTCCTTGACATCCTTGGAGGCCTTGTGGATAGCTGCCAGGTACGACTCGTAGTACCAGAGGAATCGACGCTTGAACAAGTCTTTGAAAGGCTCAAAAGAAGTCACACCTTCTTCGGCATCGAGGTCAGGGTCATAATCATCCTGGACGACCACGGGAGGGGTGACGTTTCCGTCAGCACCGATTCCCAGGTAATCCTCGAGGCGCTGGATGACTGAGATCCGAAGGGTTTCGTGTTGGATCTAGCAGAATGCAGGAATCAGCCGCCAGTTATCATCACCATCCCGTGTGTGTGTGTGTGTGTGTGTGTGTGTGTGTGTGTGTGTGTGTGACAAGACAGCACCTTTTGGATGTAGTCCTTCTGATTCTTCTTGTCTTGAGTCTCGCGTGCGTCCTCGAATCCAGGCTCGTTCTCGTATGGATTCGATGACATCAGGCTCTGGATGGACAGAAGGATGGATTCAAGACCCTGCGCAGCAGACCACTCCCTCGCCCGGCTCGCCCCGCCATGTCCTATGCTTGTTTTCAGTGATTGGCACGGAGTATCGTTTCGCAGTGTGTAACATACCCAAGGATCGACCTGAGTGACGACATCGTTAGCAAAGGGTGCCCAAGAAACAAAATCTAGCTTAGGGTCGACTAGCACTTACAGACAGACTCGGCCTCCAGCATAGATGTTCGGGTTGAATCGACAGCGGCCTCCGTTGGTGGTGATAGCAGTCACAGAAGGCGCTTTTCGAGGGTATTCTGCATCGAGGTGATGTTAGTGCGCCCAACATCATAGGTATTGCCGTAGATGCTGACCTCTGCCAAACCTAAAGGTGAACTGTTCCTCGTCAGCCTCTCTCTCTCCTGTCGGGGGAAAATTGAATGCTGTCAAGACCAACCTCGAAGAAGCCGAACTCGTAGGGAGTCTCGTGGGGACCGATGATGACAGCCCTGATATTCCGAACATCAGTATCACGGCAGGCAACGGCCAGAGCTAAGCACACGTTTGTCAGCATTTCCAGCCTCAGGCAGCAAATCACAGGTGGCCGTTTGCGCATACAGAGGTCGGCGTTCTTCTGGAGGTCGCCAAGCTCCTACAGACACCGCTGAAAGTTAGCATCGTGAGGTGGGAGGGCAGGTCAGGCGAGCGCAACTTGGCTCGGCCCAAGAGCACCAAGCTCGGGCGCCACCCCGCAGTACAGCAGAACGTGCCTTGGTGATTCTGATGATGGACTGATCAGCCATGGCGGCCAGTTATCAGGACAGAGTAACCGTGATGGATCTCATAAGTATGGTCAAAACGGCGTGCGTAATGTTGATAAATGCGCTGGAGTTGTAGGTTGGAGTGTGGAGGAGGAAGAGGAAAGTGGGGTGTGGGCTGTGGTACCACAGGCTGAGGACCAGCAGTTTAAGGCTTCTTGGCTCCTCGTTTAGTGGCAGGGATCAGGCAAAGCAGGCCACTCAGGAGTGAGTTTGCATCATTGAGGCAGTCGTTGGTGCCTACTTAAGTACCTGCTTATGATCAAGTAGGACAAGACGACTCTAAGTGAGCTATATACTATGTATCATGAGCAGAACCCCTGCATTTTGGCATCTATAGTGAGGGTCATGTCTGCTGTGGGCTCAAGATCATTCTGCTGTGCTTGCCTGGAAGTGTGTACCTCTGTGAAGATGCCTTTCCCTGCCTGAAGCACACCCAGAATGTCAATCCCCGGACAGTATCCAAGGCAGGCCCTTGAGAATGCCATGTTCCCAGAAACATAGCAACAACATCCTACCATAGGAAATGAAATCAAGAGTGATCAAAGCACAGATACATCCTCAAAACTTGAACCAGACCTGTCAAGGCTGAAGTTGGCTAAGGGGACCCCTGCATGCTTTCCCCGGACACTGCCAGGGTGCTGCCTCTGCAGAGGCGGGGCTGTTCTTTCCTCTTGAGACGCGTTGCTGATAGCTACAACGCGTAAATTGACTTTCTCTGATTTGCATATCAGCACTGACACCAGACAAAACCTGTCCACCTCTAGCCATAACCTCTCTTTTTCCCACTCACATGGCCATCTATCACTGAGCTGTCACAGCTGGATCAAGTATTTCATTCTGCAACTGCCAAAGATGGCTAGTTTCTTTGATCTTAAGGCCAGGAAAGCTGCTGCTGCCAACGGCTCAAGCAAGCTTGAGAAGAAGGGCCCAGAGACACCACGAGCTCAGCCTTGGGTGGAGAAATAGTATGTTACCCTATAGGCTAATGATGACTTCTAGAGAGTAGCAGGTCTCGGATGATACTAACGGTATCTTCAGTCGTCCAAAGAACCTCAACGATGTCACCGCGCAAGACCACACGATCACGGTCCTGCAACGGACTCTCCAGGCATCAAATGTACGCCGCCATCTTGTTTCAGCGAGGGCGCCATATCCTGTTTCCTTCTACGGTCCTGGTTGACACATTCTAGCTACCACATATGCTCTTCTACGGCCCGCCCGGGACTGGCAAGACGTCTACGATCCTCGCCCTCGCCAAGGAGCTCTACGGCCCCGAATTCATGAAACAGCGCGTCCTCGAGCTCAACGCCTCTGACGAGCGCGGCATCTCCATCGTCCGAGAGAAAGTCAAAGACTTTGCGCGCATGCAGCTGACAAGCCCTCCGCCCGGCTACAAGGACCGCTACCCCTGCCCCCTTCAAGATCATCATCCTCGACGAGGCCGACAGCATGACGCAGGACGCGCAGAGTGCGCTGCGCCGAACGATGGAGACATACAGCAAGATCACGCGGTTCTGTCTTATCTGCAACTACGTCACGCGTATCATCGACCCGCTGGCGAGCAGGTGCAGCAAGTTCCGCTTCAAGAGCCTGGATCAGGGAAACGCCAAGAAGAGGCTGGAGCAGATTGCCGAGAATGAGGGCGTGACGCTGGAGGACGGTGCGGTGGATGCACTGATCAGGTGCAGCGAGGGCGACCTGCGAAAGGCCATTACCTTCCTGCAGAGCGCGGCGCGGCTCGTCGGTGCGGGTGCTGCTGCGGGCAGTGAGGGCGATCAGATGGATGTAGACTCCAAACCGGTCTCGGTCGGAATTGTGGAGGACATTGCGGGTGTGATACCCAGCGCCACCATCGATCGGCTGGTCAAGGCAATCCGGCCAGCCTCGGCTGGCGAGACGTATTCAGCTGTTTCCAAGGTCGTCGAGGACATGGTCGCCGATGGCTGGAGCGCGGGCCAGGTGGTCAACCAGCTGTACCAGGCCATCGTCTACGACGAGACGATCCCAGACGTGCAAAAAACCAAATCGTCATGGTCTTCTCCGAGGTCGACAAGCGCTTGGTGGACGGTGCGGACGAGCACCTCACGATCCTAGACCTGTCACTCCGCACATCGAGCATCATGGCTGGGCGGTAAGGAGGCGAACGGCAATTGATGTGACTGAATACGGAAGGTCTCTCTGGTGTGATACCCGGCTGCATGGATAATGGGCAAAAAATGGCGACGGACATACTTGGCGTTCTTGAGAGGATGGTAGCAAACTGGTCGGCTTATTTTTTTAATGCAGGTTCTTGCTAGATGAATTTGCAGCTATTTCCGAGGAGAGTCACCGGCGTTGATGAGACCCAGGTTCCCATTCAAGGTTGACCAGACGTCTCCGCGCTCCTGGGAGGTATCGCCTCTGTTTCTCAGGGCCGCCTTTGATCCTTTCCTCGGACTTTCCGTCTCTGCGAGCCAGATATCGTCCATTGTACTATCTTCGCCCACAGACTCCTCTGCCTGGGCCGCATTCCGTCCCAGCAGCTGGTCGATCTCGGACAAGTGTTTCGTCGACCCCTCCAGGGCCACCTGTCCTTCCTCGATCTTCTCCGCCACGGCCTCCAGGGTTGAGAGTTTGGCGGAATCAGCGGCCGCCACCCAAGGCTGAACGCGAGCGCTGATGTCGTGACCAGACTTTTCGGGAAAGTCACCGCCAGAGCGCCCTTGGTGTCTCCGAGTCGGATGTTCCGGGAGCAACTGACTTTCCTGGGCGAGACGAGTCAAAGCCCGACCCGTTACTTCGGTCTGCTTTGCGAGAACGTCGTTTAAATGAGTCTTCTGGGCGATCGATGCCTTCTGCTCATGCGCGACAGACAGGAGGCTCCGGATATAGGGTGTGATGAGGTAGTCGGAGGGCGCGGGTGGCTTCTCTTCTGGCCGAGCGCTTTGTTTTGTCTCTTGGGGCGGTCTGATCGTAAGCTGAGGACTCTGCGCGGCCAACTGAAGGAGGGCCTTGCGTTCAGCAACATAAATGGCATATTTTTCTCTGATCAATGCAAGCTGTTCGTCCATGTGCGCCTTGTCAATCTTTGTTGGACTTCTGCCGTGTCCGTGTGCGTCTGCCCTGTCCTCTTGACCGTCATCCGCCCCAGAGGTCTTCCCAAGCTCCGTCTCCATCCAGGTGATGAGCTCGTTGCGCGTTGCATTCAGAGCAGCCAGCTTGTCCCCGTGGCTGACCTTGCCAGGTGTTGCCTTCGAGCGAGCCTTCACCTCCTCGAGCAGCTGTTCTTCCTTCTTTAGTAACAGCTTGGAGCGCAACACCGCCTTCTCGAGCCGGTCGACGAGGGTCTTGAGGTCTGTCTTGGTGGCGTCCTTGTCCACTGAGAATCCGCTGATGACCGCTTTCGGGACCTCGGGCAGGCGTGGAGGGTCTCTGAAAACCTCTTCAGGCTGTAGGAACTTGGGATCGGCGGCAGGTTTCTGGCTGAGGAGGTCAAGGAACTTGTCGACAGTCTGCAGCCTTTCTTGCTTGCGCCTGAGTTTGATGGTGGCGATGTGCTCCTCCAGTCTACCAGCGTCGTTAAGACTCCTCTCGCTACTAGGTTTAACCTCCTTCGCCACCCGGCTCTGGCTGACCGCCTCGTCATATGCCCTCTGTGCCTTGATGTTCGCGTGCAGCGCCTTGAGATAGTCCCTCTGAAGCCCGCGCACATCTGTTGTCTTGATGACGCAGTCTGGCTCTGCCAGCGCCAAGGGGCCGTTTCGTGGGCCATTCTCATGGCACGATTGAAGATTCAAGGCCAGGACTCTCCGAATGTGCTGTGCTTCCTCTCGAGGCCGCACATACTGCTCCAGCGCTGTCTGGATGGCTTGGCTGGTCTCATTTGCCATTCTTGTTGTGGTGTGTGTGCTGTGGGAGTCGAATTACTCCCTCAGCACCAGTGCTGTCCCCGGAAATGTGAGTAAACAGGCATGCAGTTGTGATCTGAGAGCATAGGGGGAAAAATTTGAATTCCACAGAAGGAGAATGTTTTCTTCCTCAAGGTCTTGGTTTCTCCCCACGATAATCAAGGACGTGTGGGAAAGGCATACTCTATAGTAGACCGTAGTACGGTCAGTACATGATACAGCGACCTGCTGAGGTGGGTCCTGCTGATTCAGCTATGCCATAGCACTTGCACCCCTGCAACCTCAACTTCATTTTCCCGACAACTGTTTCTAGTGACATCTTTTTCTCAGTCTCTGCAACAGCCTCAGCACTGCTTGCAAGACACCCTTCTCCTCTCGGGCACGGCGATCCTTCACTTTATCAGGAGCTGTAATGACCTGATCGAGTTTCTGACCTTCGGCGCGCAGGTCAACGGGACACTCGCCACCATCTAGTGGCGACCGACGACGCCTCTGCCTAGAGCTACAAAACCAAACCTGTCGCGCCTCCGAAAGGAAAATCCAAAACCACACCCTCCACAACAACTTGATATTCCATACCCACCGTCAAGATGTCTGGCGAGAATTACCAGCGCGATGTGTCGCAGTACAAGTACTCGGCCATGTCCAACCTGGTCCTCCAGGCGGACCGACGGTTTGTGACGCGACGGACGGACGAAGCAACCGGCGACCCGGAATCACTGGCCGGACGGCTCTCGATCACGGACATGGGCGCACGCGTCGCTCGCGACTCTGCACCGAGACAGAAAAGGCAAACCTGCCGGCTGTGGAGAGGGGCAGCGTCCGTGAGGGCGAGGATATTCTGCGGCAGCAGCAGAAGAAGGGCGCGGACCTATCGAGAGGGGGAGGTATCCTGTCAGGGGCTGACGCCCTGGTAGAAGGACTCCGGTACAGACCGCGGACCCAGGCGACAAGAGCGACATTTGACCTGATCTTGACCATCGTGGCCAACAATCTCGGCGATGTGCCGCAGGAGGTGGTGCGCAGTGCTGCTGATGCAACGCTGGAATACCTGAAGGATGAGGATCTGAAGGACTTCGACAAGAAGAAAGAGGTCGATGATCTCCTCGGGGTCACGTTGAGCCCAAAGGAGTTCAACGAGCTCATGAACCTGGGAAAGAAGATCACAGACTTCGACGCAGAAGACGACGATGAGGAGATGGCAGCTGCTGAGGATGAGGGTGAGATTGACGACCGTCAGGGTGTTGCCGTTGCATTCGAAGACGAGGACGAGGACGGCGATGGCATTGTCGACGAGGTCCGTGAGGACTCCTCGGAAGACGAAGACGACGAAGACCGCCCAGGCCTCGAAGAGGAAGCAGCAGCCGGCAGCGCTGGCGAGGATAGAGATGAAGAAGAGGCAGGTTTAGCCGATGGGGATGCCATGATCATCGACTCGGCTCCAGCACGCGGCAAGGCGCAGAAGAAGACCAGCGACGCCAACTACATCCCCGCATTCCAGATCGATGCCTTCTGGCTGCAGCGACAAATAGGACGACTTTATCCCGATGCTCATATACAACACGACAAGACCATACAAGCCCTTCACATCCTGTCCGGAGAGCCAGACGAGGAGGGTGGTGACGACAAACAGCTCAGAGAGATCGAAAACGACCTCATGGAGCTGTTCGACTACGAGCACCACGAGGTCGTTCAGGAGCTCATCGAAAACAGAGAGAAGGTCGTGTGGCTCACGAGACTGGCTCGCGCCGAGAATTCACAGGCACGTGAGACAATAGAGCGTGAGATGGCTTCCGAGGGCTTGCAGTGGATTCTCGATGAACTCCGTGGCAAGACCGGCGACGAGAAGAAGGGCAAGCTGGAGATCAAGATGGATATCGACAAGGCCGAGTTCAAGGAAGAGGTGAAGCCGGAACGTACAGAGCCTCACTTGGTCGGTGGGCTGCCACCCAAGAAGTTGATCAATCTGGACAATCTCGTCTTTGACCAAGGAAACCACCTGATGACGAACCCCAAGGTCAGATTGCCAGAGGGTTCTACGAAGCGAGCTGGCAAGGGCTACGAAGAGATCCACGTTCCGCCTCCCAAGAAGCGCAATGACCCCAGCGACAACTTGATTCCTGTCTCCGAGATGCCGGAATGGGCCCGGGAGCCTTTCAGCACCGTCAAGTCTCTCAACAAGATCCAGTCCAGATGCTATCCAACAGCTTTCGAAAACGACGGCAACATGCTTGTGTGTGCTCCGACAGGGTCTGGAAAGACCAACGTGGCGTTTTTGGCCATGCTGCGAGAGATCGGCAAGCACAGGAATCCAGAGACGGGAGAGATTGACCTGGACGCCTTCAAGATTGTCAGCATCGCTCCCCTAAAGGCCCTGGTGCAAGAGCAAGTAGGCAACTTTGGCAAGCGTCTGGAGCCCTACGGGATCAAGGTCTCGGAGTTGACGGGCGATCGTCAACTCACCAAGCAGCAGATTGCCGAGACCCAAGTTATCGTCACCACGCCCGAGAAGTGGGATGTCATCACCCGCAAGGCGACTGACACTTCTTACACCAACCTCGTGCGCCTGATCTGCATCGACGAGATCCATCTTCTTCACGACGATCGTGGGCCTGTCCTCGAGAGCATCGTCAGTCGAACCATCCGAAAGACGGAGCAGACTGGCGAGCCGGTGAGAATCATCGGCCTGTCAGCCACCCTGCCCAACTATCGAGATGTCGGTAGCTTCCTCCGGGTTGATCCTGAGAAGGGCATGTTCCACTTCGACGGCACATACAGGCCTTGTCCCCTGCGACAGGAGTTCATTGGTGTCACGGAGAGGAAGGCCATCAAGCAGCTCAAGGTCATGAACGACGTCACATACAACAAAGTTCTCGAGCACGTGGGCAAGAACAGGAACCAGATGTTGATCTTTGTCCATTCGCGGAAAGAAACGGCAAAGACTGCCAAGTACATCCGTGACAAGGCAATGGAGATGGACACTATCAACCAGATTCTGAAGAGCGACGTCGGCAGTCGCGAGATCCTGCAGGAAGCTTCAGACCAGGCGACTGACAAAGATCTGAAGGACCTGCTTCCCTATGGTCTTGGTATCCATCATGCCGGTATGGGCCGCGCCGACAGGACTGATGTCGAAGATTTGTTCGCGGATGGACACATACAGGTCCTTGTCTGTACAGCAACACTCGCTTGGGGCGTCAATCTGCCTGCACACACCGTCATCATCAAAGGCACGCAGGTCTACTCTCCAGAGAAGGGTAGCTGGGTGGAGCTCAGCCCACAAGATGTCCTGCAGATGCTGGGCCGTGCTGGACGGCCTCAGTATGACACCTTTGGCGAAGGCATCATCATCACCAGCCAAGGAGAGATGCAGTACTACCTGTCTCTCATGAACCAGCAGCTTCCCATCGAGAGTCAGCTTGTCAGCCGCCTGGTTGACAACCTCAACGCAGAGGTCGTGCTGGGCAATGTGCGTACGCGCGACGAGGGTGTCGACTGGCTGGGCTACACGTATTTGTTTGTGAGAATGCTTAGGTCACCTGGCCTCTACAGCGTCGGCGTCGAGTACGAAGACGACGAGGGCTTGGAGCAGAAGCGGGTGGATCTCGTTCATTCTGCGGCACATGTCCTGCGCAAGGCGAACTTGATCAAGTACGACGAGAAGACCGGCAAAATGCAGGCCACCGAGCTCGGGCGGATCGCGTCGCACTATTACATCACTTACGGGTCCATGGAGACGTACAACAACCTGATCCAGCCGTCCATCACCAACATCGAGCTTTTCCGAGTCTTCGCACTGAGTGCTGAGTTCAAGTACATCCCCGTCCGGCAGGGAAGAGAAGCTCGAGATCGCAAAATTGTTGACCAGGGTGCCAATACCCGTGAAAGAGAGTATCGAGGAGGCGCACTGCAAGATCAATGTGCTCCTCCAAGCGTACATCTCCCGTCTCAGGCTCGATGGCCTGGCCCTGATGGCTGACATGGTGTACGTCACGCAATCCGCAGGGCGTATCCTGCGCGCCATCTTCGAGATTGCCCTGAAGAAAGGTTGGGCTTCTGTCGCCAAGACGGCCTTGAATCTCTGCAAGATGGCGGAGAAGCGGATGTGGCCCACGATGACACCCTTACGGCAGTTCTACAACTGTCCAAGAGACATTGTTCAGAAGGCAGAGCGGACGGAGGTTCCATGGAGCAGCTTCTTCGACCTAGACCCACCACGCATGGGAGAGCTTCTGGGAATGCCCAAGGCAGGCCGAACAGTTGTTGGTTTTGTCAACAAGTTCCCAAGGGTCGAGGTTCAAGCACAGATCCAACCCCTGACGAGGTCCATGTTACGCGTCGAGCTGACGATCACGCCTAACTTCGAGTGGGATGAGGAGATACACGGGCTTGCGGAAAGCTTCTGGATCCTCGTCGAGGACTGCGACGGTGAGGAGATGTTGTTCCACGACACCTTCCTCCTGCGCAAAGACTACGCTGAGGCGGAGGCAAACGAGCATGTCGTCGACTTCACTGTTCCCATTGTTGATCCTATGCCACCTAATTATTTCATATCTGTCATCTCTGACCGGTGGATGCATTCCGAGACCAGGATCGCTGTCTCGTTCCAGAAGCTCATCCTGCCGGAGAAGTTCCCTCCTCACACAGAGCTTCTCGACCTTCAGCCTCTCCCGGCGTCTGCTCTCAAGGTGAAAGAGTACGTTGCGCTGTATCCTCAGTGGGACCGCTTCAACAAGATACAGACGCAGACCTTCAACTCTCTTTACTCCACGAATAACAATGTCTTTGTGGGCGCGCCGACAGGAAGTGGCAAGACCGTGTGCGCAGAGTTTGCACTTCTCCGCCACTGGTCTCAGTCTGATGCCGGACGTGCTGTCTACATTGCCCCTTTCAAGAACTTGTGAATATCAGGTTCCAGGACTGGCAGAAGCGTCTGTCTGGTTTGAGAGGCGGCAAGGACATTGTCAAGCTGACTGGCGAGACTGCAGCCGATCTCAAGCTGCTCGAGCAGGGTGATCTGATCCTGGCCACTCCAATCCAGTGGGATGTCTTGTCCAGGCAGTGGAAGAGGAGAAAGAATGTGCAGGCCGTCGAGCTCTTCATTGCTGATGAGCTGCAGCTCCTGGGCGGCTCTATGGGCTATGTGTACGAGACCATAGTGTCCAGGATGCACTACATCCGCACACAGACGGAAAAGCCAATGAGGATAGTCGGCCTCGGAGTCTCGCTCGCCAATGCCAGAGATGTGGGCGAATGGATTGACGCCAAGAAGCACGACATCTACAACTTCAGCCCGCATGTTCGCCCTATCCCGCTGGAGCTCCACATCCAGTCGTACACCATTCCTCATTTCCCATCTCTCATGCTCGCGATGGCGAAACCGACGTACCTGGCCATAACCCAGATGTCTCCCGACAGGCCTGCTCTGGTCTTCGTACCCAGTCGAAAACAGACACGAGCTACAACCAGAGATATTCTCACGGCGTGTCTGGCCGAGGACGACGAAGACCGGTTCCTTCACGTCGACGCCCAGCAGATCCGACCCCTGCTCGATCGTGTGCACGAGGAAGCCCTCGCTGAGGCCCTGTCCCATGGTGTCGGCTACTACCACGAGGCCCTCAGCAATGACGACAAGCGAATCGTCAAGTATCTGTATGACAATGGCGCCATACAGGTCCTGGTGGCATCTCGGGAAGTCTGCTGGGAGCTCGACTGCACCGCCCACCTCGTCATCGTGATGGGCACCCAATACTTTGAGGGCCGCGAGCACCGATACGTCGATTACCCCATGACGGACGTCCTGCAGATGTTCGGCAAGGCTTTGCGGCCATCGGTGGACGGTCGGGGCCGTGGTGTTCTTATGGTGCCCGGGGTGAAGAGAGAGTACTACAAGAAGTTCCTCAACGAAGCGCTGCCGGTCGAGTCTCACCTGCACTCGTACCTACATGACGCTTTCGTCACAGAGATCAGCACCCGCATGATTGAGTCTGGTGACGACGCCATCAACTGGATGACGTTCACGTACTTCTACCGCCGCCTGCTGGCCAACCCGAGCTTCTACAGTCTGCTCGACACCACGCAGGACGCGCTCAGCCAGTACCTCTCAGACCTTGTCGAGACGACCCTCAAGGAGCTTGACGAGTCCAAGATCATCGACTTCGACGAAGAGGATGGCTCTGTGACCCCTCAGAACGCGGCCATGATCGGCGCTTACTACAACATCTCGTACATCACCATGCAGACCTTCCTGCTGTCTCTCAGCGCGCGCACGAAGCTCAAGGGTATACTCGAAATCGTCACATCGGCTACCGAGTTCGAGGCCATCCAGATCCGCAGGCACGAGGACAGCCTCCTGCGTCGCATCTACGACCGTGTGCCGGTCAAGATGTCCCAGCCCGACTTTGACTCGCCACACTTCAAGGCGTTCGTGCTGCTGCAGGCACACTTCTCCAGGATGCAGCTGCCAATCGACCTCGCCAAAGACCAAGAAGTCATCCTGACCAAGGTCATCAGTCTCCTCAGCGCGACTGTTGACATCCTCTCCTCAGATGGCCATCTCAACGCCATGAACGCTATGGAGATGTCACAGATGGTGGTCCAGGGCATGTGGGACCGCGACAGCCCGCTCAAGCAGATTCCTCACTTCACCACAGAGGTGGTCAAGGCGGCCAACAAATTTGGCATCAAGGACATCTACGACTTCATGGAGGCGATGAACCCCGAGGAGAACCCTCGTTACAGCGAGCTCATCAAGGCCATGGCCCTGTCCCAGAAGCAGCTGTCCGAGGCTGCCATTTTCACCAACAGCAAATACCCCGACATCTCCCTCGAGTTTGAGGTCGAGGATCCCGAGAACCTGCACGCAGGTGAACCGGCGTTCCTCAACATTCAGATCGAGCGCGAGGTGGAGGAGGATGACGAGGTCGACCTCGTGGTCCATGCGCCGTTCTACCCAGCCAAGAAGGCGGAGAACTGGTGGCTGGTCGTGGGTGACGAGAGCTCCAAGACGCTCCTGGCCATCAAGCGTGTCACGGTGGGGCGCCAGCTGAAGGTCAAGCTGGAGTTTACGGTGCCCACCCCCGGAAAGCACGAGCTGAAGCTCTTCCTGATGAGCGACAGCTATGTTGGGGTGGACCAGGAGCCTGGGTTTGAGGTCACAGTGGCTGAAGGAATGGAGGTCGATGAGGAGAGCGATGACGAATAAGACGGGGGAGGGAGGGGGTACCTGGGCCAGGGTCGAGCATCGAGCCGAGCGAACGATCGGCCACCGATTTTTCCGACCGTCCCACAAAGAGAGGATTCTATTTGTCGCTCAAGGGTATTTTTTCCCCATCGACATCAATGGCTAGGAAAGAAAATTATGGAAAAGTAATGGCGTTACAAGGGGATAACAATGGTTCGCGGCCTATACTGCTGCAAGAAATTGAGTTTGCTTGAATCAACATCTACCCACTCAGCTCTAGCTTTGGGGGTGGGGAGGGGTGTGTGTCTGTGTGGTGTTTGTGATGAGATCTGGGAGGACAGAGGCACCAACATCTATTTGCACTGGTGGGTGACTCGGTGAGGTGGTCGGGCAAAGACAATGAAGGGGCACGTCTTGTGTGGGTGGGATCTTAGCGTCTTGGGCAAAGGACATGACGATACGCAGCCTGGTGAATCAGAAGGGGGGTTTCTGCATGCGCAGCCAATGGGATGAGGAGGGAGAGGAAGAGGAGGGGGGGAAGAAAAAAGGGGGGGTAAGGGGGCTTGGACTGAGCAGAGAAGGAAGCCATCGAATGAGACTTGGGTCTTGCCAGTTACTGTGCGGGTAGTCTAGAGTGTTGGTGAGAGAAAGTGTGTAAGGTCCTCATGGTGCCAAGGTGGTTAGGATCCTTGGAGGGTCAAGTACCCACCCCCATTGTGGTAGAGGGGATGATAAAAAAAATAACACAAGAGATCGACGCGAACGGCCTGCACCCACAAGAGCAGCACCAGCACCAGCACCAGCCTCCCTGGCCTCCACATCTCCGCCTCTCCACCTCTCTGCCTTTCTGTCTCTCTGCCTCAGCAGCCAAACGCCAGCCTGCAGTTTGCCCCTTCTTTCTACACACACACACACACAAACACACTCACCCTAACCCTGCGTGCCTACCTTGCTGGTTGCTGCTTTTCTTGGCCCCAACCAGGCATCTAGAGCAATCCCAGTCACTCCCGCCGATAAGCACAGGTCGAAACTGGAGCTCTGCAGAGAACTTTCGGCCGCCTCTCCAACTTTGTCTGCTCAACCCAGTACTGCCGGCCTGACATTGTTGTCGTCACAGCATTTTCTTTTTGCTCTCCCCCCTTCCCTTACCCAACCTCCCATCCATCATCGGCGCATCAACACCCATCGATTCTAATCTTAAATCTCTATACACTCCCATCGACGACGCGATTGACGCGTTCATTCACGTCGGTCTCTAGCTAAACATAGCTTTTTGTGTCCCTCACGCGCCGCCGCCGCGACAAGCACGTTGCCACCAACCCACCACCACCCACCATGTCTGACGAAGCCAGCACGACTGCTGCGCAGCCCATGGAGGTTGACAGCAACACTGCGCCCGCCAAGACGGACGATGCCGCAGCTGCTCCTGCCGATGAGTCCAAGCTGGAGGAGCCCAAGACTGCTGCTGCTGCTGCCTCCCAGGACGAGTCTGATGAGGCTGCCAAGGAGGAGGAGCCCACCAAAGCTGCTGAGGGTTGGTCATCTCTCTCTCTCTCATACCTTTCCTGCCCTAAGCCCCCAGATCTAGACTTGCGACCGCAGCACAACAAATCATTTACTGACGGCATCGCCTCCCACCCAAACAGAGCCCGCCGAGAAGCCTGACGTCGAGATGAAGGACGCCTCTGATGCCGCTGCCGACGGTGCAGAGAGCGCAACCAAGGAAGACCAAGACAAGACCGAGAAAACGGACGCTGTGGCACCTGCTGCCAGCGATGATGCTGCAGCAGCAGCCGCCGCCGCCGCGACCGCCACACCCAAGAACAAGGCCCCTGCCCGACGGAAGTCGACCGCTGGCGACAGCGCCAAGGGCAAGAAGCTGAACAAGAAGGCGAGCAAGGCGGCCATACTGCACACAGATGCCAAGCCCGGCGAGCACTACTTCATAAAGCTCAAGGGGTTCCCACAGTGGCCATGCATCATCTGCGACGAGGACATGCTGCCGCATGCTCTGCTCAAGACTCGGCCTGTCAGCGCCGCGCGCCCCGATGGTGAATACCGTGAGGACTTTGCCGACGGCGGCAAGCGCGCCGCTGATCGAACTTTCCCCATCATGTACCTCGCCACCAACGAGTTGTAAGTTATTCTCCTCTCTCCACACCACCGCGGCCGCCACCGCCAAGGCTCTCTCGCAAACACCCATCGCGCACAAGCTAACAGTTTTGTTTTCTTCCCTCAAGTGGCTGGGTCTCCAACAAGGACCTGATTGATCTCGACCCCGAGAAGGTCATGGAGCAGGTTAATGCCAAGATGCGCAAGGACCTGATCCTCGCCCACCAGCTCGCCGAGGAGCACCACGACCTCGCCTACTACAAGAATGTCCTGAATCAGTTCCAGGAGGAGCTGCTCGAGAAGCAGAAGGCGGCCGAGGCCAAGGCCGCCGCCGCTGCGACTCCCAAGTCCAGCAAGAAGAAGACCAAGGCCGCCGCCGCTGCTGACGAGGATGTCGACATGGAAGACGTCGACGACGAGCCCAGCGCAAAGAAGGAGAAGAAGCGCAAGAACCCCGAGGACGCAGACACCCCTCAGCGCTCTGACTCGGTCAAGAAGCCCAAGATCAAGCTCACACATAACACGCCCAAGTCTAACGGCACTGGCGCAAAGGCCGCCAAGGGCGGCAGCGAGACAAAGAGCTCCAAGAAGGCCAAGAAGCCTAAGGAGGACTCAGAAGAGCGGTTGCAGACGCCCAAGGAGCCCGAGATGAGCGCTGAGGACCGCTTCGAGCGCAAGAAGAAGGAGGTCCTCTTCCTCCGCCACAAGCTCCAGAAGGGACTCCTCACCAGGGATCAACAGCCCAAGGAGGAGGAGATGAAGATGATGTCGGACTACCTGACCAAGCTCGAGGGCTTCCCCGACCTGGAGACCGAGATCATCCGGGTCACCAAGATCAACAAGGTCCTGAAGGCCCTGCTCAAGCTGGACAACATTCCCAAGGAGTCGGACTTCGAGTTCAAGCCCCGCTCGCAGGTCCTGCTCGACAAGTGGAACAAGCTCCTCGCGACGGAGGATGGCGCCGCCCCTGAAGAGGCCAACGGGGTTAACGGCCACAAGGCTGAGAAATCATCTGCCAAGGAGGAGGAGACCAAGTCCGCCATCAATGGCGTCGAGAAGACCGACACCGAGGAGCCCGAGGCTCCCAAGGAGGAGGTCAAGCCTGAGGACACCAAGGCCGGCGTGAAGGAGGCAGGGGCCTCCAAGACCGAGACGCCTGCTCCTGAGGCGGACTCAGAGACAAAGAAGGAGGCCCCCTCTAGCGAAGAGAAGCCCAAGGCTGAAGAGGTACGTCCTGCTTGAGAATTTTCTAAATCACCGCCAAATCTTCCTCTGCCCCTTACATGCTCTGTGCGAAACTCCTGGATGATGACGTGTAATGTATCAGGACACCAAGGCTTCCGAGGCCGTCGATGCCGCTGCTTAAGTGCAAGCCACGAAATCAATCTCGACTGTCTGCCAGACAAGATCCTCTGAAGATGGGATATTGATGTTCTCGAAGATCGAGACCTGGTGGCGTCAAGTGTATAATACAATACGTACCCCCGTTGTGCTTCTGACGCACGTGGAGGGGATGCACGGGCTATAGGCCATGCGACTTTCTCTCTCTCGGAGTTTCTGACCGAGTCCTTTCTGGATTCTACACCGGGGGCGGCCGCGCCGACATTTGTATTCAGGCAGGGAAAAATTACGAAGGACTTTGGGGTTTGTTTGTTAACCCATGCTTATCAAAATTGAAATCTGAATTCGAAGGGAGATGAAACCTTGGGTAGATGTCCAAGAACCCATCCATCCACATGGGGAGGATTCTGCATGAGACCTACCTAGTATGGGCCCCCAGGCTGAGCAACCATGATGAGAGAGGGAGACAGACAGAGAGAGAGAGAGAGAGAATGAGGTTGCAGGTTGTAGAGAGGTGTTGTGGCGTCGTGCTTTCGCTTTCGGCAGCGGCAGGAGGAAAATGAATACTAAAAGAAACATTAAAAAAAAAGAAAGAAGAAGAAAAAAAAAAAGGAAGAGAGGCAGAGAACCAGAGAAAGTCAGTGGGATAATGCAAATAATTCGTATCTCATACGAAGAATTCAATGACAGACCTTTATGCAAAGAAGAAAAGGAGAAGAAAAAAAGGGCACGTGTAAACAAGGTGAAGATGTGGTCTAGATTGACGCCTACAACTTTGGGCAATTAAAAACTTTTGAATTATGACTATTAAAGACGTGTATCTGTTTTAACATGCAGAAATTGTGTGTTTCTTCTTATGTGTGCTGGCTGCACAACACTGGTGTCGTTCACTGTAAATGTGTGTTGTGTTGTGCTGTGGGTTAGGCAGTAACCTACTGTAGTAGCTGATCAAAGCCCCCAACACAAGGGCTGGCCGCCCACTGACACCCGCGCCTGGAGACGCGTTTTACTTAACCATCACAATTCTTCTCTGCGCCATCTCACACACATAGTTCCTCGCACAGATGGATAATGATGAGACAGAGTTTGTACATGATGACCATAGGGTAAGCTGATGATGCTGGTTTTTTGGGGTTCCAAAACACTCGAGACTAGTCGCTCACAGGCTCCTTTCCAGGTCGCGTTCGTCTTTGGCCAAGACGACGACGATGAGACGGCCGAGCGAACGTCCCGCCCCACGAAGCGGAGGAAGGTCTCCAAGAAGACTGCCGCCGCAGTAGAAGCCAGACAGCAGCAGCAGCAGCAGCATCACCGCCATTCTGACTCGACCGCGGTGGACTTTGTGCCGCTGTTCAACGGCGCCGAGGAGCCTGAGCTCGTGGCCTTGAGGCAGAAGCAGTTCGCGGCGAGCTGGGCTGCTATCGACGCCCGCATTCAGGTAAGAAAGGGGGAAAGGGGAGGGAGAGGTTGCACCACCCACCCACCTACTTATGGTCGTCGTAAAAAAAAAAAAAAAAAAGATATATTGACAAACTACAATCTGCCAGAAGGTGCTGAGAGACTCCAACCGCACCACCCTTGTCGCCGTCGCCTCCTTTGTACAGGAGGCCCCCGCAGAGGAGCCAGGCAAGATCCCGGCCGCGCTCATCGTCACGGGGCCCAATGTCGCGTCGCAGGACCTGCTGTTTGCGCAGCTGGCCGAGAGCCTCGGCGGGGGCCGTCGAGGGGCGGTTCGTCCGGCTGCGGTCCGCGGAGGCGCCGAATCTGAAGGCGACGCTGAAGAAGATTATCCGGGAGGTGACGAGGATGGGTGCTGCTGCTGGTGAGGGGGAGGATGCCGAGGTGGCCTTGGGAAAGGATGTGAGTAGGATAGAAAGAGGTAGAGAGGAAGAAAAAGAGAGAGAAGGGAGGAGGGGAAGGCAGGGTGGCTGACTATCTACTCGATTCGACACAGGGCCGAAAGTATCTCGACTACGACTTGGAGGCATTGTACGCGCACATCGGTCACCACGAGTCCAAGCAGGTTATCGTCGCGTTCCAAGACAGTGAGGCCTTTGACACGGGTCTCTTGACTGACTTGATCACGCTGTTCAAGTATGCCCCCACCCTTTTAGTCGTCTCATCTCCCCCTCGTGTGCGCGTACTTTTTACTGATGCGTGTCCACACCAGCTCATGGAGGGATCGTATCCCTTTCGCCCTGATCTTTGGCATCGCAACTTCGGTTGAGCTCTTCGAGGCCCGGCTGCTCAAGTCGACCAGCCAATGCCTATATGGCGCCCAGTTCGATGTCGCCCAGATGTCCTCGGTCCTGGAGAGCGTCTTCAAGTGCGCAGTCGCCCACCAGGGCTGCAGTCTGAAGCTGGGCCCTGTGTTCCTCAGCAACCTTGTGGAGCGTCAGCAGAGCCAGGTGGGTGGTATCCAGATATTCATCAGCTCGTTAAAGGTAGGTCTTGGTGGCGCCCCCCTTCCTCTAGCCGAGATGATTTGGGATATCTGCTCACTACCACAACACACCAGTACGCCTACATGTGCCACTTCTATGCTAATCCCCTCTCCATCCTCCTCCTGTCTGGGGCAGCTTCTCCTCAGGCGGAACACAACGAGGCACTACGAAATCTCGCATCCTTCCGCGCCCATGTCGAGGACGCTGTCGAGGCAGGCAGGCTGAGGCATGCCAGAGATCTCCTCGAGAACGACGGGTACCTCGCTCAGCAGCGGACAGCGGCCCTAAAATCTACGCTGAGCTGGGAGGACAAGTTTCTCCGGTCATTGGCACTGCTTGAGGCCAGCGCGGTCTCACAGGACGACTTCATCACCATGTACATCAACGCACTGGCAGAAGGCATCGACCTTGATTCACAGGATTCGCCGATCCTAGGCTCAGTCAGGCGCATGTCGGCGACCGATATCTCGTCATTGCTCGGGCGACTTGTTAGCGTGGTCAATTCCGGCAGACCAGAGCTTGGGCTCAGGGGCTGGGCTGACGAGGACCCAGACGCCATCCGAAGGCTATCCGATATGGCAGAGCGGATTGCCTCGCTCCAGGCGCAGGCCCAACGCAAGGGAAAGCCGCTGCGAAGTCAGTACAGCGCGCAGAGCAGGGTTCTCCGGACGACCGTTATTGCCCAGAAAGTTCAGCTGAGCCACGACGAGTCGAACCTGACGGACGAGGACAAGGCCTTCACAGAGCTGATCGACAGCGTGTCTGAGCTGCTGGCCACAGCCATCTCGTGCCGGGCAGCAGACACGGTGTTTCTCCATGAGTTGTGGATGTACGAATCCAGGTCGCCGTACAAGGACGTGTTCATCCCGCGGCTAGGCTCTCTCTTCGAGCGAGCGCTATCGAGGCCGCACGACTACCTGGCGTGCGCGTGTTGCAGCCACGTGGTGGATGGAGGCAACGGCGCGGGCCTGCCGACGACGAGCATACTATGGCATCTGTACCAGGAGACCGGAGCGCTCATCAATGTTGCCGACCTCTGGTCAGCCTTCTACGCGCTCGTCGGCACGGAAGAGGGGGATAGCAGCGATGAGCGGCTCGAGCCGAGCTCGTCGAGATCGAAATCACGCGACAATGACGGCACCTACGATGAGCGTACTGCCCTGGCGCTGTTCTATCGAGGTCTGGCTGACCTAAAGGCGATGGGGTTCGTCAAGGCGACTCGGCGCCGGGCAGACCATATTTCCAAGAACAAATGGCTCTTGTGAGTTTCTGAGAGCTACCAGCGTGCGAGACGGGGCGGGACGGCGGTCCCGAGTCCGCCACGCTTGCTTCTGACTAGAGAAAGGAGGCTTTGCACGCAAACTAATGGAGAGTGCGCGTCCGCGAGAGAGAGAGAGAGAGAGACACGGGTGGGAAAAACTCTGTCTGCCGACAAAAGAAGGAAAAGAAGGGGAGTGACTAGACCTGAGTCGAGGGGTCGACCCGACAGAATGGTAATGCCCTTTCCCATTTGCGGCCAACGCATGACTCCGAAGAACATGCGTCGAGTTCCGGAACTGAGGGTCCAGTGGTCCGAGACACACGCCGTCATGAACGATAGGAATTTTTCCTTCTCTCTTGTCTTCATTACTCCACGGGGAAACGAGGACCCCTTCCACGCTTCCCACACACAGCCTCTCTCTAGTCAAGCAGTCCGTCCCCAAAGAAGTCGCCCCAATCTTGGCCAGCAAGTGGACAAAGTGTGTAGAAGGAAAGGGTCTTTGAGCTAAGGAGAGACCCGTGGACAAAAAAGACAAAGAAACCCCGAGGCTCCAAGGCCCCTTTCTGGTCCTTTCTCCACCAGCCTATTTTCTCTCTGGACATGCGAGCGGGCCGAGGAGTCGACAAAGGCAAAGTGTTTATTATAGTCAGGGCAAATACATGTACAAAACCCACCTGGCCAGGCTTTCTTGTGCCCCATCATGATGGTCAGGCCGAACAGATATTTATTCTAGCCAAACTCTCGAGAAAATCATTATTATTATCTTGTTCATCTTCTCACAAAAGAACTTACCACTGAAGACTCGGGACGCAAAGAGCTGCCTGCACACACACACACACACACACACACACACACACACACACACACACACACACACACACACACACACACAACTTTTGCTTCCTGTACACTCACTACAAGAAACAATAATTGTGACAGATCACTATTGCTGGCTATTCAAGGCATTAAATCACCAGTCACCAACTTTGAGAGGTCACCAGGCACACGCGCACATACAGCCTAGGAGAGGAACTTTTCTTTTTCTTTCCTTGTCAGTATCCTCATCTTGTCATCGTCTCAAAATCGTCCAAAAATTGTCCCAATCACAGGAATCCCACAATCACACCTGACTGTGCTGTCAGAGAAGCATCAAGACTCACTCCCTCACAATCTTGGATTCCCGTCTCCTGTAAACTATATAAACCCATATATTCTCATACATGATATAATTTCGCTACACTATTCTTTTCTCTCTCCATCTCCTTTTTCTATTCTTACTCTACACCATAATATCTTGCCCTCTCTCTCTCTTTCTCTCTCCCTCTTCTCTCTCCCTCTCTCTACACCAACCCACACAATTACACACACATTCGCACACACAGACTGTACGGCACAAAATGACCAATTTCAGCATGAACCAAGGCAGCAGCCACAATAACCCCCACCACCCTCACCACACCACCCCCGTGATCCGAACAGCAACCACCACCACGGCGCGACCACCACCACCACCACCACCACCACCACCACCAACACCAACACACCTGCTGCACAGCAGGGCCTGGGCCGCCGCCGGACGAGGAACAATGAGGCCCTGGACAAGAAGCTCGAGCAGATGGCCCTGCCCCTGGCCCCGCTGGTGCAGCTCACCTCGGGCCACGTCCACCCTGCATTTCCGCCAACGCTGCTCAACTTCTGGCTCCTGACGGACGCCCAGCTCGACGAGATTGCGCACTTTTATCACCAGCGCACGCCGTGCCAGTGGACGCGCCACTATCCTTGTCCCATTACCTGGGGAGGGACTGACGCTTGAGGAGAAGCGGCGCAAGATTGGCAAGTTCATTGGCTTGAGAGGGGTGAGTTCCTTTTATTATTCACTTCCCCCGATTCCTGCATTATTTTTTCTCCTCCCCATACTTATTATTACTTTTTTTTTTTTTTTTTTTTGGATATAAAACAAGAAAGGAAAGGAAACATGCTGACAAGGTGATGTATCATTAGTGCGAGACACCAATAGTCATCAAGACCGAGGAGCAGATCATGGAGGAGGCCCGACAGGCGCGGATCAAGAACGATGGGGACGAGGCGCTCAGGAACAAGATGTCGTGGTACTACTAGGAGCATGACCGCCGCCATTGAAGTCACCTCACGATCCTGGTTTCTCCGGCCTTCTTCTCTCCTCTGCGAGCCATTCCTAACGGCATACTTTATCCGGTGGATCCTTTGAGAACAACATTTCCAAGGAATCCCAATGTACCAACATCACAACAGCATCAGCGTTGATTTCTGCATAAGCTGTCTCGGCATCAGATACCAGGATAGACCTTTCCAGAGCCAGCAAGGGAGTTTTAGCAATCTTATTTGCATTGCCAAAGCATTCTTTTTGTTTCCTTTTAGCAGAGGATTGTCAAAAGAGAAACACTTTATTAAAAAAAAAAAAACAATACCAAGTTCCCCCTCCGCCACGTCTGGGTACTCGTATCGTTCCTTTTCTTCCTGTCTTTGCCACCCGAGTGCCCTCAGCTGAATAATGTGTGAATGCCGAACACAAAAAAGAAAGAAAGAAAAACGCCGTGCAGCCGTAATAATGCCGTAAATGTACCCGAGCATCTAGGGTGTTTCTCTCCCTGGACAGCCGAGCAGTATTATTTATACAGTCCGTATGTCTAGCAACAGCGGGGGAGGAAGGGCGCAGGATTTATTTCTTTCCCTTCTTCTTCTTGCCCCCTCCGCTTGATGATGTTGGCCTCTCGGCTGGCGTACCAGCATCGATGAGGACGCCATCATCGCTGGGTGATGGTTTTCTCAGACCCTCATTATCGAGCTCCTTCATGAACTCAGACGAGATGGCTGCGCGGCGCTTCTCCCACCACTCGGTCTCGGCCTGTGTCGTAGACTGGATATCGTCGATCTTGTTGTGGAACATGGTGTTGGCGGCGATCTCGTTGGCGGTCTGGAAGATGGTTTGTCCCCAGTTAGGTGCAAGGCCGTTAGCCTGGGCGTGATCAATCTCAGTCAGCATATATCTCCTCATGTTTTTTTGTGGCTCCCAGAAGCTTATTTGTGGTCGCATACCTCCACCACGACGTCGCGCAGCTCAGCCTCCATATCGCTCTCGGCGCGCGTGAAGCGCTGCCAAAGGTCATCACTGACGCTACCCTTTGCCAACAGGTTCGAGCAGGCCTGCTTCGCGGTGCGGATCTGTATGATGCGGTGGATGTCCTCGACGGCGCGGCGGATCAGGGCGGCGCGCAGTACGCTCTCGGGGATCTTGGGGCCCTTAACGGCCACTTTCTCCTTTTCATCGGGCCCCATGTGCAAGAGCGTCAGGTAGATGTTTCGCTGCAGGTGTGGGCCGAACCATGGCTCGAGGTTTGCCTTTTGCGCTGTGGTCTTTTGTGTCAGCACCTCCGGTTTCGTCTCTTCACCAGCTCTGTGTGTTGGGGATGGAGAGAAACTGGGTTCGCATCGTTTACTGACAGGCCTTGCGCTTCCTGTAGACGCTGGAGAAGGTAACAAAGGTGCCGCCCAAGACCAACACGTAGGCGATGGGGAGGATGAGACCCCTCCAGTCTAATGAGAACATGGCAGAGGTGTGCCGCACAAGGTTGAGAAGTTTGCAATAAAAAGGAAAAAAAAAAAAACACAATTAATGTTGGCCAGACAAGGTGATGAGAAGGAGGGTGGAGAAGAGAAGATGAGTTCAGAGAGACCAAGGAGCGTCCGGAATTGGCATCTGAAAGGAAAGAAGCCAGGTTGAGGTTCTGTGTGTACTTTGGTAGAGAGGCCACACTTCAACATTGTGGACTCAGCTGAGTGTCATTTTCTATGCACCCTTCTGCCGCTAGCTGCCCTGCATGGTGGCGGCCGGCAGTGCTATGCCTGCCAGCAGAGGTGCTACTATGTGTGAACTGTAGTGTGGAATACAAGTGCTACACCCCTGCAAGGTACAAGCTTCCTGTCCCCATTTCCTCATCATCAGGTGCCCACCTTGCTACTATGTGTGGAATACATGCAGTACAGTATTGCTATGTACAGCCCATACTAAACACAGTGCATAGTACTTAGTACATAGTACACAAAGTGAGCTGGGGTCTAAGCTTTCGTCATTGCCCTCCTGCCTGTTAGTTCACTAAATAGTGGCCGCAGCTTGAGCACGCCCTCCCCATCCTGTGACATATTCGTCCTCTACATATTCGCCCTGCGACACCTCTACAACCCATTGGACACCCTACCCTGACACTGTCGACTTCGAGAAGAAGCCCCAAGGGTCAAAAACCCCCTTTTGTATGACCAGCAGATTCTCCTGATACCTGCCACCACAGAAGCCTCCAGGGGACACGACGAAGACTGGACCCCTCCATTCATCACCCGATTTGCCCCTCACTTGCCTCCTCCTCACCACCCCCAGAACTTGAAACCCGCGTGGACACATAATCCTCAAGATGTTATTGAGAGTCCGCGGGCCTGATGGCATGCTCCGAATCACCATCGAGAAGGACCAGACATTTGCCGACCTGACCCAAAAGTTCCTACCACAGCTCCCGCCTACGGTCGACCACAACTCCATCTCCTTCTCGAACTCACCCGGCGGCAACGACTCCAAGACTTTCCACGAGATAGCACACCTCGCGGTCGGCCAGGTGGGCCTCAGCCATGGAGACATGATCTTCATCAAGTACGGCCATGCAGAGGTCGTGGGCAACGGTGTCACAAACGGGGACCTGGACATCAAGGGCAAGGGGAAAGCGCCCTTGGACTCATCAACCAACCGGCTCAATGGACAGCCCGTCCTGCCTGCCGAAGACGTCCTCATCGATCCGCCGCCCCTGTCGTCGCCGACAAAGGAGAGGATCAAGAACCCCTGGGAGGTTGTCGTCCAGTCCAAGCTCGACGACGCCCTGGACAAGAGGGACGGCAAGATCAAGCGCAAGATGGACAAGATGTGCCGGCACGGCCCCAAGGGCATGTGCGACTACTGCCAGCCTCTCGACCCTTTCGATGCCAAGTACCTCGACGAAAAGAAGATCAAGTACATGTCCTTCCACTCGTACCTCAAGAAGATCAACGCCGACAAGAACAAGCCCGAGACGGGCAGCTCGTACATACCACCCCTTGTCGAGCCATACTACCGGGTCAAGCGCGACTGTCCGTCCGGTCACCCGCAGTGGCCCGAGGGCATCTGCACAAAGTGCCAGCCGAGCGCCATCACCTTGCAGCCCCAACAGTTCCGCATGGTGGACCACGTCGAGTTCGCGGACCCCGCCATCATCGATACCTTCCTCGACGCCTGGCGCAGGACCGGGGCACAGCGCATAGGGTTCATGTACGGTCGGTACGACGAGTACGACGTGGTCCCGCTGGGGATCAAGGCGGTCGTCGAGGCCATATATGAGCCCCCCAGGTCGACGAGGTCGACGGCGTCACCCTGAACCCCTGGGAGAACGAGAAGGAGGTCACCGAGATGGCTCGGCTGTGCGGGCTGCAGCAGATCGGCGTGATATGGACTGATCTCCTGGACGCCGGCGCCGGCGACGGCTCCGTGGTGTGCAAAAGACATGTGGACTCTTATTTCATCGCGTCCCAGGAGATCTGCTTCGCGTCACGCCTGCAGGCGCAGCATCCAAAGTCCTCAAAGTGGAGCGACACGGGTCGCTTCGGCTCCGACTTTGTCACATGCATCATCTCAGGCAACGGTGAGGGCGGTATCGAGATCAGTGCATACCAGATGTCGAACGATGCCATCGAGATGGTCAGGGCGAACATCATCGAGCCCTCGGCAGACCCCCAGCGGATGCTGGTCCAAGAGGAAGAAGAGGATGACGGCTCGACCAGCAGGACCCGGTACATCCCCGAGGTGTTCTACCGTCAGATCAACGAGTACGGCGCCAACGTACAGGAGAACGCGAAGCCGGACTTCCCAGTCGAGTATCTCTTTGTCACCTTGACACATGGCTTTCCCGACAAGGCACAGCCGGCCTTCAGAGACCGTGGTTTCCCCATCGAGAACCGGGAGCTCATGGGCGAGGCCCAGGAGCACAGCTCCGTGGCGCGGAAGCTCAAGAGCAGCTCGCAGTCCAACGACGGGCAGGTTGTCGTGTCAGACTTCCACTTCCTCTGCTTCCTGCACGGCATGGGCGTGCTGAGCAAGGTGGGTGGTGGAGAACCCTGTGACCACACATACATAACCCTGGCAGCAGCAGCCTTTGTACTAACCAGTCTGTCAAAACAACAGGATGAGGAGGCACTACTGTGCCGTGTGGCCGTTGGTCATGACCTCGCTGATGCATTCCAGCTCAAATCGACCACCGGGTGGCAGACGCTGTTGGCAATCTTGCAGTCGACTGGTGAGAGAATCCCTCCAAACGCCGCCGTGGAGAGTTCAAGAATTTGGACCCCGCCTCCGGCTCAATGTCCCCTTTTCATATGGACCATTCCGACTCTGAGGCCGAACATCTTGCTAAGCGCGTTGCTGCCGTTAGGCTGAACCGACTCGCGAGCGACGACAATTGAAAAATTTCTCCCGCCATCTACTTACTACTACTACCTTGGGAGGAGGGGTAGGATTGTTAAGGTAGTTAGTTCTTTACGGGAAACCATGAACAACGGGAGAGTTTTGAGAGACGATTTACGATCGGGAGGGAGCCTCTCTGGCCATTCGGGAACCTCGGCGTTGATGGACATTTTTCGGACTGGAGACAAATGCATTAGAGACACAGGTCGAGAGGGAATGGCATGAAATGAGATGACCATAGGAACTCTCTCTCTCTCTCTCTCTCCAAGATGAAGGAAACCTCAAAAGTTCAAGTCTTTAACATCATTACTGCTTTCACTTCCCCCTCGATGTGTTATGCACACTTGTATAAGATGCAGTAGCCTGTAGGAAACAAAAAGGGGCGCCAAAAGCTGGAACTGAATGACGGAAATTTTGGTGGAGAGTCGGGTTTCTGGTTTTGTATTTTTAACGGCCAATTTGTGGTATCTTGAGAGTTTAAGTAACTTAATAGTACAGGTGACCGGCCGGACTTGATTATTCAATTCCCTCTTTTCTTTTTTTTATTTATTTATACACTACTCATTCTTTCTCTCCTGCTGCTGCCCCCTCATTGGCACGGCGCCATGCTGCCTTCTTGGCACTATCGCTGACACCCATCTCCTGCTTTGCCGCCGCGAGCACTTGAGTCACCATAGCCACGTTGTCGGGGTACATCTGCTGTATCTTGGCATAGTAGTGCTCGACCAGAATCTGGTACATGACGCGCGGGTCTTTGACCGTCTCGAGGGCTTCGTCCGCAGCAAGCAGGCCGTGCCGCTGCAGCCCCTGCAGGCGCTCCTGCAGGCGCATCGTGGCGCGGAGGACCAGCTTGGCCATGCGCGGGCTGGGGCGGTCGATGCGCTCCTGCTCGGCGAGCATTTCGAGGGCTAGGGCGCGCGAGAGCTCAAAGCCCAGGACGTCGCGCAGGCCCTGCATGGCGGCCACCAGGCCCGGCCAGTCGTTAGCCTTGCGGAAGCTGTGCAGGATCAGCTTCACCTGGTTCTCGGAAAGGCTGCCGCGGCGGGCGCGGTGGTGGCCCGCAAACACCCAGCTGCTGGCCAGCATGTCGCGGAAGACGTCCCTGGCCTGGCGGGCAGCCTGCTCGCGCACCTCGAGCCGGAGCGAGGGGCCCGGCAACTGGTTCACGGGGAGCGAGCGGAACAGGATGGCAAAGGTGTCGGCGCTGGGCAGGATGTCGTGCTCGTGCACCATCAGGGCATACAGCTCGCGCGCCTTGTCGCCCCTGCCCTGCGCGACGGCGGCCGCGATCAGCTCGTTCATCATCATGGCGTCGGCGCCCATCGCGCACTCCTGGTACGCGACGAACAGCTCCTCCAGGCGGCCGAACAGCGAGCGCTCGCGGTAGTTCTCGGCGAGGATCACAAATGTCTCGACGGTCGCGCGCGGCACCATGGTGTAGTCGAGCTCTGGGCCCTCGTGGTCAGAGCGGTTGGGCCGGCCGTCGACGAGCTTCATGGGCCCATCCAGCAGGACCTGCCGCTTCCGCAGATCCACAAAATTCTTGCGGCTGCGGATCATGGACCAGGCGAGGCGCTCGGCCTTTTGGCGGTTGGCAGCGTCGCCAGAGCGCAGCAGGGCCCCAATAAACCCGTTGACCTGGACCGAGGCAGCCGTGACGCCGTTCTTCTGCATGTAGATCAGGACTTCGTAGGCACCGGCGAGGTCGCCAGCCCCTATAAGCCGCTTGAGCCATTTCCCAAAGAAGAAGCTGTTTCTCAGCTCGTTGGGCAGCTTGGACCTGCCGTACAGGTTGACGGTGCCGGCGAACATCATGTCAGTAAAGGCATACATGGCGTAGTCTGTATGCCCGTTGCTGAGGAAGAGCGAGATCACATCGTCAAAGTCCTCGATCTCCATCGGCTTCTCGAGCTTGGCGGCCAGGTCGCGCATGCGGCGGTACAGCAGGAAACCCTTTTCTGCCGTAGCGGGCTTCGCACAGTATGCACGGATGAGGTGCAGCAGCACACGCGAGTCTGCAGGAGTTGCAGGGCTCGACCGCTTCAGCAAGGCCCTGCTCGTTCGTTCGGCGCGCTCAATGTCGCCAGTGGCAGACCACATGCGCACACCCAGCTCGAAGTAGGCAATGCCTACGGGCGAGTCCTCACCGCCCAGCGCCGAGACGAGCCTCCTCCATGTGCTAAGCGCCTCTTCGGGGTGGCCAGCTTCAAAGGTGGCCTCGATGGCCAGCAGCTGCTGTTTGGGTGTCAGGGGTACGCCGGCCTTGGTCATAACCTGGGATAGCACACGGATATGAGGCATCCTGTAGAAGTTCTCTGACCCTTCGAAGGAGAACACGGCCCACAGGGCGTCCCAGACCTCCTTGGTCACGATCGTCTGCGGCTTGGTGAGGAGCGCTGTCAGGGGGTGGAACGCTTTCCATGCGGAGGCGATGTGCTTCCTGTGCAGCTTGCTGTGTTTGAGGGCCAACACGGCGGTCCTCAGCTGCTGGAGGAGTAAAGAGGCCTGGTTCTCCCGCAGGTGAAGCTGATTCTTGCTGTGGTCGGCCTCGGAGAAGCGGATGGCCGGGAGATCCGTGCTGAGGTCACCTCCAGGCCCGTCGTAGGTCTTCAGCACCTCCTGGAGGGCCTCGATGGACCCCGGCGGGCCATGCTTCTCCAATATCCTCTCCAGCACCCCTGTCATGCGCTCAAGCTTTGGCAGGGCATCTTCAAGCCTGCTCATCTTGGCCGTGATGCTGGCCTGCAGCTCCTCGAGGTCCTTGAAGTCGGGCTCATCCTCGCCGTCATCCTCATCCTCGACTCGCGTGATCCGACCTGTTCTTGGGTCCTTCTCAAAGTACTTGACGACCACACCCTTGTGTGCATCCAGCTTCTTTGGCGTGCCGGTAGGGCTTGTTTCTGCCTTCACCTTGTAGCCATTTTTACTCCTGTGACTGCTGGCGTAGCCTCTCACAAAACTTTGCGCCGGCTGGGAAGAACTGCCGAGTGACGCCAGACGGCAGGAGCGACAGATGTAAGAATTCCTGCGGGTGACCAGTTCAAGAAGAGCAGATCTTGGAGGCATGGATGTTCAGATCTGGTAACAAGTAGGCCATGTGTATGTGTGTGTGTGTACGTGGCGCAGGCGGGATGTGAGCAAGTTGTGTAGTGATGCTGAATTTGTTGGTCGATGAATATTCCAGGTCAAGTCAAACCCAGTCAGTGAGGAAAGTAGAAGAATTCCACTAAGGTTCGTTCATCCATCGTCGTCCCTGCCGCCGCCTAAAAAATTCTTATCAGCGCGACCCAGGTGCGATAAGCAGGGGTCAACCCCCAAAACGGCAGGCGGTCAAAATTATTTTTCGAGACTTTGCAGCGCAAATGGAAGTTGCAGAAGTTATACCTTCCATCCCATAATCTTCTTCCAAACCTCATTATCACTTTTTCTTCCCTCCTTCTCTTCAAATCACCGCAGAAGTTTAAGACGACTACCAACCACAACATCAATAGGAACATGCCTCGGAACAACAATTCGATATAATACTGCCCATAAGCCAAACCATGTCGACACCCAATCCAGACTTCCTCCGCTTCACAGGCCACAAGTCCTTCACCCACCGCCTCATCCTCTCCACCCTCACCGGCCGCCCCGTCCACATCTCGGGCATCCGAAGCTCCTCGCCGACCGCGCCAGGCCTAGCAGCTCATGAGGTCTCCTTCCTGCGCCTGCTCGAGGCGGTGACCAACGGCTCCTCGATGCAGATCTCCTACACCGGCACGACCATCACCTACCACCCGGGCCTCATCACCGGCACCATCGCCGGGTCGGGCGCGTCCGCCGACGATGTCATCGAGCACTCGCTGCCCGCCAACTGCACGCGCGGCGTCACCTATTTCCTGCTGCCCCTCGCCGTCCTCGCCCCCTTCTCCAAGTCCCACATGAACGTCCGCTTCTCCGGCCCAGGCGTCATCACCTCCGCCACCGGCACCGGCGACATGTCTGTCGACAGCTTCCGCACCGCCATCCTCCCGCTGTACGGCCTCTTCGGCATCCCGCCCGCCCGCATCGAGCTCAGGGTCCTGCAGAGGTCCTGCCCCGGCCCCCGCGGCGGCGGCGGCGGCGGGCTCGTCGAGCTGCGCTTCGCCAGCCAGGTGCGCCTGCCCAAGACACTCCACCTCAACCGCTCGCCAGGCCGGATACGCAGGATCCGTGGGGTTGCCTACTGCACGGGCGTGTCGGCGAGCAACAACGCCCGCATGATCCACGAGGCGAGGCGCGTGCTGAATCCGCTAGTGTCGGATATCCACATCGCCGCCCAATATGACCCCGCACCGCTGGTCCCGGACAAGAACGCCCCAGGCAAGGGGAAGAAGAAGCTGGGGATCGGGTTCGGGTTGAGTCTGGTCGCCGAGTCGAGCGTGCCTGGGGTCTTGTACTCGGCGGACGTGGTGGCGCCGCCCGAGGGTGGTGTGGTCCCTGAGGATATCGGGACGAGGTGTGCTTATCAGCTGGCCGAGGTGATACGGCAGGGTGGATGCGTGAGCTGGTCGGGGGGCAAGGACGGTGCTCACATTAATGGCGATGGGGTCGGAAGATGTCGGCCGGCTGAGGATAAGTAAGGAGGCCCTGGGCACGGAGGAGATATTGGGACTGGCAAGAGATCTGAGGAAGTTTGGTGCTGCAAGCTGGGGTCTAAGACCTGTGGACGACGATGATCCCGAAGACATTATAGTCTCGGTCAAGGGCACTGGTGTTGGAAACGTCGGCAGGAAAATGGCATGAATGCCAAGAAAATTGAAGACGAGATTATCATCATCATCATCAACAACAACAAAAACTACAACATCCTGGTCTATGTACCACCGCCTTATCTTCATCCTCCTCCTCCCTGCTGTCTCCTGACCCGGCGCTGACCGTCAGCGGCCATCGCTGCCAACCTGCTGGTATATCCTGTCAACTGTAGGGAATAAGCGGCTGCGGCCGTGCTGGGGCCGCTTGCAAAATCCACCACCAATGTGCGGAGCGCGTGCACAACATGGAAATTGGCCAACAAACCGTTTCCAGACATCAGCACGTCCACCAGGCTTGGCCTGTCCGGTCCATCCTCCGAATGTGAGCCAGCCATTGTTCTTAGTATCCGCTGGTATCGAGCCTCTAAAATACCCGATGTTCCTCCACCCCTGTCGTCTGTTGTAGTAGTAGCTGGAGCATCTCGACCGGCTATCAATGGTCGCATCTCGATGTTGCTTGTCTCGTCCGCACCGAGCGGGTCGTCCCTCATGACGCCTCGCTCCTCCGAGTCCAGATCCTGTGTTGATGCCTGTGCCCCTGTTACGAGGTCGAGAGCCGCCGTCGTGGGCACACCAGGTGTGGTGGTGCTCGTGCTGGTGCTTGTGCTCTTGGGAAACCCACCGGCGGACACCCTCCGCAGCGTGATCTCAATCAGCTTGAGGCGGTCTTTCTCCACCGAGACCGCACACATTATGCACTGCAGCAATAATATCAGGCAGTCGAGGAGCAAGAGGCCGAGCTTGGACGTAGGAGCCTTCTGCCCGATGAAGTCGATGATGACGCCCCCGTGCAGGTACCCACGCATGGTCTCGCTTCCTTGAGGGAGCGAAAATATGAGATGGGCGAGGATGCATAGTATGTTGACGCCGAATATGGTGTATATATGTGGCTTGGGTGCCGATACGATTTTGAGAATGTCCTCTGGTTTCGGGGTCAGGTACACGTACTGGATGACCGAGCGCATGACTAGACGCGTGAAGGAGCAGCTTTTTGTAGGCGAGACAATGTCAGAACACATTCAAACACACACACACAACACGGCAACTGTGTACAAGGTTCTTCACGACATACTCCATATAGTACAGGGCACATAGCTCTGCAAAGACGACGACATCCAGGCTGCTCATGAGGTGCGTCATGAACTCGAGCTTCTTGGCGATGCCAGCCTTGGCCCGCCGCACCCGGGACGACGTCCGCCGCCGGCCATCGCGGCGCGCGGCTCTTCTTGATCTCTCGACTGGTGGTGGTGCCCGGTGGCTTGATCCCTCGCCGGCATCATCGTCATCCTGGGAGCCGGCATCGCTGTCGTTCCCGTCTCGTGTTGGCAAGCGGGCCGTGTCGCTCGCTGCTGTGGGATCATCGTTCATAGCTCCGCCGCATCTGATGAGGGAGGCTTTCTCGAATTAGGTGGGTGGGGAGGGGGATGATAGTAGGCTTCACATGTTATGGATGTGGCGTCCGGATGGAGAGGAGGGAGCAACTTTTTCGATGCAGAGTGAGGAGGGGTTGAGCAGAGGTGGGTTCGTGGCTCGCGCAGATGTTTGTCCGTGTACGTATGTAGCCTTTTGCGCGGAAAGAATGGTGTTGGACTGTCGATGCGGAAAGCCAGACGTCGATGTCACTGGTCGAGAGCCAGAGCAAAACGTCAACGGCGGTCCATTACGGGCTACGGCCGGGCGCTAAGGGCTCTAGGCCGCAGCGCAAACAGAGGCTAGAGGGGGCCTTTGGTGGGGTATTGGGCTCTGCAGGGTTCAGCGGGCAGTAGTAGCTGATGCAGCACTGCAAAGTGAATTGTTTGACTGCCCCTCCTCCGTTTGCTGCTGTGACTCAAATTCCTGTCGCTCAGTGCGCCCTCGCAATTATTCACCAAACACACTCCCACCGTGCCCCCGTCCAAATCAATTCTGCGCTCGACGATAGACCTCAGCAATGGCGAATTCCGGGGACCTAACTCTGGAGGTCCTCCAGGCTCTCTCCAAGACATCCCCGATCCAGTCCCAGGAGGCCTTCCCCCAGTCCTCCTTCAGCGAGCTCAAGGCAGTCCTCGACCGTCTCGCCTCGAGATCTATGATCATATACGAACCGATTGAGAAAGACGAGGCGCTCCTCGAGCCAGAGGCAGAGCAGATTGTCGCTAATGGCAGTCACGAGGCCCGGGTGTTTGAGGCCCTGCGCCAGGCCGTGGAGGGGCTCAGCGTGCAGGACCTGGAGAAGACGATCGGTGACAAGAACGTGACCAAGGTTGGCCAGGGCAAGGCTTTCAAGGAGAAGTGGATATCCAAGACGAGCGATGGCAAGCTGAAGGCTTCTGTGAGTTTTTTTCCATGTGAGAGCCAGGGTAGGCAGGCCGACGAAGGGGCGCGGGGCTGATGGTTCCTCACACAGGTGGATTCTATCAAAGATGTAGCCCGAGAACAGCTGCAGACGATCCGGGACACGCGTGCCCACCCAGACGCCAAGGTCATTGCCGAGCTGAGGAAGCGCAAGCTCGTCAAGCTGCAGAAGGTCATCCACTTCAAGATACAAAAGGGAGACAAGTTCGCGCTCGAGATAGCAAAGGAGGAGACGGACCTGACGGCCGAGATGCTGCAGTCCGGCGCGTGGAAGTCGGCAGCCTTCAAGCCCTACAACTTCAAGGCCCTGGGCGCAGACCAGCACGCAGGAGCGCTCCACCCCCTCAACAAGGTGCGGTCCGAGTTCCGCCAGATCTTCTTCGAGATGGGCTTCGAGGAGATGCCCACCAGCAAGTTTGTCGAGTCGGGCTTCTGGAACTTCGACGCCCTCTTCGTCCCACAACAACATCCCGCCCGCGACCTGCAGGATACCTTCTACATCTCAGACCCGAAGCGCGCCGACCCGCCGCGGGCCACGTCACCGGATGACAAGGCCGACTACAAGACCTACTGGGAGAACGTCAGGGCGGTTCACGAGAACGGCAAGTTCGGCTCCATCGGCTACAGATACCCCTGGTCGGAGGAGGAGTCGCTGAGGCTGGTGCTGCGCACGCACACGACGGCCATCTCGACGGCCATGCTGCACAAGCTGGCGCAGCAGAAGGGCCCCGACGGCCGGCCGCCGCCCGCCCGCTACTTCTCGATCGACAGGGTGTTCCGCAACGAGACGGTGGACGCAACACATCTGGCCGAGTTCCACCAGGTCGAGGGCGTCATTGCCGACTACGGCCTGACGCTGGGCGGGCTGATGGAGTTCATGGAGATTTTCTTCAACAAGATGGGCATCACAGACCTCAAGTTCAAGCCCGCGTACAACCCGTACACGGAGCCGAGCATGGAGATCTTCAGCTACCACAAGGGCCTGAACAAGCTGGTGGAGATTGGCAACAGCGGCATGTTCCGGCCCGAGATGTTGGAGGCGATGGGTCTACCAAAGGACCTGAGGGTCTACGGCTGGGGGCTGAGCCTGGAGAGGCCGACCATGATCAAGTACGGCATCTCGAACATCCGCGAGCTGTTGGGCCACAAGGTGGATCTCAACTTCATCGAGCGGAATCCTGCCGTTCGTCTGGACAAGAACTAGAAGGCCATTATGATGTATAGAGATGAAGTACAATGGCGGCAGTCTAAACAAAAAATCAAAAGAGACGGGAGCTGGTGTGAGCATGTGACCGAAGAGTCTTGCTGAACTTGGCTCTTTTTTCCGGTGTAGCAACATTTTACTATTGAGAAGCATCTTAACAGCTGTCAAGGCTGTGTGTGTCTTATGTATAGAAGCTTAAAAAGAAGAGAAGAAAAGGAAAGAAAAGAATAGAAAGCCATGGCAACCAGGCCCAGTACTGTCTTAAACATTCTGAATGTATTTTTTCCATCTTAGTTGTTTGCGCAAGATGCAGAAGCAGCGGTGGTTTGCAAGAGAAAATGGGAACAAGAGATGGTAATTGCCCCGAATCATCGAGTATCTTGTTGACTCATCATAGACACTAAGTAAGTATATAGGACTACCTTTTGTACCTTCTAACACATACGACCATAGGTAGTGGAGAACTTGGGATCCCGTCTGCTCTCCCCTAAATAAGCCACTAACCGCCGGATTAGTAGTTAAGTGGGTGACCATTAGCGAATACCCGGTGTTGTATGTTTTTGCAGTTTTGGCTCTATTTTTTGTTTTTTGTGTTCGATTTTACCATTTTTTTTTTTCTTCTTCTTGCCCTTCTTGTTGCTTTCATTTTTTCATTTTCATTTTTTGTCTTCTTTACTCTGTTATCAATTTTGTGTTACAACTCTCTTATGTCTCTTCATTGGCGGTTTAAGCATGTTGCTAAAGTCGGTCAATGCAGCCAGTATTACAGTATAAACGGAATTGTCCTCGGACAACAGAGAATATTCTCAATGCTCAACGAAAGTGTCATGCTTCAATATCTCCCGAATATAATGATTATTATTATGTTTGCCTTTGTACAAACGCTGTGGTTACGTTCTAAAAGCCAAGGTTCACTCGCGGGCTGCGGCACATGGCAAGCAAAATTCCGTCATTCCTCGGCTTTCAATCTCGATTGGCGAATTCACAAAGCTGCAGCTATAGTAGCGCTTGACTCTCCGGACATCGGCCCTACCCTGCACGCGCTATGCAGCTTGGAGCTTTAATTTTTTTCTCTTTTTTTCGTTTTAACCTTTTTCTCTCTCAACCTTACAGACTCCCCATGACTCTTCAACTTGAGGTACGTGCCTCCTAACGAGAAATGGCTAGTGAAAAGGGGGGAAAAAATGAAGATCAACAACCTGAGAGGAAAGAAAGTGGATAGAGACGATGGAGTAGTGAGAGAAAAGAGAGAGCGAGGTAAAAAAGAGTCATGAAGGGGGGTCTTGGACGAGGAACGGCGTCCTACACTTACACAGCTCCAAACTGGGCCAGCAAGGAAAGCAAGATCGGAGCTTTTCGTTATCTTATCATTATGACCAGGATCCTTTACTTCTTTTTTCTTTTTCCTTTTTTTTTTTATGGTTGTAAAATCTTAGCGGGCACTGGCGGGGTCTCTTGTATGAATCACAGCCCTTTCGTGACTACTTTAAATTCAGCTTCGACAACTCGTCAATTGGGCGTAAAGAGAGGGCGGAAAGGGTGATTTCTGAGCTTCTGTTGGTACATCATCGCCGTTCCTTCGCCGCCGTGCGCCGTCTCTCCGGACCCCCTCACCTCCCCTCCACAAACAGCTCCCCCTCCTTCCAATCATGGCGCCGACCATGTCCCTGGGAGGTTCGTTGCGAGCTCCCGCGCTCCTCCGACATGGTCGTCGGCTCCCAGTCCCTGCCGCGCAGTCGATCAGGGCCTTCACAGCAGCGAGCACCAATGCTGCCAGCAGGTTACCTGCCCAGACCAGGCAATCTCTCCAGAAGAGGAATTTCCTGACCACGGCCCGGTGTCTTGCGAGTGCGGCCGCACAGTCCGCGCCCAACCCGCAGGCCTACATCCAGAGCGGCGTGGTCAAGCCCAAGGAGACGGTGGACGTGAAGAAGGTCCTGGTCATTGGCTCTGGTGGTCTTGCCATTGGCCAGGCTGGAGAGTTTGACTACTCTGGTTCGTCTGCTGAGCACCCCTTCCTCGAGGAGCTAATTCCCATCAGCTATCATGGGCTGTTTTGGGGGATCTGTGATGGAATGAGTCACGCGCTCCCTAGGACGACATGGAACTCCCGAGTGCTGACCAGGAGGGGATGGCTGTACAGGCTCACAAGCTCTCAAGGCGCTCAAGGAGGCCGGCGTCAAGTCCGTCCTGATCAACCCGAACATCGCCACCATCCAGACCAACCACTTCATCGCGGACGAGATCTACTACCGTATGTGCGCCACCTCGTTCTGTGATGCTTCGCAAGAAGTAGTTGGAGGCCAATTGCTAACTTGAGAAATCATCCTCCAGTGCCCGTCACCCCCGAATACGTCACCTACGTGATCGAGCGTGAAAAGCCCGATGGCATCTTCCTCTCCTTTGGTGGGCAGACCGCCCTGAACCTCGGTGTCCAGATGCAGCGCCAGGGGCTGTTCGAGAAGTACGGTGTCAAGGTGCTGGGAACCAGTGTCCGGACGCTCGAGCTCAGCGAGGACCGCGACCTCTTCGCCAAGGCCCTCGAGGAGATCAACATTCCCATCGCAAAGTCCATTGCCGTCAACACCGTCGAAGAAGCGCTCGACGCCGCCAAGAACATCGGATATCCCATCATCGTCCGTGCCGCGTATGCTCTTGGTGGTCTCGGATCCGGCTTTGCCAACAACGAGGAAGAGCTCCGCAACATGGCCGCTCGGTCGCTGACGCTCTCGCCTCAGATCCTGGTCGAGAAGTCTCTCAAGGGCTGGAAGGAGGTGGAATACGAGGTCGTCCGGGACGCCAACAACAACTGCATCACCGTGTGCAATATGGAGAACTTTGACCCTCTCGGCATCCACACGGGCGACTCCATCGTCGTCGCGCCCAGCCAGACCCTGAGTGATGAGGAGTATCATATGCTGCGGTCAGCCGCCATCAAGATTGTCCGTCACCTGGGCGTCGTTGGCGAGTGCAACGTTCAGTACTGCCTGCAGCCCGACGGCCTGGACTACAGGGTCATTGAGGTCAACGCTCGTCTCTCGCGGTCCTCTGCTCTCGCCTCCAAGGCAACCGGATATCCTCTTGCGTATACTGCAGCCAAGATCGGCCTCGGTCACAGCCTGCCTGAGCTCCCCAACGCTGTGACCAAGACGACTACCGCCAACTTCGAGCCCTCGCTGGACTATATCGTTACCAAGATTCCTCGATGGGATCTCTCCAAGTTCCAGCACGTAAAGCGCGATATCGGCAGTGCTATGAAGTCGGTCGGCGAGGTCATGGCTATCGGCCGCACCTTTGAGGAGTCCTTCCAGAAGGCGATCCGCCAGGTCGACCCCAAGTTTGTCGGCTTCCAGGGTGACAAGTTCGCCGACCTGGACTACGAGCTGCAGAACCCGACCGACCGTCGCTGGCTGGCTGTCGGCCAGGCCATGCTGCACGAGAACTACACCGTCGACCGGGTTCACGACCTGACCAAGATCGACAAGTGGTTCCTTCACAAGCTGCAGAACATTGTGGACTGCACCAGAGAGCTCCAGACGGTGGGCAGCCTCGAGGGCCTCAAGAAGGACCTCGTGATCAAGTCCAAGAAGATGGGCTTCTCGGACAAGCAGATCGCCCATGCTGTGAACAGCACCGAGGACAAGGTCCGCGCCCTCCGTCTGCAGTACGGCATCAGGCCGTGGGTCAAGAAGATCGACACTCTTGCTGCTGAGTTCCCTGCCGATACCAACTACCTGTACACCACCTACAATGCCTCGAGCCACGACGTGACCTTTGAGGACAAGGGCACCATCATTCTGGGCAGTGGGGTGTACCGTATCGGTAGCTCCGTCGAGTTCGACTGGTGTGCTGTGAGCGCCACGCAGGCTCTGCGAAAGATGGGCCACAAGACGGTCATGATCAACGTGAGTTTGCATGTCCTTCTTCTCTTTTTACATGTCTGGTCGGGCACAGCTGAGCAATCACTAACTCGCATCTTACTCCAAAAAAACAGTATAACCCAGAGACCTACAGGTAAGCCTTGAGACCTTTTCTACGAGAGGAGAGGCTCGTATTTGTTATTTGTGTGTGTGCATGTTGTGTTGACTGGGATTATAGTACCGACTTCGATACCGCCGACAAGCTGTATTTTGAAGAGTTGAGCTACGAGCGTGTCATGGACATCTACGAGCTCGAATCTGCCAGCGGTGTTGTTGTCTCGGTCGGAGGCCAGCTGCCCCAGAACATTGCTCTCCGCCTCCAGGAGGCCGGAGGTGCGAATGTCCTCGGTACCGACCCCAAGGACATCGACAAGGCCGAGGACCGACAGAAGTTCTCTGCCATCCTGGACAGCATTGGCCTCGACCAGCCTGCGTGGAAGGAGTTGACTTCGGTCCAGGAGGCCGAGAACTTTGCCGAGCAAGTTGGCTACCCCGTGCTCGTCCGCCCCAGCTATGTCCTGTCCGGTGCCGCCATGACGGTCATCCGCAGCCAGGATGAGCTCAAGGACAAGCTCGAGGCCGCCAGCAACGTCTCGCCTGACCACCCCGTCGTCATCAGCAAGTTCATCGAGGGCGCTCAGGAGATTGACGTCGACGGTGTCGCCTCCGAGGGCAAGCTGATCGTGCACGCCGTCAGCGAGCACGTCGAGCAGGCCGGTGTCCACTCTGGCGACGCCACCCTGGTGCTCCCTCCCTCCTCGCTGGATGAGTCCATCATGGGACGTGTCAAGGAGATCGCTGAGAAGGTCGCCAAGGCCTGGAACATCACTGGGCCTTTCAACATGCAAATCATCAAGGCTGAGGACCCCGAGGGCGGCGAGCCCCAGCTCAAGATCATCGAGTGCAACCTCCGTGCCTCCCGGTCGTTCCCCTTTGTCAGCAAGGTCCTCGGAACCAACTTCATCGACGTCGCCACCAAGGCCCTCGTCGGAGAGGACGTCCCTGCCCCGACCGACCTGATGGCCGTCAAGCGCGACTACCTCGCGACCAAGGTTCCCCAGTTCTCGTGGACCCGCCTGGCCGGTGCCGACCCCTTCCTTGGGGTCGAGATGGCCTCCACGGGTGAGATGGCCTGCTTCGGCAAGGACCTGGTCGAGGCATACTGGACATCTCTGCAGTCCGCCATGAACTTCCGCGTGCCCGAGCCCGGCGAGGGTCTGCTGTTTGGTGGCGAGCTCAAGAAGGAGTGGCTGACCAAGATCATCGACTACGTGTCTCCTCTCGGCTACAAACTGTTTGCTGCGGACAACGAGGTCAAGCAGTTCCTCGAGTCGACGGCCAAGAGCAAGGTCAACGTCGAGGTGATTGAGTTTCCCAAGGAGGACAAGAGGGCCCTTCGCGAGGTGTTTAAGAAGTATGACATCCGTGGCGTCTTCAACCTCGCCCGTGCCAGGGGGCAAGACGGTCATGGATGTGGACTATGTAATGCGCCGGAATGCCGTCGACTTTGGCGTCCCGCTGTTCATGGAGCCTCAGGTATGTTATGTTTTGTCTTTGCCCCCTTTCCGTGTTCCATCGCCATGGAATCCACCAAGCTAATATTTAATTTTTTTCTTCAAAAGACCGCTATTCTCTTTGCCCAGTGCATGAGCGAGAAGCTCCCCGGCCTGAGGGCATCCCGTCCGAGGTCCGCCGGTGGTCCGAGTTCCTCCAGGGAAAGCCTCTGTAAGTTAGCTTTGAAAGGGGAAAAGAAAAAAAAAGATGAAAAGGCTCCCTGAGGAGAGGTGTAAGGTTTTATCAAATATGTCTGAAATGTCAGGGGAGGGAGGTCCAAGCCACCTTGGTCTGTTTTAGCTGGCGTTCGATGGGCTTCTTCTGGTGTCATTGCGTTCCATGTATGTGTGTGCGTGTGTGAGTGTGTGTAATTAGGCGTGGGTGGCATTCGAGAAAAGGGAAAAAGAATAGGGAAAAAAAAAAAAAAAAAAAGGGAAAAAAGAGACTACGCAAGGGGTTTTGCCCCCTTTTCTTTCCCCTTTCTTGTTAGAGAGGAAGAAATCTGCGGACGTGTGTGGGATTTGAAGGGAGGATCACCTTGTTTAAAAAGGATCTGGGTTATAGTCCGGGTTTTCCGTGTGGTGGGAGGGAGGAAAAGATAGAGATCTTGGTGTTGAGGCTGTCAAAAGTGAAGCGTTTTTTTCCCTTTCGTAATAAGCAAGTAAACAAAACATCTCAACAAGCCCTTCTCTATGTATCTTGACCATCACTATCTGCTAGGTGTGTTTTGTCGATTATTCCATGTCCACTTAACACTCTATTTAACATTCAATTCTCAATACGTATAATGACAGCCAATTTTGACGGCCGCAGAAGACGCCTTACCACTACGATCTTTTACCTCACTGGGGATCAAAGGCAAGAAACCCCTTTTTAAATCATGATCCAGTCTTTGATTTGCTATGCCCCAAGTTCTCTCGAGTCTTGTAACTCGTAGTGCCGCTGCAGCGGTCATGGCGACTAAAAGTACACGCTCTATCACGTTGGATAGGATTTTTTGGGTTTTCTCGGTTGGTTTCTGCCATCTCTTCAGCGCTCTCCGTCCGACCATCTACCCCAGCTCATCCACCATCAATCAGGTCGTTCCAGTAGCGACAATAGAAGAGAGATTCCTGCCCCGACATCATCAAAGCTGATCAAAAGCTTTGTCTGGTATGGTTCCTTTCCCTCCCTAGAGTCCACGGGCTGCTCAATCTGATAAGACTCGGAAATCAAAATCAAAAATCAACGGTTGCAAGTGATGGGCCGAGTGAAGATCTCCCAATCTCCCATCTTGACAACGTACCTTTGTGTGGTGAGATGTCGAGTTCGCGGAGACACTGGAGTCGTCGACCCGAGAATCTACAGCTGCAGGCGGAAGGTGGCGACCTCGAAAGGCCGCAGGGTGACGGGGTAGTCGCCCTGGTCGTTCTTCTGCAGCTCAGGCTCGCCGGGGACCTCGTCCTCGAGGATGTTGACCTTGGTGACCTTCTTGACATTCCACTTGGTGCCGATGGCGGTGCGGGCGCGGCCGCCGAGGGACTCGTACATGCGCACGATGACGCATTTGCCCTTGCGGACGGGAAGGTCGCCGACGGAGACGTCCTCGTCATCCTCACCGCGCTTGACACAGTCCAGGATCACGGCATGGTCGCCAACAAGCTTGACAGGGCTGTCGTGAGACAGGGCCGCAGCGCCCGGCTTATAGTGGTGAGGCTTGCGGACCAGCGTGATGGGTGCGTTGAATTCGTAGCCTGCGCGGACAGTGGCAGGGCCCAGCGGGCCGTCGTGAGGCAGGATAGCGTAGCGGATCTTGTGGTGGCCCATATCGGCATGCGCGTCAGGCGCCTTGGGGGCGCGGAGCAGAGACAGGCGCATGAGGTTGCCGGCGGTGGCGAAGCCATACTTGCTGTCGTTGAGGATGGAGACGCCGTAGTTGTGCTCGGACAGGTCGGCGAACTTGTGGTGGCACACCTCGAACTTGGCCATGTCCCAGTCGGTGTTGTAGTGGGTGGGGCGCTTGACGATACCATACTGGACCTCGTAGTTGGCCTCGGTGTTGCGGACGTCGACTGGGAACTCGACCTTGAGGAACTTGAGGTCCTCGTGCCACTCGACCTCGGTCTCGATCTCGACGTAGGAGGGCTGTCCCTCGAGCGAGGCGCTGAGCGAGATCTTGGAGACCAGGTGGCTCTTGTCGCTGATCTGGACGCGGCTGGTCACGGCGACACGGTAGGGCTTGTTCTCGCTGATCTCGGTGTCGTGGACAGAGAGCTCCTTGCGGCTGTCGAGGTGGTACCACTCGACGTCCCAGGCCTGCCAGTAGAGGGGCTTGTCGTCGAAGATGACGAACTGGTTAGCCTTGCCGCCCTTGGCCAGGACCTCACGGTCGGCCTTGCGGTCATAGACAGAGGTGATGACGCCGTTCTCGACCTTGACCTTGAGCTGGTCGTTCTGCATGGCGAAGACGCCGTCGGACAGCTCCTCGACCGAGACGGCGGCGGCGCCCCCTGCGGACAGGGCCTTGAAGGGCTTCAGCTCCAGCAGCGGGCCGTCGCCACAGGCAACAGCACACTTGTCGTCGTCGATCTGGACAAGCTGCTTGCGGGGCCAGAACAGGGCGTTGAGGGCAGCACCCTCCTCGACCGTCGTAGCCTGGACGCGGGTGAGATCCAGCGCGGAGGAGGCCTCCTCGACCAGCTTGTGGCCGATATCAAACACCTCAGCATATAGCTGTCGAAGTTTCAGCGTTGTGTCGCGCGGGATAGAAGACTGACAGAGGAGGCAAAAGAAATCCCGAGCTGCCTCACTCACCTTGTCGGAGTCGTCATAGCACATCTCAATGCAGCTGCCGGGCAGGCAGTCGTGGAACTGGCAGAGGAGGACAGACTCCCACATCTTGTCGATGCTGGCCTTGGGGTACTTGTAGTCCTGGCTGTTCAGGGAGGCCATGGTGGCGTACAGCTCCACGGCTCTCAACAGGAACTCGGAATTACGGTTGTTATGCTTGTTGTTAGCCTGAGTAGTGTAGGTGCCGCGGTGCAGCTCGAAGTAGAGCTCGCCAAACCAGGTGGGAAGCTGGGCAGACTTGGACATGAGCCGGTCAAAGAAGTCATCGACGGTGTGGCCCATGTGGATGCGGGGCACGGCGCCGGTACCTGTGGTGTCAGCCATGCCACGGCAGCGGCGGAGCTTCTCGATGTGCTCGACAAGAGGGCCGCCGCCGCCGTCGCCCTTGCCAAAGACGAGGAGCGACGTGTGGTCCTGGTCCATCGACTTGTGCTTTGAGATGCTTCGCTTTACGTCACCGTAGTGGGCATTAGCCGTGTAGGTCTCCGAGGGAGGCATGTGGCACATGACCTGGGACCCGTCCAGGGCGACCCAGTTGAAGGTGGTGTGGGGGAAGTTGTTGATGTTGTTCCAGCTCAGCTTCTGGGTCAGGAACCGGTCCATGCCGGCCAGCCTGCAGAGCTGGGGGAGCTGGGCAGAATAGCCAAAGGTGTCGGGGAGCCAGAAGGTCTTGGAGCGGTCGCCAAAGTTGGCCTCGAAGAAGCGCTGGCCGTACACGAACTGGCGCACAAGAGACTCGCCGCTGGGCATGTTGGTGTCGTGCTCGACCCAGCTGCCGCCGATGGGGTGGAACTGTCCGGCCTTTACCTTCTCCTTGACGCGGTCGAAGGCGTAGGGGTAGTACTTCTTGAGCCACTTGAACTGCTGGGCCTGGGAGCACGCAAAGTGCAGCTCCGGGTACAGCTCCATCAGGTTGCACTGGTTAGTCCAGGACCGGGCGACCTTGCGCTTGGTCTCGTCCCACGGCCACAGCCAGCAGGTGTCGATGTGGCAGTGGCCAATGCCGTAGACCATGGGCTCTTTGCCGCTGTTGTAGACCTCGGCGGAATCGACATTGCCGATGTACCCCCTGGCGATCTCTCGAGCCTTCAGGACCGAGTCCTTGTCGTCGACATCCAGGGCCTCGACCATGCAGTTGACCGTCCTCAGGGCCTCGTGCTGCTCCCAGGACTCCTTGGGGAGCTCCCTGGCGGCGTCGCCGATGATCCACATGTCGACGTAGAGCTGGCGGGCCTGCAGGTTGACGGCAACAATGCTGGCCTTCTTCAGGGTGTACGTCTTGTTCGGATTCGGCGGTGAGATGCCGGCACCGTTGCCGAACATCTCATTACAGGCCACCTCGATATAGAATGTGTGTTCCTTTCCGTCACGGTACTCGTCGGGCAGGATCCACTCGGGACGGTCGCTCGCGCTGAAGCCCTGGATAGGGTTTCCGTCTTCAGTCCAGACCATGCCTTCGTTTCCAGCATCCCAGTGGAACTCGAGGTGCTCCTTGTCTCGAAGCTCCTCAGGAACGGTAAGCCGGACCTTGACCCAGTGGGTCGACCAAGCAGGTTCGAAAACAGAGCCGACCTTGATGTGCCTGTCGAACTCATGCGAGACGGCGTCCTCGAAGGTAGGGCGTTCCAGCTTCGGGGCAGCCCACGAATCGAGGTACACGTGAGGCTCGCCCGCGAACTCGCCCTCGTTGAGCAGTCTGTCGGCCAATTCATATTAGCACACACATGATGAAATGTATAGAGACAGGAACAAGTGTCTTCTGTAGACACAAGAGAGAGAGGGAGGGAGTGCGTACGCCTGAAGGTTCCACTTCTCGTAACCGCCAGACTTGTAAGTGCCCTCAATGCGATCAAGGTATAGCTTCTGGAAGAGCTTGGCGACTGGCTTCTGAACCATGACCGGGTAGTCGGCCTTTGGCTTCAGGAGCCGGGCCATATCACGCTCACCGCCCATGTTGTCGTTGTCCTCGGAAGAAGCAACGGGGGCGAGAGGAGAGACTGGCAGGTCTGTCTGCGGAGTGGGGGTGTCCGAAACTCCGTTGGGCTCCTGGTCAAGAGCCTTCTCAGTGGTGGTGGCGGCGGAGAGCTTGAGCTGCTCCTCGACAGGATGATTCTCGTTGTTGCTGGGAGTAGTAGTAGTAGCAGCAGCAGCAGCAGCAGCTGGAGCTACACCGTCAGCGTGGTCGACCGCGTCACCGACGCCGCCGGGGGATCAGTTGGAAAGCTGATACAGAAGAAAAGAGTGGAGAAGTTAGTGGATGCGCTCTGTAGAATAGCCAGCAATAAACGACAGCAGTTATCTATAGCCCCGGAGGACTATCGTGTAATGCAAATAATGATTGGTGGGTATGTTTGGCGGCGGTGGTGATGATGAGGAGGGAGATGAAGAAAGAGGCGAGGATGGGGAAGCCTAAGCTGTTGCATACGACGTAACAAGTAACCGCGGCAGCTACTTGGTACTGCGCGACGGGTGGTGCCCCACAGGAGCTTCTCCAAGCGAGTCCTCCTGCGACAGGTCACCCACCATACTAAGTACTTAAGCAAGTACTTGTGACCCGACGCAACGGTTTTCTCTGATTGACCAACCACTGCCGTGCAAGCCAGCCACCAAGCCTGCGGGGGTTTGGTGGTGCTGAGGGGAGGAGACGACAGGGGATGGACCGCTGGGCGGCCAGAGGCCCTGGGCCCTGTCTCAGGCCTGTGTCCTCGTTGTTCAGGTGCCACGCCACCGGGAATAGGCGGGGAATGCAATGCGTTAGGGGCGCATCAGGCAGGTGAGAACATGCAAAGTACGGTCTGTACTATTACGTTGCTCCGCAGAGTAACGTAGCATCTGGGATTGGGCCAAGGATAGGATAGGGTAGGATAGGCAAGGGGCATTGAAACCGCGTTAATCATCAGAGAACACTCGTTCCCGGCGATGAAGGCACAACATTAGATAGTGTGTGTGGTCAGCGAGGCCTAACGTACCTCATCTTGCTGGATGATCATGCTTGGTTCTTGTGTGTGGCTTTGTGGATGTTGTCCAGAGAGCTTCCAGTCTGCGAAGGGCGAACTTGAGCGTGGCGTGGAAAATTGGGCGTGCGCGAAAGAGAAAGCGCGAAAGGTGTGTAAACAGGTCGGTCGATCGCGCGCGTTGGGAAAAAGGATACGGAAAGAAGACTGTATCTCCAGAAATGCAGGTAGATCAATGCTGCTTAAGTATTTTGTGTTGATGAAGAGGCAGGTGGCTGAAGGAATGGCCCGGAACAGGGGAGGGGAGGGGAGGGGAGGTGGTGTCCCAAGAGAAGATGCCGGAAGCTGGCAGAGAAAGCAGGTGGCTCTGCCAGTAGACTCCAGCACAGCTGAGGTGATGTGGTTGAATGAAGATGGAGAAGATAAAAGGAGGATAGGATCTGAAGGTCGAAGGGGAAAAAAAGGATGGGCACTGGAGGGAGGGTTGGGTTGAGGTAAATGCTTGCCCACAGGCTCTGCAGCAGACGACATCGACAGGTGATGGGTCCACCCCCTTCATGATGACATCTCGGTCACTATGATGGGGCACCTGTCGACAGCTGGCTCTGGGACTTTCACGCCGTCCATCGACATCGCAGCTTCCGTCCCTCCCCAGTGATGGTCCAGTGGCTCAAGCACGAGGCAGCCATTCCAGCAACCAACTGACACCAGACCACCTGATCGCAGAAGGGCACAGCATGCAACTCTGCTGTAGAAATATGCCGAGAATGTCAGAAGATAGCTAGCCAAGGTGTGAATATATTGTGATGTGAGTGCACTTACTTGCTGATGATCCTCTAGACAACTGCATGCCCTTGCTGTGTCCTTTGAGAAGTGCCCATATCTTTGGGGGTTCAGATCGGCCAGGCTCATCCTACTATATAAAAGATGATAGTGGTTGAGAACCAGCATGTGCCTAACTTTCACATGATCTTATGCAATGACCTGGATGTTAATAAAAACAGACAACCCACAGGTGTTTTCTCCAGCATGTTGTGGACACAGAGAACAATCACCAGCATTGTTTGTGGTGCAACATGAAAAACAGACTTGATGGTATTTGTACAAAGAACAATGGCCAGTAGCCAGCACAGTCCTTGTTTTCTTGTCCTTTTACCGGTTCTTGGCCCTCTTCCTGGCTGCCTTTTCCTTGTCGTACAGGTTGGCCTGGTGTCCCTCCCCCCCTGGATCTCTGCAACCAGTCGCTTGTACTTCTTCTCGTATGCCGCATCCTTCTCCTTCTTGAGGCGGAGCTTCTCGCGGGCGAGGAAGTTGGCGTCCTTGCGCAGCTCGCGCATCGCCCCCTTGCGCTCCTTCTTGTGCTCCGCCCTGAGCTTGGCCAGCTCCGCCCGCTCCCGGTCTGGGTCGTAGTGCTTGTCGGGGTCGAAGTCGTCCTCGAACTTGGGTATGTACGTCTTGATGGCCAGGGGTCGGTGGTGATGCAGCTCCAGTGGCCGTCGCGACAGCGTGGCGACCTTTAGAGCGCGCGACAGGTGCGTGGCTGACCGCTCGGCCTCCTGGAGCACGGCGTCTGGGAGGTGTGGTCGGTTGGCTTTGGAGGTGAGATGCTTCAGAGTCTTGACGGCAGGCTCAAAGGTCTCATAGAAAGACGCCTTTCCTGTCCAGGTCTCGGATGCCGCTTGGAGGAGGGAGATGTTGGCACTCAGGAGCGCAACCTTTAACGACTTTGCCGCCTCGCTGGAATCGTCTTCTCTTGCAGCCGAGCAGTCACGACTCTTCAGCTTCCGAAGTGGAACCTCCTTCGCATTCGTTGCCCGTATGGCGGCAGTTGGTTCGTGGACGGGGAAAGCCCCAAGCTTTGCCCGGGCCTGCACAGGCGCCAGCGCACAGATTGTGTTCAGGGTAAAGTTCATGACCTCGGGCACATAGCGCTTCGCAAGCTTCTGATACTGCACAGCCAGTGTGGACAGGTATGTCCCGGTGGCATAATCTGCTAGGCTATCCGGGATCTTCTGGCCCAGGAAGCGTCCCATGGATAGCATAGCTGGCGTGACAACCTGGTGAAAGTGATCGGAAGTTGGGAAGATGGACCCAATGGCTGTCAGAACGTACAGGTCCCCGGGACACAGGCTCAAAGGTCGTTCATTCTCCATTTCCTCGAGGCGTGATCGAAATTCCTTGGCGATCTCGATGGGAAACATCTTCGCTAGGGAATGCACGTGTCGTATCAGCATCTCGAGGACTGCGTAGAGGTCATCGCCGGAGATGCCCTGCATGTGAGCGAGATGCTGTACCAGAACTCTGGAGAAGTTTCCAAGCTTCTCCTTGTTCGTGCTCAGGAGCTTGGGATGGTACAAGGCCCGTATGCGCTGGATGACGGTGGGAAGCTTGGACAGAGGGATGTCCTGTATGACTGCCAGGAATTCGGCATGAGTCTGCGGGCATGGGAACGTGTAAGGCAGTCCGTCTTCAGCGCTGACGCCGTCTTGTCCCATCTTGGCCTCGCTGAAGACAGCGTCCTTGCTCTCACTCTCTGTGAGTAGCCCCTTCGTGAACTCGTCGTCCTCCTCGTCCTCGACTCCCTCTGCTCCCTCCTCATCACTCTCGTCGAGGGCATCGTCGTCGTCGATGTCTTCGATGTCAGAGCCACTCGCAACCAGGTCATCGTCGATTATGAAGTCGTCTTCATCGTCGAATCCGAGCTCCGTAGCTGTCGGGCGCATCTTGATGCCCTTACCGAGCCCAAAATCTTCGCCGTCGCCACTGCCATCCCTGATAATCTCCACGGCTGGTCTTTTACTGGTCTCGTTGTTGTCGTCGTCGGGTTCGTCGTCATCTTCGTCTTCCTCGGAGTCGCTCACTTCCTCGCCTCTCATGCGCCTGAGCCTCTTCTCTTCAAGTTCGCGAAGGCGGTTAGACTGCTCCTCTGCAATCTGCTCCTCGGTCTTCGTTCTCATGGTCGGTTTCGCCCGCTTGTCTGCCACCATCTTCTTGACAGCAAGGTCGTAGTCCTTCTCGAATGCATCCTTGTCGACGCCAGGGACGGCGATAGATTTTGAATCGTCCTGCTTTTCGCCGTTCCGTGTTCTTTCCACGTCCTTGCGGTGCTGACCCAGCAGCAGTCTCCGTATGTCCGCTGTCTCCTTGTCCAGCTCCAGTCTCAGGTCCTCGTCGTCCTCCTTGGCTGCCTGCCGCTCGTACTTGTGAAGTTTTGACTTGGCAATGACCTCCTCCATGACCTCCTTCTTGGTCTTCTTCCTCTCGGGCTCCTCTTGGTCGCCTTCTTCGTGGAGGGCGACCTGGTCCCGCAGGCGCTTCAGGCGCTTCCTGTTGTGCTCCTCGAGGTCTGACATGTCGGATCCGTCGTCTGAGAACTCCTCGTCGAAGTCATCCATGAGTTCTCCGTCCTCTCCAAAAGTAAGAGACTTGCCCGCGTGCGTCAGGCTGATGCCCTGCGACGGGTCGTCGTCGTCCTCCAGGTCGAACATGGAGGTCTTCTTGTGGGCCCTCTGTTTCTCCATCGCGAAACGCTGAGCGGCGGCAGTCTCAGGCGTCATGCCGGGGTCGCCCTCTCCGAACCGCCTGTCAAAGATGCCACCAGCCCTGTTCCGCCGCTGCATCTCGACCAGAAGCGTCTCCTTCCGTCTCTCCTCGCCCAACGCCTTGGCCATTCCCGGACGACCGAGTATACCCTTCTTTTTCTCGGGTTTGTTGGTCGTGACTTCGAATTTGGGACCTCTTGCGTTGGTCTTGAACTGAAAAGGGTTGAACTGCTCGCGGATGTTCTCGAGGGCGGCGCCGCGCTGGAGACGCCTGTCGTTCCGGCCGCGCTCATCCTGGGCATTCTTCTTTTTTGCTTCTTGGACTGTTGCGGCCCGACAATGCCTTGGTCTCGGAGAGAGGCCTTGAGCCTCTTGAGCTGTGATGCAGGCATCTTGGAGGAACTTGCGAGGGGGAGGGGGTATGAGGTAGTTCCTCAGTTCAACAGGCGTATGGCATCGGCAGCTGGGCGTGCAAGTTGGAACGCTTCGAAGCTGAGTTTTCAGACTCGCATAGTCGTTATCGATAGCAGTAAAACTTTTGGCGGTCAGGGGCCAGTGGGGGCGGCAGAATTCAGCGGGATAGACCCTGGCGCGCCTGGCATTTGGGCCAACGTCACAGCTCTGATCCCCTAAGCTTAGCCCGTTCAACCGCTAACTTACACTTCCAATGTTCTTGGCAAAAGGCTCACGTCTCGCATACGATTCGACTCTTGATCTTGCGACCAGCTTCACGGCTGGCGCAAAGCAACGAGAGCTCTCACCATGCCGCTCCTCACTCTGGTCCGCGATGATCGGGTGATCCTCCTGGGCCTGACAGCTGCGGCGATTGGTGCGCTTGCTCTGATTGACACGGTTCTGGCGCGGGTGCGCGACAGTGCGGAGGTCAAGCAGGCGCAGCCCACGACGCAGTACATCACGCAGGAGACCGAGGATTCGCTCAAGTCCAATACACTGGACACGCTCCTCAGTCACTACAACTATGCCATCCGGGACATATCGAGCAAGATCGTCACCGATAGGGCGGTCAACGACGGCGAGACGATAGACTATCTTCTGTGGGGCATCACGCGGCCAGACTACGACGAGCGCCTAAAGTGCCTACGCACTCTGGCTTATATTACAGATCCCCGTACGATACTTCCCGTTTGCCATACAACTCGTCTCCGTCTGCGGCTCGTCGGAGCCGACCTTGTATTGGTGGCTACTGCTGACTGATGAGAACACACAGAGACCGTGCCCAAGTTCAATACCCCGCGCGCATATGCCGCCTTTGTGCGCTCCCTGGAGTTTTGCCTCACCGACCGGGGACCCCTCGAGAAGCTCGACGACAAGTACTTTGACGAGTACGGACTGCGCGACATGGCCGAGAAGCTCCCGCTCATGTTCCTAAGCCAGCTCATGCACAAGTACGGATCACAACAAGCGATCAAGGCTGGGATCGTGGAGAAGTGGCTAGCAAAACAGAACTGGGGGGACACCCCCGAGGAGAGGGATCACAACTTTTTCAGTATCTATACAAACACAACCGGATCGTGGACATCATCCAGAGGATTCAGCGGTGTCCCATCGGCCGGGACGCTCTTGCCAAGGCTGGCTTGATGCCGAAGAGCGTCTCCGAGTCTTTGGGATCTTCGCCTCCGTTCACATCGAGTCCGAGGTCATTGACAACGACCAAGCAGAGCCTACGCCAAGGCATATCGAGCAGAGCCCCGAGGAACAGAGGTTGAGGCATCGGCATCGCGAGGCCATGGTGCTGAACGATGGAACGCGTCCACTGGGTCGATCTGACATAATCGAGGTCGAAGATGACGCGCCGCCATGAACGCAACCACCTAAGGAGAGACCGGATCTTAATATCGGGCTATTATGGCAAGACGGGCATGGCATCACTACCTATGAGCACGGCACAACCATTCAAGATCGTGCTTTTACAACCGGCCACCATATCCCACCAGAAACTGGTTAGCTTCAGGGTTACATTCCTCATTACGCAACAGCTTGTTGATGCCTTTGCCTGCACGTCAACTGGTCTTTGAAGGAAAATTCGATGACGAGCATGGGAAGGTCATATTTCTCGAGGTGATTTTGAGAAGAGGTAGATACCATTGACGGAGCGGAGTGGCAATCACCATCACGCTGCAGCATTGTCTGATCACTCTCGGCTGCAGGTGCAGAGAGGAGATGGGTGGGGAGCGTATAATGATGAACAACATCAAATTCCCCAAAATACAATTCCTTAGCTGCATAGGATACAAATGGCTACCCGCGCCAGAGGAGTCATATCAGCAAGACGAAGTCCTCTTTCCCCTGATACCAAGTTCAGCAAGAGAGTAATGACTGCGAAGAGGACGGTCCATTGATTTCATTGATTTTACAGCCCTCCCTCACCAGCCTCTTCAAAAAAAAAAAAAAAAAAAAAAAGGTTCAAACACTAGCGAGTCTACCTGACTGCTGCAAACTCGAAACTTGCGGTAACATGTTCGCACAATATACTCTGTTGTCACTAGTCGATGTCGCACAGCAACTTTCAGCTCGTTCCTAACTTGGGTATCCAGAAACAGTGCCTGGCTGCCGTGTGACTGATAGTCATGTCACAGCTGTCCATCTCATGTGATGGCAACCAACACCAACGAGGCTTCACCAAAGCGAATGACATGGACCTGATCGTCACAACTATTCTTTACTGTATGCAAGATATCATTTCCAGAGACCCGATCCGCATCAAATCCTTTTCATGTCCCCATGTACATTATGTTCAAGGAGGCTAGAAGAGCATAAACGTCTCGAGCGGAATAGTATTATTGGGTAACATTGCTAATATCCGTAGGTGATAGTCTCAGGAGAACCCCTCCAGGCCGTCCCCAGGTCCGTACTGAGAAGTACTAAGTATTGTTTGTGGCCCCAGAGTTTTGTGGATTCCCTCCCCAATCGCTTACTCGGGCCAGCCGGTCTTGTTCCTGTTCCTGCATAAGGGACCCGTGGAAGGTCGGGTCGACCACCCATCCAAAGAAAACTTCCCTGGCAGCCCACAGCAGCCGAATCCAGTCCGAATCTTGAACCAAAATAATGAAAAAGCCACGAGGGAGAGAACCCGCTCCGCGAGATGGCGAGATCTCTGATTTTCGCGAACCGCAGAAGACGAGGCCGTGTGGTTGCACTGTCTCCTTGGAGGGACGGAACCATGCGCCAATGAGAGAGGAGACACGGCGTTTTGGGTATAATTACCACGGTACATGTTCATCTCGTGTCCTGCCGTCTTGGCTCCCGATCTGCGTCCTTCAGGGTTCTCGAAAGAGGTTTGCGTAAGTAGTACTGTAGTACTGTATGTACTAAGTATATCTTGACCCAGTAGCTGAGCATGTGCAGATTGTACTTTGTTGCTGTCATCAAGTACCTTCGGCACGCGTCGGTCGGTTGGCGTGGTGACTAGGCGATGGAACCGAGGACTCGAGCCCGGACAGCCAAACAACACGACAGCCTTGTTCTTAGCTGCATATTCCGTACTGTACCGCCTGCATCGTCGCGCCCTTCCGCGTTGCCTTTTGCTTCCTCCCGAATAAACAACAACAGCAGATTAACCATTCAGCGAGCGGCGAGCAGCAGTGAGGGGAGGGATCGGCTGGCCTGTCAACTGTGGACACTGTATTAACATTGGGACTAGCCCGCGAGTGTTCATCCAGGAGGGAGACCCTTGCCCACATTTTGTTCTGCTGTCAAGGGTAGCTTTTGACGTCGTCGCTGTCCCTCGTAATTGATCTTTTTAGGTCTTCTCTAATAAGACCAATTACCCCCTCTCCATTCCTCATCGGCGCGTTGTCCATTCCACCCCTCCACCCTCAAGCATTCTTATTACCTCTTCTCTCTCTCCCCCTCGTATACTGAGAGGTTTCTGTTTCTTCTAATTGCTACTAACCCTGAGACCAAATCTCCGTACCTGCCCTACGGACCACGCCGTTGACGATTTCCTCTGCGCCGTCGCCAATTTAGTTCTGGGACACACAGACTCTCGACACGGACCGCGTCGCGCGCCGAAAGCTTCTCTCTGCCAGCCCACTAGGCCTGTTCAGTCTGTCGCTCCCGCCGAGCCTCGGGGCGAAAAGGTTCTTTTTGTTTGTATGTGGCGGTCGTCTCAGTTGGAGTCGACAGAGAGAGAAAAAAGAGATAAGAGAGAGAGGCCCGGAGACAGGGGCGATCGTTACAGAGAGGTGCTGTCCCCAGACCTTAGCTCGACTGCTACTGTAGCTCCTGTGTGTGTTTTAGGGGGCCACGGGGGCAACCGGGGAAAGGTCAGCACCACCCAGAGCTGTCTTGGCTGGTGAGAGGTGGTGATTCACTAGCGCCTGTACCGCTGAAGGCGGCAAGGGTTCACAGCAGCCGGGAGGGGCCCTTCTGAGACCCGCGGTCAAGCAAAACGGGTAGGATCTCTTTCGGCACTGGGCACCTGCAAGGCCGCTGTAAACAGTGGAACCACAGGCGGGCGAGCGACAGGGGCCCTACAACTTTCCCACCCGCCGCCATTCGTCATGTCTTCATCTCAGGTAGCCGCCCTCCCAATCCAGGACACCAACACCCACATCACGACCCCTACGACGCCACGAGGCCTCCGCAGACCGAACGCTCGCAAGCTTGCAGGGCCGGGAAGGATCCTTACAGTCTCGACTCCCAACCTCAGGAGTGCATACACCGATTCCTCTTCCACGCCCACCCCACCGGTCCCCTTCCTGCAGCGCAAGGGCTCACAGGCCGCCCTGACGTCCAACTCCCTCGCTACGATTCCTGATGCCTCAGAGAGCTACGCCCTTGCCACCTTGAGCGGTTCCTCCTCGCCCAGCAACAAGATGGCGCCCTCGCCTTTGACACCAAGGGCGGGCGCCGCGTCTGGCGGTGATATCGCAGTGGGCGACACCGTGGACGTCCCTGGTGACATGCAGGGAATGGTGCGCTTTGTTGGCACGATCCCAGGCAAGAAGGGTGTCTTTGCTGGCGTGGAGTTGCGATCCGACTTTGCGCCTCGCGGTAAAAATAATGGTGATGTGGATGGGTCCGTTCTCTCCCCCTAGAGAAAAAGACTTATATTGTTCCTCCTAGCTAAGGCTGCTTGCTGATGGGTGTTTGTTTCCCTTTTTGCTCCAGTGTGTCCTACTTTACTACGAATATACCAGGCGCAGGCATCTTCCTCCCGCTCAGCAAGGCCGTCAAGCGCGAACCTCCTCCCAGCTCCTCCTTTGCGATGAGTCCGGCGTCTGCGAGCGGCCTCAAGGCCGGCACCCAGAACTCAACAAACTACACCCCGCCTACCGCATCTGTGGCCCAGTTCAGCAAATCTGTCGGGCCCGGTCGCGCGTCGAGTCCGCTGGGGAAGAAGTCGAGACCCTCGCTCTCCCGGCCAGAGTCGCCAACACGCAAGCTTCAGATCAACCCAGGCGCGCGGCCGAGCCTGGGCACGCCCGCAAGGAACACGCCGCGATACGGAAGCCCAACACAGAACAAGTTCTCCCAGAGCGCCCGGGGGCCACCGACGCCAGGCGATCCAGCCAAGAGGGCATGCTGCAGCCGAGCCGCAACTTCAGCATGGGACCACGCAGCACCTCGGCCCTCTCGGCACAGAGCACGGGGCTCGCTGCAGAGGAAGACCATGCGCCCATGGGCAACGGCACGGCGGGGCCTCCGGATCCAAGCAGGCCCTCGTCAGGGCAGAAGCAGCACGGTCCGTCACGGCAGGCGGCGGCACACCAGGACGAGGAGATCGAGAGGCTGCGCGCCGAGGTGGCAGACCGGGACAGGCAGCTGAAGGAGCAGGCAGCGACGCTGATGGAGATGGAGAGCAGCCTTACGGAGGTGCAGAGCCTCATGGAACAGGCCGAGCTGCCCGCCGCCCCGGCCCGGAGAGACAGCCTGGACGATAAGGACACGGCGCACCTGCGGGCACTTGTCAAGGAGAAGAACGAGAAGATCGCCATGCTCACGGCAGAGTTCGACACGCACAGGGCCGACTTCCGGAGCACTATCGATACGCTGGAGCTGGCGAGCTCGGAGACGGAGAGGGTCTACGAGAAGCGCATAGAGGAGCTCATGCAGGACATACAACATATCTCGGAGCGGGAGAGCGACGTGGACGCGGTCGCGACGCAGCTGAAGCAGCTGGAGGAGCTGGTGCAGGAGCTGGAGGAGGGCCTGGAGGACGCCAGGAGGGGCGAGGCCGAGGCGAGGGGGAGGTGGAGTTCCTGAGGGGCGAGGTCGAGAGGACACGCGCCGAGCTCAGGAGGGAGCGAGAGAAGGCAGCCGCCGGCGCGCACGGCACGAACGGGTCAGGCAGGGGTGACCAGCCCGCGCTCTTCAAGGAGCTGGAGCAGAAGGAGGATGAGATCAGGGGCCTGAAGGCCATCATCCACTCCCTGAGCAGAGACTCGGTGCCGGGCGATATCGAACGGCCGCCCACGGGCACCGCAGACGACACCGCGGCGAGGGAGAAGCTCGAGCGCGAGGTGGCCGAACTCCGCGCCCTCCTCGACACTAAGAACAACCACGAGGAGGAGATGGAGCACGAGCTGGAGGCGCTCCGCCGAGGCAGCATGGCCACCCTGCGCGGCAACGACCGGTCCTCTGTGCGCGACTCGCGCGACACGGTGGTCCTGGCCCAGGACCTGGAGCTGCGGTCGTCAGAGCCGCAGCTACAGCGCAAGGCGCAGCACAACCGCGTGCGGACGCTGGACACAATGCCCGAGAGCGACGGGCTGTCGTCCATCACGGAACACAGCACCCTCTGGTGTGAGCTGTGCGAGACCTCTGGGCACGACATACTGGGGTGCACAAACATGTTTGGAAGCCAGGGAGGCAAAGACGAGCCGGCAGCATCGCCAAAGGCCCTGAACGAGGGCAGGCTGGCACCACCTACTACTGCTGCCGATGCCGACCCATACAAGATCGCGCCGCTCTCGCCACGACTGCCACTGCCCCCTGTGCCTCACCAGCCTGTGGCTGATGTCCCAGAGAAGGTCAGGGGACCGCCGCCGAGCATGATGGACCCGGGCCCGGTGGCTGGCAAGGAGAGCGGCATCATCGACCCAGACGCGTGGTGCGCGCTCTGCGAGAAGGACGGGCACAACAGCGTGGACTGTCCGTTTGAGGATGCATTCTAGACAGACTCGACGACCCATCCTCACTTTCTCCTTCTGAAATCAGGGCTTCAAGGTCTGTTACGCAAGAATTTCGGAACACACAGGACCGGATCGAACTCGCTGGAACCACAAGCAAGCCAAGTATGATGCGATGAAAATGCTCTGCGCGCGCGTGTGTCTGGGAAGACGGCTCATATTTTTTTCTTTCTTGTCTGTTCTGTTCTCCTCTCTGCGCTGTCGTGTATTATATCTTTCTTTACATACCCCCTTCCGCATGCGATTTTCCGAGCACGTGCCTTGTGTCTGCTCTGTTCGAGGTGGAGGAAAACGGTGGTCAGTTCTTTGCTACTTGATAGTCACGATACCAGAATTATACTTTTCGCTTCGTCGTTTGGCAGCAGAAAGAAAGGCTGTGTCAGGAATACAACGACTGCGTGGACAGCCAATCAGTGTGTCTTGGAAAGTTACAGTGGGTGAGTGGCGGTACCTACTGTAAGTAGTCCCTACAATGAACGGAACCAAATACAGGGCGTGCCGTGGCGTGCATGGCTACTGGAGTGGACCCCTGGTGCCCTGGAAGAAACATGGTGCAGCAGCGCAAGACTAAAGCCCACAGCCGCAGGCGAGAGATCCTTGCACGCTGTCGCGTCATCGCCATTGGCCCGACGGCTTTGGTTTACAAGACACACCCCAGCTTGACTTGCGCAGCGTCGCAATCATCCTCATCACCAGCTACCTCTTCTTCCTCTGATCTCTGTTGTGGTGTGTGTGTGTGTGTGCGTGTGTGTTTCCAGCAGCCAGAAGAACCTTCAAGGTGCCAATCGGTACAAGCGAATTGAACTCGGCATAGTATTCCATTCGAAAAAGCGCGACACAACAAAAACCCCAGTCAGGTTTATTGAGCAGAGCGGGTTCCGCTTTGTCCGTCTGGCGGCAGCATTATCCTGAAGAGAGAGCTGTCGATAGCTACGCTGGTGGGCAGAGAGACAGTCGATTCACACTTCCCTTTTCAGACAGTTACTCCCACAGTATAGACAGACCGACAGACACGAGCCAAATCCATCGGTCACAATGGCGCAGGTCCTCCTCGACCTCGTCACCTCCCTGGGCAACTGCCTGAACTGCTTCCCAGGCTCGCCGACGCTCAAGATCAACAGCCGGAGCTTCAAGATCCTGAGGTTACTCGGCGAGGTATGTTGGACCTCTTGCCTCTCTATCTCTCTCTCTCTCTCTCTCTCTCTCTCTTTCCTTCTTATCCCTACGCGTTACTGACTGACAGACCTGGGGCTGCAGGGCGGTTTCTCCTACGTCTACCTCGTGCAGGACACCTCGACCTCGGAGCTCCTCGCCCTCAAGAAGATCCGCTGTCCGTTCGGCGCCGAGTCCGTGGCCCAGGCCATGAAGGAGGTGGACGCCTACAAGCTCTTCGCCGACACGCCCGGGATCATCCACAGCGTCGACTACGCGATCGCCGAGGAGCGCGGCGGCGGCGAGGCCTCCAAGACCGTCTACGTGCTGCTGCCCTACTACCGGCGCGGGAACCTGCAGGACCTCATCAACGCCAACCTCGTCAACCACACCAAATTCCCCGAGAAGAGGCTCATGCAGCTGTTCCTGGGAATGTGCAGGGCGCTGCGGGAGATGCACGTGTACAAGGGTGCGGGTGGTGGTGGTGGCGGCGGCTCTGGGGGCGAGAGGATGGAGATGCGCGTCAACGGGGTGGACGAGAATGTTGCTGCGTCCAAGGGTAGGCCGCAGAGGGGCAGGAGGGCCGAGTCTGGGGCTGATGAGGACGACGAGACGGAGCAGCAGAGGCCGTTGATGATGGGCGAGGAGGGTGTGCCTGCGGGTGAGGTCAAGAGCTACTCGCACAGGGATATCAAGCCAGGTAAGATAAGACGGGAGAAGTCCTTCAGAGTCTTTACTGTTCTCCCTTTCCCATTCTCGAGGCTGACAACTTGGGTCCTTCTCCCCCCCAAAAAAGGAAACATCATGATCGACGACACGGGCGCGGCCCCGATCCTTATGGACCTCGGCTCCATCGCCGTCTCGCCCATACCGATAACATCACGCTCTCTGGCCATCGCCACGCAGGACACTGCTGCGGAGCACAGCACGATGCCGTACCGGGCGCCGGAGCTCTTTGACGTCAAGACGGGCGCGGTCATCGACACCAAGGTGGACATCTGGTCGCTGGGCTGCACGCTGTATGCGTGCCTGGTCGGCAAGTCGCCGTTCGAGATGCGCAGCGACGAGACGGGCGGGTCGCTGAGCATCTGCGTTCTGAGCGGCGACTGGCGGTTCCCAGACGAAGGGCCTGGGGGCACCAAGAAGAAGGCTGCCCCGAGGCGGCAGGGGACCAACCTGAGCCAGTCCGGCGGAGCTGGTGGTGGTGCGGCGGCGCCCGAGGAGCTGGTCATCAGTGATCCGATCAAGGAGGTGGTGAGGAGGTGTCTGAAGGTCGAGCCCAGCGAGAGACCAGATATGTGAGTCTTGTCTTTTTTTTTTTTTTGGCTCTCTTTTATTCCGTTCCTCGATCCAAGTTCTACGGACAGGACACACGCTGACTTAAAGGGTGGCACACGCACACACAGAGACGAGCTGATCCACATGGTGGATAAGGTGGTCGAGGAGCTGCCGGAGGACGACTCAGCATGAGAAAGAGAGGCTGGACCCGACTTGTGTTGTAGATATCTTCTTGTCAGGCTTTTTTATTTCGTTGTGCAATTTTTGGGCGTTTACATGTGATCGACCAAATCAGAGTGGATGGTAGTTCTAAAGCGTGGTCCTCGAAATGAGAGGCGCACTGAACAATCTATGTCACTTGATCATGTTGAGTAATTATATTACTGTTGAAACCATATCCTTTCCTAGCAGATTCATCACATCCAGCATTTGAATGATGAAAAGAAAAATAGTAACATGAAATTTGACGCTGGAAATCTGAGGAAATTGAGGATTCGAGCGCTTGATTTATAATTTGTCTCGCGCTGTTGGGTGCGATCTGATAATCATTCTCTCTTGCCCTTCTCTCGCATCTCATTCCAAGAAACGTCATTTCTAGATCCATCCCGCGACTCAACCGACAACCTCTGCTTTCTAGGACCTCTCAACCTTTTCCTTTCTTTTTCTTTTCTCAACCAATTTACATCTACAACACTCACCTGCAACCTATCGAGTTGCTTTCATCACACATAACTCTCAGAATCTCATAAGTCAATCGTCTCAAAAATTGCCCCGTCAATTCAAATCGGTAGTAATGCGCCACCTCAGCCAAGCAAGAAGGCCCCCGCCAAAAGGCTTCGACAACGACGAGAGTGACCCTCCCTCCAGATCCCCTCACCGCCCAGAGGCGCAGGTCAGAACAAGAGGAGAGGGCAGGAAGAAGAGGAAGAAGAAGAAGAAGAGGAGGAGGATGACTACCTCACAATGGCCCTCCCCAGCGAAACCCCAACCCAGCCTGAAACCTCCCTCCAGCGCCGCCAGCGTCTCGCCAAGGAAGGCCTCCGCCGCGGCCGCGTCCCCTCCAAGGCCGAGCTGGCTGCACAGGAGCGCGAGCGCCGCGAGGAAGGGCTCTCGCGGTCCCTATTCGACCTTCCGCCGCCGCCTGGGCCTACCAATACCAGCACCAACACAAAGGCAACGACGACAACGGCGGCGGCCAAGAAGTCAAGGGCTTAGCCATGATGGCCAAGATGGGGTTTCGGCCTGGGACGGGGCTGGGCGCGGGCGGGGGCAGGGTCGAGGGTCGAGCCGCTGAGGATCGAGGTGCGGGAGGACCGCGGCGGGATTGGACTCGAGGGGGAGAGGAGGCGGAAGCTGGAGGAGGCGGTCGGCGGGGGCAGAAGGGGCGGCGGGGGGCGGTCAAGAGGCCGCGGCTGGAGGACGAGGGGGACTATAGGGTGCGCATGGCCAAGGAGAGGGACGCGGCGAGGAAGGAGAAGCTTGTGCTGGCGGCGCAGAAGATTGCGGAGCGGATGGACGAGGACGAGGGGGGAGGATGAGAAGGAGAAGGAGGAAGGGGGGCACAAGCGAAAAAAGGAGGAGGAAAAGAAGGGAGGAGGAGGAGCAGGCTCAACTAGCACGTCCTCCAAGCCCCTCAAGTCCATCCCTGTCCTCTACCGCGCCCTCGTCCGCAACCGCGAGCAGGCCGAACGCGACAGGCGCATGCGCCACGACCTCGAGACCAGCCTGGGCACGCTCTCGTCGTCCAGGCTGCCCACCTACGACGACGACACCCTCGACAGCGACGACAGGTTCGCCCTCGGCAGGGAGGACAACAACGACAAAAAGGAGACGGCGACGACGACGACGACGACGACGTACATGGCCGCCGACGACCTAGACGAGGAGGACGCCGAGCTGGATGAGTTCGAGGCGCTGGAGGTGGACGAGAGGCTGGGGAGGCTGGTCAGGTATCTCAGGGAAAGGTACTCTTATTGCTTTTGGTGCAAGTTTACGTATCCTGACGAGGGGATGGAAGGGTGTCCTGGGCTGGAGGAGGAAGATCATGACTAGGAGGGGGATATGGAGATGAAGTAATTGTTGGTCTCGCGATAGGAATGCCTGGAACCTTTCACTTAGAAGAAACCTCTCTGTTGCAGGTATAAGAGTTGTTGTGTCAATTCAGAGAGTCGTGTATATATATCTTTTGCCTTGTTCTCCAAGCAGATTCCAGCTCCACACAGCCCAAAATGACGGGTATGAAGCCATGCAAATCCCATTCCCAATCCCAAATGATTCCCGCAGAACAAAAACGAAAAAAAAATAATAAATAAACTGCTGAACATCAAACCTCGTACCCAACTTATCTACACACAAGTCTTGATAATGTGTCTCCAAACAAAGCATGTGTTGCTTGTCCGCGGTCTGCGAGAGAGAAGTGAATGCCTGTCCTACCCTGTCCCAATTTCCTCCAAAGGAAAAAAAACCCACCATCACTCCCAACACGTTTTATTCGACGACGTCGCTTGTGCTCTCGCTGCGCTTTCTCTTCAGGCTGCCCTTGCCTGTCCCGTGCATGGCCTCCTTGGAGTCGACGTCCTCGACATAGTCTTGCAGCTCTTCCTCGTAGTCCAGGTCGTCGTCCTCGTCATCATCGTACTCCTCGTCATCACCCACCTCCTCCTCGCCCTCCCCCATGTCGTAGTCCTCCTGCTCATAGCAGAACCTGTTGTTGGCGTCATCGTCACCACCATCGCTGTCGCTGTCGCTGTCGCTGTCGTCCAGGTTCAGGGCGCCCAGGAGCGGCACGTCGATCTTGGCCAGCTGGCTCTTGATCATCTGGTCGGCCACGAGGAACAGCTGGTGGTCCTTGTCCGGCGTGACCTCCTTCTCGACGTCAAACTCCCTCTCCTCCCTGTCCAGCAGCGCGTCGTCGCGGATCCCGTTGTTGGGCGACAGCGCCGCCTCGGGGACGTCCATGACCCACCTGCGCACCGACTCGCCCTTGGTTGGGATGCCACCAGCACCACCAGCCCTGCCGCCGCGCCGGGCGGCCGCAGAGTTCTTCTCCCGCAGGCCCCGCCGGAAGGATCGCTTGTTGCGCTTCCGGCGGCGGCCGACGCGGTCCCGGATGTACCAGGCGACGACCAGCATGGCGGCCTGCATCATCTCCTGGCACTTTTGGCGGTGCGACGTGGCCCAGGTCTGGCAGCGCTGCTGCTGGTAGTTGAGGATGGCCTGGCAGCGCTGCTGGTAGTAGGCGGCCATGCGCGACACCATCTGGATATACTTGGGGTCACCGACCAGGGTGGTGTTGAGGAGGCTTGGGTGGTTGAGGAAAGGGTTCTCGGGCAGTGTTGATGATGTTGATGATGAGGACGGATGTTGTTGTTGCTGGGTCTGTTGTTGGTGTTGCTGTGGTAGTGGTAGCAGTGGCGAAGGTGCTGGCGCTGGCGCTGGTGCCGTTGCTGTTGGTGTTGCTGTGGTTGTGGCTGTTGTCGTCTTTGGGTGTAGGTGTTGGTCGCCGACCTTGGTGGCCGAGCTATCTGAGGTGTTTGTCGACGATGAGGTCCGGGTTGAGGAGGATGAGTTGCAGCAGGGCTGTGGCTGTGCCGGTGGTGGTGATGACAAGATATCCTGCTTGTTGTTGTTGTTGCTGCTGCTGCTGCTGCTGTTGTTGTTGTTGTTGTTGTTGTCGTTCTTCTTGTTGTTGTTGTGCTGCGCCTGGGCCTGAGCCTGTGTCTGAGCCTCTAGAATCTTTGCCTTCTCTGCCTTCTCGCGTAACAGCTGCTGCTGCTGAAAGTGCTTCTCGAGCAGGCTCGGGGCCTTCTTAACCATAGGAGCCTCCATCTCTTTGGCGAATGATCTGAGCAGCAAGGGGTTCGTGATACCTGCTACAGGGGCAGCTGCTTGATTCGAAGTGTGTTTGAAGAGGATCTTGTGGTCGGGGGTGAGACGGTGAGGTGAGGAGAAAAGCCCAGCATGATGGGAAAGGTAGCGGCGTCCATTGTGCAGGGCAGGGCAGCCTAGGTCGAGCGTAGAAGGAGAAGGAATGAAGGAAGAGAGGGGGGTGTGATTGGTAGTAGGGTGGTCGTTTGTGTGGGAGCTGGGTTGCAGAAATGCGTGTAAGTGCCCGCTGTTTCCCGAAATAGGAGGGACAAGGCTCTGAAGTGGTCTGATAATCGCCGTTTCTGGGGCCACTCAGCCGGTCGGTTTCGGTGTGTTTTTTTCCCTTCCTTTTTCCACTTCTCTCGGGTTTGGTTTTTTTTTCTCTTTTGCCTGCAATAAGCGAGTCTCTTCACTGGTCCGCAAGTAATCTTTTTTTGTATGAGCGGCACAGGCAAAAGCAACGAGGCAAAAAGAAAGAGAGAAAAAAATAGATGGTTTATAGTGATGATAAAAGGGAAGCGAGTCTGTGCGAGTCTTTGTGAAACTTTTCGAGACAAGCCAAGGAAGTATCAGGAATGGTACAACCTTTTTCTTTTCTCAAGAGGGAGAACGGGAGAAATAAAGGCACAATCTCTCTCTCTCTCGCTTTTTCTCTCTCTCTCTTTCCTACATTTCTCCGAGTGGGATGCTTTAGATTTAGTATATATTAAAGGAGACCCGGTAGGAAGAGCTAGACAGCACACTGAGGACAAGAAACAAGTGCTGCACCCCGGAGTGACAGTGGGGCCACGAGGGGTGTCAGCTCAAATACCAAGGGAATGGAATGGCACAACATCAGATAGGATCCAGAAGGGTGATATGATTGCCTACCGGATCGGATGAGGCATAAGGAAGTAAAGTTCGTAACCCCGGGGGAGGGAAGGGTGGCCTCGACTGACCTGAGCCCGGCCAGGATCGATGGGGTCAGATGTAAGTGGTATGGGAAGCGAAATGGGCAGGTTGGTCGGCCTAGGCCGCAGATGTCAGGGCCCTAAAACCCAGAATAGCTCATCCAGAGAGAGCCTGGCGCAGCGCGACTGAGGTGGTGACAGGCGAGCCCATCGCAATCCCTCCTCTTCAGCCAACTCTTTTGCTCTCTCTCGCTCTCTCGCTCTCTCTCTCTTTCTGTGTGTCTCTCATTCCCTCTCCTCTCTTTGTCCGTCTCGTTCTCGCCCATTCCTGCAAACAGCCGGACCCAGCGAGAGGGGAGGACGGCCAGGCGGGGCGACAGATGGGGTTTCTGTGGAGGAGGGGGCCAAGGGAAAGGACAAGGAGATCCCGCCCAGAGGGCCGGTGTTCGCGCTGCCTTCAGAGAGATCGTCGACCAGCTGGCGGGCCCCGCAGCAGAAACAGCAGAGCCGCGAGGAGGAAACTTTCGACATGTGGTCAGGATGTCGTGAGGCGGGACAATGCAGGGGGAGTCGGGGGCCAGAAAAGAGAGGGGGAGAGAAGGGGGGCCTTGTCAGGTCGAGGCAGGGCCCGTGTGTGGTCCAGCGGGCGGAGCCTAGGTAAGAAAATATGGTACGACGGGTGATGGCAGAAATGCGGGAATCGGTCGATACCGGCCCCAAGCCTTGATCTGTCAGCAGTACTTAGTGCTTAGTGTGGTAGGGGGGCAGGGGGGAAGGCGCTGGGAGGGCGCCACTGCCTGTCAGACAGCACCCGGACCCCAATCAGGGCCCCCAAGCAGCACATACCCAGTGCTACCATAGGTGCATAGGTACTTACTTTGTAGTACTAGCAGCACCCTTATTGCCACCCCCTGTCGATACCCCGGCCCCAAATCTTTCGATCAAATATCAAAGACAACCCAGAATGACCTCAACCGTGGCCCCAAAAGCCTGTGTTGGTCATGCTTATCAAAACTTTGCCCAACACCCCCTCCCCTGGTCCTTGGAACCTGTTCTTCTTTGGATCCAGTGCAAGATGCGGAGCCGTGCGGCTTTGCGGTTCGCATATACTTGTACTAGTAGCCTCCACACCCGAACGCAATGAACGCAGCGCGCGCTGGAACTGGAGCTGAACAACGTGGTGTGGTTGCACATTGATTATCACCGCATTTGCGCGGTGATGCGTGATAACTCCGTCCTACTTCCCCCTCCTCCCCCTCCTCCCTCTTCCGTTCGTGACTGCTGCCTTGCATCTGCAGTGTAATGTGAGATCTCTCCCCCAAAGACACTAGGCAAGGCACACAAGAGGCAGATCGCATGTTTGGTCATTGTAGTACAAGTCGTGCGTTCCTGAAGAGGTGTGTGTGTGTGTGTGTATGTGTGCGGCTTTGTGGGAGGATGAAAAAGACTTCTTCAGGCGTCACTGCGCTATACATTTAATCGCATGTTGTGAACCAAAGATCGGCGATGAACCGGGGCAGGGGCGGTAACGGCAGGGCTTCACAGGGCTTCACAGGGCCTAGCCCACCTCCTGTCCTGTCCACCACCACTTGCCTTCTACCTTTATGTAATCAACCGCGCCTATCGCGCGTCTTGTACAATTACGGATAGCAAATACTGACTACTATGTGAGTACCATACATATTATGTAGAAAGGCCTAGCTGTGGAGCGGCGGGGCGGCTTGGGAATGTTCCGAATCTTCCTGATCCGGATCTAGTCCAGGTCGAAATTGGATGATATTCGCTACCGGTCTCAGAGAAATGGACAGATCAAAGCCTGGGGTATTCTCAGATCGAAGATGGGGTCTCTTAGGAGGGATCGAGATTGACACTTCGGGGGAGGAGAAAGAAAAAGGACTGACTGCCAAACAAGTACTTAGCGTTGGTCAGTATCAACAGTGAGACTACTGCTGCCTGCCTCCCAGGCCATTTGTGGCCCCATTCTGGGTCATCGGTGAGGGGTTCAGAGATGCCCTGAAATATCATATTTACACGTGGCGGGGTGCAAAGTGGGTGAGAATGTGGAAGAAAGAGCGCATCAGTAATCCACTCCCAGATTCTATGTAGGTTAAACAGAGAGGTATACTAAGGAGAAAAGAAAGAAAAGGAGAAAGAAAACAAATATTCTCCTGCCGAGGAACAGCTACCATATCTTGTCCTAGGCACCGAGAAATAATGGCAGTCTATCTGTTGAGAGAGACATAACTTCGCTACTCAATTTTGCAAGCAGCGAGTGTCCACTCGCCAGCACACCATGGGGCATCTGTTGTCGCAATGACCTGATATACATGAGATAATTACTGTGCTACAACATCTTTGCCAGGGCTTTGCTGTGGAACTGAGAATTGCTCGCATTTACTTTCAGAGTCACCTAGGCAACTCCGACTCTTATGATCCTGCATGTCCTACAATGTGTCCTTGACTGTGACTTCCAGTTTCTCCAGTCATGAACCGAGCAATAAATGCAGATTATTCTCTGGCTGGAAATACGACCGGGTCTATGTAGGAACAAGGAAGCCCTGCGTGAAAGAATTGGGGCGCTGTGAAGTTGCATTCAGTCCTGCAGAAGGCAAAAAAAAAAAAAAAAAAAAAAAAAAAAGAGGAGTAGGCCACAAACTATGCGACTAATAATATACCAGACATTGGCCCACTTCTCGAGAGGTCACAGGCTGCTCGCACCTCTCCAGACGGACCTATAACAGATCCGAACTCAGCATTGATGGTGAGGCATGAGTGAGGAAAACACGTGAGAGAAGATTAAAAAGTGAAAGCGACTTAATGCAATGAAGTGTGGCCAAAAGTCAAAAAGACAAAACAAATATCGAAGATGCCCACTATCAGAATCGAACTGATGACCTTATCATTACTAGTGATACGCTCTACCACTGAGCCAAGCGGGCTGCTTGCTTGTTCATGACTAACCCCCGACAAACAACAATCATATCCCAACAAAGTGTCCTCAATGCAACCCCTGCAGCCTCCAACCCTGGTCAGTCGGTCCTGCTACCTGTGTTGTCAAGCTTGACCTGATCTGGAGATGGAAACGTGAGGTGACCTTTCCTCGAAATCTCACCACAATACTCATTATATCTGGTTCGGGGTATTCCTTCGTCTTTTTTTCTGTTTTCTTTGCCTCTGCATGAGCGGGGTGTGGGGGATGTGTTGAGACTAGCAAAATCACGACATATCTCCAGAAACAGTCCATCGCACCTTGGTGCTGCCCTCGCGCGTGGGGCCGTCCTCGTGCGTCGTCCTGAACCGCTCACGATGCTCTCTGCACGCCGGTGCACACGGGGAACAAGACTTTCCAGGAGCTTTCTCGCCAGCCGACGGACACCCGGCTGCTGCCGACATGGATATGGCGACACACTGCTGTCTCTGGGGCCAAGACCGTCCTATGGGCTGCCCCAGGTCCATTCCCAGGTCCGGGGAAAGAAGACCAGGACGGTGGTGAGCCTCGACGGCCTTCCCCAGGGCGTGATCCGCCCAGATGCCCTGCCAGCTCTGGAGGAGGAACCACCAGCCGTGCCGTCCTATCCTACAGTCGTGCTTCAGGCTCGCCGGAACATGCAAAAGTTTGACAACTGCGTGCTGCTGACGCGCGTGGGCGGCTTCTATGAGCTCTACTTTGAGCATGCGGACGAGTATGGCCCGCTGCTGAATCTCAAGGTCGCCAAAAAGAAGACTGCTGCTGGGTCAGTGTCAATGGTAAATTGGAAAAACCCCTGGGGTGTGAAACCTAACACTGTGTCATATGTTTCTTTTCCTTTTCCTCGTGGGTAGCGCGATGTTTCTCCCCAAGTCTTCTGACCCATCTTTCTATATTTTTCGAACTACTATAGGCAGGATTCCCGTTCTTTCAGCTAGACCGGTTCCTCAAGATCTTGGTTCAGGACCTGAATCGATATGTCGCCGTCGCGGAGGAATTTCCCAACAGTGCGCCAGACAAGGCCAAATCTGGTGGCCTGCTGCACGATCGAAAGGTTGCCCGCATAATCACCCCAGGCACGCTCATTGACGAGCAGTTCATGGATCCATACGCCAACAACTACGTCATGGCCATACATCTCCCGAGAGAGCGCAGGGAGGCAGCTGGCGAGGGGCTGGATCCTCCTCCTGCTGCTGCTGCTTCTGGGCCTGCCTCGGATGCCGTGTCTCCTGATGCGGCTGCGGCTGCGGCTGCGGCTACGGATGCCTCCGCGCCCGTCGGCCTCGCGTGGTTAGACCTATCGACAGGCCATTTCTTCACACACGCCACGAAGCTGACCTCGCTGGGCTCGATGCTCTCCCGCATCTCCCCGAGGGAGGTCGTATTGGACGAGGGCTTCCAATCCCACACCGGTCACGAGATATTCTCCATCCTCGCCGAGGAGCGGCACCTCATCACGTACGCGCCCCCCAGGCGGCTGGCGAGCTGACGGCTGTTTCCGACTGGGCACCCATGCTCGAGTCCGAGATGCCCCCGCAGAGCGTGGAAACGTTCACCCCAGATGAGGTCAGGGCGGGAAGCCTGCTGCTGCACTACGTCAAGGACCGCCTGCAGGGGATCAGCATGAAACTGCAGCCCCCACTGCGTCACGAGACGATGCAGGTCATGAACATTGACAAGAATGGCATGCGCTCTCTCGAGATCAAGCAGACCATACGTGACGGCGGGTTCCGGGGCAGCCTCCTGCACGCCATAAGGAGGACAGTCACAAAGAGCGGCGCCCGGCTGCTCAACGAATGGCTCAGCGCACCTTCTTCTTCTTTAGACGTAATCCGTTTCCGCCAGGACCTTGTAGCCTGCTTCCTTGCCGACGAATCACTACGAGAAGGTATCACACTGCTACTACGACGAAGCCATGACTCCCAGAGGCTGGTACAGAAATTTGCGCTCGGCAGGGGAGATCCGGACGATCTCCTGGACCTGGCCAGTACGATCAAGGCTACAGAAGACATTGTCCTCCTGCTCCTGGGAGCTGTTCCTGCTCGTGATGCTGAACCGCCCGCAGCAGAAGACGATTGTCTCAAGAAGATGACGGAGCGCATCGTCCTCGACAGCCCGCTCAAGCTGGCCCGCCGGATCCGCGCCGCCATCGACGAGGAGGGCATCGTCCAGCAGCACCAGATCGACGACGACGAGGCCGGCAGCATGATAGCCCTGGCCCAGGAGGTAGTCGACACCGAGGGCTCAGCCGAGGACTCCTCTCTCCTCCCCAAGTCCGCCAGCAAGAAGCGCAGGCCCGCGTCCATCCGCGACTACTACGGCGAAGACAACGAGGTGTGGATCATGAGGCCAGACGCCAGCTCCCACCTGAGGCGCCTGCACGCCGAGCTCGAGGCCCTCCTGGCCGAGCGCGACACGCTCGCCGAGAGTCTGCGCACCCGCCTCGAGGCCCCCTCGCTCACGCTCAAGTGGACGCCCGGGCTCGGCCACATCGCGTACATCAAGGGCCGCCGCGACCTCCGGAGCGCCAGCCTGTCCGGCATCCCGAACCTGACGGGCCGCTCGACCGCGTCCTCGCGCTCGTTCCATCTGCCCGAGTGGACGGAGCTGGGCCGCAGGCTGGACCAGGCCCGCCTGCAGATCCGCGCCGAGGAGCAGCGCGTCTTCGCCGAGCTGAGGCAGCAGGCAGTGCTCAACATTGTCAAGCTGCGGCGCAACGCGGGCGTGCTGGACGAGCTGGACATTGCGACCTCGTTCGCCAGGCTGGCCCTGGAGGGGAACCTCGTCAGGCCGGTGCTGAACAACGGCAGGGCGCATGTCATTGTGGGCGGCCGACACCCGACTGTCGAGGGAGGGCTGCGGGAGGCTGGCAGGACGTTTACGAGCAACGACTGTTTCGTGGGCGCCGGCTTAACAGCATCATCATCACCACCACCACCATCATCACAACACGGTCGGGTCTGGCTCATCACAGGCCCCAACATGGCCGGCAAATCAACCTTTCTCCGACAAAACGCCCTCATCACCATCCTCGCCCAGATCGGCTGCTACGTGCCGGCCTCATACGCAGAGATGGGCATCGTGGACGCCATGTTCACCCGCGTGGGCTCTGCCGACAACCTGTACCGCGACCAGAGCACGTTCATGGTCGAGATGCTCGAGACGGCCACCATCCTGCGGCAGGCCACGCCCCGCTCCTTTGTCATCATGGACGAGATCGGGCGGGGCACAACCCCGGAGGACGGGTGCGCCGTGGCCTTTGCGTGTCTGCATCATCTGGTCACTGTGAACCGGTGCAGGACGCTGTTCGCGACGCACTTCCACGGCGTTGCAGACCTGGTGGCGGAGCACGGGCTGCGGGCTGAGGACGGAGGCGACAAGGGCACGGTGGAGATGTACTGTACGGATGTGGCCGAGGATGAGCTGGGTGGCTTTGCCTATGTGCACAAGCTACGGAGGGGAATCAACCGGCAGAGCCATGCGCTCAAGGTCGCAAGGCTGGCAGGGCTGCCTGAGGCGGCGTTGCGTACGGCGAGGGAGGTCTTTGTCCCTCAGCAGCAGCAGCAGGGGAAGGCGGCAGTGAGCAAGCTGGGAACAGGAGACCAAATGTCAAAATTGCAAGCACGAGCGGCTGGATGAGACTGTACATGTCATATGCGTGTGGGAGAGAAAGAGAGATCTGTACATCTTTTTTCGTGCGTTAGCAAAGATACCCCCCAATACTGCGCAAGAAATGATCTGAACAAAGCTCCAGAGAGGTGGATGGTGTCTCATAGGGTGGTGATGGGTTGTCATCAGGTAGTTCAGGGTTAAAAAGCTCTTGTGTTGTTTGTTTCTAATCTTCGACACGTTCCTTGAATTGGGGAGAAAAAAAAAAAGAAGAAAAAGGTGGCTCACCATTTACAATTCAGGCTCTCTGCATCTTGACCTGTCACGGTTGCAGCAAGACTTGGCCTAAGTGGTTTGGGAGTAAATGATCCGTAGTTTGTTGAACTACCTCAATAAGGGGGACTTATAATGTCCTCCCCCAGTAAAACTCCCCAATCTGACGAACCAGATCAACCCCAAATTTTTCAATATTTTTCCGCTTCTCTTCTCGAGACAAACGTTCGTGTTGGATTATACTTGTCTTTTGAGGAACACGTCCATTTGCCGTTGATCGAATCGTCAGCGAGTTTGTCGTCGGTCGGTCGGTCGAGAGACAAGAGATGGCATTTAGTCGAAGAGACCGAAGCCCATGTCCTCATCCTCCTCCTCTTCCTCCTCCTCCTTCTTCTCCTCGGCGGCAGGAGCAGCAGCAGAGTCGCCACCGGCGGCAGCCACAGGGGCGGCAGCGGCGTAGGCCTCAGGGTTGGCGATGCGGTCCTTGAGCTCCTCAATCTCGGGCCAGCTGATCTCGGTCTCGATGGCGACGGCCAGGACCTTCTTGTAGCCGTTGACCAGGGAGTGCATGATGGACGGCAGGGTGGGGTAGTCGAGGGCCAGGGAGATGGTGGCGATGGTGGTCACGGCGCTGGAGAAGGACTTGAGCAGCTGCTCCTCGCCAATGTCCAGGACGGAGGGGGGAAGCAGTTGCCCTGGTCGTAGACCTGCTCGACGGCCAGACCGTAGGTGAAGGGCGAGATGTTGAGCATGTTGAGCAGGGTGGCCTCGGAGGCGCCGACCTTGTTGCCGGCCTCGACGAGCTTGAGGTCGCTGGTGATCTCGATGGTACCACGGGCGATCTTGGTGGGGACACCGAGGGCCTGGAAGAAGGAGGTCTTGCCAGGCTCCATACCGGTGTTGCCAGCGGGGACCCAGACATCATCGGGGGCGACGGCACCAGCACGGGCGGGCGCGGCGACCTTGTTGTCCAGGATCTTGTCACGGATGGTCTTGAGGTCACCGTTGGTGAAGACGAAGCCGACGTTGCCCTTGACGTAAGGCAGGAGGCGCTCGTACTCGGGGGTGTCGGTGATGAAGGTCTTGAGAGCACGGCGAACCTGTATTGGGAAAAGATTATCAGTATTTTTTCTTTTTTTTTTTTTTTTTTTTTTTTTTCCCTTCCTGGTCATTCCCCCCTCCTCTTCTTCCTGCAACATACCATGGTGTTCTTGCCCATCAGGACGACGGCCTCCCCACGGAGGGCCTGACGAATCTCGTGCATCTGCTGAGACGAGACATTGTCGACGCCGACGATGAAGACGGACTGGTACTCCTCGAGCAAGCCCTTGAGCTTGTCGAAGTAGCCGGCCTTGTTAGCGGATTTGCCCCCATGTCTTCTTTTAGCTGTCGAAGCTGAAGAAAGGATGTTTAAGGGCAAATGAAGTTTGAGGGTATTGAGAATGGGGGGAGAAGGGTCTGCTGTGTCGAGATTGACTTGACGTTGACGATAGTGGTGGGGGGTGGGAAAGTTTGCGCGAGGTTCCGTCTGCACGTTTGATTTTATTTCTTGTGGGTGCAGCCAGTGGCTGACTCGCCCGTGCCTCGCACTAAGTCAAGCCACACTTGTGGCTTGAACGTGACTTTTCTGCTTTCTGATTGAGTCTTATCGATAAGACCTGTAGACCCATCATCTCTGGAACTTTTTCTGAACGTTCGCCTTGGACGAGAAACCTCACTTGGGAGATTCCTTCCAGCAAATGGAAAACTAACCAAGCAAGAGCATTTCAATCCAGTGAGGCGACGAGAAAGCTCTCAAAGATGAAGTTTCCCTTCCACGGGGTTCATGTCTGCGGCGATGTCCTCCTCGCCACGAGGGCTGGAAACATCCACTCGTTCAAAATCACAGACGGCTCTCACATTTCATGCTGGAAATACCCAGTAGATCCCAGAGAGCAGAAGTCGAGATTGGTCATCGATGTGTCCGAGGCCTCAACACCTACTCTGTCGCAGGACGACCAAGGACGTCCAGCGAAGCGCGTCAAGCTTGGCGGTGATGATGATGCCGCGCCTGAGGCGACGGAGAATGGATCATCAGGTGTGCCGCCTTCTTCTGAGGCTCTCGGCGAGGACACACCCAAGAAGAGCAAGAAGAACAAGAGAAACCTGGCTCGATCTAGCCCTTCCGCACAGCCCTTTGACCGACCAATGGTTATCATGATGGCCGCTACCAAGGATGGCAGTCATCTGGTCGCGGTCACCTCAGACAAGTCTGTCTGGGTTTTTGAGCATGACGGCCAGGGCGAGCTCAAGCAGCTCAGTCGTAGGTACGTAGATTCCCTCTCATGTGTTACACACACAACGAACGTCCTTTTCAAAGGAGCATGTGTGTAGATCCTAGGTGTCCTAGGATGACCTCGCTGCCACATTCAAGAGTGATCTCCCCCATAAATATATTTGTTGGGTCTCTTATGCGAAGATTGTACTCACCACATATCAACAGACGCATGCCCAAGCGCCCCTGCTCGATAGTCGTCACCCCAGACGACAAGGACATCCTCGCAGCAGACAAGTTCGGCGATGTCTACTCCGTCCCTGTGATCCCCTCCGAGCAGCCGCCACAGCCAACAGAGGGAGCCTCACCGGCGGCACCCTCGTCCCCAGGGCCGACCTCCGCCTCCCCGTCTCCTGCTCCTCCCCCGCCGCCACCACCAGCTCGAAACATCTTGATGCCCCAGGCCAGCGAGCTCACCGTGCACACCAAGCGCAACCGCCAGGCCCTCCTGGACCATATCGTCTCCCAGACCAACCCCAAGGCCCAGCGCGGCACCCCGCGCAGGGTCGACGAGGCCTTCGAGCGGCACCTGCTGCTCGGCCACGTCTCTCTCCTCACCGCCGTGGCCCTCGGCTTCGACGCTCAGGGCAGGCAGTACATCATCACCGCGGACCGTGACGAGCACATCCGCGTGTCGAGGGGCACGAGAGAGCAGGCCCACGTCATCGAGGCCTTCTGCCTGGGCCACAACGAGTTTGTCAACCGCCTCTGCATCCCGGAGGGTGGCATGGGGATCTGCTGGTGAGCGGCGGTGGAGATCCCGAGGTGTTCGTCTGGAGGTGGAGGGAGGGGCTGTTGCTCGCTAGGGCGGACTTGTTGGGCGTCGTGAGGGACACGGTGCCCGAGGCCACCAAGGTTGCTGTCACGGGCTTGTGGAGCTGGCGGGCTGGACCAACCGAGGAGTACACGAGCCTCGTGGTGATGTGTGAACGGTGAGTTCTTGTTTGCGTTTCATTTTGATTATGAAGGATTTTGTTGTTCGTGGACCTCGTTGGCTAATTAAACGCATAGCGTCCCTGCCCTTTTCGTCTTTACCCTACAGAGCTCCGGTTCTCTGGAGCTCACTGCGACCGTCAGCCTCCCTGGCAATCCACTGGACGTTGGTGTGTTGAGCGGCGAAAAGCTGGTCGTCACCGTCGATCAGGACCAGCAGGAAACCGGCCAGGACGTACTGGAGAGGTCTATTCTAGGAGTGAGACGCTCAGAGGGCGAGTATGTGGTCTCGGATGGTCTCATAAAGGGCCTCCCTGATCTGGGCACGGAGGATCAAGACATATCAGCTGAAGAGCTGCAGAGCCTCCTCTACAGCGCGGAGACGCTGCGCAAGCTGGAAACGTGGGACGCGGGAGGCGACGGAGAGTAGACAGATACACACCATTGGCATGACATACTAAAAGGCCGACAAAAAAATCAAAAGACAAAATTAATTCATGTTCTTGGAAAGCGTTTGAACTGACTTCCTGCATCTAATCTCCTCAGATGCCATTTCTATGCCTCTTAAACGCCGGCCACAATCGTCCTATCATGATAAAGAAACGCAAGGAAAACCCGACTGAATGCCACTTTATGTTCTAGTCATCATCATAGTTGGGCTGACCCGTCATTTCCGACTGACCCACAAAGGCCGTGTCTTGACTACCTCTTCCGCGATGAGCTGTGCCAGAAGTGGTACCAAAGTTCCGACCAGAAGGCACACCTCGTCAAACCCCTTCCTCCGTTCCATCCCTGACCTTTTCCATTCCATGACCGCGGGTATAGCAGCAGTTCACAGGCGCACATGTATCACGACGCATGCGTAATGGGTATGATATGATCGTCGTTGCTTCAGTGCATCTACTGCGACGCGCACTGGACGCGTTCGGCATGAGGGTGGCCATCCTCATCGTCCTCGTCCATGGCGCCCTCGCCACCAAACGCGCGAGCGCCGGCGTTGGTGTCTGGGTCGTCCAGATCCACGGGCTCGGTCATGGCATCGGTAGGTGGCACGTTCTGGATAGCTGGCGACGGCAGGATGTTGCGGAGGGCGTCGAAGGCTGCTGGATCGGCGGTCCAGTTCTTCTCGGGGAACTTGACGGTGAACTGGATGTAGAGATTGCCGCAGTCGTGGTGGCGGTACGACGGCATACCCTGGCCGCGGACCATCTTGACAGCACCTGTAGAATCTGTTAACATGATATCTAGAGACAAAAAGGTCTTGGGGCTCGTGTGCATGTCAACTTACCTGGTGCGATGGCCTCGCCAGGCAGGATGTCAATGCTCAACCACCGGTCGTCCAGGTGCTCGACAAAGATGGTACCTCCAGCGAGGGCTGTCACCAGCTCGACCTCGCAGTTGTAGAGAAGATCATCGTCCTTGCGGGTGAACCGCGGGTGGGGCTTCTGCTCGATCTCGAAAACAACGTCGCCGGCCAGAATACCAGGGGCCTGGTCGCCCTCGCCGCGGAACTCGACGCGGGCGCCGCTCTTAACACCCCTGTCGACGTTGACGTGGAGCACCTTCCTGTCGACGACGGTCTTCTTTCCGCTGCACTGCTTGCAGCGGTCCTTGTCCTTGATGATCTCTCCCTCGCCGTTACAGTCGGGGCAAGCGGTCTGGAAACGTTGGATCATGGGGCCCATCTGGCGCATCATGGTCTTCATACCGTGGCCATCACAGCCGGTGCAGCGCTTGACAGCGCCCTCCTTGCCTCCGCGGCCCTCACACTTGGGGCAGATGATGGAGCGCTGCAGCGCCAGCTTGGAGACCTTGCCGCGGTAGATATCCTCAAGGGAGACCTTGTGGGTGTGGTGGATTGTGCGAGCCTTGGGTGGGCCGCCGCGAGAGGGCCGCCGCCGCCAAACATGCCTCCGAAGCCACCCAGGCCGCCACCGCCAAAGAACTGAGCGAACAGGTCCTCGGCAGCCATGCCGCCACCGCCAGCAGCACCCTCCAGGCCAGCCTCGCCCATCTGATCATAGGCGCTGCGCTTCTGAGGGTCAGAGAGGACTTCGTAGGCCTGGGAGATCTCCTTGAACTTGTGCTCGGCCTCCTCATTGCCAGGGTTCTTGTCTGCAGGACTGTCAGCTCATTGGCCACGGTTGGGAACGCCACGTGATGATGCTGCGCTGCAGGAGACATACCAGGGTGGTACCTCAGCGCATTCTTCTTGTAGGCCTTCTTGAGATCTGCTTCGCTGGCGTTGGGTTGGACCTGAATTAAAAAGTTAGCACCCGTATCTTGGATGTCCTTCTTTCGTTGAGGTATCAAATTGGAGAACCACATACGCCCAAAAGGTCGTAAAACTTTGTCTCCCGGACCATCTTGACGGTTGGGCGCAGGGGGAAAGGGGAGATTGAGGACGTTTGGCGGTCGGGAATCGCAAGGCTCGGACGCTGGGCGGTCTGACTCTGGAGGTCCAGATAGTTTGGGCTGAGGTCTTGTCAGCAATAGAACGCTTTTGGGGCAGAAACAATGGATGCGAGTAGGATGGATGCTCCTCGGTCCTGCTGTTGACAATGCGCCGAGGGCAAAAGGGAGGCGGCGTTTCGAACTGACCAGAAAATTTGAGAACTGAGGAGAGCAGGGGGGCGGGATGGCGCTCTGCCAAAGTAGGCTGCGAAAGGTGAGGGGAAGTTGCAGGCTGATGGGAAAAAAAACCACAAAGCACTTGTTGAGGTGATTCTGATGGAGAAGTCAGAGGGCAGTCAGGAGTTTTGAATGTGAGGTTGGAGGAGGTCCTAGGACACACAACAAACACAGGATGGAAATGCTTTCGCTGATGTGAAGGAGTTGCCCGGGGGGTTGGTGGTGATAATGGCCTCTGAGGATGGACTTTTTAGTGTAGGCAAGGAATGCAGGCAGGGAGCGGCTGGGGTCCAAGGGTGTGTCGAGGCAGAAGTTGGCGGCTTACAATGGTAAGAGGCTGAAGTGGATGGAATCGTGTAGAAGATGCTGGATCTGTTAGGCGGGTACCTGTCTGGCCTTCCACAGCCTTCTTTCTGCCACCAGAAATTACGGAGCCAGGTGGGAAACACTGTGATGAGTCAATGGGTCAGCTGCAAGTCACTGCTAAACAGGAGCAGGGATGCCCCGCAGTCATGGACCAGAAACCTGGTGCCCTGGGCGCCCACAGGCCTAATCAGTACTGGTCAGTCCTGCCGGGGCTGGTGGTGGCGGGCGGCCCAATGCTTATTATTCAGGATACTTTTACTACAAGTATGGTTGATATCAGCTGCAGGGCCCTAAGTCGAGCTAGTGGGCCACTGCAGGCACTTAGGCACTGTAAGAGGCTGCTTTGTCCTCTGCCACTTTCCTTTGCCCCTAGTGCTAGGGTGTTTCTTGTCCTGCCTAAGAGGACCAACATGAAAACTGCTGCATGAGGTGGAATTATCTTTTCCTTGTCTTCCACAGATGATTGTCATCATCTCATCTCGAGGGCTGAGGTTCTTTTTTATTCTCCTTTCTTTTCCTCCCCCCTCTTTTCCCCCTCTTTCTCACGGGCCAAAAGGCTGGGGCGGCTTCTCAGGCGTGCCGAAGCCATTAGCCCAAGCCCCAGGCCATAGCAACACCGTCTCACTGAACACATCGCACTAAAAAGTAGGAACCCTGCACCTACTGTAGCACTTTTTCTACTGTGGTACCTGACCACCAAAAGAGACTTGTAAATCCGAGTGGTATTAGCTATTTTTCTTAATTTTCCCCCTGATGCCCGGAGCACATGTCCATGGTTCACAATGTGATCTGGAGCTCCGCCACCGACATATGTTGTACTCGGTAGCGCAGGCTCGATCGAGTATGGAAGGGCCTCCCGGATCCACTCAGGCGGCGGCACCTAGTGAGGAGGACGAAACTTCAAATAGCCACCACCTAAAATCTTGTCCTGATTTTATTACTGTTCAGACCTCAGCCAGTATGGCGTCTGCCTCCCTCCATCCGCTCAACAGCGCTCCGTGCACCGTAGCAAAGTGATTGCGACTTGTGTGCTCCCCGCAAACCTCAACACGCCCCCTTGTCGTTGGTAACGGGCCGTTGGAACTCTTGACGGTGCTCTGTGCCGGACAGGCCCGTGATCATGTGGCTGTAGCTGCCCCTCGAGAACTCGTCCGCGGCCCACCTGCTGACGTGAACGGCCTCAGGCTTCGGCGGCTCTCTGCCCAGCCAGCTCGTCATGGTGCGATGTACCAGCCCGCCTGCCTGCTCGTCCGACATAGCCTCCACCTGAACAGCGTTTGCGCAGGAGACGAAGGCCGACAGGACAGGAAAGCCGGTCAGGTTCTGCAGGTTGATGATGGATAGGACACCAAGGCCGGGAGCCGCTGTGCCATCTTCGTGGACCTCGATACCGGGGAGCTCGGTAGTGAAACCCATCAGAGAGTCCGGCGATGATTCGGCGTCCTTGTTTTCGCCTGGCCTGTTTTCTGCCTCGGTGGACATTGGCTGTCGCACGACGCCTCTCCGAAAGATTGAGGTGTAGGGCTCTTGCGTCCACCATGGGGTCCGGTATACAAGCATGATCTTGTCCAGCGTGCCGAACCCGAGGCTGTTGATCGCTGCAAGCTTGCTCGAGGGGAGTGGCGGTATGAAGAGCCGTGCTGGCGCCGTGCCCGAGGTAGATGCCTGTGTGTTGTGCTGAAGTACGCCCAGAGGCAAGGTGCAGATGACCTTGCCGGCGGTATATGTGCCGTGGCTCGTCTCGATCTTGACAGGATTCTGACTCCAGTCGACATGTCTAACCTGGACGCCCAACCGTATCAGTCCGGCTTGCGTCAGCTCCCTGGCCACCTCATCAATCACAGCGGCGTAGCCATCCTGCAGGAACACTTGGTCGCCATCAAAGTCATCGATGCCGAACTCGAGCAGGCTCATGCCTCGTCGGTCTCTGGCGTTCTCTGCCGACTGGGCAGCCAGCGGGGCCGCCTCCATACTCTCCACGAACTGCGGCATGGCGCCGATTGACTTGTGGTATTCCGTCGGGACTGCTTGGTATGCCTCGCGGAGTTCCTCTGACTTCGTAATGGCTTGGAGCATTGTGGTGTCCTTTGCCTTGTCCAGATCTTCCGCGGCTGCCTCGTGTAAGGACCCCATCATCGACCAGAGTGCGCCCACCATCCTCCCTGCCACATCCCTGGGAATGATCCTGTCACCTTTTCCTCCCTCGTGGTCCAGAGTGTGCTCAGACGACGCGACCGACCCGACCTTGATCCAGGGCTGCTCATCGAGGGACAGCTCGTCCGGCATCTCAACAACGTCGTTCTGTGCTTTCTCCTCGGGTGCTCTAAAGACCACAGATCCAGAAACCTGTCTATATCTCTTATGAGGCAGTACCCCCATCAGCGGATTGGGCTTCTCGTCCGTGCCGACGCCATGAATCCAGTTGGCTCCCGTGTCCAAGCGGCACCCGTTCACATGGACAGCTTCTATGCGCCCGCCTATCCTGTCTCTACCTTCCAGGACGAGCAGACGGTTCTTGTCTCTGAAATATTGGTGTTGATAAAGCCTCGCGGCGCAGGCCAGTCCGGACATGCCCGCACCAAGGACGATGGTATCATAGTGCGTGGTTGGCTGCGCTGTTGCTGCTGCTGCTGCTGCTGCCGCCATCTTGCCGATATTTCTTTTCATTCCCTTGGACGAAAGAGACCGTCTCGCACCATAGGAGAGCTGGAGGCAAGAACAAATGCTGTAGATGGTATGGTTCAAGGAGGAGAAACCATTATCTTCCGCTGTCGCTGATGTCAAGATTCCGGTTCTATCGGACTTAAGGTCATCTACAGCACCCACAGCAGATCCCGGCCTCGACTTAAACCTACTCCTCTTCCTAAAGCCAACTAATAATATTGTTATTTCAATATCTCGCAGTGACCTCATGTATATCATGTTACCAGAAACAAAAACTCAAGACCTGTGTAGTGTGAGTCCCCACTCCACTGGCCTACACCAGCGTTGGTACTATACACTTGTCCCCGGAGCGTCCTCCAGCTGGACGGATCATGATGCTGATTAGTCTTCCTTTCCGACTCGGAGTTTCAACCCAATCGTTCGTGAGAGGCCAGGAATGATCCAACGCAACTTGAACATACATACAGCCCTAGCAGGGGTGTAGCGAGTCGCGAATCCCAGCAGAGGAGTTCCTCAAATACTTGTGCTTCGGACTTAAGGCCGAGACCTGGGCCCGAGGACTCTGCTGACCACATTGCCACCACACCACGCAGGAGAACCCAAACCAGATATCGACCGGCATTGCCGCGACCCCTGATCAATACAAAAAGTACTCCGTACATACTTGCAAGCAGGAAGCGCCAACCGAATCCGTGGTGTCATCGGGTCGGACATTTCCAGAACAGTCTAGCCACGATCGAGAGCTTCAGGATGGTGACTACTCGGGGAGCAGCATCAAGCCAGAGTGCAAAGTCCCAGGGCAAGCAGCCCGCCACTCCTTCCTCCTCCTCCTCTTCCACCTCCACTGCGAATTCGACGTCGAGGAATACCGCCGTCCGCAAGGAACAGAACAGGAATGCCTCTAGGGTGTATCGTAAGTAGAATATAACCTATCTTTTCGCCGCGATAAAGTCACCACTCTGGTGCTAACCAAGACGTCTCCAGGTGAGAGGAGAAAGCAGAAACTTGCCCTCTTGGAGCAGTTTCTCGAAAAGGACAAGGACCAGACAGCAGCCGTTGGTAGTAGTGCTCATGCTGAGCTCGGGGCGGCCGGCTCAGATGCTGTGCAGGATGGAGCGACACGAGATGCTTCTGGTCCTGGGATGTTGTCGTTTGGTGCAGTATCTCACGGCCCGAGTGTCGCACCTTCGCTCTCTTTCAAAGGCCATAATACCGTGGACGCACCTTCCGTTGATGAGACCTCCACGCCAGCTCCGAGCAGCGCGAGCAGGTAACAGGAAAGTGCAGCCAGCAGCGGGCCAAGCCCAGAACTGGAACTAGTGGCTGCCCTGGTTCGGTCTGGGTATCACCGCCACTGGGCCTCTGGTGACGAGGACCCTCAGCCATCATCGCAGCCGAAAGCGCGACAGGACGAGAGCCTCCTAGCCCTCTTTGAGCGTGTTACCGCCCTCTCCAAACCAGCCATCAACCAGGTCATCTACGTCCAGCAGAACGGCCTCTTTGGCGCCGTGGTCGAGAACGCGCTCGCCCTGGGGGTCCTGAAGGGAGCGCAGCTGCTGTTTGACGAGGAGGGCACGAGCCCCTTCTTCAAGAAGGACTGGCCCGCCGAGTGCAGGACCTCCTCGTCTTCTTCTTCTTCTTCCTCCTCCTTCTCTCCCACCACACAGCAGCTCTCGGACATCCGGTCCAAGTTCAGCTTCACGCCCAAGGACCTCCAGCCCGTGGACATCCAGATCACCTTTGACCACCACGTCTACCTCGACGTCATCCCCTTCCCCACGTTCCGCGACGCCGCCCTCAAGGCGCTCACCTGCGACCCGCCGCTGTTTGACGAGGACCAGATGTGCGCCGACATGACCTGCAACGGCGGTCTGGTTGTCTGGGGCTCACAGAACAACGACCGGGGCATGGAGGCGTGCCGGCCCTGGGACATGCGGAGCTGGGAGCCCAAGCCCTGGTTCCTGCGGAAGTATTGGTACCTTGTTGGCGGGTGGGATGATGAGATGTGGCGTGCTGCGAGGTGGTGGCATGCCCTGCGGAACGAGAGGATTGAGATTAGGCCGCCGAGCACTTCTGAGGTGCTTCGATGATGAAGGAGCGGTACTAAGGTAGAGCGAAAGGCTGACTTGATCAGGTCATTGCCACGTATACAGAGGCGTATAGTATTCTGCCGAGTGGTTGGAAGTAAGTGTCATTGTTGTTATATGTAGTAATTACTTAGATCATTTATCAGGTCCTCTCATGTAATAATTTATGCTTTTCACACGACAACTTTATTAATCTCGAATGATTCCGGAGCGTGTCCCCTGGGTAGTCTGTCCCTAGTTCACATTATCTCATGTGACCGACCTTCATTACGTGCAGGTAAGGTTCCCCAAGAGCTCAAATCATCCTGCAGGTGGATGCCCATACTCGTCTTCTTTACGGCCAGCTGTGTCTCCTCACCTCTCCTAACTCGTATCTCTGGTAGCGACTGTACCTGCTGAGGTCTGTCTTCCCTGGTGAATGGTTCTCCCTGTTGCTGCTCTTCCAGGCCGCAGCGGTCATCCCAGTTGACTTTTCCTTGTCGCTACTGATATTCTTCCTGCCAACCGTCGTCTTCTTTGGCGGCTGAGGCTGACTCTCCTTTCGTGACCGACTCTTCTTGCGGCTGTCTGTCTTAAAAACGTACCGGAAGATGGAGGCGAAAAACCGATAAGCGAGAGGCCAGAAGGCATCCGAGGTCCTCACCAGGAGAACGAGCATTCCTTCGGTGTAAAGAGCCACCAACCATACCCAGAACCACGTAAATATAGACTGCGGACGGAATACCGCCCCGAGGATCTGGCCCCGCCTCTCGAACCACTGCCGGGAAGGGAGGATGCGGACTGCGAAGTTGTAGGTGATGCGGATCAATTTTCCTAGGATCATGAGGTAAAGCATCAATAACAAGAAGAGGATGACAATATTGTTTTTCAAGTCCTTGGGGTTGTCCATGGTCGGGAAACTTTTGCTGGCTACGGGCCACGATGATAGCAGTTGTCAATATTAAATCGTCAATATTTACTCTTGATGTTGAGGCAGGCTTTACTTTGTTCCTTCTCGAACCCGGAGGACTAAGTAATTATTATATATGATAGATACAGATAGATCTATTTCCATAAATATGGAGAGACTCTGTAAAAGATTCAATCCACGTTGTAAGCTACACGTAACAATGCCTGTTTCCCGTGTTCTTGTTTCACTCCCGGTCCAATGACACTACTTTCATCAGAGCCACAAAGACTGCGAGATGGCAACTTTTTTACAATGAAGCCATCCCCTCTTGTTTCTCTTGGCTGTACTAACCTTGGAACTATGGAAATCTGCACCTATTTTAACTAACACAAAGACATCTATTGTTCTCGGCACGGGTAAATGTGGCCGCCCACCCTCGACCTTATAATTTTTTGTGTTGCTCTCAGGCCTGACCACCGTCAGTATGCTGCGGTCGGTAGCCCACCTGACTTGGGCAGAGGCAAATAATTGGCAATTCGATATTTGGTGACAGGAATGCTGATGGTATTGGAGTCGATTCTAGCGCAATCCCGTCATGAAGGAGAGCAAAAAAGGTCGGTGATGTTTACTACTACCACACTACACCAACATCGAGATACCCAGATAAACTGATCTTTTTCAACAACATGCCCTTTTTATTTTCTTCGGAGACTTCCCCAAAAACATGAATAAAACTTTTGTCATTTAAAAATGTAGCCATCTCAAGTTTTGCCGGCGAGTGCGGCCTTATCAGCGCTGTCGACAATGATCTGGGCCGGTGGGTCAAGTAAAAAAAAAAAAAAAAAGGGCTTTTTAGTTACTACTGAGCCGCTGCAAGCTACTGTAATCATCGTCCACGACTCACACCACTCCGCTCGACAGCTGCAGTAGGAAAAGAAAGAACTCAACCTCATTCCACGATACTAAAAGACACCGTCAGCCCCAACATCAAATAAAGATGGACGACTCCAAGGGCTTAGCCATAGCCTTCGAGGAGGCCAAGCTTTCCTATTCACAGGGTGGCATCCCGGCAAGTTCCCCCCGGCCCCCGGTTCCTTCCTTTCTTCCCTTCCAACTTCACTCACTCATCCCCTCCAGGCCTCAACAAATGGCTCGAGGGGCCCAACGCTCCTTACTTACTCCCTTTCCTTTTCCTCCAAGTAGCCATCAAGACTCTCACCTGTCCCTGCTACATCATCCACTGACGTGCGTCGGCTCTCAGATCGGCGCCGCCCTCCTCGCCCCGGACGGCGCCGTGATCGGCCGCGGCCACAACGAGCGCGTCCAGCTCGGCAGCGCCATCCACCACGGCGAGACCTCGGCCCTCTACAACTCAGGCCGCCTCCCCGCCCGTGCCTACCGCGGGGCTACCATGTACACAACCCTCTCTCCCTGCGACATGTGTAAGTCTTCCTTTTCTCTCCCCCTTTTCTGAGGTTCAATTTCTTTGTTAACTACCTACTAACACTGGTACCAAAAAGGCACTGGCGCCTGTCTCCTCTACGGCATCAGCCGCGTCGTCATAGGCGAGAACAAGAACTTCCTGGGCGGCGAGTCGTACCTGCGGTCGCGGGGCGTCGAGGTCGTCGTCGTGGATGACGCCGGGTGCAAAGAGCTGATGGACAAGTTCATCGCCGAGAAGCCTGAGCTGTGGTATGTTTGTTGAACGGGATATATACTTGAGCATATACAGTGCAAGCTCTGAATACCAAGAGACTGACTTGAGCCTTGAACAGGAACGAAGATATCGGCGTGGAAGAGAGGGTCTACTCCAAGGAGGGCAAGGCGACCGCTCCTTGAGAGGGAGGCAGGCACCTGAGTGTTTACATCACCAAGGGAGTCTCATGCACGCAACCATATATACATATATACCTCCACAAACACATATATATATATCTAGTTCGACACCACCACAGTGTACTTGAATGCAATATTTCAAAATTCAATCAGTAACTGTCTCCAGACATGCCGCAACAGTATGCCATCTGGGTTCTTGCTTCCCTTGCTTCTCGTTTTTCTTTTCTTTTTCTTTTCCTGTTTTTTTTATTTTTATTTTTATATTTTATTTTATCATTTCCAAGTATCTATTTGACACAGTTCCAGACGCCTGAGTGTTTGTTTTCAACCCTTTCCTTTCTGGAGGATGATGCACAGGCAATCTCTATGTCTCCACCCCCCACCAAAACATTCTCTCTGACTCTGCACTTGATGAAGCCCGTCTCGTAGATGCACAGCCCGTAGGCAGGATCTAGTATCAGCCCAGATAAAATCTCAACATGTATAAGCTGTACAGGTGACTCTAGAAGCCGTCTCAACAACACAGACAATAAAAAAAACCGAGACTCGGGCCGAATCGGGGAGGATAAAAAAACAAACAAGAAAACAAAACAACATTGAGCGTTGATGCTGCCATCCGGGACTCCATCTTTACGGGGGCTCCCGACCAGAGAACTCGTAGGATGAGGATGAGCCCTTAGTGCAGCAGATTCCGCAGGGACGGACTGGCCGACGCGCCGCTCGGCTGACGGGGGGCTCTGGAGGCCGAGGCGGTAGATGACCGGCATCTCTCCCAGAGATCGGGTTGTCCCTTGGCATGGGCGGGCTTCCGTGTGGAGTAGAAGAGAAGGGCGAGCGTTGAGGGTTGAGGACCTGGGAGAACAGATGCTCAGGAGGTCGTTGCGGGAGCTCTGGAGGCCGCGGCTGGAACCCAACACTGAGGGGGCGGGTGAGGGAGGGATGGGAGGTGGATTGGAGGCCGAGTATGGTGAATGGTGAGGCTGATGGTAGGGAGGAGGATGCATGAAAGACCCGCCATTTGTCAGTGGTGGTGGTGGCCCGCCTCCGTGGGTCCTTGGAGACGGCGGCATGCCGTTGACCATGGGTGGGGAGCTGTGATGGACATGACCGTGGTGGCCGTGACCGTGACCGTGACCGTGACCATGACCTTGGCTTTGACCTTGACCGTGACCTTGAACGTGACCGTGACCGTGGCTGTGACCATGACCGTGAACATGGCCAATATGACCAACACCATTTGGTAGAGGTGGTGGTATGGACGATGGGATATCTGACAGAGGAGGCGGCCGTAGGTGGTTTGGCGCCGCGAGGGACGGCATGGAGCTGGGCGGCAAGTGCGGGTGACCTCCGTTCATATGATGAGATGGCGGAGGCGGATGAGCAGCAGGGGGAGGTGGGCCGTGTTGCGACGATGGCCGACGCCAGTCGTTGTACGATGGGGCGTGTGGTGGTTGCTGCTGCTGCTGCTGCTGCTGCGGCGGTGGCGGCGGCGGTTGTTGTTGTTGTTGCTGCTGCTGCTGCTGCTGCTGCTGCTGCTGCTGCTGCTGTTGTGGTGGTGCTGCGGCTGGCGGTGGCGCAGGCGCAGGCGGTGGCGGTTGTGTAAACGGAGGCATTGGAGGCGGACCTCGCGTTATGGTAGACGGGATCAAAGCAGGTGGTGCCATGGGTTGCGAGAGCGGTGCTGGCGGAGGCGGGGGTGGTGGCGGAACCGGCTGCGGCGGAGCTTCTACCATGGGAGAAGAGATGGGAGGCGCTGGAGGGGCCGCAGGTGGTCCCGGCGGTGGTCCCGGCGGTGGGGGACCTGCTACTGCGGCCGCAGCCGCCACTGCTGTTGCTGCCGTCGCTGCCGCTGCTGGTGGAGGCGGCGGCGGCGGCGGTTGTGGACCTAAGGTTGGCGGTGCAGTGGGCGGTGCAGTGGGCGGCGGCGGTTGAGAACTTGTGACCTCTGCCGAAGGTTGACGAGGAGGTGGGGGAGGAGCAGTCGCAGTCGCAGGCGCAGGCGCAGGCACAGGCACAGGGTTGTCCCAAGCATTCTGCGGAGCGATATGTTCGACACTCATCGGATTCTTTGGGCTGCTGGCAGCCTGGACGGCCACGGCCTGCACAGCCTGGGCAGAAGACTGGGTGGTCTCCTTTGGTGTTGCAGCTGGTGGAGGTGTCTTCTTCTTGGGCACAGGTCGAGGCTGGCGGTTCGCCTTCTTGCACTTGTGGCACTGGTAGTTTCGCTGTGCCACAAACAGCTGAGCCTCTGCCCCGAGCGTCCCGCGATAGCCATTAACCAGCAGTCGCTCTTGGTTCTCATCGATATGATACCATTTGGGGCTCACATCAGTGCCACAGGTGATGCAGATCTTGCCTGTCGGCTGTAACATCACCGAGAGGTCTTCTTTGACAGAGCCGTTGACCTGAGCTGCTGCCGGTGCTGCTGCCGGTGCTGGCGCTGCTACCGCCGGCACAGGCTTTTCAGTGGTTGTTGTCGACGCCCGTCGGTTCACCGGTGACACAACCACAGCTGTTGCTGCAGCAGCAGCAGCAGCAGCAGCAGCAGCAGCAGTGGATGGTGCTCTTGTCGTGGCTGGGAACAGGTTGGCCTTGCGAGCACACCCTGTCAGGGTCAGGTCGGCCTGCTTGAAGTTCCGCACATACAGCTGGAGCGCGTTCAGTCCAGACTCATCCACCACATCCTGCATCCGGTGCACTGTTGTCTTGGGCGGGTGCTCCTTGCACCAGATGGCCGCTGTCATCGTGCCGCTCTCATCACCAATGGTGACAATGTTGTGTTGATCTCGCCGTGAGCCCTTGACGGGTGTGATGTCGAAGCCCAGGGTGTAGCCGGCCTGATGAGCACACTCGACATGCACTGGCGCCCGGCAGTGGTGACAGGCCACACAGGCACCCTTCTGTGTCTTGCATACCTTGCAGACCTCCTGATACCGGGCCCGTGGGATGGAAGGGATACCTTCGCTGGGCTCAAGCGCCTTTGCGTTGCCAAACTTGACCTCTGGGGTGAACACGGCACAGGTGACATGGACCCAGTTGGTGTCTGCCGTTTTCTTGAGCGGCTCTCTCGGGTTGACAGGCCGACCGAGATCCACCTGTCGCTTGCGGTAGAACTCGGCTGCCTTGGCCGCTTTGTCCTTCTCCAGCTTCTCGCGCTCGCGTTCCTTCTCCGTCTTCTTCTTGTGGGAGATCCTTGGAGGCTCCACAAAGTCGTGTTCCGTGCTCTCGACGGGACAGAGAACGCATTTGATAGACTGTAAGAACCCTTTTGTGGTTAGCACATACTCTCTGTATATATGGACCAAAAAAAAAACTTTGTTCTTGGAAAGACTTGCCAGTGAAGCCTGAGGGTTCTTGTCGTTAGCACATGTGTCGCAGCTCCATTTCCCAAAGTGCCGATTGTCGACTACGCCGTAGCAATTGCGGTGCACGGCCAAGCGGCATTCTTTGCATGCAAGGTGCTGCTCCGCGAGGGGTTCGAGCTGACCGCAGATGTCGCACGGCATCGTCCTGGCCTTGGGCGGCGGAGGGGGAGGTGGCGGGGCTGGCTTCTCCACGGGCTTCTCCTTTTCTTTCTCCTGTGCCTTTTCCTTCTCCTTGTCTCTCTCCTTCTTGTCCTTCCTGGCCGCAGCGCTGCCAGTAGCACCTGCAGCATCCGATGCGGCGGCAGCCTCTGGGTCTCGGTCAGACTTGAGCTTCTTGCGGGGCGGCTCCTGGGTGGTCGTCTGGGCGGCGGCCGCGGCAGGGCTCGGGACGACAGCCGCAGGCTCCGGCGTGTTGTAGTTTGTCGCCGCAATCATCTCGTTGTTGGCCTGCAGCTCCTTCAGGAGCTCCTCGTCGACCTTCTTCTTCCACGCGCGACCGCCAGCGGCGGCAACCTTCTTGGCAACCTCCTCGACGTCCTCCCACTGGATGGCATAGCGACGCCAGAGCTCGGCGCATCTCCTGCACAGCGCGACCACATACTGGGAGCCCTTGTCCTTGGCCTTGCTCCCGGTCTCTGTGACCATGGCCGCCGTGACGTTGGGAGCGCGGCGCCACTGTCTCGAGGACTTGGTGTTGCAGAACTTGCACATGAAGCCCTTCTTCTTGGTTCTGGCCTTTTCGGTGTCGAATGCCGAGTCATCATGGTCGTCTGCAACCTCGTCGGCAGCCCTGCTCGCCTCTGCCTGGGCCCTCTTGATCTCCTTCTTGCCCTTGCGCGCCGAGTAGTTGCCCCAGATCTGCTTGCCCTTGGGGGTCTTCTTCCACTTGTACCAGTGCCGGACGATCATGCCGTGCGGCACCGTCTTGACGTACTTCTTGACAAGCTGCAGCTCGGAGCCAAATTTGGTCACGGCCTCCTCAAACTTCTTCTGCTCGGCCGGCGTCAGCTCGGGCTCCTTGAAGGCCGCCTTGTCGGTTGTGGGCAGCTCTCTGAGCGCCTTTTCGGCATCGTAATTGTTCTTGTAGAGCAGGTCCCGCGCGATGTCTTCCAGGTTGGTGCTCCTGTCGGGGACATCACAGGCCTTCCACATGGTCCTGGCCCTGTCCATGTAGTCGTCGATGCCGGCCTGGGAGATGACGATGTCGCCGTCGGCATCTTTCAGGAGCTTTCCGTGCTTGTCCTCTACCGGCTTCCAGAGGCACTGGGAGGTGCTGTTTGGGTCGTCCTCGGGCAGATCCAGGCCCCGGGGATGTATCCTTTAAAGGGCGTATCCTGAATGTAACTGGGGCGGCCTTGTTGCTGGCGCTTGTCTTTGTCGGCGGAGGAGGAGGCCTGGGCCTCCTTCTCCTTGTTCTTCCCTGCATCCTTACTCTTGTTCTTCTTGTTCTTGGTATTATTACTAGCAGGCTCCTCCTGCGGGTCCACAAATTTGACGGGCCGGCCTGGCCAGGGCAGGACGGCGGCCTGGTGTTTGGGGCCGAGCCTGGAGCTCGCGCGAGGATAGATGCGGTCATCATAGTCAAGTGCATCTTCTGGCTTGCAGTGCTGGCCCAGATATCGATAGGGCCAGAGGCTGGCCTGGTGCAGCTGCTCCGCGGTGGGGGGATGCTCCTCCTCCTCGCCGGGGCTGTTCCGGTCCGGGTCGGCATTGCAGAGGTCCTCCTCTTCCTCCTCCAGGACCTCTTCGTCCTCGGCTGCAAGATGGGAGCCGTGGAGGTGAGGTGCGTTGAGGGCCTCGAGCCTCCTCTCCTGGGCGAGATTGCAGGGGGCACAGGCCCAGCCAAACCCGCGGGCGGGCTTCTTCTGCAGGGGCGGACGCACGCATGTCATATGGTACGTGTTCTTGCAAAACCCGCAGTCGACTGAATCAGCACTATAGTACCCAATTAGGTTAGCGCCATACGGGGCGGATGAGCTTGTCCCAAAGGAGTACCAGCGCAGGTTGGGTGTCCCTGCACTCGCGAGCTTGGCGGCAGTGGCAGCGGTGGCACCTCCGACAACTGAGGGCGGGACCTTTTTTGGGGGGCGGCGGGAGAAGAAAGAGGGCCAAGTATGGAAGGGGGAGTGACTCTTTGGCTACGCCAGGCTAGAAGTCTGGGGCGGGCCAAAAAAGCCAGCAGCAGCGCCGGGCCTAACTACTAAGTGTGTGGGCTCAGGGCTGACATGCTGCAAGAGGAGGGGAACAGAGAGAAAAAAAAAAAGAAAAGAAAAAGAGGATCAGGGAAAGCGGGAAGGACAGGGTATGCGACAAATCGAGAGAGCCGAAAAAATGGGGGCGGGTGGGTGAGGATCTACTGGGTGCTGGCGACCATGATTGGACAAGTACGTACCTGGCGGCGTAGTTTTGGCATCGCTTGCATTTCTTCATAGCGCTCGTGAGCTCCTTGCCGCGGCCCTGCTCGGTCAGGACAAACTTCCACCGCTCGTCCAGAACCTTCTTGACGCGCTCAGGCACGTTGATGATCTGCGAGGTCGGGATGGCTTCGTAGTTTTTCAAGATGTAGCGGTCGTACAGCTTGTCCCACCAGAAGCAGTCTGGGATCTTGCGGTAGTCCTCCAGCTTGGGGATGTCAGCTTTGTGCTTGACGGTGCACTTGCCGCGCAGCGTGTTCAGGGGGCTGATGTCGGAATGCATCGTCGCATACAGCTGCCGCGTGTCCTGGGTCTTGCGAGCAATGTCCTTGGGCCGATAGAACCAGTTGACCCGTATTGAGTCCACCGGTTTGGATGGATCATTGTTCTTGTGCAGGAACTCCATGATCCGGCCAATGTAGTACGGCTCCCCGGGTGGCTCACAGACCAGGTAGACGTGATCTGTGGGATGCGTCAGCCAAAAGATTGATGTGATCAAAAGGCGCAGGTTGTGTCCGTGGGGGTCAGCGTGGAGGGGACAAGGGGACACTGGGAGAGAAAAAAAGAAGAAGAAAAAGGTGAAGAACAAAAAAAAAAAAAAAAAAAAAAGAGAGAGAGAGAGAGAGAGTGTGTGTGTGTGTGTGATGAAAACTTACCGTTAGGGGCCAACACGGTGCCATCGTCGGCTGTCAGTGTGTTGTTTTTGGGGCGAGCCTTGGTATCGTCAAAGCTCATCATGTTAGTTTCTCCATAGCCGGTGGCGCGGCCCTGCGTTGTTGTCTTCCGCACGGTGCTGTTTGAGGATGCAGATTTGTGCGCAGTCGCGCCGCCCTGCTGCGTCTGGTTTGAGTTGGCAGAGCTAGATTGCGTGGCTGCCTTGCGCTTCTTGGAGGCCGGCTGCGCGGTAGAGGTAGAGTTGGCAGTAGATGACGATGAAGGTGCTGCAGCGGCAGCATGATGGTTGTGATGATTTTGCTGCTGCTGCTGCTGTTGCTGCTGCTGCTGCTGCTGCTGCTGCTGCTGCTGGGGCTGCTGGGGCTGAGGCTCCCGGGCGGACGGGGGCAGATTTCACAGTCTCGGTGCTGGGAAGGGGTTTGCGAGTTGACGATGCCGTCGGGCGCGGCGCTGCGTCATTCGACCCACTGGACGAATTTGGCTGCCTTTGTGCCTTCTTGGGATCGCCGTCGTCTCTACGCTCGGGATACATCTCGAAGTCCATCGTCTCGAGATCCTTGTCCTCGGCGTAGTTGGGGCGAGCCCTGCCGGTCCTGTTGCGTGAGCGGGTGCCATATGGCGATGGGCCAGTGCCAACGCCGTCCTTGGCGTCTGGCGGGTTCGAGAGCGATGAGGACGACGAGGACTGGGCCATGGGCTGCGACGTGGCGGCACCTCTGCCAGGCGCCATCGTGTCGACGTCGGCCTTATTAGACGACAGGCCGTTGGTGGAGGATGGGGAGGAATTTCTGGAATTCAGGTTTGGGGTGGAATTCTGGGATACGTCCTTGGAGGAGGCAGCAGTGGTGAGAGGAGGAAGAGATGTGCTGTCTGTGCTGCTGGCAGCGGCTGGTTGGGATTTAGGAGCCATGGCGTGAGTGAGTGTGTGTGTGACTGCGGACTGGGGACGGCAGACGCCGTAGTCCTTTTTGGGGGGGAGGAGGGGAGTGGGATTGGGGCGATGGGGTGGTAGGGGGTGTTGGGATTGGGAAAGAGAGTGAGGGAAGAAAACGAAAGCGAGGCGCCGACCCTGTGTAGTGTAGTCGGCGCCGCGGAAAAGGACGGGCGGCAGGAAGGAGAACCACAAGAGTAATTTACGAGATCAGCGACAGGATATAGGTTGACCTGGCAGGGAAATCGACGAAACGAGTTCCGTGGGGAAGATGTGTTGGGGGAAAACCCTCTCTGGGCAGGTGATGGGGAGAGGGAAACTTAAATAAAAGATAAAAGAAAGACGGGTGAGATTGTGTATGGGCGACGGTGAGGACGGCGAGAGAAGGTTATGGAGGAAGAACGATATAGGGTGGGAATGGGGAAGAGATGAAAAGGGCAAGGCAGGCATGGGGGGTTAGACCAGGATGGATTAGGTAAGGTAGGTAAGGTAGACGCAGGACGTGTCGAGTGAGTCCCGCGATTCTCTTGGTCCAGAAATAAAAATTGAGGTAAAAGGCGAGGCGAGGCGAGACGAGGCAAGGTCAGGTCAGGTCAGGTAATGTTGGGTTAGCCGTTACTAAGTGTGTGAGGTGCAGCCGCAGGCCGTGGCTCAGGTTGAAAAAAAAAAAAAAAAAAAAAAAAAAAAAGGGAAAAGAGGGCGGCGGCGGGAGGTGCGAGGAAGGAGGGTCGAGATTGTGAGATGATGCAGGTAGAAGAAGATGGACGACCAGGGCCCAAAAGCCCAGGAAACCAGCCCAGCCGGGGCAGCACAGCAAACCCACCGTGTGCAGTGACAGCCAGTCTTCCGCCCTCCCTCCCCTAGTCATCTACTATGTACTATGCACACACATACAGCGATCTAATAGTCTGTACCATACATAAAGGCACACGCACACACTGTCCAGAACCTGCTTCCCCCACCTGATGATATATTTGGGGAGGGAAAGCAGGGTCAGGGAAGCGAGATGGAGACTACTACTATGATACCATATAGAGAGGAGATGGAGAGAGAAGGAGAAGGAAAAGAAAACCTTTATTGAGGGGGGGAGAGGAAGGGGAAGGGGGGAAGAGGGGGGGCGGACCCTATAGATCAAAACATGCCACGAACCGGCCGAAAAAGCGAAAGGCCAGAGCCAGACAAGAGACCAGGGACGGGCGAGAGAGAGAGAAGGAAAGAAGAGAGAGAGAGAGAGAGCAAGAGATGGGATGGAGACGTCGCGGTGGATCTGACTGACATGGGTGACATGCTCGAGCCAAGCCATACGCCGCCTCTGCACAAAGGCTACCCCAGCAGACAGCGGACAGGGGCCCTGACTTTGCACCTCATGTCTCCTCAAGTACCCAAGACCTTGTCCCCATGCTGCCCCAACCTGACGTGGGCTTTCTGCCGAGCCCTGGGAGGGAAAAGGACGACACGCCTTGAAATGCCCGCCCACTCCCCCATCCATATCAAATTCTTTTTTTCCTGACGACCACCATCCGCAATGACGGAATCCGATCTTGCACAGCACCATCTATGTGGATCCCGAGAAGATGCATAACATCAGAGGTCATTTGCGACCAACATAGTAGGAGGGGAGAGCATGTCGCTGATTGACTTGTACAAGCCTACATCCCCAAGGTACTTAGGTAGTCAGTCTTGTCTGCCCTCAGCAAGACCATGCCGCGGGAGGGCTTCAGGGAAGAACCAGCCTGCCTGGAGGGAGGAGATCCCTGGGAGCAGAACGCGACAGATGGGTTCCCCCAGGAGGAGGTCGCTACTAAGCAAGCCATCATGCCTGCGGAGCTGAATTTTCGTTCTTTTGGTCTTGATGGCCAACGAGAGACAATGTGATTGAAATGAGGGGAGGAAAGAAGAAGGGAAAAAAAAAAAAAAAAGAGGAAAAAGCTTGTCTGCATAGTGGAATAGTAGTCTGATTAAGATGCAGTCTAGATCAGGAGGAGGGTTGGTGACGATATGTATGCTAGAGAGGGCATCTTATCCGATATGTCTGGAGAGGGATGCGAGGCCGCGAAAGAAAAGAAATGACACCGGCCGCGGTGTCCCACACAAACCAGAAACTTCCATCCCCCTCCCCCTCCCCCTTCAGCAACAACACGGCAAGATGGATGACCCACAGATCTGGGACACACACGACCACCATAGTACTACACACACCCGCTGACTCCATCACCCCAGCACGAGGAACATTCTAGGGACCTCCTACTATATCATGTGAGGAGATTGAAATGTGTGACTCAACCTTGGGATGTTCTTTGCCTGGATTGATCACTGGGACCTAGGGTTTGCGAGAGGGAAGCAACGCAGTCCTCTCGCACCTTGGATGTGGCACCTGAGCAGGGTTGGGCAGGGTCGTGTTGGGGCTCCCACCCCCGGCGCGCCCAGTTGGCTGGAACATGCGGAAAGATCTTGAGCCAGTGTGCAGTCAGTGTGGGCGGCACCTTCGCAACAGACTTCGGTACGTATCCCCATGTACCCGCAACCTGTCCTCTACATTGGTTCCTTCCCCCTTCTTCTCTACTCCCCATGTGGGACCACCCACGCCCAGGCAGGTTCGGCATCCTCCCTCACGTTCGACCAAGCCCAAGCAGCCGAGAGGTCTTGTCGCCTCTTGTGTGTGCTGCTGCATCTGGTAGGTGTGGTGTACGACTACTGCTAGGCAGGGCCAATGTTCCTGAAAAGATCGTTTCCCTCCGCCCATCGCTCATTTGCTGGGTATCGCCCCTGCGCCCAATTGTACATGTCATCACCTCACCTCTCGCGCCTGTCAGCCTGCCGCCTTGTGACGACCTGCCATCACACACCCGCACACGCTTCTCCTCCGCCGCCGCCCCCACTCCCTTCCCCCTTCCCTTCCCCCAAAAAGCCATCAGCCGTGTACGAGGTCTCTGTGACCGGTGTCAGTCATCATCCTAAGGGCGTGATACCCGGCTACGACGCCTTGAACAAAAGAAAAAGAAAACGAAAAAAGGTGACGGGGTACGCGCTGCGTGACCGTGCTCGCGGTGTTGGCGGATGGCGCAGAGGAGGCACACGTTTTTCTCACGTTTGCCAGCGAGGATCTTATGCTGAGAGGGACAGGGAGACGGGGGGTGGAAGGGGGTCAGCAGCAGCAGCAGCAGCAGCAGCAGCAGCAGCAGGGAAAGAACAAGAACAGGGAAGAATGGGCTGCGCATTCCATGTGTTGAAGTCGCGGCAATGGTGGCTGCCACATTCGGCGATCTCGCCCTCCTCCCTAATCATCCTAAGCCCAGCAGCCAGGGTCGCAGCAAAAACCACCACCAAGCAGTGCGGCCGCGATGCATGAAATCTACCCTATATAGTACCACTACCAGGTGGATCCTGAAGCACTAAAAAAGGGTCGAAAGGGCCACACCTCAGGAGCCCACAACTCCCGTGATCTCCAAACCCGCCTACTACTTCGTAAAAGGCCTCTCTCCCTCTCCTATTTTCAACGCGCCCCGCCGTGTCGGATTTTGGTCTATACTCGCTGATTCCCCTGAGATGACGCTGCGGATTTTCAAACAAACCTAGCTTCTCTCTCTCGGCGGCTGGAATGACCACCTTGGAATGAGGACCAGTGCCGTCAAAAAGAAAGAGGTGCGGTGCGGTGCGCCTGGTGTCCTCTCACTGGCCGAACGCAGCAGAAAAGTCGTGTCGCTCCAAGCTTTTTCTTCTCTTTTGACTCGAGCATGATCCGGGATGCACTGACGTCGAGCTCTCTGGCTCTGCCATCGACTTGATCCCAGATTAGGAATCGGCCAAGAAATGGGTCGGATGGAACTGCCCGCCCTACTCGCCAGTCCCGTGTCTCCCGCGCCACACTGCCGAGGCGAATGTGCTCTCTCCCTTTTTCTTCATAAATTCACACAACACCTCTCGCCATGCATGACCTTTGTCATTTAAGCATTCATATGAAGACGAAGAAAAAATATAAAGGACAGTACAAGTCTGAAACCTGGACGGCAGGTCTTATACCTCTGTTGATACGACTGCGTGCACCACCACACGGCGATGTTATAGAAGCAGCACCGCCAGGCTCTGGCGGGTCCTAGACAAGATGACCCCCACCGAGATTCGTATCAGGGGTCTTGCAAGGTGCTGAGGTCGTCCTCACAAGCGGATCGATCCCTCAACTCACCTCAGCATTCTCTCGCCTCCTCGTCCAGGCTGGATCATCAACTTGAATTTTCTTTTCAGCACTACCTCGAGATTCAGGAATCCTACCAATTTCGAAAATGTAGGCGTTCTGCTCGAGTGATTGCCGGGTCATGTAGAGTCTCGCCGACGTTTTGTATCGCCGGAGCCGATACACTGACTGGCCCGACAGCCTACATGATTTATTCCTGATACCGCTGCATCCGAGCCGCATCGGTCTTTCTCGCATCTCTTTTCGAGACAAATCGCTCAAGAGATGTCATTTTTGATCTTATAGTCGTTGTGAAGCTTTATCTAGATGGACCGACTGCCACAACGAGCTCCCTGTGCTGCCACGTCCTGACGACAGGGCAGATCGAGGAAGGGATTGTCGTTCCTTTCGGCCATGCACGAACAGGGTATGTTCCCTTTTCCTCCGCATCTCGCAGCCCGCTTGGACCACTGCGGCTGCCCAACTGCGACCTCCTCCGTTCAGTACCACTGAATCTTTGCTCTCCTCACGACTCGAATGAGATGCCGTCTTCGCCCCAACTTTTGCTAGAGATTGCCCATAGGTTGGCACAATCAGCATGACCAGCCCTGAGTGTGCGCAGGTGATGGGGGAAGATTTAGTACCCAGGAGAAAGAGGGAGGGGGCAGCCTGCTAATCTTTATTGCTGCCATCCGTCCCCCCTTCTTTTTTCCCTCTCTCCTTTGCTTTCCCTAGCGGCAGGATCGTGATTATTTTTGGGGCAGAGCAGGGCAGACGACGGATGCTGCCAGCTGTTTCAAAGGTCAAACCCGACATTGGTCATCGCTTGGCGCCAGCAAGGGGTACCGCTGACAAGCCATTTTCCAATCACCACAGATGACTGATATCTAAAGTGCCCTCCTTCTACCTGGCAGTGCGTGACACGCCTGGGCAGCTGAGGGGGCGCTGTGGCAGTGGCATGCAGGAAATCTGGCCTGGACCGGAGAGCCTGATCCAGGGCTAGCCTCGCAAGAAGATTCCAAGCCGACAAAAAGAGAAAAAAAAAATTCCAAAAAAAATAAGGTCCAACATATCCTGGCGGCAATCGCTCTCTGCTGCGGCCAACACAAATGTATTCGCCACAATAAGCAATTGTCCACGTTTTTGGTCTCCACTTCAGAGCTTGACGATCTGCAGCATCTTTCCCGCACCTCCTTCCTTGGAACGTACTTTTCTCCGCCCCACCCCCTGGCTAGAGGCATCAAGGCGCTCTCCCTCCCTTGATGTGGTTGACATCTTTGCGTTTTCTGTTCTGAGAATTCTTGAGCTTGACAGCCATCTCTGGAGAAGAGTAGCTCTCACTTCGTCAAACGGCAGAGATCGGCTGGACGAACCTCGTCAACTGGCTAGAGCCCAACACTTGCATATTGGGGTGGTGTGGCGGGTGCCGGGGTGTTGTTGCGCAACACCAATGGTGCACCAAATTTCCAGGCAAAAAAAAACCAAGCAGCCTTTCATTGGCTGGCAACGTGACAGTCGAATCTCCAAAAGGACTAGAGACCCCAGGCCGTGTCGTCCCCCCTTCCCCCCTTCGCGCCAGGAAGGCCCAGAATGAGCTTTGTTGCCCTTTTGGGAGACCGGGTGGTCGACGAGGCATACAATAGTACGAAGATGAACGCTCGGGATCGTCTGGCATCAGATTTGCCTTTCACATGAACCGATGCGATAAAGAAAATACAGACTCGATGCGTGTGTGTCGTACTCGACAGCTGGTATGTCTCATGGCTCGAGGGTTCAGGACAAAGAAATAATGAATAGCAGCAGACAAAAGAAGTAGCGGCAGAGGGGGGGCAAGACAGGCCATAGCATGTACCATATTGACCGCAGTCCCCAATCATGCCACGGAGCACCGGACCGCACGAGGGGTCACGCCAAGGAGGGGGAACTGTCGGACAGGACACCAATCAGTCCACATTTTGACAGCAGATTCATTATATCCTGACCCGAAGCACAAAACTCTGTGATGGCTCTCCAAAATCCCGCCACCCGACAAAGAAATGAAAAAGAACAAAGTGGAGGGGGAGGGGGACACAGACGGACCTCACAACAGAGGATGAATGCTGTCAAGAGGACGACTAGCCAGAGCCTTTTAAAGGGGGCGCTAAAAGAGTCAGTGGCATCTGGCAAAAAAATCAAAAAATCTCCATCGCCATAGTACACGGGATTCATTGGCAGTCCCACGTCGCTATAGGATGATAGGAAACAGGGCCGTTTTGATGGCGGGTACCAGAGCTGCAAGCGCAGAGCCATCACTGAGAAGTGAGTATGCTTTACATTTAGCACCGCTGCGAACAGCACCCATGACACCCCCGGCAAAGAACCTTGTTGCCACCTTCTGCCAGGCCTGCGCGACAACATCACTATTATACAGGGAAGGATGAAAAGAGAAAAGGAAAGGAAGAAAGAAAGAGAGAGCCAGCACCGCGTCAGGAAGATGGGAGGTCCCAAGATACCCAAGTTGCTCCAAGGAAATCACTAGATCAGATGAGTATCTGAGCTTGGGGCAATACATAGCATGGAGTGCACCGAGTCTGCCGCATCAAGTTGGTAACATGGACGGCGACACACCCAACCGAAGCAGGAGGCGAACCTTTGGGACATTGGCTCTCTCGGGATCTACTCTGTACGGGGGTACATTGGGCACATGCACAGTACAGTACAGTACCTATGTACATTCTAGAGTACGGAGTACAGAGGTACTTAGGGAACCGCGGGAAAGGAAGGGGTCCACCCGCCTGGTCTGGTCCTTGTGGCGGATTGGACGAGGTTGATTTCCTTCCCTGCAGGGGTTGGGTCGCACCTGCTGGCCAATGAGCAGCTGCCTACATGCAGGGACCTTCCAAGCTCAGAATTCTCCCATCGCGGCAATGATCCGGGCGTTCGCCGTTGCTGATTACCTAAGGTAGCTAGCCTCAAAGCATCAACCTGTCTGGAAACCGCTTCCAAGGGGAAACAAATAAAAAAAATAAAAAAAGTAAAAGATAAAACCCCAACCAGGACAAAAGAAGGAGTATTTGCTCATCTTTGGCTTTTCGTGACGAGAACTCGTTGATACCATTCACTCTCATTTCTTGATTGATTGTTGTTGTTTTTTTGTTTTGTTTTCTTTCCTTTGGCTAGCTTATCGCACAATCCTTGACCACCGTCGCTCCCTGGCCGCGCCCTGATCCGCGGAACATGTGACACCGACCTGAAAGATGAGCGTGCCTTGTTTGGAACCCGTGTTTCTGATCTCGCTTGGCTCCGCCGGCAGCCCAGGAGGGGCTTGAGAATGGCTGGAAACACTGGCCCTTGGCATAAGACGAGTGTGCAGGCTGCACAGGAGCATCGGACGACGTACCAGGTCACCACCACCGCCGGCGCCGCCGGCGCCGCCGCCGGGGGACAGAAGCGTCAAGTCGAGGTCCCAAATGCATCACCTGGCGATGATCATCGGGCTGCGAAGAGGGTTGCCTCCTTTCGGACTGCTGCGTCTGTAAGCTCGGCACTGCCGACCCTCGCGGCCAGCGAGGTCACGAGATATCGGCCAGCGGCGACGACCCAGGATGGCGGCACCACCACCGTAAATGGCCTCTCTGAGTACTCACAGAGGAAGAAATTCCCCTCCACCCCGACGCCAGCCCATGATGCCCAGCTAAGGCTGTCTCATCCCGCCTACAGTCTCCCAGCACCGCTGGTGGCCAACCTCGAATCGCTCGGCATCAAGAGCATCTACCCCTGGCAGAAGCAATGTCTGCTGCAGCCGGGCCTCCTCCAGGGCAAGAGGAATCTTGTATATAGCGCACCGACCGGCGGCGGCAAGTCTCTTGTTGCAGACGTCTTGATGGTCAAGAGAGTGCTGCAGGACAGGGATGCCAAAGCCTTGCTGGTCCTGCCCTATGTCGCTCTTGTCCAGGAGAAGGTCCGGTGGCTGAGGAGCGTCGTCAGCGGCATCTCGAGGGAGACCATCACTGGACCGATAGACGACTGCGAGCGCCGGCTCTGGAGGAAACGTGCAGACGAGGACACCGTCAGGGTGGTGGCTTTTTCGGCGGAAGCAAGGTCAAGCAGACGTGGGCCGATTTCGACATCGGCGTCTGCACCATAGAAAAGGCAAACGCGCTCGTCAATGGCGCCATCGATGATGGTTCCTTTACCAAGCTCAAGGTCATCGTGCTCGACGAGCTCCACATGATCGACGACGACCACCGCGGTTACCTGCTCGAGCTCATGGCGACGAAGCTCCTCGCCCTGGACGATCATGTGCAGATCATTGGCATGAGCGCCACGCTCACAAACATCAAGCTTCTTGCGGCTTGGCTCCACGCGCATTTTTACGAAACCGCCTACAGACCTGTGCCGATTGAAGAGCACCTGGTCTACGATGGTAATGTCTATGCAGCCGAAACGACGAGCGGCTTGATCAGAGCCGCAACGCAGGCAACTGGGAGCCAGGGCCTGCAGACGAGGCCGGATGCCCTGGGCGTCGTGGCGCCATCTGCTGCAAAAGAGCTGCAGGATCCTGTGCTGAACTCAGTTGTTGCGCTGGCGTATGAGACAGCCCGCGCTGGCTATGGGGTGCTGGTGTTTGCGGGCAGCCGCGCTGGCTGTGAGTACGATGCGCTGATCATCAGTCGCGCCATGCCTCTTCTGAGTGAGATGAATGTAGATGCCCGGGAGAAGCGGGCAGGCCTGCTAGGAGACCTTCGGAGTCTGCCGGGGGCTAGACGTGACACTGGAGCAGACAATACCAAAAGGCGTCGCTTTCCACCATGCCGGGCTCACCATCGAGGAGCGGGACCTGATCGCCAGTGCGTACGGCTGTGGCGTGATTAAAGTCTGTGTGGCCACCTGCTCCCTGGCAGCGGGCATCAATCTGCCGGCGCGGCGTGTGATCCTCCACAATGCCCGCATGGGTCGCGATCTCGTGGGACCTGCCATGCTGCGCCAGATGAGGGGGCGGGCTGGTCGGAAAGGCAAGGACGAGGTCGGGGGAGACATACCTCTGCTGTCGACAGAAGGACCTCGAAGACGTCGAGGAGCTGATGCGAGCAGACCTGCCCCAGGTGTCAAGCTCTCTCTGCACCGACAAGCAGCGCATACAGAGGGCGCTGCTCGAGGCCATTGCTGTGCGGCTCGCCGCCAGCCAGGAGTCACTCGACGATTACATCCGAAAGACACTGCTCTACCACTCCACAGAGGCCGAGAGGATCCACGACCTCGTCCAGACCAGCCTCTTGGACCTGCAGTCGAGAGGCTTCATCGCCATCGATCAGTTTTCCAGCTACGAAGCCACGCAGCTCGGCAAGGCCATCGTGACCTCGTCGCTGGACCCCGAAGACGGCATCTTCATCCACGAGGAGCTGAAGAAGGCGCTCCGGGCTTTTGTGATGGATGGTGAGATGCATATCCTCTACACGTTCACACCGGTGCAGAATACGTCGGTCACCGTCAACTGGAAGGTCTTTTCCAACGAGATGGAGGGTCTGGACGAGAGCGGCATGCGGGTTCTTGGCTTTTTAGGGCTAAAGCCCACCGAGATCATCAGGATGTCGCGCGGGGGCACGATGAAGACCTCGACAGCCCAGGAGAAGCAGCTCGTCCGTGTCTACCACCGCTTCTACCTCGCCCTGCAGCTTCGCGATCTCTGTACCGAGATGCCCGTCCACCGTGTGGCGCAGAAATACGAGGTGCCGCGGGGGACTGTGCAGACGCTGGCGCAGACGTGTCAGGGTTTTGCGGCTGGCATGATCAAGTTCTGCGAGCAGATGGGCTGGGGTGTCATGGCTGCGGCGCTGGACCACTTCTCAGACCGCCTCAGGGCCGGAGCGAGGTCGGACCTGCTAGACCTGGCCAGGATCACATTTGTCAAGAGCAGAACCGCGCGGGTCTTTTGGGACAACGGGCTGCGGAGCGTGGCTGCGGTCGCGAACGCGGATCCCCAGGAGCTGGTTCCGATACTGATGCAGGCTCAGCCCAACAAGCTCCGTCTCGAGGCCAAGGACGAGGAAAAGTACAAGGAGAAGCTGCTCCACAAGGCGAATGCCATTGCAGACTCCGCAAACAGGCTCTGGCGTAAGTTTGATCTGGGCCCCTACGGGAATGAAAGTAAAAAAAAAAAAAAAAAAAGAAACTAATGGAAATCTGAGCCAGAAATCGAGCTGCAACAAGATGTCGATGAGGAGTGACGGTAAAGGATCCTCTGCAGGCCAAAAGCCCCGCTCAGGTATATGTCAAAAACTCGTATCGGAAGAAGCATCGACAAGCTGTTGTGTTCCATCGTGGTCCGCCACGGGTGGTGGTCCGTTGCAACACTCGGTGCCAATCAGCCTGCTGCTGGCTTTTTGGTTGGTTTTTTTTTTAAAAAAAAAAAAAAAAAAAAGAAATTGCTTTTCTCCTCACCACAGTAATTTCACGAAAAAAGTCAGTCTACCGATGGTGTGGTCTGTATCCTGCAACTTCCCGCAGCGGACCAGCCTTTGTGTCTCACCCTCAGCCACTGACTGAGGAGGTGTGTGGCCCAACATGGCCGCCCCCGCCTCCACCTGATGCAGGCCGGCTGCAACCCACCAAGATTCCCAGCAATGAGCGGAAAGGCAGTCATGCCGCCCCCTCTTTTGTTCAACCGGAATACATACTCTCTGCTGTTCACGCCTTTCCAGCCGTCAGCGAAGAGAGGCAGTGAGAGCGTGGCAGGGTCCTGCAGTGCACCACACCAGGCCACACGCACTCTCTCGCCGTTCCCGCAGACGCCGTCGGGGATATTGCATCATACTGCACCTCTTTTGCCTAAAACAGCTTCGCTACCACAGGTGATCACCTCACCTCAGTGCAGTTGCATGGATGGATGGGAACAAGCTCACACAAGTTACCGCGCAATCAAAACAACCCGACGCTGGACACAGCACACGCCACTTGACTTCATCAACGCCCAACGACAGCGCCGCAGCCTCATTTGCTCGTGCTTGCAGCCCAATGTTGCACCAGCGTACTTGGTTCTGCTGTGTGCTCCCGTCCGCCCGCCTCAAAATTCTTGGCAGTACTTTGCACTATTGATGCAGAGCTAGGTTTTGATGCAACATCGGCCCTCTGCCTGCTGCCTGCCTGCCTGCATGCCTGCATGGCGTACTTGCTTTTGTCTAGAGTCGTATTACTTTTTGCAACGCAAGTGGCCAGACCAACCCCCTCGCTTATACAGAACCGAACCCTTTTTTTTTTTCTTCTTTTCTTTTCCTTTCTTACAAACGGGTGGTCTCGGTCGCTACGGGGTCTCTGTGGAGCGTTCGTTTCTTGGGATATGGCCGCCAAAGCCCCTCCGCAACAATAACCTGCGAGTGTGGCGGCGGCTACCCGCCTCCCGTTCGTGTCAGATAGACAACAGCGCTTGCCTATGACAGCAGCAGCAGCAGCAGCAGCAGCATGATCACCACGCACCTCGTCATCCCTCCACAGGCCGTGCCGTGTTTTCCAGCTCAGGTTGCCACATTACCTGCCTTCGTGCGTCTCAGTCATAGGGGATCTTGTTGCTAGAAGCAGGGTTTCTCTGTCAGACACGACAGGAGGGAGCTCGGACGGCCTTAAGGCTCTCACGAGCCGCTCGCCATACTGTCACACGCGCTGTATACATGCATGTCATTCGGCCAGATGGTCGGTGTGGCTGGCTTGCTGCTTAGTTACCTTTCTGCCTACTAAGTACTTAGTAGTTACTTCTGCCAACACCCTCCCTCCTCTTCCCGCTGCCGGTTCCCGCCCTGCCACCTGCATCCAAGGAGATTGCTCAGCCTGCCTGAGACGTGCATGTGGGAACTTATCTTGCATTGCTCTTTTCCTCTCTTTCTGTTTTACTTGCTTCCGTATAATATCGCTTCTCGCCGTGTGCCGTTTGGTCCACAAAACCTGCGGTCTGGTTTCCTGCCTTTTCAACCATTGCTTACCCCCGCCTGTTCGTTCCAAAAGGGAAGAGAACAAAACCACTTTCCCCTCACACATCTTCCTCTCCACGCTCTCGGGCACTTTGGCTCACCGAACACACTTTTACTTGTTGATTTGGTTTTGTCGTTGTCGTCTTGAACTCGGACAAATAAGAAGGAGGAAGGAAAAAAAAAAAAAAAAAACTTACAAAGGAAGCAACGCAATCGTGCGGCATGGCGGGCCCGTCTGCAGGAAACGGAGAGGGGTCTTCACGGAGGAACAACGGGAGGGACTTTACCCTGTTCGATGCCATGCAGGCTCCATCGACGGCACCAGACATCCGGGTGCTGGACAAGATGCCGGAAGGACTAGAACCGGAAGAGACCTTGGACTATAAGGAAGACTTGTGGCTCACTACTCACGATGGGTATTCGCAAACAATTCCTATGCGTCCTGGAGATTCTGACTGACAACTTGCTGCTGCAGGCGATATAGTTCTCCGATCATCCCCGTCCGCGTCGGTACTGCACCGCATCAGGAGGTCTTCCAGGTGGGTTTTACTTTCCAAACTCCGCACACACACACACAGACACAGAGAGAGAGAGAGAGAGAGAGAGAGAGAGAGAGAGAGAGAGAGAGAGAGAGAGAGAGAGAGAGAGAGAGAGAGAGAGAGAGAGAGCGAGTCTGGCTCCAATCACGAGCGATTACTTTGCTCACATTGTTGACCAGGTTCACAAGAATGTTCTCCTCAAGTCTACATGGTTTGAGAAAGCACTCTGCGGAATGTTTGCAGAGGCGGCGGCCCAGTCGCTCGACCTCCCAGAGGAGGACCCAGCCATCTTCCACTTCCTCGTCGCCTACCTCTACGAAGACAAATACGTCCCGACCAAGCCTCTGTCTAGTGCGCTCGGTGGTGCAGACGAGGGCAGGGCCAAGGGCAAAGACAAGGGCAAGGGCAAAGGCAAGGGCCCGGCGCATGCCGACTTGATGTCCTTTGTTCCAGACCCCGTGATCGAGATGTTTAGCGATGATGATGATGAGCTCAGCGACGGCGTCGGCCCCCTCGGCAGCATCGAGACCGAGCTCAGCGGGGTCGAGCCCAGGGCGAAGACGAGCGGCCGGGACAGAAGCACCCGGGCGAACACCGGCCAGAATGTTCTTGTCCGCAGTGCACTAGAGCTCCATGTATCGCGTGCGGACACCAGAGCGGACTGGATGCGCTCGCCATGATGAATTTCCCGCACCACCAGCCTCCACCGGTTCTGCCTGTGGATATCCCCGGCCAGGAGTTTGGCCGCCACGCCCGTCGAGTGTTCGACGCCCAACCTGGGTGGCACAACCCGGACATGTCGCAGCAGCCCTCTGCGGGCGACGAGGACAAGGAGCTGGCGCGGATCCGGGGCGAAGACATGCGCACGTGGCTCCTGACGTACGAGCTCAACATCGACGTGTACATCTGCGCCAACAAGTTCCTGCTCGACGGGTTCAAGCACAAGGTCGCCCGCGCCATGATCGACATGCTCGAGGCGGCAGGCCAGAGCGCCGCGCAGGTCGAGGTCCTCTGGCTCTGCACCAAGCTCTACGAGGGCGTCGGCCAGAACGACACCCTGCTGGCCATGATCTTTGCGCGCGTCGGGTTCCTGCAGACGAGGCTGTGGCAGAGGGCGCCCGCCCAGACGCACCGGTACCTGACCGAGAACCCAGAGATCAGCGCCCTGATCCTCAAGGAGATGGCCGTGCGGGGCGAGTCGGACCTCTCCTATGGACTCCCGAGCATGGAGAGGATCACGAGCCCTAGGGGCCAGGGCCAGGGCCGTTATCAGGTCTCTGTTCGTGTGAACAACCGAGACGGTCGCCAAATGGCTCGCACATTCAGGTACTGAAAGGGGAGCAGCAACAGGTGCATGGTTGATGAGAGATTCTGGTGTGTGTGTGTGTGTGTGTGTGTGTGTGTGTGTTTTCAGAGTCTGAAAGAGAGTCTTTGCGGACAGGACAGGTTAGGACAGGACAGGACAGGACAGACTGACCAGCTTCATACGAAGGAAGGTTTTATTGGATGAGAGGGTGCTTGAGAAATCCACGGCCGAGTCCAATAGAAAGGAGAGAAGGCCATGGACGTCTGTTGTCAAATACATTCGGTTATAATTAATAGCAGAACCCGAGCACACAAGCTTAGGAGCATCCTTTTAACCGTGCCCCTTGGAAGCGTCACCAATTCTCCTCCTCCTCCATTGCCATTGGTGGACTTCCAAAACGAAAACGCTTGTCCTCCTGCTGTACTAGTGATGGACTTTATTTCTGCCCTGCATCATGCAAGCTGTTCCTGTTCTCCTCTCACCACCTCCACAAATTTCCCAGACAGCTTCTCCCCCTTCCATCTTTCTTAACACTCCGGGGGAGAAAGAGCATGCAGATGGCCCCCACTGTGTCGATCCACATCGTCACCGACCCTTGGGGTAGAGACCGATGTCACTTTGCACCAGCGAGCCGGTCCTAGATATGTCTTGTGTCGGCTTCGTCTTCCGCATCCTCGGTAAATCTCATGGATGGAGCGCGTCGAGCCCACCGGAACATTCAACCCGAAGTAGATGAAATAAAAAGATGAACACTTTCCCCTTGCCTGACCAGCAAGTTATCATGAAGAAATGGCTCCTTCCTCCCCCTCCTCCCCAACCTCAAGCAGGCCTTTACGATGGCTTCACTTCGCTCCCTCCTCCACGCCCTCCTCCACCTCCACCTCTTCCTTCTCCTGCCCACCGCCGTCCTCGCCCAGCAGGAAGAACTCCTCGCAACCCTAGACTATGGCACCTTCCAAGGCGCCTACTCGTCCACCTACAACATAACCTACTGGCAAAAGATCCCCTTTGCCGCCCCGCCCCTCGGCCCCCTCCGGTTCCGCGGCCCGCAACCCCCGACCCCCTCCCCAACGGCACCGTCTACAACTCCACCCAGACCTTTGACATGTGTCCCCAGCGCACCGTCAACGGCTCCGAGGACTGCCTGTACCTGGGCCTGTACTCACGGCCCTGGACTGCTGCTGCTGCTGCTGCGGCGGCGGCGCTAGGGCAACAGGCCTTCCCCCTCCGGCCTGTCGTGGTTGTGTTTTATGGCGGGGCTTATATCCAGGGAGATGCCAGCTTCTCGATCCCGCCGAGTGCGTATCCTGTGCTGAATGTCTCAGACGAGACGGATTTGGTGTTTGTGTATGCGAACTACAGGACGAATGCGTTTGGGTTCCTGCCGGGCAGAGAGATTGCGGCGGATCGGAACGGGAGTGATCTGAATCCTGGGTTGTTGGATCAGGATGCTGCTATCAGGTGTAAGTAGTCAAAACATTTTTGTCTTCCCTCCCCCCCCTTTGTTGTTCATGTTTCTTGATAAGGACAAGGATCTGACAAAAGACCACAGGGACCCAAAAGTACATCTCAGCCTTCGGAGGCGACCCAGACCAAATCTCCATCTGGGGCCAGTCCGCCGGCGGAGGCAGCGTAGTAGCCCAGGCCATCGCGAGGGCCGGCCTCCCAGAAACAACCCAGAACACGCGGCCGAGACTCAGGCGAGCCCTGGCGTCGAGCCCCTTCTGGGTCAAGACGTACGACTACGACGCGCCCCAGGCCCAGGCCATCTACGACAGCTTCAGCACGCTGGCAGGGTGCGGCACGGGGCCGGGCAGCCTGGCCTGCCTCAAGAGAGCCGACGTGCAGGCCCTGCGCAACGCGAGCCTGGTGGTGGACGCGAGCCACACGTACAACACGAGCAGCTACACGTGGGCGCCAGTGATTGACGGGCGGTTCCTGACGATGCGGCTGAGCGAGGCCAGCGACAAGGGGCTGGTGAGCATGGACTCTGGGTGGGGCATGTACAACACCCACGAGGGCCAGAACTTTGTGCCCCCGGGCTGGCGGATGCCGACAGCACGGGCTCCCCGCCCTTCAACTCGAGCCTGGCTAGCTTTGACGGCTGGCTGGCGGGCTACCTGCCCGACCTGTCCGGGCCCGACCTGGAGAGGGTCAAGGAGCTGTACCCCGAGGACGGGAGCAGCGAGCTGGTCCCGAGCTACAACACGACGTATATCCGGGCTGGGCTCATCTTTAGGGACTCTGTGCTGGCCTGTCCTGGATACTGGATGGCGGGCGCGGCACCCGAGGCCAGTTATCTGGGCGAATACTCGATCTCGCCTGCGACTCATGGTTCCGATACCGAATGGGTGCGCTGTCCTCCTCTTCCCCCTCCCATGACCTGATGATGACAAGCCGGAAGGAAAACATCAAATGCTGACCTTGAACAACATTTCTTCAGTGGAACACAATCAGCTCCGTGCAAAAGACCGAGCCAGAGATCTACGAGGGCTACACCGGAGCCTTTGCCTCCTTTTTCATGACAGGCGACCCCAACGCTATGAAACTGACGCCCAGCAACGTCTCGGGCGTGCCTCCGCTCTCGTCGGGCCAGGAGTTCAACATCAACGCTGATGGCTTTGCCCATGTCAGGCTGACGCAGTTCAAGACGCGGTGTGACTTTTGGAAGAGCGTGGCCGCCAAGATTCCTATATAGTGTGAAGGAGACAGTGTATCGAGAGTATATAATAAGGATATATACCATAGATATGATACATACATACATACATACATATCCACCGAGGCCTGTGGATGACAGCAATGCGCTGTTGGCAGTTGGGAGGTCACTGGGGCTTTACCAGCCATAGTAGCCTCTCGCCATCTAGAAGCATACATGCCCCTTTGAATTGTGACTCTGATGGAGGTGGAGGATTGGGCGCAGGAATGGTAAACTTTTTAGTCGATGGAATCCTCCCGCACTGTCACGACATTTGTTTTATCAGCAGCTTGCACACACACACACACACACACACACACGTCACGTTACAGATTTTGGTTGGAAAAGGTTGCTCACGTTTGAAGAGCTGCGACAGGACCTCGTCTGAGCGGGCTCGGACCGCATTGTGATACACTGGTGGTGCTCTTTATCAGTAATGACGCTCGATCCATGCAGAGAATTCCTCTCTCTGCTTCAGCCTTGGTGCTTTGGAAAGAAATGGGGGAGGGGGTACAGCCATACTGATATTGGTTTCAAAGGTCTTGATGCCGTTGACCTTGGTGGTCGTCTCCTTGGCCAGGCCATAGTCCACATACATGTCCTCGATGTAGGTCGCAGCATAGACGGGGACCGTGTTCCTCCTGAGCTGTTCCTCGTCGTAGAGATGGTCCCACCGGTCGTGCCGGGCGAGCATCTCGGCGGCCTCCCTCATCCTGACGAGCTCCGGGTAGTCGTGGAACATGAAGGGGAAGATCATCTCGCCCGTGAAGCACAGCGGGGCCGTGTCGCCCGCAAAGGCTGGATAGTCGAAGCCGTGGTTATCGGCAGAGAGCCAGCGGAAGTGCTCGAGCTCCTGTCCCACCTGCTGCGCCGCCCAGCCCGACGCGACCCCGCTCTTGTAGCAGTAGATGGCCTCGTGCAGGACGGCGTAGATGGGGCTCGTGTCAAAGGGCAGGTACGTCTCGAACTGGTCCAGGGTCGGGCGGGTGAAGAAGCCGTACTGGTCCAGGTCCATGCCCATGCGCAGGACCATGCTGTGCACGCTGTCAAGGCCGCCGTGGAAGCCAAACATGCTGCCGATGGTGAGCAGGCGCCTTGCCGTCAGCCTCCCGCCGCCGGGAAGCCGCACGCCGTCCTCCTTGGCGTGGAGGTAAGAGGCAATCCTGCGGACGGCGGCGACGTCCTCTGGATACTTTTTATAGTAGGCCATGTTGCGCTCGTAGACCTTCTTGAACGTGGCCTGGTAGACCTCCCTGGGGCCCCTCGAGGTGGGCGCCAGGCCGCCTGTGATCCAGACATCGCTCAGGCCCTCGGGGAACTTGGACAGGTACGACAGGCAGACGAAGCCGCCAAAGCTCTGGCCGAAGATGGACCACTTCCTCTTGACTGGGTCGGCAACCCCGGCCGTGAGGTAGCCGCGCACGGCCTCGAGGTCCCGCACGTTGTTGTCCTGGCGGAAGTGCTTGAGGTACTCGAACTGGTCGCCGGCCTGCTGGGGGATGGTGTCTGCCGTGACTGGCGTGCTGAGCCCCACGCCTCTGTAGTCAAGAAAGAGGATCTGGTAGCCCTTGTTGAGGACGAAGCGGGTGAGAGGCGAGTCCTGAGGCTCGGGATTGCCGAAGCCAGGGCCGCCCTGCAGGTAGACCACTATAAAGAAACAGTCAGTTTGGGCGAAGACAAATCATCATCATCGTCGTCGTCGTCGTCGTCAGCATCATCATGAAATGGTTGGACCTACTCCACGGTCTCTGGGCTGTGGGCTGCTCGAGGGCAGAAGCGGAGGCCTCGTACTTGGTGGCTGATCTTGCAAAGAGCTGAATGTCGCCGTCCTCAGGATTGCGATAGTCCTTGGGGACGGAGAACAGATACTCCGTCACCAGAAATGGTCCTTGTGAATATACAAGTACAAAGTTCAGTCAATCGCATTCTTGGCAAGGACACAGTGGCTGATTGGTTCTGCTGTGCTCACCTGGAACAACATGCTTGGCGCTCCTGATCAACCTGGCAGCGGGGATCGCAAGTGAGGCCATATTGATGCTATCACGACGGGACTTGAATATTCAAGAAACAACACAGACGAGAAGCCCAAGATAAGAGGATCCGATCCCAATTCGTAAAGCTGTGCTGGGTAATTTCATCGATTGACAGTGAGATGCAGTTCTGGAGCAAGACGATATGTTATGTCCACGAGTAAAGGACATAGAAATAAGTACTCCTTTGATTGCCTGGACCGTAACGTATCATCATATGCCGCTGCTACATAGCACAGTACTCACGGCGAGGAGTCGAGCAAGAGGAGAGGTGCAGTGTGTGTGGATGTGTGTGGGTGGGGGTGGAAGGAAGGAAAGGAGACTGCCACTTGCTCAGAAGCGGAAGCATGGTCCGGCAGACAGCGCATCTACGGAGTATCCTTCGACCAGGCAAGCACTATTAATGCGGAAAAACACTGAATGCAGACAGGTGATATTCTTGCTCAAATCATCCTACCTAGTACTCACGAACCATGCTGCTCCAGACACGCATCCACCCACTGCAGACAGTGAGCAAGAAAGAGGATGGTGGTCTTCATCGCCGTGGTCCCTGTGTACAGTACTATGTTAGTAGTGCGTACTGCCGCTATAGCATGTATCTCCTCAGGCCCTACAGCACTGTGTGGTACAGGTTAGGGGGCGGCATTTCAGGCCCCCATCCGGCATCGGCCTGCAGTAACACGACACATGGGGAAAAGCCCCAAAGCAAAATTTCCATGCAAAAATTCCCTTTCTCCCCAATCTCGTTTATTTTCCAACACAACAACAACAAAACACCAGCCTTCTCCCATGGCCACCGGTCTCTCCCACAGCGCCCCTGCTGGATGAAAAACCACAAGAGCACCAATGTGCTCCACGTCGGTCCTTTTTCTCTCTCCATGTCCAGCTGGCCGCCATGGATATGGACTCGCCCCAGCTGATCCAGAAGTTGGTTGAGTCCTTCAGCGCTGTGGCCAACGAGCTTCAGACCCTGACCGACCGCAAGACCATTCTGGAGCACAAGCTGCGCTACGCCCATGAGCAGGTATGCTTTTTTTTCTTTTCTCTTTTTCTCTCTTCAATGTTTCATTACTATTCTTTTCTGGCCCTGCTTTCATGATGAACAACCTTTAGCTCTAGATCTGCATTGAACTGTCTTCTCGGCAGTTCTTGGAGACAACCTCTTACCACTTGTCTGACTACTTTTTTTATTCTTAAAAAAAAAAATCCTATTTCGGGGCCCTGCTTAGCTGCAGCATCCACACACACCCACCTGACCCTGACACCCTCCCTCTCTTTCGAGACACCCCTGCGGGTTTACTGATCATCATCCTCCCCTCACTCCAGTATCAGGCCTTGGCCGACAAATACGCTCCCTGTGCTCCCGACGTCGCCGAGACCATCGCGAAGCTACAAATCCCACCACCAACTCCGACATCCGCCAGTTTTGTCCCCCTCCCCAGCCGTCTCGGGTCCGACAGCTCACAGGCCCAGCTCGCCCTCTTTATCCGCGAGGGCAGAAAGGTCGCCAGCCAGCTGCAGGTCCTGGCCGACGCGGGCAGGGCTGCCACGTCCACCCGCGGTGGTGGTACCTCGACCAGGATGACCTCGGAGCAGTCGACCGTCCTGGAGAAGGACTTTACCGTGGAGGGCAAGAAGGGCCACCTGCAGTGTCCATTCTCCGCAGTCAAGCAAGAAGCAGCAGCCGCCGACGGGGACGCAGACGGGGCCGGCGATCATCCCACCCCACACCCGGCTGGCGACCCGATCTGCGCCGCCATGCTTGACGGCTCGCCTGATCCCGCGACGAACGGCGCAGCGGCCAAGTGCCCCATCAGATACATGGACAAGCACTCGCCCGAGGAGATTGCCCGCTATGTCGAGAAGCACAAGCACGAGCTGCCCAGGAGCCACGAGGTCTGCCTGCGGAGGAACCAGAGGACCGAGGACCAGATCCGAAAGCTCGACGCAAAGTATGGCAACATCGTGTCCATGATCGAGGACCTCTCCCACCTGCACGCGCCCATGCTGCCAGAGCCCGACCGCAGAAAGGCGGAAGATGATCGCACGTCGGACCGTCGTGTCAGCGACTGGGCCCAGAACGTCAGGGCGAGCGTAGCCACCGACGAGCTGACGGGTGGTGGCGTGACCGAGGCCGAAACCACCCCTGTCGAGGGGGAGGACCACGACCTCGACCGCACCGGTCACTTCGACCGCCCGCTGAAGGAAGTCCGAGTCGGCGAGAGCCCAAGCAGGCCATGGGGCATCTCCGTCCCGATCCCGCCGCCAGACGACGGGGCGGAACGAGCCACCTCCCCTCCCGCGCCCGTTCGTATGCCCTCCTCTCCAGTGCCTGCCGACACATCCAAGGCGGCGCCGACGACTGCGCGACCATCCAAGTGTCCCTTTGACCACACCAAGATGCGGCTGGATGGTCCGGGTCTGTCCGAGTTCCCCAAGATGGATGTGCATCAGCATCACAACCACAACCCGCCGCCACCACGACCTACCCAGGATAAACAACATCATCAACAACAACAACAGGCTGCAGGCCAGCACTTCCCTACACCTCCTCCAAGGTTCCCTGCACCTCGGGACCATCCACAGCCGCCCGCACCCCCGACAGCCCTCCTACCTCTCATCAGCCAACCTTTATCAACATGACCGGCGGCACCACCACCACCACCACCACCGGCGGCGGCTCCAACAAGGCCGCTGGACCCTCTGCAGGCGTGACAGTGCCCCAGATGGTCTTCAACGGGCCTGTTTTCATCGGGTACAACATGGAACAGGCGATTGAGTTTATGCAGCATTTCCAGGGTGGCCAGCAGCAGCAGCAGCAGCAACAACAACAACGATGATGATGGTCTTTTTTCTTTTCTTTTCTTGGTTAATGTATGATCTGCATTGTATTGTGAGCGAGCGAGGGCGTTATTTCTACACTACTTGAAGGGGTTGACTGGCTTGGCGTTGGGTGACTTTGTGGTTTTATTGATAGGGTAACTTCATTAGTACGCACGTTTAACGTCCGCCGTGACAGGATCGTCAGAGTATGCAATGAATTTCCTCTACAATGTTCATACAATTGACTGACCTGCCTGTTTATGGTCACTGAATTCTGCCATTTTCTATTCATGTATAATGATACAAGTCAAACCTCTTCTATCGTAAAGAGAGCTCTCTGGCACTCTTTGTCTCTCTCTCTCTCTCTCTGTCTCTCTCTTCTGTTCGCCGTGTCTTGTCTGTCAGTCAGTCTTATCTTGATTCTTTAGCATCATCAATCTTTTCTCCCGCCTTTGCCACCCACAGCCTCTTCCTCGTCCCTATACCCCCCGTCCTCATCTCCCCAGCCGTCATCCCCGGCCGTGTCCCACAGCGAGATGTCATCATCATCCACCATGAGCGCAGCCGCGTCATCCGGATTCATCAGCCTGGCATCCTCCGCCCCGGCAATAGCCGCCTCCTCGTCCTCGTCCAGATATTCTCCTCCTGCTCCGACGCCGCCACCTCCTCTCACCCCTGCCCTCGAGCGGCCTTCCGGTCTCGGCGTCCTCCCGGGCCAGCTCCTCGGCGCGCGCCATGGTGCGGCGGTAGATGAAGTAGCCGACGCCCATGCCGACGAGGGCGCCGACGAGCATGGAGAGGTAGTTGACGAGCCTGTCGCCGAAGCCCATCTCGTCGCCGCGCTCGGCGAGCAGGGCGAGGCGGGACCCGATGAAGACGTGGACGAGCAGCTTGGGGGAGGCGAGGGCGGTGGCGAGGGCGAAGCCGGGGGCGCGGATGGAGGGGACGGTGGCGAGGAAGCCGTTGGACAGGCTGTAGGGCAGGGGGCAGAAGCGGACGAGGGCGAGGACGCCTAGGCCGTCGCGGCGGAGGACCTGGCCGAGGGCGACGAAGCGGTGGTCGGTGCCGACGAGGCGGTCGACGTAGCCGGAGAGCACGGTGCGGCTGGCGGCGAAGGCGGCGGCGGAGCCGGCGACGGTGGCGGAGGCGACAATGGGCCAGCCGAGGGGGAAGCCGTAGACGAAGCCGGCGACGGTGCAGGCCGTGCTGTAGCCGACGAGGGGCGGGAAGGCGACGAAGAAGGTGAGGACCCAGATGATGAGCCAGCCGCCGGGGAGGGCGCGCCACGAGACGGCGATGGGCGCCAGGAGGGTGAAGAGGCGGTGCGAGAAGATGAGGAGGGTGATGGACAGGGCGAGGACGAGCACGGCGCCGGCGAGGGCGAGGAACTGCTGGGTCGGGGACAGCCCTGCGTAGACGGTTATGGAGTGGTTGTAGAGGTTGCGCGCGGCTGTTATGGAGGTGGAGACAAGGGCGGCGAGCTGGGAGCGGAGGTCCGTGGGCGCCGCCGCCGCGCCGGAGCGGCTGCGGCTGTGTAGGCTGTAGGGCGCGGAGAGGCGCCGGGCGGATGTTGAGGATGGGGTTGTGGAGGCGCGGGCCCAGGGCGCTGCGGGTGTTGGGGGCGCGTCGTGCTCATCGTTGACGTCGTCGCGGAACGGGGCGTGGGAAGAACCCCTCGGGGAAGGCGGCGAGGAGGAAGACAAGGAGGAGGAGGAGGAGGGTGTCTTGTTGAGTGGTGATGGGGAAGCGGACAGGCCGGCTGCCGCGGGTTGGTGATGGTCGGCTGGCATGGTGCTGAGCGGTCGGGTAGAGAGCTTTCTGTGATCAAGTCTTTGATTAGCCTCTTCTTGCTTTACTCACGGGATCTGCTGGATTGACTGATCCATACCTCAAGGTCTCCTGTCGTAACAGCACAGCCCGGGAAGCTGTGTCAGGTTTTTGGAAATAGTAGCAGTACAAGAGAAGCTAACTCCCTGTAGCCATCAGGACCAGAAAGAAGAAGGAAAGAAACAAGAATAAAAAGTTATATATCGTGTTGTTGGGCTGAGCCCGATTGGAAGCGGTTGTTTCTTCTTGCCTCCTTTCTTTTCTTGCTGCCTCTCTTTTTCTCTCCTTTTGGTTGATTGTCGGGCTGAATTGAATTGGGTTGAAGAAGAGAGAGGTGACGTGTGAAACTGTCTGAACAGAAAGTAATACTAATACGGCAGCTGTAGTGCTCACTAGTGGGGGTTGCTGGAAGGTGGTGGTCGAGGCGCAGCCCGCAGTGGCTGAGTACATATACTATGTAGGTACTTGCTGTAAGTACTGTACTTACTTAGTATGCACTACGTAATAAGCATCAGCACCTGGCCTCAAACAAAACAGGGATCCCTGCCCTCATTCTCTCTCTCTCTCTCGATCTCTAGTAATCCAGAGAGAGGGACAAAATTTCAAGGCCAATTCATGATGTTTTATTTTGTATTTTGGTATTGTGAGAGAGGTTGGGCGCAGAGAGAAAGAGGTACTGTGCAGAGGGCGGCCCAGGTCCTAGTTGGTGTTGCTGTTTCACGGGGTCCGTTTTGAATTGTCGCAGGCCCGTTCCCCGAGCCAGGCCATCTTTCCGTGACCCGAAGAGAGAACAATGATACTCCGGATATTAATCAGTTGGGAACTCTGCACCCTGCATATGGCCGATACCAAATCGACTCATCTGCCCTGGTAGATGCAGATATGTATGCAGGTGCCTTGCATCTTTGTAGTATAGTAGTATTTTTTATGCACAAGGAGGAGCCCGCCCAGGCACCAAGGCTGGCTGGGGCGAGTCGAGACCGATCCAGGGTCTCTGCTGCTATCAATACCAGCGGGTAGATCCCCTGAATCTGATCGACAAGGTCTCGACCCAAGACGGGGTGGTGGTTAAGGTGGGTGTTGCTGTACTATGACATGTGTGTAACTTTGGTCTGCTGCATTCTTTGGACGCCGCCAAGACGACCGACCGTCTCTCTCTCTCTCTCTCTCTCTCTCTCTCTCCGTGGTCTGTCGACGTCGTCATCATTATCAGGCACGTACTGTGACTTTAACTTTATTCTTACGTTCTTTGTCTTAAGAGTTTCTTCTCTTCTTCTTCTTGTCTTCTTCTTGTCTTCTCTTCTCGTCTTCTCGTCTTCTTCTCGTCTAGGTCACCGACCCGCTCTAGGCCCCTTGGGAGGCTCTTTGCCGACTGTAGTATCTCGCACCAGGAGCTTCACCTTGCCCTCTCCTATCTCGACACCCTGCGACAGGATGTCGACCGCCTCCCTTAGCGTCATCCCTCCGCGTCTTCAGCAGGCTCCTGTCGTAGCTCCGCGCGTCGATCCCCAGGATCCCGCCCATGCTGTTGCGGTCCCCCGGCACCGAGAACTCCCGAAACGCATACCGCCACTCGTTCAGGAAGCTGCGCACAGCCTTGCCCACCTTGTCCTTACCATTCTTGCTGTGGTGGCCCGTCCCCGTGATGGCGTACACCGGCCTGCTGTCGTGCTCGTTCTCCAGCAGCACCCGCTCCAGGTACTCCACCGCCTCCTCCGTGTGCAGCCCGTGCAGGTCCACGTAGATCTCGCTGCTCGACGAGCTGTTCTTATTCCGCTCCTCGTACAGCTTGTCTGCCGCCTCCCGGTGGTACTTGCGCATCAGGTCGTTCTCGCTCTGCCCTCGGAGGCTGAACACCTTGGCCTGCCGCGCATCCTGACGGTTCCACGCCTGCGCAGCACTATAATAGTTTTGATAATTCTTTTTTTAGTTCTACGGTCTCGTGTGTGTGTGTGAGGGTGCTCCCAAAAAAGAAAGATAGGGGGAAAAAAAAGACCACTTACTTTTGCAGGAACTTGTTCCTAAGTGCGCCGTGCCTGTGCGCTTCGCCGCGAGCCTTCATGTACGCTTTGTTCGTGCCCTCGCCCGTCTCCAGCCATGGGATGTGCTTCGGGCTAGGGATGGCCTGCGCTGCCGCGCTGTTCTCCCCGATCCGCCCGCCCTGCGAGCTGCCGTTGCGGCTCATCTTCTTGGAGGACTCGGGCCGGGAGGTTGGGCCGGGAGAGGGAGCCATCTTGACAATGTCGGCCAGGGAGCTCGGGGCGTAGGTCTCCTTGGTCCCGTGCCCATGGCCGCCCCCGCTTACCGTGGTGCTTCTTGCCCTGCTTGGCCGAGGCCGAGCCAAGACTTGGGAAGGCCTCGTTGTCGTCAAGCGAGAGGGCCGCCTGGGCGGCGGCGGCCGCCTCCTTGTTCTGCTGATGTCGGCTACCTGGGCGAGACCGCGACCGCGGCTCACCTGGGATGTTCTTGAAGCCCGGCGGCGGCGTGATACCAACAGAAGGGGTAAACGTAGGGATCGCGTCCAGGTTGAGGGACCCGAGCGACGGGAAGCTGGAGTAGTCCTGAACCTGGATGTTTGCGGGTGACTTCTGCATGGGAGGGGTGCTCGTCTCCTCGACGCTCAGCTTGTTCATGAGATGAGCCGGATCGTGAGAGAAGATGCATGTCTCTCCGGCCAGGCAGTTTCCAGCGAGCCAATACCTGCACAGATTTGAGAGATAGTCAGCAGGTCAGGCCCCCAACTCAAACAAAGTACAAGAGAGAGAGATGGTGTAGAGAACTCGCCTGCAGATATGACCGCTCAGGTCGTGGCTGAAGCGGCAGTCGGCGCGCATGCAGCTGCCAGACGACAGGAAGAACTTGCAGATCACGCCGGACTTCTGGTCTGCCGGAGTTGTCGGACGGGCGTCTGGGGCCATGGACTTGCCCACCAGGTAGCCGTTGGAGTCCGCCGAGGTGGCCGGGGGTGTGTCCTGCGAGTCCATCATCGACATGAGCACCGCGCCGAGGTCGTAGCCGTTCTCGACGAGCGCCTGGCTGATCTCGTCGTCCGTTCTCGACTCGCCGAGGATCGACCGCAGAACGTCATGCGGTCTCATGGGAGCCTGCTGGGAGGAGAACTCGGGCGCCGCGGCGTTGAGACCGCTGGCCGTGCCGAAGGAAGAGGCCACGCTGACGGCGTCGTCTGCCACGAGCCAGTCCACATTGTCAGACGTGTAGTCCTCGAACGTCTCATGTGAGGGCTCTGTGTCGTTGGCAAACTCGTAGGCGTTCAGGTTCGGGCTGTGGGGTATCGCCGGCGTCGAGAAGGCAAGCCGTGGCGAGGGGCGGGGGAGGAGAAGGGGGAGGCGGCAGACGAGAGGGTACGGCTGAAGGGGGGTGCGAAGCCTGGCGGTGCGAGAGGGCTCACGCCGAGGCGCGGCGAGCCGGAGAGGGGCGTTGCTGCACTCCTGAAGGAGGCCGGCGATGGTCTCCTCAGGATGGTCTGTCGGATCACGGGAGGAGAGGCGCTGTTACCACCTCCCTCCCTGAACCGCCAGAGCACGTCCAGCACGGCATTCTCCAGCGACTGGCCGGTCAGCGTCGTCTCCTTCCTCAGGAGCTCCTCCAGCCTGTCCGTCTTGTCCTCATCTTCTATGGCCGAGTCCTGGAGGACTGGCAGGCAGATCTCGTACGTCTCGTCGGAAACCATCATGGCCACACCACAACAACAACAACTCTTCTCGCTGGCTGGTCTCGGTCTGGGTGGGAGTTTGTCTATCGCGCGCGCGTCTGGAGTGTGAACGAATGTGGTTGAGCGCAAGGGAAGAGATGGTATTCGGAATTACGGCTATGGAGCTGTTATAACAATTCGGCTGCGACCTTGGGAGGCCCTGGAGGGGCATAAGGCGACAGGGCTGAAGGAGTTTGTTTGGTCAGCCCCCGGACAGAGACAAGCGAGAGGGGGGGGGAGAGGGTGACAAGATCAGAGCGGGCGGGCGTGCTGGCTGGGGTGACGGATCGCACCAACTCGAAAAGGGCAGGGCGTGGGAAGAGACCCCTCGTTCGGTTCACAAGAGGATTGGAGGGTCTGTATCAGAGATGATGATGTCGGTGTCGGTTTTATTCGGTCGGGGGCGGAGGACGATCTGTGGGATGGGGGCTCAGGCCGTAGGTCGATGGTGAAGCCTAAGGGCATCGTGCTGCTTCACAGGATCTCGAGGGGCATTACGTAGTCGTAGTCGGGGGGCACACACACACACGCACGCACACACACGGCAGACCAGGTGTGACAGGGGATGCTGCTGCGCCTGCTAACTGCTGAGTAGAGGTTTCCCCCTTAGGAGAAACAAGGCTGGATGGGAGGGTGGTATAGTGAGTATAGGTGGGCTGAGACGGAAGAGCAACACAGAGAGGAAGGGGGGAGAGAGGGAGGAGGAGAGACAAGAGACAGCCTACCTGCAACAGGTGGTGACAAGGCAGGACGAGGTGCCTCTTTGCTGCTGACAGGACAAGGAAAGAGCTGCAGGACAATCAGGCAGAGACAACAAGCTCTCCTGAGTCAGCCGGAGATAAGTCAGGTCAGTCGTCACTGTGCACAGCACAGGAATAGCATCAAAGGTAAGGCTCGATCAATGATCAGGCTTTGCTCAGCCAGGCTGAGTGCCTGCTCTGGTGTGTGTGAGAGAGAGCGTGTGTTGTCTGTGGGTGTATTAGATGTGTGTGTGTGGTGTGTGTGTGGTAGCAGAGTACAGTGATTTGATGATGGGTTCATGTTCCAGGTGAGTGTTCAGCTGTTGGGTCCTCGAAAGAGGGTGATGAACCAACCAGTGGTCAGCGCGCAGTTGGGGCCAGGGGGAGGAGGGGGGTATCAAGGTACCACAGTGCTGTGGGAACTAAACTATGGGTACCATTCAGGCCACACTAACTACTACAGTAGCAAACAGTGATACCCCCAGTTCCCCAGCAGGCCTATGTACTATGTAGGTACTCTAAAGGGGCTAACAGGGGTGATCGAAGTACGTCCACACATAGTATGACCTATCTGGCCATCCTATCCTATCCTCCGCCTTCTTAGCAGCCACGCCCGGTGTCCAGACAGAGAGAGACTGGCTGAGTGGGCATGTAAGAGTGAGACATTGACTCACAGGCTCTAAATAGATCATTTAGTGGGCAGCCAGCCAGCCAGCCAGCCAGCCTTACTACATAGGATGAACACATGCATGCCTGCTTGGGTGCTGTGAAGGCCGAAGTAGTCTGGGCAAGTCACATGCTAGCAGCCTTGTTCCTTATTTCCATCCTCCACATTTGCATCCTTTGTAGGGAGGAGAATTTTCTTTTTCTGTAGTAATATTGTAGTTGCACAGCAATGGTTGTCTGCAGTACTCAGTACCTCAGGGTACCTCATCCTCATCCTCATCCTCACCGAAACCAAACCCAAAACTGAACCCCCTCCAGAGCCCACTTCCTGCTCTGCATCACCAGCGATGGTGTCATCCCACTTTCGCTTCTTCCTGCTATGCCGCGTCTCTAGGCCTGACAGAGCCTCATCGAGCAGGTCCGGGAAGTCGGATCGCAGGCGCTCCACAAAGAGGCCGTATGGATCCGAGACGTCCCGCTTGAAACCTGTCACCTGGTCCGGCTTGTCCCTGAGGAACTCCAGGGCGTCGACAAGGTGTGACTTGGGCACAAAATTCTGTGTCAGCGCGATGCCGCTCTCCAGGTTGACAACAAGATGCCACCATCCGCTTGGTACGTGGAGGATCTCTCCGGCCCTGCAGATCCCCTCGACGCACTCCGGCAGCTGTCGTGCCTCCTCGTGGAACTCGAGCAGCCATTCGGCGATGCTCAGCGGGCTCGTCACCTCGCTTTGGTCCCTCGAGACATATACCCCGGGGACGTCAACATTAGGGGAACATGATCCAGTACTTGGCACCCTGGATCACTGCGTTCCAGGCCGATGTGGCATTAGGATCCTTGTGAAAAGTAGATCCACTCTTGGCCGGGCCGATGATCAGCCACCTGTGTGCAGGTCTCTCTGGGCCCAGCAGCTCGAACAGGTCTGGCCCAAAGCAGTCAGGCCTCCAGTACGCAGCACCCTCGTGCCTCCCAATTGTTATGCTCATCTTCTCGGCAAAGGCCTTGTCGAACAGATACAGAGGGCTCTCGTCTTGGCTGTTGGTCATGTAGTCATAGTAGGTCGAGAAGGGCCAGTCGACCGCCTCGGCGCGGAACTCGACGTCTGCACATGTGCTGAGGAGGTGCTGTAGACTCCACTGCGCGCAGACCGGCCAGGAACGAACGCAGTCGGTGAGTATGAAGGGGGTGTCGCTCCATTTCTCTGCGAATTCATCATAGGTCAGATCCTTGAAACGCTTCATCTCGTTGGACCTCGGGATTCTGGAATGGAACCCGTGGAGCGAGATCTGACTGCAGACAAAAGGCCGGTGGAGGACATCAGAAAAGACAGTACTACAATCGACCTTGGCCTGCCTGTCTGGAGGAAGATCCAGCAGCGTCGATCGCCACGTCCCCTTCCACTGGAAAGGGCGCTTCCTTTGCTCATGAGACCTGGGAAACTGTCAGAAGGGTAGTCTGTGGAAATGTTGATCAAATCATCAAGGCACAATGCTTATTGCGAACGACTAGTAGGGCTGAATGACACAGGCTGTTCTTGTAGCTGACCATAGGCTTCAGGTAAACGACCCTATGACTCTGTCAAGGGAACGCCCGAGACAGAGTTCTTGCGGGCAGAAGTAGGAAGACACAAGGTGAGTCAAGAGAGGAACCCACAAGGGGCGGATGTGCTTGACGCATCCAGAGCACGCACGTGTGACAACAGGTGCACACTTGGCCCTGTTGGACATCTATCTGTACTTACGCTAGGAAAAGGTTCTTCCATAATTCCTCAGAAACGGAGAAGGCGTAGAGGAATTTGCTGCAGTAGCCCAGTTGTCTGAGAGACCCTTGGTCGAGATATTCCAGGAATTGTGCCAAGACCTCTACATGGAACTTGTCAGCTGGCTGGGAGAACAGCAAAAAAGGGGGATCTAAACCAGCAACAATTCCATACCATCTGGCAGTGCCTGAAACGTTCCAATAGCCTCACGAGCATCGGTAGTCCCGGGCGAGAGCAGCTTATTCCCCGCCGGTTTGATTCCCAGGGGGTGAATCGGTGACTCAAGGCCAACTGGCTCATCTGAAAGCCCTTCCCCTAGTCTGTATCCGATGCTATGGCTTTGACCGGATCCTACACCATTGTTGTCACCAAGGACAATCCGAGCATCCTGGTCCTTTTGGAGGAGCATTGCTTTGTGGGAGGGGCACTTGGAGGGTGATGCGGCAAGGCTCTGTCAGGGAACAGCTGATTTTTGAAAGCAGTTGTTGTGATATTGCTGGCAAGTTCAGAAGAAATGGTGGCGTGATGCTGTAGTGCTCAAGGATAGAATTCCGACAAGAGTCCTGTGAAGGGGAGAAAAAAAAAAACATTAAAAGGATTTCTGCATCATCAATCATCTGACTCCCAGTATGACTGTTATGTCTCTCTTTCCTTTTTTTTTTTTTTTTTTTCTTTCTTTTTTTTTTTTTGTTCTCTGCAAGGAAGGGGTTGGTGGCAGCTGGTTGGTCGCCTAGGGAGGAGTCAGGCGAAAATCCACCCCTAGCGGAGCCCTTTTGGAAGGAAGATAGTAGTAGTGGGAGGCATAGTGCAAGAAAAAAAAAAAGAAAAAAAAAAGTAAAAAAAAAGTGCCCCACCATGGGGTAGGCGATAGAGGGGATGGAAGTGAGTTGGCAGCCGATTTCCAGGGGTGCCAGGATCTTAGCGCTACGGCTTTAGGTGCGGCGCACAGGCCAAGTCCTGAGGCGGCACCCCCAAACAAAAAGATCAAGCGGCCTGTCCCTCAGAAAAATCTTCCTCTGCCACCCTCAAACTTCCATCATACAAAAACCAACAACCCATTCCACATATACCTAGATCCTCGCTCTCTACCTTCAGGAGAGCATCAGGTCTAGTGTTTTCCTCTTCTTCACACCTTTTCACGAGACGCGACTTTTCAGGGCTCCCTCTGCGAGACCACTGAAGTCGATTTCTGATCCAAAGCAACCCCACCTTCAACTTCTCTTGACAATTTCTAGGTCTCAAGCAGCGCTTGTGATCTAGATTTCCCATCAGCGAATACCGCAATCATGGCTACCGACAAGGGCCTCGAGGATGTCCCCGAGGGTAAGTAATGCCTCTGCCTTGCCTTTCCATCCCTATCAGCATCACGGTCACTCGAGCACCCCTCAACACCCCCACCCCTTGCTGCCAGACTGCCCCTCTCTCTGCCCACAAACTTTTTGGGCCGCCCAACACTTGGCGCCCAACACCGCCTTCTACCCTACGTCTTGCGCGGGGCGGTGATGCGACGACGAGATGGCTAACATGCGACAACTACTACAGGTCAGATTGAGTCCAACTACGATGAGACCGTTGATTCCTTCGACGAGATGAACCTGAAGTCCGAGCTGCTCCGCGGTAAGGAGATCTGCCGCCCGCCGACCGCCACACTATGGGAACCGCAGGGCTAATTTGGAAAATATAAAGGCATCTACGCTTACGGTTTCGAGCGCCCCTCTGCTATCCAGCAGCGCGCCATCATGCCTGTCATCAAGGGTAAGACACACCAGAACCCCAAGCACCCCCGCATCAGCTTTCGCTCATGGTTTGCAACATAATAGGCCACGATGTCATTGCCCAGGCCCAGTCTGGTACCGGCAAGACTGCCACCTTCTCCATCTCTGTTCTGCAGAAGATCGACCCCAACCTGAAGCAGTGCCAGGCCCTGATTCTCGCCCCTACCCGTGAGCTTGCCCAGCAGATTCAGAAGGTCGTCATCGCCATCGGCGACTTCATGAACGTCGAGTGCCACGCCTGCATTGGCGGTACCAGCGTCCGTGATGACATGAAGGCCCTCCAGGATGGCCCTCAGGTCGTCGTCGGTACTCCTGGTCGTGTCCAGGACATGATCCAGCGTCGCTTCCTCAAGACCGATGGCATGAAGATGTTCGTCCTCGACGAGGCCGACGAGATGCTTTCTGTAAGCTGCCCCGCCCCGCCCCGCCCGGCACCTCTGGCGCCTGTTTGGTTCTGACAGCCCTCTGCAGCGCGGTTTCACCGAGCAAATCTACGACATCTTCCAGCTGCTGCCCCAGTCTACCCAGGTTGTCCTGCTGTCTGCCACCATGCCCCAGGACGTCCTTGAGGTCACCACCAAGTTCATGCGCGACCCCGTCCGCATCCTGGTCAAGAAGGACGAGCTCACCCTCGAGGGTATCAAGCAGTTCTACATCGCCGTCGAGAAGGAGGAGTGGAAGCTCGACACCCTCTCCGACCTGTACGAGACCGTCACCATCACCCAGGCTGTCATCTTCTGCAACACCCGCAGAAAGGTCGACTGGCTCACCGACAAGCTCACCGCCCGCGACTTCACCGTCTCTGCCATGCACGGTGACATGGACCAGGCCCAGCGTGACCTCATCATGAAGGAGTTCCGCTCTGGCTCCTCTCGTGTCCTGATCGCCACTGACCTGCTGGCCCGTGGTATCGATGTCCAGCAGGTCTCCCTGGTCATCAACTACGATCTCCCCGCCAACCGGGAGAACTACATCCACCGTATCGGCCGTGGTGGTCGTTTCGGCCGCAAGGGCGTTGCCATCAACTTCGTCACCGCCGACGACGTCCGCATGATGCGTGAGATCGAGCAGTTCTACAGCACTCAAATTGAGGAGATGCCCATGAACGTTGCCGACCTCATCTAAACACCCATCCACCAGAGTCGAGTCTTTCACCCCCACACCCACTCGACGATTCAACTACACCTTCCTGCGCATACCGGGGCTCATTCAGGGCATAAGTGGTTAGTTGGGCAGATAGAGAGGGAGAGGGGGCTGCGCTGCCAGACAGAGCTGGCGTCCGCGCGGCTTGAGCAGAGGATACGGAAACAAAAGTAGTTTGAGGTTTTCTTTTTTTTTTCCCCTCAGAGGGATCGCGAATTCATTAATGCCTTTCAAAATTTGCGCGTGGGGACAGCTACTCGCTGCTACCGAGATATCTGGACGGATCTGCATCGGTGTTTCTTGTTTGTGAAGTTATTTGCCAATAAGATTGTCTATGAGAAAACACGTTCTGAACACGGAAAGTAATGTCTCTTGGGCAACCTGCATCTTTGGACCACATCTCCAGCCGGGGAGGGCCCACCTGGCGTTTCTATACGCCCTGAAGTAGAATACTAGACACGACAATGAATTGCAACTGAGTTCTTACAACATTCGAGACCTGGCTGGCCTTCAATCGATGCGGTAGAGCAGACGGTGCGTATCAGAGATATCGTACCTTTGTAAAGTAGCTAGTACGGTATAAATTCCCCAGTCTCAAGCTGGTCACAATGTACCACACACTACGTTTAGCAGTACATAAAATTTCGTACACTCTGGCAGGCTGGCTCTCTTAGGGCCTCACCACCCCTGCCTGCCGCGCTAGCTAGGCCCCTGTATATTTCCGCAGCAGTCTCAGCTGCACTAGGTCCACCCAAATAGCATCATCTTCGCTACTCGAGTGACAACTTACACATCACAACAACAACATCAACTGCATACCTTTACAGTACCGCATCTTGCGCGTTCCAAAGAGACGCGACCAGTCAATTTCAGCAGCCATGGATCGAAGTCTTGATGAGATCCTTGCCGACCGCGGTCAGGTAAAGGCAACCCCATGCTCCTCCAAAAGACCAGTCAAATCCTGCCCCCAAAGCTACCAGCGGCAGCCTTGCTGACCCAGGATCGCGGTGCAGAAAGACAACGGCGGCAGACCTCGCGGCCGAGGAGGCCAGCGCAGACGAGAGCCCAGAAACGACTTCCCCCGCGATGGAGTCAGAAAGGTATGGGCAGAGCTCACCAATTCAGTTCGTATTGCACAGGTCAAAGCTGACAATATGCACCACCGTTGCTTCAGGTGCACTACCTCCTTCCCTTCCACTGAAAATCGCGCCTACATAATCTAGCCTCCCACAACCTCCTCCTCCTCCTCCTCCTCCTCCTCCTCCTCCTCAGCAGTCCTCGACCACCGTTGTAGCTCTCTCGACTCTATAGCGCGATGACACTGCCCTCAGATCGGCGGCCGGAGGAGGTGATCCGTTGAGCCAATACCCAAAAGCTAACCTCTTCTCGATTCGGTGCAACAGTCCTACCGTGACGAAGGTCCCAGAAACTTAGACTCGTATGATCAACTCCTCAGCCTACTTGGTCGTGCTGGCAGCAATACAGGAGGGAACTGACCGATCGGCACAGTGAATGGGTCCACGACAGATTCGAGGACAATGGTACGGTCAAGCCTTACCCAAGATACTTTAGACTGGACTTGGAGCTGACTTGACGGGGCAGGCCGCAGATCGCGTCAGCCGCGGCGTGGGCGTGGCCAAGACTTTGCAGACGACGCTGGGTTCGTGCCACACCTAACTACGTTGGTTTTGAATAAAGGCATTCTGACAGGCGAGCACAGAGAAGAGATCGGCACCAAGATCCGTGTTGACAATGTCCACTATGACCTCTCAGAGGAAGACCTCTCTGTACGCAATGTCCTTGGCTCCTCAAGACCCCGACCGCACACTCATAGTTGCAGAGTCTATTTCATAGGATCGGCCCGGTGCTGAAGCTCGACATCCGATACGACCGTGCTGGTCGCTCCACGGGCACGGTGTTTGTCACATACGAAGTCTACGAGGATGCCCGCGAGGCAGTCCGCCAGTTTGACGGTGCCAACGCCAAGGGTGAGCGAGCTCGTGAGATTGATGGCCCCGCGGCTCTAGATACTGATTCATGTGCAGGACAACCTATCCGCCTGTCGATCCTTCCTCCTCGCAGACGCGACGACTCGAGCGCCATGGCCGGTCGGCCGCTTTCTGAGCGCATCACCCTCGGTTCTCGACGCTCCCGCTCTCGCTCACCGGTGCGAGACATGGAAGATGAAGCTGCGCGCAGGAATATCGATCGCTACGTGCCGGGTGGTCGTCGCTCCCGCAGCCCCGTGCGAGGCCGACGGCGTGGTGAGGGGGCCGTCGTCCGGGTGCCCGACGCGGTGGTGGCAATGCTCGAGAGGGCGCAGAGAGGCAGGGCAGAGACGGACGCCCCAAGAAGACACAGGAGGAGCTCGACGCCGAGATGGATGACTACTTTACTGGGCAGACAGCCCCTCACGCGGACGGGCAGACTGCTGCTGCCCCAGCGGCCGAGGAGGATATCGACATGATCGAGTGATACACGGACTCTCTGGGCGGTTTGGGGAAGGGAAGATGATGGACTCGTGTGGTCGTGTCGGCATTGATATGGGCTGTCTCATCCATAAAAAGTTTGAACGTTATCATAGCCTCAATCCACTTGTCGACTCCTGAATTCATTGCACCGTTTCCCAAGGCGAACCCCCTTCATGTCCATGCAATCAATAATACCTTTCTTCTCGTAACCAAACAAGCCAAAATTACTGCGCCCTCCCGTTACCCGCTTGTCACCTAATTAAAAAGCTCCAGTGTAAGATCTCCGTGAATAGAAGCCTTCAGCTCAATCTCAATCTCCAGGTTCATTTTCAGCTCCACCGCCAGCTTCGCCTTCTTCCCTCCGGCAACGAGTTTCTGCTCCTGCGGCAGCAGCTCCATCTGCGGCAGGCCCCGCCTCATGACCTCCCCCAATTCCTCTACATCCTCGTCGTCCTCGTCGTCGTCATCATCATCATCATCATCATCATCATCATATTCATCACTGTACTCCTCTGTCCGCGTAGCCGCTATCGCCCTGGGGGTGCGCGGCACGATGGCTTGACTGGTGCACCCGCGGGCTCACGCGCCGTCTGGTTCCGCTTGGGCGGGGTGGGGCGAGTCGGCCTGAGCGCAGCAGAAGGGGTGCTGCTTGAGAGCGAGGAGGAGGAGGAGTCGGTGGCGGCCTGCTGTTGGTACAGCGCTCGGCTCGTGTGCGTGCGGGTCTTGCGCGGGCGGCGGACTGGGTACTCGGGTTTGGGGAGGGGTGGGCTGAGCGGGCTGGTCCACGGCTGGGAGGAGGGAGGAGGAGGCGTAGGTAGGTGTGAGGAGCGATGGTGGTCACCCTCGGGTCTTGAGGAAGGAGTTCGCGTGGCTTTCAGCTTGGGCGGTGGTTGTATCGGTCTTCTTCGTCTTGATGATGATGATGGTGGTGGTGAGGACGGGCGGGTTCCTTCTGCTGCGGGGTGCGGTGATGACGTTGCTTGTCGTGTATTTTGGGACTCTTGGCCGTCGTCTGAGGCTTCGTCTGAGGCATCATCATCTTCTTTTTCCTCCTCCTCCTCTGTGGTGGGAGTAGTCTCGTTTAGAGGAGAGTTTCTCCTTCTCCTCCTGCTGGTACCATTCTCTTCATCTGAGGTCCGCCGCGGAGACGACGTAGGTGGCGTCAGGGGGCATAGCTGTGCCCTTGGGATGAATGACGACAGCGCTGAGAAAAAGGTGAGGGCTCGGTGTGGGTGTTCTTGTTCTTGATGCTGATAAACGGATTTGCTCTCGAAATGTTGTCTCGTCGAGTTGAGAGAAGGTATGGGAGAGCCGACGAGATCAAATATCAAGAAAGAAAATCTGAAGAAGGAAGAAGATCTGCCATGTCTTTCCTGGCAAGATCGACGAGGAGGGATGGGGCAGTGGGCGGGTGGCTTCGTGGACCGTTGTTTAAGGGTCCAGGGTGATCGACGAGCATGACCAAAAACCGGCTTTGGCATGGCTACCCCAAGCATGACAGGGATGTTTAGTGTGGGCTTCCAGGAACGATGACATCGGTGGCCTGACAACCCAGACTTTTGTAATTATGTTCTTTTTTTTTTTTTTTATAAGTGAAAATCTACTCTATTCTGTGTTATATCTCGTTGTGTTGAAGGCTAATGTTCTTACCACCTTCATAAGAAATAAAGAAGTAAAGAAGAAGGAGGAGGAGAAAACGAAGAAGATAATAACAATCAAATCAAGAACTTGGTCGAGAATATGTCTCTCAATAGCAGTTCACATGCGATTCAGGGACGTGATCAACAGGTTCCCAGGGCTCCCTCCTGTCCTCTTCGTCCCTGAATTGCTTCCAATGTGACACCCCAGCCGCCAGGGATCAAGCCCATAAAAACACGAAGAAAAGAGAGAAGAAAAATCAAGCCAATATCTCAGTCTCCCCTGTGTACATATAGCCGAACCTTAGTTTCTCTAAACCTTCAGAAGAAGGGGGGAGAATTCCTCCCAGCTCGCGGAGCTGCCCGGTTCTCCCAAGAATATGTCTTCTCAACCTCGGCCGAGGGAAGCAAGTTTGACTCGCGACTTGCCTCGGATCACCGAAAAAGAAAAAGAGAGACTCTCGTGCTCGGTGGCAACGGCCTTGTTTGGAAGGAAAGGTCAGAGAAGAAGAGAAAAAAAAGGTAATTATATCCACACCTGTACCACAGTATACACCCTTTCGAAAACTTGTTGCACATCCCTTGTTGTTCATCTGGATTGTATCCTGGTGGCATTGCATAAAGGAGAGGCACAAGAGGGCAAGTATGGTATTGCGTGGCACGATGTTCAAGGAGAACATGTTTGGGATATAGCATGTGCCCAGGTAGCATTATGCGCACCCAAGTCACTTGTTTCTCCCTCCCGAGCATGAGAATCCCCACCGCCCTCTCCCGGTCATACAGGAGAAAGACCCCGAAGAGGGACGTACGAGCCGACACATGGCGCTGGAAGCTATTCGAAAATCCTGGATTGGAGGGTTGAAAAGCCTGGTTGTATAAGTTGCCACAACGGTCCTATTCTTGGGGGAAGACTCCATCTTGAAAGAGCTGATCCTTTTCTTTTCCTTTTTTTGTGCACAAGATGCTGTAACTCGGAGGTGACATGTAAGACCATTGTCATGATGAAGTCTTCTCTGGAAGGGAACAGTCAAGTAAGGCTCAGACAGAGATCTATGGCCGAGGGACGGTGATTGGTATACAAGTCCAGACGTAGACTTGCTCAGCATTATAAGTAAAAGCGCGTGGTAAGTAAATTCCACAGAGCCGATACTGTACTAGTGAGGGGCAGACTTTGAAGCCCCCATCTTCCCTCTGGTCACCCCGAACCAGGAAACATCACGATGCGGCAATTTTGTCAAAACAAGTTATTTCTGGTTGATCCTCAGAATATGGTGGCGAAGAACCAGCCACCAGATCGTGTAGAGAAAAGCAATCTTTGTAAAGGTCTCGACTGTGATAATATTGCAAGATGTTTCTAGTCGTTTAGTATGCCGCCATAATAAGTACGCACCTTGACTTCTTGAAGACTGGTACATGGTCAAAAGACTCCTCCACATGGCCAGAAAATATCCACACCCTACTCCGTCTTCTTCCTCTTCTTCTCCAGCCCCTCCGCCATGGCCACCGCCACGTCCTCCACCGTCCGGCCCCTCTTCCGCTGCCCGACCTTCTCCTCCCCCAGCACCGTATCCTCCGAGACAGCCTTGAACACCCCAGCAGCGCCCTTGAAGAGATCCTCCTCAAACCCGCCCTCCTCGGCATGCGTGCGCGCGATCTCCTCCATCTCGCGCACCCACCTGTACGCCTTGGGGGGCATGTTGACGAGGGCCATCTCGGTCTGCCTGACGCGCTGCGGCACGATCTCCTGGATGGCCTCCTGCAGGGCCGGCAGCACGCCCAGGCGCTGCGCCGTGGTGAAGGACTGGACGGCGACGGCGCTGTACCCCTTGGACAGGGAGGCGAAGCACATCTTGAGCCCCGAGGCGGCGCCGATGTCAGGGCTGACGTGCCGCATGTTCAGCACCGCCGACAGCTGCGCGCCGAAGCCCGGTATGTCGGCGACAGCAACCGGCCCGCTCGTCGGCAGCGTGGGCATGTTCCAGTCGCCCAGGGCGGCCGTGAAACCCCCAGAGGTGGAGGCGCCGCCGGCCGGGTGCGGGGGCCCGCCCAGGATCGACCCGTCGATGAAGGTGACGGGGACCTGTGCCGCGTCGATGCTCTTGGCGATCTGCTTGATGGTCGAGGGGGCTACGGCGTTCATGTCGGCAAAGTACAGCGGCGGCTGCGCCTTGGTGACCAGGGCCATGGCGTCGATGACCCGCTGGGCTGTCGCCTCGGCGTCGCGGGGCGGCACCACCGAGAGGATCATGTCGCAGGTCTTGACGAGGTCTGTATCGGTCGAGAGGTCTGCCACCTGGGCGGCCTTGACCCTCTCAACTGTGTCTTTGCTGTTTTTTTTTGGGGGGTTTTCCATGTTAGCCTTCAAGAAATGTCTGGTGGATGTGGACCTGATGTCGTGATCACGGCAATAAAAAAAAAAAAAAAAAAAAAAAGGATAAGTGAGGGGTTATCATCATGAGCCCCCCACACATCAATCTTCTGTTGAGAAAGATGGTCAGTCCCCTCTTCTTACCTCCGCCCTGTGCAGTTTGTAGCAACCGAGAAACCTTTGGCTACGAGCAGTCTGGCAAGGCCCATGCCCATGTCGCCTATGGACAGGATGCCAATGGTCGCGATCTTTGAAGAGGCCATCGTGGCTGGTGTTGCAGCGGGTAAAGCAAAGTCTGTAAGTGAGTGTATTCTGAGTTGAGAATGAGGAGGAGGTCGACGATGGCGACAGGGTTTTATATTTGTCGGCCCTCGCTGTAGTGCAAGTACTTGAAGCTTCAACCTGCGGTAGGATATCCAACAACTATGTTCTATGTGAGTTTGTGTAAGTAAATAAAGCCTGTGAGACGCAATCCAGGGCGCCTGTTCGGTGATGAGCCACTTTTTGGGCAAGGAGGGGTAGCCCGCTTAAGCAGTATCTCCCCGCTTGTACTCGGTACTGGGGTACTACTACTCATGAATGCGCTTAACACTTTTACCTCCCGATCCTCGAGTTGAATTCCGAACTCTACTGATTTGTTCAACTACTTTCCCTCTCTTCTCTTCTCTTCTGACGGTTGGTTACATTGCAAACCTTACTGCGACCATGACGAGAGGTCTCGTGGCTTAGAATGAATCCTCCGGCCGAGTTCCGTCGGGTTTGCAGCTCGAGGCTCCAACCTTTGTGAGTACGGACCGAATGACTCCTCAGGGTGCCTTTGTAGCAGGCCCACGCTTGTCCCTGGAGCATCGAGCTTTGTCTTCAGGCTGTTTGCCGGCGAGGCGACGTAGAGACCCTCTGCACTGAACCCTCCGAAATGATCTGGAGCCAGGCAGGCCAGCTCTTCTTCGTGGGCCGGCACAGAGGCGTGGTGCGAGGTTGCGTCCGGCTGACCAAGCTCACCAACGCCAAAAATTATGTCGGGATACTTGGCCGGCGCCCTCATGTGCTCTGCAGGCTCTTCCTGTGTATGTGTAGGAGTTGTGTCGCTGTCCACAAAGAACTGCACAAAATCCCCAGGCTTCGCTATGGCGTCGCCGGCCTCTTCATTACCGTAAAAGGACCTCTGGAACCTCAACAGCTCGTCCTGCTCAGATTCCGCACCATAGCTCGTCTGCGGGTCCAGTGACAACAGGCTTGCTTTGGCACCCCACTCACCACCTCCGCTCACTGTTGAAGAAGGGAAACGAAAGAAAAAAAAAATGGTCAGGCTACTGCTTCCATCAAGATCCATTGGGCCACACTTACTGATTCTGTGAAGACGCGCTCCCTTGAACAACATTCCGCCAAGAACACGGTGTCTTCCCCAGGCCATACGCTCCTCCGTACTTGACAGTTCGAGGGCCAATTTGTCAACGGCCAAGCCTAGACGATGAAGACCTGCGCCCTGGCGAAATCTCCGCACAGCATCTGCCATTGCCTCTGACGAGGCCTTGAGTGCACCGCCTTTTGGCGTAATGAGTTTTCCAGGGATGATCAAAGCCCACACGCCTATACGCCCCGAGGCGATATCTCCAGGGTTGGCAGATGACTGGCGCGCCTCTATCAGGCGAGGGATGTTGACCTGTAACTCCTTCGAGGCAGGGGCAGGCTCTCCTTCGATATTCACCTTGGCCAAGATGTTTCCGAGGCCCTCCAAGATCGGTCGGGGGTGCGTAATGGGCACGAGAGGGGGAGCGTATTGTATATTTTCGAGAAGCCGGTGAAATGGGGAGGGCGATCGTCTGAGAGCGCTTCTCTGCCATCCTCAACAACTGAGCCTCGGCAGCAGAAGAGGGATCGCCACGGCCTTCAACCCTCCATTCGGATGCCAAAAGAGTAGACCTCCGCCCGTTATGGAACAATGTGTTGGCCAACGGGAGTGTGATCGATATCGCGTTAGCGGGAAGCCCCCTTTGTTCAAGAGACACGGAGAGATACGAGGGCTCAGCGCTTGCTTGTTCAGGCTGCGCTGCGTCTGTTGTTTCGCTCCACAGACCAGGCAGGAGGGTGTCTAAGCTGCCCAATTGGATCGATAGGCCCTCCTGTGTCTTGTGGTGGAAGGTCGGGGGCTTTGGGCAGAGGCCATCGACCACGGCAGCCAGCACATGGAATTGGCTCGCGCCACGGTCGAGGCCCCTGTGCGCCAGCAGCGAAGACACCAAGGAGGCCATGAAGTCAGGATCAGTGAGCCATGAAGCATGTCTTGGACTTGCTAATATCACGACAGCATTGTCCTTCCCTGAGGCCTCCTCCCCTGATGGCGATCGTGACGAGCCTCTGACAAGATCGAGAACAGAGCTCTGCGGATACTGTCAGTGATGCACACCCCCATGAAGGAACAATTTCGGCGGTGCATTAACCTTTGTGACACCTGGCCAAGTAAAAACGGTACGCCTGGGTCCGATCTGGACGCCATCTTGAATTCCATTTCCGTACCTAAACTTCTTGGTATAGTAGCCCGTGAAGCCCTTTTTCTCGGGGTCGGGGACGTCGTCACCAAACTTGAAGGTCTTGACAAGATGGGTCCGCGGAACAGCACTAGGCATAGGCCTGGCGGGTTCCGAGCTCGAGATGAGCTTGGGAACACGGCGGATGAGAGGTGATTTTCCTCGGCTCGCCATGTTCAACGGCCTCGACACCAGTTCCGAGCCCGATCTTCGTCTTCTGCCCTGCTGTCTGCCTCCTTCAGCCCTGCCAGCTGCCAGGCCCGCGCGCACCGTCCGTCGCCCTTAATAGTGGTGTGTTTTAGTACAATGAGAGAGAGCTGGGCAGGAAATACATGGCGGATGAATGGCTACGCTTTCGAAAGGGAGAAAGAAGAAAGAAAAACCATGTAGCCATGGGATTGATTGTTTGATGTTGGTCCAGACTGAAATTCATCAGCCACAGTTGAGAAGGTGGGTGGCAGATGCTCCCGAGCCACACAGAATTTGAGGATTTCAGCTGGTTTAGTGGGTCGACTTACAGCGTGACACCCCTGTCGACTACCCCGCGGCTTGTACTGTAGGTACCTTTTGACTCCCAAAGTAGTGAGTCAACTTTTGGTGACCAGTCTCGATTTTAGAAGCTCCAATTTCGGTGCCGCTTCTCAAACTGCTCGACAGCAAAAAGACCCGGGCCACTCTTTTTCTCCTCTCCAGACATTTCCTCAATCCAGGCCCATTGATCGCAATCACGCTGTCCCGTCCAGTATTCCGTGCACTCTTGGTGCACTCGTCAGCACTTCGACGACACCAAATTCTAACCCGTCGTGCGACAATGGCTACCAACTCTGCTCGCGGCAACCCGTGAGTTCCTTCTCCCATATAAGACCGTGAAGAAGAAGTCGATTGCTGACTCTCATATGCTCCTCCTAGGATTGCCGCCGCCGACGGCCCACAGGCTGAAGGCTCAACCCCTCCTCCCGCATCGAGCGAGACCAAGGCCGCCATCCAGCAAACCACACCGAGTGACGCGACAGGAACCCATCAGGCAGGCCAGGACGCGGGCGCAGCATCCGCAGCCGGGACTGGCAAGGTCAAGTCCGCAAAGGAGCTCGAGAAGGAGCGCAAGAAGGCCGAGAAGCTCGCCAAGTTCCAACAGAAGGCAGCCGCTAAGCAGGCCGCCCCCGCCAATGCCGCCCCCAGCAAGAAGGCAGAGAAGAAGGCCAAGGCAGAGGAGGAGGCCCTGCCGGCGTTTGTCGAGGACACGCCCGTGGGTGAGAAGAAGCGCCTGAAGTCCCTCGACGACCCATACTACAAGGCCTACAACCCCGTTGCCGTCGAGAGCGCGTGGTACCAGTGGTGGGAGAAGGAGGGCTTCTTCAAGCCCGAGTTCACCGAGACCGGTGATGTCAAGCCGGCAGGAGCGTTCACGGTCGTCATCCCGCCGCCGAACTGCACCGGCAGCCTGCACATGGGCCACGCGCTGGGCAACAGTCTGGAGGATATCATGACGCGGTGGCAGAGGATGCTGGGCAAGACCACCTTGTTCCTTCCTGGCTGTGATCACGCCGGTATCGCAACCCAGAGCGTTGTCGAGAAGATGCTGTGGAGGAGGGAACAAAAGACCCGCCACGACCTCGGCCGAGAAAAGTTCCTCGAGCTCGTCTGGGACTGGAAGCAGGAGTACCATGACAAGATCAACAACGCCGAGAGGAAGATGGGCATTTCCACGGACTGGTCGAGAGAGGCCTTCACCATGGACAAGAACCTGTCCGCTGCTGTTGCCGAGAACTTTGTGCGTCTGCACGAGGAAGGCATCATCTACAGAGCGAACCGTCTTGTCAACTGGGACTGCTCGTTGATGACTGCGCTCTCCAACCTCGAGGTTGACCAGAAGGAGCTTGCCGGCAGGACTCTGCTCGACGTGCCGGGGTATGACAAGAAGGTGGAGTTTGGGTAGGTCATTCCTAACCCCTTTGATTTTGACCGTCTCCAACAACAACAACAACAACAAACAACAATTAAACTAATGCCGATCCCCAAAGTGTCATTGTTCACTTCAAGTATCCCATTCAGGGCTCGGACGAGACAATCGAGGTGGCGACGACCCGTATTGAGACCATGCTTGGAGACACAGGTATCGCCGTGAACCCCAAGGACAAGCGATACGCCCACCTCGTTGGCAAATTCGCCACTCACCCCTTCATCGAGGGCCGAAAGCTGCCCATTATTGCCGATGACTACGTCGATATGGAGTTTGGAACGGGTGCCGTGAAACTGACGCCCGGCCACGACCCCAATGATTTCAAGCTCGGCAAGGACCACAACCTGGAGTTCATCAACATCTTTACCGATGATGGCCTGCTCAACGAGAACGCCGGGTCCTATGCTGGACAGAGACGTTTCGACGTGCGGTACAAGATCCAAGACGACCTCAAGGCCAAGGGTCTGTATGTCGACAAGAAGGACAACCCTATGAAAGTCCCTCTCTCCGAACGCTCCAAGGATGTCATTGAGCCTGTCATGAAGCCACAGTGGTGGATGGCCATGCGGGATATGGCTGATGAGGCTGTCAAGGTCGTCGACAACGGAGAGATCAAGATCCGGCCAGAGTCTGCAGAGAAGAACTTCCACAGGTGGATGGAGAGCATACAAGATTGGTGCATCTCAAGACAGCTCTGGTGGGGCCATCAATGCCCTGTCTGGTTTGCCAAGGTCGAGGGTGAGGAGGAGGACAGGTCAAATAACGACCGGTGGTTCAGTGGAAGGACGCCAGAGGAGGCAGAGGCCAAGGCGAAGAAGGCACTGGCCGGAAAGTCTTTCACGCTCGAGCGCGACCCGGACGTTCTTGACACATGGTTCAGCAGTGGTCTCTGGCCCTTTTCCACGCTGGGCTGGCCAAACACAGAGGCTGAGGACTTCAAGAAGCTGTACCCGACGTCTATCCTCGAGACAGGCTGGGATATCCTGTTTGTAAGTACCTACCACACGGTCTGCAACTTTGCCTTCACATCGGCGTTGCTCCCAGACACAGAAACGAGTACTAACGAAAGCAGTTCTGGGTTGCCCGCATGATCATGCTCGGCAAGAAGTTGACTGGAGATGTCCCGTTCAAGGAGGTTTACTGTCACAGTCTCATCCGTGACAGCGACGGCCGCAAGATGAGCAAGAGTCTGGGTAATGTGATTGATCCTCTGGATGTGATCAGGGGCATCCAGCTTGATGACCTGCACGCCAAGCTCCTCACGGGCAACCTCGCCCCTGGTGAGGTCAAAAGGCCACGGCCTACCAAAAGCAGGCGTTCCCCCAAGGCATCCCAGAGTAAGTGATTCAGTCATTTCTTCTTCTTGAGAGCATGAACTTTTTGTAAACTAACTCAATCCAACAGATGCGGTGCCGACGCACTTCGTTTCTGCCTCGCAGCATACACCACCGGTGGCGGCGACATCAACTTTGACGTCAAGGTCATGCACGCCTACCGAAGATTCGCCAATAAGATCTACCAAGCATCCAAGTATGTCATCGGCAAGATCGACACTGTGGAGGGCTTTGTTCCGGCAAAGACCAGGACACTCCAGGGCCGGGAGTCTCTCTCCGAGCTCTGGATCCTGAGCAAGATGAACACTGCTGCCAAGGAGGTCAACGAAGCTCTCGAGCAGCGCGAGTTCATGCGGGCTGCCAACACCGTATACAACTACATCTACGGCAACCTGTGCGACGTCTATATCGAGAACTCCAAGGCCATCATTCAGGACGGCACCAAGGAAGAAGCCGAGTCGGCCCTGCAGACTCTGTATACCACACTCGAGGCCGGCCTTCTGCTCATTCATCCCTTCATGCCGTTCGTTACAGAAGAGCTCTGGCAGCGCCTCCCGCGCCGCCCCGACGACAAGACCCGCTCCGTCATGCTGGCCTCGTATCCAGTGCACCAGCCTGAGCTCGACCAGCCCGCGGCCGAGAAGGCCTACGAGCTCGTCCTCGACAGCTCCAAGGGGATCCGGTCCCTCGTGGCCGAGTACGCCCTCAAGGAGGACGCACAGATCTACATCCAGGCATTCGACGATGCGACGCACAAGACCATCGGAGACCAGGTCAACTCGATCCGCTCTCTCTCGGGCAAGGGCATCGGCGCCATCAACGTCGCCGCCCCGGCAGACGCCCGCCCGGCTGGCTGCGTCGCGTACCCGATCGGCGCGTCGGCGACCGTGTTCCTGCACATCAAGGGCCGCGTCGATCTGGACGCCGAGCTCGACAAGGCGACAAAGAAGCTGGACAAGACCAGATCCACAGCCGACAAGCAGCGCAAGCTGGTCACGGGCGCTGACTACGTGGCCAAGGTCGCCGTCGCCACGCAGGAGGCGGACCGGAAGAGGTTGGCCGACCTGGACGGCGAGGCCAAGGGCTTCGCGGCCACGATTGAGGAGCTCAAGCAGCTGAAGCTGGAGTAGATGTGTGTGTGGGGGCCGCGCGTTTCGGATCCGTACTTGCATAGACTTCAAGGACAGACGAAAAGTTAAAAAGAATATAGATGTTGATGTGTTCAGCTAGTCTTTGAAGGCATGTGCTACTTGGCTTGGTCGAATTCCTTTTGGAAATTTTATAAAACACGTCGTCTCACTGCTTATGTCGATGCTATTGCCCAGTTTTCGAGTCAACGCCTTTTATTCTTTTCTTTTTTTTTCTTCACCCCTCCTTTTCTTTCTAAACTTCCAGATGCTAGGTATCTAGAGATGCAATAATCTACTTTGGAGGACCGTAGCTGCACAGAATTCCCATGTCAGCGACAGTCAAGGTCTTTTATGCAATCCAGTTGTTCCGCTCCCATCGTTCCCAAACCTGCCTACAGAATTCGTCCGTCTCTCGCCAATCCTTGCTACCATCCAACCCTACAGGTGAAGGCGCTGGCGGACAGACAACCTACGCACCGTAGCCGTTCTCCTTCACCCAGCCCGCTACGTCCGAGCGATCACGGTCGAGCCATGCAATCTTCGAACGGACACTGTCGGTGCTCTGGGCGAGACTCTGGTCGTAACTGTTGTGCATCGTGTCAGCTTCGTGAACCCCCAAACAAGACCTGTTAGGACAGGGAGAGTCTCCTTCATTCCATCTTACCCGTTTGTATTCTTGTCCTTGAAGAACGCTTCCACCTCTGCCAGCTGCTCGGGCTTCGTGAAGCTCGACGTCATGATCTGCACCATCGAGCCCAGCATAGACAGTGCTGGAGGTAGACGCTTGTAAAGCTCGTCCCAGTTCTCACGCATCCTATACACAAGATTAGTTTCGAAACAAGAATCCCTTTTGACATGAGGGAAGCCAACATACCACTTGAACAAAGCTACGATACCCTCGGGGTGACTGCGCAGTCCAGATGTCGGCATGTAGATATCCTGGTCCTTGACCTCGCCACTGAAGAGCAGATCAAGCGTGCGCTTGATGAGCTCGGGCTGCTTGGCACGTCCCAAGCTGCGCAGGGCAGTATTGCGCTCATCGCTGTTGGTCGAGCCTCGGTAGAAGTCGAGGATCTTGTTGTACTCCTCCTCGCCACCGTACTTCAGAGCCATTGCAAAGACGCTGCCGCGGATGTTGGGATGAACGGCCGACTTGTCCCCAGCCATGTACTTGTTGAACATGTCCTTCGCAGCGCTGATGATCTGCTCGTCGCCAGACAGGCCGGCACTGCCAAAGAGCAGGGCCTTGAACTGCTGCTCGACGTGGCCGTCCTTGTCGCTGAAAGCCCAGCCCATCGCGTGGGCCTTGCCACTGACGAGCGAGTTGTGGAACTTCTCCAGCCCGTCTCGGACGGCCTTCTCCTCGAAAATCCAGGCAGACTGCACGGCGGTCAGGCGTGCAACGATCTCGTTCCAGACGACGAACTCGTTCTCGGAATCGAAGCCCTTCAGGAGACTCAAGACTCCGGACGTCTTTTGGTAGCCCGATGATGCCAGAGCACCCGCGTCGGCGAGGAGGCCGGCGCGGTCCTCCACTGTCAACAAGCCCTCCCTGGCAGCCTTTCCAAGCTTCTCGAGACGTTCTGGGGAGTAGGAGGTACGGTAGGGGCTCGTGTGGTCGGCGTTGAGCTTGAAGAATTCGGTGCTCGAGATCTTAAAGTCTTGTTCCCGCTGGTCGAGAACCAGAGACTTGTCGACACCGTCCTCGGTACGGAGACCGAGCAAGACGGGATAGATGACCTTGTCTTCCTCGGGCTTCACGTCACCGGTCCGCAGGAAACGGTTCTGCTTCACATGAACGGTGTCAGGACCGCTCTCCGAAACGGTGACGACGGGGTATCCAATCTCCTTGGTCCACGAAGCCATGACTTCTTCGACCTTCTTGCCGCTTGCATCAGCGAGCGATGCCCACAGGTCGCCAGTCTGCGTGTTACCATAAGCGTGCTTCTTCAGATACCGCCTGACGCCCTCGAGGAAGATGTCCTCCCCGAGGTACGTCGATATCATCCGGAGGACACAAGACCCCCTTGGAGTAGGAGATGGCATCGAAGATCTGGTTGATCTCGTCAGCCCGCTTCACAGGCACCTCGATTGGGTGACTGCTCCGCAGGGAGTCCAGAGACAGGGCACCCTGGAGGGTGTCGGTGACGAACGTCTGCCAGACGTTCCATTCAGGGTAGAAGGCGTTGCAGGAGTACCACGAGGCCCAAGTAGCAAAACCCTCGTTCAGCCACAGACCCTCCCACCAGTCCATGGTGACAAGATTTCCGAACCACTGGTGAGCAAGCTCGTGCTGTACGACCTCGGCGACTCTCTCCTTGGTCGCAGCTCCGCTGGCCTTCTCGTCGAGGAGCAGATCCACGACACGGTAGGTAACGAGACCCCAATTCTCCATCGCACCCTGCGCAAAGTCAGGAATGGCAACCTGGTCCATCTTGGGCAGAGGAAACTCAATGCCAAAGACTTTCTCGTAGAAGGCAAGTGTCTTGGCGGCCAGATCCAACGAGAACCGGCCGTGCTCGATATCCTGGCCTGGGGGCGCATACACGCGGACGGGGACCCGGAACTCCTTGGTCTCGATGTAGTTCAGCTCGCCAACAATGAACGCCACCAGGTACGTCGACATGAGGGGTGACTTGTTGAACTTGACGGCCTTCTTGGTCGAGCCACTGATGGCAGACTGGACGTCGGTCTCTGAGGCAACGTCCATGTTGCTCAGACAAGTGAGGTCCTTGTCGGCGATCAGAGTCACAGTGTAGGTGGCCTTCAGAGAGGGCTCATCAAAGCACGGGAACGATCTCCGGGCATCGGTGGGCTCCATCTGGGTCGTGGCTAGCACGCCCTCGGTGCCATCGGCCTTCTTGTAGGTAGAGCGGTAGAACCCAGCCATCTTGTCGTTGAGCTGGCCGGTGAACTTGATCTCTAGCTGAGCCTTGCTGCCCTTGGAGATGGTATCCTCGAAGTCGAACTTGGAGACCTGGGTCTTCTCGTCGTAGGAGATCTGAGGAGAGGTGCTGCACCCCAAAAGGAAAAGGGAAAAAAAGAAAATCAGCGATTAGCCCGAGGTCGCAAAGGCAGTAAATGTATAAGAATCACTATAGTTACCTGACATCCTTGCCATCTGCAGAGATCTTGACCGAGTGGAGATCGAGCTCGAGGGTGTGCAGAGAGATGGACTTGGAGTCCTCAGCCACGTCGAGGTCGATGAGGACAGTGCCGTCAAAGGTCAGCTTGGAGAAGTCGGGCTCGAGAGTCAGGTCGTAGTGCTTGGCAACAACATTGGCCGGGAGGAGCTCCCGCCCAGCGATGTTGACCGCACTGGAGGGGTCTGCCGCGCCCGAGTGTCTGCACATGTTGTTTCTGTGGCAGGAACAGTACCTGACAGCAGGTTGGTTGTTGAGAGGGGTTCTACGAGAGCGATTGGCGCGAAGCGGGCTCGAGGTTGCTCTGACGACAGAATAGAGGCGGACGTTGGGGAGTGGAGAGGCGGTGGTGATGCTGCCACGCACAAGTCACAGGTCAGCGCCTGTTCATATGGGCCGAGCTATATGTGGGTAAAACAAGGCAGAATACGTACGAGGGAGATCTCAGGAGAGGTGGCGATCCGTTGAGGCGGTTGCGGCTCAGGCTTGTGAGGACTGGCTTGGAGACTGACGAGAGGCTGCGAGAGGCTGAAGAACAAGAAGCTGCCGATCTCAGAGACCAGACGAGGGCAAGCGACATACTAAGTAACGAGCAAGCGTTATTGACGAGGGTAAACGCCTCCTACGTGCCCGCGTGACGAGTAAAAACCACTTGCCTTCTTGTCCTTTTGGTCCAAAAAAGTAAGTGACGAGTTATACATAGTACTACTCATGGGACAAGTCTAGTTGCCGCCTGTGGTTGGTCCTGCTGCATCGCCTGCATATGTGCTAGGCTTGATAGGGAAGGCGGTCGAACTCCTCTTCAAGCTCTGGAGTTACAGCAGGACCCTTGAACGCACCTGCTCAACTAGAGTGCCCCTCCATCAACCCCGCCATAGTCAGCAAAGGACGCACCCAAGTCTCTCCCCTATGTAACCTACGTGATGCTGGTTCAATGCATCTCGACACAACAGGGAGGGACAGCTGCAGGTACATGATATATAAGATGTATAATAATAGGCGGTGAGGAGCATGACATAAGTAGGGCTGTGCGGCAGAGGCGAGGCGAGGAAGACGTTCTAGAACCACTGAACCACTCACTCACTCACTGCTCCATCGACCGGTCGCGGAAGACCGGCCCTGGCCCTGTTAAATGCCATGTCATAGTACGGACGTACAAGTAGGTCAAAGTCCGGCAGCTGAAGAGTCACACCACCACCGACGACAGGAGAAGTACAACGCCCTTTCAGTCGGAATTAATTGACTCTGCGTTACATCTTGTCGCCCCTGCTGCATCATCCAGCAGAGCCGCATCCCGAAACAGGAACCCGTGGTTGTATTGTCTCGTCGTGCTTGGCCCTGCAGCGAAATTTGGGCGAGCAAAGCAACGAATGAATCACGCCAACGCCGTGTTGGACCACCATCAAGTCAAGGACACATTGCTAGCGGTGGGTTATGGAGTGACACTGGAGAGTTTCCGGCCCAGAAACTTTTTGGATGAAAATAAAAGGGGGCTCCGACAGCGGGTGAGCGGGTGATCGTTGAAGAGACATTTGCTATAGTAGGCCCAGCGGGATCAAGGCGATGACGGCGTCTCGGAAACACGAGATGTTCTTCTGCTGATGAGGCGGAAAGAGAAAAAAGCTTTGGCAGTCAGTCCTTGGCTGAACTTGGACGATCAAGAGAAGGGCCGAGTACAAGCGTGCTGTTATGGCGACCACCTCCAGACTGCCGACTACGAGCTCTGTGATTGGACAACATCTCAAATGCTGGGCCCTGAGTGGTGCCACAACCTCGGGCGGGGTCATAGCTCCTTAACAGGGGCGCTGTACTGGGGTCCCTCCCACCTGGGACATCACCCCACCAACCTACCCACCAACCTACGTACAGCCCCTCCATCTTACCTCCCGCCGAGAAGCTTTTTAAAACGTCGAGGTCGCCTTCTCCTCGACTCCCACTTCCTCACCCGCCATCTTCCCGTCCTCTTGACAACTTCGCCATCAACAATCCCTCTCGAAATTCCTCTTGACGTAGCCAAATCCTCCTCAAGGTATGACTTCCAGATCTCCGTTCTGACCTCTTCCTTTCCTGCTGCGATGATTCGTCCCGTCTTTGCTGCAATCATCGGCCAAGGAGCTTCTGAAAGCCTGCAGCTTGAGGCATTATCACTGGCTGCGCCGTCACTGGCTGCGACAAGGTCGGGGGAGGGAGTTCAATCTTGGCTGGTCCTCTCCCGACCACCTCGGCCAACTGCTCTCTTGCATTCCGGTTCTTTTCGTCCTGCATCACTGGCACATCACACACTCAATCACACACACACACAAATACTTCTCCGAGAACCCCGTCCTGCCCGACACATTCTTTTCCTTCAAGCCACAAAACATTCTTGAGACCTCGAGAGACCCGACGCCAGCCACTTTCCAACCTGTCTCATAAAGAGGCTCTCGCACCTTAAACAAGATAAGTTGACTAACGCTTCTGTCTTTCCCAGTTACCGTCAGAATGCCTATCTCCAAGGTTCACGCCCGTTACGTCTACGACTCTCGTGGCAACCCCACCGTCGAGGTCGACCTCGTCACCGAGACCGGCCTCCACCGTGCCATTGTTCCCTCCGGTGCTTCGACCGGTAGGTTCTCTCTCTCTCCTATTCCCTACATGATACGACATCACAGCTCGGGCCGATTCTAATGGATCTTGTTTATGAAAAAATTACAGGCCAGCACGAGGCGTGCGAGCTCCGTGACGGTGACAAGTCCAAGTGGCTGGGCAAGGGTGTGCTGAAGGCCGTCGAGAATGTCAACACCATCATCGGCCCTGAGCTGATCAAGGCCGGCCTGGACGTCAAGGACCAGACCGCCGTGGACGAGTTCCTCATCAAGCTCGACGCCACCGCCAACAAGACCAAGCTCGGCGCCAACGCCATCCTCGGTGTCAGTCTGGCTGTCGCCAAGGCCGGTGCCGCCGAGAAGGGTGTCCCCCTGTACGCCCACGTCTCCGACCTTGCCGGCACCAAGAAGCCCTACGTGCTGCCTGTGCCCTTCCAGAACGTCCTGAACGGTGGCTCCCACGCCGGTGGCCGTCTCGCCTTCCAGGAGTTCATGATTGTGCCCTCTGCCGCTCCCTCCTTCTCCGAGGCCATGCGCTGGGGTGCCGAGACCTACCACCAGCTGAAGAGCCTGGCCAAGAAGAAGTACGGCCAGTCCGCCGGCAACGTCGGCGACGAGGGTGGTGTCGCCCCCGATATCCAGACCGCCGAGGAGGCCCTCGAGCTCATCTCTGAGGCCATTGAGAAGGCCGGCTACAAGGGCAAGATGAACATCGCCATGGACGTTGCCTCGTCCGAGTTCTACAAGGAGGACGTCAAGAAGTACGACCTCGACTTCAAGAACCCCGAGTCGGACCCCACCAAGTGGGTCACCTACGAGCAGCTGGCCACCCTGTACAGCGACCTCTGCAAGAAGTACCCCATCGTCTCCATCGAGGACCCCTTCGCCGAGGACGACTGGGAGGCCTGGAGCTACTTCTACAAGACCCAGGACATCCAGCTCGTCGCTGATGACCTGACCGTCACCAACCCCATCCGCATCAAGAAGGCCATCGAGCTCAAGGCCGCCAACGCCCTGCTGCTCAAGGTCAACCAGATCGGCACCCTGACCGAGTCCATCCAGGCCGCCAAGGACTCGTACGCCGACGGCTGGGGCGTCATGGTCTCTCACCGCTCTGGCGAGACCGAAGATGTCACCATTGCCGACATTGTCGTCGGTATCCGGGCTGGCCAGATCAAGACTGGTGCCCCTGCCCGGTCTGAGCGTCTCGCCAAGCTCAACCAGATCCTCCGCATCGAGGAGGAGCTCGGCTCCAACGCCGTCTACGCCGGCGACAGCTTCCGCAAGTCTGTCAACCTGTAAAAGGGGAGAAAGAAACAGGTTGGGAGAATGACGTCTTCAGGCCGAAACCACAAACACAATGCTGGAGCGTCGATAAGATGGAGGGAGCACGTGTTTTATTTTGGTAGCTTAGGGATGCGTATTTAAGCCTGCTACGCCGCCAAATGCAGAAGAATACCCTGCGAAGCATCACCCTAGAGAGATGCCTCAGAAATTAACAAAAAGTTTATGATGACCATGACTGACTCGACTTTTTCCTCTTCTTGTCTCAGCCGTATCGATTCGAACTGTCAATTTATCTGCCACAGATGACAAGTCGAAATGGAGAGCGTAGAACCACTGTACTATGTGCTCAGTGTGGCATGTTGCATTGGGGTTGCAGATCCACTGGCTCAGCAGCGTTGCTTGGTTGCATGAGCGAGTGACGTGTACGCACCGTAGTACCGTGGTCCATGACTCCCCTGCTGTAAGAAACCCGCTGAGCAGGTAAGTGGGTTCTATTGGTGGGGTTGCCAGGGCAACGCACCGCCGACACCCTTTGGCTTTTTACTACCAAACATCAACATCAGCGCCTGGACCAGCCAAGTTTGGTCATAACTGCACTTCGCATACAAAACCGACAACACTCCTCGGACACCTTCAGCCGTTTGACCATCATCATAGACCTCACCTAGATTAGATCCCCTTTCAGCGATAACCACATTTGATCTTTGCCACCTTTGTTCTTCTTCCTTCTTTTCGTTTGTTTTTCTAAATTTGATTGCGAGCCAGCGTAGCCGCTGGCCACAGCGAGCACACACACACCCACCCACCCACCCACCCACACAAACAAGCAGCGCCATGGCTGCATCCGAAGACCTGATCAACTTCGACGTGATCGAAGCACAAAAAGAAAACATCCAGGCGCTTCCCTCTGGTCGCTCTGCCAAGAAGCTCGCCGAGGTCTTCTCGCCGGCCCAGCAGCGCACAGCAGCAGCAGCCACAACCCAACCGGCATCACGCCAGCCCCTGGGCAGCATCGCGACGCCTACCAACGACGCCACACGCGCCGATTTCGAGGCCGAGGTCGCCGCCCTCGCCGACTCCGACGATCCCCTGGACATCTACGACCGCTACGTCCGCTGGATCCTCAACGCATACCCCTCTGCACAGGCGACGCCGGCCTCGCAGCTGCACACGGTGCTCGAGCGTGCGACCAAGACCTTCCTCTCCAGCCCGCAGTACAGAAACGACCCGCGCTACCTGAAGCTGTGGGTGCACTACATCGCCTTCTTTGCCGACGCACCGCGCGAGACTTTTGTCTTCCTGGCGCGGCACGGCATCGGCGAGGGGCTGGCGCTGTTCTACGAGGAGTACGCCGCGTGGCTCGAGGGCGCTGGGCGGTGGACTCAGGCCGAGGAGGTGTACAAGCTTGGTATCGAGAGGGAGGCCAGGCCGCAGCCCAGGCTGATTCGCAAGTTTGGAGAGTTCGAGGCGAGGAGGGCTGCCCAGCCCCAAGATACCGGCCCAGATAGCCCTGCGCTGCCGACGATGAGGCCTGCGCTGGCGGCCAAAATCGACCCCTTTGCGGCATCCGAGAGGGAGCCCAGGCAGGCGGGCAGCGGGCTGGGCACTCAGACAGCGAGGTCTGGCAAGCCGAAGCTGCAGATCTTCTCGGATGCGGACAGCGCCCCCGAGCCGTCGGCCATGGGATCACGGGGCGCCGGATCCAAGGGTTGGGACACGATCGGGTCTCTAGCGGACAGGAAGAAGGAGAATGCGATGGCGCCCAAGCCTTGGGCGGGCGAGACGCTGCCAGCAGGTGGGAAGAAGAGCGGCTCTTCCAAGATGGCTGTCTTCAAGGATATGGTGAGTCTTGACCAACGTAGCTCAACTTTTTTGTTCCCCTTTCTCTCTCATCTCAGCCCATGTGTTGATCAATATCAGGACTAATTGTTTTTTTCTTCGGGCCACGCGGCCCCCTTTCGTTATTTTGTATGATATGCAGTCCAAGATCAGGTCTCAACTTTCCAAATCGCACATCACGATTGCTCCCTCTCAGTACCAAGTGACAAAGAACCCGGTAAATGGCAAGAAGGAGCGCGTGTTTGTCGATCTGCAGGCAGTATACCCCAACCCAGAAGAGCCAGGCACTGAGCTGAGCTTCGAGGAGATCTGGGCTGCGAACCGGGGCTGGCTTGATCGGGTGTGGGAGGAGGACGACGAGCCCGTTGCTAATTTTCCAGGAAATGACGACGAGAACAATGCGCCGGCTCGGATCGACGCAAAGCTGGCCGTCCATCATGATGTCGTCGCGCTGGATGAGAATGGCCGCATTCCGGAGCAACATCGCGATGGTCGGGGCAAGAAGAAGAAGGTCATGGAGGTCAATGAGACTCAAATTAGTAAGGCTTCTTCAACCCTGGATGCTCAACTTTTATCACCGCCTAACTTTTTGTCCCCTTTTCCCCTTCTTCCCAATAGTCAAGGCAAATCTGGATTCGCCGTCCCGGCCCAAGATGAAGAAGAAACGCGGGTCTGTGTCTGAACCGACCATGACTATGCACACCAGGGCCGCCACAGACGACATCTACGACATCTTCAACGCACCACTGAAGCGCTCTGTGGATGAGGCAGAAGCAAGTGGCGACGATGATGACTACGATACAGACAGCAATTATACGACCAGCAACGCAGAGAGCACCTGCACCACCCGCCGCATCTCGTTGAGCGAGGCTGGCGACACAGAGGAGGACCAGGCTGCCAAAGACGACGAGACGTCGGACGTGAGGAGCCTGAGCGGGTGGTCAGACTTCTCCACCAGGCGGCACGTTCCCGATATTGACGGTGGTGGTGGTGGTGGTGGTGGTGGTGGTGATGATGAAGAAGAAGATGACGATGAGGACAATCGGTCCGTCGTGTCAGACCTCATCAACATGAGAGACGCAGACCCGTCACTGCGCTTCACGGAACACACCATCACGGGGCCTGAGTTCGACAGCAGAGACGAGGATCTGGCAGGCGAAGACTTGTCACCGCCTAGAACGCGGACAACCTTCGTTCCTATCCCGCCAGAGGACTACGTTCCCAACCCGAGGCCATATAGGGATCCGGTCGAGATGGCTAATAACCGTCTACCTTTTATGACGCCTATCACGGAGAGGACTGAGTCCTCGCTCGAGGTCGACTCTGCAGCAACTTATGACCGTTTTGGTGCTACCAAGACTCCTAGCAAGAGAGATGATAGCCTGCTGGAGGAAGTTGAGAATATCGACCTGGAGCCTCTGAGCAGCCCGCTGAGAGATGTCTTCAGCGGTTTCTCCCCGGTCAAGAAGCTCGCCTTGCTGCCCAAGGCGAGGACTGCTCCGGCTCCGAAGGCGGCGGCGAAACCTCTGGTGCCCAAGGGGCCCCTCATCAAGGATACTCAGTGCAATCCTGTGGACGACCTCATCCGTAATGAGATCCTAGAGAAGATGCAGCCGCCTCTGAGCTCGTACCCCGGCTTCTATGACCACCGGCATGAGAAGTACGACAAGGGCGGCGAGATCCGCAAGTTCATCAAGGCGACCAAAAACACCAGGCACAGCACAGATCGGACGGCAAACCTCGGCGCGCCTGTCACGATCAGCCTCCCCGATGTCGAGTCAGAGTACACTCTGAAGAGGGAGCTTGGTGCTGGGGCGTTCGCACCCGTCTACCTGGTTGAGAACTCGTCTCCCGACGAGAAGGACGACGGGGACGAAGAGGGACGAGTAGCTATGGGCAAGGGCAGCTTCGCTGTCGCACACAGCCAGCGCAGCCACCTCGAGGCGCTCAAGATGGAACTGCCGCCCAGCCCTTGGGAGTTTCACATGATGCGGCTCTCACACACGCGCCTTGGCCCTCGGCACCGTGCGACGAGCTCCCTCTCCACCGCCCTAGAGATGCACCTCTACCAAGACGAGGGCTTCCTCCTGCTGCCCCTGCACTCCCACGGCACGCTCCTCGATGTGATCAACATCTTCCGCGCCGAGTCGTCTGGCGTCATGGACGAGACCCTGGCCATGTTTTTTACGGTCGAGCTCCTGCGCACGGTCGAGGCCCTGCACTCCAGACAGATCCTCCACGGCGACCTGAAGCCCGACAACTGTCTGCTGCGGCTGGACAGCCTTCCCTCAAGCAACGGCAGCGGGGCCCACCTTTCTAGCCAGTGGTATGCGGACGGTGCCGGTGGGTGGGATGCACGCGGCATCACGCTGATCGACTTTGGCCGCGGGATCGACATGCGCGCGTTTGTCCCCGACGTGCAGTTTGTTGCAGACTGGAAGACGACGGCGCAGGACTGCGCCGAGGTGCGCGAGGGCCGGCCGTGGACGTGGCAGATCGACTACCACGGCCTCGCGGGCATCATACACTGCCTCCTCTTTGGCAAGTACATCGAGACGGTGCGGTGCGACGCCGGCGGGCTGGGCACGCAGGCCGGGCGCAGATACAGGATCAGGGAGAGCCTCAAGAGGTACTGGCAGACAGACACCTGGGCCGAGTGCTTCGAGGTGCTGCTCAACCCGGGCGGTGTCCTCGAGCACGAGGGAGGGCGGGCGCATGCCGGTCCTACGAAGCATGCGGGGTGTGCGAGAGAGGATGGAGGCTTGGCTTGAGGCCAACTGTGAGCGTGGGGTTGGCCTGAGGGCGCTCTTGGGCCGAGTCGAGGCTGCTGCCAAGGCAAGGAGGGTGTAGAAAAATAAAACAGTAAAGGCATGAAATGAACAGGAGAAGAAGTTGATGATGGGTTGCGGGAAGGGGGGTGATTGAGCGAAAACGTCAAGCTACGGGCATTGGCATACATATTTTGCACAAAAAGGGCGTTCTGAAAGAAAGGGCACCATGTTGAGCGGCATTGGACAGGGGGCATTTTCTTCTCATTATGTTGTCTTCTTCTTCTTTCCCATCCAGCTACTGAGGAAGTTTCTCTCCTTCTCATGGTTCCTACCGTACAGGTGTTAATATTCGTATCATCAATCACACATATACCCTTTTCTCCCTTTAGCGGTCACTTTTGAAAGTGAGATTCGGGCACAGAGAGACAGGGAGAGGGGGGCAGAGAGAGAAAGGGAACAGTGGCCAGACTTACTCATCATCATCATCATTCTTCTTGCCTCCCTTCTTTGCATCCTTGGCGGCCTTTGCGTCCACCTGCTGCTGCACCCGCTTCCTCTCCCCATCACCCTGCGCGGCCAGCCGCCTCTCCTTGTCCTTGAACTCGTCGCTCTCCGGGTCCGCCCCGATCAGCCACTCGAGCAGCTTGATCTCGTCCGCCCACACCTTCTTATCCTCGACCGTCTTACCGTCGGCGCCCTTCTTATCGATGGGCGTCTCCAGCACCAGGGGCATGTCCTGGAACCCGTCATAGTTCATGACGTTGTGGAAGGCGCGCAGGCCGAGGAACCCCGTGCCGATGTTGGCGTGCAGGTCGCGGTGCGAGCCGAAGGGCGCCTTGCTGTCGTTGACGTGCAGCGCGCGGAGGTACCTGAGGCCAACGACGCGGTCGAACTCGGCCATGGTGGCTGCGAAGGCCTCTGGGGTGCGCAGGTCGTAGCCGGCCGCGAAGCTGTGGCACGTGTCGATGCACACGCCGACGCGGGTCTTGTCGTCGACCCGGTCGATCACGGCCGCTAGGTCCTCGAACCTGCCGCCGATGATGTTGCCGTGCCCGCACATGTTCTCGAGCACCGTGACGACGCCGCTACCCGCCGTGTCGGCGTGCGCCTTGTTGAGCTGGGCGGCGATGCGGGCCGTGGCAGCGGCCATGGAGTCGCCGCCCGTCGAGCCCGGGTGGAAGTTGTACAGCTTGATCCCGAGGGCGCCGCACCGCCGCAGGTCGTCGACAAAGTTGCCGTAGGCCTGGTCTGCTTTAGCCTTGTCGGCCTGTGCGAGGTTGACGAGGTAGGACCCGTGGGGCAGGACGTGGAGGCCTGCGGCGTAGCTGCTGTCCTTGGCGGCGGCGTGGAAAGCGTCGCGGGCGGCTGGGTCGAGAGGGGGGAGGTCCATTTCCTCTGGGACTTGAGGAAGAGGGCGAGGGCGTTGCCTCCTATGTGGACGGCGTTCTGGATTGAGTTCTGGACGCCTGAAGGTTAAGAGTTAGAGAGATTGAGTTTCGAAGAGGGATATGTCACATAGGAGAAAGCTTAGGGGAACGGTAAGTAGCAGGGCAGGAAATTGATGCTCACCACCTGCGGCGCTCACATGCGCGCCAATGTACATGGCCTTCTTCAGCGAGCTGACAGCCGTCCGCTCGGCAAGTGGTTCCGAGTCGTCGGCCTTGTCTTTCTTGTTGGTTGTCTTGCGCTTCTTGGGCGCTGGCTTCTCCTCTACTTGTTCCTCGTCGGCCTCATCGTGGCTGTCACACTCGTGGCCCTCTTCATCCTCGCTCTCCTCGACCTGCTTGCGCTTCTTGGCAGACGACGTCGACGCGGTCTTCTTCTTCTCAGGAGGAGGTGCAGGCGTCTTCTCGGCCTTGGCCTTGGCGGAGGTCTTCTTGGCCTTGCCCACAGCGCCGTTGACCTTCTCTGGTGTCTGGGCAGCCACCGCGGTGGCGACAGCCTTCTTGCGCGGTGATGTTCGAGGCGGCATTGTGTGATCTGAAGGGGTGGAGGTGGAGGTGTCGAGGTCTGTAGTGGGCGCCCAGCGAGCAGATCGCGTCAACGAGGTGAATTGGTGCGCTGGGATCGTTGGCGTTGTCAAGAGGAGCGGTCGTTGGTGGAGGTGGTGAAGGTGGCAGGGACGAGGGAGGAGGAAGGGGCGCCCGTGTAGTAGCAGGGGTGCAAGCGCGTCAGGGTCGAGGCGCGTCGCCACGTGAGTGTGGAAGGAGGTCCTGCCTGCTGCTGCTGCTGCTATTGCCTCCTCAGGCACAGAGAAAAACAAGAGCTTTCCAACGACTGCAGAGGTCCTATACGACCTGTGCATATCTTGATATAAAGACAATAACTAGCGTTTGATGGATCGTTCTTGTTTTCCCGTCTTTTTTTTTTTTTTTCTTCTTGATTTAAGAGCGGTGCTCTCAGAGCCAACGTCATAGCAGTCAAATTTAGCGGGGTAATTAATACAAACAACCCCTCCAACATTGGACTCTGAAACGCCCGAATCTACACCCCAAAAAGAATTCACCAACAAGGATATGTTGCTAGTCATAGTAAAGCGCGCCTAACTATGACGGATGCCAACGAGAACAAAAAACGACCACGACAAGATTCGAACTTGCAATCTTCAGAGGAGGCTTATTACAACCGAAATCTGACGCCTTACCATTAGGCCACGTGGCCGGCTAGTTGTGTATAGGTGTAAGAAACATTTAGTATTATATTGCATGACTCTTTTGGCCCCGCGGCCAAACTGAGTGGATCAGCCCAAGTACGTAACTGTAGACTTGGGACTTTGATAGTCAATGAAACGGTATTGTTCTCTGCTCTTCTTTTTTAATTAACAATCACTACACGACTTGCGATGATCTGTACAAAGCCGTTACTGTCCTTTTCAAGGATTTCTTTCTTACCTAGTCAGCTGGGAATGGTCACCTCTTTTCCCAGTGCAACATATATATCTTTCGGTGGCATATAGGACTGCTATATATTATCTCAAGCGGGAACAAGATTTCAGCTCTCTTGTCCACCGCACAGTAATTTACAGAAAACATCCAGCCCGGTGTTGAGTTGTGACTTACTACAATTTGAATCTCCAGCCGGTTTCTCCTATAAACTATGATTCACCAAGGGCTTTCTATAGTTGTGATCTTCAACAGTCTCTTAATTACATCCCATTGTGATTTCAGTAATCTCCTTACGCAACAAATCGTCATCACTTTCATGAACTTCCATCTGCACTTGGTGTAATTAGATGTTCATTTGGGTCCTTCCAGGTTGCAGTTGATTGATTCTCCAAACTTGCATAAGCTAATGATTATGTGCTGGAAGGAAGAAATTACTCAGTCTCCCCTATTATTCCAAAGCAGACTCGACTAAAGCTTTGTTGTAATAATTAAAATCATCCGACAACTCTGTGAATCTCCTCGAGCGTATGCTCCCAAATCTTGCCATCCAAGCCCTCCGACCTCAGTTTATCCAGCATCTGGACATTCTGTACCGCCTCCTGCTTCTCGTCCACACGATACACGCCGCTACCCACCTTGCCGTCCGAACCCAGGGCCATGGTAACCTTCGTCTCTGCTGCAGCCCCGCCGCTGCTGCCGCCACCGCCGACGCCAAAGCTGGGGCTGAACGCCGTGAACATCAGCCTCTCGCCCGCCTCCTCTGCAGACACAAACAGGACCCTCCCGATGGTAGGGAGGATCAGCCTGTTCATGAAGAACTTGATCGGGAACCCGAGCTTGTCGTTGCTGAAGATACCTGTGCGGACCAAGCCCGGGTACGCGTGCACGAAGCTGATGTTGGGGTTCTCCTTGTGCAGCTGCTCCATCGACAGCGTGACGTACGTCGTGGCCGCGCCGGCCGCGCTGGCAAAGTTGTAGTTGCCGGGTTTTTTCAGGGCCAGGTCGTCTGGGAAGATGGTGGTCTCCCTGCCCCCGGCCAGCACGGACACGACGCGCGGCGAGGGCGCGGCGTTGAGCAGAGGGAGCAGCTCCAGGGTCAGCAGGGCGCGGGCGTAGTGCCGGATCGAGGTCAGCTTGTCGAGGCCCTCGCTGCTCTCGTCGCGCGAGCCCATGGTCAGGTAGCCCGTCGACATGAACAGCAGGTCGACGGTCTTCTCCTGTGCCAGGACCGACGCGGCGGCCTTCTTCATCTCCGAGAGGAGGGTGAGGTCGCCGGTCAGGATGGGGATGTACTGGCCGGCGGGGTTGACGTGCTGGAGGTCCAGGACGACGGCGTCGAGGACATGTTGTTTGCGGCCGATGATGTAAACCTTGGGGGCCTTGAGGTTGGTGGAGAGGGCGGTGAGAAAGCCGCGGCCGATGCCGTTGGTCCCGCCGGCCACCACGGCTGTGAAGCCAGACCGAGTAGATGATTTGAGCGACTTGTTAAAGTCTCGAATATCGGAGAGTTTGACCATTTCTGCACCTTCTTTCAAAGAGGGAGGGGGGATGGGGAGGCGAGGATCACGGTGATACCAGCAGCGAGCAAGGGAGAGTATCAGGTCGCGAGGGGAAGATTCGGCGAGAGCGGGGTCACCCAAAGCTATTTGTATATACCATGTGAATTCTGATGAGGTTACGTTGTACATAGCAGTACTACTCTGTATGCAGTGTACTAAATACAGGATAATGTGAAGGTTGAATATTAGTAACAATTCCCTTTGCTAAGTAATTCAATCGACCATTCTTGACAGATGGTCGGACACTAGTAAGGTCCCGAACGCGACATCATTGTTTGAATTTGAATCTAAAGCCGTATTCGCGTTCCGATCTCTCGATCTTCGAGAACAGCCAATCTTCATAACGGAGCATTATCAAGCCGAGTTTGAAAAAGCCACACCCACACCCACCCCTCCTTTGAAGAAAAGTCTATCAGCGCCCAGCTATGCCGAGACCGACCACAGCTAGAACCTGTTGCGAGGGATTCAATGTGACTACCATAGTAGAGGATTGTGCTTGGGAGCTTAAAAGGGCTGCTCGAGCTTGTGAGGCAGAGAAATCTGGTCGACTAACCAAAAGAGCACTGCTCAGCGTCGTTTGCATGCTACGCGGCACGCACGGGTGCTTTTTGACTTTTGCGGATGGTAAGTCGCCATGATCAAGTGGAATGATTCTCATGGCTCATCGTGCTTGCTTTCTCTCGAAACCTCGGAAGCATGTGACCACCAATCCGCCCTTTTGCCTTTTACAGGGTTTATTGCTATGCTCCAGTGCATATACGTGCATCCTGCCAACATCTGAGAACCCGCCGATGAGGGGAAAAGAGCTTAGGGCGTCATGTCCGATGCTATCAACACCACCACCACTTTTCAGCGAGGTGCTGCTGAGATTTACAAAAAGACATCTCATCTTTCAAACGGTGAGAAATACAGTCTTGTCCGACATGGAAGGCATGCCTTACTAGGCCGTCTGGTTGGGTGGTCGACGGGGGTGGGGCCGTGAACATCTTCACGCCCGGGGCCGCTGTCTGCCGGAGGCTTTCCCCTTTCGGGAAGGGCCCGCTGGAGCCGGAGCAAGGCCCCGGCCGTCCTCAAGCATGAGAAGCAAAAGAAAACGAAGTTTTCTTAACAAGGCGAGATGCTCCTAGGAATTGCCGGTCTGAGTGACATTTGGTCGTCTTTAGAGTTGCTTCCCTCTCTTCACAAAGTCAAGAGTCGTATTATTTCCCTAACTTCTTTCACCTCACCTCGCCTACTATATCAAATATATTCGTCCGACTTTCTATAATCCTCCTTGCACATGGAGGTGCAGGAGGGTTAGGGAGCAGGCCCGAGATATAGCAACATGAAATCAACATCACCGCGGAGCTACTTGACAGCACATATCGTCTCTCTCAACAGACTCAAGGGCCCATATTCCTCCTTACCTGGAGTTAGGATCTCTCTGTGTGTATTTTACCCACAAACCAGACCTTGTAAAACTCACCTGTAAGCATTTTAAGCAGCAACTCCTACAAGGGGGTGGCTAGATGTGGGGTACACATCGTCTTGTTGCCAGAGAGATCCTGTTTGGTCGGTTGTTCCCGCCGAGCTGGCGGTTGCACGTTTCACGATTCCCAGCCCTTGGGGGCCCGGGGCGGTTCAGCAGCAGCAGCAAGGAGATCGAAACACCATTGTGCTAGAGGAGGTAAGCACTACAGGGCTGAAGTCCCTCAAAACCAAGAGTTTATGCCCCCAATTCCCCTTCCCTTCGCTACTAAAGGATGAATGGAGTGATTTTTTACGTTTCAACGAGGGTGGTTTTGGGTTTCTGCGCTGAAGAGGATGGACAGAGTTGAGCCAATAGTCTTCATCCCCACTCCGAGACAAATTCTAATTTCACTCTTGGTTCTTTTTTTTTTCTTTTTCTTTCTTTGTGAAGACTGCCTTTCTATCTTGGTGAGTCGTTGCAATCCTGTCATTGCAGTATTTAGGGGCTACTTTTCCAAATCTAGCAAGGAACTCAGCGTGATGAATCCTGTGTTTAGGTGACAGGGACATTCAGAAACGGCCCGAGTTGCGATCCAGCGCAACGGAGGAGCTGATCCATATCGACTCGGTACGGGCTACAGTACCGCGGGGGTCCGGCACGACGCGGACAGGGGGAGGGAATGCAATCCTCGGTGACGGTGGAGACTGGGACGGCTGATGACAGCAAGTTTCTTCCCAAAGGTAATTTGTTGAGGACCCTCCCTCAGTCTCACCTCACTTGTATTGGGTCCTGAGTCGTCGTCGAATGGTAGCCAGGCAAAGGATGATATATACATAGCACGCACAGGTTTGCTCTACTATGCATTAAAGTACCATGTAGATCTATCGGCATGGTGGCCGCAAGCGGACGTAAGCCGGGAGTGGTCACCGAGAAGCAACGCGGGTTAGTCCGGAGGTGCCAAGTTCACACGGTGGCCCGTAGACAAGGGGATAGACAATAAGAGATGCAAGGTTCGATTCTCTCGTCGAGTATCAGCTTTACTACATAGTATCATACCAGGCCTGTTGGGGACAAAAGGAATCAGTACATGGGCGTACATAAGCCATTGTTCGTTGGGGGCGCAGGGATTTTGTGGTGGAAAAAGGAGGAGGAGGAGCGAGACCCTGCGATGCGGACAGGAGGCGGCTTTTGTGAGACCATCTGACAGTGGCCAATACTGCGACCGTGACCATTCTTAGCAGAGGCTACTCAAGCCTCGGAAAGCCACGTGCTGCTCGAGAGGAGGAAAAGGGGGGAGGGGGAGGACGTCTGAGTACGGAGTACAGCCTGTGCCGGGAGGTAGCCGTTGACAGTCGGGGCAGACAGATCTTGTGTAAGAATCGGAAGGTTGGTCTGCAGTGTTTTGATCTGGCCACCTGTGGTTTCCTTTTCCTCTGCTGGAGCCATGTTGGCGGTGGTGAAGCTGTCGTGAAGGGGGCGTTGGGTTGAAGTAAATGCTAAATATAGACGTCAAATGACCTGGGGTGTCAGACGGCGCGGCGGGAATGTTAAAAAGAGGGTGGAAACCTACTATGACTGGAGCTAGCGTCACCTAATACTGTAATCCGTAAAGTACGTACTTCTTATAAGTACTTACTATGGTACGCAGCTGTGCACCACAGTGCTCAGTAGTAGTCGTAACGTTCCTCGGCATTTCTCAGCACTTGGTACCTCAGCATAAATGGCACTTTGGCAAAGCTAGCAGTCTGACCCGCCACTGGCATGGATTGTGTTGGTCAGCCCCCTCTCCTGTAGTACATAGTACGTAGGAAGTATACAGCACTTCGGACGCGAGCCGGTCGGATTTCCCATGCTCCTGATAGAAAAGGCTGCCATTTGATCTCTGTCCACACGAAGCACAGTACACAGTACGAGGTGCTGATCATGACTTACAGTACTGTACTCATCGCAGATGTCAGATGCCGCCGATCTCTGTTTGGGTGGAGTCCAGCAAATCCTCCTGCTTCCTTCCAATATCGCAAGCACCCAAAAACACATTCTAACTGTAACCTCCCGCGGCCCATGATGTTTAGCACAGGTGTGCTAGGCCTCTATTTCTGTATTTCCCAGGGGTATCAGATTTTAGATGCTGGAACTTACTGAAACCCCCATCGGCACCTGGGCAGTAGAGGAAAATGTGTGTGTGTGTGTGTGTGTGTGTCTGCTTTTGAGCGACTCCAACCAAGGATTTGTCTGATGATAAAGGACATGACTAGACGCTGAATCGAGGTTCTGCTTCTTCCAACACTTTATCGCCTGTGGATGGAGAGGGTGTGAGAAACGTTACCTCTCCCTCTCCATCTCGAGGATTTCTAGGGTTTGGTCACAGAATGTGAAGAAGAAGAAGAACCGAGGAGGGCAAAAAAAAAGAGAAGAGAGAAAAAAAAAAAGTACCCGCAGCTGAAGCCACAGGTTGCAGTTGCCTGCAGGTTGCGTGTCATCCCTGTCCTGCTGCAGGTCGTATCGGTTCTTATTGGATTCATAGGTGCTAAGTAGGGGCTGAATGGTGGATTCAGTGGGTCTGGTGGGCCTGGCTGGAAGCTAGAGCACGCCGCAGGGTCGAAGGCATATAGTGGTAGTAGCAGTACAGTACTATAGTAGTACTTAGTCGTAGTAGTAGCAGTGCTGTGTAGCAGCAGTACCCTAGAAGCGTGGAAAGCGTGTGGAAGGGTCCCCGGCCCCACAGTGCCCAACCATCGCCACCCCCCTCTCGTCGCTCGCAGCCCTTTGGGGCCTCCGCTGCGCCTCAGCAGTCAACTCCTCCACCCAAGTACTCCCTCCGTAAATGCATGTCAGCGCTCGCTCATTTCTCTCGTCGACACTCACAACGGCCAACCACCTGCTGCATTCAGAGATTTCAGACCAGACGACCCTGCACGGCACCACCCTATGGGAATCGTGACCGCGCTGGCAGCCGGCCGCCTGTCCGTTCCTCTTCATCCTCGTCCTCCTCCGCCAATCACCAATGCATGAAGCAGCGCCTGCTTCTCTCTACTAATTACAAGGCGTCACATACTTCTTGCTTCAGCCTTTCCTGCGACGGGGGCCAACTTTACCTGTCTGTCATTTCTGCCTCAATTGTTCTGTTCCTTGTCTCGCGCCCCCGGCCCTTTTACCTCCTCATCCCTCACCGGGTGAAAGGCAGTGCACATCCCAGCCCGCCGCGCAAGCACTGTCATCCGCCTGTCCTCTTCTACCTACTCGAGAAGAGACCAAGGGGAAAAGAAACGGAAACTCTTTTTTTTTTTTTTTTTTTTTTTTTTTTTTTGGAATCATCTTTTCTCCCTAGCATCACAAATGGCATCCTGAAATATCGCCCTTCACCGTCGAGAATGGAGTGAGGTCCCTGTGCGACTCTCTCTGTGCTGATTAGCCATCCCGCGTCCAACCCGTGGCCGACCATTTATTTCCCTGCCTGTCTAGCCATGTCGCAGGTCTCCGCTGATGAGGTTGTCGCCGCCGTCGGCGAGACCGTCCTGAGGCGGTCCTCGATTGAGAAACCGCCCGTGATGAGCGACTCGGAGTTTGAGGATGACGACTTGGACGACGATGAACTTCGACCTGCGGCATTTCATAATCTGCCCGAGGAGATCATCCAACAGTGAGGCGATCTTTTGCTTTGTTTTTTCTTTTCATTTTTCCCTTCTTCCTTTATTTCTCTCTCTCTCTCTCTCTCTCTCTCTCTCTCTCTCTCTCTCTCGTCGTGATCCGGAAACACGCGGGCCCAACGAGGCGACTGACCAAAACTGCCGCGGTAAACTAGAATTCTACAAGCTGCCGACCCGGACGCGTTCGCATCCTTGATCCTGCTCAACTCCAAATGGCGGAGCGCATCGCAGCAGGGCCATCTCTACGCGACCCAGCTGATGAGGTGTCCCTCGTATTCGTCGAGCCACAAGAGGGAGCCTGACGGGAAGCAGGAGAACCTGCCGCAGCTGCGGAAGCTCTTCGCCCGCGAGGTCAAGCGCAACCTGTTCGCCGCATACCTGCGTCCCAACCATACCGAGATCAAGCTCGTGTCCAACTCGATCAGCTCTTCCTCGTGCCCCGGCGGGGATGGCATGTCCTTCAGCCCGTCGCCAAAGGGCCACTACCTGCTTGCGTACAACTCGTCCCGGATCCACATCATCGACCTCCGCGGTCCCACAATTTCCGTGGAGAGGGAGCTGAAGATCCTCCGCCGGCCCGCTGCGACGTGCATCCAGGACGATGGATCCTTGCTCGCCGTGCTCCTGACCGAGATGCAGGTAGACCTCTACGACCTCACACAGACCCCTCCGCGGCGCAGCCAGTCCATCATCCTCGACCACACCCCTCGCGCCATTGCCCTGTCGCCGTGCGGCAACGTCCTGGCCGCTGCTTACGAGGGCGGTATCGAGGTCCAGGCGCTGAACCCAGGTGCCCTGGCCACGGAGAGGAGATCTGTGAAGTGCGATGGCGTTGACGCCCTGGCCTTCTCCCTGGACGGCACCCAGATCTTGGGCACTACCCTCCACTCAGCACAGCCGAGCACCGTGATCCTGACGGCGCCCTACTACGACCCGGGCGCCCAGATGTCGAGTGAGGACATCAGTGCCCTCTGGACGACATCCATCCTGTTCCCGAACTCGAGCCGCGACTGCAGTCATGCTGTCCTGCTGCAGGAGTCGAGCCACGACGAGGCGTCTTGGACCTTCACCTACGACCGCAGCTTCGAGACGTTCCGTGCCGTCCGCATCGATGACCTGCGCAACGGCACTACGTATTTCACCGGGCCAATCTCGAGTACGCCCTCAAAATTAGTGCCATGCACCCTGCCTTCGGCATCTTATAGCGGTGAGCTGGTCTCGGCCGGTTTTCAGGGCAAGGAAGTATGGCTCTACGGCATACCAGAAGACCTCGAGGCCGTCCCGGATCCATCGAGCAGCTCGCTCGAAGCAAACGGCGGCTCGGAAGGGGTAGCCCGCAGCGTCAGCGGATCTTCCATGCGATCCCGGCCTCGGACGCAGGAGGCCGGGGAGAGCAGGGTGCCGCAGTGGCAGCTGCTTTGCGACAGGTACCGGAACACCCTGGTCGGTGGCTTCAAGGCTGCAGAGCTCAGCGGTGTCTCTACGCTGAAGTGGGTAGCCTCGTTTGGAGACCACTCGCTGAAGGAGCGTCTGGTCATCACGGCAAAGGGGGCCACACCCGCAAAGCCGATCAGCATGGACGACGACGGCATGGACTTTGAGGACGGCGGCAGGCTCACGCTTGTAGACTTCGACTACGGGCTCAACGACGGCTGTGTCAGTGAGGTCACGATCGAGGTAGGGATGAAGGAGCCTGAGGTCCTCGAGGAAGAGCGTCGCGACCTGGAGACCGAGGTTGCCATCGTCAGGAGGCGCACCGTGGCACAGAGGAGAGGAAACCGCAGTGCCATGATGAGAGCTGCGACGACGGCGGCACGGCCCACCCCTGCGCGGTCTGTCGATGATGATGACGATGACGACGATCCACTCTTACCGCGACGGGTCGGTGCTGCCCCGGCGCGGCTGCGGCCAGCCTCGGTCGCGACTGAAGAGACCGAGACAAATGCCGTTCTCGAGGAAGTGGAAGCCCTCGATGCGCCGTACTCGCATACCGGACCTCGTTCCATCACAACTCTGCGCCGGGCGGCAACAGCTGCCGCAAATCACAGACAGCGCAACCCGACGACCTCATCAGGAGCCCCCATTGAGTACCGCCGGGCTGACGGACGAAACGAACTCCCCACGAGAGTGATGCAGACAACTGGGTGCCACCACCGCCGCCTTACCAGAAGGAGGATCCTGGAGAGGCGCCCGTGTTTCTGCGTCACTCCATGGTGCCCGTAATAGCCTCGGCACAGCCTCACAATACGCGAAGTGAGAATGTGCCTTCTGTACCACCAGTGCCTTCGATCCCATCCATCCCACCCGTCCCGCCTATCCCTCAGGAACACCGACCCTCCACCTCGGCTGGGCTCGTGCGAGGTGTGCCGGCTCGGTCACAAGAACGCTCCTCAAGGCGCCAAACATATATGCCGGATCACACCGTGAGGACGCCCATTACCAGCAGCGCACATCACCGCTTGTCGAGCTACCCAGCCATGCCCTCCACCCAGCGGATCCCGGCCGAGTCCTCCGCGGCGAGGACATTGCATTACGAAGAGGACGATATATACAACGTGTCACCTCCCGATACGCCACGCCCACAGGACAGCGTGCCTGCAGGGAATCGGAACACTGAGGGCAGCGATATATCTCAGACGCCCGTGGGCCCTGCGTCTGACCCATCACCGTCACTCTCAAGTACCACGCCTTACACGGGGACTCAGCGCTCCATCCCGCTGGTCCCGCGCATTCAGACAACTGCCGCCAGGTCTGCGCAACAGCCTCCTTACCATCCCTCTAGCGTTGGACAGGCCATGGTGGAACACTCACCAGCCGACTCGACATGGAACCCGCACACAGCCGGTGCCTCGTATTCAATCCCTGTTGTGCACTCTCAGACGTGGCCGATGCCACCTCCTGTTCCTCACGTGCCCTCGACAGCGCCCACGGGGTATCCCTTCACAGCCCCAGCGACGCACACAACGATGAGTGATATAGCAGCCCAGGCCCTGGCCCCACCCCCTCCTCCGCAAGAGCTTCCGTCTGAGGACCGGGCGAGCAGCAGACAGTCCTCGCTAGCCCGACGCATATCAACTGGTTTCCACCTTCCTCGTATTCGCGCCTCGAGTCGAAGTGAGAGCCGAAGCCAGAGTCGGGCCCAGAGTCGGGCCCAGAGCCGCAGCGACGAGAGAACCCGACCCGTCTCTACAGTCCAACAATCAACTCGGCCTGGGACGGCCCAGACGTTCTACCAACACCCACAACTGGCGTATGCCCAGCCTCTAGCGATGACCTCAACTCCATCTCGTGGCGTTCACACAGTAGATCACGCTCACCGGGCGCCTGATCAGCCCTTGATCATCAGCACCCCCACTGGCATCCAGGGCGCACTTGACGTGCCTACGGGACCGCCGATGGATCCCCGCAGTGCCGGAGTTCCCATCGTTGCCCCCATTCCTCGGCATCCACGTCCTGGCCGAAGCTCAGGAATCCCACGGACGGCTGAAAGACTAGAGAGCATCTACTACGGACAGGGACAGGAGCAGGGCTATCCCGCCCCGAGCTTCCTAAGCCAGCCGCCGGCGCCCAGCGACTTGTCGAACCGAAACTCGTCCCTGAACCGGCGTCCTTCCCGCGCAGAGCGCAGCGCAGCCAAGAACATCGCCGACGCCAAGAAGAAGGGCTGGCGGCCCAGCCGGAGCAAGAGCAGGAGGGCCAAGAAGAGCAGGCCTAGCGAGCCCGAGTTTGACATGATGAGCCAGAGCGCGTGGACGGACATCACCATGACGACGGCTGGAGGGCGTGCGGCGAGGCCGTACCACTGTTCTGAGGCGGAGGCTCAGAAGGGCGCAAGGGACAAGAAGTGTGTGGTTATGTAAAGGGCCGGAATGTGTGGCTGGCTTTATTGTACGACTGAAGTGATGATGATATTATTTTTTCTTTTGTTGAGAAGTTTGACGATGACAAAACCATTGTTATTTTACCTTGGGATGAACTGTCTACAAGATATGTGGCGTTTATTAAGGGAGGGTGGTGATGGGTGGTGGATGGCACTGGGTAGTAGTAGGTGGATTGGGCAACCTAAGGACCCAATGGAATTCGGGAAGTATTATTTTTCAG